>CM068580.1:41516250-42904584 GCA_035048485.1 Pteria penguin | reverse complement strand
AAAAATAGGCATCGCATGCCTGTTAGCAACGGCAGTCATAAGGATGATGATATGAGAATCCCCGGATGAATGGCATGCCTGTTCGCAACACCAGTCAAAACGATTTTGAGATTAGAAGCCCCGGAACAATAAGTATCGAATGTCTGTTAGCAATGCCAGTGAAATTCGGGTCTCAGAAAAGGATAATAACCAAAACTATCGACAAACTCATTAGACAACGCAGTTATGTAGAATCACGACTATAATTAACAAGTGATGATGAAGATACTTTTTGTAATAATTCCTTATTTCACGGGACTAAGATATCATTCACAATATATGATGTGAAATATAATCTTTGAAAATTCGCAAATAATGTGTAGCAATTGATATGAGACATAAGTTTGGGATATAATCCCTTGCTGTATTTTGGAAGCCTGATATATCGAAATCCATAACATTTGTCGCATAAAACTGACTGATTGTCATATGCCCGACATCACACCTTTTCGCTCACTTTTACATGATGACGTCATAAATAGATGGCCCGTCAAACATGAAATTAAAAGTGGTGTCACTATGACACTACGTAATGGGCATGCTTAAAGTTGGATCCGTAGAACCATCGAACCCAACCTGATCTTGTAAGTATATTTTGTATAACTTCTGCATGCCCGTGACGGCTTTTTTCATAAAACTGAGTCAGATGTCCTCTCTCATTTCTTCTTAGTATATTTTATAATTCTCTATAGTCTTTGTATTGTATAATCAGTTATTCTGATCTTAAATAATGCACTTAATGTTGTTGAATCTGCATAAAATTGAAAATATTGAATAGTGATATCAAATGATTTTAATATTATTACTCGGATTTTATCCATGTTAACGATACAGAATTCTAGTATTCAACGCTAGAAGTACACAAGATAAAATTTACATAATATTATAATTGTCAGTCGTACATACAAGAAGCGTCAGGTGTATGGATATACAGTAGAGTATGTTGTATTTGTATATATGTATTTATTCTATCAATGTCATGTACAGTTAAAAGTGGAGTATAAGTGAAGTCATTTGTGGGGTTGAGAAAATGATATTATATTATTTGTAATCTAAATGACAATGAAAACAAATTTTAACTGTCATTTCCAATAAATTACAGTCTGTATTAAATGTTATTATGTGATTAGATCATTGATTCTAGAATTAGGAGTTAGTACAGTATAACTGGGGTTAAAACATTTTATATAATTAATCCGAGTCTTCTATTAAAATATCTTTTCTGTAATTTTAAACATTCATACTATTACGTTATTACCTATAATGCAAGAAAAAAAGATTTTTTGTGTTTAATATAATCATTTATTCTGTCAATTGATTTGCCGAAAAAGATAATTTCAAAAGTAAAGTGTGTGAAGCACGATTGTGCCCGAGAGGAGTAAGCACGGGAATTGCGCTCAACCATTACACGAAGACCGTTCATCGACAGTAAATTATGCAATGCCACTGTGACAACAATGTGGTAAAATGAATATATATAAAACCCTGAACACCAGAGTAGAGAGACTTCATGCCTCGGTGGGAGGGGGGTGTTTCCAAAAATATGCCAAAACACAGAGATGACGCCATAATAGACATTGCATAGACTAGATGTATTTGGACAAACTATCTAATATTAATAGATTAGATGGGTAAGCATTGATTTCAGTCTCAGTCCCGAGATCTGTTTTTCAGTGCCTCTTTACTGATGTGTAAAGATGATGGATAAATCCAAACCATAAGTCTAAAAATCATGAAACCAGAGGACATACAAAATCAGTGAAAATGAAAACCGAGTGGAAAATAACAAAATATGTCTACTTGAAGAGCATATGTGAACCCCTATGATGGAGTAAGATCAGGTGCCCGGGGAGCGTGAGCATCTCCTGCTTGCTAGCAACGCCCGTCACATATCGTGTAAATTCCGTATGTATTTATATTTGGAGAAGTCAAAGTAGGTAACCTTCTAGTATAGAAGGGGTCAAATCTGTGTAAAATGATCGGATTCGGTCTCAGTCCAGAATATCATTTAAAAGTCTGGATAACGAGATATCATATGGAGTAATAAGAGTCTCGTAACGACCGTATAACTTCCTCATTGACGTTGCTAGTCTAGCACATATATAATTCTGGTTGAGCAGCTTAACTAAAAAGTCGCCTAGCCTTCGGAACAAAGTCATTGTAATTTGAACATGCTCTGGAATAACGTATTAACTGAGATATGAATACGCCGTATGCGGGCGTGGATCGAATGTTGCTACTTATGAAAGGCAAGTTTGTGATAGCGAAATTGAAATCGTCACGTTTGTCATAGAGTGATGTGTTCAATTGACCATTAATGTCGAAAGACAACATAATATCTAAATACGAAGTAGAATTACTACTTTCCGTGGTTTCTTTGACCTCCAGTTCACTTGGATAGATGATGCTAAGGTAATCCGCGAATGAAGGATTATTAATTGAAAGCAAGTCATCTATATATCTGTAAATGAAATTGAAGCCAAGAGCCAATTATTTTCTCCTTGCGAAAGCAAAGACTGAATGAATTTAGCTTCGTATGAGTAAAGGAATATGTCAGCCAGAAGCGGAGCACAGTTAGTCCCTTTGGAATGCCGACAATTTGTTGAAAAACCTTTCCTCCAAAAATGTTATCGATAAGAAAGTTCAACATCTGGATGACAGCTGTTTCAGTGTATATTTTTGGAATCAGAATTTTCCCTAACAAAGTAAGTTTTATCATGGCCTATAACTATATATTTGAATTTGCGGCTTCCGTTTTTACTAGTAAATGCATTTTAAATAATTTCCGCTAATCTGCCTTTTAATTTCTGATGAGGGATCGTTGTGTAAAGAGTCGAAAAGTCGAAAGACTTGATGGAGGGAATTTTAGTAAAACTTTTTGATTTTAGATGTTCTAACAACTCTTTTGAATTTTTAAGGATCGACATTTGATTAATTCCACTTCTGGAATATACTGTTTCGCAATACCTATGAAGGCATGATTAAATTTCTGATTTCTGTGAGTAGCATCGATACAGATTTTGTGGAACACTTCGAGGAACCAGCGATAAAACGTTGTTTGTAAGGATTTTTATGCAATTCTAAAATGCAGTACAAATATGGAAGTTCTAAATTTAATTTATTTGTGTCAATACCAAAAGATTTTAGGACAGATTTATGATTCTCAAGTATTTTCGAAACCTAAAAGTTCGTTCGTGATCCTAGATATACACTTCAAATTTACTGTATATAAAACTAGGGAGTATCTCCCTCATGCATAGTCTTGCCCTTAGATGGGTTCTTTGTATCTTATTTAGGTAAATTTGGTAATGAGTTTGCTCTTCAAATATTATACTTTAAATTTCAACAATTTAGGCCCTGAGCATCATTGAAGAGACGTAAGTTGTCGAAATGCGCTTATGGTGCACCAAATCAACTTAAGTATAGATGTCCTGATATTTATTATCATTTAATGTACACATCGGGTATACAACCTTGATGTGCAGTGACGAGAATGTATGTTTGTAGAGAAGATGTCTTATTTTTGAGACAAATTTATTGTAGATGTACGTAGATACGTTATAATAAGGTACTGAAAATGATGCTCTTAATCATATCCTTTAGAAAAAAAAAACTCTATCCATATTTAGCGATTTGGGGTAGAGACAATCACCACGATAATTTTAAACAAAAAAGGATACGTTTCGGGACATTGCATTGCATTTTTAAGCATAATTACTTAAGGTATACTCTGATATGTTAATGTGTGATTAATATATAAATAAAATATTATTATTATTTTAATTCAAATACCATATATAGTTCTTTAAATTTAAATGATTTAATTTCATCCAAATATACTTTTAAATGAATGCTTTATTTATTTGTTTATTTAGTTATTTATTATTATTATTATTATTATTATTTTTATTGTTGTTGTTGTTGTTGTTGTTGTTGTTGTTGTTGTTGTTGTTGTTGTTTTTGTTGTTGTTTAATTAAGAATAAGATCAATGCAATTCTCTGTTCTGCGTGATCCTTTGTAAATCAGTTCGAATGCAAACAATGAAATATGATTCAAACTCCTGCCTGTATGGTCCGTGTAGGTCATCAACGTCCTTGCGGATTGGTCTGCTTACAGCCTGGGCATCTGTCACGTTCGTTACAGTTGTGAATGGAGTATATCTGCCTGAATATTGATCTCGCTCTCATTATGTACGTGTTACTGGAGGAATCACATGCAGATGGATTTATAGGTACATTCTGATACAGAATTATCAGTCCATGCCAGGAAATCAATGACCGCTTTCTGGCTCCACCTTAAAGTGTAAAGCGGATCGTACAACCTTTATTTGTTGCAGTCCTTGACCACGATATCTGGTGTCCAGTAGGGACGGACAGTGGTATTATACAGGCGCTTTCCAATAAATGCAGACATATATTTATATACTCACTACTTTTATACAATATATGCTGATAATTAATCGCTGACTGCTGTAGTTTACCTATTGTCGTATATAACTGATTACTGGAATAACTTTAAGACACTCTTGGAATTTTAAACAAAGATAAAAAGGCGAAATGGATAGAGATGAGTTGAAACGACAAGTGGAGATATTGAGACATCACAAAGATATAGAAAGGTTGGCTGTTTCAGAGGCTGTCAGACAGTAAGTAATCGTAGATATATATTCTGTATGGTAAATGCAATGAATCTCAATTGTCTGATGTATTTGATATATTAAAGGTTATTTTCTGATTGACTTCATGACACATTTTATCATACTAATACAAAATTTATTGTTTTTAAATTAATACTGATTTGAAAAAAATATTTATAATCTTTTATTTCCTTCTTTGAACGTTGAATAATACATAAAATGGGATTATATTATTTTAAAACATTAACAATGTAAGTGATTTGTTTATCTTGCTATCTAAATCAAAAGGCAAATGAGATCATTTATAATTTAAATCCAAAACAATTGTGATGAAGTTATTCTCAAAACTATAGCGACATCCGAGAGATTGACTTTCAGTTACACTCGCGCGGGAAGAAATTTCCTAGTTTTTATATTTATATATTATTTCTGTATTTATACTAACGTTTAAATGTTTTAATTCTATATTGAAACGATATATTTACCGCAATTCTTGCGAGAATAACTTATCTTACTCTAATCTCGCGAGACAATACTTGCCCTCAGACTGTACTCATCTGTCTTGGAATACAATTAGATCGTAACACGGGCTCTGACAAAAAATGCAGTAATGGAAATGGAATTAAAGCGGAGAAGTTCCTTCCGCACATATTACCACTACAATTTATTTGGAGTCTAGAGCAGAAAAACATTACCGATCCCCCTACAATCAATATGCAGCTCCATGTCTATCTCTTTCCGCAATGACATATATGTCACAGAAGGAAACAGCTGGTCAGCCTTAAGTAAATGAAATGTAGATTAACAACATCAGCTGTTACAATATCAATATGAAAATGTAGTTTTGTGAATACTTTCTTTTTTATGATTCACGCAGGTCCAAACGCAGCGCAAATTCAATTTAAGCGAAATGAGACAAACAATTAAAAAGCATTGTTCTCTCCGGTACTATTGTTATCAATACTGTTTAAGAAATGAAAAGTGTAATAAACGATAGACGAATTACATGTGCACTTGCAGTCAAGCCTGTTTTAAATGATCGGCAAAGGAAATGTGTAAAAATGGTCACTTAAGCAGGCGATTGCTAAAAACAAGTTTATTTTTATAGACATTTAGTGATAAAAAAAACAGAGAAAGGTGGTTGTTAAAGACAGGTGATTGCTTAATACATGCGGTCTTTAAAGCAGGTTTCAAAGCAGGTTATAGATTACAAAAAGAATACATAGGGAGCATATAAACTTTATTTCAGTAGAATATAATTTTTCTTATTAGCTCACTATGTTTAAATCTTTCCTTTGCTAGTCACGGCCTGTCCAATCTTGTATCTATATTTGTATCATTCTATATCAAGGCGGATGAAATCAAACAAAGCAATTTATTTAGCGTGTTCAATAAGACTAGCGGATAATTTCGTTTGTCGTCATAGCTCTAAACTGATAAGTTACCATAATGATGACACGCTTTAATGCATTGATTTTATGAGGAGGAATGATCGCGGAAGTACGTGATCGGAATTGTTATATTAATTCTATTATGGAAATCGTATAGATATAGTCATAAATATCATACATCATCTAGCAATAATCATTAATTATTATGTTATAGAGTACTATATATCCCAAGATGACATTTCATTTCTAGATTAGAGATCTGACAAAATGCCACCGTTCATCTTACTATTTTTGATTGCCATAACCAGGCTGCCTTCATTGATACTATGCAGTTACAATTTGCCATCCTTGTGATTTTATTTTTTCTTTTCGATTGTATTATATAAACCTTCGGTGTACCAAATATGCTACGTTTGCCTACATTTACTACTACTACTACTACTACTACTACTAGTAGTTGTTGTCGTCGTCGTTGTCGCTGCCGCAGTAGTAGTAGTAGTAGTAGTAGTAGTAGTAGTAGTAGTAGTAGTAGTAGTAGTAGTAGTAGTAGTAGTAAATATACAACATATATACCTTCTAATTTTGAGTACCGGATGTGCATTTCGACAACTTATGTCTCTTCAGTGATGCTTGTGGCCGAATGGTTGGAATTCTCATATCATATAAATATTTGAAGAGCAGTATTAAAACCAAAATGAGCGAAAAAGTGAACCAAAGAATCAATCTAAGGACAGAGCTATGCATAAGGGAGATACTCCTTAGTTTTAGAGTAATTTTTGATTAGCAACATTGTCGTTTATATAAATCAACGACTAATCTGACTGTACATAGACAGTGTTCATAAATATCAAAAACAAATTATTCCCCCCATTATGATTGTTTTCTCATAAACCGCGTCTTTAATTTCCGACGTCTGATTGATAAGAGACCGAACACGGCTATAAAATAATACATTCGTTCTCTTTTTGATTAAGAAAATAATAATTCCTTAACACATGGAAGTATTTTCGAATACTTAAAGGAAATTGATTACATCTCAACACGTGAGAACAACTAATTTATATCTGAACATGTTTGGAGGAAAGGCTGTATTTATTTCTTTTTTGTAAAGGCAATCCATTAAATGTAAATCATCCGCAGTAACGACTCTGTCATGAAAATAATATTTCAAGCGATTCTTTTTTTTTTTTTTACATGTGTCGTCAATAATTGTCAACGAGTTTGGTCTATCCAACCAAATTCTTAACTCGGTAAATAAATAATAGGATCTAAAATACTTCTTGAGAAAATTGTTGCTGAAATAGAACTCTAAATTAATCTACTTGAAATAAATGATGTCATTTGGTTTGTCTTTTTACTGATATCATTATCAGGAACTGTTAGAATTGAATTAGATTCACGGCTCTAAAGTGATTCTTCTGATAACACGATGACTGTAAACGTGGGCTGAGAAAACGTTAAGATATACATTATAAGAAAATTATAGGTATTATATATAATATGTAGTCATTTTTTTTTTCACCCATGGTCTTCTGGAGATGAATATGGGTATGTTCTGAAACTGGACAACAAAGGGAATTTTTTTTTCTTAAGTCATATACGGAACTTAAAATACAGATAGGGAAACTGCATAAACAACCTTTTTGTTGATAGTTTATCGTACAACTTCATCCATAATATATGAAATTAACTCCTCGAAATGCGTTATCTATGTATTCAGTTCCTATATTTAGTGCCAGTAACGGCTACCCATGGAATTAGACGGACATATGGTCAGGAGAATATTTCCAGTTTTCAGTGGTCTGATCCTGCACCAACCTTGCCGTGCCAATATCATTTATCTAAGATCTGATTGGGGCTACATGGTTAGAGGCCGCACCATTAATCAATTACTAGAGTTAATAGAAGTAATTCATCAAGTTTATGTGTTCTATTAAGCTATGTCCAGTCCTCTGGCACTTTAGTGGGAGCTATAATTTAGCTAAACTGAACATCCAATAGACTTTCTTGTTGGCTTTTGCACTTTCACTCGTATTACTTTGTAGTCTTTGTTCCGTGAAAACTACCGAAATTTGGTCGCAGACTGTTTGCTTGGTAAAAATTAATTTTAGGATAAAACATATTTCCAAATCTTCCACATAATACAATATGCTAAAGTAAAAAATGTTTAGTTGCTGTGGCACCCAATAATGTAGCTCGGTGGATATTCACGGACCCGATTAAATTAAGACGCGAGACCAAATTTATGGGCGGACTGAGCGTCTCCTTTTTAGAAATACCCGCCATAAATACCTAAAATTTATATACACCGTCAGAGGGGAATTCTATCTGATAAGCTTACAATGAAATTTTGTACCTTTTTTAATGTTACATTAAGACTTTTATTTATGTAGAAATTTTGAAACAATAGTAACGCTAAATTAATCAAATGTAAAAAGTCAGTTATATAAGTATCTATATATAGTGCTAAAATAACCCCTTACCATATGCTGTTGTCAATTATGGCCATTACATATATATAACTTAAAGTGCTATTAGATTGCTGGAGAATTTTGCGTTTTCATGTAGTACTAATTGAATTATTCCTTTATTGATAGAAATTATAACTTTTTCTGCTTCAGTATTTCTCTGGGAGATGTTTCAAAATACCGATTTACCTAGTATCACTAACAAAATAAAAGACTTCCGGTTTAACTTGTTACATAACCTTTGTACAACTTTTAACGTCATTTAGTATGACGTCACAATTCAAAGGTTAACGTAATAATGAAAAATCAGGGAAAAGTAGCACCTGTACAACGTCTGACGTCACATATTATGGAGATTAACTACTAAAAAAAAGCTATCGAACTTTTTACTGCTTATTGTATATATCTTGAGATCGGCGTCACGCATGAGCATAATATTTTGTAAACGACTCTTTTATGTACATAGGCACATAATATAGAAAATTGTGATCATTCTAATAGCACTTTAATAGGACTTTCATGGCACTTATCGCTTTCATACTGTGGTACACTTTCGGTCATTGACAAAAGTTCAGTTTCATACCATTACAAAACAAACAAATTTGGATACATAATATTGGCTACATGAAACCAAAAAACCATTGGAAGGTACCACCGTAACGTGAAGTGTTATGTATTTTCCGGATACAATTCTTTCAATGAAAGCACGGAATACATTTTGTATATTAATTGATATATGTTTGCATCTTATCCGTCGTATGAAACAGTGACCTTTTAACTATACACCAAGATAAATCCATACTCCTTCAAGATTCCCCATTACTCCCTATATTCTTTACATGTGTTTTAATCATAATGTGCCCTGATACTGATATGAATTAAAAGAAACTGTAAAATAAAAAAGTAATGATGTATATGCTATGTATGTCCATATACATTTTTGTGATATTCTACATGTTCTTGCATTATTTTATTCTAGTTTTGTGCCATCCTGTACATAACTGGCGAACAACCTTCTTTTTCACAAACAAATTTCTCAATATAAATATCCTTTTTCTGTTTATATCCTAAAATGGAAATTTTACAAGCAATACAATCTGTTGGGGTTTTTCTGTGTATGATGACGAAAGATATTGTATACGATTTCATTTTCAATTTTCGTTTTACGTATATCTTTATATATTACTTGTAAAACAGTAACCATAGGAATCAATAATACACATATACATTTCAAGTTTTTAAAAGTTTGTTTGATAGATATTGTTCATTTACAAAACATAGTTACAATCAAAATATCATTAGAAGTATTACATGGCCAACCAGTTTATTAAGCAAATGAAATGACATTGAAGTACGTGATTAAAAATATTTTCTCATGTACACAGATGTAATCCGGTGAATTAGCTATTGTTATTTGGTCACACGTAACATTGACATTTTTGTATTCATTTTGGTCTTCAAAAGACCGCCTTCACTCATCTTGACGGACACTTTAGGCAGAAATGGATGTTTCAGTGATACTGTTACAAGTTTCATTGAATGTTTACATGACTGACAGTATGAAACATCTGCCTGTGATAGAAGCAATAGTCCACATAAATCCCTGATTCATCGAACGGATTAAGCAGATGAGTTAGATATTTCCCATGGGGTATATGCTTATCATTATGCTAATGTTTTAGAAAATTTGTCATAGTTTGCGTCATGTCAATTTTCTATCAGGTAAACTTTTTTTTTTTGGTTACAATATTTCAACATACATATCAAAGTGTCTACACATAGATGTGATTTCACATTTGTAAATGTGTTCATTTTATCTAATTTTGCGTTTTATACGTTTTTCTTTCTTTCTTTTTTTTTTCTTTCTTTCTTTAAATATTCGTTTTGTCCAACATTTTATTGTCTTGTTTTGTTAATTTATCTTGCAGATTAAATGAGGAAGTATATGGTAATACTTTTTCTAACATGCTCTCATTAATCTTTATTCTTTTTCGTTAGATTATCAAAATAAGGAAATATCCGACATTTTGCACTTGATGTTCGTTTTGTTTGATATTTTGCACTTGATGTTCGTTTTGTTTGATATTTAACGTAATTCAGTACATCCAGCATGTCCACAATTTCATCGTAAACAAATGATTGTATCCAGAGACGATTTACTTCCAACGACATTTTATTACAGCATATGAAATCAATATTGTATTCTGTTGTCTTTGCAAACTCTGTCTATAAAGATAAACCCATGCTAATACAGTTTCATCATATCATACCCATGGTAACGCTTGGTATACTCAAATATCGTATGATTATTACTAAAAAGTAACATGATTTTACCTACGTTGTTAAACGTATGTGTCGGATCTGTCATTCAACGTGACTGGAAGGTGAATAGCATTCATAAATGTCACAAAGGAAAAGATCAAAGTAAAAGTATCTGATAGATGTTACCACGGACATACACTTTCATCATGTAATAATTTGAAGAAAATAACACATAACATTAAAAACAAAACCTGGATTAAAGTGCACTTGCGATACCGACTTAGAGGGGCCAATTGCTACGACAATAGTCAATCAATTGGTGTGATAAACCGGTTTACGGGCCCATCTTCCCACACACCACAAAATCAAATGACACACATTTAAAAATCTATAAATAATCCTCCATGTCACTATGTACAGTCAATAAATATCAAGCAATGAATGATTGATCAGTTCTTTGTTTTGTGACCATCAATATGATTAAAATGAAAGTAAAAAGCGAAGAAATACCGAAGAGTAAACCAAATCTCATAGCCCATTGAATTATAGTACAATATTGTGTATAGTATCATATTCAAACAAATGCAAACCTCAATAGAATCGAGGTGAGATATTTCTTTAAAGTGACTGTGTTAATATATTGGGGGTGGGGTGTTGCAATGAGGAAACCTGGCTATCCACGACCCCCATGAACATATACACAAATTCTACAACGCTGCATGGCCACAATGAATAAAAATAGAAATAATAATGTGTATTAATGTCATGTAAATGATCTCACTGCAACTCCATGTGTGGATATTTTTCTTTATGTGCTGTGAGTTGATATCGTAGCTTTATGTTCGGTTCGTTTGGTTTTAAGTTCGGTGAATTGATAGCAGATGCAGATGCTGAGAGTATATGACGTTGCGTTATGTATATCTTTTCGTTCGAGGTTCAGGTCATTTTAATTCATATTCACGAGCGACTTTTGTATATCTAATGGTGTGCACAAACACCACAGTCTAATTGGAGCTTCTTGCTAAAAAATATCAAGAAAACAAATTGAATTTTGTGGAACATTTTTACGTTTCGTTGTTCTATGTATGCGATAGATAATATTTACTGTAATGCAAATTAATATTATAATATAAATATCAACTTCCTCCACCCTGAGCATAAATCTTTTCTGTGCGATTGTGAAATTCTTCTGTAGAAAGGTTAATTAAACAAGATTTAATGGACGTGTGATAGCGAATTCCATCTAATCGAAGTGTTGACCATTTAGTCGTACCCTAATATACTATTATTGATGTTGCTTTAACTAAACAATGAAAATAGATTCCAATACCTCAGTACAATAGACACCAGACGCAGCAATCTAATTTTTCTCTTTCATCTATATTTACAGACTAGTTTCGTTCATCGAGGAAAACACTCCAGAGGATGGACTTATCGTGACACCAGACAAAAAGAAAAACCCTTGGGCCGAAAGTAGAAAGTGTAACATTCTCTGAGAAAATGGATAAACTCAAAAGTGTTTTAACGATATATTTATATTAATGTGAATATCAAAACATTTTGTCACACAAACTTTAGGTCATGAGTGCCTTCCACCTGGGAGTGACATCATTTTATATATAAGGCAATTAGCAGTTTAAATTATACAAACGCTACAAAAGTCATCGTCTGATATAAGATAAAACATGGATTTACATAAAATACTTTAGGAATTTACTTAATTTAATCGTTTTGCATTTAGTCTATGCAATCAAATTATCATTTTATTAAAAGAAATTTTGTTTTCCTTTTGAATTCTGTGTAACATTTAGTCTTGTTACATTTACAAATTAACCTATACATATTGTAAATGGCAAAAATTGGATAAATTAGTATAATAATATTAGACAGAAAGTCAGAATAAATGTAAATGTACTTCTAACAAAAATTAGGAAACACAAAATACAAGGTATATAAAGTATTTTGCTCATACTTAAATTCCAAAAGGGTCTATCTATCTATCTATCTATCTATCTATCTATCTATCTATCTATCGATCTATCTATCTATCTATCTATCTATCTATCTATCTATCTCTGAGAATGAATGTTAAACGTTAATATTGTAATGGATGTCATCTAACAAGAAATGTATTGAACATATTAAAAAAAACCTTAAAACTGAAAATATTAAAGTTCAGGAAACGATAATTTTCTGGTAAGACATTACATAGATGTTCCTATACCACATTAGGGCTCTCATTTAGTATATGATATAAGTAGAAGTAAATAATATAATTGTAACAGATAATTGAAAACAAATTTATGCGTACACTATATATGTGTTAGTTAACAGTTTGTTTGGTCCTTACATTTCTTGAATTAAGGCAAGATGATCGTGGACGGGAGTGCACTCTGTGTGATGAATAGTACTGCAGCGGTTACACATCCTTATGATTTTTACATAGATTGTGACATTTGAATGAACATTGGTTATTGTATCGTGCTTAGTTTTATTATAATGTGTATCTAATAAACTTTACAATACCACAGCAGTTTCAGTTACATTAATAATATTGATGTCTATGAAACAAAGAATCCATGACAATTTTAAAAAAACATGTAATGTAAATTATTTTATAGTTTCTCGGTACATTTCAATTGTGTCTTCGTAGTTCATTGGATAAAATGCTTGGCTCATGACCGTATGGTCCAAAGTTCAAAAGAAGACAAAAGACATTTGGCCAAGCTGTATGACACAAATTACCAAGGACGTGCACCATACAACATGATTGAAGTTATATAAACACAGAAACCACAAAAATTTTCGATTGTATTATTGTTACGATGCCGACTAAAGACGGTCAATTAAAATAACAAACGTTTTACCGGTTTACAGGTACCCAACTTCACACTCACCGCAAAAAGCAGCACAATCAAAAGACACACATTTAAAACTTTACAAATAACCCTCCCTTGTCTATCCAATGAGACAACAAAAATCAAGATACCGTTTTAAATAAATATGACATGTAAAATGCTTCAGTTCTTCAGGTGGGTGGGTTGCATAGGTCTATACATGCGTGATGGCATAATATGCCGTCATCATAAAAGTGAGTTAAGTTTAATGCTTATCGTAAAACAGGAATACAAATACAGATTATGAACTAAGATTAAAATTCTTTGAAATATTTAATGTATCTTAGCTGAATATCTTCATATGCTGTCATATTCATTAATCTATGATCAGAACCAAATATCCAAAAACATGATAACAATCATGGAAATCATTGCGTACATATACGGCACATTTGTATCAAACGTAGATACTCGAAGAAACATCAAGAAATGAACTTCACCTAGATTTTCGAATTTAATGCTGGCAAATTTAATACGATGCTGAATTACCTGTATGAGAGGGCATATATATATCCCAACAAACATTGTGTAGAAAGTGTCATAGCCACATAACATCAAGAAAAAGGATAAAATAACACGTAAGTCAAACCCTCCGCGGGGAACTTTTAGAAGCTCCACACTGCAAAGGGGATAGGTGTGACGTTATTATAAAATACGTAAGTAACTGGTGTCACATGATCAAAGCACTTACAACAATGTACCACAGTGGACATTTATGGCAAATATAAGAACAATTACACTAATATAAACAGATACGCATTTCTGAAGTATGATTTAATAAAGGATTTTAACCATGTCTTTTTTTCTTGCCATGGAAATCTAATTTCATTACATGGCAAATAAGTGAATCGATGTGAAAGTAATTAACAATTTACATATGTATGTACTTATTATATCTTATAGTTCAATACTATATGCTGTACATTGGGGATAAAAAAGAAATGTAAATCAAGGAAGTAGCTGGTGTAGTGAAAAAAAATATATAGAACATATATACCTTCTAATTTAGTGCACCATATGCGCATTTCGACAACTTATGTCTCTTCAGTGATGCTCGTGGCAAAATGATTGGAATTCTCAAAATACATAAATATTTGAAGAGCAGTGTTGAAACCAAAATGACCGAAAAGTGAACCAAAGAATTTATCTAAGGACAGAGCTATGCATAAATCCATTGACTGCTTTAGTCAAACTGTTTATCTAGGAGTGATATCGTATCATTCTATTTAATCTGTATATGTTAGATTATTTGAATGACATTTATAAACACTTGGATTTCCAACATGGAATACCATGAACGATTATCCTTCACAAGTCTAATTTTTCGTATTTTAGGTAAAAATATTCCTTTCATCTTATCATTTTTAACATAATTTTTAAAGTCTTACTTCTTTGGTTTATTTATGAATGCTAGAGACTGCCGGTATATTATAAATAATAAGATTAGAAATTAGATAAGGTATAATTCCTAGTAATCTACAGCATCGTCCATTAGTAAGATATCATGATGATGTTAGAATTCTAATGAAGTGGAAGTATATATTAAGGTTCCCTGGATTACATAGATACGTCGATACTATTGCTGATATACTGTATATCATTGAGGATAGCATTTGCTCAGTGGCTTGGTACATTAATGAGTGGTTGTCATATCGGATGATGGAGGTATAACACGTTCATAATCCATTAATTCCATGGCATTTCGTAAAAACTTTTCGTTAATATCTATAGTGCTATAAATCAAGAATTAATTCAGACAAGAATTATCATTAAGCCGGGGATACTTACAGCTCCGTGACACCTGAACACTCCTTTGGTTCTAACAGGGGTCCATTATAATTTATGTCTCTATTTTGTCTTGTGTGATAATTGCTCCTTATAGAATGTTATTAGGTATCTCAGCATTTTATTTACACGTAGTTACAAACTGATTTTAATATTATGCAAGTTTTATATACCTCTTGAAGGATTTTTATTTTACAATTCGTTTGTTTTGGTTATGAGCATTGCGGTGCTGATAATATATCAACAATATTTTTCCTGTAACTGGTATACTGCGTCGCTGATTACAACATTTTATAGATAAAAACACTAAAAACGAATCACATTTCAGATATTTTTCGATTTTGAATGGTCCTGAAATTGAAGTAACCCCTCCAAAATATCTGTGATATTTGATATATGCCTAAATCTGATAGTGCCCTTTTTATAAAAAAAAAATTCCCCAAGTTGAAAGACAGGTAACTTCCATTTTATACCAAACTGCTACGATGTTCCAATGTAAATTTAGTACATCAGATGTACATAATGGTAATGTCTCTTTTACAGCGATTTACGAATCACAACATTATGCGCACGGGATACGTAAACTGCGCGCGAGATATAATAACTCGCGTGCAAAAGGGTAATAATTCGTCTTCAAATATTAATATCTATTGACCACGTGGAAGTTGAGTCATTCCAATAATGAAGTATAATTACGCAAAAGATGTCCTTAGATTGATTCTTTGGGTCACTTTTTCTGTCATTTTGGTTTACTGCCCGTCAAATATTTATATAATATAAGAATTCCAAAAATTCGGTCACGAGAATCACTGAGGAGACATAACTTGTCGAAATGCGCATCTGGCACACAAAATTAAAAGGTATATATGTTCTATATTTATGATATCCTTTATGATGTTGACATCTCTCCACTCGATTAGTGATCAAATTACCAAAGACTATTGGTAACACTAGACAAGGTTTACCAATGTACTCTGATCACAAATGGCTCTTGGGACAATACAGAGTATTTAGATCAGTTGTTCTCGGGATGTATATTGTACTCTGAAATCACAGTGTATGAAAACTATCGAGAGATTATAACAATGTTTGCTGTATATACTGTGTAAATTGTCAAATTTCTAAAGATCGCAAACATTTCTTGGTAGTATGTCTTATGTGTGATTTTAAAAGGGGAAATATCAGTCTCCTGGAAAAAAGGAGAGGTGTGGCATGGTGATACGGAAGATATGTATCTCCAGTCTACGAAATATTCGCCGTTATGACCTAATCATGCTCTGATGGACCTGTCAAGTTGCTCTGCGGAACTTGGAATTAGGTGTTGAGAAAAAAGCATTTAATTGCAGCAAACGTTTAGTAGTTTTGATAACCGATCAGAAATCCAGGAATACAGGTCTTGCCAGAATATAGTCGCCAGTATAGAGAAAATACTTTATTCTTGTTTATATACAGAAGAAAGCGTATCTTGACAGCGTACACGGAATCAAGTATTCCTGACAATATGAAGGAAAACAGCATTCTAAGACAATTTTAATGAAATACAGTATTCTTTGACACCAGCATATAAATAATTCAATATCGGTGTTGATATATTAGGAATACACTGCTTTTGTTAGTATACAGTGAATACGGTATTCTTGTTGGCCAGTTAAAGTGGAACACTGTATTTTTCTCAGTATATCAGAATGATGAATAAGCTCCGTTTGATTATCTTTAATGTGTCTGATTAATGAATCAGTTCATCTCTCAGGAGACTTATTGACAAATATTTCGAATTCATTAACTGATTAACAGTATGATTTATACCTCCAATATGTTTTGGCGAAATTGCCAGAAATCGTGAGAGGACAGATTTTGCAGGTTTTGGGATCAATGGAATACTGCAACCAGTGGGATATCTTGCAGAATTTAACTTGATTGATACGTTCTGGAACAGAATTCCAATTTCGAGTTAGAAATGGTAATTGGATGACGGCGCTGTAACATGATAGGCATAGAGTTGTATTTACTCTGTTGGCATAACATGAATAGAAATAATAGAGAGTACACTTTGCTTATTTTATGTATCATCCACTGATATTTAATCAAATGCTACCTGAACTATATACTAAACGCCACAGCAATGAAATAACATGATTCTGAGCCATCCTTACTCAGGAGTGGAAAGCGATATCAGAACATGTACTATGAAAAGCAATTAACAAACAGGAAATGAAAAGTTGCCATGACAATTAAGTCCCTGTATAGGTGGCGCTCAATAAGAAATATAATATCACTACTAACAGAGGTAACGCCCACATTACACACAATCTCACTTTAAAAAAATATGCAAAAGGCAAAACAAAAAACCCCAAAAACAAAAACACCAAATAAATCTTACCTCCTATAATGTGTCATATGTTGCTGTTTAAATTCTAACGTAAACATGCACCTTGCATCAATCTATGAACATTTTGTATACATGAATTACATAGCATTTATGATGGCTTAATAGTCTGCTAAAACACAATAGCGCAATTCCTTGAGTACCGTGCATAATGAATTTTACAGGTAACAACAAAGACAGTTTACCTGGATATACAATGCTGCATGACCAAACTTAAAGGTCCAGAGAAGTCAGAGCACAATTCAGGTGAAAGATCAAGTAACAATAGTTTTCAATAAGTATAACAGCTAACACAGTAAATATATTAATTCATTTATTATATCACAGATTTTCAAAACAATGTATTTTCGATAAATATTGTTTGTATGTCACTGTAGTTGAAAGTAAATATCCAATCAGATCAAATGTAACAACAAACTTTTGAGGAGTCTTGCCTCATATGTCACTGTATTCTTTCCTGGGTGCATGGGCTCAGCTTCCAGTGGTTGTTCTATCACAGCTTTTACATCTTTTCCATACACTACAAGAAAACAAATGAATAGTTGATAAGGCAATTTCTCAATGTAGGCTATAAAATCAAAACATCAAAGAAATCTCATGCAATAAAAAGCCATTGTTTTATTGAACTTGAGTCCAGAAATAATGTGAAAGGTGTAAGGAATAAAGCTGTTTAAATGTTGATCTAACAAAATTTTTTTACCATGGTTGAAATTATGCTAAATTAATGAGTTTATTATGAATAGAAAATGACACATTTGTTCTCGATTTTATCGAATATATGGCAACATGTTGTAGGTCTTCCTGCTGCCAATAACAGACTGTAACATATCTATGAAACATTAACCGGTAAAATGGCAAGAGTATAACATAAAATAAATAATACTGTACAATACAGGTCACAATTACGCTTTGATAATACAATTAATATGGCTTCAAAGGATTAAAATTGAAATCATTACAAACATAGACTTATCTGTATTATGATTTCATTTAAAACAATTAGATATTAGGAATCACAATATTCAATATGACTATCATAATAAATGATAGCATTTACATATTAAACAGGAATGATAATTAACAGAACTTAGTTTGCACATAATGAATAGTATCATTTAAGAATGACCATAAAAAAACAACCCTACATAAGAGCTTCTTCAATTCTACAGCTTGCTAATAGAAAAATTGTCATTGCCAAACAAAATCCCAAGCTGATAAAGTAATGAATAAATCATTGTCACAGACGACCTCTGAGGTGAAACATTGCCCTTCCTGAATATCTCCTATTCTGATTACATCAACAACATTCATAATTTTCAATTAGTAACTACAACATGAATTATCACCTATTTATCTGTTTTACAATTCAAGCAATACACTGCACACAAAACCCCTGTAGTAACTCTGTAACCTTGGGTAACAAATTGATCTATAACTCGTCAAAGCAAATTAAATTCACCAAATGATAAAGATTGTGATAGCTAAAAGCAAGTCAATAAAGAGGAAATATTCCCTGCTGAGTTGACAACTTGTGCACTAATTTACATAGAAGCAATATGCATTAATAGTTTGAAAGCCATTATAAAAAGTAAATATTCAAATGAGACTATTTCACAGCAATCATTCACAGCCGTAACTGTCGTATCATTACATGTAGGTGGCGAGATAAGTAAATAATTGTCTCTCTAACTCATTTCCCTAACTTCTATACACTAAGGCAATCGCTATGGCCACTCGTTAATGTCAAAAGACGAGAATAATCTGCCCTACAATTTTTATCAAGATCATTAGGTTTGCAGGGAAAACAGAGTAATGTGTAGCAATTCCTCCCACATCCAGTCTATTCCATCTTATAGACGTGTGATGCAATCTTGTTGAAATAAGGAAATAGCCTGTCAAAGCAAAGCAATAAGCTTGATCAAAGCATTAAATAAGATTAAGTATGGAATTACTGCATTCGTTATAGTGCACTTTAGAAAACACATTTGGGAAATGTGAATACAGTCCAATATGATAAAAAGGTCAGATGAGAGTCCTTATTGTAACATCATCTCATTAAGGCATATCTTACTGGCATGCATTACTGTTAAATGACATTGAAACTTCTTTACTAATGTCAGACAAGATGTTGCAGCGTTCACGGTGCAAAAAGAATGCAGGTCTCTTTGATCCTGACCTTATCTGGGTGGCTTTAATAATACTGATGTGTTAAATAAATGTACAGGGCGAGATACAAAGCAGAATATTGGTAAATTAACATAGAAAAATATCATGGCTGTTCCTTTCACTGCAATAAAACAAGCAATAAGCAATCACAAAATTTTTACATATTAATCGTATAAAATCGCTCAAGAACATCTCAAATTTTATTGTCCAAGTAAACAAAAAGACATTGGGCAATACACATTTGATAACTTCAATGATCACTGAACTCTGCAATGAACAGACTGAGGCTAAAATCAACTAGGGAGATCATTTTTTTCACATTTTCATATTCTTCATAGATTACGTTATTAAATTAGTTGATTTAGCTTACTTAAGATCTTCATTCACATGACTGTTTCATCATATCAATAGGTCTTCATAATTCAAAACTATGACTGCCAAGATCATCCTAAATCAAAACCAAGATAACCATGACTGTTCAAAATCAAAACCATGACAACCATAACTGGTCTAAGTCACAACCATGATTGCCATGATAATTCGAGTTGAACCCATGATAACCATAACTGTTCAAAGTCAAAACCATGTATGCCAAAACTGTTTAAAGTCAAAACCATGATAGTCATAACTGTTCAAAGTCAAAACCATGATTCCCATGACCATTCTAAATCAAAACCATGATTGCCATGACCATTCATAGTCAAAAACCATGATTGCCATGACCATTCTAAGTCAAAACCATGATTGCAGTGATGGACCTAGTTTAATGCCATGCCATTTCATCAAACATTTTTGTGATCTATTATATACACAGTATGTTGTATGGTTTTCATGCTTGTCTCATTTTATTTTACTTTTCCTACAGTTCTCAGTCTCCTACCATACAAAAAGGACTACAGTAGATGTTGACTTATCACACAATGAATTTCCTGGGTTGTCTTTCATACATTCAGTTTTTGTTTTGGAAGTGTTTACGTCTCTCACAGAAAATGAAATAATCCAAGATCAAGAGTTCATTATTTTTCATCAAATTAAACTTAAAAAACAAACAAAAGCTACTCTATATTTTCGTAAAACCCTGCAATAACACTTCTCTTCTGTCAATTAATACCTGTAAGCGTACAGAGCTATGTCCTACAAATTTTTTATCAATCTGACAATTTAGCAGGTTATCCAGCTTTTAGTATGGATTAAACTTGGTATCATTCTTGGAATTTTCCAATATTTAGTCAAAGTCTATAACAAAATCTACTATGAATGTAACATCAGTCCCTAGTTCCCCAGTGTCAAACCTTTATGTCACTTAAAAAATTTATCTACATGTACAATGTATATAAATAGGGTATCAATGAGTCAAAGTTTTATCAAAATCCATCAAATATCTTAGGTATAAAATGGGTCAAAGAAGGAAGCCAGATGAGCAGGTATCACACGCCTTATTGCCAAATTGCTGAATTATCCAAAATGTAGAACTGATCCATTTACAAGTCAGAAATATTACACACTCATAAATTCCAAAACAGAGAATCATATCTCCCCTGGGGTTATTCTTATAATTATAGCAGTAAAAGATTACAATACATGCATCTTATAACCACTAATTCTCAGTTGAATGGACACACTGTCAGAAGCACATGGCAAGCCAGCATCCAACAATTACCAAGGGAAATGCTTCTTAAGTCTGCAGTAATGAAATTTTGCTTTACCCAGATCATCCCAAGATGTACACACTATACAACATGCATGATGTCTGCCCAAGGCTTTAGATACAATTAAGGGCTGAATTCAAGAAGTAATGCAAATACATACAATCTGTGCATGTTCAAGTTTGTTTACTTTTTCAATCAAATCAAGAAAAATCAACTTAAGTGGATAATTGTGCTGAAGAAGAATGTTAATTAATTACACTCTGTGTGCTGCTGCATGACTGTCGATCCCCAAAACCTACAACACGTCTAGTTCAAAGTAGATATGAATAGCACTTACTTTCACAGCATTCCAAGAACTGTATGCATTCTTGAACCACTTGGTCTTTCATCATGATCATATGCTTGGCCATATTTTCAATAAGAGAGAGAAAACAGCGTTTGGCATAGTACCATGTATCTGTACCCAGTTTCTTGTTGTAAGGCTCAAGTGACTTGATAACCCGTGAGATTCCAAACTCATAGTTTCCTTTGGCGCAGTATAGAGTCCTAAAATAAAGAGGAATAGGGTATATATGTCTAAATCTATATACTTTGCATATATATAGTACATTACTACTTCCACAAGACTATTGTGATAATTATTTTACTGTAGAACGTTTTGCTAAAATCAGATCATATTTGCTACTTGATTCCAAAATTACTGCACTTCTAAGTTCAAAGATGACATCTGCCTGAAGTATTGCACACAAATTTTGACCTTTGCAACAGACCTATCCTGAGCAGAGAGAAATCTTTTTACTATAAAAAGGTACCTCGGTTTTTACGGTATCCTCCAAAAGAGAGACACTGAAGAAGATCCCAAGGGATTTCAACTTTGGACCCCTTAGTCCTAGCCAAGCACTGTCATTTGAGCTGTCACAAAGGGAAAGAGACCTTGGTCCAGCACACTGGCACAAAAGGAAACAGACCCTGGTTCAGCACAATGGCACAAGGGGGAACAGACCTTGGTCCAGCACACTGGCACAAAGAGATGCAACCTAGGTCCTGCACACTGTCACAAAGGGAAACAAACCTTGGTCCAGCACACTGGCACAAAGAGAAACAACCTCGGTCCTGCACACTGTCACACAGGGAAACGGACATTGGTCTAGCACACTGGTACAAAGAGAAACAACCTCGGTCCTGCACACTGTCACAAAGGGAAACAACCTCGGTCCTGCACACTGTGACAAAGGGAAACAGACGTTGATCCAGCACACTGGTACAAAGAGAAACAACCATGGTCCTGCACACTGTCACAAAAAGAAATAACCTCGGTCCTGCACACTGGCACAAAGGGAAACAGACGTTGGTCCAGCACACTGGTACAAAGAGAAACAACATCGGTCCTGCACACTGTCACAAAGGGAAACAGACGCTGGTCCAGCACACTGGTACAAAGAGAAACAGACCTAGTTCCTGTACTCCAACTCTCATTACATTTTAATTAAATGTAAGAATACTTCCATGTATGCAGTGGCTGAGTTAAGTACGAAAAATGTCACTTCTATCATAGTACAATCTATGATATATCACAAGAAACATACAATAAATATAATATTCTTAGTGCACTAAACAAAATACTCTTATCATTATGTTGAAAACACAGAGAACAAATGTATAATTCTATGACAAGAAGGACCATAAATAAAACAGCAAATTATACCTAACCATATGATGAGGTTGACATGAGAGGGAGAAAGAGAGAGAGAATTATCTACCTCTAAGGCAAGTTAAGCTATGTAACAAGGCTTGCAATAATGTAAGAGGGAAACATCCTTTGCTTTATGCAAGTAAGAGAGCAGCGTTCTTACCCTCTGAATCTATTTTACCTATATCTTAATCTATAGCATTGTTGGCATTAGAAAACTCAATAAATGGCCATACCATTTGTATACTCTTACCCTATGACAAGGTTGACAATTTGTATACTCTTACCCTATGACAAAGCTGACAGTTTATATACTCTTACCCTATGACAAGGTTGACAATACAGAGGTGGAAAATCTTTTTGTCAGGATCATCATATGATAATTGCTCTTCTTCCTTTTCAATCTTTCTCATTAGTTCTTCAGCCTAATAAATACATACAAACTATCAGAATATATCTACATGTATAAGATTATAGCCCAATTTTTGTGAACCCATGCACAATTTTGCTTTTCAGGATATCATGACAGACATATAAATAGAAATATAATACAGACATTTAAATAGAAACTACATATCATTGTGATGAGAACCATCAGAACGGTCCTGCTTTTTTCTTTTTATCCTTCAGCCATTCTTCACCTCAAACAAATCACTTGATAAGCAATAGATTTTCACATAAACTATGTAAGAAAAATAATGGCAGAGATGTAGCCTTCACAAAATTTCAAGCTAAATTACCAATATTAGTATGACTACGAGATTGCAAATATGACACTGGATGAAGGTGGGTATTTTTGTGTAGTTTGATCCTGATCTAAGTATGAATAACAGAGATATAGTTTACGCTAATAACTTATTTGGACAAACAGATGGACAGACAACCAGATCACAATGAAGAACCTACCTGACATGAGCCAAGGTCAATGCATCCTTGAGTCACGGTTACTTATTTGTGGGTGATTTCAGCAAGATCAACTGACACATAAATGTACCATAGACATAGCCAGGACGCAAAACTCGGACAGGCAACCAGACAACCCAATCACTATAGTACGCCCATCTGACGGAGGACCCATAAAAAATAAATCGATAAAAAGACAGCCAACTGGCCAGGGTTAATTCCTCTTGTTGATCCTTAACAAAAGACATGACTTTAATCTCATCAATCCCAAAGCTTAATAAAGCATTATAGCATTCTCTGGACATTGATGTATGATTGTAATTAAGTATAACAAATATCAATATGCCATGAGTAACAATCACATTAACCAGCAATCACCCTATGTATCATCACATCTAAATGCCAGCTCAATGTTTGTTTGAACAATTAACAAACATTTAAAGGAATTGAACACTGACAAAGGAGCTTCAATTAAATGTATTCCAACTTTGCGACACTAGGATGCTTTTATTGTAAAACCCTGACTAAATGTCAAATATATAATTGTTGGATCTAATTTAAGGCTGAGGGCACAGTGTAGGAAATAAAGGTGTGCTTTTAGTCGAATGTTTTTGTTTAGAATATGTATATTCTGATTGTCATCTACGTCAAGGATGTTGAGGATA
Source organism: Pteria penguin (assembly GCA_035048485.1). Classification (NCBI taxonomy): domain Eukaryota; kingdom Metazoa; phylum Mollusca; class Bivalvia; order Pterioida; family Pteriidae; genus Pteria; species Pteria penguin. Next base: position 42,879,646 of record CM068580.1, on the reverse strand, counting down.
TGAAACATAGAGTGAATATAATCCACTTTCATGGTACACTATACATGTATCAGATACTGCACAAGAAGCATTTCTGTACAAAAATACAAGTGAGCATGACATTTTGTAAGTGTAACTCTTTGAAATTATCAAGACAATTTTATTAAAGAACTTCTTCATAATACAAAAAATACATAGCATGAGGCCTAATAGATCTATAGTTACCAATTGAGCACTCTGAATACAAATTCCCCTCCTGTCTTTTTTCAATATTGAAAAAATTTCTATTTTAAGATGTAGCCAATAACAACAACACTTCTTAAGAGGCCCCTCTAGATCACTCTGATGCATTCAGTTTGTTTAATCTATTCAGCTGGTCTAAGTAAAAAATATGTCAAAGGAAGATATCCTGTTGGATCTCATGTTGCTTGCTATTGAATCCACCAATTTATTGATCTGGGGAAAAATAACTCTTGGGACATTGAGTACTTCACAACTATAAAGTTTCATCAAAATCCTTCCTGTGGTTCTGAAAGAGAAATTTAATTGAGGAAGATGACAGACGGATAGACAATGGGCAGACAGTCAAAAAATGGATGCATTGCTGTGACCCCACTTAACACCCCACCTCAGATCAGCCAAAAAGGCACAGCTTCGAGCATGTAACATTCACTGGTATCAAAGTGAGCAGAACAATCTCATCAACTCACTAGGTTTGATTATTCTTGATTCAAGATTTCACAACGAGGTCTGGACACAACTAGAACTGTCCTAACGGGACAAATACCCCCCACAGCACCAAAATTCAAAATAGGGCATAGAACAAGGACATAAGTAATGGTTTCAAATGAAGATCTGTTCATGAGGAATCTCATGTGCAATATAAAAGATCTACTATTTACAATTCAAACCAGAAACATCAGATACATGGTAAAGTTTCAATTCACAAATATATCAGGGGCAGCAATCTTGCAAAGATAAAATCTCTTTTGGTTCAAAAGTTATAGCTAAGGTTAAAGTTTTTAAAAAGTAGGTCAAATGTGAAAAGGCCAAATGTGAAATGTCAAGGTCACAAGGTAAAAAATTTTGGTACCAAAAGAAAGATCTTGCCACAAGGAACATACATGTGTAGTATGAATACCCAGTCTCGTTTGGTTCAAAAATTATAGCTAAGGTTAAAGTTTTTAAAAAGTAGATAAAATGCAAAGGCTAAGGTCACAAGATCAAAGATTTTGGTACCAAAAGAAAGGTCTTGCCACAAGGAATACACATATGTAGTATGAAAGTCCTATCTCTTTTCTTTCAAAAGTTATGGCTAAGGTTAAAATTTTTAAAAAGGAGGTCAAACATCGAGACCAAGGTCACAAGGTCAAAAATGTTGGTATCGACGGAAAGGTCTTGCCACAAGGAATACAAATGTGTAGCATGAAGGTCCCATCTCTTTTCTTTCAAAAGCTATGGCTAAGGTTTAAGTTTTTAAAAAGTAAGTCAAATGTCAAAGCCAAGGTCACAAGATCAAAAATTTTGGTACAAAAAGAAAGGTCTTGCCACAAGGAATATACATGTGTAGTATGAATACCCAGTCTCTTGTGGTTCAAAAGTTATGGCTAAGGTTTAAGTTTTTAAAAAGTAAGATAAATGTCAAGGCCAAGGTCACAAGGTCAAAAATTTTGGTACCAAAAGAAAGGTCTTGCCACAAGGAATACAAATGTTTAGTATGAATACCCAGTCTCTTTTGGTTCAAAAGTTATGGCTAAGGTTAAAGTTTTTAAAAAGTAGGTCAAATGTCAAGGCCAAGGTCACAAGGTCAAAAATTCTGGTACCAAAAGAAAGGTCTTGACACAAGGAATATACATTTGTAGTATGAATACCCAGTCTCTTTTGGTTCAAAAGTTATGGCTAAGGTTAAGGTTTTAAAAGAGTATGACAAATGTCAAGGCCAAGGTCACAAGGCCATAATTTTGGTACCAAAAGAAAGGTCTTGCCACAAGGAATATACATGTGTAGTATGAATACCCAGTCTCTTCTGGTTCAAAAGTTATGGCTAAGGTTAAAGTTTTTAAAAAGTAGGTCAAATGTCAAGGCCAAGGTCACACGGTTAAAAATTTTGGTACCAAAAGAAAGGTCTTGCCACAAGGAATATACATGTGTAGTATGAATACCCAGTCTCTTTTGGTTCAAAAGTTATGGTCAAGGTTAAAGTTTTCTGGACAGACAGACAGACAGACAGACAGATGGACAAGGTGATTCCTATATACCCCCCAAACTTCGTTTGCGGGGGTGGGTGGTATAAAAAAGCAGACAGTGAAACAGGCAAGATAAGCTATGTCATTATGAAGCAAAACGAAGACAGGGATATGAAAAAGGGTTGGATCAATTTTTCTAGCTAATGAACATCACACACATCATCGAACAGAAAAATCTTCCCAGCTTTTTACAGAATAATTGAAATTCAAAAACAAGAAATGAAATGTTTCATTGAATGGTGAGTCAAAGTTGAAAAATTTAAATAAATGCTCTCATCAATTTGCAAAATAAAATAAAGGTTTATTGTTACATTTAGAACTAGTTTAAAACACAGTTGGTTTACTAATACGGGTTGAATCAATATTATACACCTCAGCCAAATACAGGATAGAGTGAACAAATATCACTTCAATACTAAAGCATACTCATCATATGATTTGTTGTTATATATTCACTTTGAAGTGTTAATTAAATTATCTATTTTTAGATTAGAATGCGTATTATCCCTTTGAAAAAAAATACAAATTCAGATATCTTAAATGTTTATTAAGTATTCTCTGTAAGGCTGAAATTAGTTTATTTCAAATATAAATCAAGCTTCAAAATTGCTAGAAACCATGAAATAAGCTCTAGAAAACATTCAGCTCAACAAAGGCTAGGTCTGAATAACAACACAGTTAATTTTCCTAACAACAAAAGGAATGTTACTGAAATTGACCATTATACAATTCACTGAACAGATATTAGACTATGCAGAGTGGGTTCAGAATACCAATGTTATTTGGAGAAGGGAGCCAGTGGAGTAAGGAACAAACATCCAATTGATTTAATCAGACTCCCGCACATTATTGCTGGCATAGGAACATCATTTTTTTACTTCAGTGAATTTTCCTAAATGGATGGATTCCCCAAAGGACCAAGTTTTATGGTCTACGATTAATTCACAGGCCATTTTACTCATTGCACACAATCTGAAGTAATGGGTGGCAATAAACACTAAAGCATTCAAGCAGAGCAACTATAAACTAAACCATATTACAATTTCGCATATAACTGAAACAATGTATACAAGCCCCTGAGCGATAAGGACAAACTTATATAAATGTTTAACATGATATCCACGGGAAATGATCGTAATGTGATCTTTCAATGCTGGATTCATTGCACATGTTCCACAATCTGATGTTAATTTCTATCGCTTTACAGAGATGAACTTAAACATGTGATCTGGTTTTGTATTAATATTACAATAAAAAGCATTTAGATTTTCACAATCCTTTTGTTTTGTAACGTTTTATCAAATTATGTGTCATTTAACAACTGGGAGATTATATTTACTGTCAATACATAAATATAGAATTTCAGTTTTTCTTAGAATTTATATGTTTTAAACCTGCACTTAAATACATAATGCTCTATTACACAACACTGTCTCATTTCAGTTAGTAGTATGTATTTTAACAGTCACACGATTATTTATTGCTAAATGTATGCACATAATGAGCTTCACCATCCGTTATCATCGATTAGACGGCCCTTGTGTACTATGAGTTAGAAGCGATGTTGAACATTAACAACCTTATGACGTCATAAGAACGTTTCATTGTTCTTTACATCATTTTTGTGGAAATATGTTTTATTTCCTGCCTTAACATTAGGACCACAGTAAATGGCGGTGAAGTCCATCATTAGAGGCAAAAGTATCCTAAGTTAGTAGATATACCAACATAACACACAGAAAGATTAGGAATAAGAAAATAACTAACCTCTTCATTCATACTAGTCATAATGTAGCCGACACAAAGATTGGCTAATACGATAGCACTGACATTCAGTATCTGCAATCACAAAGTTACATTAAGATCATAACATATTTAAAACTACACTCGTTTCTGAAAACATATATTGTTACAGATGAAATTTATTACTTCTTCAAATCTTACTTATAAAGAAGAAAAGAGGAGAAAGGATTCTGCTTCTCAGAAAATATTTCATGGGGAAGGACATGCAATAAGTAGATATATACATTACAAAAAGAAAAAATAGAAAGGTAAGATAATCGTAAACTTTCACCAATTTATATATTATTATATGGGGTAAGAAGGTTCTACATTGATCACTTTCATACTTACATTATCATAGTTCTTCTTGACTATGGGTTCATAGAAACCTGTGGCCTCCTTATATTTATTCTCTTGCATAAAGAGTACATGAGCAACATTCAGTTTCCATACATCATGCTCATTGCAGAACTCCACAGATTTACGGAATATTTTCTCTAGATGTGGATAATTTTCCATATCCCAATAGATCTTTGCCTGCTGCATCAACACAGGGATATATCTGTGAAAACACGAAAGCTCAAAACATCTACTGCTTATTTTGACGTCTTCACATATAATCACTCATAGGAATCTCCATACTTATCATAATAATCATATTATCATATGCTGTATGTCTTACATCATATTCCTAAGTCAATTTTACTTGGATGCCTTATTAGAATTATCATTTTCCTATCTATCATAAAATTTGATGTACTATTCATTACCAAATATGACTCTAACTTTAGAGATTTTAAAGGCCATAAACATATCCTATCTGTACTTTCCAAAATAAAATTCTTATTCTTTTTTCTTCATATCAGACTACACTAAAATTCTTGCAGCAAATTTTCTTCTCAAATTAAAGTATGCAAAAATCAAGACATTTATCATAAAAGACAAGGTCCAGAAAATGTGGTATGTTTAAATTCTCTTCACAAAAATTAAAATATGTAGGTTTCAGATGTTTTGTATTGATATTACATTTTATTTTCCTTGGAAATGATCAACAAAAGAAAATTGCAGTAAAAAGGACACAAGAAGCATTAATGACTGAATGCTCAGATCAATACTTTAAGCCATGGTTCCATACAGGGTTAGGCTTAAGAATTTCATAAAGCATGATTAAGTAGGAACAATACTTCGTCAGGATATCAATAATGTTATAGATACTAATTATAGGGAGCATTATATGTATTATGCTTACTATTGGTATATCAAAACAAAAGCATCATTGTATGGCATATATTGTGGTCAGTATGTCTATGGCTGCTGAACAGCCTGTTCACGAGTTATGAAATCACAGATAATGAACTATTTACTATCAAGTTCAATTATAAACTTTAGTTAATCAAATTTATAGTTTGGTTATATTATATTTGAGGGTAGACTAGGTGAGAGGGAGGAGGTGGTAGGGGAAAGAATACTTGGCAAAAGAAAAGATGATTCAGATATAACTGTTGTAATGTGGGGGAAGAAATGAGAGAACTGGAGGTAGGGGTGGGGGTCATTCCCTCTTTCCATCCCCTCAGATTTCACACGAGGTATTTCAAACCGTTTTTCTTGTATATATGGCTAAGTCTATATTCAAAGACAATTCAAGAGTCAAGGATGAGTTCATTGACCATAAGACCTGGATGGACAGAGGTGAGTGACCAGTGTATCCTCTTTTGCCACTACGGTCCGGATGTACAAGATGATTTAAATAACTTATTAGCACATGACTTGTTAGCACTTTCTCTAATATGCTTTGCAATAAATTAGTGAGACCCTTTCGTACCACAGTATGTCCATCTAACAAAATACACTTTGAAGAAATAGTCAATAGGACAGAATCATGAAAAGAGTAAGGTCTTGTCTATATAAAGCAATGAACATCGTTTGGCCCAATGCCAGGCTTAGTGACGCATATCACTCTTACTGTAGCTTTTTTATGACAAGAATTTTGAAGATGATTGGAGAAATGAAAACACTTTGTCGTGATGCATGCAATGGTACGACATAATAGTAGAGATTGGGTGAGCACAATGAGATGATTCTGGGGCGCTTCAAGCTTGAGGATGTGTAATTCCCAGATAAAGCGAGACTTAATTGCTTGATTTTAGGGTTACAATCACGAATCAGGGGATAATGGAAAAAGATTAGATCACAATCTTTACGATTTCATTTTAATGTCTGATTGTTTGTGATAGTCAATGACATAAATTGGCAAAATTAAAACAAACTTGCTGCTTTAATAATTAAAGTGAGTGCTAATGAATGGTCATAAAATGGAAACTGCAGGAAAAGGGAAAATCTGGACCAAAATTATCGTCAGTCAGCAAATGGGCTCAGCTGATTTCACCTCATCAATTCAATAATTATGTTACAAAGCCAAGATAGAATTGGCTCATCACGCACAGATAGTCTTTTTTTAGAATTTGAGCACAAGCGTGAACTGAAGTTAAATTTCCATTCGACATTCTGTCAAGATTAGCTCTACTGTCAGAAAATCTGACCTAAAAATGTTTTATACAAATCAATATACCATTTACCCTTTATCTCAGTGTCACGTTTGAATGATGACTTCAATTTACATGGAAATCATTTCAAGCCCCTTTTAGTGTTTTGTTTGTGAATATACTAATTCCGACAAAGATCGGGAAATGAAAACAGAACGATCTATCCGGGATGTTAAAATCTCTTGCCTATCGATATTGACCAGTGAAATGGTGAGTATACGTGTGGAAGGACAGAGTTTTCGTAACATTCTCGACAAGCAATCTGTCACAGTGTCACGTTACTGTTCATCAGTCACGACTTTTCACCGCACGGATACGTTTGATCAAGATACTAATGCTATTTATTGTAATCCCTATTTCATTGCTATATTAGCCATCTTTATAATAGCATCCATGTCAGAATAGAGAGAAATAGAATCACAAAACGACAACTCTCTCAAAACAAAGCGTTTAAATTGTTATTTTAGGGGTAATGCTTATTCAAATGATCCAATACTCATCAATGCTTTGCAAACACGGCGAATCCCAAAAGCATATAACAACGTGACAGCAATTATTTAATGGTAGGGGAATCCAGAATATCTGATGCAAATCAACGCTACAAAAATAAACAAAATGATAGTGTGAATAATGTTTATCTGAACTAATATCAGAATTATCAAAACGCCTTATCGATTCTGTGATACCATGATTATGCCTCGTGAAATCTAGATGACAGAAGGGATGTTGTCATTACTGACAGCGAATATCGATGACTCTGACCTCTTGTAGCACACGTCAGAAATTCTTTTCCTGACTAAATGACCAAAAATTAACTAGAAAAGTCTGCTTGTTAATACAGGTGAATCTTCGTTACAGATTCCAAAATAGTTCAAAATTTTAAATCTGGAATATTTTAACTAAACACCTAAACTACATATGTATCAAATATTTATAAACGTTTTCAGTGTTTAAAATTTTAGATTTTTGACTAAAAACCTCAAAATGTCAAATATAAAAAATCGCTTTGAAAGTTCAGAATTTTAGATTTTCTGTCAAAAGTTCAAAATACCAAAAATCAAATATCGTTTTAGGTTTTTGGGATTTTAAAATTTTTAGATTTTTAAGTTCAAAGTTCCAAAAACTCGTAACATCGTTTTTAAAATTTTTAAAACTGAAAACGATGAAAAATATTGATATTTTAGGGTTTTGGTTTAAAATATCAAAATCTAAAATTTCAAACCATTTTATAATTTTAAATTACTACGTGTTACACGGACCCTAAAACCATTTACATGAAATATCTATAACCGAATTTGAAACATGAAGAAGATCTAATTCACAGAAAAGGAATTTATCTTTAGACACTTTAGTGTGTGCTGCATGTGTATTGAGATGAATTTACAGGACAGATAAACAGAAATCGAGGACAAACTAATGAAGAATCAAGTGTTTCGCAGACCAAAACGTTTTATTTTGTCACATGATAGTTCTAAGAGCACAACCCCATCCAGCCCTTTCCAAAAAGGGGAACATTTTATGAACGTACATTAATAAAATGTAAAATGAACGATAATCCGGAAAAATCTGCAAATTCTAAATAGCTATTACTTATTTGGAAGAAATGGCTACTGTATTATTTTATTCACATGTAAATGCATCAACTTTACTGCTATAAATAAATGCTTTGTAATCGAAAAATATAATTATGTACATGGATTTGCATCCTCAGCATTGCATCTTCACTTACCAATAAACCGTTGAAAGTTTTAATAAAGTATAACTGCAGTATATGATATAAAACGATGGCTCCACGGCTGTGTATGATGTAGAACTGAATCAACAGGGACTGAAGAAAAGTGGCGAGAAATGACGAAGAACTGATCACGTAGTATTATGTACAGAATGATGTAGAACTGAATCAGCAGGGACTGATGGAAAAAGGCAAGAAATGACGAAGAACTGATCACGCAGTAATATATACAGAATGATGTGGAAATGAATCATCAGGGACTGATGAAAAGTGGCCAGAAATGACGAAGAACTGATCACGCAGTAATATATACAGAATGATGTAGAAATGAATCATCAGGGACTTATGAAAAGTGGCCAGAAATGACGAAGAACTAATCACGTAGTATTATGTACAGAATAATGTAGAACTGAAGCAGCAGGGACTGATGGAAAAAGGCAAGAAATGACGAAGAACTAATCACGTAGTAATAAATACAGAATGATGTAGAACGGAATCATCAGGGACTGATGGAAAGTGGCGAGAAATGACGAAGAACTGATCACGTTGTAATATATACAGAATGATATGGAACTGAATCATCAGGGACTGATGGAAAAAGGCAAGAAATGACGAAGAACTAATCACGTAGTAATAAATACAGAATGATGTGGAACGGAATCATCAGGGACTGATGGAAAGTGGCGAGAAATGAAGAAGAATTGATCACGTTGTAATATGTACAGAATGATGTAGAACGGAATCATCAGGTACTGAAAGAAAACGGCGAGAAATGACGAAGAAAAGATAACGTAGTATATATATATATATATATATATATATATATATATATATATATATATATATATATATATATATATATATATATATATAATGATGTAGAACTGAATCATCAGGGACTGATAGAAAGTGGCGAGAAATGACGAAGAATTGATCACGTAATGATATATACAGAATGATGTACAACTGAATCAGCAGGGACTGATGTAAGGTGGCAAGACATGACGAAGAACTGATCACGTAATGATATATACAGAATGATGTGGAACGGAATCTTCAAGGACTGGTGAACATGGCGAGAAATGACGAAGAACTGATCACGTAGTGACCAAGCACCTCTAAAGCCATCACCATGGTTCATTACCGTCATCTACTGTCCAATATTTAAGTTAACTGGTTTATTCCTAACATTATAGCAGCAGGAGAGAATCGAATAAAGAATCTTATTTAGAGTGAGGATTGGTTTCAATCAACTGACCAATAAATGTCTTGTCAATGTATATTGTCCGAGGAGGTGTGCTGTATGTGGCCGTAACAAATATCCTTGAGTCAATGTAAATCACCAGGATATACAAAGGATTAAATACAAAACACTTACACAAATGAATTAAAGGATCAAGGATGATATCGCAGGGAGAAGGGAAAATCCCATGAAATCCCATGAAATCTCGGGGGTGGGGAGGGGGGGGGTTGTTTCGGGGAGGGGGGAGGTTCCCCTATAGAAACTATACTTTCTTTGCTTGTGGTCATGACAGGATTTTTATTTGTTTAAACATCCCCCTTTACCAGGGAAAATTTAAAAACAGCAATTCAAAATCATCTTTTAGGAGCATCAGTTTGTTTATACATAGAACGCAAATATGCGACTGTGGTTTTTTATTTTCGATTTGATGAATTCTATTAAATTCCATAACATCTTTGACTTCTTCAAAACAAGGCAGACTAAAACATCTAAGAAATGAAGAATTTACTGAAGTAAAATATATTTCATCGGAAAAGGACAAATAAAGTAAGAATTTGTGTTGTCAACATTTGATATGTTCAAAACGACTGACAAGTATAATTATAATAATGAATCATTTACAAGGGTTTCTTACCAAGTAGTACTACGGCCTTGACCTTTGACCTCTGACCTTGAAAAACAACAGGTATCTGTCTTGGCATAAGGAGTTAAGGTTCCAAATTTGACAGTCTTAATTCCAACGGTTTGGTCTGTATTCTGCCTACAAAATCCGGACAGACAGACGTACACACCTTGAGAAAACAATAGGCGTCTTTGTCTTGACATAAGGAGTAAGTGTGCCAAGTTTGATAGTCCTAGCCAAACGGTTTGATCTGTATCCTGTCTACAAGGTCCGCATTTCAATACTGTTTATATTTACTTCTATGCGGTCGGACTTATGACGATCCGGGTTCGATTCCCGGGGTTCGCCATTATGTTTAAGAGGTTGATTACCTCCTGCTTCCATGTCGCGATATAACTGAAAAATTGTTGAAAGCGACGTAAAACACCAACCAACCAGCCAACCGTCGACTTAAGGATGTCGTCTTCTTTTGTATAATCTCAATCTCAAGTTAGTATCACTGCCTTTGTCTCAGCCATGTTGGAGGCTTACTTCTCTATGAGTGAACTGTATAAAGGAAGGGTACACAATATTGATTCCTTTTATATGCAAAATATTTTTCTCTCGTCCACATTTAAAGCCAGTAACCAGTTTATGACGAATATAATTTTTGATGTCAATTGCGTAATAAAAAATATAGCCAAAAGTATCTCTATCAACTACTCAACAATTATAAAAGTATGAGCGAACGAGTCGAGATGTTACATTATTCCATGTCTATTCACAATCTTAAAGAAAAAACACCCCGAGTTGTCAGAAAACAACAAAGCTCGTCGGAATGGGATGGCTTATAAAATGCTGCAACTATTAGATATGATTCCATAATTTAACTAAAGATAATACTGAAAGGCGTCATAGATTCAGAGATTCCAGTTGCAGTATTAAGTCTTAAAGAGAATAGAAGAGTATAACAAAATAATACGTAAGTAAAATGTCAAAGCCAATACCTTAAAATGAGCGATTGTTATATAAATTATGGAAGATGTATCTCTTATAGTTCAATAGATTAACGGGTTTTTTTATTTTAAGTTTTGTGAAAGTCCAAGGCCAAGGTCACTGGGTCGAAAGTTATAACTTAAATGAAAGCTTCAGTCACAAGAATCTAAATGTGAGATATCACAGCGCAATTCCTTAAATTCAAAAGATAAAGTCGGGTTAATGTCTTGAAGCAGGTCAAACGAAGTCCTTGGTTAGGGTAACTAGATCAAAAGTCATGGCCGTAAATGATATATCTGTTCAAAGTCATTTTTGTTGTTCAAAAGATATGGGCCAGGTTAATGTTTAGAAAAGTTAAAGTCTAAGGTCAAGGTCATTAAATCTAAATCTAAAACAAAAACTTACATGAAATCTCTGGTCATAAGGAATCTATGTGTGACATATCCAAACCTTATCCGTCATTGTTCGTTAGACCATATACGTCTGGTTAAAGGGCTTTTTAAAGGAGGCCAAAGTCAAAGGTAGATGTCACTAGGTCAAAAGCCATGACCTTATATGAAAGCTCTGGTCATTAGAAAATAGAAATTTATATGTGAAATATAAAAGCTCTGTCATTGAGGTTCAAAACATATAGACCAAGTTAATTTTTTACAAAGTTAGTAACTGTCAAAAGTCAAGATCACTATGTCTCAAGTTATGACCCGAGATGAAAGCCTTGGTCATGGAGAATCTTTAGCTCTCCAGACTTTCGTCCCGGTGGGCTAATTACCCATTAAAAGTACGAAGAGTGTTCTGTGAGAAAGGATTCCAATATATATTCTATCCAGATCTCTAGTTTTATGGCCTAACCATTGGACGTATATTCGACAAGATAAAATAGAAACCAATGTTCAAACCCACGACCCTCCACATTCCGGAAAATCAAGGGAAGGGTGAACCCGCAATCTTTTCCTACATTCCGGAAAATCAAACAAATGGTGAACCCGCAATCTTTTCCTGCATTCAGGAAAATCATTGGCAGGAAGAACCCGCAGTTTTTTCCTACTGTCAGGAAAATTAAAGGAAGGGTGAACCCGCAAACTTTTCCTACGATCGGGAAAATTAAAGGAAGGGTGGGCTTGCAAGTTGGATCCAGTTGGAGCCATTCTATATCAATATAACCAAACTCAGAGACAGCCTCCCTGTAACCTACAGTATAATTATCTATGTCCGACAGCAGTGTTGGCAATTTCTTAGTTGTCGTGCAAGTTATGAGAGAGCAGTGGTGAACCTAAGTTCCTTAAAAAAACTAATCGGCTTCTGACTGTAGAAACTTGAGATATCAAAGAGTTACAAATAGCAAAAAACAAAGCCAATATATGGCTAATTTGTTTCTCTATCGATCGCTAATAAAGGGCACATTGACATTGACTGATTAAATAAGGAGAGTTAGTGAAGTCATCCATCAATAAGGATAATTCTTATTAATTTATACCCGCATGGAGCGGCAAGTCAACAAAATGGACCTTTTTCCAATTAGTATGATATAAGTAACAATACCTGACAGATTTGTGTCATATTATTATGACGTCACAATCCAGGCAAATACGACATAATGAAAATTCCGACAAATAGTGGTTTGCCCGGTAAAAAGACTCCTACCCCATTTAAATTTGGAAAAGAGTCTACTCCTTATATAAGACATAAAACATCTCTCAATGTGGTGTTTTCGTAGAAAAGACAAAATTAACACTATATGACAGACTTCATGACCAATGGAATTTTTCTAAATCTTCAGCATGTGTTATAATCGATATTTCTGTAATATTAGGAGAGCAATAAAAAAAGAAAAATGTAACCACTTATAGATCAAACATCTTTCTTCTAGAGAAAATAATGCATCATTCTATTACTAAAACAATCTCCTTACAAAACCGATTATTTTCCATTTTTGAATTGGCCCAAACGAATATTTACACCAGCTTAATGATAATGGAAAAGAATGCAGAGATCATTTTTGACATTTCTCCGAGGCCATTCCCCTGAGAAATTTTGCAAAAAGTAAATTTCAATAAATAGCCTATAAAAAGCATACAGAATTCCAATATTACCATGAAATATGCAAGTCTTTTATTTCCCTTCTAATTTAGCCCATAAGGATATAGTAGATCAGACTTTAGATATACATGTATTTGCTTGCCACAGGGAAAAACGCTTTTTAGTACATGAATGTGTGAATTTAAATTCTTGGTATATGTTATGTTTATTGCTACAGGCACATACAATCTTTCTGATCATTTCAATGGGAAATGGTATAATGCACTCCTGTGTAATGCCATTTTAATAAAAAGATATTAAAAACTGAAGAGAAAAAAGGACAAAGATCCTAAAACAGATACTGTTTTTTAAATACGAACATATTATCAGAAATAAAATTTACCAGCGGCATCTACAAATTAATTGTGAATATTTGTTTGCTGTATCAATTCATGAATATTATAACAAAACAATTATCACAATCTGTCAAAGTACGCTTCCTTTACATGTGTTACACTAAAGTTTAAAACATTTACTATGCTTAAACTTGTTTAAGAATAACAAATATTTTAAGCTTTAGCGTAACACATGTACACAACTTTCAGTTTCATCCATGTTTGTCAGTGCCCCTTTCTGTGCCAATTTCAGAGTTATTATTCATACACTGGTAGCACCTTTCACCTGATGTAAGTCTTTCAACCAGACGAATTGAGGTCATAAATATTCGAGTATCTTTCAGAGTATACAAATCCAGCGTCTATTTCAACCATTTATTTCATGGTGTCAATTTTACTTTGACCAGTAAAACAACTGCTAATGAAGGACGCTTATGTCTTCAAGAGACGCAATCGACGGTCTAAAATACAATGGGAAGATATGAAAGTATACAAGCAAATTCAGACAATTGTGGTCGGGTCCCCCGTTTTGGGGGTTCCATCAGTAAGGTGCAGTCATCTGTGACATACAGCCATGGTTGTGCATGTCTACAGACACACATGCCAAATATGAAGGCCCTACGTCTTACGGTTAAAAAATTACATTGAAGTAGGTCAAAGGTCATTGGTCAAGGTCACATGATAAAAATTTTGGTACCAACGGAAAGGTATTACAATTAGCGAGACACATGCCAATCATGAAGGCCCTACGTGTTACGGTTAAAAAGTTATGACTAAAGTTAAAGTGTTTGTGACTGACTGACAGACAGACAGACGGACAAACGAATGAGATTAAATGTCCCCACGCTTTCGCGAAAAGCGGGAGGGGGGCACAATAAATCCAAGAACTAGTCAATGTTAATTTTTCCAAACAATACCCTCATTTTACAATACAAATTATACTTTGTAGAGTTACCTTTAGTATCCATTTGTGTCGTCATTGTCGTCGACGCTTATAAAATCACAAAAATGAACGTTCGCCCTTTCAAAGGAGTGTGTTTAAGTTATAAAAAAAAAATACTGACAATTTACTGTACTTCCAAAAAATGAAAGTAAGAGTTCTTTGAATAGTATGACAATATTCAGTACGTTTAAAATACCCCTCATTCGTTTACATCCCAGACATTTCCTATACTACAACATACTACAACTGATACATGTATCAATGCTCTTTACATCAAGTGTGTCTTGTTACAATCAGATTCAAAATGATGCTTGTTCTAAATTAAGGGGTTTGTGTAGTACAACATATCTACAATACTTAAACCATGAAAAACTGGAAATACAATGGGTGAACTGTTTCTCAAAGGTGTATAAAACTGAAAAACACCAAACAGAACAAATGAGTTCTTTATATTACTAAAGTTTCTTAAAAATAAGCAGTGAAGAGTCCACAGCGACAGTGAGCTTGGATGAAGATCATAACACTACATCTAGTTTGATATAATTTTTTACAAGAACAGCAAAGTTAGGGCTCAGAGGAGACTTAGATGTCCAGATGGATGACAGATAAATAGGACTGACAGTAATTTAATACTTGTTTTTGTCATAGCTGTTCTAAGACAAGGAGAACAAGTTCCTGCAAAAGGAATGACTCCACATCAAGACACACTAACCTTTCCAAAGCTTCGTCATAATCATTGACTGCTTTCTTCACTGCTTCATCATCGTGATTCTGGCGAGCTTCCTGAACCTGAGACCAAAATAATAGTCAATATAATAGTAGATGATCTGGAACTATCTAGCAATCTCTCTATTTCCATAGGAAAAACAACTTATACATGGAAGAATTATATACTGATATGCTGTACGAATGTATTTCTAATATCTTGAAGAAGTCATTCAGGTTACAGCCTAGAATCACAATAGGTAAACCACAGTATTATAGAAATAGAAAATGCCTCTAACAAACTTTCACTCTTAGAGTCAAACTAAGAATGATAAGAATGTGGGATACAAGGATAAATCTAAAAGTATTATCAGGATGTATTATTTGTCAGGGTTGGATAGAAGATTACCCTAAAAAATATGATGTGTTAATAGTCATTTGCATTCTGTTTATATATATATATATATATATATATATATATATATATAAATATATATATATATCTATATATATATATATATATATATCTATATATATATATATATACATGTATATATATATATATATATAATCATTCATTTTTTATCCATTTTATTTTTTATTTTCTTCTTTATTTATCTATTTCTTAAAAATCAAAAAAAGAACACTTGTGTCGTTGCCTACTAAAACAAACTCATCAACTAGACTTTTAGACTTTTAGGGGGCTCCCCTCTCATCTTATATTAAAAACCTTACTATCAATGCCCAACATTCTATTAACAGAGTCTTCTAACTAGCGAAATGTGAAAAGGGGCTCATTTTTTCCATCTAAAACCTTACTCCAATTTTTTTTTTTTTTTTTGACTGCCTTCTGAGGCTTTATCTTGACTGCCACATGAAGTATGATACTCATTTATGAGTACACTTCGTAATCGAAGAAGAAGAAGTAGAGTTGGTGCCGACCATGGATTTTTAATTGGACAAAGGTATATTTATCAAAATTTAAAAAAAAAAAAAAATTCTGCATGGTATACACTCAAAATCAATCTATAGTAAAGTGTTGTTAATATTTAGGTTGTTGTCAGGTGCCAAGAAAGGAAAACAATTTCATTTGTAACCTTCCTTCTGCTTAATTCTATACAAACATCAATCTTTAACAAAAAAAATACAAATTCTAGAAATATATAAATATAAAATATTTTTCCGTTTGTCTATCAGTATTTCCTGGATAGTAGTAAACCTGCAAGTTTTTGGAGAACATGAATGTGGGGCACCTACTTTTACACCATTTCATTGCACAGATGATGTGTATTGATTTTTTGTTGATTTATGTCTGTGATGTCATACTATAATTTCTGACTCCATTGACCTAGTAGGACATCTAAAAATAGTATTTTGCACTTAATGTCTTGACAACAGAGGCAAATGGATAGGTGTACTTTTATTGCATGGAATAACAGAATACAGGGACTTCATGAAAGATGAGCTAAACCTCCAGTCATAAATTCAAATGACAGATCCTTTTGTCATAATTCTGAATTAAAGTTTATATTCTGATGTGTTTGGTATAAGCTTATTATAAAGTTAAATTAACATTATTTTTCAACCAAATTGTCTCCACTCGGTGAATCAATTCATGTACATAATGAAAGAAAAATGTGATTATGTCGTGAAGCAGGGCACAAGAAGTGAGAAACACATAAGATGATGTAATTCAGTTTCTTTGTCATTTCTATCTAATATTATCAAAAATATTTTTCCTGATTTTTCAAAAAAGTTTGTCTTTTCTGTCTTCATCTAAATTTGTAAGAGAAATCTTAAATCATTTGAATTTTGAAGATACAATGAGTAATTTCCTTTTCTGTTCATTATCAGTAATAATTAAGTCAAATATCACAGCATTTCATATTTAAGAACAATAAAATGGCTAAAATATTTTAGAAAAACTTTACAATAATAGACAATGGAGGATTATAATACTTGGAAATATAATTCTTTTTTCTTTCAAGAAATCTAGCCATAATTTACAAACTAAAAAGAAAATTTTGTAAGCTGCAATTTGATACTTTTCCAAACCATCTATAACATGCTTTTAGCCAAATAAGTGCAAATAAATACTTCAATGAGTTACCTCCCATATCTTTCCAATATTTGATTGAACCTATCAAAATATGTTCAGAGAATATGTACTAATAGGACATCTCTTGTTTGTCACAAACTGTTGAAACATAAATAACATAAATCACATAAAACTTCAGTTCCACACCAGCATGCATATTTAATGACACTGCAGCGATAAATTTTTCTAAGCAACATCACATTATCATTTAAGTACACTGTTGTTGAAAATCTAATTAGAATCCTGTATTGGTTTTAAATTCATGCATGGACATAGTTAGACGGATTTCTTTTTTTTTACGAATTGTAATAGAAAAAAATCCAAAATTATCAGAAATCAATCAGAACTTGCTTTTATACGTAATTCATAAAGCTGAAAGAAAATTCCAAGTCACAGATGTAAATAACATTTATTAAATAAAATGTATTGCTTCCAATTCAAATTTGGGTGATTTATGGCTACTTTCAGAAAGACATGGGAAATAATCAAAAATAAGAGTGTTAAAGATCATGGAAATGTTTTCATGCAAAATTTTGTATTTCTAGTTGTTGGAAGTTGAAAAAGCAATTTTTACAGGTGATACTATGAACTTGAGAAGCAAGAAACAGCATCACACTAGAATAACTAACCTGTTTAGTGAGTTTACTCAGAGTTTCTGTCTGATTTTTAGCCATTTCTTCTAATTTACGGTATGCCTCTTCCTTAGATGTCTGACTGGTTATAACAGCTTCCAAGAAATCATACAGATACTGGCAATAAAAGAGACAAAAATGAGAAATCATACAGATACTGGCAATAAAGGAAACAAAAATGAGAAATCATACAGATACTGGCAATAAAGGAAACAAAAATGAGAAATCATACAGATACTGGCAAAAATGAGAAATCATACAGATACTGGCAATAAAGGAGACAAAAATGAGAAATCATACAGATAATGGCAATAAAGGTGACAAAAATGAGAAATCATACAGACACTGGCAATAAAGGAAACAAAAATGAGAAATCATACAGATACTGGCAAAAATGAGAAATCATACAGATACTGGCAATAAAGGAGACAAAAATGAGAAATCATACAGATAATGGCAATAAAGGTGACAAAAATGAGAAATCATACAGACACTGGCAATAAAGGAGACAAAGAGACAAAAATGAGAAATAATGATACTGGCAATTAAGGTGACAAAAATGAGAAACCATAACGGTACTAACAATAAAGGTGACACAAATGAGAAATCATACAGATACTGGCAATAAAGGTGACAAAAAAGAGAAATCATACAGATACTGGCAATAAAGGAGACAACAAAAGAAGCGCCTCGCATGGCATAATACGCCAGTCGCTTACTTTGGACGGGCTCAATGTGAACGTATGGTTTTATTACCCTTTGGTAATACTTTTATGAAATATTGAAATCCAAAAAGAAGGATCCAAGTCCCATAACTCTGTAACAACAAAATGGAATTTGCTCAAAACTGAAAAGTGGCTTCCCCTACACTAGGCCCCCCAAAAAATATATGTGTTTCTTATAACATGGCTGAAAATTTAAGGGTAAAGTTACAATTCTGTGAAATATTATTGAAATCCATGCACAGGGCAAGAAGTAATGGCCTGGACAATGTTTTACTCACTCTGCATGTTGTGACTATGACCTTTGACCTTTGACCTTGGGTCAAGATCATGACACATCCTTGGGTCCTAAGTAACAATTCTGTGAAATATTATTGAAATCTATTCACAGGGGAAGAAGTTATGGCCCGGACAAGATTTTTCTCACTTTGAATGTTGTGAACTTGACCTATGACCTTGGGTCAAGGTCATTTCACACCCTTGGGTACTAAGTAACAATTCTGAGAAATATTATTGAAATTCATGCACAGGGGAAGAAGGTATGGCCATGACAAGGTTTTATACTAACTTCGCATGTTGTGACCTTGATCTATGACCTTGAGTCAAGGTCATGCCACACCCTTGGGTACTAAAAAACAATTCTGTGAAATATTATTGAAATCTATGCACAGGGGAAGAAGTTATGGCCCCGACAAAGTTTTACTCACTTTGCATGTTATGACCTTGACCTTTGACTTATGACCTTGGGTCAAGGTCATGACACACCCTTGGGTCCTAAGTAACAATTCTGTGAAATATTATTGAAATCCATGCACAGGGCAAGAAGTTATGGCCCCGACAAAGTTTTACTCACTTTGCATGTTGTTACCTTGACCTTTGAGCTATGACCTTGGATCAAGATCATGACACACCCTTGGATCCTAAGCAAAAATTCTGTGAAATATTATTGAAATCCATGCACAGGGCAAGAAGTTATGGCCTGGAGAATGTTTTACTAACTTTGCATGTAGTGACCTTGACCGATGACCTTGGGTCAAGGTCATGACACACCCTTGGATACTAAATAACAATTCTGTGAAATGTTATTGAAATCTATGCACAGGAGAAGAAGTTATGGACCGGACAAGGTTTTACTCACTTTGCATTTTGTGACCTTGAAGTTTGACCTCTGACCTGGGGTCAAGATTATGACATATTCTTGTGTCCTAAGTAATAATTCTGTGAAATATTACTGAAATCCATTCACAGGGCAAAAAGTTATGGCCCGGACAAGGTTTTATTCACTTTGCATGTTGTGACCTTGACCTTTGACCTATGACCTTGGGTCAATGTCATGACATACCCTTAGGTCCTAAGTAACAATTCTGTGAAATATTATTGAAATCCATGTACTAGGCAAGAAGTTATGGCCCCGACAAAGTTTTACTCACTTTGCATGTTGTGACCTTGACCTTTGAGCTATGACCTTGGGTCAATGTCATGACATACCCTTAGGTCCTAAGTAACAATTCTGTGAAATATTATTGTAATCCATGCACAAGGGAAGAAGTTATTGCCCGGACAAGCTTATCCCGGACAACGAACATCGGACAACGGACGCTAGCGGTGGACAGACAACGCCATAACATAATACACCCCGTCTGAAGATGGGCGTATAAAAATGAATTTACAATTACTCTGAACTTCAATATAAAGGTAAGGAATTTAGAAAGAAAATAGATTTAATGTGAAACAAGTTTGAATAAATGTGAGTTAAATATCATGTTTCTTCAATTTTCACTTATGTAGTATGTAATAACACTTAATAGACTATTTCTGAGTTTTCAATTTCTTGATCACTTGTTAGCCTTTTGTTTAAATTAATCTTAAAGAATTTCATTCATATCACAAGCCTACAGACAAACACTTCCACTTAAATTTAAGATTTTGATATAAAAGAAACGAAACCGGGAAATAGCCTAGTCTTGATCATACAATATCAGATTACATGTAACATATCAATGGAGACTACAGAAAAAAGAACACAATGATTTTACAAACACTGCAATAAATTCAAACATTATACCAGTACTTTAAACCCTTTTTAAACTCTTTATAAATGTATGTATGTCATGGAGTAAATTTAGATATACATGTATTGTACTTAAATGAGAAAGGTACCAGGTACTAGAAATTCTGTTGAACCAGAAGTTCTACTAATCATAATGTTCTTATCAAACGAAACTTTTTTCTAGATTCTAGAATATCAAATCATGTATTCATTCTTATGTACGCCAGAATCCTACTCTTTTTCCAATTTTCAACAGCACACAAGAAAGATTAACACACAGCTGACAGATGGATCTTAAATACCCGTAGTGATGTTTTCAATATGCATTCTATATAAATTTGATATTGGTAATGATGTAGCTAACTATATGCATGCATTAATACCTAAAACAAGGAGAGAATATAATGGGCTTTTAATACTTACTGGAGTTAGGAACTTGAATGTAAGGTGAGAGTTTTCTGCTAAAACATCAGCTGCCAGGTCATAATACTGAAAGACAGTATACCAAACCTATAAATGTTGTCTTGTAAAGAGTATGAGAGATTCATTTAATTTGTCCAGAGGATTTACTTAACATGGCAATTCAATCACAAAGTATAGAAAAATGAGATCTTTTACTGTATTAACTAAAGAAATATGGCATTTTTGGTAATTGTAGAAACACTTTTTAACAAAATAAGTCACATATTAGAAATGTTTGGTATAAAATATATGTTGGTCTCTAAGAGTTTCAAGACAGAAAATTTACTTAAAACACTACCAGCAACAAAATCAGTCAACAATAGTGACAAGATAGCAGACTTACCTCAAACTTGACATACAACAAGAGTAGATTTCCAAAGGTTTCTGGGGGGAATGGATTTTGCTGCAGAAGAAACTGCATCTTCTCAAAGCCTTGTGTGGGATTGTTCTCCATGTTCATTAATGCTTGGTTATGAAGGGTCACAACATCCAGTTCTTCCTCTGCACGAGGTGGCATGTCAGTCAGTGCCTCACAGGCTGCTTCAACTGTAACAGGAAAAAAATCACCATGGAGAAAAAGGTAAAATCAAATGCTCAGAGCTTAAATCTATTAATTTCAAGTGTATGGATGGGATGATTTGTTCACGGATAATAAAAAAGAGTACAAAAGTATCAAGCAGACAAAGCTCGATTTACTTTCAGTATCTATGATAAGTGTATATCAAAAGTCAGCTGCTGTTAAAAGTTATCAGTGATTAATTTTCATTTAAATATCATAATGAATGAAGCAAATTGCCATTATCTTCCTAATACATATTTACGGTGTATATAATCAGTAATATTAAAGTGTAATTTGAATATATTCAGAGTGAACAAGCTGTGTTTATGAAACACTAATGCCCCTGGCGACACCAAAGTCCAAAAAGATATTTTTGCTTGAAGGTCATTGACCTTGGTGTCAATTGAAAGGGCTTCATTAGTTGAGTAAGGATGTCAAATATGAAGTCTCTATCCCTCACGATTCAAAAGTTACAGCCAAGGTTAAAGTTGACAACAGACAGACAAACAAACAAACAAACAGACAGGACAAAAACAATATGCCCCAAATCTATCAATCCAGGGGCATTAAAATTTTTAATGTATTTTTCACAATAAAGCCTTAGCATTAACTGTCAAGATTAATCAAAGTGAGGTCAATTAGTTTTATATAGAATCCATGTTTAAAGTTAACAAAAGCTCTTGGTTATTTCAAATTCCTTTCCCTAGTTCCATATGTTTTAAACACAATCAAATAAAAATAATCCAATTAAAAAGTGTTGGTAACATCTGCAACACTACAAATCGTCATGAGCTAAATTTTTTTTTTCATTACCAAACTTTAACATAGTTCTCCTACCTCTATTTAATTATGGATAATAATTGCTAATTGAACAATATTTTAATTCTGACTCCTGAGAATCACACATGCCAATTTTCATTAAAATCAAGGGAGCTTTATACAAGACTTATGCATACATAAACAGTGAATGGTACAAGCAGCAATGCATTATATATGTAGCATGTATGAATTTTCTGGTAGGACAATATTATAATGACACTAATGTCTCTACCGTAAATGGTCATCTATCTGCCAAGTAAACACAAAACAGAAATATCCAGCATCATGATATTGTTAGTTATGTAAGAACATCAGGAATACTTTCAAATAGGCAGATTACATTATTTAATACACATGTGTTTACAAAGAGATCAATTAATAAATCGTAACTTCAGACTTGCACTTTATATATATCTGTGCCGTCTATAAAATAACCATGGTGCTGAAATATGATTATTAGCCCCTATACAACCAGATATACAAGACATGTGACTTATATAACCAATACAAATTATAAGCTGTTAGCTCTTAGCATGTGAACAATGTTCCTGCAATTTATGCTCTCAAGATGTGAATAGCATTTCTGCAGCATAATGAGATATGTGACTGCTATATTTTCCCCTTTTATTATCACAGAATTTCCAACTCTATTCTTTTGATGTAACTAGCTCCAATAAAGAACTTACAATCACAGGAACCATAATCTGTAAAAATTATATATAACATTTACCAAATTCAACTCAAAATATTGTAAAACATCTTATTGCTAAGTCAATGGTACCAATACATCAGCAAATGAACAAGCTGTTACTTACAGTTCTTCAGTTGATATTCTATCGCTGCCTTTAAATTAAATGCTTCCACCAATGCCGTCTCATGGAGAGTTAATGTGTTTCCTACACTTCGTACATCTATGCCCTCTGTCGTCATACCAACGCTCAGTTCTGTAAACAATATTTATGTCAGTTCAAACCTAAACATCTTTAATTACAGAAACCAGAGGTTTGACAAAACTTGAGCTAGACATTTAACACATTGGATTCAGACCCTACTTACATTTCCAAGTGAACCAGGATTTTTGCAAAGTGGATACAACTACATTTTTATGTAAACCAGAATTCTAATGCACTTTGTTTGTAACACGCGATCTCATTGGCTGTCCGATTTAAAAACTGCAAGGGTATTCACAATACCCCTGCAGTTTTTGATATGACGTCACGATACCCTGCAGTTTCTGATTTGTGACACAGTAGATTTTACACAGTAGATACACTTACATTTCTGAGTAAACAAGAAATTTTACATGGATGATAAAGACCCCACTTATATCTATATGGGTCCATTCTTGGGCAATCAGGTATGATTTTACAGGTGTTTTTTCTTTATATTAAAAATTTGTGCAAATTAATGAACAAAAATTATCTTTTTATATATCCTACTTTACTTAACTTTGATACTACATTAGTACTAACATTTAGGTCAAGTTAATTACACAATTTTTGGTGAATAAGACAGAAAAACCTGAAACTCATCAATTACAACATTATAACAATATATGGTGAATCTATTTATAAAACAAAAACCCTGCAAGCTAAAGAATTACTGAAGGATATTGGCCACAATTGGATAACAACATCCTGTAATGGAAATAATGAAAGTAACATGTGTTCACAGCATATGCCATTGCAATGAAATTTCAATGTTTATGCAACAGAACCATCCAAATCAATGTGGGTTCATTTACATACCAATACCCATAACCATAACCAAGGGACTTGGTTTTTGCTGTCTCTTCCAAATGCAGGACACTAATGAGCGACCAGCGACACTCAAACCTTGTATCTCTCCATAGTCAACCAAACATGCTATAAACTGAGCTTCCCAAGCCATAAAAGCCATCATGTTATATATACATATTGTAAAATCTGTGATCCAACTCACATTTTCGATACAAGTTAACACATTTTGTATATAATGAGCTGTCTTAGTGTTATGTATTTTGAAGAAGTCTTTTGTACCTGGATGTTCACGGATGCCTTTCTCAATAATATCTGCTATATGCTTGAGAGCTGGTGCATATTGCTTCATCTGATAGTGACATAAAGCTATGTTGTAGGACAGTTGAGGCTGGTAACCCAAAATCTGCATAGCTGTGGTAAATTTTTGACATGATTCTTCGTAACGCCCATCCTAAAAATATAAACTTAAAGTGAAAAAACTTAGATGATGAGCAAAATATCCAAGTTATGAGGTTGGTTGGTTGGTTGATTGGTGTTTTACGTCGCTTTCAACAATATTTCAGTTATATTGCGACATGGAAGCAGGAGGTTACCAACCTCTTAAACATAGTGGCGCAACCGGGGAATCAAACCCGGATCGTCAGCGCCGCAAGCCAAGCGCGTAACCACTACACCAAGCCTGCCCCTAGTTATGAGGTAGTTGTCCCCATAATAAAAGAAACTTCATAAAAAAAACCCAAAAATTTATCTTTTTTTAATTTTAGAAACGATTAATAGTGAAAATCATCCAATATCCATGGGTTCACGATATATATAGACTTAAAGATTCTAGGTCCTCCTCCAAAGGGAAGTCCGGTTCATTAAAAGTAAGAGCACAAACACTCTATACTGCAAATTTTTGGCCTCATAACCTTTATCAAGTAATCTAAGAGATGACAAATATAAAGCTATGTAAATTCCATGTCTGTCTCAAAAATACATTAGCTTCTAAACTTAAATAAACGATGACATCATAAATAATGTTTGTGTTCTTTTACTTATATAGACTTAATCGAGATATTTCTTTAAATTCCTACTGAATGGATTTCTAAGACTTACTTTGTACAGCAAGCACCCCAGATTGATTTCTGTATCAGGGTCGTCTGAAGGACACTGCTCTACTAGTTGCTAAAAATCGAAATATCAAAATATGTTATGAATATTTTTACTATAAGAATTCAACTCCAACAATCAATAAATCTAATTTTAATTCTCTAGATAGAGAAAAGTGGCTATTATGTTTGGAGATTATAACATTTAGAACAAGATTAGAAGAAATTATGGAGTTGATCATGTAAAGCATCAAATTTGTTCAGAATCTTTATGAAATTCACCCAACTGATTCAAATATCTGGTAAAAAATTGAAATGGTCTAATAAGATTTCACTACTGAAATAAGAAGCTTTACCAGACAAAGTCCTTTAAAGCGCAGGTAAATTGTGCACATAACATTATAAGGACTCTTCGCAAGGACATAATTTTCCAATTTTGATGATGTCATTTTAGGCTGAACAAACTTCAGACAAATGATGAATTAGCTTATAACTTCATAATGGTAAAAAAATAAAGAATTTTACTTAAATTTCACATTCTTTTGCAAATGGCAGAAGGATCATTTTTTAAATAGATAACACATGACAGGTCTTGAAAGACATCAGTTTTACTACAATTTTCACTATATACCTTTGCACCTGGTAGATCCTCTTCTCCAAATTTGATGGCTGCTTGTAATTTTGTAATCTACAAGAAGAAATGAATTTATACTTTTCCTTCCTCAAATATTCACATACACATAAAATAATCAAAAGTTTTTTAATGATGTCAACATTTTATAAAAACCTTATCTTATAGAATAAGAAAAGATATATCGGTAGGCATCATAAGCTGAAAATTGAAGAAAAATATTAAAATAAAACAAGAAATGAAAGTAATATACATTTTTCTTTATTTTATAGCTGATAAAAAAGTCTACAGTGACTTCTCAAAATTAACAATAAACACTGAATATACTTCTTTACATTGTCATTAGGCATTTTAAAACAAAGGCTTAGATAAATAAATAAATATAATGGAGATTTGTCAAATCAAAATGTTTGACAAAATCATCTGGTGCATTTAAGATATATAAGAAGGCATATTTGTATACTATCAAAATTAATAGCTGAGCATCAATGCATTTATCACTTCAAAATTAATTCAACTTTTAAAAAATTTAAACATGAACCAGAATTCAAACATCAGAACAAGAAACTGTCCAAAATGGTATGACCAAATTGCAAAGCATAACATTATAGCCTACCCTTAGAATCTTATCCAGAAACATGTCTGAAGTGTAAATCGAGGTCAAAAATGCCAATTTTTGTGTTGGTAGGGAAGAACTCATCAATGTCTACTAACTGACAAAGTTTGAAATTGATATTAACGCTATGCAAGAGATCAAGCTAAATGCAAAATCAGACTGTGTTCACTGAAGCATAAATTCGAGGTCATTGTCTTAAGTGTCAGTTCAGAAGAATTCATCAATGTCTACAAACTGACCAAGTTTGAAGTTGGTACTAACAACAGTATACTAGAAATCAAGCTAAACGCAAAATCAGACTGTGTTCACTGAATGATAAAATCGAGGTCAAGGTCACTAAATTCTGTGTTAGTCGGTAAGAACTCATCAGTGTCTACAAACTGACCAAGTTTGAAGTTGGTATCATTAACAGTAGCTAGAAATCAAGCTAAACGCAAATTGTTGACGCCAGACTGACGGACAAACAGACAGACAGACATCACCAATTATAGACCTGATTTACTTTGCAATCTGGTCAAAAAGAATTAGAACTGAAGTAAAACATCTATTGTACTTGCCATTTGTTTCCGTTTAGCTCGTGTTTCCTATTATATAACATTATTTTACTATGATATTACGATTTATCTTTACCTCCTGTTCTAGAAGTAATACCACACATTCATAGTGAAAGATCATTATGTTTATATTTCTGTAATAAAGATATACATGTATATGCGATTGACAACTTGATTTTCATATACATATATACATGTATCTGAAATGAAGTACAGTGCCCGCCACTTAATTGAATATCGCATTATTGAACATTTCTTTTTATTGAATAAGATGCTGAAATCCAAAACCATTTTTTTTCAAATCTATTGAAAATCTGCCACTTATTACACTAGAATAAAGAAGCGTCTTCGTTTATTTGAATAGCGCAATTCTCTCATCAATCATACCTTTGTCAAAATTAAACTGTATCGTGCCCGAGGTCATATTGCTTACTACGGTGCAGGCAACTTATCGATTAGATATAAATGGTTTCACACTTGTCCAGGTAGACGTTGCAGTTGACCAGATCACATGTTACTTGTGTAATAGGCCGTGGCAGTAGGGATGAAAGGATTAATTAATTACCAACTGCTGAGGTCATACAAAAGATTATCGGAGACGTCGACAAGATGATGGCCTCAGCCAACGGCACTGCATGCAAACTGCCCCTACTAGATGGTGTCCACCTACTCAGTTAAGCCTGGCGCACCGTCAACTGCTTCTGCAAGGCTGGCTTTGCCTCATCAGATGAAGCTGTCCGGTCGCCACAGGATGCTGATAGGTAGATGTCTGGTGCCTTCATCACAAACGATGGCAGCTGGAGAGCACAGCTGTCAGGGCTGGTGAGAAAATGTGTCATTCTGTGCAAGTTTCACTGAAGACGAAACCCAACCATTCGACGCCAGTGACAACGAGGAGGCTGAAGTAACGTGCGGCGAATGTACAGATGCAATGGCCATAATTCATAATTCCTTTAGATAACTAAAGCGCCGTCTTCTGCGTGCTCTATCTGAAACTGATTTCCTTCATCATTCTGTGTAATTGAATATTCGTTTATTTGAATAATAAAGCCCTGACAAATAGCCTATTCAATCAAGTGGCTTGCACTGTATAAATATTTCAAAGAAATATACCAATCCCTCCTTATTTCACTTACATACATTCACAAGTTAAAAGTTAATAAACACCTGATGTCTAAGGGGTTTGTGTACATGTATTACCTGACTTTGGTAAGTAGGACTATCAATCTGACATGCTATTTTCATGGCTTCCTGGTACAAACAGGCTTTATAGAGAGACTGTGCATAATACACCTTGTAATCCTCTATCTCTGGGTGCATCATGCTTAACTGTTCATAGCAATCTGATGCATTTACGAAATCTTGTAGCTGGAAGTAACAATAACCCAGCAAGGAAAGGGCTGCTCGAGACTGCAAATAGATAATTTATTACTGAATGATGATAGAAACAATAAATAATATATTTTCTGATGTTCAACACAATACACAATAAAATACACAATGTTTAAAAGTTATTCTAAATCCAGGGGCCCAGCAGGGTAAGGACTGTAAACTGCAATGAACCTCATTTTCAATTATTCTTTTATTGTTTATTTATCGTTCTATGAAACTCTAAGAATATTTTACCGATAGGATGGCAGCCATACCACTAAACAATCTTCCTCTACCTCGTGTTCGGAGTTAAAACAAATTTACTCCGGTACTTTAAACACATAAGGTAACAAGAAATCTAATACTCTTACTAATTAATTACTTTTATGTATATGTGTATACTCTTTGAGAAAACTTTTGATGACTGAAATCATTGTGATACATGATTTTATTTTATCCACAAAATAAACGCACATGATTTTAAAAAATTGAAGAAAAAAATGAAAACATTTAGAAAAGAACTCATAAAGAAGGGTTTAAATACTAAACTTCTGCTGTTTTCTCACTTCTTTTACAAAATCCAACACATTTTGAAATGAATTTTCCAAATGAAAAAAACACTGAAATCAGTTTTAAAACTGAAGAAAATCATGTCATGTCATCATGTCATCTTTTTGAAGTGGGGGAGAGGGGGCATGAACATTGACTGATTGATTGATTTTTGTTTAACGTCACACCACGAATATTTCACGTATATGGTGACAGCATCTACCTGATGCATGGCATACAAATTTTGACCTTTGCAACGGACCCATCCGAAGCAGTGAGGGATCTTTAACATGCATGCATACCACGACATGGGGCCTTGGTTTTTACTGTCTCATTTGAAAGACAGGACACCAGCATGACCAGAGCGGACTCCAACCCCGGCCTCCCGATCAAGAGTCCAGCGCGATATCACTAGGCCACGCCGGCTTGGGGCATGAACAAGGAATGGCAAAGATCAGTGGACAATGACAGATCAAGGAGCACAATGGGTCACTTGAGCCTTTGGCTTAGATAAGCTGAAGCTGATTTGATTCATATTTTGAACTCAAACAATCAAAAACTTGTTCAAATTGAATCACTTTTGATTTGTTACATTCTAAAGTAGTAAGTAATGACAAACCTTGGTGTGACTCTGTAACTGATTGCTAAGAAGTGACACTGCATCTCCATATCTTTGATCCCTTATCTGTAGAAATGGATGAAATTGTACGTAAAAAATGAATCTTACACGGTATTGCTCATAAGTATGATCCGAAAAGACTGTAAAATGTAATTGTTTGAAAGAAAAATATATTAATCATTTTATTATACCAAAATTGCCCCAGAAATATGAACTGCTCTCTATGATTAAATCTGATGCTTTACCCAGAATGTTCAAAATATCTGTTATCAACTACCTGGATGTCCGACTTCGAGAATGGAGCATTTAGCTATTAGTCACAAGTTATAATGTAAGTGAAACTTTAACAATTCTATGGATGGTATCCAAATAATCTTAGGCTGTGGCTTCATTAACACATTTATGAATCTTGGGAATGTTCTTCAGAGATGTCGAAAAGATTTTAAACATGTAGTCATTTTCAGTGTTTTTGAAAATTTTGTCAGTCAGGACAATGAAGTATATAGAAAAAATTTAAGCATTTTGTCAGTCCGAATGAGGTGGGACTAAAGTAAAGGCTGAACCTCATTCGAAACAACCTCGCCCTTTACTTGTACCTACGTAAGGAAAAGGTGGAGGATGTCCGAAATTTTAAATTAACGATATGAACCAAATTTTAAGTATATAAAATATTGAACGTAATGCTTGGTAAATGGCCGTCAACACTTTTCTTGATTCCAAGATGGCGCCGACCAACATGTACTCTATTTTCAACAATTGTTAAAGGTATATTTCACTTAATATTTTATATATTTTAATTTGGGGTGTAGAATTGGTTAGATATGCCCTTATTACATAAAGTAATATTAAAATACATTAAATGTATTCAGAAATAGCTTAAATAAAGCTTACGTTCGACACATTACCCAGTTCAACTCGACACGTTCAATCGTTAGGTTCAACAAGTGATAAAGATATATTTCAATTAATATGGAATATTTTTTATTTTTTGGTGTAAAAATGATTAGATATGACCTCATTACATCAATAAACATAAAAATTATAATTAAATAAATTCAAAAATAGCTTAAATAAAGCTTAGGTTCGGCTAGGTTCGACAAGTTTGTTAGGTTCGGCCTTTGGCTTTAGTCCCACCGGTCCGAATGAAATTTTGTCACTCAAAACCTTTGGACCAACACTTTTCAACGTCACTGGTTCTTACACTTTGCTGCTAGCAGTGTCACTACATGATTCGTCATGAACCCTTTCCCCTCATTTCTCTATCTTTCTCTTCATAACTGCAATAACACTCTAGAATCCTAGACCAATATTGCTCTGTATATGTTAAATACCATGTCAGTACCTATGGTAATACAGTAAATCAAGTATACAGGTTTACTTAAAAACAGGAGTCATGAAATAAGTGGTAAAGTGCACATCAGTATGATGGTCAGACACTTAAACCATAGACCTAAATTTAAGAAATTAAACAGATCTATGGCAGCTTAAACTAAAGTCTAAAGACTCAGAGTCCTTACAGTACAATACAGTACCCACCCTGGGACTGTGTTTTATCTTGGAAATATTGACAAGAAATAGACTCAAAAACTCTAATTACCAGTGTGTATATTGTTGATGTATATTCGCCTTCTTTTAATTGTAAATGTGTCATTTTGAATCTTTAGTTCTGTTGCACAGTCGATATGTAGCAACGGATCGAGGTATTTATTCTGAATCACACAAATGCTTTAAACTATAAACATTTCCATGATATTGTTAGTCTATATTTAAAACATTTTTATCACCAAGTAGTTGACGAAAGACAACTTGTTAGCGAGACAGTTCGCATTAGTACAATGTTTATATACAATTCGCACTGCTTGTTGGCTCAGTTATGATGGCATGAGGAGGCAGAATCAGGAAAAAGCGATGGGAGTGCTCCCTACAGTCAAAATAAAGTCTATTCAAAACTCTGAAATTCTGACGATTTTCGGAAAAAGTAAGCCCTTTGAAACAACCCCACACAGACATTTCATTAGCATTCGGGGACAAAGAATTATTTAAATTCAGATCTGCAAAATCCATAATTATGTAAAATAGCACACACACATACATATTTATTTTGATGTATGCGTTCTTGTAAATAGTGATCCTGAAAGGGCATTCACATGAACAACAATAAGGGAAAAATAAAACAGAAGCGAATATTAGTAATATTTCATCATTTTTCTTCTTCCATTACGAAGTGTACTCATAAATGAGTGTCATACTTCATGAGGAGAGGAATAGACTACTTTCAGATGAGTGCAAAATGAGTGAATTAAATCCTACTTCTTAAATACTGATTTAGTAAATACATGTGCTTTCAAGAAAGCCATATCGGTATCCTATATGATAATATAAAATTTATATCAATTGTCTTGGACACTCTTTAATGTTATTTTGTAAGATTTGTTTTATATACATGTAGTCTGTTGTCTATACCACAGACATAGACTACTTACTCTCTGTCAGAGACATATATCTTATGTCTCTGGTGCTACTCGGTGACATGATTTGGTGTTGAGAAATAAATAATCTGATTTTGACAGATTGAACTGGTACCGATATTCTATAGATGTCAAGTTGCTGGACAGCGTCTTGCTTAGTCTAATGAATATAATATAAAACATCTTATCGATAACATTTTTGTGGTGTTTGGAGGTAAGGTTTTTCAACAAATTGTCGGCATTCCAAAGGGCACTAGCTGTGCTCCGCTACTGGCTGGCATATTCCTTTACTCATACGAAGCTGAATTCATTCAGTCTTTGCTTTCGCAAGGAAAAAAAAAAAAACCAATTGGCTCTTGGCTTCAATTTTACTTACAGATATATAGATGACTTGCTTTCAATTAATAATCCTTCATTCGCGGATTACCTTAGCATCATCTATCCAAGTGAACTGGAGGTCAAAGAAACCATAGAAAGTAGTAATTATACTTCGTATTTAGATATTATGTTGTCTTTCGACATTAATGGTCAATTGAACACTTCACTCTATGACAAACGTGACGATTTCAATTTCGTTATCACAAACTTTCCTTTCATAAGTAGCAACATTCCATCATCGCCCGCATACGGCGTATTTATATCCCAGTTAATACGTTATTCCAGAGCATATATGTCTCTGAAGTGGCCGAAAATTTGAGAAGAGAGTGTCTTTCTTTTCTTTCTTTTTTTTATACAAACGACTTCCCAGTGGAAGCCGGATTTTACTTGTTTTAATTTTACCGACTAGTAGTCTCCACTGCCTCTGGAACATTCTCTTTTCATGAGTAGCCTCTGATAAGATATACGGCAGTAACAATGTCACGCAGGCGATAGAACTACATGAATATAGCACCACAAATGTAATTATTCTTTACCTGTATTACCGAACCCTGGGTATTCAATACCAGTAAGCGGGCAGTGTTTTCAAACACCCGGCTTATATTCAAATTCAAATTCATTTATATATCCAGGAAGATAATTACATAATGACAGTTTGCCTTGCCAAACCAAGACAAAACCTCACTAACGTATGCCGCTGCAAAAACAAAAATAATTTGTAGGCCTAAGGCATGCCCGATGAGGGTTGATTTTAAGGGACGTGTTTCTATACCCTGACTGAATTAATTTCTGTGAATCACTTGCTGTGAATGCAAACATTTCATTGTAAACTAAATTAATATGACTAATGTTTTAAGTTTTTCTTTTGCATAATAAATACCAGAATTATTTGAAAAATCTCAATGAAATTTTAAAAAAGATCAAATCTGTGTACCTTGAAAGGGGGAGGGAGTCGCAAGCTCGTCCTGGACACTTCGGAATCCCTACTAAGGCAGCTATATCTTTCTTTACTTTAAAATTATTTATATAACTATCCATTCATTCGTTTACTAGCTATTTAAATAAATATATATATATATATATATATATATATATATATATATATATATATATATATATATATAATATATATATATATATATATATATATATATATATATATATATATATATATATATATATATATATATATATATATATATATATATATATATATAATTTATTTGTTTGTTTGTATGTTTGTTTATCTAACTTGTATTATCTTTTTTCTTTTTTTTTTTTGTTTTTTTTGTTTTTGTTTTTGTTTTTGTTTTTTTTTTTTTAGATTTGTTAGAGTTGTATTTGTGACAACTTGTCCAATTTCTTTAGCGTCATATATGCGCTTCATACCACTGAAAATTGGCGTTCGATTTTCACTCCAAGTTGAAGCTTATAAGTGACGTTGAACAAAATTTCTTAATCCCGAGCGCATGTGAAAACGTCAGTCTCTCAGTGTCAGTGACGACCATAGATCATGTACGTATTCTTTTGAATATAATATTTCTAAAGTTTAAATTTCAAAATTCACATTTTAACCTGTGTTTCTGCTGAAACAGTATCTTAAATGTCACAAGAGAACTCAGTCTTGATGATTTAGCAAGAGGAAGGAGGAGAGGGGGCTTTGGTGCAAACCCTCTTATTTCGGGTGGGTGGGTGGGTGTATTTTAGAGGTACACTACCGAGAATGCGGATTGTCCAATTATTCGCGTATCTCGGTTCACATCACTGCACACCACTTCACCAATACAACATTATGGTTGATTGTGATTATACATTGTATAGGGCTATTAAACTAGCAACGCCGATCGCCGCCCGTATGCGATTGCGAATTTTAGTGAAAACTGGTAACATACGTCTTTAACAGCTTGTAACTCAAGAAGTCATGAACGTAAAATAATGAAACTTGTATGGTTGGAAAGAGAATAAAATTTGCTACAAGAGCACATTCTTTTCTTTTTTCTAAATGATTTTAAAGTGTGTGTATTTCTGAGTTGAATGCAATACACCATCGATATATCAGCGCGCGTACGCACGGGCGTATTTAATCGATCGATTTGTACACGTGGTAGAGCTAAATATAGAACACTACAGGTAAATCTTAATGAATACCTGTGAAATTTTCCAGCCAATCAGAGGAGATATAAACCTACCTGGGCGTATCTGAAACTTTCCCGTATGCTGTCAAAAACACATGTTTCAACACTGACAAGTTAATGTCAAATTGTGCACAATATCATCGTAAGTAATCAAGTTGCCAGAAACATTTGTAAAGTATACATTCCAACTTAAATTTTGATATATAAAATCACCTAAATTGGGCGCAATATAAACATAGCATAGATTCCCAAAGTTGCACACCTTCCATTCATAAAATTTCACCCACGCGCTCAACCCACGCTATGGTCGGCGCCATATTGGAAATTTATTGATTTTTATCGATCAGACAGCTTATTGACTATTCTGATCATAACAATCCCTTTTAAGTCCAATAAATCAACATGCCTTGTTAAAAAAACATATCTATGTAAAATTTTACCATTTACATTTTATTTATCTACGGTTTTATATCGCATTCTCAAACGAATTTCCTCGAACTTCTATTTATAGAGTATGTTGAAAGAGATCGTAATTTATCCCTTTTTTCAACTTTTTATGATAAAATAATTAATATTGAGGGATATTGATCTTGGAATGGGGGTGTTGTTGACACTGGGCTTACGCCCGTAGGGGTTACTCTGCCCAATTTTTTTTTATATTCGGACTTAGTAATTTTTCAACGGATTTTTGGTGGGATTAGTTCCATCATTATTTAATGCTAAAATACAAAATCCTATCCGATCCTATATAGTGGTTAAAGATATGTAGTCATAATAAGAGGAGATTTTATTATCTTGAATCCAGGAAAATCTTCATAAAAGTTTAATTACTTCAAACTTTGAAAGCAGTCCAGTGGCAATAGTTTCTATAAATGATCCGATTATAGAGCTAGAATTGGACAATTTTATGAATTGTTTTTACTTCATTGAATTCTAGTACTGAATAAGTGAAATTGAGCTCTAGTATTAATTAATTCAAATGGGTTGAGACTAACAAAAATTATTCAAATTTGAAGGGCTAACTTTTAAATAACGGGTATCATTAGTTCAAGGGAAAAAAAAGGGGGGGGGTGTATCATTTCAAATTCAAGTGCTAACCTTAAAATATGGGTATTAATCATTAATATCTAGGAAGAAATGGTTAAGTGTGTACCATAGTTGATTGCCTCTGAGGCCCCTTGTAATGGTTAATACCATGCAACATTGTTCTAGTTTACTTCCCCATGTGCATATCAATAGCAGCAAAACAATTATTTTAAAATCAGATATGATTAATTTGTGAAAACAGGTTCTTATCATTTGGGGTTTTTTTTCAGTATGATTCAACTGTTGCTACATATCCTGTGTTTGCAGTTGATTTACCATATGAATGCTTCACATCACAACAACATGGAAGCCTATCCTGGCCCATTTTGTGAGAAAATTCAGCTGACTTGTACATTGCTGAGTACCAGATCAATACCTCAAGTAAAAGCTACTGATGTTACAAATGGGATAGTGCTGGAACTGAAGTCATTCCTTGGGAAGGTTACTGATGTTGTGACAATTCTTAAGCAGTTGAACACTGACTTTGAAAAATCAAAAGATGCTTCCATGAAGTCCAAAATTGTCAGACTATTGGAGTACAAGAAGAAATTCAGCTAGAAAAAGCGTGTGAAAGGATATGCATCTCTTGAGAATTTTCTGTCAGAACCATTCTACATAGCACCAGCTCCCACTCCCAGTCTGCAGCTTGTTTATTCCAAGTCCAATTCAGTTGCCACCTGAAGTAACCACAACAACAGAAAATTCTCCTTGGTGACTTGAATGTAGCCACTTCACTTCACCTGCTTATGATACAGATATTAACCCTAAGTGCAGTGATTCTTTGCAGACTCGTGTTCAGCGCAGTGAGGTCAAGAAACAGAACAATTTGGAAACATATGAATTGTCTAAAAAGAATAATTTGCTGCAGAATGTTGTGAAAAATATAGAAGAGTCTAAACAGAAACTTGAATTTATTCAGAAACAGTTGGGTCATTACTCAGTGAGAAATGTAAATAAACGCGATCAGAAATCAAAACAAAATTTAAACCTTCTTCGACAGAGTCAGCGAACTGTTTTAAAACTAAACAAAAGTGTGGAAAATAATTCATGCATCATTGCAGCAAAAGACAAGCAAATTCATACTTTGGAGGAGGAAAACGAGCAATTGAAGCAACAAATGGAAACACAGACAGAGCACATAAATACCCTTAAAGCTGAGGAGAAAAAGAAAGTTCAGACACAGAAAATTCTAAAGCTATTACAAGCGAACATCCAAAAAGCTTCGTGCAGAAATTGCATCTGGCACATGTACAGAAATTGGACAAGCTTAAGGATGCATTGCAAGAAAAAGATAGAGTAATTGAAAGTTTGGAACTTACAGATAGAAGAAATGACTGACCTAGCCCAGCATAAAAGTACAAACAAAACAAAAGGATGGAACATATTCTGATGAAATACGTATGTGTATTATGGAATTAAGTGGTTTGGAAGTGGCAGTGGAGAAAGTTTCTCCAGTCATTGCAGCAGTTTGTAGGAATCTGCATGCACAACTTTCTTAGAGGGCGACTTACCATCAAAATCAACAGTGCAGGCTATAGTGGATGAAGGTCACTTTCTGGCAAAAACTTTCATTTCGGACAAACTTGTTGAGTGTGAAAATTGGGGTTTGAATAGAGATGGGACTACACGGAGGAGACAGAAAATACTGGACACCTCTGTAACATTGTCGTCAGGAGAAATCATGAGTCTAGGGTTCAGCAGAGTGTCAAGAGAAACAGCGACGGAAATCAACAATGTGACAAAGCAGCATTTGTATGAACTTGCTGATTTAAATTCATTGCAGCAAGAAGATCTTGAAAACAACAGGGAAGACTACATCAAATCCTCTCTTGAGAAGCTTTCTTTTACAATGAGTGACAGGGCAAATAATGAAAAGAAGGCAAACAAACTACTGGACAAATGGCGAGATGAAAAACTCTCCGAATGTGACGATGAACAGCGCCCAAAAGTACTCAATCTCTACTGCATGGCCCATGTTTTGTTGGGATTTCATAACTATATAGCAAAAGATATGAAAGACTTTGAAAACAATTTTAATGAAAACCCATGGCCCATTAGGACGAGACCAGATAGAAGTATTCAAATTCTGGAGCAGAAAGGGAACTGTTACTGAGAGAGTTATTCGCACAGTGTCAGACACATTTGGACCGGCTGGAGATCACATTGGACTGAGAGATTTGTGGGAGGCCTATTGTAGTGAACATGGAATCAAGTCACTCATTGGAAATTACAGAGACAACCGTTTCAATGCTCTGTTCCAGAATGCAGCTGAAATTTACTTACACAGAGGGGACTTTCTTGCAGTGCTTGATTGTGTCACCGCACCAAATTTAAAGCTGAAATCTGTGTCAGCTGACTTAAAGTCCGATGTCATTGCCAGACTAATGCAGTGTTTTGGTATACTCTACTTGAAAATAACAGGACCATACTGGAATCTCATCACTTCTTCATCCGTGAAGTACGTAGAGTTATTCAAACACATTCAGAGCCTGCATGCCTTCCTTTCTGCTTACAAAAACAACCCAGCGTTGATGCTGAAAACGGGAACACACTGGTCTGATGAAGATCCTGAAAGTATAGCAAATGTTCCAAGCAGGAAGCACCTCGAGGATAGTCTTTTTGTTATTGAGGATCAACACCGCGAAATTCTTCTGGACACCATTAGAGTTAGTGTGGGTTCCATGCTGAAAACAACTGAAAAGCAGCTTGCAGACTTCTTGGATACTGGAGATTTCAGCGAGATACCCTCTGAGAAACAACCTGCAAGGACCAAGTTTGCAAAACTTACAAACCTTGGTTGCGAACACCACTTCGGGGACCTTGATAGCAGCCAGAGAAGAAGACCTCATGCCTCTATGCACCATCACTCATCAGTGCAGTTGCTGAAAACGCAATCGTACAGCAATGTCAAAGTGGCTTCATGATATGCCCCAGCCTGACCGACAATCGATCCTGAAGTCTGCTCGTAAAGGTGGAAAAGATCTCCGTGAACAGCATACAAGGATGGAGAATCTTGTTCTGACTGAAATAGCAAATGAAATGAGAAATGCCACAAACAAGAAGAGACAACGAGAAAATGACAGGTCATCCACTGACCGTCGTAATCGCAGAAGGCATGATGATGAGGATGTGTCTGAATCGCCTACAGACGAGTTGGAAGATTTAGAGGAACAGTTGCAGTCTCAATTACCAATGGAAATGGCAGAAGTGAATGACTATGTGGCTGTAGCATACCAAGATACCTGGTATCCTGGCATAGTGGTGAATGTGAATGAAGAAATTCTAACAGTCAAGTTCCTGGTATCTACAAACAAAGATGGGGTATTCAAATGGCCTCCACGTGACGACATCCAGAAAGTGAAAAATGAATTTGTGTTATCAAAATGTTTCATTCCCGAGGCTGTGAATTCTGGACGGCTATGGAAAATAAGTGATCATGTGGAAATCAGTGATCTGTATAAGATGTACAAATCTATTTATTTTTGATATGTGTCAATTAATTTATCATTGAAGCAAGGCTAGAGCAGTGTAATGTTGTATTGTTTTATGACCCAGTCTATACATGGTTTAACCATGTACATTTGGGTAGTTATTCATATCCATTTTGAACCCAGTTTATCCATGGTTTAACTGTGATTTCATATTTATATTTATTCATATATACTGTTTAGATTTTTATGCCCCAGAATCAAATGATCATTTGCATATTATTTTGTTCTATTTGTCCATTTCATTATTTGTTTGTCTGTCTGCTGTCAACTTAACTTTTGTCATTACTTTTAAACCAAGAGATATAAAATTGCAGTTACAATGCATACTCCACAGATGAAACTCCTTCAAATGACAAAACTTTCCATGGTCAATGACCTTGACAGTTGACTGTGACCTTTATGCTAAAAATAGGTTTTCTGGCTTTGTTGCCAAAATAGGCATAGTATTTCAAAATCTTACCTTCCTGATCCTGTTGTTTTTATGTGAGTGTTTAATATATTGATATATTTGAAAATAAAAGCCTAGAAATATTAATAGATGTGCATATACTTCTTGATACATGGTGTATTGTATAAAATTACTAAAATGTTTAAGTTTGTACAACATTGTTACATTCCATTTTAAAATTTTGTATTGCCCATGGAATCATGTTACCAGATATTATTCTCAATTACAGAATTAGAATTGGTATATATATAATATACTTAATATCTGTATTTTTGGTTTCATTCTTTCATTCAGCTTTATACATGCTAGGAGTTTTAATTGTGATGAAAATTTCAGAATAGGATAAGGTCACATTTAGGCCAGACTTACCACAATTAACAATGAAGCCTATGCCTTCAAGGTCATTGCACATTAGTGTTTGTACAAAAGGATTTTAATGTGATAGCCATGTGTAATAATAATAAGAAAATTAATGCTTTATACCTTAGTTGTAAACAAATGCTGATATGTTATAAAATTAATATTGATGAAATTATGTGATATGTATGTTTGTTTGCATTTGTGACAAGTATAAACCATATATTTTTTCATAGAATTTTGCTCGTTAGTATGTGTTGTAATGGAGGGAGACAACATATCTCATCAGAAATGAAAAGATCACCACTTTTTCAGTCAGAGTACCAAGTTTCATTAAAATTGGATGAAAAATAAAGAAACGACAAAAAATAAGTGAATTTTTCAATCGTGTCGGTTCCGTCGACGCGATTGACAATTACTAAGCCTAAGAAGAAGAAAAATTCCAAAAAATGGTCGAAAATTAGCAACTTCAAAATACCATAACTTTTTTATTATTAATGATATCAGAAAAAGGAAAACTGTTCTGAGCAGCTTTCAGTGAGTTCTTTCAAGATAAACTAATTGTGAGGTCAATAAATGACTTTGAAAAAATCACCTGGGGTTGCTAATTAAACGTATATTTAGGCATCTTAAAATCTTGTCTGATAATCCAGATGTAACACAAGCAGTTTTGCATAAGGTTTTTTTTTTGTTTTATGCCATGTATTCCAAATTAAATGCATCCTTAAGTATCTAAGTGCGAGAGTCATTCTAAATTGACCACTTTCCAGTTCCGCGCCCCCTAGCAGATTTCCACGATTCCAAAAACAAAATGTCGGTATAAATGGACAAACACTACTATGCGTGAATCTCATCAATAATTACAGGAGTGGGTTTTTTTATGAATAAATGACTGTTTACCATAGATCTGTTAAAACGAAATTATTCATACGGACATATCCTCCTGTTTTCATTAGTTGTAGCTTGTAGTACTAACACTAACAGACATTAGTAATATTTGGTCATATTTTGTGACAGGTGTTAGCCGGTTTGTCACCTGTATTTCCAGGTTCCCCTAGCAAAAGTCAAATGCAACATTCCTTAAAATACCGTCCATACTGTATTATGTAATTGGCTTATTGGACATAAGTCAGCAATTTGACCCAGCAATCCATATTTGCAAGTGTCATGTGTTACCTTTGTGTTGATTGGGACAACTTAATTAATTAACGGTACATACAAATGTGGGTAAGGGCAATAGTAAATGTGTCATTTTGAATCTTTAGTTCTGTTGCACAGTCGATATGTAGCAACGGATCGAGGTATTTATTCTGAATCACACAAATGCTTTAAACTATAAACATTTCCATGATATTGTTAGTCTATATTTAAAACATTTTTATCACCAAGTAGTTGACGAAAGACAACTTGTTAGCGAGACAGTTCGCATTAGTACAATGTTTATATACAATTCGCACTGCTTGTTGGCTCAGTTATGATGGCATGAGGAGGCAGAATCAGGAAAAAGCGATGGGAGTGCTCCCTACAGTCAAAATAAAGTCTATTCAAAACTCTGAAATTCTGACGATTTTCGGAAAAAAGTAAGCCCTTTGAAACAACCCCACACAGACATTTCATTAGCATTCGGGGACAAAGAATTATTTAAATTCAGATCTGCAAAATCCATAATTATGTAAAATAGCACACACACATACATATTTATTTTGATGTATGCGTTCTTGTAAATAGTGATCCTGAAAGGGCATTCACATGAACAACAATAAGGGAAAAATAAAACAGAAGCGAATATTAGTAATATTTCATCATTTTTCTTCTTCCATTACGAAGTGTACTCATAAATGAGTGTCATACTTCATGAGGAGAGGAATAGACTACTTTCAGATGAGTGCAAAATGAGTGAATTAAATCCTACTTCTTAAATACTGATTTAGTAAATACATGTGCTTTCAAGAAAGCCATATCGGTATCCTATATGATAATATAAAATTTATATCAATTGTCTTGGACACTCTTTAATGTTATTTTGTAAGATTTGTTTTATATACATGTAGTCTGTTGTCTATACCACAGACATAGACTACTTACTCTCTGTCAGAGACATATATCTTATGTCTCTGGTGCTACTCGGTGACATGATTTGGTGTTGAGAAATAAATAATCTGATTTTGACAGATTGAACTGGTACCGATATTCTATAGATGTCAAGTTGCTGGACAGCGTCTTGCTTAGTCTAATGAATATAATAATAAAACATCTTATCGATAACATTTTTGTGGTGTTTGGAGGTAAGGTTTTTCAACAAATTGTCGGCATTCCAAAGGGCACTAGCTGTGCTCCGCTACTGGCTGGCATATTCCTTTACTCATACGAAGCTGAATTCATTCAGTCTTTGCTTTCGCAAGGAAAAAAAAAAACCAATTGGCTCTTGGCTTCAATTTTACTTACAGATATATAGATGACTTGCTTTCAATTAATAATCCTTCATTCGCGGATTACCTTAGCATCATCTATCCAAGTGAACTGGAGGTCAAAGAAACCATAGAAAGTAGTAATTATACTTCGTATTTAGATATTATGTTGTCTTTCGACATTAATGGTCAATTGAACACTTCACTCTATGACAAACGTGACGATTTCAATTTCGTTATCACAAACTTTCCTTTCATAAGTAGCAACATTCCATCACTGGACACTTCGGAATCCCTACTAAGGCAGCTATATCTTTCTTTACTTTAAAATTATTTATATAACTATCCATTCATATTCGTTTACTAGCTATTTAAATATATATATATATAATATATATATATATATATAATATATATATATATATATATAATTTATTTGTTTGTTTGTATGTTTGTTTATCTAACTTGTATTATCTTTTTTCTTTTTTTTTTTTTTTTTTTTTTTTTTTTTTTTGTTTTTTTTTTTTTTTTTTTTTAGATTTGTTAGAGTTGTATTTGTGACAACTTGTCCAATTTCTTTAGTGTCATATATGCGCTTCATACCACTGAAAATTGGCGTTCGATTTTCACTCCAAGTTGAAGCTTATAAGTGACGTTGAACAAAATTTCTTAATCCCGAGCGCATGTGAAAACGTCAGTCTCTCAGTGTCAGTGACGACCATAGATCATGTACGTATTCTTTTGAATATAATATTTCTAAAGTTTAAATTTCAAAATTCACATTTTAACCTGTGTTTCTGCTGAAACAGTATCTTAAATGTCACAAGAGAACTCAGTCTTGATGATTTAGCAAGAGGAAGGAGGAGAGGGGGCTTTGGTGCAAACCCTCTTATTTCGGGTGGGTGTATTTTAGAGGTACACTACCGAGAATGCGGATTGTCCAATTATTCGCGTATCTCGGTTCACATCACTGCACACCACTTCACCAATACAACATTATGGTTGATTGTGATTATACATTGTATAGGGCTATTAAACGTATATTTAGGCATCTTAAAATCTTGTCTGATAATCCAGATGTAACACAAGCAGTTTTGCATAAGGTTTTTTTTTTGT
The DNA here is from genome assembly GCA_035048485.1 of Pteria penguin. NCBI lineage: Eukaryota > Metazoa > Mollusca > Bivalvia > Pterioida > Pteriidae > Pteria > Pteria penguin. The sequence continues at coordinate 42,836,066 of CM068580.1, read as the reverse complement.
TTTATGCCATGTATTCCAAATTAAATGCATCCTTAAGTATCTAAGTGCGAGAGTCATTCTAAATTGACCACTTTCCAGTTCCGCGCCCCCTAGCAGATTTCCACGATTCCAAAAACAAAATGTCGGTATAAATGGACAAACACTACTATGCGTGAATCTCATCAATAATTACAGGAGTGGGTTTTTTTATGAATAAATGACTGTTTACCATAGATCTGTTAAAACGAAATTATTCATACGGACATATCCTCCTGTTTTCATTAGTTGTAGCTTGTAGTACTAACACTAACAGACATTAGTAATATTTGGTCATATTTTGTGACAGGTGTTAGCCGGTTTGTCACCTGTATTTCCAGGTTCCCCTAGCAAAAGTCAAATGCAACATTCCTTAAAATACCGTCCATACTGTATTATGTAATTGGCTTATTGGACATAAGTCAGCAATTTGACCCAGCAATCCATATTTGCAAGTGTCATGTGTTACCTTTGTGTTGATTGGGACAACTTAATTAATTAACGGTACATACAAATGTGGGTAAGGGCAATAGTACCGCATTGTAATCCGAGTGATTTTGGACAAAGTTGATTTAAAGTTACATTTGTGGGTTGTGTACACATGTATGTATTTTATTACATGCTTTTTTAAAGTCACCTGGGTTGTGTATATTTAATAACATGCTCTTAATGAAAAGGATATATTTGTCCATTCCAGGTAGTAATATATATGTCTATACGTCCCTTCAGAGACATATATACAGATGTGACTTTTACTTTACAAAAAAAATAAATAAATAAAATAGTAAATAAATAAATAAATAATAATAATGAAAAACATATTGTCTACATCCCTGATATTACTATTAAAACATTAATTAAGTTGACCCAATTAACACAAAGGTAACCTTGTTTACCTTGTCCTGGAAGTCGTTATTAAGCATCTACTGCCTCTGCGACTCTTCTTAACTGGTTCTGTCTTCCACTGGTTGCTTCTGGTCCATAAAAACTTGGCTCAAATTTAAAAGACACATTCCATGATGAATTGAGTCTACTTTTAAAACTATTTACACTTGGGGATCACACAACGTTCTCTGGTAATGAGTTCCAATGATCCACAACTCATTGGGTAAAACTATACTTCCTGATATCTAATCTCGAATGCTGTTTGTAGATCTTACTTGTATTCTCTCTAGTTGCCATATTTGCTGGGTTTTGTGGAAAAATGGTCTTATTCACAGTGTCTATTCCATTCTTGATCTTATATGTTTCCACAAGGTCTGCACGAGTTCTGCGATACTGAAGTGATGGAATCCCCAATTTCCGCAATCTTTCGCTGTAGCATAGATGTCGTATTTCTGGAACCAGTTTTGTTGCCCTTCGCTGCACATTCTCTATCGCTACCTGTCACAAAATATGACCAAATTTGACTAATTTCCCTTAGTAGTACAAACTACAACTCCTGAAAACATGAAGACACAGTCATATGGATAAGGTAATTTTAACAGATCTATGCTAAACAGTCATTTATTCATAAAAAACCACTCCTGTGATGACTGATTAGATACACGCATAGTAGCGCATGTCCACTTATATCGCCATTTTGTTTTGGAGTTGCTTGAAATCCGCTAGGGAGCGTGGAATTGGAAAATGGCCAATTTTTTTAAAAATGATAGATTAAGTATGAGAAAAATAGAGATGAGAATAAATATAATTAAATTTAGTGAAGAATGTTCATAATAATATTTGCGTAAACTCTTTTTTTCCAAATAAGCGTTTGAAATTACCAAACAATTAAACGTGCGGCATATTATAAAGGAATTCCTATTGTAGTCAAAAGCCTAATCATAAATCTGGAAGCTTAACCAAATATATGAATCGGTCTTTACTTTGATTTGACACCCATCAAAGAAATTATCCATAAGGCATTCTCAAAATTTCCTCATGATTTCACTAATGTGAGAAGCAATCTGATTAAATTCATATCTATTTATTTGGTATCTACTACATATACCATGTATGCGCAGAATAGATAGAAATCCTTTCCATCAGATTGTCGTCAGAGTGCACTCGAACCCTTGTGGAAAAAAATCATCAAACATTTTTTTTTCTGTTTGCTTTTTTATTTTATAATACTCTACTATTTGATTTTTGATTTTTAGGCAAGATCACATAAAGCTGATAAGAAATATCACCAGAGGCAATAATTAGTGTAGGGCATTTAAAGTAAAATATTTATCTACGATTGACATATATGTAGATATTTGGGTCACCTCGGAATGCCGCAATGCTGCAGTTATGGTAAGAAGTGTACTCTTAAGATTAGTGTTATACTTCAACTGAATAAGTGTATGTCATAATACCCTGTGAAGAAATTTACTAGTCTGGTCTACAATCAATTTGATTCTTTATATTTCATTAAGAATGAATTTAATGTATATTGTATGTAGGTTTTGTCAAGTAAAAGATTAATTGATTCATGTTAAATGAATTATTACTAGGTCTGCAGAATTCAGATCTTTTGAAGAAATGGACAATGAGGGAGAATGTGATGAAGACAGTGAAGAAGAAAGGAAAGAAATAGAAATTGCTTTATATTCTCAAATTCACTATGAGGCTGATGAAGAATCCATGCAGCAAACTTACTCAGAAGTTCCATATAAATTCAATCTTTATGAAACGTCTATGCAGGATATTGATGAGAAAGAGCTTGATGATAAAAATTCTGATATTAAACAGCCAGTGATACAGAATTCAAATAAAGTTGAGAAAAACTTAAAGAATGAAGGTTCTGACTTTGTAAGTCTTGATTCAGTGGAGGAGACTACAAGGTCTAAGCTTGATGTGAATAAAGAGGATTGTGATTCAATAGTGATATCATCTGAAGGAGAAGACAAAGATGTAATTATTGTTGAGTCAAGTGAGGAGGAGTGTAGCAAATCATCGGTTAGAGAATATGAAGAAGAATTTGACAGTGACTGTATGATGCTGGATGAAGACATATCTGATACTGAAGGAATTAATTTGAATATAGATGATGGTCAGAAAAAGCTGTTAAAGAAACGGACAAAAGGTACATCAGATATCTTTGTTTTGCAATACATTTGTACTCTTACATTCGTTTATTTTATTATTGTTTCATGTTTTACCAAGATTATTTGATGTACATAGTGGCACCTGCTTGGTGGATGACTTCATATCGCCAAGTTCCCAAAGCAACTACAGATCTTTTACATAAATTCCAATATATAATGTACTGGGAAAATAGGCTTCAGTCTATACTGGAGGGACAAATAAGGAGGCAGAGGATGATACCTGTAAATAACCTTGGACAAATCTGAACCAAAAGCTGAAATCAAAACCAAGTCATCTGTCCTGAACAGTGTCCGCGAAATTCATCGGACCGTTGGACCGAACGGACAAAAGTGCGATCAGTCCGATTTGCGCGTTTTCTAGCCGGACCGGTTTGTCCGATGTTGCTTCCAACACTATGTATACCGCGGAAAGACGGAGTCTTGTAAACACTTACACTATTTAATAACGACCTTTATATTTTGAGCGTTCCTGAGTGTACATGAATGTCTTTTCTAGCGAAATTAAAAAATGTGGAGGGGGCAATCCCCGGAAAACCACTAAACAAAAGAAAATTGACATTGACGGACGCCGACAAAAAGGCGATGTTAAATACCCCATTGAAAATTCTTCAATTTTCTTTTTTGGTCAGACAGAAATGATTTCGGTCCTATGAAATATGTTTTCCAATAGGACCGAATGTCCTGTGGAGTTAAACAAAGTTTCGCGGACACTGCCTGAAGTCCAATGGGATATCACAGGATCAACCTGCCCCACTTTACTGTTATCACATGTAAATTGAAATCAGTGAGGCTTATGAAAAATCCTATTGTCTGTCTTTTAACCCTTTAATTGCTGATATTACACGTATTACTAATTACTTAGTCCCCTACCAGTGAAATTAGAGGGGACTATAGGTTTCCTCGCCATCCATCTGGCTGTTCATCTGTCCAAATAACCTTGTAATTAAGTCCTCCTACACCATTTAACAGATTTTCAACAATCTTAGCAGAAAAAAAGAGCAGCATTTGAAGATGTGCTTGATACTAGATAATTTTGTTCTGTAAACTTTTGCAGGAGTAATGGCGTTTTGAATCTAGAAAATGTATGCATTAAATTGAAACATATGGTCTTTGCAACTCCTCCTACATGTACATCATTTAACAGAATTTCACCAAACTTGGCAGAGATGAAGGGCAGCATATAAAGACATGCACAAAGGAGATCTAGTACTCAGTCTGGACATTACATTTATGTCTATTACATACTTCTCTTTGTCAAATTAAAGCTGCTAAGGGAAAGATTTCTGTTGCAATTGGTAGGGGACATGTATAATTGCATCAGCAATACTCTCAGAATACTTGTTTAATCTTGCATAATTCCACATTAATGAATTTACCTTTCAAAGGTTAAGGTAATAGTGTACATGTACTTATGATTACCGTAGTGTCGTGTCAATAAAAGTTAAAACTAGCTGTATCATGGATCTGCTTCATACATACAGGTATGCCAATTGTTATCCATGACACGAGGATCAGTCTTGACCTTGATCCAAGGTCACATCTCTATAGTGAAAGTACATGACAGTGACTACATGTGTATATGTATCACCTAATTCGTTATGTTAAAGACTGTATTTAGATTTATCGTCCCGCCAATTTCATTTAAACAGGAAACGTGTAAGTTGGTCTGTCCTTCACAGACTTTTGTCTCTGCCAGTCTAGTGTGAACAATATTTGTTTAGAATTAAGCCAGATAAATGTACATTTTTTCTTTGATTTTTTTCTCGCCAGTATACATATACTTTTCTGAGATAAATTTGAATCATCAAAGAACTTTCTTTAACAGAAGATATATCAAAGTGGGCAATTATAGATGCAGATAGATTTGGACAGTCACCACAACATACAACTAGACGTTACTATGGAAACAGCTTTGATAAATGTTACAACTGCAAAGCTACAGGTCATATGGCAAAAGAATGTACAAAGCCAAATGTAAGTTCTTTGATATATGTGTGTCTTATTTCTCTAACATAAATGTATCTCAAAAATAGCATAAAATAAAAAAAAATCACCAAATGTAAATATAAAATAAATCTTTGCTTATTCTTAAGAATTTGCTTTTGATTTAAACTGCTTTTTTTTTCATTAATTTCAATATTTATGTTTCGTAAGGATTTCATCCAAGTGTTAATTTGTTGAACTTTTATTTCAGAAATTGGAGATCTGCATATTTTGTGGATTTATAGGTCATCATTATCGAAAGTGTCCAGAATCTCTTTGTTATAATTGTGATTTACCTGGTCATACCTCACAAGCATGTCCAGAGAGAAGGCGGTCAAGAAGTCTGGCCTGTTTCAGATGCAACATGCTGGGACACAGTAAAATGGTATAGAACTTTGGTGTATTAAAGAATTTAAATAAAATTATACTTATTTTAATTCAAAAAAAAATATGGATTTATTCAGCTCTCATTGTTTACTCAAAGTTAAAAAACTTTTTGGCAAAACAATTTTATTTAATTCAACTTTTCTCAATTTATCAATAATCAGTAAACATTCTAAGTCATAAATGTAATTGAAAACTTCATTTCTATATATATAAAAAAAATCTTTATATTTTCATACTAATATAGTTACTGAAGAAGTGTACTCATGTTTATTTCAGCATTGTCCTGATCAGTGGAGACAGTATCATCTGACTGTGAGATTATTTATTTGACTTCGTATATTTCTGTCAGGTTAACAGTAATATTTTTAAGGGTTATCACAGTGTAAATGTAAACTCTAAATCCCAATCAGTATTCTTTCTTCATAACAGCTAAAGAATTATAGGAATTTTATGATTCTATATTATGTTTATGTAAAGATAAAAATAAATAGTACCACAGTAAATGTTGATATGAGGTTTTAGTCGAAACTGAAAAAAAATCTAAGTCAGATTTTCCCACTGTTTCATTTGACAAGCACATTTAAACTATATTAGAATAAAATTGATTTTAAATCACATATTGGAACCTTATACAATTTTTCAGAATTTGATATCCAGACTAATTTGTAGCATTTTTATGTTAACGAAAATGTCATTCCTGGAATTGAATCTCATAGTATTAATTTAATAGGGATTTGTTAGCTCTCTTTTAAACACAGACAAGTAGAAGAAGCTTTACCAATATTTGAAACAGATAAAATTCTTTTATTGAATCATGTTTTAATTTGAAAAAAGAAATGTTGAATCAAGATGATTATTTAGTTATTTAAATTTGATTTCTTATGTGTGAATATTTATTGTCTGGAAAGCAAATATTACAGTTGTGATTTTGTGGAATGAAAATGAATTGTGAGTAATGTTGTGAGAGAGATGTGTGAAGAATGATGTTGTTAGAGAGATGTGTGAAGAATGATGTTGTTAGAGAGATGTTTGAAGAATGATATTGTTATAGAGATGTATGAAGAATGGTGTTGTTAGAGAGATGTGTGAAGAATGATGTTGTTAGAGAGATGTATGAAGAATGATGTTGGTAGAGAGATGTGTGAAGAATGATGTTGTTATAGAGATGTGTGAAGAATGATGTTGTTAGAGAGATACGTGAAGAATGATGTTGTTATAGAGATGTATGAAGAATGATGTTGTTATAGAGATGTATGAAGAATGATGTAGTTAGAGAGATGTATGAAGAATGATGTTGTTAGAGAGATGTATGAAGAATGATGTTGTTAGAGAGATGTGTGAGGAATGATGTTGGTAGAGAGATGTGTGAAGAATGATGTTGTTAGAAAGATGTATGAAGAATGATGTTAAAGAGATATGTAAAATATGATGTTGGTAGAGAGATTATGAAGAATGGTGTTGTAAGAGAGATGTACAAAGAATGATGTTGTGGTGTTGTTTTTACTTCAGCAGGAAATCAAATATAGCATAAAAGGGATAAAACTGTGTCTTTTCCAGATTGATAGAAACACACCATTGATTGGAAACAAGGAAAATTCCAAGAGGTTTTGTTGTAATTGTGGTGAGGAAGGCCATTTTGGTTATGTAAGTATTTACAATGAAGGTAAATTTCATACTCCAAATTCTTGTGACTGATCTATACAAGTGTGTATTTTGGTTTGTACAATATCAGCTGAGATCACTGGGTCCTTAACTCTTCGTCAGTAGAAAAATATTAACTGACTTGTGACCACATGGTCTTGTATATCTCAATGAATTGTAGCTGATGAAGAATATTACATGCAATTATTTGTCACAGTATATGCACAATAGACCCTTTCACAATAACTGCGGGACTTACATCTTGGGGGAAGAAATGATCACTGTTCCCACAAAATGACGTAAGACACAATCAATATCTGATTATGACGTCAAAATTTTTAAGGGAAACGTAACTATTCTTCCCCCCAAACGTTAATTCCGCAGTTATTGTGAAAGGGTCTATTTAAGAAATAATGATGTCCTAATCGTTATCTAATGTCCAGTAACCGCCCTTCGTCGCATTAACCAATCAAACAACAATTTGATTGGTTAATGCAACGAGGGGCGGTCACTGGACATTAGATAACGATTAGGACATCATTATTTCTATTCTGACATGAACTAGATAAGTACTTACCGTAAATATCAATATCTTATGTCAACAACAATAAATTTAGACCATGCAGACAACAGGGGTGCATGTGATGTAAAAATCAATAATTTAATTTTCAGAAAACTTAAATGACACAACCTAAATTGGTTTTCTGGAAATCTACATATTGATTTTATTGACACGGTCAAAATACCGATGGGCGGGGCATTTTAACATCGTGACTGCTAGTAAGGCGTGGTGATTCTAACCCTGAATATATCGGAGAATAATGCACAGTCACTGTGGAACTCTATGGGACATATAGGGGGAAATTCTCAAGTCATGTTAGAATACTATTTAATCAGAATAAATATAAAGTAAAGAGTTAAAACGATATTTTAGTTGCTCCTGTTCAATTTATGTTTTATCAAATTAACTCATAAAATTTCAAATGTACCTTGTGTCTTAGATCTTTAAATGAATATTAAATCTCACAAATGTACATTGTATTGTGAAGGATTGTGAAGAAGAGGGAATGGAGAAACATTGTAAATTAACGTATACCAGAGTGGCACAATATGACTACAAAATTGGCTTTAGAAAACGCAAGCGAGGTTTGTATACGGCTTCATATACATGCACTTTGCTGTTTAGAAAAAACTTTATTTATTAGAGATATCAGAACTTTATAAACTGATCTATTTTAGAGCTCCAGTAAGCTCATTTGATTAACGTTTTAGTTATCTTCTTTGCATTTGATTCAACAGATTTTACCGTTCTCAAGTATTGCTTGACCTAAAAGCCAGAAATTGTGTATTGGTTATAAGTATTTTCATTTTTGAATATTTTCACTCCTCCTTTTCGTCATGATCATAATTTGTATGTATGATTATGAAAAGCATGAGGTTTTCTATCAAATCTGAAACTTTGATCCAGAACTTGGGCTTGTATTATACCCAGGTGACTTATAAAGCCTGGAAGCCTCGTCTACACATATTAAGGAGAGTCGCAATGTTAACTACTATACATGTCATCACAATTTTTTAAGTAAAGTTACATTATAGAGTTGCATTCCTATGCTTTATTGAAATACAGATTTTCAGAGTAAATTTTTCATCTCTGTATCTTTCACCAGGTGACTCAGGATCTGTGCAAATATTTGATATTTCAGAGTCAATCTCTTGATCTGAAAGCTAATTAAAAATAAGCATAATATTGACTTAATACCTTATCATGTTGGTTGAAGCATAATGATAACATTTCAGGCATACTATAGTTTTGAAGGAATCAAACTCTTGTGGTAATTTACAATTCAACTTCAAATTTTTAATTTAATCTTCTTTGTGTTGGATGAATCATGTTTTTCTTTTTTTTTTTAAATTTTTAGATGATCCAAGTCAGTCCTCTCCAAAGTCAAAAAAAAGAAAAATTCATCATTTATCATCCACTAATGACAGTCAAGGTCAATGCAAAGTTGCAAAAGATGAGGGAAGCAAAATACATGATATAACATTTACTTTGTACTGTGATTCTATGAAAAGGATAGCTAAAAATCTAGAAGAATCTCCACAGCTTGAACCAATCAGTGAAAAGAAAAAAAGAAAGAAAAATAAGCGCAATAAACTAGAAAAAGGTGTAAAGACAAAGATATCAAAGTGGGATACAAAAAAGGATGTTAAGGAGGATCACAAGAAGATGAAGGGCAAGAATTTGAAAAATAAAACAATTAACAAACCAGAATATTTTCCACGGACTAAGTTGTCTAAATCAAAGGAGTGGAAAGAAGAAGATAGTGATGACTTTATACATCACCAAGCATTTGATAATGAGTGGTGGCTAGGAAAAGATAACTGTGTCTTCACAGGAACTGGGAAAAACAAGAAGAAAAAGTCTAAAAAATCCAAAAAGAAAAAAAATACCCAAACCTTATCTGAAAAGCATAAACTAAATAGAGGTTTTAAATCTAAGTTAATGTCTCCGACTAAATAATATAGTAAATGTATTGTAACTGTTAATGCAAAAGTAAACTGTTAGTAATTTATCTTGAATTTTAGTCTCCATGCGTTCTAAATTTTTGGTATTTTGAATTATGCTCTTAAGTTTTGAGTCTCAAGGAAATTGTTTCAGTTATGGAGCTGATAAACAAAGTATGAAAACTACATGTGGTATTTTCTTTATTGAATTTTGATGTTGTGCACCAAACAGGCATGAACTTTCTAGTTTTTAGTTGCTCTAAGGAAGTGTCAAATGAATTTTTATGAAAAATAGTTGATACTTTTCCTAGTGTATCGGCAAATTATTGTTGCATTGTATTGTTGTTTACAGAGCTTTGATGAATAATATTAGCACATGCTGCTGTATTTTACTAATTAGGAAAAGTTTCCGATTCAGTACAATTTGAATGTGTTGTGGCACAACTGTAAACTGAACAGATGGGTTTTACAGAGAAACAATATCCATCTATCACTTGATATCAGGAAGCAAATAGTAAATAAACCACATACTTTTGGACAGTAGAAGAATGTGTAATAAACGTAACTCGGCTTATACCGGTACAGAAGCTGTCAGGTATCCATACCTAAAAGAAGAGGACAGGTTGTGGGCTTTACTTACTCCATATTCTCACTTGCAGTGATCATGTGACTTTGAACAGTGATTGATAACTTGCCATACTGGAACTCACTGTATCTCCTCATCACTGCAGCATTTGATTTTAAACTATAATTGCCACATGCCATGTTGTAATTCATTCAAGCCCTTGATTACTATAGCAATTGAGTTTAAACACCGATTGATAATGTGCCCTTCTGTAACTCGATTTATGCCCTCATCCCTGTTGCATAAGAATTCAAACACTGCCAATATGCCATTCTGTAACTGGCTGTAGCCCCTCATAACCGTAGCACGTGATTTCAAACACCGATTGCCAGTATGCCATTCTGTAACTGGCTGTATCCCATCATCATTGTTGCATGTGATTTAAAAGACTGATTGCTAATATGACATTCTGTAACTAACTGTAGCCCATCATAACCATAACCCGATTTAAAAGACTGATTGCTAATATGCCATACTGTAACTCACTGTATCTCTTAATTTCTATACTGACAGCATGTGGTTTTAAACACCAATTGCCAACATGCCATTTTGGACCTTATCAATGTAGAAGGTGGTTTCAAACACTAGTTGCCAGTATGCCATACTTTACCTTATCAATGTGCATGTAGAAGGTGGTTTTAAACACTAGTTGCCAATATGCCATACTGGACTTTATCAATGTAGAAGGTGGTTTTAACACCAGTTTCCTATATGCCATGCTGGACCTTACTAATGTAGAAGGTGGTTTTAAACACTAGTTGCCAATATGCCATACTGGACCTTATCAATGTAGATGGTGGTTTTAAACATCAGTTGCCAATATGCCATACTGGATTTTATCAATGTAGAAGGTGGTTTTACACACCAGTTGCCAATATGCCATACTGGACCTTATCAATGTAGGTGGTGGTTTTAAACACTAGTTGCCAATATGCCATACTGGACCTTATCAATGTAGAAGGTGGTTTTAAACACCAGTTGCCAATATGCCATACTGGACCTTATCACTGTAGAAAGTGGTTTTAAACACTAGTTGCCAATATGCCATACTAGACCTTATCAATGTATAAAGTGGTTTTAAACACTAGTTGCCAATATGCCATACTGGACCTTATCAATGTAGAAGGTGGTTTTGCCATACTGGACCTTATCCAAGTAGAAGGTGGTTTTAAACATAAGTTGCCAATATGCCATACTGGATCTTATCACTGTAGAAAGTGGTTTTAAACACTAGTTGCCAATATGCCATACTAGACCTTATCAATGTATAAAGTGGTTTTAAACACTAGTTGCCAATATGCCATACTGGACCTTATCAATGTAGAAGGTGGTTTTGCCATACTGGACCTTATCAATGTAGAAGGTGGTTTTAAACATCAGTTGCCAATATGCCATACTGGATTTTATCAATGTAGAAGGTGGTTTTAAACACTAGTTGCCAATATGCCATACTAGACCTTATCAATGTATAAAGTGGTTTTAAACACTAGTTGCCAATATGCCATACTGGACCTTATCAATGTAGAAGGTGGTTTTGCCATACTGGACCTTATCAATGTAGAAGGTGGTTTTAAACATCAGTTGCCAATATGCCATACTGGATTTTATCAATGTAGAAGGTGGTTTTAAACACCAGTTGCTAATATGCCGTACTGGACCTTATCAATTTAGATGGTGGTTTTAAACACTAGTTGCCAATATGCCATACTGGACCTTATCAATGTAGAAGATGGTTTTAAACATCAGTTGCCAATATGCCATACTGTACCTTATCAATGTAGAAGGTGGTTTTAAACACCAGTTGCCAATATACCATACTGGACCTTATCAATGTAGGTGGTGGTTTTAAACACTAGTTGCCAATATGCCATACTGGACCTTATCAATATAGAAGGTGGTTTTAAACACCAGTTGCCAATATGCAACTAAAATGTGATTTTAAACACCCAGAATTTGGTATCGATGAATAATCTTGTCCCTAAGAAAACTACATGTACTAGCTAAAAGCTGGAATACTGAATATTTTGACAGGTCATAAATAATAGGAAATGTGCATATCTTTGTGATTATATAAGTTTTTGAAGGGTGAAAATAGGGTCAAAAGTCTCATTTACTTTTATTCAAGTTTAATAAACCAGATTGTAATCTTTTGTTGTGATGGTTATCTTTCCAGGAAAAACAAGCTATAGTGACAAAAGTATATGAATTAAATTTACTTACATCAACTTTTGTTCACATATCCAAATAATATAACTTATTTTTGATCAAACTACAATTTTTGAAACAGTTTCTTTCACTGAGTGATGTTCCAGGAGCAGACATGGCAGCAACATAAATCAATATTATCTTGGAAATCGCATAACAAACGGACCCTATCATCACAAACAGTACATTTGGTACTGGAAATATTTGAATCAGATTCAAACTTCAGTACTTAGGTTCACAGACTGACAGAGGCCATACTATAATGCAACCATCCAGCATTAATGGTGTAGTAAAAAGATCTTCTGTCTTCATATCAAGTGTTTTCTATGACTGACAATGTGTTAAAATCACAGCAAGATGTTTTAGTCATAAAAGGTTTTTATTTAAAACATGACATATCAATATATGTTGATGAAAATCATCAGTAAAATCTATTTGATAAAAAAGTGAATTTTCTACACTGTGAAAGATATCAATATACAGATACAAACAGAAGTAAATTAAATGTTTATAACAAGAGATCTATATCATCCAAGCCATGTCATAAACCATACATCCCTTACAAAACATGAGCAACAAAGAAGTAAATCTAATGCTTTTTGAGTCATTTGAGACGTAACTTGTGCGACAAAACAGATGTCTCTGAAGAATTAATACCCGGCTAGACATACCATATGTGTCTGCAAAATATTATGAATTTACAAATTTGTTAGTAGCTTTGAGAAATGATCATAGGGTTGTTTAAAGTGTAGAAAAATAACAAAACTATGATATTTTTGTATGTTATTTACAAATATGGAATACAAACAAGGGTCATGTTCCAGTTTATCCAATATTGTGAAGAAAACTAAATGAAAGAAGCAAACACAAAATCTGGAAATAAAAAAGATCTCCTAATCACACATTAAATAACATTCAATATACACATTTATGTCTTTGCAAGACTTTTATCACAAAGTGTCATCACATACAGGTGGGTGAGGGGAATTGTATATCTCTTGTGGGGGATATCCCAAACGACTTCAAAAAATCTCATTCATATAAAACAGAATTCTGTTTAAATATTTGAAGCATATTATGCTTTATTCTCTAGAGGTAAAAGCATTGTGTATTTTACATACAATGTATAAAGTTTAAAATACACATTTGCAATATGACGAATAAAACTTGTAGTGTTCAGAGTAAAAAATCTCATAATAAGAGTAAGATTTTTTACATCTAAAATTTTAAATATTTAAAGTGTTTATTTTAAAATTTATAAATTAGTTGCTTCATTCTTTTCCAAGATGGATACTTTTTCTCTCTCTGTATATACATGTATATATATACTTTGTACATATCACATTTCAAGCTAGAGGATGAAAGAAAAAAGGTCACCTTGAAAAATTTGGATATGTTAAGATTCATGTGAATTCTCCAGCATTCATTCACTTGCATAAAACTGCATACAAAGGAGGATAAAGGCTTTAGAGCTGGGAGGTACAAAGTATTTGGTACTCACAAAACATTCAATATCCTGATGTTAATTTTGTATGTTTGGCTTTAACCATTAATTTGTTTCTGATACTTACATATACCACAACAGCTTTAAAAATCTACATGTAAGATAAGAAATCTACAAATTCTGAATACCTGATCAGGTATTGGCGATGCTACGTGCTAACAGGAGGATCCAGACGGATTTCCTGACTTTGATCTTTGTCTGATATTTGTAGATTCATCGCTCACAGACAAAAGATTGAGGCAAATGGAATTATCATCTTTAGCATTTGATGGCGTTTCAATTTCAACTGTAACATTACCACCTTGAGAATTTGATGCTGTGGAATTAGTAACTCTTTCCTCTTCACATTGACTTGAATTTTGTACACTGCAAGGCACTGATTCATTTTCCCTAATATCTATCAAAGAGTGATTACTATCACAGTTCTTAAAGGATTCGTCAGAATTTTTCCTTGATGCATGATCAGTGTTGACTAACGTCTCTGTGGAATAAGCTACTGTCCTAGGTGAATCATTGCTATCTTTCCGTGTGTCATCATTATCGCTTGGCACACAGATCAGAGGAACATGAACTTGACCATCCTCTGTCAGCTCGTTGTCGGTATCTTGATCTGTCCCATCACCAGTAATTCTCCGTACTTCCTCATCACATGCCAGTTCATCTGCTGCCCATTCTGAACCAGAGAAATCACAAGACTCAGAATCACATGTGCTACTACGTTGCATTAAAGAGAGGTGTTCTCTAGATTTAGACCTGTCACTACAGGAGGATCGTTGCAAGACTGAGGGGTCTGTTGTTGGAGATTTTACACTACTATTTACACTTATTCTACTATCACTTAAAGGGTTAGTATTTACAGTTAGCAAAACATTTTCTCGATCAAAACATTTCCTTGGAACGTTTGGAGTGTTTACAATAACATTTGGTGGAAGTAATGAACTACTTTCAGATGTTGTTGACTGAGGGTGAGAGCACTCAGATGATTGCCTTGAAAGGGGGTGTGAACATCCTGATGATTGACGGGAAAGAGGGTGAGAACATGTAGATGACTGACGAGACACTGGGTTAGAACAACTGGATGATTGACAGGAGACTGGACGAGATAACCTATGAGTACAACTTGACTGATGGGAGACATGATGTCGGCAGTCTGAATGGCGAGATGAAGGATGTTGTGCAGGTGCATGAAGTGTTGATGATCTTTTGACAACTGGTCTGGATGATGAATGGCAATCTCTTGGTGGCCGTTTTTCACAGCCACTACTTTGGCTGCGATGTAGACATTTGAGTCGGATAATAGGATGTGGGGCTTTCTCCACTTTATTTGCTACATCACCATCATAAATGTTTTTATTCAGAGTCGGCTGTGATTTTGACACTGGGCTATTGTCGTCATGTACTTGAAGAGTCTCCGGATTGTCAATATTAGGAGGGCTCTCGTATTCACAACTCTTCTGTCGAACAAGCCTCCTATCTCGTAATCGTTGTTTTTGTTGTGGGCTTGCTGACCGCCTGCGGTGAAAGTCATCATTCATTTTTGGAATGGATAACATATTTGTGTCTATATTTGTTTCCAGATAGCTGGAATTGTCTGAGGAATAGCATGAAGAAGGAGTGACTGGAATTTCTAAGCTAGATCCAGATAAATCCAGATTAACGTCCATGGTGCTTCCATAATTAGATATGGTTATATCCACCGGTACCAAGTGTGAATCTGACAAAGGTAAATAACATATTCTGTAATAATCACATCTACTAATGATACACTGTGTAACATGATAAAGCAATAAAATGATGCAAGGTTCAGAAGAAATTACTATTGAGTGATATTATGGTTTTAAAGGAATAAAGATTAATTTGAAATTGCTTCGAGGCAGTGCTTCCACTGATTAGTAGTTAGTAACATTGTAAATGTCACAAAGCAGAATGAAGCAGAATGTCTATCATGAGTCTTTTTTATTACAATATTATATCAGACTCCCAGTACAGAAATTACCTTAGTATATAAATCATTGAATCAAAATTGAGTAACAAGAGAAAACTGAGCAGAGATTGACATGTAACCCAATGAGAAAATTTTCAGCCTGTGTTGCCTATTGGATGAGGTACTCGGCTCATGACATAGAGGTCCCAGGTTCAATTCCCGCCCTGGGTACACCAGTGTTCTGTCTTTCGGATGAGACAGTAAAAACCAAGGTCCTGTGTCACAGTAGGCTTGGCACGTAAAAGATCCTTCACTGCCTCTGTTGGGTCCATTGCCGAGGTCTAAATTTCTATGCAATGCATCAGGCAGATGCTGTCACCATACACATAAAATAACCGTTGGAGTGGCATAAAAACAATAATCAATCAATCTACGTCATGGCGTCATGGCACTTGCTTTTCCATAAAGATTATGACTACCAAGTACAAACTTACTCCAACGAAGCATAGATAACACCAAATACTCCTGTTCCTGAGATACTGAAGAATGGATGGATGGCAAACAAATGTAACTCTTCCTTCTCAAACAGGTATAATAAAATGAAGTACATTACCTTTATCATCAGCACTCATGTCTAGTGGTTCATTGCTTGGAGGTCTGAATGTAAAGCTAGGAGGTAGAGATGCTTGTTTGCACACTGGAGTTCTCAATCGATGCAAATAGCCAGGTATTGGAGTCCCTACTTTACCAGTGAGCTGAACAAAGTCAAAATGAATTATTAAAGGTGTCACTTAAATTAAGTTAAAATGAAAGCTATTTGTGTGTAAATTTGTGAATACTTTTGGATGGACCTAATTATTATTATTAATACTTCATTTACTAGATATTATTCTTAAATCATTATATGTATCAGAGTATCTATAAAAACAAATTTATATAGGACAGTAACTTCATGCATACCAAGTGCTCATCATCCTTCTTATTGCCGTCATTGTCTTCTTCTTCTTCTTCCTCTGCACCTTCTACTGCTCCAGAGGTTATATTTGTCTCTCCAGCTAGCATGTCATCTGTCCAACGATTGCACTCCTAGGAAAACATAGAAAATAAATCTCTTACTATGCAGGCATGTGCAGTATATGTCATATCTTTTTGTAGGAGGTCTACATTTCCAATACAATACAAACACTTCATTAAAAACAAAAACTTGCATCTAAACTGATGATAAAATATATATGTGTGGTTTCTTAACAGAGATCACAAGTTTTATGGCAAGGTATATGTAAAAACAATAAATTTGTTTTGAACTCAACCTAGAACCTTCTTTAATTCCTAATTGTATAAATCTATTAAATGCCTTCATCCATATTAATCATCATTAGAGAAAATGTGAAATTAATCATAAATGGAACTTTCAACACTGAGGTAGCTGTTACAGTTGTATTAATAAACAGCAAATATAAAAAGATTTTCTCAAAGTATCCCATAATTTCATACATAAATTGAAAAACAATAACACCATGAAGGAAACATACACATATATCACAACACAATATTATTTACTTTAAAGCCAAACACTACACATATATACAATAATCCAAAATAATAAAAAAAACGATTCTGTCTGAAAGACGAAATGAAGTAGAAATAAACGGTAAAAATGTCGAATAAACGGACATGGTCACTACAATGTGGCCCCTCACCTTCACCTCCAGTTGATATAATTCAGGATTACGATTTTTTTGGTTCATTTCTATTCGTAGTTCCTCCTCCATTTCCTCATCAAGTTCCTTATATTTGTATGTTTCCTAGTGTACAGTAATTAGTAAAAATCATGCAAATTTGTTAGTGCTGTCTTATAACTGGGGCTTACCATTTTCAGCTTACGTTTAATGCTGGTAGATACCTGGGGCTGACAGATATCAGCTCAATGTTAGTGCTCTCAGATAAATAAGGGTAACAATTACATTTATCAGCAATTACTGCAAATGCTTTCAGTGGATGAAAGGATCTTACAATTATCAGCAAATTCAGATACTAAAATTTACATTTTTCAAAATATTGCTAAAGCTGTCAGAGAACTTTGCCTTACAATTATCAGCAAACTTCTAGTGGTGTTAATTCATGAGCTCAGGGGCTTATGTGTCTAGCTGGTTAAGTGTCAGTGCTCAGGTGACTGAGACTTGTATATATAATTATCAGACAAGTGTTTAAGCACTTTGATAAAACCAAGACTCACAATTACATGTGGGAGGTAAACATTAATGGTCTCGGGTATTCTGGACTTACAGTTATCTGCTACCATTTTTAATGCCCATTTAACAATTTAGAATTTATTCTCTTCGAAATTGTTTCAATCCTACAACTACAAAACTGTCCCTCTAAAATAGTTTCTCACCTCCATATACATCTCTTAAACAGTAACAAGTCACTTCTGACAACTTTAAAATCCTTGTCATTACGATTTGCTGATAACAATATATCGCCTCCAATAGTAATATGCCCCGAATTCTAATACAGGCAAAAGTGGATTTGGTGCTCTAGATACAATGTACTAACCATTGGTGAATCTTAAAAAATTATCAATTCTATGGAATGAAAAATATTGACAGATTCAAACTTTTAATGAAGTGTTCCAATATATGTATACATTTTGTACAAGCTGTATCTGATACATAATAAACTATTTTTTATATATATTTTTTTTTTATCTCCAATTATATCACTTTTTATCTGATAGCAGGTTTTAAATGATATATATTGAATCTGTCTTTCTTAATACATAATTAAACTCACATGTAAATCCTTGAAGTGACAAGTGAAAAAATTGGTCTAACAGTCAGTCTCTAATATATAACTCAACTTTGAGTGTATAATGACCATCAGAATTAAAACATTTAAAAACAATCGAAACATGTATAATGTCATGTGACTGAAACATGTGCACAAACTTTATTACTATTGGATAAAAAGTAGTTTTGATCTAAAACTTGTGTTTGTGTTTAAATCTTGCACTATTGTATTCTATTAAAATATTGTGGAAAAGTGTGATACATTTAATACTGACATATAAAGATAAAAATGTATTGTAATTCTATTTAAGAATGCCATTCACGTATTAACAAAAACAGATATGCTCAAGAGAATTATGTTCATCGGTGGTGCTCAACTTGATTCTCTGCCAAACAGCATCTGTAAAACACACTCACTCCAGTTTCTAGCGTGCTGTAACTTACCTCTAGATGTTTCATAAGGACGGCCACCACCACATTCACCAGGACAAACTGTGCCATTAGAACGAAGATGACAAAGTAGACGGGTGCGATGATATGACTGACGCAGCAGTTCCTTAGACAGGAATCTGATGGGTCACAGTCCACTCGCAGCGTATCCTAACATAAAAAAGGGGAGTTCGTGATCTCATGTCTGAGTATGAAGTGCATATAAATGCAAAATTTATGTCATCATTTTAAAATACAAATTCAAGAAATCAATCGATGGTATGTATTTTTTTTTTTTTAGATTGAAGACAAAATGCTAGCGCTATGACCATATTGTCAAGATGTAATACATTGAAAGTAATTGTATATTTACAAGATCAACTCAACATAGCAAAGCCCCATGATGGTAATATTTATCAACTACATGTATGCCTCATTCACTTGGGTCTTCTCATTATACAGAGTTATTTCCCATATGAGTAGGTATCTGACATCATACTAATGTGACGTCATATAATTTCTATATCATTTCCTGTAGTTTTACACTAGATTCCATGGAACTGGTGATGTCACAATGGTTTGACATCAGATACCTGCTAATATGGGAAATAACTCTGTACAATTAAAAGACCCAATATGTAGAGTAGTAATCTGTCAATCTCATTAATTAAAACGTTATCAAGCAGGTGGATGTTTATCTTATCTACAACACAGTAGAAGTGTTAAATTAACAAAATGAGAAAAAGGCCCGGCAATACAATCTATGAAACCTCTATATGTGTCACATTATTACAAAAAATTCCAGGTAAATACCTTCATGATTCCATTCCAGTTATCGCCAGTGGCAACACGAAATAGAGTAAGGAATGCCATACCAAAGTCACGGAAATGGGCATGTTCTCCCAAGCCCTCACATGGATGCAACTCGGAACATTCTATAATAAGAGGGAAACAAGATTTGTAATGCTGGTACGAAACATAGCACTATACAGTTAATGATTTAAACAGACACAAACCTTTCTTAAAAAGAGCTGAAATAATGATATTTAGTTATATCGGATCTGAAATGAATTTTCATTTCAAACGGTATTTATGAAACAAGTTGTTTCATAAAAATCATATGAAATGAAAATTCATCTCAGATTCTTTTCATCACATGTTTACACTCAGTTTAAAGGTGTTTATTTCATTAATCACCAGCTTGATACAATTCTTTTCCACACTATGACTTCACCAATGCCATAAATTAATTTATGACACAGCGATATTTCAATGCATAAACAGCAAAACATGTGATAAAAAATGTTTCTGTATGGTTTACCGGATCATAATTGTTTTTCTATTGAGCATTTAACAAAAATGATCATACATACAGATCACAATTCTGCAAACGATAAAACATTTCTTCAAGTTTCAAGAGCACTACATTATCATTGACATGCTGATTGCAGTATCATTTGTAGAAATAGTTCATTTCTGTGTTTCTGTTTTTGATATTATGAAATCTGAAATTAAAGGGAAGTGTTTGTGCATACCGGTAGGCATGTGAATTGACCTAAAGTTAAGATTACTTTAAACATAAGATTACAAGGTAAATAAGCCATAGAGAAAACAGTGATATTAAAACAAAGCTTGATAGATAAATGTACACTTTGATTTGTAATGATCAAATTTTTTTATAATAAATAAATGAACACTTTGATTCAAAATGATCAAAATTCATCTATAATAGACAAATTAACACTTTGATTCATAATGATCAAAACTGAAACACTTATGTTTGTCTGAATTCACATCTTATATGGTAATATTTAAGAATTTGCAATGACATCAAAGCCTAAAATTTCAAGTCTGATTTAAATATAAGCTTGGCATCATTAATTCTGCATAATATATAACAAGTCACCAGTCTTACCTAATCTACCAAAGAGTTCAACGCCCAGAGCAGCAAATATAAAGAACAGCAAGAAGAATAGAAGACCTAGGTTGCCGACCTGCGGTAGAGCCTGAATCACAGTATCTAGTAGTGCACGGATCCCCTTAGCCATCTTCAATAACTTCAATACTATAACATAACAATCATCCAATGATTGTGGAATATATTAATGCACAGAACAGAAAGTAAAAGATTACAACATGCATCAATTATTAAAAGAATTCATTTCACAATTCTGAAATTTCATTTCTGAAGTTATAGGTGAAAACATTCCCTATTTGTAACATTTAAACCTTGTAGTTACATGTTTTGCTAGCAAGTTATTTTTTATGATATAAGCATTTTACAGTGTAGTATCTCATCTCCAGCATTTTACAGTGTATTATTTCACTTCTGGCATTAACACTGTAGTATCTCACCTCTAGCATATTTTACACTGTAGTATCTCACCTCTAGCATTTTACATTGTACTATCTCACAACTAGCATGTTACAATGTAGTATCTCACCTCTAGCATATTTTACACTGTAGTATCTCACCTCTAGCATTTTACACCGTAGTGTCTCACCTCTAGCATTTTACACTGTACTATCTCACCTCTTGCATTTTACACTGTAGAATCTCACTTCTAACATTTTACACTGTAGTGTCTCACCTCTTGCATTTTACACTGTAGTATCTCACCTCTAGCATTTTACACTGTACTATCTTGTCTCTTGCATTTTACACTGTAGAATCTCACCTCTAGCATTTTACACTGTAGTCTCTCACCTCTAACTTTTTACACTGTAGTATCTCACCTCCAGCATTTTACACTGTAGTATCTCACCTCTAGCATTTTACACTGTAATATCTAACCTCTAGCATTTTACACTGTAGTATCTCACCTCTAGCATTTTACACTGTAGTATCTCACCTCCAGCATTTTACACTGTAGTGTCTCACCTCTTGCATTTTACACTGTAGTATCTCACCTCTAGCATTTTACACTGTAGTATCTCACCTCTAGCATTTCACACTGTATTATCTCACCTCTAGCATTTTACACTGTAGAATCTCACCTCTAGCATTTTACACTGTAATATCTCACCTCCAGCATTTTACACTGTAGTGTCTCACCTCTTGCATTTTACACTGTAGTATCTCACCTCTAGCATTTTACACTGTAATATCTCACCTCTAAGATTTTACACTGTAGAATCTCACCTCTAGCTATCCTTAGCACTCTCATGACCCGTATAATGGTGGGATTAATTGGAATAACGTTAGTCTTCATTTCTTCCAATACTATTCCAATAACAGACAGCTGCACTATCAATATGTCCAACTGGTTCCATCTAAACCAAAACTCTTCTAGTTAGCAAATGTTATATTAACATTTTATTTCACTTTTAAGTAATTATATTCGAACCAGTAAATCTACTTAAATCATTTAATATGCATAGTATAAAGTAACAAATAGAAATTTGATATTTTGGTCTTAATTATCATTAAGCTGTGATTGGTAAAGAGGTCTGTGCACATTCTAACAGAAAATGTTACAGTAGTAAAACTCAAAAAAGAAACGAAGAGACCAATAAGGGTGAATGAGTGTCTTTTTCTATGAGTCTATCTAATTCTAAAACCTAACATCACTCCTTTATAAAGACACACCAGATAAACCTACTGAAAATGCATGTATGCAAGATGAGATACTTTCAACATCATAAAATGTATGAAATATATTTTTATCAGAAAACATTTGTTCAAATTACACTCCCACCTTCCAAAAAATTGAAAATTAAAAAAGAAACAAGTTAAATTTCATACCAAAATTGTACTGCATGCACAATTATATCTTCATAGAAATAAGAAATAGTAATTAAAATTCCTTTTGATGAAAAAACATAATTGTATTCAATACATGTATTTCCATATTACAGCAACCTTTATCTAAAACATCTTCAGAATTTGTGTATAGCTTAAGAAATTTGATGCTTTTCTTTTGTCATAAATAGAAATATTATTAAAATCCCATGCATAAATATTGAAATCAAACAAATGAATTATAATAATTACTGTACAAAGATGGTGCAGAAATAACTGTCAAGAGTTTATTACGTGTATTCCACTGAAATAATGATATAAACTAAGTGTTGTATGGACAGTCATGTATTTAGAGAGAAAATTTAGAGGGTAATCTTTTAAATTGAAACAGAGAGAAAGCTACTGAAAACTGCACTTCAAACTTGTGCTAATTTAATCTCATGCAATTCAAATAAGATTAAAGGTGAATTCAGGGTCAAGGGTAAGCTCAAGTTCAAGGTCAAATTCATTTACCTGCTGTAGTAGATGAAAAATGCAAAGCGTAAGCAAAATATTAGTTGTCTGCTTTCATAATAAATACTAATACAGAGGGTAAGAATAGTTATTGATTTGTTTTTAATTATTGATATATACTCAATTAACTGTAAAGTCAGAGAAATAATATAATCTCAAATCCAGGGATCAGTAAACAGAACAAGCATATAAAACATGAATTCTTCAAAGCAAAACTGTACATTTGGGTTGTAGACATAGAGGAATATATTACTATAGGCAATACAGAAAAATGTACATATTAATAAATTACATTATGTATACTATCTTTTAATACTTTGAACAGAATGTGAGAATAGGGATGACATATACACAGCAGCATTTCTTCTCATCAAATATGATACATGTATCCTTTGTACCACTTTATTAAGCTCAATGTGTAACAAATAACATTATGATAAATCCTTACCTGTCTCTTATATAACGGACCATGCCCAGAGCTGTAATTTTCAAGGTTGCCTCTATTATGAATACACTTGTGAAGAAATAGTTGAAGATTTTCAATGCAAACTGTAATTCCTGAAAATAGGCATTGAATAATTCTATTTACAATTGGTTCTAGTTTACTTGAATACAGATAACTCCAATTTCCAGTTTCGATGAACCAATTTTTAGAGTCCAATTCACTTAATTCATTGTTTATAGCAGAATTCAATAAAGTGAATTATCTGCCCTTGAAAAGATTTCTCTCAATTTCTGCATGTCATGTTAAAGGCTATATGAAGGTATTATTGCTAGTTGATTTTACATATTTTACCATAATCAATATACTCTCTTCATACAAAACTTCTCTTTCATTAAATGTCCAACATATGATATTTGGCCACTCAATTTAGTGCCATACTATTGTGACACCACAATCTAAACATTAATGTCACAATGAAAATTAGGGGCAGGCTTGGTGTAGTAGTTAAGTGCTTGGCTTGTGGCACCGACAATCCAGGTTCAATTCCCGGATTGTGCCACTATGTTTAAGAGGTTGGTTACCTCCTGCTTCCATGTCACGATATAACTGAAAAATTGCTGAAAGTGACGTAAAGCACCAATCAATTAATCAGTCACTACACAACTTCTGTACTACTTCTTTTCCACTATCATAATATACCTCAACAGACAAGGGAAGATAACTCACCTTAGTAAATTACTCTTTAATGTCAATAGTCGTAACACAAATTACAGCTACAGAATATTATGGCATTAGCCTTACTATTAGACTCCTTATTTTAAAATTCAAGCATCATACCTTATAAAAATATAATTTTTATCCTGAAATGTTTCTTTGTTCCTTGTTTCACCTCATGCCAGGATTACCTACCTATACAGTGGCAGCATATTGCTGATGCTTCACATTGAAAATTAGACCTATACGGCAGGCCGACCCTTAATAATGTGGGAGGTTTTGTGTGCCATGCCTACCACGACACAGGACCTCAGTTTTTACGGTCTTTTCTAAAAGATAGAAACACTCAAAAGCTGCCATCAGTACTCTTGGTCACAGGCCAAACACTTTAACAATTGAACTTTGCTTGTTTTTATTATTGACTGACTGTGATATAAATAAATACACTATAGACCTCTTTCCTTTAACTGTGGAATTGTAACAATGGACATCAAAACCATTCACTTTCCCTCCAAATTGATCAGAATATTGTGGTTGTTTTCTACAGTGAATATCTGCACATGCGCATTATTATGGGTGAAGCATCGCCTTATTTGGTGAATTGAAACCAACTAAATTTAATTCGACCCAATTACCTTTATTCTACTAAATCATTGAGGGATTTTAGTTATTAATTTTGCAATTAACACAAAGTTTATAATTTATGCAATACAGGAAAAATAAGATATTGTCATAATTTATCCTTTTCATGCTATGATTTTCCAGTCTCTGACCTTTTCCCTTTAATCAACTTGCCATCCAATGTTACAGCTCTGCAGTTTTCAGAAAGAGGTCTATTGCTAAATATTGTATTGTTTACTCCTATGACAAAATTATGGAATATATGAGAGCAATGAAGCAGTACTTACTTCTGGCATCATATAGTACTCCATTGCCATTGTGATAACATTCAATCCTATGACCCCAGCAATAGCAAGGTCAAAGTATTTACTATTGACAACAGCATGAATTAGGAGACGTCCCTTGGAATAGTTAGCCCAATAAGGTGGTCTGTTTAATTCTATCAAAAATTTACATATAATTAATATACAGAACGGGTTTTGCATGCAGTTAAATCTAGATTCTGTTGCAAGTAATATCATATGAAAAATTAAGTTTTTAGATCATCTATGTTCACTTAAAACTGAAAGAATTTTATGAATATAATCTGGTAGCATGAACAATGCTGTGTCATGAAATGATGGATTTCTTTATCAGTAAGCATTCTTATGATTGCATGATACAAGACCTTGCATAAATGACGGTCAACTAATATCTACAGGACTTGCAAAGATATAAACTTTACTTTACGAGCTATACTTTACATTATCCTCAATGTTTTATCTATATCAAGCATGATTTGAATTCAACTAAATAATCTTTGTTAGGCATCTTAAAGAGAGTAACAAAGAAACTGACAACAATCTAATTGTTTCGCATATCATTAATACTGAGTCTGGCAATAAACAAATAGGATAAGACACTCAGATACTAAGAATGTGGTGACTTCTATGGAAAACTAAAGCTATGAGTATATGTGTAGATATATTTGATTCACAAGGACTAATGAGTCTTTTCGTTAACCAGAGTTATTTCCCATCGGTACGATAACTGATGTAAAACAATTATAACGTCATCAATTTCCTATGAAGACGTCATTTGTGGACAATCATCTCCCTGCATTTTAGATCGGTTTCCATAGAATTTGATGATGTTATAATTGTTTTATATCAGATACCGTCCCTAATGGGAAGTAATTCTGTGTAACAAAAAGACAGAATAATAGCATTAATAATACTAATTAGGCATTCTCTAAGGATTTGCCATGCACAAGAACCTAAATATCACTCAAAGAAGGGTCCAGTTTAGTGTAAGAAGTAGGAGGAAATGAAACTATGGTCTGAAGTGTGGTAATCTAGAAATAAAGTGCACAAATTGTGATATGTTAATGTGGATAATGTTGATGAAATAAAATATTGTTAGTAGTGATACATGGTGCTTAAGAAACAAAGATATGACTGGATTAGTACTGGAGGTGTATTGTAACAAACTGTACTTGACATTTTACTTACATTCATATATTTATATATATATCAAATATAAAAAAGAAATTAAGTAAGAAACAGTGAACATAAGAAAATAAACAAAACATCTGCCAGACCCAGACTACCTTCGTCTACTTTATTTGAAGAAGCCTCACTCTTTCTTTTTTGCTCCATTTTCTGAGAACGTTTCTCAGCTCGCCGTGCTCTTTCTTCTTTCTCCTGATTTTCACGACACTTGTGAAAGTTTTCTACTACAACACCCACAAACATATTTAACACAAAGAATCCCACCAGCAGCAAGAAGGAGATGAAGTACAGAAGGCGCCATTCATTGTAATTCTCTATTGGCTGTGATAAGAAAAACTGGTTATGTAATATAAATAGCATACAAAACGGACATATGGACAGCCATACTTGATTTATACATTATAATAATTATTTCTAAATGATATGATATATATAACACATTATAATATATACAAACAATACATCTATTATATATTTTTAAAAATTGCTCTCATTAATCTTCAATTTCAAAATTTTATGCTTTTTTTACTCTGTATTTTAACTTTCATGCATTAATATAAAGAATTGGTTCAACATAAAGGAAGTTGATTTATTCTGTTTGTCAAAATTTATCTAATGCATTCTGTATTACATTCATGTTTTTATATACCAAATTTGATTTAATCAAACAATATTTTTTTAATTTTTGAAAGGTACCAAAAGAAAATGTAGACACACCTGTTGATCAACTCCTACAGCATCTAATCCTGTGTACATAATGCTGACCCATCCATCCTTGGATGCTAGTACAAACAATGCCATCAATGCCTACAAAGAGTCAAACCATCATAATTCATCTATTTTCACTGCAGTTACCAGAGTTATCTACTCTTACTTCATCAGTAATTTCAATTATCTCCTCTTACTTCATTTCTTAGTTAGTTAGAGTTATCTTTCTTTACAATTGATTTTACAGAAAGATTTTACAATGCCATCAATGCCTACAAAGAGTCAAACCATCAATAATTTACGTATCATTTCTTAGTTAGTTAGAGTTATCTTTCTTTACAATTGATTTTACAGAAAGATTTTACAATGCCATCAATGCCTACAAAGAGTCAAACCATCAATAATTTACCTATGTTTACTGCAGTTAACAGAGTTATCTACTCTTACTTCATCAGTGATTACAATTATCTCCTCTTACTTCATTTCTTAGTTAGTTAGAGTAATCTTTCTTTACATTGATTTTACAGAAAGATTTTACTAAATTTGTATCATTTACAAAAATTAATGCTCGACTTAACATATTTCTACTTAAAATACTCTCTTCCAAGAACAGCAAGTATGACAAATTTATTTTGTATGATCAATGACAATTCAAAGTCCTGATATCTATCTATATGCTTTATGACAGACTACTTCAGAAAAGATGATGATATTTTGTTCCATAATTAGTAATTATATATTATATTTACTAATTATACAATGATTAATTTAATTAGGTACAGAGTTATATCAAATGTATTAATTACAATTCCTTTATGTTTTTTAAGACATAAAATGTTCAGATAGCCAAAACTGTTTCATTCTTATTGAGAAATAAATCTGTGAATGTACTTCATAAAGTACATTTATAGTCCAGTCATTATCTGTTAAATCCACTAGAATTTAACAAATCAATGGTGTTATTCCAGGGAATATAAATATAAATATTGAATATCAATATTAATCACTTGTACGCAAAACTTACCATTCCCAAGTCATCAAAATTATATTTCTGATTGATCCAGGTATTCCTTTTGTCTGCCAAACACATTGTCTTGTTCTTCACATCCTGTATTTCAGGTCCTTTACAGTGATAAAACGTTCCCTTGAAAAGCTAAAGTAAAACATAACATCAATAGTAAGTACAAAAAGACACTAATGACAACACATGTTTATGATATGTAGCTTTGTTCAAATTTATCAATTTTAGAGATAAGTTATCTATGGTACAAAATACATACTACATGAAGATGTTTTTTTACACATAAGATTTGAAGAATCTTATCTGTTCACCATTAACTAAGACATGCAGGAAGATTTTCATCTCTACATCCAGCATTCCCAGAGGTACATGTATCTATCATTTGCGTATGTGTATTGTCAGGATTATTTCGCCTATTCATAACAGCTGTCGTTGTCTAGTGTTGGAGACAAGCTGAGATCTGAGAATAAACTACCTACCTTCAGCAGGAACAATGGGCTGACCTCACTTACAGATACTTGTGAGGTCTGAGGTCTTACCTGTACACCTAATATCCCAAAGATGATGAAGAAAGTGCAGCAGATCAGCACAATATTGCCAATGGGTCGTAAAGAGGACAGGAGTGTCTGTACAACCAACTTCAAACCAGGTGCTCGGCTGATCACCCTATTTATTAAAATACAAAGCAGACATGGAAATAAAGTCAACTTCAATATCTATAAAGTTTCATTAGTATCTCAGAAATCAAAAGACAAGTCATATTTTAAATGCAACCATGGTGAATGAAGTCTGGTATAAACACCAGAAAAATGTTTTTTAGTATGCATGTTGAAATAAGAATATAAATATCATGCTCAAGTGGATGTTCTTTGTTTCAAATGAAAAATCTTTGTAGGTTAAATACATATGAGAATATCTATCTATATATCCAGCAACACCCACTGTTGAGTGATGTGTGATTGATTGATTTTTGTTTTACGTCACACCACCAATATTTCACGTATATGGTGACGGCATCTGCCTGATGCGGGGCATACAAATTTTGACCTTTGCAACGGACCCACCTGAAGCAGTGAGGGATTTTTAACATGCCATGCATACCATGACACGGGACCTCGGTTTTTACTGTCTCTTCCAAAAGACATGACACCGGCATGACCAGAGCGGGACTCAAACCTCTGTCTCCCGATCAGGAGTCCGACGAGATAACACTAGGCCACGCCGGCTTGAGTGATGTGTGAAGTATGTATATCTTTGAAGGTTTTAAAGGAATATAGTCTAAATAACCTGCAGTATTGAATGTTAGACAATGGCCCATTGTACTAAGAACAAGCACTGAATAAATTGATAGAAAATCAAATCATACTAAGTGATTTCTATCCTGGATAAAATATTTTTGACATAGACATGAACAAAATGAAAATACTAAGCTTGGGGGTTTTTTTTGGAAATAGTTAAAAATTACAGACATCTAATGTTATACCTTAAAGGTCGGAGTGTGCGTAAAAGTCTGAAAACTCTTAAGATCCCAAATATTCTTGGACTGCTGTCGGAAAATACAAAAATAGCGATATCCACAAGGGAGATAACCACCAGGAATCCATCCATCACATTCCATCCGCTCTTCAGGTATGCATGTTTACCTACTATTAAACCTTTAGCAAAGACCTAAAATGTAAACATATAAAAAAAATTAGTTATGTCACAATATGTTACTTCTTAGATTTTAAATTTTACTTAACAAAATATGAAGTAGATGTAATGATTATATATACTGAGTAGTGCGAAAATATGGATTTGGAGACGATTGATTACCTTTATTGTCATTTCTGTAGCAAAGATCACTGTGAAGACGTAGTTGGCATAAGTAAGGAATTTTCTTTCCTAGAAAATAATATTTCCACATAATTGAAACTATATATCAATAAATTAAATCTGTATTTGTGGAAAAATATTCTATATAAATTGAACACAAATTCTTACACAAACACCAAGAACTCGAATTTCCCATTGGCTGGAGCTTTTTTAAAAGTCCCATTTCTATTTTCTATACATGAATATATCTCCCTCTCTCAAACTCCACTTAAGTAAAAGTGTTTTACAAGGTTCCTAATAGTCTAACTTATTGGGAGTTGCCAGTATGTGATTGGGATGATTGAAATAAAAAGATTTTTAACTGTGCTTAACCATAAATAGAACAAACTCTAAAAGATCAAAAATAAAAGGATCAGATAAAAGATAAAAGGATCATTCTTGGTGAATCAATGATGAGTATTTCATTCATGCAAAGGCAATGACTTTCCATATCTATAAATGAAACATGATTATGTATGCTTTGCAAATGTATATAATAGTTTCACAGTCTTCATGATGAGAATTCAACTTAAGGTAATTATACTTCAATCTTTATCAGAAGAGTTCAACCTTTATCATAAGAATTCAGTTTTCCCATTACAGAGTCAATTTTTTATTCAACTGTTTTCATTATAATTCTATTCATAATATTCTTGCTACGTAGATTTAAAAATGGAAACTTACAGTACTGTCTGGTGGGATATCTGGACGTTCCATGGCCAAGGTGATACAATTAAGAGCAATGAAGAACAGGACGCCATTGTCAAACCACTTCTGGGCCATCAAATGATGACAAATCTTACGGAATCTGAAAAATGTAATGACTGTGAGTTCCCTATTATGCCACCTAAAATTCTAGAAGATTGTCTTTGTAAAACAGAGGAGGAGGGATGTCTGTGAGTTTTTCATACTGAAAGCAGCTTTCAAATTTATCTGCCAAAAAACAACTACAGCTCTCCTCCCAAAACCAGGAACTGACAAAACTTGATTGGACTGACTTGAACCTAACTTATGTTGCAGATTTTTTTATTATTAAAAATTATTTCTTCAGTAACATTCATCTTACCAAGCACAATTTTTTGATGAGATATTAACTGACATGATTTTATTTAATTATATAAGAGCAAACAAAAATATTGAGCTGAAGAGTTTTCACAGAATTAATTTCATCTACCTCTGTTTAAGAAAACTTGTGTTATTCAAAAGACACCGAAAGGTAAAAAACTGACAGAAAAATTCATTTCTTGATGAATACTTCCAAATCAGTTTCTTTATTTATATATATTATAGACACAAAAATGTGATTTATAGAGACATCTCTTTATTAATAGATCCAGATCAATTTCTTTATTTATGAAAGCAGGGAATTAAAGGGGTATGCAAGAAACTTACCGTGCACTTTAAACTCTTTTACTTAATATACTGTTACACACAAAGTTTTAAATATATGTATTGAAGTAAGATCATTTTTTTCAAAGGTAATACCTGTTATCTGGATGAAACAAGTATAAAGCATATTCTTCTCTTGTTTTAAAGCAGCCATGTGCTTCTGGACACCAGGAATACTGGCAGTTCTGTAAAGAAAATCTTATAGCTCAATGCAAAGGGACATAAATCTTGCTCTCTTTATCCGTCATAATAGGAGATAACTCTGTTTGTGTGATTCACAACATGCATATTATACGTGTATACTTTTATACATACACTGAAGGCAGTGTTTGTTACAAATTTATAAAAGGTTATGTTTTTACAATTCACAGTTTATTTTACCAACTAGTATTACTTTAATGCTGTGGATCTTCCATTTCTTTGGGGTTTTAAATTCTGATTAATACACTTCAGGGATCTGCTTTTGTCCAGTTATCACATCATCGCCCCGATCTTTTTTAAGTCTTCGCTACCAATTACCGTGAATTTTTGCTCCTTAACTGACCTATTGTTAAATTACCACGATCTTTGCTCCTTAACTGACCTATTGTTAAATTACCACGATCTTTGCTCCTTAACTGACCTATTGTTAACGCGGAATCACCTCAACGATCACTGTGAATCACCGCAGCATTGCAGCAATCCGCAGTGACCCTACTATCTATGAATATGTAAACCATAGTTAAATATTTTACTTTAAATGCCCTACACTAATTATTACCTCAGGTGATATTTCTTATCAGCTTTATGCGATTTTGCATAAAAATCAAATAGGGATATAAAGGCAAGTATCATAAAATAACAGAAAAGCAAACAAGAAAACAAGAGGCCCAAGTGGGCCTATATCGCTCACCTGAGTACCTATATTATCAGTCATGCATGAAGGAAGAATTCATTTATTTTTGCATTAATGTGACTAAGTCAACACAGATGTTGAAAATATGTCAAATTTTATTTCAGGCTAGAATAAAAAAACAACACTTTTTTGCACATCCATTCAGGTGATTTTGATATTAAGCATTTCCTTTGTCTCTGCAAGAAGTCATTCAGGGCAACAAGTTAGTCATTTTCTTTAGGTGGGGCCTTTTGTTGACTGATTTCAAGTCTGGGTCATGAACAACAATTGTTTCAAATATTGTCCAGATCTAACTTAAAATTGCCTAATTTCATATGTTGAGTGTTGAGAAACATCTAAAAACTTATTTAGATGTGTAAAGAAATGAAAAAAAAATTTTGACCACAGCTTGATTTGAACCGCTACTCTCCATATTTCAATTACCAAGTGGTATATGTACTATTGTGAGAACTGCTTTTTAGACATGGTGGCATTATCTGTTAACCAATTTGGATGAAATTTACCAAATTGATAGAGGACTTTTAGTACTTCATGTATTCCATGTTTCATTAAAATCTTTCATGTGGTATAACAGCAGAAGTGAAAAATGTGAATGAATTGTTCCTATACACCCTCATTTGGAAGTCTTAAAAAATTCATAGAAAATCCAAAAATTGAGATATTGACAAAATTCTTTCAAAGTAACAATCCTTACCATAATTATGATCACAATAGTCCATAAGAAATCATCATTATCAATTTACTAGGAAATATGACACTTTTTTCTGCATTGAATCACCAAGTCCAAAGAAATGTCGAAAAAATTCTAAAATTTGATTTTGGAAGGGAACCAAAATGACAATACATCTTCACTCATCCCTCTAGATCATTTCTATGCATTCTGTTTGTCTCTGTATACAGCCCGTATGAAAAAGAATATTGTTAAACGAGGGAACTCTTTTGTGACCTACTCTTGACTATGGTGGCGCCACCTGTAAAGAGGTCTGGACGAAAACAACAGAATTTGAAGAGGATCATAAGTGACTTATTTCTACCAAGATTTATTAAAATCCTTCAAACAGTTTTGTAGAAAAAGTTGAAAATGTGAAAAATGGCCAACCCCCCCCCCCCCTTTTTTTTTGGAAGTCTTAAACGTAAAATTCCTAATTTCATATTTTGAGTGTTGAGAAACATCTAAAAACTTATTTAGATGTGTAAAAAAAAAAAAAAAATTTTTTTGACCACAGCTGGATTTGAACCGCTACTCTCCATATTTCAATTACCAAGTGGTATATGTACCATTGTGAGACCTACTTTTAGACATGGTGGCATTATCTGTTAACCAATTTGGATGATCCGCACAAAAAACAAAACCTTTGAAAAGGACTATGAGTACTTGCATCCTACCCAGTTTTATCACAATCCTTCAAGTTGTTCTGTAGATCAAGTTGAAGATATGAAAAATTGTCCCCCCCCCCCCCCCTTTCTTGGAAGTCTTAAAAAATTCATAAAAAATTCAAAAATCGAGATATTGAAAAAATTCCTTCACACCAGCATTCCTTACCATAGAAATGATTAAATGAAACCAAATGAATGCATCAATGTTTACTAAAAGAAAATAATAACTCTTTAATGCATTAAAATAACAAAGTCCAAAATAAAAATGAAAAAAACGTCAAAAATTTGATTTCGGAATGGAACCAAAAATATCAACACTTCTTCCCATATGCCTCTATCTCATTCCTATGCAGTCGGTTTGTCGCTGTATGCACCCGATCTGAATAAGAAGTTTGTCAAAGGAGGGTACCCTCTGTGACCTACTTTTGTCTGTGGTGGTGCCACCTGTTCATGGATCCTGACAAAGATGACCACATTTGTCGGGGACCTTGAGTATTTGATGCATGCCAAGTTTCATTGAATTCCAGCAAGTGGTTCCGAAGGAAAAGTTCAAAGTGTGAAATGTTTACACCAATTATCCCACCCCCCCTTTTTCTTGAAAGTCTTAAAAAATTCATAAAAAATCCAAAACATAAAATATTGAAAAATTTTCTTCGCAGTAGTATTTCTTACCATCAAAATGATCAAATTAAACCAAATTAATGCATCAATGTTTACTAAAAGAAAAAAATACCTCTTTTCTGCATTAAAATTACGAAGTACAAAAAAACGTCAAAAAAACGTCAAAAATTTGATTTCGAAATGGAACCAAAAATAACAACACTTCTTCACACATCCCTCTAGATCATTCCTATGCATTTGGTTTGTCTCTGTATGCCCCCGGTCTGAAGAAGAAGTTTGTCAAAGGAGGGTACCCTCTTTGACCTACTTTTGCCTGTGGTGGCGCCACCTGTTGATGAATCTGGACGAAAAACAACAACACTTGTAGGGGACCATGAGTACTACATGCTTATCAAGTTTCATCAAATTCTATTCAGTGGTTCTGGAGAAGAAGTCGAAAATGTGAAAAGTTAACGACGGACGACGGACGACGGACGACGGACGACAGACGACGGACGGACGACGGACGACGGACGACGGACGACGGACGGTGATTGATCACAATAGCTCACTTGAGCCTTTGGCTCAGGTGAGCTAAAAAAACCCTATGATGATTTTGTTTAGCAAGGGTTCAAGTTCACTTTGACGACAATCTGATTAAAAGGCTTTTTTATCTATTCTGCATATATGTAGTAAATACGGAATAAACAGATATCCTTTTAATCAGATTGCTTCTTGCAATTCTTGAGAAAATTTTGAGAATGACTTGGATAATTTCCCTGATGGGTGTCAAATCAAAGTAAAGACTGATTCATATATTGGGTTAAGCTTCCAGATTTTAGATTAGGCTTTCGACTACAGTCTGAATTCCTTTCTAATTAACGCACATTTAATTGTTTGGTAATTTTTTTGGAAAAAAAGATGTTTACGTAAATGTTATTGTGAACATTCACTACTAAATTTAGATACATGTATTCTCATCTATATTTTTTTCATACTTTATCTTTTTCATACTAAATCTATCATTTTTAAAACAATTTAGAATGACTCTCACATTTAGATAATTAATGATGCATTTAATTTGGAAAAAATGGTGCAAAACAAATAGTCTTCAAGCAAAACCACTCGAGTTTTAAACTTTATTTATTTTACAATGATTAAGAAACAGATCTTGGCGTGAGGGAGGGATACTGGAGTACCCGGACAAAACCCCCAAAGTCAGGTTGGTGACAGCCCCACCACCTCACATACCACACCAGGAATCAAACCCGGGTCGCACTGGTAAGAAGCGAGCGCGAAACCAACTGCGCTACCTGGCCCCTAAATGGTGTACGGTGATTTGTGGTGATGTGAACGCGATCGTCCACGTCAAAATAGTCAACCACAATACACGGAAAATTGGACATTCCACAATCTCGGTAGTGTATTTTATTGATGAATTTACCTCGACAATAAGAAATGATTGCAGACTAGGGACTTCATTTTTTAACAGTAACTCACCGTTTCATCGATTGCATCAGGATCCTCTTCCTCCTCCTCTGCCTTCTCCTCCAGGACTCCACCCTCCACTTGTGTGGTGGGTACTTCTGTTAAGTTATTTTGTTTATAGTCATCTTTCATGATTCCACTCACAGATGATAAAGAGTTCATGGTACGATGACTGTTGAAAGAGTTTTGGCGACTAAGAATAATGGAATTGCAGTTACTCTGAGTACTGCTGCAGGAATTATTTCGAATCTTGATTGAATTTCTAGGGGACGGAAATGGGCGTTTTATGGAACTTTGTGGGCTAAGTGTTCGTTGATTATTGAGAGGTAAGTGTCCATTACAATCTGGCCTAAAAAACATATTCCAGAAAACATGTATATGAAAAGTTAATTTACACATGATCATAACAAACATACTAAGAACACAGCTAAAACCAGGATAGCCTCATTGCAGGTATTGTTTTGATGATTATTCACAATGAAAGAGATCTATAAGTGTAAAATCAGAAGTTCATCTACATTTTCAGGATTTTATGTACAAAAACAAATAAATATATTGTAAAAATTCACACATCAAGACTTAGTTTTACAATATTTACTGGAAAATATCATGATGGTCTGAAGTATATAAAAATTCTATGCATTTCCTCCTTTCCTTATAGTATTTCAGTATTGTTAATCTAAACGACTGGAACCAATACCTGGCTGAGGTGCAGTTTGGATGGAACACATCGTCATCATCTGTATCCATGCTATCTACTTTACAATCTGGGACGAGACATTTCCTATCTCCTTCCTTGGACATCCTACTTCTCCTGCTACATTGACTCCCCTGACTGAGAGAGCGACGGAGACATGGGGATGGATGTGGTGAAATACGTGGCGATAGGCGCGGTGATAATCGTGGTGATGCCCTAAGACTATTGCCTCCAGAATTACTCTACGTAGAAAAAGATCATTATAGTTGTACTAATTTAATGATAAAGTCAGCTATTATATCTTAACATGACATATATCTGTTCCTGATATATAGCTTTGTGTACATAATTTTTTCATAATCAAAACTTCTGACAAGAATATGAAAGAAATATACAGCACTTACCCTACAAAAAAGGATTTCTTCATAGTAAGTGCATATACAGTATTAACTATTCATAGAAACCAAGATATTATGTACAAACCATAATATAAAATCTACAAATGAATACTTACAGAGGATGATCGTACTGACAGAGTACTCTTTTGTACTGTTGGATGTATACAGAGTGTGACCTTATTGTATTCCTTCCCATGGTCATTAGGGGAACCTTGGGGCGTTGGCATGGGTGTGGCTGCTGTGTGGGTGATGATAGGTGGGTTAAGGTCAGGTGGTGGTAGGGTGGACCCATTCTTATTGTTCTCCATCTCCTTGATGACTGTCACTGGACAAAGAGCAAGCATTTTCTCTGAAATTTGCACACATTGCTGAATTGTAAATTCACGAAAAAAAAGATAAAATATTTAATCCTTTTACATTCTGTGATTCACATTGAAAAGAAAATTAACAACATATTCCAATGAATAGAATTATCAAGAGTAGAGTGTTACTATACTATAATTCATGAGCTAAAAAACTTTATTATCTATGAAAAATAAAGTAGTGATATATCTCTTGGACCATTTTAGAGCTATGTATACTATATATACAACAGAAATGTATCAGAATAATAATTTAATATCTAATACTACCTTTTTCCTTATTATTAATCTTAATCTGATTTAATTCTATCGTTTGCATTTTAAGGCTTTCGTTTTTCTCTTCGTTATTGTTGGTCTCTGATAAAAGTGACTGCAACTCTTTCTCTTTATTCTCTTTCATCTTCTTCTTTTCATCTTCCTTTAAAAATGAGGAAATGACACAAATAAAAAACTTTGTTTTAAAACCAAAACAAAGAAAAAGCTTACATATATATTCTCCACTCATATCCTTTCAGAAAAATTCAGACATATTTTGCTGATTTTTAAAGAAAGGGCAAAAATATTCTCTGTTTAGTAGATCTGAATAGTAGCATATACTTCTTTCCAATGAAAGATATTCTTTCTTTCAAGAGGTCTTCATATGTTTTTTTTTTTGAGAGGAATGAGATACCCCTAAACTCTGTCTTCAAAATGAGAGACTTTGCATGAGTGCTTTAGTTTTAAATTATAAAATATGTTTTCATTCAAAGTATATAAACTAAATTTTTAGAGATCAACTCATCTTTTTCTTTTTAAAAAACTAAACTCTGTAATAAACAAAACAGCGTCATAACATTTTGGAAAATGGAATTTATATATATGTCAAATAGATGGGACTTATTAATGGCTAAGAAAATAAATGGACAATAGAGAAACCCAAAACTCCCATCTGGTATCATAAACATGCGATTCACAAGACAAGTATATGGAAATGGAATATGGAACTTCTGATATATGCATCACTGATAAAATTCTAATGAAACATTAAGCATTCAATACCCAGTGTGACATAAAGCAGGTACAACCATAATCAACAACACTCCAGAAAATTTTTCTTTTCATAATGATGTAAATATGAGTTGTACTGCTGTAATTTTTATTGGGTATGATTAAAATGTGTTTATAACTTATAGTTTACCCCAAAAAAATGTAGTTTTCAATTCCTTTTACAAAATTTTGTTGTTATGGTTGTACCCTTTTTATATCAAGCCAGAAATTTGATGCCTAAGTCTTATCTTGAAAAACCTGTTTACAAAAAAAATTACTTTGTTACATTTATCCAACACATTTCAATTAAGTATTACAAATTTTTAAACTACATGTCAAATGAATAAAAGATTATCTTCTCAATGCAATTAAACAAAGCAACATTCTTTGAATAATTCCGAAAAATCATAATCTATATTTTCACTTACCTCAGTTGAAAATCCCTCTACTAAAATAGCGACTAGTAAATTGAAGAGTACATAATTTCCGAATGTCATGAGTGCTATAAAGTACAATGACGCCCAATGAGATGTGGTTTCCATCCCGTTGTAGAGGACTGTGTTCCAATCCTCTTGTGTGAGAACCTACAAATATCATCATAACCATTGTTGTATAACATCATTCAGTGATTATAACATTCTCAAATTAAGTACAATATTTTTAGAAGCATTATTCATACTGTAGAACAGACAGTTTGTTTTTGTATTTAGAATTTATGTCAATTTATGAACATCTGCAGCAATTTTCTTTTTAAGTTGAGACATAATAGTAATCGAACAATGATGTATTCTATTTGACAATTTTTTATCCATTTATTTATAAAAATTTCTATCCTTTGATATCACCTGACCATAGAATAACACACATGTACTATTTTTGACTTTCTCAAACACAATTTTTTTTCACATATATGGTACAAAAGAGAGATTATTTCACATAAAGGAAAACATACAACTTTATGGGTCAGGGTTATGCATCTTTTGGTAATGTAATCTAAGTTTGAAATAGAAATACAAAATGCTTTGTAGTATCTTACATCTATTTCAGGAAAGCAAGTATATCTGTGATTAAGGTTAATATCTCGAAGTATAAAGTTTATTATGAAGACTTTCCATTAGATCTTAAGAAAGGATGTACTTTTAAAATGAAGCTGCACAATTGACAGTATACATGTAAATGGAAGGTGTGCAGTTCAAGTATTAAGATCAAGGTCAAGGCAAAAAATATTGTACCATACAATAGTTCTTGTCAAAAATCTAATAATTCATCTACTAGAATCTAATCTGAAAGTGAGTGACATAACATAGAACAGGAAGGGTTGTTGGATTGAAAGTCACATAGTCAAGAAATTTAAAAACATTTTATATTCGTAAATACAACATCACATGATATATTGACTATCATCCTACAAAGGATAACATTAATCTTTTTCTGAAAATCAGTGTTAAAGTCAGATATAGCAAAGAACTCTTAACCTCAAG
Source organism: Pteria penguin (assembly GCA_035048485.1). Lineage (NCBI taxonomy): Eukaryota > Metazoa > Mollusca > Bivalvia > Pterioida > Pteriidae > Pteria > Pteria penguin. The sequence continues at coordinate 42,796,164 of CM068580.1, read as the reverse complement.
AAATAGAAAACAGAGAAATGTGTCAACATTAAGCCAGTGAATGTAGGTATCATGTGATTCTATTTTATATGCGATTACCTTAGTTTGTGTTCTCAAATAAAACCATACATTTGTATCTCATATGGTGATTGTATCATTGTTATTCTAGCATCATCATATTGTGTATAATACGCATTTGAGACTCTCCAGTCATTGTGACCTCGTCACGATGTAAAACTGTCATAATATTTATGGTAATAATCAGCAGGCAAAATCAGAGAAAGTTACAAAGTTGTTATGACATTGGGTAATGATGTCAAGGTATACTGCTTTAGTGACCTTTGTAGGAGATCAGACCTTGAATCAAGTAGGGACACAGATGATTTCTGCCAAATGTAATATATGGGAAATCACACCTTTCTATCTGCCCCCTCCCCCCAAACAAAACCTATGAAATAAACTAAATGGATTTTCTTTGTAAAGAAGACACTGAAAACTACACTTTTCAAGAGCTGAACTGATATCAAATTGTACCCATGATGGAGAAGTCAATATGGGAGAATGCACGGCCATACCTCTTGTCCCACTCTCTCACAACAGAGTAATGAACACTTGACCATACCTCTTGTCCCATTCCCTGGGAATAGAGTAACTATTTGGGGAACACTCGGCCATACCTCTTGCCCCACTTTCTGGGAGCAGAGTAATTATTTGAAAACCAAAAGTTGAGCAACAATTTTTTGTAACCCAGTATAGATCTAATTATTTCAATCCCTAAAGGCTAAAGAGGTCAAATCAGAACAATATGTTTGTCCACACTCTTTTACCAATATGACATACTTCAGGAATGAAATAAGGAGCAAAAAGTAAACAGATGAATGGACAACGCTATATCATAATGAGCCTTGATCAGCTTTATAAAAGCTTTAAAAATCAGCAATAAAGAAAGCTTAATATATTTACCTGAAATACTGTTATTACCGACCACAAAAGTGTGTTAAAATTGGCTCGATCACATGTACAACCCCCGAGTGTCTCATTCTGGGGTTTAAATCTGTCTGTGCATGTGCAGGGGGTCCCGTTGTCACGCCAACAAAATTTGCCACCAAACAGATTCATGCCCAGCACACTGTTGCATGCACAAAACACAAAAAGCAACTCATAGCGACACGATCACAATTCTCCTAATATACTAATAACTAAGTGGTATCAATCTTCAAATCTCTAATTCATATTTCTGTACAAACACAAAATTAAATTTGTTTTTATTGTCTCTTCTGAAAAAATCTTCATATCATTCAATTAAACCCATCCACAAACTCAGGAATGTTGAGAACAGATATTTGAAGACTTCTACACTTAACATTGAACTGAGATCTCATTCCCAGTTTGGACTGAGACCTGTACATATAGATGCTATGTGTTATATACATATATATATACATTAGACTAATACAGATGTTGTATAACTCACTCACTGACCATCTAGTCTATGTCATACACATTAGGATTTGGGCATAGGAGTTAAGCAACAAAGGAATTACATATCTAGTTTAATTTTAAAAAAATTCCGCATACTTTTTATTTTTGAACTTTTTAAGGGATCATAAAAAATGTTTACTTAAAAATAACTACTGCACAATTCTGTAACACGTTGATAAAACAGAAGATGACATCACTATTGTAACATATTCCAATATCATATCTACTTGTGTTAAAAATAAAGAAAAACTTCTGAAAAAAAAATTAATCAGAAATAAAAAAAAAAAACAAAAACAAAAATGGAAAAAATGGTGCAAAACTATATTAATTTACCAGATATATGAACTAAAAACAAAACAAAATAAGGGTTAAATATAGGGAGAAGTTCTAAAGAAAAAGTAAAGAAATAATTATATAAGAATTCACTACTATATTGCCAGACCCAAGTTTTTGTTCAGCAAATAAGTAAATATAATCAGATTTACCAATATAAATACATAACAATGTACTAACTTTCCATTATCTTTTTGGGTTTTTTTGATTTTTTATATCTCTTCATACAAATGTATTTTATGACATTTTACAGAAATCCACACCAATGTTTATGTGATAAATTTGACAGTAAATGTTACTCAGGAGACTTAAACTGTAAATCCAGAAATGTTTTTGCTATACAATTAACTTCAAAAATTCTATGTTCTCTGTATTGAGAATTTCATAAATTAATATAAGTTGAAATCACTTAATCCTTTTATATATTGCTCTGTGATTATCGCTATTTATAGGAACTGAAGATAATTATTTATAGATTTTGAGGATAATTATTTATAGGTTTTGAGGATAATTATTTATGTGTTTGAACATAGCTACATAAAAAGTTTATGAGTACGCATTTACAAACTTTTAATCCAAAATACTGGATTTACAGTATTATTACTATACTATTGACTATTATGCTATCATTAAACCTGATTTCTTCTGTACGTTATTGCAAATATATCTTATATATTTCATTAAAAATTGCTTATTTTACCTATCGATGTGTTCATTTAATTCTTATGTTGAAAGAAGAAGAGTGAATCAATCAGGATTAAAAGTCAGTTTTTGCACACCACTCACTTACAATACCGCTATGAACAATATATACAGACACATTGACTAACATGACGAAGTTAGCAGCTATATCTAGGGCAATACACAGTCGGTGTATACTTGTACCTGAAATACTGTTATTATTGCCCAAAGAAGGGAATCAAAATTCTTGCGATTACAGTATGTTGTGCCATCTTTCCGCTTGTCACAGAACTTACACCCAAATAAGTTCATTCCCAGAATGCTATAGAAAAATGGAGACTTAAATGATGATAGAGAATAATCAGAAAATAAACAGATGAGAAAAAATAGAATTAACTTAAGAATGGTGATCAAATGAAAATAATGAAATGAAATTAAAGAGAAAAAAGACATTTAGCTGGGTTTTCATTTTTCCAATGACGTGCAGAAGGTAAAAAATAAAATATAAATAAATGTTGATTATTTTAATATTTACTTAGTATTCACTCCATAATTATATGTATCACAGTATCCATACTTATTTGAAATCTAGATACATGTGAAACATCATAACATCTTGTCCTACTAGTATCACTCAGTATAAATTCAATGTCACGTTTGTGGTTACAATCAGACTTTCCAATTTTAATGGGAATAAAATAAATGAAAATACCTCTATCAAGAAATATAAACATAGGGTACTGCAGTACAATGAAGTCTTTAACTACATACAGACATAACTATTGGTCATTTTGGTCACCAGAGAACACTAGCTTAAACAATCTCAGCCAAAAGGACACTCACAGCCCCAATGTGGAATTCAAATCAGGGATTTTAGAATTATTCAAATCTCTAAGTTGCATTTAAACTGCAACCAGCTTAATTTGGGCAACAGCTGAGGATTATTCATAATAAAAGGTTCTTTTTATACTACTACATGTATTCTTCCACTGCATATATCCTTTATCATTTCATATGTGACAATATATTTCATATACACAGCTATATATAAATATCTATGGTGACTAAGTTGTTCCAGTGGTATCTCACTGGACCTGAAATCTGAGGACTTAAGTTCAATTCCCTCTGTCAACATATTCAGCTTCCATATATATCTGCCCTTCAATTGAGACAGGAGAAACCAAAGTCTTGTGCCATTACATATATTGGCTTGCATAAGATCCTTACTGCTTAGGTGGATCCGTAACATAAGAAAAAATTATGAATTATTGCCACCTGTAATCTCTGAGTGGCACAAAACAATAACAATACAAAACATATACCTAGAGAAGTGTGTACAAAATTTATCACATTAAATTTAGCAGACTGTGAGTGTATCCCTAGCTTTTTTTAATTTTCAAAGAACCAATCACATTTGCATGTCTGAATCTTGACTAGTCACATCAGACAAATAAAAACTAGTGTTATTGTATGTATAGCCTGGGAGTTGCAGAAACACTCTGATATTTTCTAATGACTAGATGATAATGAGTGACAGGATATTGAATAAACTTAATTTGTCTCAACCAATACTGAAAAACATTTTCATCTTCCATACATCAAACTTAATTGGTTTCAACAAATACTGAAACACATTTTCATCTTTCATACAGTCTAATTGTCAATTCCTATTGTATATTTACATAACCAATGACAATAAATTTAGAGTGAACTTCTGTAACCCACAAAAATGGTATTGCATTTGATTATTAATTCATAGTAAAATGTAAGTATTAAATTATTCATACCTGAATATGAAAATGAAGAGGACTAACAAAGCAAAGAATGTTGCCACGTTGTCAATGGTGCGCAGCATGACAACTAACTGTCGCCTTAACGCTGGCATAAATCGCACAAGTTTGAGGATACGTAGCAGTCGGAATGTTCGTAGTACTGATAAACCACTGTCACCATCCTCTTGTAACAGCTCCACCATGCTAGAAATTAATTTAATAACATATTAACATTTTGAACCAGAGACTGTCAGTTCTCAAAGGTCAAAGTGAAATAGGTCTGGAATGGTTGAATTACATGTACTAAGCTGTATCTGTGTATTAAGTGAGATGACTATATCTTGAAATATTTCCTTATATATGAGCTGAACATCACATAGATTGAGACACTGAAAGATGGATGGATGGAAAAAAGAAATTGCAAGGATGATTGGACAAACGATGGACCTGATAAACAATCAATGCCACAAAGTTATGCACATGACAAGGATTAAAAAATAAAATTCTGATAAACTCTAAAAATCAGAAGAATTCTGTTGCCTCATCTTTTACTAACCTTTTTTAGAAATGAGTAATGCCCTTTACAGATGCTTTAGTTCAATCATACAAAAATCATATAACAAACATGTTTCATTACCTCAGCCATAAAAAAAAGGATGAGTGTAAAAATCTGCAGTGAATAAAATTTCTGTCTGCTTTATCCTAATGGAAAATACATTGACTTAATTCAGCTTCATCTTTTATATTCATCTATAAATAATTCAATTTGCAGACTATGACTATCATAATTAGAATTTCAAATGACTGTTTGTGAGGTAGAGTTTAAAGACAGATCTGAACATCCAGGGCAGACATAAAACTGGCATGTTGTGACTGCCGGAATTACCTCATTCAGTAGTGATTTAATACAGCATTAATAACCAATTTGACAAGTCATGCTGATACCATTACACATTACGTACACATTAGTTAAAAGAAAATGCTGTTCCAAAAGAGTTTCACCAAAAAAATGCTAAAATTCCTCGTCTGTTTTATGATTTACAACTTTCATTACAAGTACATGTATTTTAGTTACTGTATCTTGCCAAGGAAACAAACCAAAAGTTCTCACAATCTGTGACTTTTTACATAGTGTGTGTGAGCAACTTGTATATCTTCTCTGTATTTTTCCATACATAAATGAATGTAAATGTAATTCTTAAAAGAAATATATTCCAGTCTTATGATTTGGACTCCATGTGTTCTTTTGTATAAAAGGTTAGTGTAAAAAATAATTGAAATTCACTTTTCCTTGGAAGGCTTCCATGTATCTTGTTTTTAAATTTCTTTGAGGAAGTTTTGAATTAAAAATCTGAACTTCATTTCTAGTCCAATTTAATACAGCAAAGAATCCATACATTATATGAATGGACAGATGACAAATGCTGATGAATATGGCACACTATGGTTACTATGGTCATCTAAAATTTACAAATTACCTGAGTATAACGATAAATCCATCAAAAACATTGAAGCCATTTTGGATGTAGCCCACCACACCATAAGCTAAAAGTTTCAGTAACATCTCGACACCAAACAAGATGGAGAAGACTACGTTACTATACTCTAAAGCTGTTGTAAGTTCCTCGGGCTGAAATAGTAAATGTCAATATCAGACTTTATATCCCAAGTACTTTTACTTTTAATGGAAAGTTACTAAAATTGCGATCCATACCTCATCTATAAAGAAACCTTCAGATTCAAATGATAAATATAAATCATATTACAGATGAAATCTCATTACAATTCAAATTCAAAGAACTTATAATGTTCTTTTCTTGTATAAATAATATCACACAACTAGCCCCTTTGCTGGCAAAAATGTCCAACAGAGCTGGCCCTCATTCTACAATGTATATATAAGGAAGTGCTCACCTGTTCATGATACTCTATACCCATACTTAGTGTATTGATCAGAATGGCTAACAGTATCCCTCTCTGGAAGATTTTGTGCTCCACAATTTTCTCCATCAACTTCTGGAATTTCTTGAGACCTAATGAAAGTATACCGCACACTGTTGTGCACATATATAAATGTATCTTGTTCATCTCAATTTAGTATATACATGTATATATATTGTCAAATATTGACTCATTCATTTCATTGATCAGTTGTATCAAATTACAAAACCAAAAACAGTTAAAGGTGAATGTCTAGCAAGTGCATGATACACCTGCCAATTTCTGTTTTCTCTAAAGACAGGGATGGTTGTTATGTTTCAAATCCAGATATATAATCAAATCATATTCCTTCATATACCATCATTAGATCAATTGTTTCTATTATAGTCTAGAAGAAGTTGCACAGACAAGTTTTTTAACTCATTTGCTTCTCCATCAAAAGCCAGACCCCTTGTTTAAAACCCAATTGATACACTTTTAGATATAAAACATTTCCTTCTGTAATGGTTTAGAAGAAGAGGTGCAGTCAAAAACTGTTAATACCCCTACACATTTTCCCCTCTCCTAGGTGCATGCCCACCTGTTTAAAATCAGGTGCACAATTTCTAGTGATGCATTTTCAAGTACTACCATTCAATAATGGTTGGGGTAAAGCATGGACAAGATGTTTTAACACCCCCTCCCTTAATCGTTTGACCCTCTTTCATCAGGGACCAGATCTGTTGTCTGAAACCAAGTGCACAACTAAAAGCGATACCGTTTTCATCAGACCATTCGTATTCATAATGGTTTAGAAGAAGAGCAAACAGGATTTTTGATACACCCAAAATGGGTGTATCAAAAATCCTGTTTGGGTAAAATACCCATCCCTAAGGGTCAGACCAAGGTTGAAACTTAGGTGCAGAACACTAAATAATATTCTTTTGTATGAAGAAGATAATTTCCATTTAAATGTGCAAAAGGAGAAAGAAACACACAATTTTGTGGACTCAGGAATGGACAGACAGACATACAGATGCAACAGACATTGCATAGCAGGGATAAAAAATGAGAGGTTGTAAATAATTCAGAATATACCATGTAAAATTATTTTTGTTAAAGGTATAAAAATTTCAGAAAAAAATTTATTCCGAGTTACCTTTCTTTCTTCACAAAGCCCAAAATAAATCTCTTCAAAGAGCTTTACATGGATTAATTTCTTTCAGGACACTATAAGACCATTTAGCCATAATTCCTACTCTCGGAAGACTTTTATAAACCATTAACTGTTCTTACAGGAAACCAATAAATTTGTCTCAAACACTTCAAACCTATAAACATTGGAGCCATGAATGGTGCTTTAAGCAATCAAAATCAACATAAATTTAAGAACCCTAAGGTCCCAAAACTTTTTTCAGAAGACTCAGAACCCAGTATGTTATTCAAAATCATGTAGTACCGAAAACACTTATTCTACATATCTAGAACCCTTCCGTTTTATTCAAGAAACCATAACCATACTGAAAGGACACTAACACAAAATTAACAATATTCATAGACCCCACTCACTTCAGGAAAATCTCTAACATGATACTCCCTTTATAGTTACCCCAAAGCAAGCATTTGCAGAAGACAAGGACGCGTGTGGACCCCCACTTACATGTTTTGGACTTGAGCTCCTCCGAGTCCTTTGACTCTGCGTCCTTGTCTCTCTCCATCTCGGACATGTCGTGTGATGATTGATGATTACATTGGACACCCATCTTCTCGTAGTCTGACATCAAGTACGCCCTCTGCTTGTCATTAATGGCTTCTAGAATCTCATCCGGGATGCCTTAATAAAGTAAATAGCATTCAATTGACATTTTTTTTTCTAAAAGATGAATAAATAATTTTACCAAACCAATATGAAGATGTTGATATGTAAATTGTTGATGTGTTATTGTTTGTTGCTATTGTTGCGGCTGCTGCTGATGTCGTTGTTTTTATAGATGTCCATGTATATAAAATATCAATTCCAGAGACAATGTATAGCCCTATAAATGTTGTTTAGTTGGTACTGTTTTAGTTTTATTATATACAAGTTCGCCTTATAAGTATTAGCAGCGTTATCCCTTTCCAGTGCCCTGGTCCAACATTGAGAGGTTAATGTGTTCAGCCTTGGCTAATATAAATACAGAAGTTAGCGAAGCTAGTAATACACGACAGATCACTGCCCTTGTGCTTTTATATATAACCTTCAGTTTTACAGTAAATTGCATTAAATAGCGAACGTTTTAATATTTTTGTTTTCTTTGTGCTTTCATATATATGCTGAGATTTTATTCAGGATAATACTTCAAGCAGATGAAATATGTCATTCATATTAGTTCGTTCTAAGCCAGTCATTCAAAATATGACAGATACACGAAATATCGGATATCTGAATCACAAGGTTATAATTATGGTGCCGATGGAGAAAACTTGCCAAGAGAAAAAGTGGTGCAGTATCAAAGCCGTATCTCCTTTGGTTTAAATGTAAAGACTAATATAAAAGTTTTAGTAAGGTCAAAGTTAGGTCAAACTTCATAGTCAAGGTCATACATTATTTTGGGTATCTGTGGAAAGATGTCGCCACAAGGAATACATCCGTGAAAGTTATGGCCAAAGATACCCTTTGAAGCTCAGTCACAAGGTCATAAATTTTGGTACCAATGGGAATTTCTTGCCACCAGGAACACATCTGTGTAAAGACACAGGCTGGTATGATTGAAAAGTTATGCTCTACGTTAAAGTTGCCCATAGACCATCGCACAGGCTGGACAAAAACAATATGTCCCAATCTATCGATATGGAGCATAAAAAGACCTAACTCATCCGAGTTGTCTTTACAGCGTTATCTGACCGTGTTTAAAGTTTAAACCTAGTAGAAAAAATCTCTAAACATACATATTCTTCGTGAAATTTTCACGTTTTCTGCTAACACATCCCATATTCTTCATCAGAATTAATGGCGACCGAGAAACATATGTTCAGACATATATCAACACACCTATTACTTGGTGAAGTCTAACAGAATTAAAATGAATGGCAGCATCTATGACAAAGGCACCATGAGGACCCCAAACGAGATAGAAACCTACCGCTATTACATCAGCCAGTCATTACTAGAAATTCAATATATACATCTGAAGAATTTATGGTGCATGTTTATTGGTATTAACTTTATCAGAAACAATGAAGCCCAAAGCAAAGCATTAACTTTTCAATATGGATGCAAGCACCGACAGTGTACTAAAAGATGCATTACAAGTAATTTAAGTCATGAACTCGGAGATCAATTTATTTAACATTTATTGTATTGCAAAAGCTATGAATGGTTTTGGTTTGGTAGGTTTAAGATTTGATCTGTCATAAATAGAACATGCACACCAAACAAGGAAACAAATACTCGATGTTGATGAGTAAATGTCCGAGATATGAAACGCTTTTCTGTGTGCTGCCCATCGGCGCTGACCATAAATACCCGGTAAGCGTTTCCTTTCACAAAATCGTACGTCATTCATTTATCACATCCCTACGACAGCAAACTATCGCCAAATGGAAACACAAGGATCGTACCATCGTCATTCCACTCCCTTGAGGAAACAAATACATACATTCAACAAGAAAAAATACCTTTAATTGCAGGTTGTCAATGTCTATATTTGCACCTATCCGAGATAGCAAGTAGCAATTAGTTTTCCTTAAGGCTACGTGTTAATTAACTGAGAAGTTTCAATGAAAAAGAAAATTGTTTGAAGTTTCCTTTACATTTCAATTAAAAGAGAGGTACCCCATTAAAGAAAACACACACATCTACACACACACACACACCTACACACACACAAATTTAAACCTCTTTGTGGCTTTTCATTTTCAAAATTTGCCTTGTCTGAATTTACCCTTAATCAACACAAAATGTGCTTGCTGACAATACTTTCATTCTTGATATGAGAAATACCTACCCATTAGATATTTCTTGTGAATATTGTTACCTGTCAACAGACTGTCCATAAATAGCATTTCAACCAATAAGATTTACTTGGCAAATATACCTCTTCAGAAGCCTGGGATTTTTCATCCCCAGCAGGATTTAGGGTAGCCAAAAACGCTCACATCACTCCAATCAGGGTCAACTGGTACATTGATACCCATCAGCGGTTATTTTATTTATTTTTTTATTTTTGTTTTATTCTTATTGTTGACGCCATCATTGCCGAAGTCATTTTCATCGTCATTAACAGTTGTGACAAACTGAACGCAACACAAGCAGTATAATGACCTTTCAAGACTATTCTATCGTTGTATCAAAATAGATCAGAATTCATCACTAAAGTTCTCATGAATGTCTCCCATAATAGCTGTGTATATCAAACGTAAACCGACGATCATTTTCACTTTTGAAATCTTGTAAGATGTGGCAACTTGCACATATCGATTGAAGAAAACGTTGCATAGACTATGATGAATCAATACCCCCAATCCCTAGGCTTCATTAGTCAATGGCGTAAATCACACGAGACTTTATATGTACCTTGAAATAACATTTATTGAATTTCAATCCGTTGCCAAGGACCTGTTTAATTAGAATCACATCAAATCACGGCAACAATAGAGGCGTATGATGAGAAGCGGCATCGTACGTTCCATGTAGCCTTTCCAATCGCCTTTGGTTTTTTTTTTTCTTTAATTTCGACGTGCATATATACAAATGAAGTATTTAAAACAGCATTGTGTTTCAGACATTGGGGAAACTTTATAGCTTTAATTTCATGTGCCATTACAAAACTATAGTGAAAGTGAAATCAATTGACATTAAGAGACACGGCTGGTGCTTGATGACGAGACAATAGATATGATGCAGGTATCGACCACTTAGTCTCTATACACTTCCATCAAGGCCTGTTCAGACACTACCTAATCTACACTACAGAACTGTCATCAGATTTGTTGAATCCAATTTCCTGCTCCTCGGCTACTTACTCCAGCAATGACGTAGTTCGGGGTATATTTTGATCCCTGACAAACTAAAATGACAATCACGATGTAATTAAGCTACTTAATCTGCGGACTGGTTAGTTTTCCTGAGATTGGTTGCATTTAAAATTATAACTTTTCTCTTTTGGCTATCACTATTTTACACGACTCCAACAAATTTAGGCCAGGTTTGAAAGGTTGACCTATTTGAGTCAAACTAGTCTACTGGGCTGTGGTAAATTAACCAGGTCTGCAAAATGACCACTTAAGAAGACCCTAACAAAGTTAATGATTACTTTACTAGGGGTCGTATAATTCATCTTACCAAGTCGAGGTTAATGGGCCAGTCTTGTTATTTAGGCAAGTCAATTTCACTTTGTTAATTTACTTATTATATAACTATATAATATGCAATCGACCATCTTGACTGCTGGCTAGTTCACTGTAGAGAAATAGGGCGCATATCCTTGATTATCATGATCAGCAGCTTTCATATATTTATCCAAATAACATATCATCTAATCTATTATGAAAAGTATTTTTATTATTTTTTAATTCTTAATATTTGTATAGACTATTATTTTGAGACAAGTATATGTAGTATAGCATTGTTTTATAATGTAGACAGTAAGAGTACACAATATGTGCATAGACTTTGTTCTGAGAAATACTGTATAGCATCATTTTGTAATACAGGTAGAAAACTTGAGAAGTAAGGCATAGACTAGACTGATTGATCAATTGAATGATTAATTGATTGATTACTGCTTTACGTCACTCTCCAAGATTATTTCACGTATAAGGTAACACCTGCCTGATTCACTGTATAAAAATTTATACCCTTTGTAACAGACTCGTCCGAAGCAGTGAGGAATTTCTTAAATGCCACACCTACCGTGACATAGGACCTTGGTTTTCACTGTCTCATCCGAGAGACAATGCACATGTGTGTACACAGCGGGAGTCGAACCCGGGACCCCTTTGTAACGAACCGAGCACCTCATCCACAGACACAGTCCCATGGGTCTCGACTTGCTGTATAACATTACAGCAGTAAGATGTTTATGTGTGACAGGAATTTGCATCCTCAATTACTCTAAAGTTCGATTTGCAATATTTCACATGTAGAAGAGCGGAAGATTCTAGTCAAAGTTTGATTAGACTGATCAGCAGCTATCATGAATCAAAAAATCGGAACTCTAAAAAAGAACTTAAGTCGAAGATTCTGTATGTTATTTCGCTAAATACAGTGACAACATCTGTTTGACGCATTGTATAGAAATTTCAGACCCATACGAAGCAGTACAGGATTTTTCACATACCAACGTCTCCCTTGACAAAAGGCATTTGTTTTTACGGTCTCGTCCGAAAGATGGGACACTAACAAATGATCAGTCGGGTTCGAACTTCGGGCCATTCAGTCTCTATCCCATCATCTTAATTACCCATTGTGCTGTGCCAGGTCTAAATGCATTGTAATATATATTGTGCATTATAAGTGTACACTTTGCGAAACAGATACCAAAACTGCATTTCTTCTGAATTCACTTCCTGTCGAGTATGCGCACTTATCGCGAAGTAAAAAAGTTTGAATAAAAACCTGCACACAGTATTCATCAATCGTGCAACGTACAACTGTCTGCGTGATAGCTGCGATATAGAGAAGCTCAAGTAGGTAATGAAATATCATCATTCTTGATGTATATACAGAAAATGAACGCTTAGATTTTTACCATGGAAATCTATTCCCGCACACGATTAATCAAAGTCCTGAGTGTATATCAAAAGGTAAATGCCTTCATTGAACACGATATGCTCATCAAAAAGTAAGCCCATCAATAGACACGATATCCTCATCAATAGCTGGTTTTAACACACAAGATATATTACTTCGAGATCTCGCTGTGTTCATATTATTGCTTCACTTTAGTGTGGTTTTTGTGGTATATTTTTAAATCAAGGCTGAAGAAGATGTGATGCATTTTCCTTTAAAAGTCAAGATCATGTGTTACAAAATCGGCGAATTCCCGAGACAAACGGAATGACCCACAGTACAAAGGCAATATAAACATTTTCTTACTTTGTACACTTAAACATCAGCAGCCCTTTTCACAAAAATACTTACGATTTGTGAAAGTTTCTTAACTTACGAACTTCGTAAATGAATTCTTTAAAAGTCTTTTTCACGAATGCGTTCTCGTCTTAATCCTCGATCTTCATGGAACAAAATAAAAAACGCAGCCATCTTTGTTTGCTGTACCTTTCAAATTACGGCAAAAGTTTTATACTTACTAGGTATTAATTAGTCGTAAAGTCACGGACAACATTTGACTTACGAAGTTTGCAAGTTTTTTCTTTCTTTTTTTTTTTTTTTGGGGGGGGGGGTTGAAACGGAACGAGTTTGTAAGTTTCTTCGTAAGAAAAATAGGGCTACAGGTCTTAAGAACTGTCAAAATTCGGCAAGAAGGATTTCCCACTATTACAAACCAGGAAGTGTTTATATCAGGCAATCCAGTTTTTATGTAGACCAGATTTTCTCTCAGGAAAGGTTACATCGTCAACATCTAAAGGCTTAGATAAAGATCCACAAAAATATTTAAAAATACCTACCACACAATATATTTAGTTAAAGCCATAATTTTAAGATTATACATGAACGTTTGTTGCCTTTTAAATGGAATTTTCATATCGTATGTATGTATATGTGTATTTGTTACATTAAAATGCGCCAATAAAATGCGTAAAGCAGAAACGATATATTGAACGGATCTGAATCACTCACATGAATAGAAAATACATGTACGTTACATAACAATAGACGCCAAGACCGGATCACGATTAATCAATAACTTGCCATGCTTGAAAAAATAAAACACATTTTTCGTGCATTCTTAAACAAGTGACTTTTCATTTTTGTAAGTATACTGTTCATCAACACGTATCCTTCAATCAAATGACAATCTAATGACACTATCGAATGATTCATCAAATAGTACAAATCTGGACGAACAACAGCAATATTTGTGTATTTTGTTTTTCAGTTCTACTAATTGCGAGCGAAATCCCTTTGATTGTTCTTAAAAAACTACAGAACGCCAAAAAAAAAAAAAAAAAAAAGAAAGCTAACGGACGAACGAACAGAATGTGAAGACGTTAAATTACTTGAATATATCACCGAGATGAACTGAAATAAATATTTACTATTGTATATAAATTTATACTTATATAGACGCATTTACTGATCAAGCTAATTGGAAATAAACAATTCATTGCATTAATAATCAGTAAAACGTATAAAACCGTGAGATGAACGAATGTTAGTAGTTTAGTTCAAGCAAGGAGTGAGTGACTATAAATTACATTGTTATATATTACATGCACCTACACTAAAAGGCTGATATCAAACAATGGATTTCTGCTTACCAATACTGCCGAGGCGGCACATTCTCACTTGGTTTCCATGGCAATCCGAGTTGAGGATCAGATTCGAGTTGTTACAAGAGTTGTGCGTAGACGCATGGTGGGCGGCTAGTGTTTCAGGCAGGGAGGGCAGGAGGTGGCGGCTGGCACCACTAGTTTGCGAAGAAGCCCTACTAATACTGGCATGCTGCGGAACGAGGTGGTTAGGAGAGGAAATGCAGGGCTTGAGTAGTGAAGGAGACAGAACATCGGTGGTGCTATATGCCAGAGAGTGAATAGAGTCCAGTGAAGAAGGATGCAAACTATTAGCGCTAGGAACTGTAAGATAGTTAGGATGACGAGGCGATGACACTGGCTCTATGTCCGACATCTCTGGACTTGCTCTAGGTGCTATAGGACTACTATTTCTGCGTGATATATGGTTTACATGAGCAGAGTAATTGTCGTTAGTACTAAGTAATTGATAGTAATAATTCAAGCGACAAGAAGCACAAGCGGTGCGATTACGTATGCTATAATGCGATGCGGAAGAGGAATTGTGGGTACCTTTTCTCTTCCGGCTTCGTAGTGAAAATTCAGGCTTAATTTTGTGATGTAAATGAGTTTTTCCTCTGGCATTGTAATACACTTTTATAACTTTTCTTTTTGCACGTCTCCATAAATGAGCAAGGTATTTAAGAATCTCGGAGTAACAGCCACCCGGTTCCGAATTGCTAGCTAGAGTACTGGACGATTGAAAACGTTTGCGTTCTTGCATCATTCGTTCTGTTTCTCGCTTTTTCGTCTCTGAGAATTGTGTAGCTATCACTACCAGACACAAGTTTATCATGAAAAATGAACCAATCTGTAAAAACAAAACAGAGCACAGTATTTATGATATTCATTTTAGAAACAAAATTCTAATTAAGAAACCGGACCAATAATTTTGGTCTTTCCATAAATAGGACATTGAAATATGAATAAATATGAATTAAACGAACGATCAGCAAAACCGCGGACAAATACTAGTTAGCCCAAAATGAAATTTTAATTACTCATGATGCATGGTTATTTGTAATATTTATCATTCCTACGAAGTAATTTAAGAAGACTTTCGTCAAAAATCCCCGAGTTTTGTGCTATCTTTGGAACTATTTTGTGTCAAACTCACTATAAACTTACTAAGGTTTCATAAACATGGGGATTTGGACAAGTGAAGTAAGAGACACTCAGACATGTCATGCGAATGCTTGACATTGGATCTTTAGACTTTAATGAGACCACTAGACGATCACACAAGTGAAATAGCTATTGTTCCATACACTTAACGTATTCGTTTGTAGTAGAGAGTTATGTCGAAGAGTTCAGTCATAAAGATTAAGGAATCATTGTCCCTGATCACGATCTTCTTAATTGAATATCATCCTCCACAACTCGTGAAGTAATCTAATGACTATTATTTAACAGAGGCTTCTTATTCTCTTTTGTGTGTATGTGGGTTTTTTTTCAGTATGTAATAAAAATCGCTTTCGATGATCTTCAACATCAATTTGTGTATAAACTGATGAATACTTGATGCATCAGTACGATTTTCATACATACATATTTCTATGAGAACCTTGCTACCGTATCAAAATAGATATGCACTTAAAACTATCTTTGATCTCCCTCTAATTCACCTATCAATCCATGAAATGGTGGTTGATACATGAACCTGTTCTTTATCTTAAGAAAATAAACATATTATCTTTTCAAAGACATATGTGAATTGAGATAGAAATTTGAAATACATGTTAAATGATAATGATTTTGCCTTTATTTTCATACTTTTTGAGATACATCTTCGAATCGTGCTCGCATGAATATGGATTTAAAGATGATTAGACATATTGTAACCATCAGCGGAGTATGCAGACAGACACCTTTCAGTTTCTCTTCTAAAAACAGCTAAACATTAGGTACATGTCCAGATTTTCTGTACAAATATTTACCGATTCCCAAACGACAAAAATAGAAGTTAGGTTGTGAGAATGTCAGTAAAGCCTGAGAGAGGAGCAGATGATGTTAGGGATAGACAATAACAAAGGAGTCGATAATGGCTTCTTGTGTAACCAGACATTGGTGATAGTGATGAAACAGTAAGACAAGAAACTTCATGAACTCTAATGTTTAAATAAGTACAACACCATCTGTATAGCTACAGTGTAGTAGCATTGCCTTTGTCAAATCTTAACCGACTTTTATAAGTATCAGCTTGACCTAACAAGGCCATTGGAGCGATTTCCAAAAATATTTCTATAAAATACCAATAGTTTCGTAAAACTTTATTTTATAAATTTTCTTTCATGAAGCATTTCGCTCATATTTTTAGAAAAAGGCTATATGAATCAAATAGTTCTATATTTCTTTCTGGATTAATAAAGGTTTAGACACCCTAGTATATTTCAGAACGTAGACAGATTCCGTTACGTGATTTATACATTGCAAATAGGTAAGAAAAGATAAACATTAAATAATCAAAGTACTTAAAGTATCGAACGCAGTAGAGTTTGACAAAACTTTAATTTATCCCAGAAAGTTCATTCGCCCATCATCCATTTACAATGCAAGATCATCAAATTTGGTGTAGTCCGATTGACGCTGATAACTCCTGAATATTGCATGATTCAAAATTAGAAACATATTAACATTTCTTAAAGAAATCTATAAAAAGTATAAAATTTCTACGAAAATTTGTTTCATTCTATTGGAGATCATTCTAAACAAACAGATTAATCAGATATTTAAAGAAATTAAAAGATTTTCATTACAAAAATGCAAAGAAGTTTAAGAGTTTCGGAGGCGAATACTGAAGTCAATGAATTGATAAAAGGAGGATGGAGAGCAAGCTACTTGTTTCCAGCAAGCTGTTTCCTTTCCTGGTAATTGGGGGGGGGGGGGGTTGTAATTACATAAAATATTATCAACGCTAGCGGGGAGAATGAACAAAAGTTTTATTTGGTGTGCCCTAGGCTTTTGTCTGGCACACTTCAGGATATGTTATGAAAATATATATATATTAATAGCCTGTCCTGCAAGTGCTCTGAATATCTTTGCTAAAATTCCAAGTGTCCGTCCTGAGAGACTTCCTCTGCCATTTGTGTTTTGCTATGGAACATGGACACACAAACATGTACGATACACCATACGAACAAAACTCACTTTGTCCGACTTCGTGTTCGTACTGATCGAACAATATCCTCACATATTAAAGTACTCAGTATAATCAGTAATACACGAGAACTGAATCAGGACAATGGAAATCTACTCACATAAAGGGGGATGAAATTGTTAAAATTATGTAGCAGTTAATTACAGTAAATTTTCAACACCTGTCTGCACTGATTGACAAGTATTTTAAACATTGCCATGGTCTATAATGGTATTGCTGAATAATCAATATGATAACAAGAAGAATATCTCGTCACTCCACTGACAACCAGATTACATGACTGGTGCCTTAAAACTGCATTAGATCACCCAATACTGTTCGAATAGGAAGAATTCCAACATTATCTACATTGCTCCAGAAATTCAATCAATTGCAGCACAAAAATCTTTTCATTTGTAACTTGTTAGATTTCTATTTCTTGGAAGTCGATATTAAAAGATGATAACAGAAGACAAATTGCAAATCACTCAAATACCACCCAGACGCGCCTATCACCAACATATTGACCTGTCCATGAAACAAGATACATATCATAAATCTAACAAGTACCTACACATGGTTACTACTGCTTAAGCACTTAAAATTCCAATATGACAAGGATTAGATACGGTAGGAATTCTGAAGAATCAAACCAACTTATGTTCACGGTGAGTCGTAGTTCCCGCCTCGCTTTCTCGAACCGAACTGCTAATATCCCTGCCACCTGTGTGAGCAGGTCCATCGCTAACGTGAGGGAATGGGACGTACAGAGGGCAATTTATCATTGAAGGTCGAGCTCAAAGAATAATCATAAAAAAAACCTGCCAAAAATCAAGCGATGCCAAATTGCCTGTGATGGAACGCTAGTTTATAATACGTGTTAGCCCATTTATCATCAATTCTAACCAATCGTACAGCATTCTACAGATTTCTGGGAAGAAATAGATTACTAAGATCAACTATCGCATATCACAGTTTGTTTTAAGTAATCAAAGTGTACAAGGGTAACAACTTAGAATCCGTCACCTATAGTATATAGATATTACATCTAGAAATAGACTGGGTATGTCGTATTTAAATACTTACCTCAATCTATTATTCATGACAACTACGTTATTGGCGGTAGGAAGCTGTGCTCTGAAGGTGTATTTGCCGTAATGTATGGCGTTAATACCGGGGGCACGAAACAGACTGTATTTGTATCACATCTTTATTTTACTTGAGATAACTATAGAAGAAGTGATCGTGACAAATGTTATTAAGTTGCTTGAAGTTTATAAAAATATATCTTATACTTCGTATCGTACGGGCACACTTTATTCTAGATATTTGAGGACAATGCCCTTAACATTGGTGTATTTTTTTTTAAATTTATGCCTTGGTCTAATGCGAAAACTATATACATGCATTGTGTTGGTCCTAAAATGGCATAATTTAAGAACTATGCAATCTATAATAAGTATTAAGTTTTCACCGGAGCTCGCCGTATCATTTTATTCTTTACAAGAGTGGATTTTATTCATGATGGGAGCTGGGGCACTTCGGCATTATATCTAACGATTGATTGATTGACTTAATTTTGTTTTAAGTCACTCCACGATTATTCACGTATATGATGATGGCTGATGCTTTGAACTGAAATTTATATCTTTGCAACGGGCCCACCCTAAGCAGTACGGGGATCACCTACTGTGACCAGGGACCTCGGTTTTCACTGTCTCGTCCGAAAGACAGGACAGTAGGAATCGAACACGGGACCTGTCCGTTAGGAGTCGAGCACCTCTTCCACTACGCTGCTGTACACTAACTAAATATATATACCTACCGAGTGTCAATCATTTGCTAAACATGTCACAGTGAAGGTAATACTAAAACATGATTTGTTTTGGATTGGGAAGTGGAAGCCAATCTAAAAGTTAAATTTTTTACACAATTTTTATATTATGTCATCAGTGAGACATATTCCTCTGTAGCAGGCAACTCGGGAAATTCCATGATTTCTATACACACTTCAACGACTTTACCCTTGGTGAATCTAATCTGTTGGCCCCTAATGGGTCTACCGGTAAATATTCTATAAATACATTTATAACATACACCTGCCCGCTCTATAGGGTAAAAGCAACACTGGTCATTGCCGGTCAGTGGAGGAATTCCACAATTTTTGGAATGCTCATTTTTCAGTCTTTACATAACACTCCATACGCAATGGTTTTGACAATCTCACATTGATAACAATTATAACGATTAAGACTTTTACATACGCATCAGGATGTTTAATGTTTAACTTGTGATGATGGGATCAACCGCCCCACTGTCATAACAAACTATTTTTTGCATAAAACATATACTTAACCTGGCTGTTGGTAGGTTCCATACAATGCACACGCGATGATAGGGAGTTACGATCCATTGTTATTTAATATAATGAAGTCCTTTAACTTAATTTAATTTCAATTGCTTTGGGTAGTTTATTCCGGGTTCATTATTTTGAAACTTGCATGACTATTGTCAATTACTTATTTGAAGTTTATCCTCACTTTAATACCAGTATGTGCGAACTATGGTAAAAATATGACAGAAGTATTTTTGAGAGATTTACTCCTTTTTCTATTTTTTAAATGAAATCTGTTTTCTTCTTTTCTTTAAATTAAAGCTTTCGTGAAACCCTGCAACATGATATTAACAGCTATTTTCTTACATGGGAAGCTTTTCCATTCCTTGAAACACAGGAAATGAACATAGTTTTGCATGCATAATGCTTTGATATTACGTACCACAATTAAAGCTACAAAATAAGTCCAATCCCAGAAAGAATGAGCATCTTGTACGTAGTACATTATATTGACCCAGCTCTCCAAACTAATCACCTGCAAAACATAAGAAAAGTATTCAGAAATATACCAATTTCATTGGCGGATCTAGAAATTTTTGAAAGGGGTGTGTTGCAGTCTCCCATGACTAATCTTTTGCACTATTCGGTCTGGAAAGGGAGGTTGCATCTCTGAAAATGGTCGAAAATGACCTTTTTATGGTAAAATTTTCGGACCAAAAAGGGGGAGGGGTGTGGTTTGCAACCCCCTCCCCTTTTAATCCGCAATGACGTTTCAGGATATAAATAGAACACTCTTCGGATCAAAGTCTAACACTATTCAACATATCTTAGTAACCTGATTTTAAGTTTGAAAGTTTGCTTTTTACTCGTGACTTCGTTAAATTCCTTGTTCAGCTTTCTCGTTATGAATTCTTCTTATCGTACCTAACTGAGCCACATTTACATTGTGCTAAACAAAGCATTGTGCTAAACAAAGCCTATGTGTACTCGCTTAGAAGCTTTACAATGTGCCAAATCGTGCTTACTCCCTATAAAACTATACGATGGGAACCGAACCTGGTGATTTTCAGATATAACAATTACAGTCTGAAGTATAAAAGATTATTTGCTGTCTTCAGTTTGAAAGATTATTGCAGTCTGGAGAAACTCAGTCCAATGAAAGTAATTTTCTCTTGAGAGCATCTTAATGACAAAAGAAGTGTAAAATTATTTGAACACGCTTAGTTTTAATTCGAAACTCTTATGACGTCATACAACAAAAAAAAATTGAAAATAATTTGGATCAAATATAACACTGGGTCGTGTGAATTTTGTATAAGTGATGAGGGGTCTGCGAAAATTGATACCTTAATTACAGAGTTCTCTATAATGTGATCAAGCTACACATCCAGTGATACTTTATGTCCAGTTAGATAAATAATTCACAGTCTTGTTCTAACTGAGAAGCAGACACGATCTTCGCAAGTTGACACCTTATCAATGCTGCTGCAGCAGACGATATCGACTATATTGCAACACAGCAGTCGACAAAGAATTAACCTTAATGAAAGCGTGACGTAAGCAGACCCTATGAATCTTAGCACTTTGCTTATAGAGGTATCGAAGTAAGGTTTCTCGTCGGTAACACTGGATTAAAACGTTAGGTTTCACGAATTATTCACCTGATTCATTTCTAAAACAACGAATTTATGTACTTGTTTTCCCATAATTGCAGTATTATATTTGTAGATTTGTATAACTTTGTGCAGGATGTCATCCTGTGGACAATGTACAATGATGAAAAGGATTACCACGTTAATGAAGGTTACCTATGCCGCTGAAATCGAGGAAACGCGATGAAATTACGTTCTAACAATGTCACGTATTGCGTTTCATGTTTAATATGACATTCAACACAGGTTTACGACGATTACAATGTAAGACGAACCCGTCATAAAGCATGTTTACAGTCTAATGGACCTCTGCTCAATGATTTCATTCAGCACTATTGTCTATGAAATTAATCCAAAATGCTATCTTCTCTGTTACAAACAATGTAGAGTAATTAGGTCACTACGTCATTAAGGGAATTACAATCATTGATTATCACGATCCATCTGTAAATTACATTATTGCATTAAAAATAAAACACGCCAGGTTTAGTTGTTACTGTGCTAATTCAGCATAAGTCTTTAATCTGAATCATATCAAGAGCATTATGTGAAGCTGAAATTCGTTAATAACTGCGTTTGTTTATCTATGTGCTTTTGGCGAATTTGATCACTAGAAATCTGCGTTATTTATACACGTTTCAACTAAGTAACGTCTCCATCTGAAGTCATGTAAAACTCATAACATCCACAACTTTTCAAGTAAGGTCATTAATCTCCAATGAGATTGTTTCATCCAATATCGAAGTCTCCAGTCGTGTTCGAACCCACGAAATCACAGTCACGAATTGATCACAACGATCCCGCCGACTGATGACTAATTATAGATTATTCATAAAACTGTGATGTTTATGTGCATACTGTAATTTGCTCGTGAATGCCATACTCGTAAATATTATTTTTCTGTCAACTTCAGTTCGATTGATGTGTCGACTTCAAGAGCATTCTAAATCACAAATAACTAAATTTGATGACATTTGTATAATGGTAGGTCGTTATGCATCATCCCACCTATCTCCACACACTTTTGGCGAGTTATAATTGGCAGAACCCTTTGGTTAACATTTTGTTCAGCTTCACGATCACTGATGACATTATCATTCGCTAAATATGCCTGAATGGTGCATATTCACAATTGTAGGTTCTATCTCGATTTCTAACAGAACATTTTCGTTGCATGTACACGAATGTTAATAAAAGCTGTATAATACCCGTGAACTTTTCCCTTGGTCATAATTTACTGAATCTGATACATCAGTCAAAAATATGATATTTCTGAAATTTCATGAAACTGTGCACTTTACTCAATGATTAAGTATTAGTATAAGTACCTGAAAAATTGCTACCCATGCTAATCCTATGTTATCAAAAGAAACTGATCCCTGGAATGGGTTTTTGTCCCCTGCAGTGCAGTGTGTGTAATACTGGTTCCAGTTGACGCAAGAGTCATTAGCAGGGGTGTTATTGCTGAAAGGCTTTGCGCTTCCATTGCATCGAATCCCCTCATATTCATAGCGAGGCAAATTTGAACACTGCCTCATACCCGACTCGTGGGGCAGTGCACAAATATAGTCTATAGGGGGAATATTTGGAATCCTCTTGGGGATGTAGTATGGACTGAGATTTGCACTGAAATAAAAAGTACATGTATACAACTCACTTCATCTGGATTTATTTGATGATAGATCCAATTTGTTGCATTAAGTATATCTAAATATTTTAATAAATCTTGTGCATGCTGTTTAAAATGAAGATTACTGGGATTTATTTTAATTTCTAATGATCATTTACATACTGGTTTCAATACAAAGATCAGCGTGAGTAACGTCTATGCACATTTTACTTTGTACCAAAACTTGCAAGTTCAAACAAAAAACAAAAAACATTTGCATACTGGTAGAAACAAACGTGCCTCATTACTAAATGCAGTATATGAATACGACCTATAAATGATTAATATATGAGATACGATACGATCACAAACTTCATCAATTGCAGTATTAATATCCTCTTTAAATAGATCGATATAACTTTGCATTCTTTGATTTTCAGACTCCATAAAATTAATACGTCATATTTCATACCAGTAATTTCTCTCTATTTGTTGAAATATTTCATCTTTGTCAGTAAAGAGTATGGTTTTAATTGAACACAGACAAGGCGCGCTTTAAGCTGGTAAGTTATAAGAGAGTGGTGTTGAGCATTTTGACCGCTTATCAGTGACGCATATTGTGTGCAAAGATGCACGATTGCAAAGTAGACTCAGTAATATGATATTTATAAACATGCTGGTCACCTGTCCTAAAACCACACTGTGGTCTATTAACGTAATGATACATTAAAAGTTTAGGATTCATGGTATGGTCATTGAAAACTATATTTTGAGCATTTAAATGATTCCTTCTAACCCTTATAGTAACTAGCTTGACCTTGACATAAGCAATCCCACCCCTTTGAGGTAATTAAGATGGCTACAATCGAAAACTGCGGTAAGTTCGATTCCCAGTGAATAGTACTTATGTCAAACAGTGTGCAAAACATTAATTGATACTGGACAGCGATACAATACAACAAAAAAAAAGTTTGGGGCGTATGGCAGGATGGCAAAAATATAAAACATTAGTCCACAATAAAATGTAAGTCACACTGATCTTGATTCATTTGAAATAACAAGGTAAAGCAATATTCAATCAACCAATCAATATACGAAATCAAAAGTACGTATTAGGTTATATCTCATGCAAATAATCAAGTTTGGGGTCCTTCTGAGTTTTGAAATTTTGTCATAAGTGAAGATTAAATCACTTCAACCGTGAAATTTAGAGCATACTGACCTAGTTTCAAAAGAAATCCAAAACACAATTCAAAGTCATCCTACATCAATATATGACCTGAACTGTTTTGCAATCCAGTTCGAAAGAGGTCATTACTTATAAATGAGGACAAAATTTAATGTGCCACTTGTATTTTCAACCGAAATTACTTGATCCTAAACCTTCCAGAGTGTAAGAAATTACCTTGACCCGAGAAAAGCTGACAGACAAATAGATGGACAGATACCATTGTTTTGTTTGTGAAAGTTTGGTCCTACAAAATTCAGCAAGTGCAAAAGGTCATCTGTCCCTTTTAATAAAATGGTATGTTTAAAATGACAAATTAGAAGACGAAATTAACATGATATCAAAACAAATACTTACTATTGGTAAGAAACATTTTCACTAATATTAAGAAAGCATCTATTGCGGAGGATGCCCGCCCACAGCTGCACACCTATTATGCCAAATATGAAGAAGACGAAGAAACACAAGAGTAAAACGTTGCCTAACATAGGTAAGGTATCAAGGAGGAGATTCACCAAGATCCGCATACCTGTCAACAGAAAAAAATATATACAACAATATAAATATATAGTTCGGTGAAAAGTCATGATAAGGCTGCTAGCAATTGTTACCTTTGAATACTGAAATACTTTTAAGAAAAATACTTTAAGGGTTCGTTTATCAGAGAAAAAGATGTGTTTAATATTTCATTTGTGATTTATACCATAATAATTCATCTATAATACATAAATTGAATATACAATGTTGTACTCTGTGTTGTTTTGGAATTCACGGCGGGTGTGGCTATCAAAGCAGGAAACGCTTACTCCGCCCTGGCAAGGGTCCATGAATTTGATTGTTGCACGTTGTGAGTGTCACACTGACATGATAATTTTCGTATTTTACATTGTATTATTTTGACAGGAATGAAGATATAATATCGTTGCAGGAGAAAAGATAGAACACCATACCTGCCTGGAGCTGATACTAATTGATACAAACACACATAATAACTCTCTTGGACAGACTCTCTTGGCAAGAGGAAAAATATACACTTCTAATGATGTATTAAATGAATGATGTTTAACAATGAGATCCGCCTTGCTAAATAACATGTACTTGTAATGTTATTCAGCGAGAGTGAATATTACTTGTATTGTTACAATAGACGAGACGTACTATATATATTTACATACGGGATGAGAAGTTGCTATCTTACTTGGAATTCTGTTGATGGCCCGCAATGGCCGTAAGACCCTGAATGTTCGTATTGCTGAAAGACTGAGGTTCTCACTATCTACACCATATTCTATTGCACTGAAAACAATATAAAATGCACTTCAAAATCAATTGCGAAAATTTCTAATTGTGAGCAAAGAAAACTGTAAAACTGGAAGATAGGAATGAAAGCGATATTACAAAATGAAAGATAACAGACAATCAATTAGTTCTTCTAAACCTCGTTATCCTCTGACAGAATTTCACCCCTTTTCATCTATTACATGTTTTGTGCCTGAATACTTTATCCAATTGATCTTTGTCTACATTTACAGCCTTATCATTGGGTATTACATTCCATTATATGTATATGTTTCATTTGAATCTCCTATGGGAAGATGCTTTCTCAAATATGAAACCGACAATGTAAGACTAGAGCTTCTGAGACAATCATTAGAGCTGTTTAAAAAGTTATTCTGAGAAGCAAAGAAAGGTGCCTATTATCTGCTTCTCATGGAGTTATTACAGCAAACGAATTTAGTGTACCTAACACGCAAGGCCTGTAACATTACAAGGCCTTCCTAAGTCTGCAATAAGTATCAAATAGCTACCACAACATCTGTATTGACAGCAAATTTACGGAGTTCAAAAACATAAAAAGAGGGAGAAATTCTACTCGGAAGTCATTAAAATACTTCAATAATTAACCTAACCCTCCTTCTAACCAATACACTATGACTGTTCTACATTTGTACATAATGCACCTCATGAACTTACTAAACTTTTGGTACGATCGAATGGATTAGATGTCAATTGACCAGTTATTTCCCAGATTACTACATATCACATTTTTGTATACATTGTTTGTAACAAATCGCTTATTAATTCTATGGTACAGACTGAATTCTAAAGCCAGAAGCTTTGTAAAACGATACTAATTACTACTCTGTTTCATAATACTAACGAGGAATAGAGTCAGACCTTACATACTGTTTAATGAAAGGAATATTACTGTAATGTGAGGAAGTAATTTATTGTATTGTTCATTACATGTCAAATATATCCTGTCTCGTTCTCCTTACAACCGCCACTCCGCTGATATTACGTATTTATACGTGTATTACGTCGGTAATATACGTGTTCTCGTCATAGCAAATAATAATATACAAACAATTGTTTGTATTGATGTAATATATATAAATAAATGATATCAGCGGTCTGTGTTTCCATTATATATCACCAGAAACTACCTATTTTGACACAGTTTAAAGGTACGTATGCAGCACGGGTATTCTATGTCAAAATAGGGCATCTCCCATGATAAAATCGTAATGAAGTTTCAAAGTTTTCTCCATAAAATTCATGAAAAAATGAAAAATTTTACAAATTCTGGACAATGACAAATATTATTTTCTCTTTCTACAATGGATACTGTACACACTAATAATAACAAAATGAAAATAACAATAATGGAATGTACTGCAATGTTTGTGCCAAATAACTGGCATAGCCATTACAATATACAACAGTATTATATCAATCTACTACAATTGCATACGTTTATATCTAAATCGAAACACTTCATAAATATCTTGATGTGAGAGGCGCTCGATTTAACAGATAGAAAGGAACGACAAGTATGAATGGTTTTATAAATAAACTCCAGCTTATTAATTTGCTGATAAATGGTGTGATTAACATAATTTTGATTTGCCCTCTTGCATATTCTGCTTCATTAATTTTTTGATAATCAATACCCTTATTGATTGAAGAATCATACAGAATCGACTTCGTCTCCTCTTTTCAAAACATTAACTAATTAGGTGTCATTTCAGCTTCCGTGCATACTTTTCCGTGGAAATCTTGTACATCTAATTTGGAAATCGTTAACCAGCCCTCAGATAAGACCGTGCATCCTGTTCATTTATCGATTACTTGTTCAAAATTTCTTGGAACAATATAAGTCCATTAAATGATGAATCATGTCTAAAGTGAACTTTAATTTTTAACGAAAACAGCACAAACCGTCTGCCATAATATTGTTTTTCCTTAATTTGTTGGAATGTATTTGAAAATAAGATTAATCAATGACAAAACCTACCGATATATTAATTGAAATAAGTACAAATGCACTTTACATACATTTCTATAGAATGAGATATATGTCATACAATGATATTTATTGTTTCCTATTATATAGTACATATCATGTGTTGTATTATTTGTTATGTATTGTTTTCCTATCATTAATACAAGATGTATCCTATTTTACCTGTATATAAGGTGTCATGTCAATTATTCACCTCTATTCTCAATATAAAGAATCAAACTTTATCTTTATGCAAAAGTGACATATCTCTTGTATACGGCATTCACAATTCACCGTGTCATATATATATATATATATATATATATATATATATATATATATATATATATATATATATATATATATATGTGTGTGTGTGTGTGTGTGTGTGTGTGTGTGTGTGTGTGTGTGTGTGTGTGTGTGTATATGGTTCAAATATATTCATTATGCAACATGTTCACTTATATATATATATATACATATATATACAATGTGTCATATAGATCTATCATTGACCTATAATATCATACTGATACTATACTATACATATCGTCACTTAAATGCGCTACAGCATGTGCCTCACTTACTGCATCCCCTAGATGAATAATTCATTTCCAATGGACCTTATGTTACTATACGAATTTCTCGACAAAAATAGCTTCTAGCAGACAATTACATACACCTATACATGTACATTCATCAATAATAAAGCTCCCCATCCAAGATTATATTATATGATTATATATGATCACGTCATTAGTGTGCCATTTTATGGTCCATTTCCTCCCTGTTCTAAGAATATTATGGTTTCTATATGAAGAAGTAACTGTGGGCTACCTATGTATGACCCAGGTTACTGCCATGACGCATCGATTTCTCAGGGGACCCTTTGTGACGTCAGTAATTTCCAAATCTAATGTTTGTATCTGGCAGTAAAGTAGATTTTGTCCTTTTAATGATAAAAGGTTTCATTTGACCAAGATATTCGAGAACTTCAACAGTAATATATACAATTTTATTGCGATGTCCATAAAGTTTTATTTTGATGAGTATTATAGCAAAAGGAAGATGAACTATGATGTGTCTCTACACACAATCTGTACTAGAGCACTCAGTAAAGACATCTATGGAGATGATGTGACACCGATCTACAATCTAAACTGCCAATGATAATGAATTTAACATCTACATATAACAAAAAGATACAATGTATGTACGAGTGTAATTCTGACACAAAGCTATTTCAAAGAATTTAAAAACTCAAATCATTAAAGATATTACTAATATTTACTGAATTGTTAAAACATAAGGAAAATTCAGTTACACTACTAAGAAGAAATTGATTTATATCAGTTTGGAACATCGTAAATTATTGTGAAATGCTCGCACGATCAACACGAAACAACTGACACGAAACGTCACAACACATTTAAGACTATCGTCAAATGCTCTTCCTTTTGATTTACGTCACATCCGGTTAATATGCGCAGTGTTGAGTAACCTGAATATCTTGTCATCAAGACGTTAGTCTTAAATGCTAAAACGAATGAAGAGTACAGCACGTTGACCACCATCGCACCACCACAAATAAACAGATAGCGAGTATCAGCAATAACATGCACATGCGTAGGTAAATCTCTAGATTTGACATGCAAAAAGACAATGTGAAAGTAAAACCATGTGAAGGAAGAGTCAAATGTGACGTTAAAGAGAAAACCAACACAGGTAGTCAAGACGAGGAAATCGCAAAAAAAGCTCCTTACTTGTTTACTATGTAATCTGCAACTCTATACAAGGCATGAAAAAGAAAGATACCAATATCTGTATAGTAAGATTAAAGAGACATTCTTAAATTGTATAGTAAGAGAAGTGTTATTCATTTCTCAGTCAACATGGTTGTATAGACAAGGTGACAGAGTGTCTCCGTCCATACCAAATGGCATTCATTTGCCCACGAATCCGGGGATCTTTTATTTCTCTTGCTCTATTAAAATTCTGAGACTGTCGTTTGCATTTGTTAATGCTAATTTGATTGTGGTGATTCTATTTTATCTTCGCCAATTCATCATGGTAATTTGCCAGCCAACGCATACAAAGATAAGGCATACCGTCCAGGCACACCGCCACTTAGCTGGTTGATGTGCTTTATAAAGTGAAACGAATTCTATGGACTATTTCTACCGTTAGAAAAAATATATATATATCCCTATCGGATATCCATTACATAATCTTTCGAAAGGCGAATGTATTTAATTCTGTTACTAGTTAAGGACTGAAACTGAAGGAGTGGAGACCTATTGACGACTTGGAAAACAAGAGAGAATAATTTGTCCTATTATTTTTTTATCAATTCTACCATACTTTATCAAACACTGATCAGAATTTGTGTTTTGAGCAGCTCTTGGTTACAGCTTTCTATAGTCCTCAAGTTAGCTCGTAACAGATTTCACCTTGCCGTAGTATGAGTCTAGCCATATAAGAATGATTTTTTTTAATAAAAAAGAACAACTTACAAGAGTTGAGACGTACGTAAAACATGTGTAAAAATAAGTGTAAAGTGCAATCATATCAACTACTACGTGAAATACCAAGCGAAGTGATTAAAAACAGTGGGATATCTGTCTGGGCAGAACAATATGCTAGGAATGTAAAGTGACCATTATTACTGAAATACTTTGTAATACCACTCTGTCTTTATCATGTATGTTTTACATCATTTATACATTGAATAACAAATCTGAACAGGAATGAGACGATTTTGAATCGATCAGAATCTGTATTTGCAATTTTAATGTCATGAGAACATTAGTTGGAAAGATAATCACAATGAAATCATTGTCAGCTCCTCTAAATGAACTATTTTCATATCCAAGTTTAACTTTAATTGTATTTATCTAACTTCACTAAGAGACATGCAATATCTTCTATGAATATCTATACAGTATAAATTATTCTTTCACCATTGACCTCATTTTAAAGTGCCGAAAACTCAGTTGAATCCTTGAATGAAGGTTTCACAAGTTATACAAGCAACACATATTAAAAGTATCTATATGTATTGAAACACGAATATAAAATAACCAAAGCATTTTAAAAGTATACTGATTTATTGGAATATAAATATAAGTAATAAAAGCAGTTGGTGTGCATTTTCATGGTGAAGTAGAGATTAACAAGAAATTGAGAAAAAAAATGAAACGTTTAGAAACTATCATACCTATTACACTGAAACTTGTACATTTAGTGGCACTTATACATTTTTATTTCTTGTCTCATCAGAAGAAAGACAAGACATAAGCTTGGTGGCTTTGTCTTCTCCGGTCAGAATCTTCCGGTAAATCCGACATCATACACGCAAGTAGAGAAAAGTGGGACGGACTGAAAACACCGGGCTTCAGAAAAAATGGTGAAAAGAATACCTAGCCTCTTTCATAATTCCCATGATGATTCGCAAAAGGTATGTAATCTTAAATGAATTATAAAATTAAATCTATAAACATAAATCAAATTCACCTGGGTTCTATCATACATTATATACTACGTAATCGTTTATTCATTTCTTTAATCAAATTATATGAGGGGTTAATACATTTCTTTCATATAATACACATGAGAGATTTATAGTTGTAGATGTACTATTTTTACTTACAGAATATAAAAACATCGTTTTACCTAAATATGCTTTGCTAAGTATCATTATCCTAATATATTTTTGTAATATCACTTGCATATAGCTGTTTAGCATAGGATATTATGGCCATCCAGTACGGTCATACGTCTAGCATAATAAGTGCGGGATGCTGGGCTAAGCTAACTAGTATGGGGAGCATACATTTGATATCACATCATGCATTGGGTACATCACCATTATTATGGGTGTCGGTCAGCACACACTGGGGCAGCCACTACCAAAGTTACGTCATGCACACCCCTTCATGCACAAAAATGTCATAGCAATGTACCACAGGCACTAGATTCTATCCATTACATGTACTTCTTCTACCAAACAATAAAAAGATGTGCATCAATAATGATGATACTTAGAGAGTCATGTTCCATGGAACTCGTCTCGTGCCATGTTATTTTGAATTAGGAAGAAAGTTAAAGAATAGATGAGACAGATGAGCCGACAACGGGAGAAAGTGATCGTTAAGTGTCGCATTGCATCGCAAGCGATACGAATATATATACACACACGTATGTCCATAGTGCTAATATGGTACCCTGTTATCTTCTAAACACCGAATTTGCAGTAGCATAGGAAAAATCTGTCTATGTCAGTAGTGTTGTCGTAAGATTATATTTCATAGTGTAAACCGTATTCATCGCAGAGTACACATATTACTCGGTTATCCCTAACGCTAGTATGACAAATGATGAATGTTATGTCGCACTATGACAAGTCACGTGCATCACTGCAGACCTCCTGCATTCTTACACTAATACCAATGCAATTATCCCCAACATGAGTTCATCAAGGTACAACAATACACATAAGTTTACTTATATTCAGCTTCTTAAAATCGCTTAGTTTATTCTTTTATGTCTGACAATAAGGGATGCAGTTTGTGTGAAGCTTTTGAAACAGGAGGTAACACTTTGATGGTTGAGCATTACGGATGTAAAGGTAAACCTCGAGACTATCCTAAGAGATTTATACCGAGAGCACAGCATCGGAAGTTTTTGTTTTTCTCCCCGATTCTCGTACACTCACTAGACAGACATAGCGACGTGTTGTCTCGATAGCTCCCGCCTAGAAGGAAAAACGGGAAATAACCGAGAAAAACGCCAACTTCAAACTGTCACAAAGGAATATCCTAAGTAATTGAGGCAAACATGCAGCAGCGACAAATTGTCACATTATCTGTATCCTAGTAAATAACGAGAAGGTAACGAAGAGAAAAGGGAGTTCTTATAACAGCTCTCTACTGGACATAACAGCTCTCTACTGGAGAGTCTTCTGATTTACACTACTCTAACACAATATAACGACAGATAATCCACCTCTGAAAGGACGCAACAGAGATAGACGTAATGGAAAGGTCATCGCAACATGGCATTTATAGAAAAGCATAACTCACATATGATTGGTTGATTGGTGGCTTACGTAGCTTTCAAAAAGTTTTCAGTTTCATCGTGCCATGGATGCAGGAAGTAACCAACCTCTTAAACAGAGTGGCGCAATCCGGGAATCGAACCCAGATCGTCTTCGCTGCAAATAGGATTTCATAAAAGTTACCATTATAGAATAATACGCAACAGAAAAATGTATCGGAGAGTTCACACAGAGAAAAGTCGTCTTAGAATAAGACAATAATAGAAACACATCTGAGATGAACCGCAACGGAGAAAAATCTCGGCCAAGAAAAACTCTTCAGGACAAAGGGTGCCACAAAGGAAAAGTAACAAAGAAATAGGACACGATGAAGAAATGGCATTACAGAGAAAGAATGTCTCATAAAAGAGATGGGAAATTCCTGCATAGGGTGGGAAAATGCCAACAACGTCTGTATAGGGTGGGAATATGCCAACAACGTCTGTATAGGGTTAGGAAATGCCAACAACTGTATAGGGTGGGGAAATTGCAACAACGCCTGTATAGGGTGGGAAAATAGCAACGACGTCTGTATCGGTTGGGGAAATGGCAACAATATCTGTGTAGAGTAGGGGAATGGCAACAACGTCTGTATAGGGTGGGGAAATGGCAACAACAGCTGTATAGGGTGGGGAAAGACACAAGTATAAGACTTGGGTCTGAATTCCTCCAAAAGATAGAATCGACGTAAACTGCAACATTCAAAAAATTTGTTAGTAGAATATTGCTCACGTCTAACTTTGTCATTCACTTGTTTACATCCAAATCTTTATGCTTTTATATTAGAAAGTTCAACAAAAGGATCGTAGCAAGCTATATTAAATATTCTTTAGCCGAATTTTTCCACAATTTCTACTTTCAGATTATAGTAAATTCCAATTTGAATGAAATAGGAGGAAATTCGGTGATAGAATGTTAAAAATCACATGCTACAGGACATATATCGATCTTTCTGATATGAAGGCATTATAGTTTGGATGAATACAAGTGAATGACAAAGGAAAGTGTGGGTAATGAAATGTTTTGATATTTTTAATTTCCCGTCGATCCTCTCTGTGGGAGGAATTCTGGTCCAAGTCTTGGAAATTTCGAACTAGGAAAACGCTAACATCGTCCTCAGTATATTTAAAGACGCAACGTAGAAAATCCAGTGAGAAAAGACACGAAAGATAAAGAACATGAAAGATGAATAAAACTATAAGGAAATTATGTTATAAAGATGGACACGCTGAAAAGAAAGACGGCAGAGACGATTCCACCACAGAATGGACACCATAAAGAAAGGACATAAAACATTATTATTTTGGATATTTAATAAATCAGATTTAAAAAAGGAATCAAATGTTCCAATTTTTTATTTTGCCATAGACAATAATGATTATTTCTAAAACTGACCGAAAGTATGATAATAATAATAATAATAATAATAATAATAATAATAATAATAATAATAATAATAATAATAACAAAAGATCGTGGATATAAAGTTTAGTCACGGAAACTCCCACACTCAACCAACAGTCAGTGTTCAGTAAAGTCGATTACACCAATTGTCAATCATGTTCATTTAAGCTCAATCATAGGCAATGTAGTTCAATCCAGGACAGCCCACCAAACAGCCTTATTCAATCAAGCCAAACCCAGCAACACCAAAAAAAAAAAAAAACATATTCGACTAAGACAAGCCCAATGACAGCAAAAATAATATTCAGTCAAACCTAGTACAACAACAAGTCATGTTAATCACGCCTAGCCCAGCGACGGCAATTTGATATTCAGTCAAATCCAGCCCGGCAATACCCAAGGTCATTCACGCCTAGCTTGGTGACAGCAATATCAACATTCAGTCAACTCACCCCCAGCACATACCATGTTCAATCAAGTCTAGCCCAGCGATTAACAGTACTAATAATCAGCCAAACCCAACCCAGCAACAGCCATATTCAATTAAGCCCAGTCTAATGACAATCACGCCCAGTCCAGCAGATGCTTTGGAAATCGAAAATGCTGAGATAAACAGATTTTATCGGAAAATTAATTAGTTGTTATCTTGTGTGAAATGGCTATGGATAATCAGCAGTCGACGTCACAATAGGCAGGTTCTCATCTAATGAGTTATAACTAACGAGGACTTTCAGTTTGAGGTCGCTAATTACCTTCCGTATACCTGTACAACGCCAAGTCAACAGCTTCTAGTCAATAAACGAAGTCGATGACGTCAAAAAGCTATCAAAATAGAACGCACCTTGTATTTATACTATATATAGAGTATCAACTCCAAACTAATTTACATACTGCCTATTTTCAGCGTCTAAACAAAATATAATTGGAACCTGAATATTGTTTCTTTAGATTATAAGGAAACCAATATCTATAGAAAGAGGAAAGAAAGAAAACGTATTAAGCATACCGAATTAAACCTATAATAGTATTTCTATTACATCTTAGTATATATGGACTCATACCTATTGAAATATAAATGAACAGAAAGATGGACGTATATATTCTGTTATCATAAATATAATTATTGTTTCCACTTCCACCCCTCCGTCTGTGTTCAGTATAAGGGAAGTCTACGGTTTATATCTGCAGAATCATGGTATACATGTACTCTGTACAGACTGATACGTCAAAAAGCCAAACTCTATATCTATACAAACATTGTTCAAGGCTATAAACTTTTGAACACTGTTAGATACGGTTCCCATAGATAATGGTTTCTCCAACATCAATAAAAATGTTGTTTTCCAAAATATTAGTTTAACCATTGGACACAAGCTAATGAAAAAGATGCATATATTGGCACCTATCTTCGGACGACAATGTAGAACAGTATGTGATTTTGGCACAAACAGTTCAGAATAATGGACAGATAGACGTTTAGCAAATGCACGGTCTCCCTGTTGACCATGCGTGGTTCGTCAGGAGTCAGACTGACTTGTATCCCTTCCATTTCAAGACTAAAACATACTACCTAAATTTATGTTCTTTAAATAGTTCCAACGCGACAAATATTCCATTACATATAAATCAACTGAATATTTTTAACCTAGAGAAATGGACTGCAAATCGATAAGGGGAATTCCTTTAAGGATTAATTAAATTCACGACATACATGAATTAGTCACGGAAATTACAAATTCTTTAGTATAGAGGTGGATGTATATATCCTTAATATCGAATCCGTTCAAGGTACTGTGATTCCGGCAGAGACGAAGCACATTGTCAATGACTAAAATAAAAGCGATCCTATAACGGGGACCTTTAACAATGAAATATACTATGAATTAAATATGAGTCTTGACAATGTGATACATCCTTGAATGCTTTTGCTATCAATTTTCGCCCGATCTGTTCTACTTTCCGATAATCATCTATTCCCTTTCCAATGTACACTGTATGTGGAATAATAAGTGCACTGCGCTGCATAATTGCAAAACCATACATCATACTCCGCCACATTCACAGAATAAATATTGATAACAGATAAAGCTAGAGTATCGCGTGGCACCCAATGTATACTCTTCATCCATCAGTCCATAATATTAGATATGTCGGTTGGGAATAAATTTTAAGTATAATTCGGTTCACTGGTTTCGGTTTCTTGCGAAACCGGAATATGTTTGACCGATTCCGGGTAACCCAGATGTGTCAGTAGCGGAGCTAACTACAGATTTTTGTATGGATAGCGGAATTAATCAAGGCATTGTGTGACAAGTTTTATTTTGAATTAATTAGTCACTGATATTAGGAAAGTTCACAAATCGTACAATATTATTGACCATATTGATTTATTGTACTCATATCAATTTCTCCCTGTACAAAGTGTATTCAGTATAATAGTGTCTTTTTCTAACTTTAAATTGTAAAAAGACAATAGTTAAGAAGTCTTAAAAACAAGAGGCCGGAGTGGTCCTATATCGCTCACCTGAGTATCTAGATTATCAGTCATGCAGGAAGGAAGAAGTTATTTATTTTTGCATTACTGTGACTACGTCAACACAAATGTTGAAAATATGTTCAAATTTTTTTCAGACCAGAATAAAAAACAACAACAGTTTTTTTGCACATCCATTCAAATGATTTTGATATAGAGCATTTGCTTTGTCTCTGCAAGATGTGATTCAGGGCAACAAGTTAGTCATTTTCTTTAGGTGGGGCCTTTTGTTGACTGATTTCAAGTCTAGGTCATGAACAACAATTGTTTCAAATATTGTCCAGATCGAACTTAAAATGGCTAATTTTATACGTTGAGTGTTGAGAAACATCTAAAATCTTATTTAGATGTGTAAAGAAATGAAAAACAAACATGACCACAGCTGGATATGAACCGCTACTCTTCATATTTTAATTACTCAGTAGTATATTTACCTTTGTGAGACCTAGTTTTTAGACATGGTGGCACCATCTGTTGACCAATTTGGATGAAATGTACAAAACTGATAGAAGAACTATAGTACTTCATGTATACCATGTTTCGTTAAAATCTTTCGTGTGGTATAACAGCAGAAGTTAAAAATGTGAAGAATTGTCCTTATACACCCTCATTTGGAAGTCTTAAAAAATTCATAGAAAATCCAAATATTGAGATATTGACAAAATTCTTTCAAAATAACATTCCTTACCATAATTATGATCAAAATAGTTCATAAGAAATCATCATTATCAATTAACTAGGAAATATGACACTTTTCTGCATTGAAATCATCAAGTAAAAAAAAAAGTCAAAATAATTTCTAAAATTTGATTTTGGAAGGAAACCAAAATGACAAGACCTCTTCACTCATCCCTCTTAATCATTTCTATGCATTCTGTTTGTCTCTGTATACAGCCAGTATAAAGAAGAAAATCAAAGGGTATTCTTTGTGACCTACTTTTGACTGTGGTGGCGCCACCTGTAAAGAGGTCTGGACGAAAACGACAGAATTTGAAGGGGATCATAAGTGATTTATTTCTACCAAGATTTATTAAAATCCTTTGAACATTTTGCAGAAAAAGTTGAAAATGTGAAAAATGGCCAACATCCCCGCCCCTTTTTTCATTGGAAGTCTTAAAAAATTCATAAAAATCCAAAAATTGAGATATTGACAAAATTCTTTCATAATAATATTCCTTACCATAATTATGATCAAATAGTCCATAAGAAATCATCATTATCAATTAACTGAAAAACATGACACTTTTCTGCATTTAAATTACGAAGTCCAAAAGATGTCGAAAAAACGTCAAAAATTTGATTTCGGAACGGAACCAAAAATAGCAACACTTCACACATCCCTCTAGATCATTCCTATGCATTCGGTTTGTCTCTGTATGCCCCCGGTCTGAAGAAAAAGTTTCTTAAAGGAGGGTACCCTCTGTGACCTACTTTTGTTTGTGGTGGCGCCACCTAATGACGGATCTGGAGGAAAAACAACAACACTTGTAAGGGACCATCAGTACTTCATCATACCAAGTTTGATCAAATTCTGTTCACGTGAAAAGTTAACAACGGACGGACGGACACACGACGGACTACGATTGATCACAATAGCTCACTTGAGCCTTCGGCTCAGGTGAGGTAACAAGATGTTAGGACAGAGCAGTCAACATTTTCTTTGCTTACATCAGTGTTGAAGCGGTCGGGAAACATTTTGACTTCATGTCCAATAATTCGGATGTTGCCCTCATATTATATCTGTGACACATTACATGTACATTTTTACGATTTCAACCCAAACTTACTGGTGTATTTCAGGGATTTAAGATTAATTTATGGGTTACATTAAACACTGCATTGATGTGGTACCATCAATATTGTCATAATATGAACTAAATAGCAGGGGGTTTAAACAATAGTTATGAATAATTCACATTTGATCTCTAGGAACACTATACTTCAGGAAATCAATTGTATAATTTACTTAACATTTCAATAGCCATTAGCAAGAAATGATTTCGTTCGAAATGATATCAGAAAATGGAGATAAAGTGAACAGATTTGCTATATAATGTTCGATGTATGTATTCTATATTGTGTTATTGGATCGTTTGACATTCGATGTTACATGTGCACTAACGTTTACTCTCCCATTTGCGCTAGAGCTTTGATGTAATAGACATGGAAATACACCAGCTCTTTGTTTACACATTCTAAGCATATATTAGCAATTACATGTAATTGTAAAACTCCATACACCCAGAGCACTTTATTTTAACATTCTACACATATAAAGTGCTTTGTTTTAACACTCTAGCTACACGTAGAGTAGCACTTTGCTTTATTGCTCTACACGTACAATGCCACTTTGTTTCATTGCTCTACACGTACAATGTCAATTTATTTTACTACTCTACACGTACAATGTCACTTTGTGTTATTGCTCTTCACGCACGAAGTTACTTTGTTTTAATGCATTACACGTACAATGCCACTTTGTTTCATTGCTCTACACGTACACTGTCACTTTGTTTCATTGCTCTTCACGCACGATGTCACTTTGTTTCATGGCTCTTCACGTACACTGTCACTTTACTTTTATTACTCTACACGTACAATGCCACTTTGTTTCATTGCTCTACACGTACACTGTCACTTTATTTTATTACTCTACACGTACAATACCACTTTGTTTTATTACTCTACACGTACAAACTCACTTTGTTTTGATGCTCTACACGTACACTGCCATTTTATTGATTGGACTTTCTTTTGTTGCTCTATAGGTACACCACCACTTTGTTTAACTGCTCTACAAGTACGCTGTCACATTGTTTTATTGATCTACACTCTCACTGCCATTTTGTTTTATTGCTCTACACATACACTGCCACTTTGTTTCATTGGTCTACATGTTTGATGTCATTTTGTTTTATTGCTCTCTTCCACATGTACACTGCCATTTTATTACTCTACACGTACACTGCCATTAAGTGTCATTGGTCTACACTCACTGCCATTTTGTTTTATTACACTACACGTACATTGCCAGTTTGTTATATTGCTCTACTCTACATCTACACTGCCCGTACACTGTCCGTAAGTGTTATTTGCTGATACATTCATTGTCACTCTGTTTTAACACTTTGCCCATAAAGAAGCACAATGTTTTAACGCACTACACACACAAGCATTTTATTATAATACTACACATACACACAATCACTTAATTTTAACACTCCACACATACACAGACACTGTTTCAATTCTTCACACACACACACACACACACACACACACACACGCACATACATACATATGTGCACATACATTATAGCACTTTGTTTAACACTCTACATATACATTGACACTCTGTTTTGACCTTCACCTATACAAGCACTTTCAGCACGACGCACATACATCAGCACTTCGTTTTAACACTCAAGACATACACTTAAACCTTGTTCAAACACTCTGCACATACACTGGCATTATTTTACACGCACTGGGCAAGCACGCATTGGGCAAGCAC
This sequence comes from Pteria penguin, assembly GCA_035048485.1. NCBI lineage: Eukaryota > Metazoa > Mollusca > Bivalvia > Pterioida > Pteriidae > Pteria > Pteria penguin. Next base: position 42,755,754 of record CM068580.1, on the reverse strand, counting down.
GCTGTGTAATACCTCAACGTGCAGTCTCGTCGGTAGTCATGCGGATATGCGCTTGTCTGAGGACACCGCAATGTTTGACTAGCGGATGGTACATATAAACACCTTACGACGTCGTTTTGTCAAGGCTGACACAGATGTTTTCATCCAACATCGATAAAATGCTTTCCCAATAGAGTGCTTTGTATAGCACACGGACCATTGCACAAATGTATTTGCTTTCAGATTCAACAAGCATATATAAGAAGACACGCAACTAAGCGGCAATGATGAAAGAAAGGGAAAACAATTTAAATTATTACGCAATAACAAATGTTCAATAGCTTAAACAGCTGTCCCAGGAAAGCAATATGGACGAGTCATAACATAGGCAGTCAATCAACCTCTGTGTCACCTCTATCCATGCCATAGTGCGTATATGAGGGTACTTCAGTTAATATATCATTTAACAACCACCGTGTCAATAATCAGACAAAATATTTCTATAATCTTCAGAATATTTCATTCAGAATAAAAGACTGATGATAAACACTTAGAGGTGACACGTGGCTACGAGATGTGTAACGTCACTGGCACACGTGATGATGTTGATGGATACTTGTAACTATGGCAAATAGCAATATCAAAAGCTCTCTCTTTTTTTTGTATATTTCTTAGTGTTGTTTTGCATTGTGATTTTCTGGTGTATTTAAATAGATTACTATACATTTTTTTTATCTTATTAAAGACGACATATTAAACTTTCTATCATCTCGTAAACCGATTTAAGCTAATCTTGGCACAAAGAAGTGATAATATTTCTCGCGCTGTTTCTTATTTCTTTTCCTCTTAGATTCAATTCATACGAATGAAGTTTACTTCGTAACATTTATATAAAATTGGAAACAGATTCGAATTTCGGATGGTTCGACTGAAGTGTCATTATACTTTTTTCCCTGATGTTATGTGGCAATGACATTTTCTACACAGTGTGGGTTCACATTCATTTATATATACAGTTCTGAGTTACATCTGTTTCTTCTAAATGAAAGGGCATTCATGGCGAGTGTGGCTAGCCATCCCAGATACGCTCACTCCTCCCGAGCACCTGGTCTCACCTAAGAATTTCAGGGGTCCATTAATGTCCACTGGGGTACATTGTTGTTAGTACCACAGTCGCTTGACACCATTTACTTTCGTATTTCGCATTACAATAATCGCGTTCAATATCAATTCAGAAGGTTTAATTTACTTTATAAGAATCAATGGAAGCTTAAAACACATTCAATATCACGTATAGGTTTTATCTAAATAATGAAACACATTTCATACGACGTCACGATTTTCTGGTATCCTGCGATAAAGTTTTATACCGACTGATTGATGAGACAGTATTCCGTAAGTAGGTCATCATGTCTATGTTGTTACCTAGAGGAAATAGGACAGATAAAGACGTACAGACGATAAGAAACACTTTCTGATAGCCGCAGTCCTAGGAGAGCAGCTAATGCATCTTATTGCATCATGATTGCCTATTCCTTGCGTATATCAAGATTGCATATTTTCCAGCCAGGCCAGCTTCATTGAGAATACATGAGATAGTTTCTACTTGATGCTGTAATAACTTTGCCTGATATGCATTGCTCTGCTACATTGTGCAGAGTTGGTCGTAATACCCACAGACCTAGCTCGCTCTTTGCTTTCATGCGACATTACGACGCAGAACTATTCATCATTTTGACAACAAATTATACACTTCAATTATGGACAGCACTATTGATAGCAATGATTTTGTTGGCTAAATGATTGTTTTTTGTAAAGATGTACACTTAAATGCATTCATATTTGAACGTTTGATTTGGATATTGAATGGTATGTCAGAAATGTTAACCATCATGGACCTCCATCTTAATCACGGTTTCTACCACACTCACCCCTCATGAGTGAGGTGGCATGAAATAACGTAATTTCATCGAATTTGTCACATAACGGATTTTGAATGCCCGCCAGTCCGTCTAGCATTATTTATGTGTGAAATGATACAAGTGACAGTGAAAATCAATTTTGCAGCCTAATTATAAAACAGATGAAAGAGGGTTTATTTCAAGGTTAAAGAATAAAACAGAGCACACTGTATGAGTACAATTTCTTGAATTACCAGTCGTCAATTGAGACATGAAAAGATGAATCAAAGACTGAAGTTCTAATGCTCTTATGTTTCACTGACTCTTCCTGTGTATTTCTATGAATTCAACTCATTCGATTCAATCCAATTCAAACTCTTGTGCTATCTCGATTTTATGTCAGACATACTTGTAATCGTATTGTTTTTCAATAAGTCATCAATTATCATTTTAATTGTGACAATGGCGTTTTCAGAAATGCATGCAAAATAAACCTCAATTTTACAAATAAATTAAAGAATAATTGTTCTTTTTTGTTATGAATGATCTCGGAGGAGAAGCATATACAAGAACACTAAGAAATATGGATGTTTAGTGACAGAGTCAAATTTGGAGATAAAAAACCCCAAAAGAACCAAAGAACCAATTTTCTAATGACAGTGCTTCCAGAATTTATCCATAATATCCTATGGCTTTCTATCATAACTCCTACTTAGTGAAATTTGCAAAGAAAATTCGAAATGCCAGCCAGTTGATTCTAAAGTTAAAAGGGACCCTCCTCTTTAATGTTATATACATGGTCACAATCATTAATGCCAAGCATAAAAACATGCATATTACTTATTGCAATAAAACACAATGTCCTATCAGTCATATTATTATTATTTATTAATTATTATTAATTTTTTTATTTATTTTTTTGGGAGGGGGGTGTTGGTTTGTTTTGTTTTGGGGTTGTTTTTTTTTTTTTTTGCAACACTTATGTGGACACTGTGGGCACCCAAAAAATATAAATAAAAGTCGCCTTCGCAGGAATGCAGGAAGTTGTCATTATCATTATCGGCAGGAAGGCATCACCAGGGTTATCCTTCATCAAGATGCCGTTACCATCTTCATTCTCTACTTGCAGACTGTCCAAACAATGTCCGTATATTTATGTCCACAAATCATCGCCAATAATCTACATTAGTTAGCATCTTGAACTCTTCGTGACACCGTCGTCGTATGTATTACAAAACTATTTCTTTTAATGTGTGATAATGGTTTCAGTTGATTATACATGGCAACAGCGACTACAACAGGCAGATATTCTACAGTCGATAGACACGATGCTTACAGGCTCGTCACACCACAAATACACAATGACAATAGCTAATGTCATATCTACACGCTAAATTATGTCTCTTTCCCTTTATAATGAATCTTATCTAACGCTCTTCATTGCCAAGATGAAACCAGAAATGAAAGAAATTGTTGACATTTACAAATGCAAAAGAAGCAATAATGAATAAAAGGCTAAATTTCTCACTGTATGAATAACACATGAAGAGAAGGAAGGTCAATCAAAACCTCAAGAATATGCTCAATTCAAATCAAGACATCCATTTGCTCTAGTTAAAAAAGATGATGTTCCAGTGCCAATAATTCTTGGTGCATCTGGATGATACCATGTTAACACGTCATGGTATATCTGGATGATACCATGTTAAAACGCCCTGATATACCTGGATAATACTATGTGGACACGCCCTGATATATCTGGATGATACTATGTTAACATGCCCTGATATATCTGGATGATACTATGTTAACACGTCCTGGTATATCTGGATGATACTATGTTAACACGTCCTGATATATCTGGATGATACCATGTTAATATTACCGGGTATATACATAAATGATACCATGCTAACACGTCCTGGTATATATATAGATGATACCATGTTAACACGTCCTGATATATCTGGATGATACCATGTTAACACGTCCTGGTATACCTGGATGATACCATGTTAATATTACCGGGTATATACATAAATGATACCATGCTAACACGTCCTGGTATATATATAGATGATACCATGTTAACACGTCCTGATATATCTGGATGATACCATGTTAATATTACCGGGTATATACATAAATGATACCATGCTAACACGTCCTGGTATATATATAGATGATACCATGTTAACACACCCTGATATATCTGGATGATACTATGTTAACACATCCTGATATATACATGTATATATATATATATGGATTATACTATGTTAACACGTCCTGATATATCTAGATGATACCATGTTCACACGTCCTGGTATATCTGAATGATACTATGTTAACACGTCCTGATATATATATGGATGATACCATGTTAACACGTCATGGTATATCTGGATGATACCACGTTAACACGCACTGATATATCTGGATAATACCATGTGGACACGCCCTGATATATCTGGATGATATTATGTAAACACGTCCTGGTATATCTGGATGATACTATGTTAACACGTCCTGATATATCTGGATGATACCATGTTAATATTACCGGGTATATACATGATTGATACCATGCTAACACGTCCTGGTATATATATAGATGATACCATGTTAACACGTCCTGATATTTCTAGATGATACCATGTTAACACGTCCTGGTATACCTGGATGATAACATGTTAACACGTCCTGATATATCTAGATGATACCATGTTCACACGTCCTGATATATCTGAATGATACTATGTTAACACGTCCTGATATATATATGGATGATACCATGTTAACATGTCCTGGTATATCTGGATGATACTATGTTAACATGTCCTGATATGCCTGGAAGATACCATGTTAATACTACCGGGTATATACATAAATGATACCATGTTAACATGTCCTGGTATAGCTGGATGATATCATGCGAACACGTCCTGATATATCTGGATTATACCATATTAACACGCGCTGATATATCGAGATGATACCATGTTCACACGTTCCGGTATATCTGGATGATACAATGTTAACACGTCTTGGTATACCTGGTTGATACCATGTTTACACGTCCTTTTAAATCTGGATGATGCCATGTGAACATGCCTTGGTATATCTAGATGATACCACGTTGACACGTCCTGGTATACCTTGATGATGACAGTATTAGACTTATTGCCAGAAGTCAATGCTACACCTGATAGTAATAGAGGGCTAGGACTTCTCAATATATCTAGACATTGATATAGAGCGAGCACCTCTGCATATATTGATTCGATGACGTAGTGCCAACACCTCTGGATATATCGATTAGATGATACAGTGCCAGCTACTCTGGATATATCGATTAGATGATACAGTGCCAGCACCTCTTGATATATCAGAATGATGATAATGATTGTATTTTCTGGTATACCTGATTGATAATGCTGTGCTTCCTGGTATATCTGAATAACAATTAACCCAAGTGGGCCTATATCGCTAACCTGAGGCATACCACAAGTTTTTAGTTTCTTTAGACATTTTAAAACATAATAAATAAAACAGTAAACATGTACTTCACAATCTTTACTTAATACCCACCAAGTTTCTACAAAATCATTCTAGAAATAATGAAGAAATAGTTGAAAATATGAAAAATCAAACTAACCCCTAGCCGCAAGTAGTGGCCCTATATGAATGATAGGGCCACAATTCCTTACGTTGCGTAAACTTGCAATTTTGATAAACGGAATGGCCGGCACGATTCTACGCATTTCGGCATCAAATGGAGCAAACATCTCGCATATATTAACATTAAGCAAACGATCGGCAATAATAACTTACCCCAATTTGTAGTCTGAAGGCTCCACACACAATTTCCCACCTTGTGTCAAATTTGCCGGTTTGTTTATATGTAGTTTGAATTATCCACTTGTTTGATTCTCTTACCAAGGTCCTATTAAGCATACGTGGGTATGATTCAGATTACATATAACAAACCGGCAAATTTGACACAGGTTAGAAAAAAACTGTGTGTGGAACCTTCAGACGACAGATAGGGGGTAGGTTATTATTGCCGATCGTTTGCTTAATGTTTATATATATAAGATATTTGCTTCATCTGATCCCGCAATGCGTAGAATCGTGCTGGCCATTCTGTTTATCAAAATTGCAAGTTTACGCAACGCAAGGAATTGTGGCCTTATTATTCATTAGGACCACTACTTGCGGCTATCTAACTCCACCCCACCATTCCTTTTGCAATCTTAAATAATTCTTTGACAAAGGCATTCCTTTACTTAATTCTGGCTAAAATACAGCAATTAAGTGCATCTAAATCAACCACAGGGAAAATATTTATGAAAAGTTTTTTGCATTAAAAGTAATCAAAAAACAAATAAATCATTCGGACTGGAATCTAGCAGATCAGCACTTCTTCACAAATCCTTCTAAATCACTCTGATGTGTTCAATTTGTCTCTGAAATGCAGCTGTTCTGAAAAGGACGTTTGTCAACGGAGATATCGTCTAAGATCTACTTTTGGCTATGGTTGTGCCAACTGTTGAAAAATCCGGAAGAAAAACAACTACACTAGCAGAGGACTTCTAGTACTTTATTACTATTAAATTTCATGCACTGAGTCGCTCTACAGCAAATTTTGAAAATTCTAAAAGATATCCTTACTCTACCTTAAAAAACTTTTAAAAATCATGAAAACTAAAAAAAAAAAGATAAATTTTGTCAAAATTCTTTCAAAAACATAACTATAATCTGGCTAAAATAAGCATTTCAGTGCATCAAAAGTCGATCATAGGGATAATACTGATGAAAGTCAAGCTATTTGCATGAAAATATGAAAGTTCAAAAACATGGCAAAACGCGTTAAAAATTTTATTTCCGATTTCAATGAAATGAACAAATTTGAAACAAATATCCTTTTAAATCACTCAGAAGCTATTAATTTATAATCCATACAGTACATTCAAAGAGGGATACTCATTTTTAGCCATGGTGGGGCCACCTACCAGTATGAACAGATTTAGACAAAATGAAAAAAAAAATGGTAAAGGACCATTAGTACTTCATGTATAAAGTTTCATCAAAATCCTTCATGCGGTTCTGAAGAAGAATTCGAAAACGTTAGAAGTTTACAGACAGATGGACGGACTACGGACAACTGGTGATCAGAAAAGCACATTTCAGCTCAAGTGAACTAATAATGCTGTGTTTCCTGGAATACCTGATTCATGATAATGCTAGTACCTGATATATGTGGATGATGATAAAGTGTTAGCATATCTTGATACATTTTGATGATGATAAGTCTTAATACTACTTGAATTTATCTGGATGATGATAAAGTACTAGCACTACGGATCCTGATATATCTGGATGATGAAACAGTTCTAGCACTCGATATATCTGAACAATTAAACAATACCAGCTCAATTCTATATTTCTAATTGCCCTTAATATAGTGCTGGCACTTCATGATATATCTGGATGCTGATACGATGTAAAAATTTCCTGATATATCTCAATTATGCTCAGCGAAAACATTTTATGATATATCTGGATGGTGATACGATATAAACACTTCCTGATTTATCTCAATGATGATCAGTGACAGCACTTTATGATATATCTGGATGGTGATACGATATAAACACTTCCTGATTTATCTCAATGATGATCAGTGACAGCACTTTATGATATATCTGGATGGTGATACGATGTAAAAACTTCTTGATATATCTCAATGATGACCACTGCGTGCACTCATGATACATATACATGTATAAATATGGATGAGGATACAGTGCTTAGCCCTTCCTGATGCATAATTGAAGATGATACAGTACTAGGAATACCTGATACATTCAGACGATGATACAGTGCTAGAACAGTGTACTGTTATATAATCAGGAGAGGTATGTAAGCAACACATTTATCCTCTATCCCTGCGGAGAAGTATGCTATCCATGCACATCTCTAGATTGTATAACGCTGTGTAATGATGTTAATTAATGACTAAAACAGCCTTCTTTAGCGCAGCTTGATTGACAGGCATGCAATAACTAGCGACCACAGATGCTTTCGTGATGCTACCAATGCAAGGAACTTCCGCGTTCACAGAAATATTACACGTCCAATGTCTTTTATATAAATATAAATACTCAAATGCGTACCCATCTATCGCTTTTTGTTTTTATTTAATTTCAAGATGTTTACTGACGTCATTTAAACGAAAATATTACCTACTGATGAACCAAACCGGACTATCACTTAAGTCCAATTATATGTGGATATTTTTAACTAAGCATGATGCATGTTCATTAATATGCCTTATATAGGGCAGAATATTTGAAGAAATTTTGAGATTTGAAGATAGAAATAACAGATTGTATTAATGTTTTCAATGTATTTCTAGTCTTATATATATATATATATATATATATATATATATATATATATATATATATATATATATATATATATATATATATATATATATATATAATTATTAACCAACTTTAAATTACGTGGTGAAAATCGATCACTCTGCAATTCAATCAATGCCTCGTTGCTATTTAAACTGTTATTACGCGGCTTATTTTACCAACAACAGTCTGTTTGTTATGCTTGAAAGAAACGATACCAAAACATTTGATTCGATATTTTTACTGCACGATTGCATTCATTTTCAAACCAAAATATTAGTGCGATGGTGATAGGTGCGTACGAGTTAACTCTCTAAAGCTTCTACTTACCCAGCAAAAACTATGAAACAATCTAGTTTATTCCAAGAGTCGTCCATATATGTGCCTTTTCCGTAGAAACCCATGGCGATGACCTTGATTATCATTTCTATGGCAAAGAAAGCAAATATGAAGAAGTCGAACATCTCGAGGACTTGGCAGCGCGTTGTTGTACACCTTTGGTCAGTGCAAGGTTGGTACATCCCCAGGGTGACACAGTTCAGCATGATGATAAACATACTAATATGCTCGAACCAAGTAAAACAGGAGTTAAGGAAGCAAATATTTTAACAATACAGTATATATTATATGTTGACATTTTCACAAAATATAATTGAATACATGATTACTGGAATAGTGATTCATAGAAATATATCTTTACATAGTATGACAATAGCTTAAGTACAACTCGTGATTAGCGATTATATCTATTTAGATTTAATAACTTCTTGATCCATATGTCTATTGTGCATACATATAGTATAATAAATAGTGCAAAAATGTTCAAGTTATAAACATAACCAGACCTTTGCCCATCCAGATCTCTATCTGAATGGTTGAATGGTGTTTTACGTCGCTTTCAACAATATTTCAGTTATATCGCGACATGGAAGCAGGAGGTTTCAACCTCTTAAACATAGTGGCGCAACCCGGAAATCGAACCCGGATCGTCGGCGCCGCAAGACAAGCGCTTAACCACTACACCAAGCATGTCCCCTCTATCCGAGTGCAACAGTACCTTACATGTGGTGTGGTATTGTAGGTGCTTGAGATCATTAAACTTTCCTAGTACTTCAAATGGCAATAGGTGGCTGATGCATGTCTGGACACAGCAACAACTTCATTACCACGCAGAATACCAGTCTTTGTACATTGTTAATATATTTACAGCTTTTCCATATACAAGATTAATAACGCTGATGATCAGGAACGAAAGTTCAACTCACTCGTCTCGGAGCGAACACGTCTATTGTACTCGTTCTTCACGTAATGCCTCAAAATGAGATAACTACCATAACAGTGGCGGATCCAGAATTTCCGAAAGGGGGGGGGGGGCACATATGAAAGTCAAGGATTCGTCAAAATACTCAGCTATTCTGGGTACCTAATTCGGAGTATTACCCTTATTATTTGAGTGTTTTCAACCTTATCATCTGTATAGCGGGAGGCCCCCCCCCCTTCTAAATCCGCCACTGCATAATATGATGATTGTACGGAGATGATTTCGATGAGGATTATGTATGGTGTATATATATACCAGCTTTTTATATCAACGCTCAGTCATGTCATCCTTGATGCATTCAAATTTTAATTAATAACAACCTTCTCGCTCTTAATCCATTACGTCATAAATTATCAATTAACGAGACAGAAATTCGGTTACAGTAACCGGGAAATTACAAGTTCACAGAGTCTAAACATTCAAGAAATGGCAACAATTTAGCGAGGAAATTATGCTTTCATTCATCACGACGTCGTCTTGTTATAAAATTAAGACTTCTTTTTGGCTAAACCTTTTGTCTTATATTTATCTTATCGTGCCAATATATTGGAATCGACAAACATCCATCGCTAGATAGAGAGCGAGGTGTGCAGCGGTTACATGGCTAATCTCCTATGCAGTAAAGCGTTTTATATCTGCCTCTGTTGGTCGTAAAGCCGGGTCTGTTTAGCGTACACATTTTCAGGCAGGATGCACAAAAACGTTCAGCAACTGGATAGCATCAAACTTTAATGTTAAATAGCGAGTGGTCATTAATTTGGGGATTTTGGCTCGCTTAGTCTTTTTGCTGTCATCACTTGTTAAAGAGGTGCGAGGCATGGAGTAATAGCTGGGAATGACGTATACAGTCTTTGTACGTAGAAGAATTTGAAAGTGAAACTAATTCATAAAAAAGAGCATGGAATACGGTTACGCAATCAATGTCTGTTGCTTGTGAATTTTAGCACGTTCGATTATCATCCTTTTGATTGATTAAAACCAAGTCTTCAATGTTCTAGTGTCTGTTGGAGAACTGTATAAATTCATTCTGAGCATTTTCTCCTATTTGAAAGGTTATCCTTTCACTGTAACTTAAATGTTCTTCTTTCTAATAGGACTGCCGCAAACCTTATATTTAATGTTTTGTTGTCTAACGAGATTGTCGTAAACTGTGTTGAAAACGTTCTCTTGTATGATGGGATTGTCGTATTGATTGATTGATCACTCTTTCACGTCACTCCACGATTATTTCACTGGTATGGTGACGGGATCTGCCTGATGCATTGCATACTGAGAAATTTACACCTTTGCAACGGACCCACCCGAAGCAGTGAAGGATCATTTAGTACCACGCCTACTGTGACACGGCACCTCGGTTTTGCTGTCTCACCCGAAAGACAGAACACCGATGTGCCCACGGCGGTAGTCGAACTCGTGACCACCGGGGCATAAACTGAGCAATTCATCCACTGAGTTACACAGGCTACAGGGTCTGTCATAATCTTTATCAGATGAGATAAATGCAAAGCTGACTAATAATGTTCTATTATCAGATGGGACTAGTATGACACTTATATATACGTTCTCTTGTTTGATAAGATTGCCGTAAACCTGATTTGTAACAAACTTATACCTCAAAAGATTGTTACACTCTAATAACTCACAAGATTGCAATTAACCTGATCTATCACACTTTAAACCTCATAAGATCATATTAACCTTATCTATAACACTTTAATACTTAATAAGATTGTCGTAAACATAAACTATAACACTCTAATACCTCATCTATACCACTCTAATACCTCAAAAGATTATAAACTTTATTGATAACACTCTAATACCTCATAGGATCGCCGTAACCCTTGTAATATCGCATAAGATTATAATACACTTTATCTATAACACTTTGATACCTAATTAGATCCTGCAAAACATTATCTGTAACACTATAATACCTCATAAGATTGTCGTAAACCTGATCTATAACACTTTAATATCTCACAAGATCGTGGTAAACTTAATTGATAACTCTGTGATACCTCATAACTGAATTCCTGATCTACAACATTTAAATACCTAATGAGAATCTCGCAAAACACCTATAACACTATAATACCTCATAAGATTGTCGTAAACCTGATCTGTAACACTCTGATAACTCATAAACCTGGTCTATAATACTCTAATATCTCATAAGATTGTGGTAATCCTGATCTATAATACTCTAATATCTCATAAGACTGTGAAATTTATTCTTATCTTTAACTTATAATTCTCTGGTATGAGTATCGTATAAATTTATTCATATTGTTCTTTCCACGGATGGGACTCTTGTTCAATGCCTTTATACATGCATATTCACCCTTCAAAAGCAATTGCAGGTTTTACTCTGTTGGAACTGTGTAAAATCATATCTTACATAATCTAGATTCCACTGGAAATATTTAAAACGACACATTGCATTTACGTGATGTGTCTCTTTGGATTATTTTGAACACTTTCTTACTTTTTCTGTTGTTGTTGTTGTTGTTGTTGTTATTGTTGTTGTTTTATTTGGGGGGGGTTGTGTCTGATTGAATTGTTTTAATTATTTCTTTCTGTCTGGGATTAAGTTAAGTATTATACCTGCCTTATTCTCACACTAGGATAGAATGATCTTACTCTCTTAATCTTATCCCTGCGTTATATCCTTTCGGATAAGAATGACCTAACCTAATTCCTACCTTACATGCTTTTTATTGAGATTGGCTTTAACACATTCCCACATAATATCATTTCTGATCGGATTGTCTTTCATAAATCTGACAAATTATCCCTTGTGATGGGATTGTCTTTAGAAATTCCTGCAAAGTATAAATTCTGGTGGGACTTTCATTAACTAATCCTACACAATATCCTTTCTAATGGAATTGTCTTTTATTAATAAAATTCTATAGAATATCCATTCTGATGTCATTGCATTACCCAATCATAATATCCACAATATATTTTTGGATGTCATTTACCAATCCTTACCTCATATCCTCCTGATGTAATGCTCTTAAACCAATCCCCACTTCATATCCTCCTGATGTAATGCTCTTAAACCAATCCTTACCTCATATCCTCCCGATGTAATGCTCTTAAACCAATCCTCACCTCATATCCTCCTGATGTAATGCTCTTAAACCAATCCTCACCTCATATCCTTCTGATGTAATGCTCTTAAACCAATCCTTACCTCATATCCTCCTGATGTAATGCTCTTAAACCAATCCTCACCTCATATCCTCCTGATGTAATGCTCTTCAACCAATCCTTACCTCATATCCTCCTGATGTAATGCTCTTAAACCAATCCTTACCTCATATCCTCCTGATGTAATGCTCTTAATCCAATCCTTACCTCATATCCTCCTGATGTAATGCTCTTAAACCACTCCTTACCTCATATCCTTCTGATGTAATGCTCTTAAACCAATCCTTACCTCATATCCTCCTGATGTAATGCTCTTAAACCAATCCTTATCTCATATCCTCCTGATGTAATGCTCTTAAACCACTCCTTACCTCATATCCTCCCGATGTAATGCTCTTAAACCAATCCTTACCTCATATCCTCCTTATGTAATGCTCTTAAACCAATCCTTATCTCATATCCTCCTGATGCAATGCTCTTCAACCAATCCTTACCTCATATCCTCCCGATGTAATGCTCTTAAACCAATCCTTACCTCATATCCTCCTGATGTAATGCTCTTAAACCAATCCCCACCTCATATCCTCCTGATGTAATGCTCTTAAACCAATCCTCACCTCATATCCTTCTGATGTAATGCTCTTAAACCAATCCTTACTTCATATCCTCCCGATGTAATGCTCTTAAACCAATCCCCACCTCATATCCTCCTGATGTAATGCTCTTAAACCAATCCTCACCTCATATCCTTCTGATGTAATGCTCTTAAACCAATCCTTATCTCATATCCTCCTGACGGAATGCTCTTAAACCAATCCTTATCTCATATCCTCCTGATGTAATGCTCTTAAACCAATCCTTACCTCATATCCTCCTGATGTAATGCTCTTAAACCACTCCTTACCTCATATCCTCCTGATGTAATGCTCTTAAACCACTCCTTACCTCATATCCTCCCGATGTAATGCTCTTAAACCAATCCTTACCTCATATCCTCCTGATGTAATGCTCTTAAACCAATCCTTATCTCATATCCTCCTGATGTAATGCTCTTAAACCAATCCTTACCTCATATCCTCCTGATGTAATGCTCTTAAACCAATCCCCACTTCATATCCTCCTGATGTAATGCTCTTAAACCAATCCTTACCTCATATCCTCCCGATGTAATGCTCTTAAACCAATCCTCACCTCATATCCTCCTGATGTAATGCTCTTAAACCAATCCTCACCTCTTATCCTCCTGATGTAATGCTCTTAAACCAATCCTTACCTCATATCCTCCTGATGTAATGCTCTTAAACCAATCCCCACTTCATATCCTCCTGACGGAATGCTCTTAAACCAATCCTTACCTCATATCCTCCTGATGTAATGCTCTTAAACCACTCCTTACCTCATATCCTTCTGATGTAATGCTCTTAAACCAATCCTTACCTCATATCCTCCTGATGTAATGCTCTTAAACCAATCCTTATCTCATATCCTCCTGACGGAATGCTCTTAAACCAATCCTTCCCTCATATCCTCCTGATGCAATGCTCTTAAACCAATCCTTACCTCATATCCTCCTGACGGAATGCTCTTAAACCAATCCTTACCTCATATCCTCCTGATATAATGCTCTTAAACCAATCCTTACCTCATATCCTCCTGATGTAATGCTCTTAAACCACTCCTTACCTCATATCCTCCCGATGTAATGCTCTTAAACCAATCATTACCTCATATCCTCCTTATGTAATGCTCTTAAACCAATCCTTATCTCATATCCTCCTGATGTAATGCTCTTAAACCAATCCTTACCTCATATCCTCCCGATGTAATGCTCTTAAACCAATCCTTACCTCATATCCTCCCGATGTAATGCTCTTAAACCAATCCCCACCTCATATCCTCCTGATGTAATGCTCTTAAACCAATCCTCACCTCATATCCTTCTGATGTAATGCTCTTAAACCAATCCTTATCTCATATCCTCCTGATGTAATGCTCTTAAACCAATCCTTATCTCATATCCTCCTGATGTAATGCTCTTAAACCAATCCTTACCTCATATCCTCCTGATGTAATGCTCTTAAACCAATCCTTACCTCATATCCTCCTGACGGAATGCTCTTAAACCAATCCTTACCTCATATCCTCCTGATGTAATGCTCTTAAACCAATCCTTACCTCATATCCTGCTGATGTAATGCTCTTAAACCACTCCTTACCTCATATCCTCCCGATGTAATGCTCTTAAACCAATCCTTACCTCATATCCTCCTTATGTAATGCTCTTAAACCAATCCTTATCTCATATCCTCCTGATGTAATGCTCTTAAACCAATCCTTACCTCATATCCTCCCGATGTAATGCTCTTAAACCAATCCTTACCTCATATCCTCCCGATGTAATGCTCTTAAACCAATCCCCACCTCATATCCTCCCGATGTAATGCTCTTAAACCAATCCTCACCTCATATCCTTCTGATGTAATGCTCTTAAACCAATCCTTATCTCATATCCTTCTGATGTAATGCTCTTAAACCAATCCTTATCTCATATCCTCCTGATGTAATGCTCTTAAACCAATCCTTACCTCATATCCTCCTGATGTAATGCTCTTAAACCAATCCTTACCTCATATCCTCCTGATGTAATGCTCTTAAACCACTCCTTACCTCATATCCTCCCGATGTAATGCTCTTAAACCAATCCTTACCTCATATCCTCCTGATGTAATGCTCCTAAACCAATCCTTATCTCATATCCTCCTGATGTAATGCTCTTAAACCAATCCTCACCTCATATCCTTCTGATGTAATGCTCTTAAACCAATCCTTATCTCATATCCTCCTGATGTAATGCTCTTAAACCAATCCCCACCTCATATCCTCCTGATGTAATGCTCTTAAACCAATCCTCACCTCATATCCTTCTGATGTAATGCTCTTAAACCAATCCTTACCTCATATCCTCCCGATGTAATGCTCTTAAACCAATCCTTACCTCATATCCTGCTGATGTAATGCTCTTAAACCAATCCTTACCCCATAACCTTCGCAAGGAATGTTCTTAAACCAATCCTTACATAATATCCTTCCTGATGGAATGTTCTAAAAACAATCCTCATATCCTTCCTGATGGACTACTCTTGAACTAATCCTTATATTATATCCTTGGTAATGGGATTGTTTTAACCAATTCTTGAATAATATCCTTTCTAATGAGATTGACTTTAGCCAACCCCTACATAATATTATTTCTTATCGGGTTGTCTTTAACCAATATCTACAAAATATATCTTATGGGATTATTTCTACATTGTCTTTAAACTAAACATTCTGATTTTATACGAAACTGTCTACGCCCAATCCCTACATACCCTATATTCCAATGGGATATTTCCTTTTACTGGAGTTTTTTCGGGTAATGTTTTTAATATTCTAATTTCTGGTGGGATCTTGTTTCATTTCATCTTTCCAAGGCTTCGAATTATGAGATATTTATAAAAGTGAATTTTCATATACCTTTGATAGTAAGACATAGGAATAATCTGTTCATTAACTATAAGCGTGTAGCTAATTCTAAAATAAGCTTAGGGTAAGACATGGTGTAGTGGACATATGTTTGGCGTGCAGTGCAGGCAATCTAGGTTCGATTCCCACACTGTCCCACTATATTTCAGAGATTGGTTACTACCTGCTTCCAAAATAAAAGAAAAATGTTTAAAAGCGACGTAATACACCAAACAACCAATCATCAAAATAGATGCATTTTAAACTTGAAATTAACAAAATATTTCAAACATTTGGTGGAAAATCATTCATTAAATGCTACTAACTATGTGTATGCATGTCTATGACGATAACATATTTGGCCGCCATAGTAACGCAGTGTCGCTTGGGGTTTGTTACAAGTGCATTCTCCAACACCGATTGTGTTATTTGATTCCCCTTGATTATAACTCGGTATAGAATAACAAGAAGAGCACTTTATATCATCAAATTACGATTCATATTACTTACACAATATATTAATGAACTTCGCCATGTTCGAATTTCTCCGGCTGATTTCTAATTAGTTGTTGCAAATCAATTCAATCGTTGTGCAATTCAAGAACACGAGATTTCTGATAATATGCAACCAAAAAGTAATGCAATATCTTAATAAATGCTTTCATACTCGTAAATGTTTTCTTCTCAAAGTATGAGCGAAATCCTGTTTATTTCAAAGTACACTAATCTTTATAATGTCCACTCAATAAAAACATATACCACAGCAGCAGCAGATTCAGAAGGACAGCCCTCCCCCTTTTTGGCCGAAAATTAATCATATGTCCATTCTTCTGACGATTTGCTGTTGAGAACGTTTTATTCATTTTTTTTTTCATTGTCCTAATTATTATTCATTGTCCTAATTATTATCATCATCATTATCATCATCACTACCACAACCACCACCACCATCATCCTCATCATCATCATCATCATCATTATCATTATCACTACCACAACCATCATCATCATCATCACTATCACAACCAACACCACCACCACCACCACCATTGTCATCATCATTTTCATCATCACTACCACAACCACCACCACCATCATCCTCATCATCATCATCATTATCATTATCACTACCACAACCATCATCATCATCATCATTATCATCATCACTACCACAACCACCACCACCATCATCATCCTCATCTCCATTATCATCATCATCATTATGTTTGGTTTGCGCCCGTCCCCATTTCTGAAATCCTGGATCAGCGACTGATTAGAACGACAGATTTCAGATGTTAAATTGATTTAGTTCTATTCGGTTACCATTTAGCTCGGTCGTAAGAAAGGGTACTATCCTTTATAAAATCAGAATCCATCCGCAATGAAACACATCCATGTTTTAAAATTCAAATACAACAACTTACAAGCAAGTATATTAATAGCATTTAAACTAATGATGAAAATTTTGTAACTGATTTTGATATTAATGGAGCATCTACTTTATCATAACTCTGTGATTATTTTGGCTCTTCTTGAAAGGAATTTGCCAGTTAGTTTGTTACACAAATATTTCGGACTTCCTACTGTTAAAGCCTTGAGCTTCTCTCAACCTGGCGCACTAAACTCACACATATATATATATATATATATATATATATATATAATATATATATATATATATATATATATATATATATATATATATATATATATATATATATATATATACTTGATAATAGCATGACATCAATGCATTTTATTAAACCTTTAAAACGTTGTCTGACATCGTTGGAGACCACTACAATCAATGAAAAAAAGTAAAAATGATCTCCGGCTATAATTGGTTTGTATCCCTCATATCCTTGCTTTATTTATGGGTGTATTTTCTAGCGTAATTCTATCGTATTAAGTTCCCTGGTGCTATTAAATGGCCTTTGATCTCCCCTCCCCCACGATAAAACAATTATTCTTCAACTAGGAAAATCATTTTTTAGTAATGCTATTTATTCCTCAGTCCGGCACCGGAGGAGCCATTGTTCCCAGCTTAAGCAATAAAACACAGTGTAATGACTGTGGATAAATGAAGTCGACATTCGTTTTTAATGATTTTTGTTCAATCATAACCGGTAAAATGATCCGTAAGAACCGATTCCGTGCACAAGTTCTCCGGTAATAGTTATCAGACATCCATCATTTAATCAGAGCTCCCCCTAAGTAAACAATACCGCTGGGATCTCTTATTCACAGGAGTAGACGGCAACTTGGAGTTTAAACATGTTCTAATAAAGTACACAATATTTTGTCAATACCAGAAACGTGTGATGTCTTCATTTCAATGTATAATTCATCAGAGAGAATAACAGGCGGTCGACGGCAATAAAGCTTTTTACCAACTCTATGAAATCGCCGTATTCCTTCACATACAATCGGGTCAAACCTCGTGACAAATTGCCGAAATACTCAGTGTTCCCTGCAAATGGTGTTTTTCAGTTCTTATTTTCATTGTTGCAAGTTATATTCTTTTCATAGAATTATTCATAACAAATGGAGAATTTGATGAAAGTTGACAGCAATAGTTCTACATGTCCCTTATAATTGCTGTTGTGTTTTGGCTGGATCTGTTCTGGATCTGATCCTAGGCAGAGCAGAAAGATCTAGGCGGGTATCCTCCTTTGTGAAGACAAACTTCAGATAAGCTGCACTGAATGAAAACCTCAATTTATCACAATGTTCTTGAATTATAATGCAGCGTTGCTTTTCGGTAAATTCTGAAGTGAACATCTTACCTAAGAAAATTCTGATACTTTCAGTTTTATTATGTGCATGCAATTGACTATCTATGATTTCAAACACAGATTGTTTGGTATCTCTCTATCTTTTTAACCATTTTTATTCCATTGTGTTACTCAATGCGTTCCCATTAGGAAAACATGCATGTACTATTTTGAAGAATATCTTCTGTTGAATCTGTTTTATATAAATACTATTTTCGTAAAACCAGTACATGAAATATATAACTGTATATCCAAACAACGCCGATCATTCCTCGGAAACACGATAACCCGATTGTCTTTTCTTTTCCACCACATGATATTATATTTCACAGATATATACATCTTTTTATCATATATATTTATTAAAATACAAAGAAAGTAAACAATAATATGGTTAATTTCTGAATATTTTCTTTGTAATCATCCGTGAGATGAATTTATAAAATCGGATTTTGCATGCAAAGATAAAAGAATTGGAAGATGGATTAGAATCAGATACAAATGGCAACATCTATTTACATTTTCCATTCCTTGACAGAAATGACTTTCTCTCTGTCTTACATACTATGACATATTTGTAATACGTATGATAGTTATATGTCACATTATGACTTGAAGTTTTTTGAATGTACATGAAAATATTTTCTTTTCAGAGACTTTTCATACTGCAAAAATACTAATCAGCAAAAATACTAATCTGCAAAAAAAAAAATAAATAAATAAATATGAAGAAGAAGACGAATCGCGCACTGTACGTTTAATGTCAAAATGAATTATGTAAATGTGGAGTAGACAAAGTCAAATTAAACAAGAAAACATAAACGAATTCTAATAACATCCTCTACCCAAAAATCCCTTTCGCAAAGTACGAAAAATATTTATTAAGAAGTACGTGCATAAAATGAGGACTTTAAATGATAAATGAAAATGAGAATATAATAAAACGAACAAAGTATTTCATAGTTTATTATCAATTACGACAGCGTAGCTCTCTCTCTCTCTCTCTCTCTCTCTCTCTCTCTCTCTCTCTCATTATGATTATTATTACAATTATTATTATTATTACCTCTAAACATTTACTGCATTGTTGAGCCTTTCCCTATGTCTAAGAAATTTATCAAATTCCTATAAACAACACATAAATTGATGTAGCCTAATGTCTCATTAGGTTCATACAGTATCACATCTGTTACATTCCATCGTTAGGCTGTAAAGTTAAAGTTTACAAACAAACAACAGCAGTACTCAAAGATGAGCAAGGTTCCGGAGTATCAATTTAATATCATACGACAAACGCTATACGACCAAGGCTTCGGTATATCAATAATGAGGCTAGAATGATACTTTTATCATTAACTACAACGTGTTCAAAGAAGCATGTGTCGCATTCTATCCATACTAATAATTTGACTCCTACCAGACAGACAGAGGGACACCGGACAAATCAATCCCAAAATGTCGCGTTGCTTTGCATGCGACATAAAAACACACGTTTGCAATGGTGTAATTCTATAAAAAGATGATGCATATGATAAAGATATCAGTTATGAAGAGATTGGACCAACTTGGATACTTAATTTTGGAGAAGAATTCTTTTACCTTATTGTTATTGAAGTAAAATATATCGTCTGGGGTTTGAAATAAACGATTTTCTGTACTTTACATTTATTGTCTCAGCTTGACATTCCATTGTTTAAGGAGAAAAAATATGCTTGGGAAATGAGATAATATATAACGGTTGTCCAGATATTCACAAGTCACTGTGAAAAAAGTATCATTTTTGCAGCTGAACAATATCACAAAATGTTCCACATCAAATAATGTTCTTGAAGAAAAATCAATACTTCTCTGGGTGGTTAGTGGAACGGTAAACATTCAGATTGGTGTAATGTACCACAGGGACCTGCAGGCGATACGACAAAGGTCATGTGATGGGATCATGTGTGTACGGGTCATACCTCGGGTGTCTGATCACCCCCAGGGTCATCCCGCTTCAAAAATATACAAAATATAACATGCTTTCCTCAGAAAATTCAAATGTTTAGAAACAGCAGATACATTTAGTTTTCCTGACAATATGTTATTGATATTTCATAGCAATTAGGAGAGGTCAGATCAGGTATTGTCGATGGTATCGTCATGGACTTTAATAATAATAAGTGGGAAAAGTAATTACAAAACACATTAGTAATGGTGTTACTAGAAGATCTCGCGTTATCTGTTAATTTCATTTTGGAACAGATGTTGCACAAGTAGACGCCATTGTAACTTGATTTAAATACAACTGAAAGTTTATATAATTTTAAAACACACGAAACGTCTGTATGTCTACAGCATGATGGCTTAATAACACATACTGATAGTTTATAATCTATGTGAACTACATTTGGAAAAAAAAATACCTTAACCCCCAACCCCCTCGCCTCCCTTTTCAGACATTAGACATACGACATCACAAGCCTCTGGTAACGCGAACGCAGACTGATCCTTTCAGTCACAACTCAAGCATGCTTCCAACAGAGCTACTACGGCAATTACTGAATGTCCAGAAACCAACACCATAAGAAGTGACTTTATACGGTCATTGCTCATTGTAATACTACATTATGTTTCAGTTACAACAACTCGACTGCTGATACAATATCTTAAACTAGTGTGGTGCATTGGGCAATACATATAACACATGAATGCGTTTATTAGCACAGTGCCATGCTGTACAAAAGGCAGTCACATGTACATGAAGTATAATCTCTGCGATGTATCAATGTGCATGCACAAGAATATTTATTATTATTTTTTTTTTTTTTGGTTGAAAAACGGGGGGAGGGGGGGTATTGTTCTTCTCTGTTTTCTTCTGGGGGTGTTTTTTTTTTCATGTATATTTATTTCCAATGAGTTATCAAAGGAGAAAAGAATATTAAGTGACATATATAAAAGTCAATCCGACAGAAGTCACGGAAAAATATTCAATATCAAATGAATAATCATTTATCCTGAAGGGGAAGAAGAAAAGAGCATGAAAGACAAAAGAAAATATGTAAATGACCTTACAGATAGGAGAAGACAATTTTTACAAGTGTAAGCGATAAATCCTCGCTTAAATGAGGTGTAACCCGTGATTTCTCGCACCTGTTCGAGATCGTGACTAGAAACTGTAGTACGCCAACGATTGCCAGGGTTTCTGACCATATTAGTATCGATTAACGATGGAAGCGGCTGTTAATTTATCAAGACTCTTCACATCACAAGATTAAAACTGTATGTACTACAAAAGCAAACTGATGATTGCCTATATATCTTCTTGCCATAGTAACTGATTATACCCCATAAAATTAATCACAAAAAAATGAACGACAGCAAAACATAGGTAATATAGTGAAGATAAGTCTTACATCCAGTCACGCTGCTAACATGTGACATTTTTAACTAATAATATCTTTTGTTTTGCGGATAAATATAATGTTATTTGGTATTTATTATAACGTAACTATGTTTTAACTAACTTTAGCTGACCCTTCTGATGAAATGGTTTTAAAGGAAAACTAGAGAAACCAAATACTGCTAAATAATGTCATTGTATGAAGATTTTGATTGAAAATAACATTTCATTTATTTTGTTTTTTCTTCTTTGAATAACAACATTCTATTTTGATGCAAACTTTCTAAACCGGTGTAGCCCAGTGGATGAGGTGCTCTGCTCCTGAAAGGGAGGCCCGGGTTCGACCCCGCTATGGGTGCACCGATGTCCTGTCTTTCGGATGAGACACTAAAACCCAAGGTCCCGTATCATGGTAAGCGTGGCACGTACAAGACCCCTCACTGCTTTGGGAGGGTCCGTTGCAAAGGTATAGATTTATATGCGATGCATCAGCAGAAGACGTCACCATAAACGTGAAATAATTGTGGAGTGACGTAAAACAAGCTGAATCATCAATCAATCAATACTGCAACATTACAACAAAGCAACAAACAAACGAAAATGGACAGAAATTGTACAGAGTTTATATGCTTGTCTTGCGGTGTAGAAGAAAAAGGTTCGATTCCCAGATTGCACCCCTGTGTTCAAGATGTTGGTAAGTCCCTGAATCCATGTTAAAATATGACTGAAAATGTATTGAAAGCGACATTAAACACCCATCAACCACAAATATCTCTCATGAAGCTGAAAAGTGTTTTCCACGTATAAGACAAGTCCGACGAAGTAGAACACCGATACCCCATTGGTATTGGAAATATAAACCTTAGTGCATTATTAATTTTGAGCGCCTATATGGTTTCCCGTCAAATTAGATTTTGAGTAAGTCCATTTGGTACTCATGTACGATATCGATAAAAGTCAATACAGGTCATATCGCCGACCGCAAGCACTTACTGCTAATAAAGAAAGCAGACACTACAGTGCGGTGGTAGACACTCCGTGCTACGGAAGTAGCAATAAGCACATCAAAATGGTGCGATTCCATGTAACTGAATAAAGTGTGAATATTTTATATTTCCTTCTATTGTTTACTGAATTTCTAGATGCCTGGGATATAAAGCAGCGACCTCCTTCGTCATTATTTTGATATTATTGCATTTTTTATTGATAGCAAAGTACCAAATGAAAATTATAATTAAATCTTTGTCATTAAAAATCCAGTAACATGCAAACAGCTAACATATTTGACCGTATATGTCAATATCGAACGCCCATTAACGGATTTGAATAAAAAATAATAATAATAAAAAGGCAACATATTTCAAGCTCGTGAAAGATTTACGTAACATCTATATATCTTATAATGTTGATTGATTGATTGATTGATTATTGGCTATAGTTTTACGTCACTCCACGATTATTTCACGCATTTGAAGACGACATCTACCTGATGCATCGCATACAAATCCATACCTTTGTAACGGAAACGGACTCACTCAAAACAATAAGGGACCTTTGACGTGCCACCCCTACCGTGACACGGACCCTCAGTTTTCACTGTCTCGTCCGAAAGACAGAACACCGGTGTGCCTACTGGCAGGGGTCGAACCCCGGACTTCTCAGTCAGGAGCCGAGCACCTTATCCACTAAACTACATCGGCTCCTTAAAAATATGGGAGAGATCAAAGTCAAATGTGCGCTGTATATTATGCGCTTTGGGACCGCTTGGAAGTGCTTTTGTACTTTTCTGGCGATAAAAGAGTACACGGTTTATGATGTAGGACATCTGGCGTAGCGGTACATGCTTGTGGTGCGCTTCTGCATACTCGTGCGGTATACAGTTACATCACAGTTGTCTACGACAATGAAACCCCTTACTTTGAAGACTCAATAATTACACTCTGATGTGGTACATGTAATCATTTGTTGTGCCAATCTGTTCTTCTCTCAATGTTTTATCAGAGAAAAATGAGTCTTTTTATATTTTTATTATGCAAGTATATCTAGTCAGGCACAGAGCGTATAATTTATCGATTGTAAGATGGGCATCATGAATCTTAAAGACTGTGTGCTTGCTATGGCTGATTTCAAAACCAAACAAAAATGCATAAATAATTAACTTCATTTTTATAAATATTGATAATCTACAGTATACCATGAGGATTTTCGTAAATTAGAAGAAGGCTCTCAAAGATGATAAAATATGCAATCCACGGAGAAAATGTCGTCACAGATATATCGTTGTCTAGCGATATCCTCTCGTTAGTATGTAATGATAATTATGCAGACACATCCCTGGAGACTAGTATACCCATTCATAAACGTCAGGACGGTTGTGAAAAGCACGGCACTGCTATGCCAGATAGTCGGTATAACTTGTTAGTCGTGAGTGACAACGACAAGTATGCTGATAGATTATGTCCTAAATAGCTGCTTACACCCATGATTCAGGAGCGAATTAATGCCGGACGATGTGTCTCATCTGAGATCGAGTCCAAGACTTTCATTCATAAAGCTCGGGGGCTGGCATTTAATCAAAAATGTAGACTTAACTAGTGTTCAGGTAATTGGAATGTATGTTTCAGTGTATATACTTGTTTGAATAAAAATATACCGTGTTTTATAACAACAACAATCATTTTCAACTTCATGCCAGATATATTTTCAGCTTTTAGCTTTATCTTTGTTCCTTTGTATGTCATGGGTTTCGCTCATCTAAGGCATTCCAAACAAAAACCTACATTTAGTTTTATACAAATTCTTTTGAAGAAGATACTTCTAAATTTCTTTATTGAAAATAGGATTTAAGTCATGGGCAAAATAATGAGAAGACTTGCCTTACTTGAAAAGTTACTAAGCATTTTAAGAATTAGATTTGAATTTTAATCTACAACGCATTTTGATAAATAAACTGAATGATATAAAACGTGTTTTCGTGGGATATTCTAATATGTAACCTGAAAATAATCCATAATTTCTTTTTGTTTTCTTTCGAGGTTTGTTTTTGTTTTTGTTTGTTTGTTGTTTATTGCCTTTTTTGTAAGGAATAGTGTAATAGAAGATTACAGGGCTCACAGTAAGTAATGAATCTCTAACATCTATCAGTCTGCAAATGAAGTAAACTTTGTTCATACATGTACAGGTATAAATTAAGACATTATAATTTACTTTTGACAACTTTAACATCTATGCTGGATGTATTTCCATTTACCCCCTATGTATCATATATATTCAAAGCCAGTGTAGTTCAATTTGATAAATTTAAGTTAAGAGAGGTCCGAAGTTCGAGTCTCACCAGTGACCCGTCGGTGTCCTGTCTTTTGAATGAAAAAATAAAAAACGATACGAGGTTTTATGTCACAGTAGATGAGGAACATACAAAATCCCCATTGCTTCGGATGGGTCCGTTGCTAAGGTCTAATTTTCTGTGCATTGCATCAGGCATATAAATGCAATAATCCCGGAGAGAAGTAAAACAAACAAAATGTATAAGGTTAAGATGGTAGGATCGCCTAAACCAAGATACCCATTGGTGGATCTAGATTTGAGACTGGGTATCTGGACTCATCTTGAGTTTAATGGACAAAAATACTTTTCCTCCATAATGTTTCGAAATATGTACATTTGCAACCACAACATCGTTGGACCCGTCCTTGAAAAATAAGGTCCAATATTT
This sequence comes from Pteria penguin, assembly GCA_035048485.1. NCBI lineage: Eukaryota > Metazoa > Mollusca > Bivalvia > Pterioida > Pteriidae > Pteria > Pteria penguin. The sequence continues at coordinate 42,729,591 of CM068580.1, read as the reverse complement.
ACCAGATCAAACGGTCAAAGTTACAAATTATGGTATGAATCAAAAGGACATACCACAAAGGACACATATGACAGCCCTAGCTCTCTTGGTTGAAGAGTGATGTCCTTGGTCTAATTTTTTTAAATGAAGATCAAAGGTGAAGGTCAAGGTCATTAGGTCATCAGCCATGATATCACTGAAAATTCTTGTTACCAAGAAAACACGTGAAATATTAAAGAACTGGCTGTATGGCTGAAAAGTTATGTCTAATAATAAAGTTGTCCACAAACAAATAGCCAGTCAGAGTGGACAAAAACAATATGTCCCGGATCTTTCGATAAACAGCAAACGATGTCCTCTTGAAACAGATCGTGTTGTGAAAAACAATAAAAGCAAAAGGCCCGTGACAGTACTACTTAAAAGACTTGAGAAAAGCACACTGGCAAATGTGTATCATAATCAGAGGCAAATCGATGGCTTTTGAAAAGTGGTGCCTGCACCAAGAACTCCAAGTAGAAAAGCCCTTAAAAGTTTCATTAGAAACAATGGGTATTCCTGTATGCAATACCCTTCCATAGAAGATAAGTGCGAGGAATAGAAGACAAAATTAAGTCTAATTAAATTAGAAGACAATTAATTTTAAGCACGTGTTTTCTGTAATTACCATCCTCCTTCAAATGTTCACTCTAAATGGGGCTTATATAACCAGAACAGCTGACAATACAAGCCTTATGCAACACTGATAAGTTCGTCAGTTGTTCCAAGTGTGTCAAACTGACATATAGCTCCCTCTTTCAGATCGAAAAATATCTTTATCTTGCCAAGTCCTATATGTTTGACATAGAATTCATTTCTTCTCATGTTATATTAGTTACTTCAAGAATGTCAAGGTCATATATGAAACGATGGGCACTTTTATTTTATTTACAGATGAGATGGTAAATTTTACTGTGTACTTATTTGGGTAAAATAAATAATTTCCTAAAAGAAATAAATTTGGGAGTGACACTGAGTAAATGTTGAATAACTCCCCCCTGTTTTGTTTTTATTATAAACTGAGAGACAAATGTGACATATTTGTTAGATTACATATCCCAACTTAATTTCATCAAGGACATACAAAGATTATAACGCCATGCAGATTAGTCCGCGTCTCTGATGTAATCTAAATCAACCGTAATCTTAATTGAATCGGCTCACAAAGCGAATACAGTGCAATCGTCATCTCGCTAGTGTCAGCTATCGCCATGACGACTCCATCCTTTATTCATTTTTCAATGCACTCGACAGACTGATGATGGATGTTTAAAGACGAGGAATAACACTATGAACTCACATACAGACACACAAACACACAGACACATACACACACACACACACACACACACACACACTCTCTCTCTCTCTCTCTCTCTCTCTCTCTCTCAAATCCTTTACACATCTAAAGTACATTTTATAAGGTTACTTGTGAACATTAAGAGAATCTTGTCAATCAAATCGTAGAGATAACTTGAAACTGTTACTAATGCAGTGCAGTCATTGAAGAGAACAAAGGCAACATAATGCGTCTACCACCCTATTCGTAATCTGTTCGACTACATTAGCTCAGATAATCAAGGCCTCTATAAAAGCTCTACAGTGATGAGCAAGCAGCTGATTCCAGCTCGATTCCCTGGGTACATATCCAATGCCAATCATGGTCTAATAAAGCATCATATTTTGTCAATATAACTGGCTAGATTCTCTCGTCGCCTTCTCACTCGTTATTTTTCCCAGCTGGAAGCCAATGTGGAACAATTATAGAATGGCAATATTGTCTAGGGAAAGTCAGGCTGTGTAGACATGGCTACAATACATTTTACTAAAGGCAATCTGAAGCGCAAGATTTAGTCTTCAAAGCTAAAATCATAAATAAAAGTGAATGAAAAACCTGGAAGAAATGTTGAATAAGAATGTAATCTAACTATTTTGTACGGCATTGAGTTTTAAATGCAGTTTCCTCCTAGTCATGAGACAATCTTTCATAGTAAAATCAGAAAATCTCTATCGCACAAGGTAATCTATGCCACTTCGCGAATAAAGTTGACCATAGGGAGACAGAACTTAAATTCAAAAGCTTACCACTGGGAAAACTAGCGAACACATAAAATCAATCCATAAAGATATCAAAATGCCACCGGCACTCTAACAGACTGGAGAGTAAATCGAATCGAGGAGTCGTAAACACTGTATATACCTTTAGCGCTTAGGAGTTAGTCATCCAAAAATCGTAAATGACGTACCAGAATGCACACTCGCTGTGTCTTCAACAACGAAGTCCAAACGTTATCGGTAAGAAGACGACATTTATCACACCGCTTTGTGCTATACCCATCGTCTGTCTACATCAACAGTAGGCAGTTAAAATAACTTCACACAATGAGACTGAACGATTTTTAAATATATTCCAATAAATACTGTGAAAAATGCACCTTCTTAATTTTTGCTTAGAAAATGCGGTTAACGTGTATAATGCAAGTTTGAGACAATATGGCCCTAAAATGACGATTTCCTTCCAAAGAAGCAATATCTACATAAAGCTTCGAATTACAGCGTAGAAATAAAGAATGAGATTACATAATAAAATTAAGAAACAATAATATCCCCGATACGTTCTCCCAGGGAAATGTAATTATTGTATATGCGATTTCTTCAAAGTGAAAAATAACCCGTCGGGGTAATTGTGAATCAATGTCCATCCGTTGCTGATGTAGTAAAAGCTACTTTTGACACTAACGCACAAAAGCTATTGTCACTTTTCCTTGAGCGCTACCTTCCTTGCGGGACTGGTTCCTTCTGACAAGACTCCACTCATGGCGTGGATATATTCTGATAAATATAATTACAAATATATGAAGCAGCTTCAGAAGCAAGACACAATTTAAACACTGCATGTATAATGCAGAGTCGGTGCTGTTTGTGTCGAGTATAATTAAGTATATATACTATTGAATTCGCATAAAATCGCAAATTGAGCCCACGCCGCGATATGGCGAATTCAATTACAGATACTGTTTAGAAATTCGTTCCATCAAAATAATAAAATATACGGCTCTACATTTATTGTATTAGCAAATCACTATGGTTTCAAAATCACAACATACGCAGCATCCTTTATAATGTTATTGTTTCGCTTGGAGTCAAAATTCACAATTTATTTTCATTTTTTCTTAAATAAGATGTTGTGGAATTGTCCTAAATGGCATAATGCACGAATATTTGCTTAATGTTATTTGTATAAAGAGAGTAAAACATTATAAAATGTGAATTACACATGATTATATTGATAATTCTGATATATGTTATTTATTTCTGAAGAGAATTTTTGTTAAGTAGTGCAAGACAATAGGTGTTTCACCGATTTTTCTTCGCGACATACATCGATCGGAGTGAAAATAACTCACTGAGTGCTTGCGTGCAAATTAAAGGTGGACCTCTCGACATGGTGCATGCACAAATTCATTTTAAACATTTCTGTTATTAAACTTTAACGAGATATTGATAGGGACCTACTATGTGATCAATAGAGGATACGGCGCTGGATTTGCACATTGTTTTACTCTGTACACTGCCTATGTTGGTGTCCTCGCTGAGCAAACAATGATCGATCGAGACAGACAATGGTTAGCAAAGGACATATGACATGATGTCATTAGGCAGTATAATAAGGGTGTATATCTTGTGATCTTATAACATGCAATCTTGTACCTATCCTTGAGTCATAGTATATTCTATATTCTTTTATTGTGCTAGTATCTACCTAATTAGTTCTGGAGCACATAACCCTTCTGATGTAATTAGTAGTTTTGGTGTTTCATAACCAGAGTCTGCGTGGACCACCATTGACAAAAGACAAGCCCTAAACATGTAAAGCTTTTGTCTTAGTCCTATTGTGACGTAATTGCAGGATCAACATTCAGTTCTAATGTCCTACACGCACTAATGGAAACAGAACGCCGCTAATTTGTTCAATATATTGTTTAATTCCGTGTGGCACCGGTTTGTTTTTGTAACTAATCAATCTGATTCAGGTGTCATGTAATCATGCAAAAATGTCAAGCATTATTTTGTAATCATTCTCCTTGTGGTGTACGGTTTCCGTTCTATTGCAATCAGTCTCGCTGAGCTGTATGTCGCCATTCTATTGTGAAGAGTTTCAATGTATTGCGGATTCTCCACTTGATTATACTCAGTCGATCATATGCATCTCACAAATGCAGTTATGAAGTTGGGTTTTTTTTCAAGCATTTCAAACATTCACGGCGGATGCAGCTAGTCAAATAGGAGACGTTTACGTTTTCCAGATGCCTGACATTAACTTAGATTTTCCTGGCTTCATAAAATAAGCATTGCCGCCCGCTGTAGGAGCCGCAGTGACAGACACACCAGTCAACTAACTTCGTATGATCCAATGGTAAGATCACCGTATCTGTAATCTGAATAGAGAAGTTCCCTCTTACAGTCATGTATAACCACCCCCTTTTCCCCAACAGCTATAGACCCGTCTCATCTTTGGCAAAGAATTGTCGTAATTTCCAATTTCTTCCTTTAAGAGATTCTCAGTGAAGACATTTCCTAATGTTGCAAGCACTCACCGATTCAAATCGCATCAACGTTCTGCAAATATTGCCGATTAGCATCATTGTTGGAAGTGTTGTGTCTATTTAAAGAGGAAAGTTTTGCTTCTAACTGACATAAATTTCCCTTTATTCACGATCTATTTGTTTAACATCATGCTGAGTGTCTTATGTTCAATGCACACAGACCAGATCTTATATCTGCCGGCTAGTCACAATAGAAACATAATCTCTCTACCTCCTTCGAGGGCATCATAAGTCTAGTTTTCGGTGCTTTTGTACTGATGTAAAATATTTACTTAAAATTTTCAGTTATAAAATTTGGTAAATCACTCTAAAACGAAGGAGTATCTCCCTCATGCATAGCTCTGTCCTTAGATTGATTCTTTTGCTCACTTTTTCGGCGACTGTGGTTTTAATTTTGCTCTTTAAATATTTATATATCATTAGATTTTAAAATATTTGGACATGAGTATCACTGAAGAGACATAAGTTGTCGAAATGCGCATCTGGTGCACAAAATTATACCATATGTAAGTTCTAATATTTATTACAACAGTTTAGTGTCATGAAAACCTCCAATCGCAGGTACTGTTTACATGTATATTTTCTGTAGAGAGTACCGACTAAAAGGGATACTTTATCCAGACAGCCAAATACTTTTTGTAAAAGAAGAAAATTCAACAATTCGATATTAAATTTCCTACATTATTTTGAGTTCTATTCAGTGTTTCATCAATATGTATTGTAAGCGAATTTTTCAGAAATTAAATTACATTTCTTCAAGTAATATTGCATGCAGTGTAACTTTTGGCTATTTGATAACTGTATAGCGTGTTCGACCAGTTTTTGATCTTTCGACATCGTGTTCGACCAGGCAATTTTAATTAGTCGAGATCATGCTTGATTGGTTTATGATTTGTTTAACTGGCGCCACACCAGGCTTACTTCAGGGTAGCAACCAATATTCAGTAGTTGAAATATCCAGACTTATGCTGAAAAATAGCTAACCTCAAGCAAAGTAAGGAGTATACTTTCCGACTTGCGACGATCGCCCTGAAAGAGGTGTTGCAGCGAAGTTCCGAAACGAGCTTTAGCCCACTTGGCTAAGAAGCCAAAACACCTCCCCCTACCTTCCTTTCCATTGGTAGCATGAAATGGTAGACGTGTAAATATGTTGTTGTGGCAATGGTTTATTTTTACAGAACTTTGCTTAACATGTGTGAAATGACACAATATAGATACGGCTAAAACACTGGAGACACCCAAGGCGAAAGCACAAAGGATCTGGTGTTATATAGACTGGACCACCGCAGTTTGTATGACATTATTGGTGCTGCTACAGAATGCAAGAGAACGGTGACCTGACATTAAAGATATGCCTGTGAGGCTAATGACCTGCATTTATAAATGCTGTTACATAAATAGGATATGGGAACCATTCCATGTTCACCTTCCTCGTTACACAATACTTTATCGCAAAATCAAATGAACTAGCGACCCAACTAACTATGATATCTATACACTGAAACGCCCCAGAACATACCACAATATGAGGGACTCCAATGCTTGGATATGCCTACGAGTAAAGTGCTCATATCTCTTTCTGTATTACGATGTATTAATGGCCGAGGTATACGCAATCCAGATCAGAAGGAACAGAAATGCAGAGGTACAAATTTAAATCGACAAATTATTTTAAAAAAAGATTCATATGTCGAGCTCGAAAACGACTGGTCGGTTGATTGGGTGTTTTATGTCGCTTTCAACAATATGTCAGTTATATCACGAGATGGAAGCAGGAGGTAACCAACCTCTCTTAAAACATAGTGGCGCAATCCAGAATCAAACCCGCTTCTGCACTGCAAATCCAAGCACTAAACCACGACACCAAGCCTGCCCTTCGAAAATGAAACACCGATTTGTCATGTTCTAATTTTTGAATTTACTTGGGGGGTGGTAAATACAAAAATTAGAAATTGAACGAAACAGTTTCATGTATAATGCCGTGTAGTAAATGAGATGAAATAATTCTCATAGTCTTCAAAACCGGGAAATCGAGAACGCATACACCTTTGGAAGGTACGGTTTAATTAATATTAAAACAAGCATTTTTGTTTGAATTTCCTCCATATAAGTTTAAAATGTTGACAAAGCATTTATAATACCACGAAAAATATGATATGAAAAAGACATTGTTCGAAATGTAATAAACTACAGCGACCTCGACCTTTGTTGCACTCGGTCTAAAATCAACAGAACTCCGTGTCTTCCTTCGGTGGTCATTGTGAGACTGGATAACATATGATAAAGTTTTAAAAACAAGGGCAACGCCAAGCATAGCATCCCTCTCATGGCAGAAAAATCCATGGTAATAAATTGACCTTAACATTTGACATTTTGACCCCAAAATCAATGGGGATCTTTCTTTCATTGTACTAAAGCTATATGTTAAGTATGAACCCAAACAGGGCTTAAATTTTGGCTTCTGGGGTGTCTACAAGGTTTTTCTGATGAGTGACCTTAACCCTTAACCTTTTGACCCAAAATCAACAGGAATCTTCCTATCCTTATACTAAAATTATAGACCATTTCACTGCGGGACTAACATTTTGGTCGGGGAATGATAACTTTACCGTCAATTTTTTTACGTCATGATAAAGATTGATCAACTCTGACGTCATTTTGAGGGAATAATAATTTTGCCAATCAGAATGTTAGTCCCGCAGAAACAATGCAAGGGTCTGTGTGTGAGGTATGGACCTAATAGGGCCACAACTTCTAAGAGTTTCTACAAGGTTTTGTTACAGACGCACGAACGGTACTGTTACATATTCCTCTGCAACGCTGATGCGAGGGGATAAAAACAGAAAGGACATTAGTGGCGATATTTAGGAACAGAGACCATGACTTATAACGCATACCTAAAACTAATTTGGTCCCAGATACTTCACCACAGCAAATCCATAAATTACACTCTGTCACAATCTGATAAATAAATAAACTTCAGATATCCTCTGCTAATGAGATACGTGGTAAACTCTGGTCCATCCGTCGACCAAACCTCGAACCAAGTAAGTGCAACTGCGTTTCAGTTCAGTCAATACATTGAGGAGAATTTTATCAACCGAACTAAGTAAACATTGTATGAAGAAGAAGCACTATAATATACATGCATCCCATATAAGACCCATTAACAGGCAGTCAGCCAAACATTTATATACAGTGATATAACATTTAAAGAGATCGGTTTGTGTTGACTGGATATATAAGCAGTATTCAACAAGAAAGTCATACACGTATCTGAGCTTCAAAGAGAAGAGTTTCGTACTAAGCTTATCTCGCGCCTTTATGGGAAGTATGATCTAATACTGAAAGTACTCTTGAACCGCTCAGTGACAGATGGTTATATTCAGGAATGATTATTACAAGATCAGCATGATAAATTCTGAGCCGATGCCTCCCCCACTGGAATAATTGTTGTACTTATTTAGATACAACCCGCATACTATAAAAAAAGTAACAAAAATCCAGTTTGTTTGTTTTTGTTTTTATTTTGGGTTTTTTTAATTTTGGTTTTGGGGTTTTCTTTTGTTTTGTTTTTGTTTTTATTTTTTGTTTTTGTTTTTTAGGGGGAGGGGGAGGGGGTTCTCATGCAGTGTTTTTTCTTTCCATATTCCCCTCTCGTTTATCAATCGCATGTAAATATCGAATATGTCGATCTTACGACAAAATTTATCATACATGCAAATGTTGACAAAGTATATTTGCTATGTGTTCATACGTTCTTGTAAAATTCAACACTGACGTAGAGTAGTTGCTGAATTTTTTTTTTTAAGATGGCTAATTCATCAGACTTAAGATATAACCGTATAATGTTGCACTAGGAGTTTTTGTATTTGTTGGTAAGGCCAATGGACAGATTTATGGACGAAAAAAGGTCCAGTGTTTGAACAACAGATTGTGCTTTAAACTTTTCATAATTCACAACGGATAGAACATTTTCGCATGAGAAGATGCATATTCGACCTATTGTGCCAAGACCTGTGGGATGATTGGTTTAAAAAAAAAACCGGTATGTTCATGGGTAATACCATAAGCAGCGGTATCATAAATATACTGCACCTTCATATAACAAAAATGGAGGGAAAAAAAAAAAAAAAATATATATATATTTATATTTATATATATATATATATATATATATATATATATATATATATATATATATATATATATATATATATATATATATATATATATATATATATATATATATATATATTATTAATATATTAGGAATGAATGTGTCTATAAGCAAACGTAAATTTGCATCTAGACTGAGTTGGTGCAAACTTTACACTAAATATAAATCTGAGTATGTTTAAGAGAGCAGATGCAAATTGCCTAACTGTGTGTATTATTTGCATACATGATTTATACCTCGGGTGTTAATGAGTACTTATGAATGGAGAGATCCATGAAAATTCTTCTTTAAGAAATTTATCATCTTCGTTTCTTATTTGACAAAGTCTAAACATTTTCACCTTATACTTTGAGTATTGCACACCCACCTGGAAATTCATAACACAATCCGTACATCGATTTGAACTTCGAGGTTTCAGTATAATGCACGTAGATAAGTGAGCTAAATTTGGGGAGAGTAGTATTCAAAATAAAACAAGAATACCTTACAATAGATGCTTTCGTCACTTTATTATCATCTACTTAAAAACTTGGCACTCAAAGATCAAATTTCTATGAAGATCTGTCAAATCCTTCCTAGAATAACCCTATCGTATTTGTGCATCAATTTGTGGTGATTGTGCCTCCAGCTCAAGGATAAAACGATCGTTCCTTGCTAGATTTTAGTCTTTGTTAATGTTTATAATGTATGTGTTTAATAAAACTTAAACTTATTTTTGGCAGTGGTTTATATAGAGTTACGGAGATTGCGCTGATTACGATGTAGGAAACACATGATAAGCATGTATCTGGAAGAAGATTCAAGTGCTAGTAAAACATACAATATCAAATATATAACAATTATCTGATATCTTTGGGGTTTTTATTTTGAACCTTCATGTTTCTGTAGTTTCTGCACTATCCTGAAAATGGGACAATTTAACGTTACAATTGTCTATTTACTTAATTAATTATTTATTGATTTGTGTATTGATTCATATTCTTATCATTATTTTCAAGCCCCTGGTTGATGTATATCTTTACATCTATATCATGTTTAATGATTTGATCGATAAAGTATCATTTAATCACGAAAATCACTGGTATCGTTTTCTGATTAAAAACAAAATTCACACCACCATTTTAAACGTAAATACAAGAACCACTGGTATAAATACCGATCAAATCAACTAAGAACTTTTGCGAACAGAGGAATTTATTTATACATAAACATCTTCAATGACAATTTTTGAAATTCGTATCTTATCTAACATTCCAGCATTTGTAGAAAGCAGAGCACTTCTACGACCAGCAGGTGCATACCGTCGATACGTTGCAATGCTCTGCTGGAGCCGATGCACGTGAATCACCTTCACCCGACAACCTGCGCTGATCTTATCCTAATTTGAACCCGATAACTGGATGTGTTTAACGATCAACACAATTTTTTCATCGCTTGAACCACATTTTTTCAAATGTTCTTCAAAGAAACACGTGTTAATCGAAGATGTTCCATCATCACGATGGCGGCCGATGCGTAATGACTGATTTAGGCATCGCTTTATTGGGCGAATTAACTCTTTAATGTAGCTATTTTCTAAGAATTTGTAAATAAAATAGTTTTAATGATCAAAACTTCACTAGGTGTGTATTTTTCTGGTCTGGTTGCACAGTGACGTTATTGAACATGCATGACTAGAAATTAGAGCCGTTATTTCAGATAAATTTGTTACAAATTCAAGAATCTTGCTTAATTTAAAGCAATAAATCTCAGAAATAATGAATAAATCAAAAGATATTACACCCCTTTCATCTGTTCAAAGGCAACTTCTTCTGGTATAGAATGAGAGGTGTTGGTAAAAATGTGGAAGTCATACGATACTTAGGGCAAAAGTGCAGAAACCTTTAGTGATCATATACTAACATCGTTATCAATGCCTTTGATCGTCCTCTCCTATGCTTTTGGAAAGAAAACAGCGTATGTGACTTAACAAATAAAGGATATTAGACACTATATCAATATACTCGTCTACATAAATTCTGTTGATGTTATGAAATCATCGATGAAAAACAAACAACCGAGCAAAGATTAGTATATGACATCTTGTATTAAAGTATTACGTAAGCTGCGCCGTTAATACATGCTAAAAGATAGGAAAAAGATATCTGACTCAGCTGTATGGCAAAGACCTTCACTGCGTGCATGTAGCAATAAGAGGAATCGTTTAACAAAGACGTCACAAATATAAATGATTATACAGCATTTGCAATACCGACTTGGGACGGTGTGTTGAAATGGCAATAGTGAAGACCTCGGAAAATACTATACGAATCCAAATATTGTTATACATGTACAATATTACATTGAAGTTTGCAGCGGATGGTACTAATAATCCTCTTAAGATACACGACTGACGTCATAACGATGACAGTGATACGGGTACTGACATGATCGAGATTGATATTTCTCCATAATGAGGAGACAACACTACACGAGGCCTTAAGGACTCTATATGCTCTATCGGTCACATCTTTTACGAGAGGTTATCAATATTAATTTTATTATTCATTTTTGTATATGCACGATGCTTTGATGGCTTTCAGACTATATGAATATTTCATTAGTAGTATAAAGTTAACTGATAATGAGTCATTACTCTAAAGCATCCTCATTATCGCTGCAAAACTTCAGACAGGATTAATGAGATAAGTATCACGTAGCCTATAGAGCCCAACTGGATTATGTGTCAATATTTCCTTTTATCTGACGATCCAAGTTCAATTCCAGCTGTCGAGAAGGATTTTTTTTTATAAAGCGATTCATCATTTTCTGTTTACGGATGAGAAAGTATGAATCGAGGCCCTGTGTCGCGGTCGACGTTGGCATGAGAATTCTCAAAGACCCGAGTCGGACAAATGCATAGGTAAAGTTATAAGGATACACACCCAGCGGGTGTCGCCACCACATACGTGAAATAATCTTGGTATGTTGTAAAATAATATACAAACACTATTTTGGATTTTTTAAATTGCATATTATTGAATCATGCTGTGATTAATATAAAATAACGGATGAAATCAATTTTATAGAGTTTTAAGATGCCTTTCTTGCTAATCATTTGTACTTCGTACATGAATGTGTCAGAGCTTATGAGGAACCATCCTGGTAAAGCTTAATCTATATTCATTACGTATTAAAGTAGATAATCATAAAATTTGCAGCCATATTGGATTGCGTAACATGGTTTCGGGTATGCTTTTCCCTGTTCGATATCATAAGTAAAACATTTCTGTAAAGTTCAATCAAAATCGCTACAAATGCGTGAGAAAGTATGGTTGAGGTATAGAGGCTAGTTTATGGTTTTGTTGAGGTAAAGAGATTAGTTTATGGTTTTGTTGAGGTATAGAGATTAGTTTATGGTTTTGTTGAGGTATAGAGGTTAGTTTATGGTTTTGTTGAGATAGAGAGGTTAGTTTATGGTTTTGTTGAGGTATAGGGGTTAGTTTATGGTTCTGTTGAGGTATAGAGGTTAGTTTATGGCTTTGTTGAGGTATAGAGGTTAGTTTATGGTTTTGTTGAGGTATAGGGGTTAGTTTATGGATTTGTTGAGGTATAGAGGTTAGTTTATGGTTTTGTTGAGGTATACAGGTTAGTTTATGGGGTTTTTTATGTATAGAGGTTAGTGTATGGTTTTGTTGAGGTATACAGGTTAGTTTATGGATATCAGCTTTGTTTGGGGTGTTGACGGAGGTAGTGTTTGTTTTGGGTTCTTCTTCTTCTTCTTCTTTTTCTTCTTCTTCGTTACTGGATTATGTATATTACAACTTTTATGTGCACTAATATGAACTAAAGTTTGTCGGGAATTCAGTATATTATCTATTTTAAAATTCATCTAAGTCAATACTAGGTAAGATGCTACGTCTACAAGATTTTCAGGACGAATGTTAGATTGGATCACACAATACCAGGTACTGTAAAAATCATATCATATATGTCACGATGTATTGATACTGTGTCCTATGTGATATACCCCGACAGAGTCATGCGTTTTCTATATAAAATACCCCGATACAATAGAATACGTGCCATATATATGATGTATCCCGATATACTGAAACAAATATTTCTTGATATATCCCGAAATTTTGATATAAAATATTACGGCATAAAGCCATAAACGACATCAAAATTGCGTCAGTCGAAAATTTGTTTACGATGTACCTAAATACTCAGATGCTAAAAAAAGACAACGCAACCCAGTGAAACAATAAGTGGGTAGACCTGATATATCGCTGTCAAGAGGTAAAAAAATAATGCTCAGTTGTCCCAACCAAGGACTTACAAACACGATTATAAGTCCTTGATCCCAACCAACGTGCTGCGCAAGATTCTGAATGTGACATAACATTGCCACATCAAGGTATTTGACACCATCTAAACGATATGTCTGAATGTATCGGATTAATTGTTTTCTATATCAGTAAAACTGAACAACATACACGGCTTACCTATTGTTCGTAAACACACACCTTGAATTTATAATGACTAATTAGACATAATATTCACCATCTGGGGGTTATAGATAATCGATGTCAAGACTCATTTGAGGACCCAAGGATATTGCACAACATCAAATTAGGAGCACTACTACAAATGTTATAACAGCGCCTCCATGTAGCAAGATGTATATGTAAACAGTGATTGACGAGTATATAATACATACATGACGATGAAAATCTTTAAGTAGCGGCTGATGACGTCGTCATGTGAATGTTAAAATAGTTATTGTTTTCTGTAATATCCTGCGCCGATGCTGATGGCGTCCATTAGCATCTATGACGAAAGGTTTTACGGCAACAACTAACAAAACATGCACTTTTTTATGGCCTGGATTAGCTTTTCTGATTATGTTTTCTTACGATATTGAAGAAGTTGTAAGATATCAACTAATTTCCGTTGCAATAGGAATCATCAAAAGCTTCTTTACAACACTGAATAATACGTTCTATTCCTCGTTCCAAGGCGTGAAATCAACGGTATTGTCGAAGATGTAAACATTGCATAATCTCTGTTGCGCAATCACATTTTTTCATCTCATCTCCGTTTTGACGTGTGCCTAGGGATTAAAAGAAGCTATTATATGTATTAAACGAAGCTAATAGTGATAGGAAATTCGGCACAGAAAAAGGCTATGAATATACGCATTGCCAATAATGTGTTCCTTGTATACTCTCTTACTATTTATAACAAAAACGATTAATAAATTTAGAAATGAGAAGTTCATGAGCATCTATCCTATTAATTCTGTTCTAGTTTAAGGGCATGGCATACAACCTTACCGACTTTTCACTGTTTAATATACGTACGGTTTTTGATTAACTGTTTGATTGATTGATTGACTGATTAATGTTTTACGTCACTCCCCGGTTATTTCGCGTATATGGTGACGGCATCTGCCTGATGCACTGCATAAAAATTTAGACCTTTGCAACGGACCAACCCGAAGCTGTGAGGGATCTTTTACGTGCCACGCCTACCGTGACACGGGTCCTCGGCTTTTAACTGTCTCATCCGAAAGACAGAACACCGGTGTGCCCAGGGCGGGAATCGAACCCGGGACCTCTAGGACATGAGCCGAGCACCTCATCCACTAGGCCACACAGGCTTTGATATACATACGGGGTTTGAACAAAGTAATACAGCATCCTTTTTTACCATGTTGGCCTTGGTCTTATTGTAAGACCAAGCAGCAATTCTTAGGCATAATCAATCGATGCTGCAGAGCAGCTTCATCAAACTTTGATCATCCGCTCTCTGACTTGCTTTGCTTTCAGGTGGGCTATAAACACGTTCTTAAGGTAAACTGCAGGAACCATGCCTTCTAATCATTCACATTACTCCAGTTTATGTTCGTGATTTTCCCCATGGAAATATTTCTATTTAACATGAATACAGCAAAGCCAAATAGGTCATCCAGTATATCTTCGTATGAATACTTCTGTTTGCAACATATAAATCCCGAAATATCCCGACAAAAGATTAATACTGCGATTTTGATTCTAATTGTTGAAAAGTTAAAGCACTTGATACTTAGTTTTGAAATTACCGAAGTTTACTCTGATCAATATTTACGTGCTTTAAAAATACTCTAACCTCACAATTTGCGTAACTTCAAACGTTAAAAACTGTCGTTTGAAAAGATAAATTACATTTCCATATGCTTAATATTACATCACCTTTACTTAAACGTATATGTGAATGATACTAAAATATAATTCGAAAAAAATACCAAACTCATCTAGATACTGAAGAATATTCCAGTGTAAAATCCTTGTGATCACCAACTGATCTCTAGCATATACACAAAATGTCTTTCAGAATTTAAATAACATTATAAAGACAGAAAAATTTTTCAGACCAATTATTCTTTTGCCATACATATAAGTTCATAAGATTTACTAGTTTACTTCGAACGTCCGATACCACCAGTTGCAACAGCATAGACATTATAAGCAAGTCCATGTTTCTCCTTAGGATAAAAAAGATATTGACATTCTCATCAGTCATTTAATATGTACGCAAACGAGAGCTAGAAAAACATTGCACCAACGCCATGGACGACGCGTCATTACACAAATTGATCTTCACAGGGTAATAAATGCATTATGTCATGTTCGAAACGAGATCAAATCACTCGAAATCTCTCTGACCTTCAATGAATCCTGGTATCACAAACAAAGTGATGGATTACATACACTGTAGAATGGCCATCGGTCTGAGCACTGCACCACGACGAAAATCAATGAGAAAGGAATAAGGCTCAAAGAAGAAGATTGACAACCTATTGCACAACTGCAGAACCGTCCTTCTCATGGTTCAATGGTTTCTATGAGAAGCTGTCAAAAAGACATACATGAAGATACCCTACTGACATTGAAGACATAATTGCACGCACTACCAGGAATTCGGGATAAACATATTTAAGATTTTATTTGATTAAATTCTTTCAGTCTTCCGAAACGTAAAATGATTTAATTTTTAAGCATTGAATCTTCTCCTATTCTCAGACAGAAAATGTAAGTTTCGTAAAATGAAGATGAAGCAATATGAAATCAGATATATAATTCAAGGTCTTGTGACAGGACATGAATGAAAATATTATAGATACATATATACTAATGATAGATGTCGAATACGTTTCATATAACCAGCGTCATTTTACAGTACATACACTCCCTATTAATTACCGTGTACTTACATAGAAATGATAAGATGACGTGAATATGAGCATATAATGCCCGCCGACTCGTTTCATTTCCATACAGCTAGAATCAAAATTTCTAATCATACTCTTCATTTGCTATCTGAATCATAATTGAAAACATCATTTGCTATCCCGATAATAAATGGAACACAAAAACTCCTCATTCGTTTTCGCAAAATGTATCGTTTAAACTTCATTCAAAGTGAAATTTGTGATAAGTCCACATCTTTCTGTATGTAAAGCCACACGCAATGTAACCATCTATTTCTCGGTATCCGTAGTCAATGTTTTTCCCATAATTAATGCTGTTTACAGAACGTTTTAATTAGAAATTCTCTTTTTTCCACAGAAAGAAAGATAACGTTCATAACTTTGATACAAAATAAAGCAAGAAAAATTTGGAACAATATGTGGAAAACAGTGATCCCCATACATAACGTATAAAACTATACCTGACTATAACACATGTGGAACACTATGTGGAAAACAGTAATGTCCAGACGTAACGTGTAAAACTATCCATAGCTATAACACATGTGGAACAATATGTGGAAAACGGCAATGTCCAGACATAACGTATAAAACTATCCATAGCTATAACACATGTGGAACAATATGTGGAAAACGGCAATGTCCAGACATAACGTATAAAACTATCCATGGCTATAACACATGTGGAACAATATGTGGAAAACGGCAATGTCCAGACATAACGTATAAAACTATCCATGGCTATAACACATTTGGAACAATATGTGGAAATCAGTGTGTTCTTGCTTTATTTTGTATCAAAGATAACTTTGATACAAAATAAAGAAAGAAAAAATTCAACACTTTGTACCATAAGATTTCTCTACGGTATTTGAGATTATGATGTGTCTGAACATTCCGAGTGTTCACACTTAGCGAAATTAACTGTTAATTTTGTTACATTTAACAGCATTTTCCATGTTCGAAGTTCAATAAATCAAACTCAAATTGTCAGATTATTTATTCCTTTTCAATCTTAATCAGAATATAGTATACACAATAATTCAAATAATATCAGATATCACACACACATGCACAAACACACACACACACACACACACACACATATACATACATACATACATATATATATGTATGTGTGTGTGTGTGTGTGTGTGTGTGTGTGTGTGTGTGTGTGTGTGTGTGTGTGTGTGTGTATGCCATAGATAGTTTTATACGTTATGACTGGACATACTGTTTTCCACATATTGTTCCACATGTGTTATAGCTATGGATAGTTTTATACGTTACGTCTGGACATTGCCGTTTTCCACATATTGTTCCACATGTGTTAAGCCTGGATAGTTTTAAACGTTACAGCTGAACACACTGTTCTCCAGATATTGTTCGACATGTGTTATAACTATAGATACTTTTATACGTTACGTCTGGACATTGACGTTTTCCACATTTTGTTCCACATGTGTTATAGTCATGGATAGTTTTATACGTTATGGCTGGACATACTGTTTTCCACATACCGGTATTGTTCCACATGTGTTATAGCCATGGATACGTTACGTATGGAAATCACTGTTTTCCACATATTGTTCCAAATGTGTTACAGCCATGGAAATTTTTGCCTTTATTCTGCACTAAAAGAGGTTTTCCTATAGTTGAATTTATAGTCAGAGAGTGGATTGTATGTCATCATCTGAGATAAAAAATTGAAAATGTCCCTCATGTTCTGGCCGGAAACTGTTATCAAATATTAATAAAAACAGTTGACTCTCGCTCCCTCAAATTTGTAAGGCCCATGTAAAACAGATCGAGTAGAGTTCGAGTATCTGTGTTCCAGTAAACAAGACTGAAATTTACTACTAATATTTTCAATACGCATAGATCATCATAACTGGAATTTGGATTGCCTTAAAAAACGATTTCATATTATTTTAAAACTTCAGGGTCTTTAATATGACCGAAGAGAATTTCTTGTCGTTATCTAGTGAACAGAGTCCATATTGGTATACATATTTTAACAGCCATTATACACAGATTTTTTCTATATTTTTTTTATTTCCTTTCCCTTATTGCCAGAAATAGCTAGCCACATGTCTCTACAAGCCAAGGCCGGGAATCTTTACATGTTTCCTCATGTCATAACCATGCATATTTTTCTACATGTTATTACATATCCAGGAACATCTTCCTGCGTGGTATTACCAGATATTCTATACACAGCAAGTCATACAGTGCTTTCTGGTATTTCCTACATGCATGTCAGAGATCATTTTCTTTGTGTGCATGATTAGAAACATTTATACATCAGATGTTTTACTATTAAATCAAATAACTTATCTCGCATTATGTTTTATTTCCTGGAAATAATATTCAGATCCCCAGAGACCATGCTTGCCATTTGTTTTACAACCAAAAGCAACACAATTTATGAATCGACTACATCAAAAAGACCAAAGAGTGAAAGAGGTGCGAGTCCTGATCTGCGAGTCCGATGGGAGACCGGCATGACTCCCAACTTCCGCATGAATGCCAAGTTGACAAATTGTGCGCTCGATTTTGTAATCGGAGAAATGAGGCAATTTTTGTGAATGAAGTTCGACGAGATAATCTGACTGTCTAGACAACGCAAAATGAAGTCAAGCGCCAAACGTCCGGTACTGCCGCTTCTTTATGGTCAATTATTGTAAAAAGTGTAATGAAAGGAACTCGACAAGAATACTAGTTTCATTCAAAACGAGTGCGAAACTATCCGAGTGGAAAACAAACAGCACAAGAGTACATCTGAATGTAACTGGCAGGTAGTAAATGTACTACTAAATTTTCACCCTCGGCTGTCTGATTTCGAAATAATAGAAAACACTGAAATAATGACATTTATTAACATTTTCACTCTGTCTTCGCTCTGTTCTCATTAAAGACAGAACAACAAAAAATCGTCTACGGTACAACTCAGCCTACGCAGAGAAATAAGCAAATTATTGTAATTATCAGACATTAATGAATACACAATTTGATATAAAGATAGGCATAGCGGTACTCTGTTTAGTAATTATTGTCTTCGGTGACCTCCCCTTCCCTCGTTATGTCTCGCTCCTCCCCTGTGACAGCAAGTAACAATCCATGCTGCAGCGGGAAAATTCTCTGGCAACATATTGCATAGCTCCTACCAGCCCTGCGTAATCTAGCGGATTATATCGTAATCAGATTATCGCTTATAATCAGCACTATCTGATCGCCCCCTGTAGTCCCATGGAGTCTGACACCAAAGAATTCCATAGTGTGTATTCCAGCTCCCAACAAATGCCAATTTACAGCGCTCCGGGAAGTAAGCCATTCTGATCTACATTTGTGCTTTAATAGTTCTTAACATCATGTAAACAAATTGCTTAGAACATCCATTATCTTTTAGTAGGAAAGTTTACATCGTCGTTATAACTTCTTGGAGATGCCCTCATTATGAATACAGTATTAACATTGTAAAGATCATCAATTTCAAGACGGAAGTACGAACCGATAGAAAACAGATTTTTCGTTAGAAATTGAAATTTATTCCAAACCAAGTTTTATAATGCTTCGAGTTGAATTTTCCTTAAAGTGCATATTTTCTCGTGCATTGTTAAAGCACCACATTTTCGGTAAACGGATCAACACCTTTTCATTTTAGTCATTGACGAATGAAATTGTTCATGATATGTTCTATTTTAAAGTCTGAACACCTATACTCTTATGAAAAGCAATGTCGATATATAACCGAATTATTGCTCGCATGCCTGCACATCATTTATATTTATTTCTAACCTGAAATTCATTCAAATTCGATATCAACCTCTTCCTCCAATGTGAACACCTCTGAAATGCCTACAACGATACACCAGTCACGCAGATAACGTGGTTCTTGTGCAAATAAAGCTGCAACACATACAACTATTTGATTTAATACAACAAAACTACATAACTCCAATACAAACGAAAAACAAAATATCAAAAGCAAGGTAACTAATTCCTATAAGAACATTCCCAAAACCATTACTAAAACAACAACTCAACAAAATACAACCAAACCCAGCACATGTGTGTATACCAAACCAATACAAAAACGACAACATTCCAAAATACAACCAAACCAAGCACATGTATGTATACCAAACCAATACTAACACAACTCAACAAAATACAGCCAAACCCAGCGAATGTATGTATGCCAAACCAATACTAACACACCACACCAATATACAACCAAATCTAGCACATGTATGTATACCAAACAAATTCGATACTAACGATAACGTGCCGACAAAGTAATACCTATGAGTAATACTGTCCTTTTCTAACTTTGATTTTTTGTAATTTAAAGCGAGCACATGACTAGCTTTTTCCTTCGTGACAATACCTATATAAGCAACACACCATGCCAAACCAATTCTTCAGAAAAAAAAGAATCAACAAAAAACCTTATCTTTGATGACTTGCTAATAAATAGCACGAAAACAATACCGATTTGACCACGAATTAATTCCAACGAGCAACTCTAGAGGAGGTATTGGCATCTCTGGTCAGTGACCCTACCACGGGAAATAGAAAGATACAGAAGGACTTTAAAGCACTGACGACAAACGAAGATCTGTTTCGAGAGATCACGTGGTACTGCAGTAAAAATGTCACATAGTCATCTAGGGAACGACCATGTGAACGATTTATAACAATAATGCTGGAATATCAAGTATTGAATTCATTCAAGTCTACCATACGCTTTCAAGCAACTTGCCATTCTTGTCACAGAAACTGCAAAATCATTGATTTCACAAGTAAAATACTATAAGAGTCATCTGGTTAACCAAAGCTTGATAATCTTATTGCAAGGTTAGAAAACAAAACGCACTTCTTCTCAAGAGCTATGACCATCAAGTGATGACAATACATGGAAGGAGAACCAATCGACGCTGGGCTTGAAGAGCTCTCATTATGACATTTCTAGAGTTTTATTACCATTGCATTGCTACATTGAAAGCTGAATGGAACGATTTAAACTTCCTTGATATCTACAGAATTTGTAGGACATTTGTCGGAGAAATTATTTAAACCATAAAAATTTCAGTTCTGTCCAGTGTCGTTATAGCTGTTGTCATCAAATACTCTACGGCATCATTCTTGACCTTTTCCGTATTCTTTTTTGTATAAATAAAATCAGGTCGACAGTAGTTTTTAATTCACAGTGATCAATTGTTTTTACACACCACCAATGTCACCATCCGATATATCAAATCTCAATTTAGAAAAATGCCATAAAAATGATAAATGACGAAAATGTTCCAAATAAATCAATTTCATTTTATCATATCGCAAGCGACAGAACTAACGTCAAAGAACGCAACCAATTCTCATATATGTGTACTGTGGAATACAGCGAACAGCAAACAAGGCCACATTCCTACTACTAAAAGAATATATATGTCAATATTAATTCTGTGTCCCAAATGTGCATTTTGACAAACAAAGTATCTTCAGTGTCATGATTAGGTTAGTATGAGAAAGTACAATGAAAGTAAATACTTTTCAAGAATGGAACACAGAACATTGCGAAGAACTAATAACATCATGAACATCTTCGATTGGTAAAATAAGGCAATGTATTCATGAAAACCATACATAGCCAAGTCAAATACAACACGTTGAAAGGTGGAAAGATGATTTAATGTGCTTTTCAATTTATGTGATGTTGCTGGTTCATATATCGTAGAACGCCACCTATAGCTATATCGTGGCAAAACAAGTCATGTAAACTCCGCATTCCGTCTATATAACTTAATAATAATAACTTAATAATAATCATTACAAAAATGTCATATTACTAAAAACAATATACGTCACACCAAAATTATTTCATTCATAAAGCAAATGTATCCACCTGATGCAATGTAAAGGTATCAAGACCAATGCAACCGACTTGTATCACAAAGGATATTGAAATAAGAATAAAAGTTAGATGTTACATTTTTCTTTGATATTATCACGAAGAAAAATGTGACATTCCACTTTTATTCTGATTTCAATATTCTTTGTGATACTTGTCCTAAGAAGTGGAGGATTTTGTGTGTGCCGCGTCTACTGTGACACGGGCCCGTAGTATTGACCATCTCAGGTGATAGACACCGACAAGTCGCCGACAAGAGTCGGACCTGGATGTCAAGCACGACATCGAATGAGTAATACCAGCTCCCATGGAAAATTGTAAGAAAAAAACAAGATGTGTTTGTGAAACACAGATGCCCCCGGTCCCCAAGAAAATCTGCCTGCCGTTGAATTTTGGTGAGTTCAGTGTTCAAGATAAAGAAGGTATTGCATCTTTCTTCAAACAGGACGGAATTACGTACAAACAAAAGAATAGACAAACCGACGAACAGATTAACGAATAGACAATCCAAACACATCTTTCAGACCGGGGGCACAAAACACAAAAAATCATATTGGTGTTTTGGTGTCAAGTACACTTGTTCCGCCCTAAAGACCATGTAAATTTTCTCCTGACGACATAGGAAGAAACAGAAAAAGATATCTGACTAAGATGTACAACAAAGTCGTCAAGGACACGCTGAACAAAAAATAAAACGCACATGATATAAGGAAACAAAAATTGGTTTAATACCAAAAGTGTTCTCCATTATAATGGTTGAAGTTGAACAAGTATACCGACTTGTGGTAATAATCTCTGCTCAATGTCCAGGGTTGCAATACTACCATGTACTTTGTTTCGTCCAAAATCAATAAATATTGCGATTCGGACAAACAAGATGATTATCAGCGATTATGACTTGGTGTGCAAGTCATTCATACAAGTGACAGATCTGTTGTTTCAATCATTTTCCGTTTAAATGTAAGCTTATTTCATGCAGACGGACAGAGGCAATTAGCGCTGACCGGGGCTTGTAGGGGAGCAGCCGGTTGATTGGAAACAAGAACCTGCATGGAGGAGAATGCCAACATACATCCAATGTAATTTCCTTTCATCGATCACGGATCAATAGCAAGGCTTGTGACAGAAAATCTGGATTATTAGTGATAAACTAATGGCGTTTTATTACAAAATGTTTATGTAATGAATCCTTCTCCATCTAGATGTTTCTGATAAAATTTGCCGGGAATATGCTCTTGTGTCTAAGAGACAGAAAACGATGGAAGCTTTCCAAACTTGGTAAAAATAAGTATGAATCATCGATATGCTTTGTAATTGTGCACATGTATCATTTTATAACACATAACGAGACATTTAATGGAATATATATTTGTACTAATATCATACAAACGAAGGCATGTCACGATTATTGTATATTGGAAAGTACGCACGAGATTTATTTTCGTTTTATGTTTTCGTAATGTCTTGTTTGTTGATCCTTGTTCACCACGTTCATTTTCAATGTCGATTTATCTCAATATCATAAATCGGTACACTACCAATGTTGCATAAAAGTGCTACTTCTTGTGCACAACAACAACAAAAACAACTAAAACAACAACAACAACATACATTAGTAAATGACAATATCTGTGAAATTCATTAAAGTGAAATATTTAGAATGCAGCACGGTGGCGTAGCTTCTCAGGAAGTAGAGGGGCAACTTGCAATTCTCGATTGAAAAGCAAAATACAAAACAAACAAAACAAAACAAAACAAACAAACAAAAACCCTCAAAAACCGCCCGGATTTCTCACAACATGCCTTCGTTTTAATATATTGTATCTTTTAATTGAATTGTTTAGCTTTTAGTTTAAGACGACTTGTTACTGATCAAATCCAATTCTGTCAACCAGTATGTTGGACTTTCTCGTCACAGTGAATTGGGCTTCTATCTTCTTAACATATGCGACTTCTACGTTTAGCAAAAATGGACAAATTATAGACTTTTCAAGAAATGTCATATTGAAAGAGAATCGACCACTGTGATTATAGCAGCTATCAATCATGTGTAGACATTGCTATTACGTCAAACTTGTCGGTCTCCATATGTTGCTGTTCAGGTTTAACAAAATATGGGGGAACTTGTACATCAGTTAAGATGGATATTTAGCTGTAATATTTATTCCCTCGCCTTTCGACTTTAATCATTATGAAGTTTTCTTATGCTAAATATGTTAATATCATGAGCAGGAATAACTGAAGAAACACTGCCCTCTCCGCACGAATTTCGCTTAACATCAATCACTGTATACCTATGTTTCGTAAATCGCATCACAACTGACCCTTGTTAATTATTTGACGCCACAGTCAACATAAAAGCCCTAAAATTAATTTCATGATTTAGATCACCTACATTAATTACCTTTAAGCCGGGGAACCCCAAGTTTGAAAAATGATGAGCCGCACCGTGTCCTACAACCCCAAACCCCTCCCTCGGACGCTACTCCCGGCAAAATGAACACTATTCAACACTATGAAAACAGAGCGCTTCATCTAAACTCATTATTGGGTGATTATTGTTTCGCTTAGAAATAATGATATTTTATGTCAGAATGCTTCTACGATAATATGACTGCACATCGCAGTGCAGGAGATTCGGACAATACATACCACATGGCTCCTTGATTAATCAGGGCAATCAACGCACTTGTTTTCTTATTCTCTTATTTATTTGTCGAGATACGTTTTCCAAACATGCGTGTTCAGTTCACATGCTAAAGTAATCGAGTCTAGCATACCCAGACATTACGGTACATTCTTAACACCTTTCACTTGCTACTTGAAGACGTAGTTTCACAGTTACCAACCAACGAAAAAAAAAACAAAACAGAAAGATTATAAATACATGTCTTCAAATATCATACAATTGATACATTTGATCACAGGAATTTTGTGGTACCTTGGATTCGACTATGGCGCAATATTTTATATTTAGTTCAAGTAAATTTATATAAAGCGCTTTTAAATGGCGTGAAAAGAAGTGTTCGAGTGCTGATATTACATTAATATGGATTAACAAGGCATCATTGTTGAGCAAAACCGTGATTCCTTAAACTTATGGGGGTATTAAAGTTTAACTTATAGTATGAGACTAATTCATGATTACACTGACCTTTGATTTACAACGACTGATCTATATAACAACTTTGTTGTTTCATTCCACAATAGTATTTGTTTCGCCTGGATAGACTTGTAGCAATCAGTGGCTGGATAGACTTGTAGCAATCAGTGGCTGGTATTAGCGGGAAAGCCACAAGCTTTCGTGTATGTACACTTATACATCATTTCCTTGTCCTAAGTCGATATCAAACCCAAATTTTACAAAAAGAAAAAAACAAAAAAATAAAAATAAAATAAGAAAAAAACAAAACAAAACAAAAAAGAGAGAGAGAAAAAAGAGCACGGCACATTCCATACTGTAAGGTCCCGGTTTCGAGTGCCATCCGTAATCCGTCGATTTTTTTTTTTTTTTTTTTTTTTGTCTTTCAAAAGCAACGTCGTCCCTTGCCTCCTTACACTGGTCCGTCGCAATTTCTGTGCAATGCATCAAACAGCTCCTGTCACTATGTAAGTGAGATGATCTGGGTGTAACGTAAAACAAAACAAAAATAAGAAAAAAGAAACAAAATCAAACAAACTTCACACCACAATTCTTAACTGAATTCAAATACCGCGTTTTTACTGATTCGACTACTGATGCAGATACTGAACTGTTATCTTTATCTTCAAAGAATGAATTTGGGTCAAAAGTAGAACACCCAGTCTTAGAATGAAACATAATAAATTTTACTAATATGTTAATCTATAAAAACCAGTCAGACATGATGTTACTGACGGACAAGCATCCCTATTTTATAATAGATCCCGTCAAAGTTGGTCGAATAAAACATAAAAAAGGAAATAAAAAGCAAATTATAAACACAAGAATTTGTTCAGTGATACACAATATGTAATACTGGAAGATACAGATAATGGCCTCAAAAAAATATGAAAGGTCATCTTTGCCATCTAAGCATCTGCAATTATCCCGGATGTAAGTCCTCGTGCTACAGAGGTTATGTATATTTGATGAGGAGGATATGCTATCGGTGTGTTAACATACAGAGCGGTGACAATGGTGTTCCATGGCGCTATGTTACATCAGAGTCGTCAATTATTCATACGGACAATCTGTAGTCCATAACAATGGCTTCCAAATACTCCTCCACCAGCTGATACTCGGGAAGCCATGATACTTATGCTTCGGCATTATATTATTTGGTTGAATGATATATACCTAGATGGGTGCTTTATGTCGTTTTCAACAATTTTTCAGTCACAGCGCGATATAGAAACAGGAGGTAACCAACCTCTTAAACATAGTGGCGCAACTCGGAAATCGGAACCCTGACCGCGTCGGCGCCGAAGCCGAGCGCTTAACCACTACACCATGTCTGCCCTTCGATGTAATATTTCAAATGCGATAGGGCACAGAAAATAGTTTTATGATGTACATGTACTTTTTCTAGACCAACATATTGCGCAGAATGTTAGGATTAGATGTCTGTGATACACTAGTATAGTTGTGAATTAGCGCGGATTCTGATTGTCCTTCGTGTACGTGAATACATAGTGTGGTTACAAAGTAGCGCATAAACGACAGCGCAAACTCCATTTAACTATAAATCTCGCGAAAATAAGTACGTATACAGTACTATATGAGAACAACAACAGGTCAACGTTGTACTGCTCTAATAAAACAAGACATCGGTGATGCAACTTTAAAGGTAGCGCATGATGAGTTATACGTCACGTAGTGTATTTCATCTCTTATACAATTATCACATGATAAATAAGGTAAATTTCATAAGAATTATAAGGGAATACACAGAGTAGTGTAACCAAAAGCATTTCAAATATCAATAAAACACGATTATTTTTCAATAACAAAACAAATTTATTTTAGACTACCCAAAGTATATTTCAAAGCTTTGTTTCAATTCACAGATAAACGGTTTTGATATGATTTTACATAAAATGGTTGATTGTGCTTTTTAGTGATTTTATAATATTGATGCTTAGGGGATTAATTTAGCGTTTGCCACAACCGTTTCCGGTTTAAGTGGCCACGCCCACTACGTTTTTCCGGGACGGCAACTGATATCGACGACATGCATAGATGTCTACATCCATCTTCGCCACGGGCTGGAAGTCATTTTCTAGCTAAATGAGACCAAGGTATCGATTTGTTATATTGCAAACGACGAGGCACTGCATTTCCACCTGCCTTTTATTTATCTATTGGCACGTGGTAAAGTAATTATTTAATGGAAATCTGGAAGCTTTAGCCAATGAGAAGATGATACAAGGAAATACAAGAAATCGGACAAGTACTTGGCTTCCACTTGAAATCCCACCCAATTATTGGAGGAATAGATCCATTTGGCTGCCATGAGTAGAAAGAATAAACTTGTAATCCTTTTTAATTGAGTACCCTGATATTATTTGCCCTCTTTTTGATCCCATCTCTATCAATTTCTATCAATATCATTTGATCTTTTTTTATAATATTTGAGACGTTCTTGATAAAGTCACCGATAACGGTAGATAACAAGGTTGTTACCATATTATCAGGTATAACTATCTTGGAACATCACTTAATTTCACTCATTATCAAAAGAAAACTCCATACCATTCAAAACTGAGAAGCACTAGTGTGTCTGACAAATGCAAGCGAACACGCTCTCTTTATTATCATCTCATAGACAGCTGTCAGAAACATCTGGTTCATCAAACAAACCAGTTCCCTGTATATTATATAACTCTTTTTTTTCTTGAAACTGATTCTTAACGGAGAAAAAATTATTATGACAACTTTGTTTTATGGACAACGATATCTCCGGAAAAACTGCAGTCAAAACCATGCGCGATGCACAGGAAGAAAGGAAACAATTGCATAAACTTTTACTATAGGTATGCAGCAAGTATTTTGTTGCATACTCTATCGCTGTGTAATTTAATACCTGCAATGTTCCATTCCTTCGGTGTCATACGAGCACGTTTTCTGGGACAACGTAACACTTGGATGCACTGTGTCTGACAAAACGTACAGCCACGTGTCGTAAATCAGCTTCTTGTACATCATTTCTCCTATTTTAGCATGCTTATATACAATCTGAGCTGTCATTATCTACGGGACATTAATACAGAGAGTTTGATACTGGCTAATAGGGTTTCGTGTAGAATTTATCGAATCTATACTCGCATGATATAGGGGCTGTAAGTCTGATACGAGGTGGAGTGCCTGTCTGCAGTGGAATATGTTTATGGTATAATTTGAATTATGAACTTGGACTGTTTTGGCCACCGCGACAGTTGCTATGAAAGTTACATAGCGGTGTAATCACAAACAGCACACAAGGGAACAATTGCTTAATTGATGAAAGTTTTAGTAGGTTGTTTTCGCTTTTAGGACATCATAACGAACTCTAATATCTCCTTAACCGTTCTCGACCCCGGTTACGATTAGGTACGAGTTGCGGTAGCTTTATGGAGAAAAGATCTCAGTCAAGATGATCATCAGACATGATGTTCGTGAGATTGAAAGACTTGATTATAGTTGCTTACTTGAAGAGGAACAGATTCAATGTAGTGGTTAATTGGTTTCATTAGGCAAAGGGGCATTAAGTTCGATTCCAGGCAACGGTACTTTATTTGAATGTTTAAAAGACTGGAAATAGCTTCTATATTGCGACATGGATGAAAATGGTTGAATGCAGTATTAAACTACATTATGTCAAACCAACTGAACCGCATGGTATTTGTCGTATTTTCTACCATTTGAGAATAATAACCACAAGTTAAACTCATTCTTTATACAGCCATCACTATGCTGTTCACCTTTGCTATTATAAATACCATAAACCTCAGATGACCGGGTGAATTATTCCGAGTGCTGCTGTTTATGGTGTATAAAATTATCTATCATCAAACAAACCACTTAAATATATATATTTTTTATGTTTCGAGAACCAATAAAAACTGGGATGGATTATCTAAATTTCCTGATTTATAGTTACACATCCCATACATTGTTTTGTATTTTACTGAATTCACAAATTGCATCCTGATTTGTCTGCCCCTGTTTTACTTAAAGCCTCCGTTTCGTTCCTGATATCAAGACATATACAAAATATCAAAGACAGTATCAAGTACACATACGATATGTTTCAGCAGCTTTATCATTTGTTAATATAATGGCAGCATCCGGAAAACATTGCGCAATACTTGGTGATTTAAATCTACTGTTATCCTGTCGTTATCTTAGGTCACGAGATTTCACAAAGCGTATTATCGACAAGGTGCATCACTACTATAGCATAAAAGCTTACAGCCATATGTACTGTTCAAATATCTATCATAATTTTTTAAATTGTTATCTTCGTTTCCATAGCTTCTTTAATTGATATAATACGTCAAATTGAAAAGTTTAAACATTAACACAACATTCGACAAAATGTAAATCTTTTCAAAACATCAAAGTATTTACAAATTTGCTACCACACCTGCACTGAGTCTTTTGGGGAATAAATCCGAATAAAAAAAATAAATGGAGAAAATAAAATGCTGTTAATTTGCGATAAGAATTCATAATATTGTTTCTTTTTGTACACCTGTTTACAAATGGAAGTCAGATGATAGAATCATCGAATTTGACCATTAATACGTCGAAACTACGCGTGAGAAATTCAATGATTAGTTAATTTACTTAAATGAAATTATGAAGGATTTTATGACATCACAAAGACCTTTTTTTTAAATCAGTATCTCTATGTGATTCTTCTATTAATTAATTATGAAGTAACCAACGGCAGAATGTAGCGAAGAAATCAGATTAAACAACACTGTTTTCACTCCATTGATTTGAAATTAGAAACATCTCAAACATAGGAAATATTGGACAAAATAAAAGTAACGAGATATATTGAAATATAACGCTTACCTTATGTGGACCTGAAAGATAATGCGTTTTAAATGTGATCATTTATTCAATATTTCAAAAGGATATGGACAAGTGATGATTTTGAGACAGGTGAAGCGAAGTTTGTTCCTCTGCGTTAAGCATCGTAGAGATTTCGCCACAAATCCAGGAAATAAAGAATCGTCCTCTTCCTCTTCTCCTCCGTCCGAGTCAGAGTTATCCTCTCCACCTTCCTCCTCCTCCCCGCCACCCTCTGCCTCATCGCTACTTTTCTTTTCGTCATTTTCCGCACTTAGATCCGAATTATCCTTTGATTTCGGGTTTTCAGACGTTACATTTTCATCGTTCATATTAACTTCCTCAGCCATGATTGTTCCTTTCAAATTCACTCATGATCACAAACTGAAACAGATATTATCATTCAAATTCTCCAAACATTGAATCGTATACGTTTTATCAATAATACATAAAAATCACATATATTTCTGAGAAATCCATTCACACATTTAAGTAATTTCCTTTTTCTCAAAGTAAATATTTACAGTGTCTATATTGTCCCATATCTACGGGAATAAAATATACGTATCACGTAAACAAAATAAGCGTTCCGCACGCGCCTAGGATGGGTAAAGAATCATGGAGAATTTCTTCAATGGAATTCTTCTCACATGAAACAGATCCCATGATAAGAAAATCATCCAATCCCGCGCAAGAACGATTATTATAAACTATAAGTCTATACAGATTATAGCACGTGTGACCCCAGTGTCTATATTATTATTCCATTTTATATGATTTTTAAAAACGGCACATAGAGGAGGTTTGTAAGTTGCAGTGACTGACAGCTAACACGGCGCAACACTGATTGTGAACATTGTACTGAGCACCTGGCGTTAGCTCCTCTCAGATCCAATGGCGTTCTGTCTCTCCAACCTAATCAATAAGCCGATTGTCGTAGCTCTACTACTTACTCTTGTATTATTACAACGATTTCAATAGAAATATGTCACCAACTCTCTCTCTCTTTAACTTTTATAATCAACTCGTTTAGTTGTTATTGAGTGCATTAAGCTAGTCAAGACGTTTGGTCCATCCGGATTCAAGATGGCCCGGGTATAGGTTTACAAAAGGCCACCTTTTCCAGGTACTGGGGATACAACATTTGCCGGCATAATGCATTACAATTTTAACACAACAAGCGAGATAGAACTCGAATCCGTAGAGGAATTCTAAGCGAGGAATCAATGTATTTCAATTGAATTAAATAGCGTGAATTCGCAATGGGATATCCGTGTCTTTTGTCTAATCATAGTCACGTGGTCGACGTATATTCCTTGATGTCACTAGCGACGCCAATCCGTAAACTAGAAGTATTGTAATTTTATTCAAAATTTGAATTTAACAGTTCATTTACGCGTTCTTTCATTATAATTTCTGTTGTTACTTTTAAGTTTTATTTTACAATTTTTGCCATCATGGGCACAGATTTATTGATTCCTCCTTATCGCGCGTACTTGTCAACATCAGTACGTAGCTGACGAGAGGTTGTGATAATTATACAAGCAAACATTATAGTCTATACATAAACAAGATTTTCATTTCGATGAAATTCGTGTTCGTTCGTCATATAAAATATTTCATTCAATTTATCGACCGAAATCACACGGTAAAAAGAAAAAAAAAACAGAATAAAGTACATCTAACGCACTATAAAATTAAATAATCAAAAAGTTTTTATAAAACTTCAGATATCACACAAAAGTTAATGGATGCTGGTAAAATGTCCATATATGTGTATATATAAAATCATATTTATTTATTTATTTTTTATTTATCCATCTCTCTTTTAATTCATTTATTTATCAGTCTATTTATATATATATATATATATATATATATATATATATATATATATATATATATATATATATATATATATATATATATATAATATATATATATATATTATATATATTCAAATATTTATTTATTTATTTACGTGTGTGTGTGCACGGTCGCGCGCGCCTGTGTGTATGCATGGAGGAAACACTAATCCGACGCTATATTCAAAACTCTACTAACTACAGAATATGGAAGGCCCATGTACTATTTTTTACCTTTGCTAAACGTTATGAAGTTAATATCACGATTACTAGTGAATGACGAGAAGGTAATTCCACGTTTTAACATAAATTACCGGAAAACAAATCGTTCTCTATTTACAGTCTTAAAACCAATGCCTGTGTAATTTTCGAAACAATCCCTACGCAATGTGTTTATATAGTCAGTGTTTTGCGTCGGAAACCAGCAGTCACTGTATGTGATATATAATGACTACACTATCAAGACTGCCGTCCTTCATGGTGACCACATGATGCATACCATTGGTCATTCAGTGACATCATCTCCAGGCGCAGTCACAACTGATTAACAACACCTGATCACCAAAGCTGATCAAGTGATCCATTACCTCCCGACCTTTTGACCTCGACTCACCTTACATTCTGTAGCTGTATGCCATGATGGGGTGTATGATGTGAGAGCTAATACATTAGATATGATTTCACTATTACGAAGAACATTCTGGTGCCAATATCAGCATAAATATCACCCTCTCTTCCCGTCACAATGTCTTTTAATACACTCGTCACCTCTTTTCCTCACATTGTCTAATCATACACTCATCACCTACTCTTCTCCTCACATTGTCTTATAATACACTCTGTCACCTTCTCTTCTAGTAACAGTGTCTAATAATACACTCTGTCACCTTCTCTTCTCCTCACTTTGTCTTATAATACACTCTGTCACCTTCTCTTTTCGTCACATTATTGTATAATACATTCTGTCACCTTCTCTTCTTGTCGCATTGTCTTATAATACACTCTGTCACCTTCTCTTCTCCTCACATTGTCTTATAATACACTCTGTCACCTTCTCTTCTAGTAACAGAGTCTAATAATACACTCTGTCACCTTCTCTTCTCCTCACATTGTCTTATAATACACTCTGTCACCTTTCCCTTCTCCTCACATTGTCTTATAATACACTCTGTCACCTTCTCTACTAGTAACAGTGTCTACTAATACACTCTTTCACCTTCTCTTCTCCTCACATTGTCTTATAATACACTCTGTCACCTTCTCTTTTCGTCACATTATTGTATAATACATTCTGTCACCTTCTCTTCTTGTCGCATTGTCTTATAATACACTCTGTCACCTTCTCTTCTCCTCACATTGTCTTATAATACACTCTGTCACCTTCTCTTCTAGTAACAGAGTCTAATAATACACTCTGTCACCTTCTCTTCTCCTCACATTGTCTTATAATACACTCTGTCACCTTTCCCTTCTCCTCACATTGTCTTATAATACACTCTGTCACCTTCTCTACTAGTAACAGTGTCTACTAATACACTCTTTCACCTTCTCTTCTCCTCACATTGTCTTATAATACACTCTGTCACCTTCTCTTCTCGTCACATTGTCTTATGATACACTCTGTCACCTTCTCTTCTAGTAACACTGTCTAATAATACACTCTGTCACCTTCTCTTCTAGTAACAGTGTCTAATAATACACTCTTTCACCTTCTCTTCTCCTCACATTGTCTTATAATACACTCTGTCACCTTCTCTTTTCGTCACATTATTGTATAATACATTCTGTCACCTTCTCTTCTTGTCGCATTGTCTTATAATACACTCTGTCACCTTCTCTTCTCCTCACATTGTCTTATAATACACTCTGTCACCTTCTCTTCTAGTAACACTGTCTAATAATACACTCTGTCACCTTCTCTTCTAGTAACACTGTCTAATAATACACTCTGTCACCTTCTCTTCTAGTAAAACTGTCTAATAATACACTCTGTCACCATATCTTCTAGTCAGATTATCTTATAATACACTCTGTCACCTTCACTTCTCCTCACATTGTCTTATGATACACTCTGTCACCTTCTCTTCTAGTAACACTGTCTAATAATACACACTGTCAATTTCCCTTCTCCTCACATTGTCTTATAATACACTCTATCACCTTCTCTTCTCCTCACACTGTCTAATAATACACTCTGTCACCTTCCCTTCTCCTCACATTGTCTTATAATACACTCTGTCACCTTCTCTTCTCGTCACACTGTCTTATAACACACTCTGTCACCTTTTCTCGTCGCATTGTCTAATAATACACTCTGTCACCGTCTCTTCTCGTCACATTGTCTTATAATACACTCTGTCACCTTTTCTTCTCGTCACACTGTCTTATAATACACTCTGTCACCTTCTCTTCTCGTCACACTGTCTTATAATACACTCTGTCACCTTTTCTTCTCCTCACATTGTCTTATAATACACTCTGTCACCTTCTCTTCTCGTCACATTGTCTTATAATACACTCTGTCACCTTCTCTTCTCGTCACACTGTCTTATAATACACTTTGTCACCTTTTCTTCTCGTCACACTGTCTTATAATACACTCTGTCAATTTCCCTTCTCATCACACTGTCTTATAATACACTCTATCGCCTTCTCTTCTCCTCACATTGTCTTATAATACACTCTGTCACCTTCTCTTCTCGTCACACTGTCTTCTAATACACTCTGTCAATTTCCCTTCTCGTCACACTGTCTTATAATACACTCTGTCACCTTCTCTTCTCCTCACATTGTCTTATAATACACTCTGTCACCTTTTCTTCTCGTCACACTGTCTTATAATACACTCTGTCACCTTCTCCTCTCGTCACACTGTCTTATAATACACTCTGTCAATTTCCCTTCTCGTCACATTCTCTTATAATACACTCTGTCACCTTCTCTTCTCGTCACATTGTCTTATAATACATTCTGTCACCTTCTCTTCTCGTCACATTGTCTTATAATACACTCTGTCACCTTCTCTTCTCGTCACACTGTCTAATAATACACACTGTCAAATTCCCTTCTCCTCACATTGTCTTATAATACACTCTACCACCTTCTCTTCTCCTCACATTGTCTTATAATCCACTCTGTCACCTTCTCTTCTCCTCACATTGTCTTATAATACACTCTGTCACCTTCTCTTCTCCTCACATTGTCTTATATTACACTCTGTCACCTTCTCTTCTCCTCACATTGTCTTATAATACACTCTGTCACCTTCCCTTCTCCTCACATTGTCTTATAATACACTCTGTCACCTTCCCTTCTCCTCACATTGTCTTATAATACACTCTGTCACCTTCTCTTCTCGTCACATTGTCTTATAATACACTCTGTCACCTTCTCTTCTAGTAACACTGTCTAATAAGACACTCTGTCACCTTCTCTTCTAGTAACACTGTCTTACAATACACTCCGTCAATTTCCCTTCTCTGTCTAATAATACACTCTGTCACCTTCTCTTCTCCTCACATTGTCTTATAATACACTCTGTCACCTTCTCTTCTCGTCACACTGTCTTACAATACACTCTGTCACCTATTCTCGTCACATTGTCTTATAATACACTCTGTCACCTTCTCTTCTCGTCACACTGTCTTATAATACACTCTGTCACCTTCTCTTTTCGTCACACTGTCTTATAATATACTCTGTCAATTTCCCTTCTCGTCACTCTGTCTTATAATACACTCTGTCACCTTTTCTTCTCCTCACATTGTCTTAAAATACACTCTGTCACCTTCTCTTCTCGTCACACTGTCTTATAATACACTCTATCACCTTCTCTTCTCCTCACATTGTCTTATAATACACTCTGTCACCTTCTCTTCTTGTCACATTGTCTTATAATACAATCTGTCAATTTCCCTTCTCGTCACACTGTCTTATAATACACTCTGTCACCTTCTCTTCTCGTCACACTGTCTTATAATACACTCTGTCACCTTTTCTTCTCGTCACACTGTCTTATAATACACTCTATCACCTTCTCTTCTCCTCACATTGTCTTATAATACACTCTGTCACCTTCTCTTCTTGTCACATTGTCTTATAATACACTCTGTCACCTTCCCTTCTCCTCACATTGTCTTATAATACACTCTGTCACCTTCTCTTCTCCTCACATTGTCTTATAATACACTCTATCACCTTCTCTTCTCCTCACATTGTCTTATAATACACTCTGTCACCTTCTCTTCTTGTCACATTGTCTTATTATACACTCTGTCACCTTCTCTTCTAGTAACACTGTCTAATAATACACTCTGTCACCTTCCCTTTCCTCACATTGTCTTATAATATACTCTGTCACCTTCTCTTCTCGTCACACTGTCTTATAATACACTCTGTCACCTCTTCTCGTCGCATTGTCTAATAATACACTCTGTCACCGTCTCTTCTCGTCACATTGTCTTATAATACACTCTGTCACATTCTCTTCTCGTCACACTGTCTTATAATACACTCTGTCACCTTTTCTACTCCTCACATTGTCTTATAATACACTCTGTCACCTTTTCTTCTCGTCACACTGTCTTATAATACACTCTGTCACATTCTCTTCTCGTCACACTGTCTTATAATACACTCTGTCACCTTTTCTACTCCTCACATTGTCTTATAATACACTCTGTCACCTTCTCTTCCCGTCACACTGTCTTATAATACACTCTATCACCTCTTCTCGTCGCATTGTCTAATAATACACACTGTCACCGTCTCTTCTCGTCACATTGTCTTATAATACACTCTGTCACCTTTTCTTCTCCTCACATTGTCTTATAATACACTCTGTCACCTTCTCTTCTCGTCACACTGTCTTATAATACACTCTGTCACCTCTTCTCGTCGCATTGTCTAATAATACACTCTGTCACCGTCTCTTCTCGTCACATTGTCTTATAATACACTCTGTCACCTTTTCTTCTCCTCACATTGTCTTATAATACACTCTGTCACCTTCTCTTCTCGTCACATTGTCTTATAATACATTCTGTCACCTTTTCTTCTCGTCACACTGTCTTATAATACACTTTGTCACCTTTTCTTCTCGTCACACTGTCTTATAATACACTCTGCCAATTTCCCTTCTCGTCACACTGCCTTATAATACACTCTGTCACCTTCTCTTCTCGTCACACTGTCTTATAATACACTCTGTCACCTTTTCTTCTCGTCACACTGTCTTATAATACACTCTGTCAATTTCCCTTCTCGTCACACTGTCTTATAATACACTCTGTCACCTTCTCTTCTCCTCACATTGTCTTATAATACACTCTGTCACCTTCTCTTCTCCTCACATTGTCTTATAATACACTCTGTCACCTTCTCCTGTCCTCACATTGTCTTATAATACACTCTGTCACCTTCTCTTCTTGTCACATTGTCTTATTATACACTCTGTCACCTTCTCTTCTAGTAACACTGTCTAATAATACACTCTGTCACCTTCCTTTCTCCTCACATTTTCTTGTAATACACTCTGTCACCTTCTCTTCTCGTCACACTGTCTTATAATACACTCTATCACCTCTTCTCGTCGCATTGTCTAATAATACACTCTGTCACCGTCTCTTCTCCTCACATTGTCTTATAATACACTCTGTCACCTTCTCTTCTCGTCACATTGTCTTATAATACACTCTGTCACCTTCTCTTCTCGTCACACTGTCTTATAATACACTCTGTCACCTTCTCTTCTCCTCACATTGTCTTATAATACACTCTGTCACCTTTTCCTCTCGTCACGCTGTCTTATAATAAACTCTGTCACCTTCTCTTCTCGTCACACTGTCATAATACACTCTGTCAATTTCCCTTCTCGTCACATTGTCTTATAATACACTCTGTCACCTTCCCTTCTCCTCACATTGTCTTATAATACACTCTGTCACCTTCTCTTCTCCTCACATTGTCTTATAATACACTCTGTCACCTTCTCTTCTTGTCACATTGTCTTATTATACACTCTGTCACCTTCTCTTCTAGTAACACTGTCTAATAATACACTCTGTCACCTTCCCTTTCCTCACATTGTCTTATAATACACTCTGTCACCTTCTCTTCTCGTCACACTGTCTTATAATACACTCTGTCACCTCTTCTCGTTGCATTGTCTAATAATACACTCTGTCACCGTCTCTTCTCGTCACACTGTCTTATAATACACTCTGTCACATTCTCTTCTCGTCACACTGTCTTATAATACACTCTGTCACCTTTTCTACTCCTCACATTGTCTTATAATACACTCTGTCACCTTTTCTTCTCGTCACACTGTCTTATAATACACTCTGTCACATTCTCTTCTCGTCACACTGTCTTATAATACACTCTGTCACCTTTTCTACTCCTCACATTGTCTTATAATACACTCTGTCACCTTCTCTTCTCGTCAGATTGTCTTATAATACACTCTGTCACCTTCTCTTCTCGTCAGATTGTCTTATAATACACTCTGTCACCTTCTCTTCTCCTCACATTGTCTTATAATACACTCTGTCACCTTCTCCTGTCCTCACATTGTCTTATAATACACTCTGTCACCTTCTCTTCTTGTCACATTGTCTTATTATACACTCTGTCACCTTCTCTTCTAGTAACACTGTCTAATAATACACTCTGTCACCTTCCCTTCTCCTCACATTTTCTTGTAATACACTCTGTCACCTTCTCTTCTCGTCACACTGTCTTATAATACACTCTATCACCTCTTCTCGTCGCATTGTCTAATAATACACTCTGTCACCGTCTCTTCTCGTCACATTGTCTTATAATACACTCTGTCACCTTTTCTGCTCCTCACATTGTCTTATAATACACTCTGTCACCTTCTCTTCTCGTCACACTGTCTTATAATACACTCTGTCACCTCTTCTCGTCGCATTGTCTTATAATACACTCTGTCACCGTCTCTTCTCGTCACATTGTCTTATTATACACTGTGTCACCTTTTCTTCTCCTCACATTGTCTTATAATACACTCTGTCACCTTCTCTTCTCGTCACATTGTCTTATAATACATTCTGTCACCTTTTCTTCTCGTCACACTGTCTTATAATACACTTTGTCACCTTTTCTTCTCGTCACACTGTCTTATAATACACTCTGCCAATTTCCCTTCTCGTCACACTGTCTTATAATACACTCTGTCACCTTCTCTTCTCGTCACACTGTCTTATAATACACTCTGTCACCTTTTCTTCTCGTCACACTGTCTTATAATACACTCTGTCAATTTCCCTTCTCGTCACACTGTCTTATAATACACTCTGTCACCTTCTCTTCTCCTCACATTGTCTTATAATACACTCTGTCACTTTCTCTTCTCCTCACACTGTCTTATAATACACTCTGTCACCTTCTCTTCTCGTCACACTGTCTTATAATACACTCTGTCAATTTCCCTTCTCGTCACATTGTCTTATAATACACTCTGTCACCTTCCCTTCTCCTCACATTGTCTTATAATACACTCTGTCACCTTCCCTTCTCCTCACATTGTCTTATAATACACTCTGTCACCTTCTCTTCTCGTCACACTGTCTTATAATACACTCTGTCACCTTCTCTTCTCCTCACATTGTCTTATAATACACTCTGTCACCTTTTCCTCTCGTCACGCTGTCTTATAATAAACTCTGTCACCTTCTCTTCTCGTCACACTGTCATAATACACTCTGTCAATTTCCCTTCTCGTCACATTGTCTTATAATACACTCTGTCACCTTCCCTTCTCCTCACATTGTCTTATAATACACTCTGTCACCTTCTCTTCTCCTCACATTGTCTTATAATACACTCTGTCACCTTCTGTCTTTCTGCCTTTCCCTCCTGTCAAATTGTCTTATCATTCTTCACTTCCCTGTTGTCATATTGCTTTATCATTCTTTCTTTCCTTCCTGTCATATTGCCTTATCATTCTCCTTTCCCTCTAGTCAAACTGACTTAACATTCTCCCATTCCCTCCTGTCATACTGCCATATCATTCTCCCTTTCCCTGCTGTCACATTCCTTTATCATTCTCCCATTCACTCGTCATATTGCCTTATCCTTCTCCTTTTCCCTGCTGTCATATTGCCTAATCATTCTCCCTTTCTATGTTGTTATATTACTTTATCATTCTCCCGTTCACTCCTATCATATTGCTTTATCATTCTCCCTTTTCCTCTTGTCATAATGCCTCATCATTTTCCCTTTCCCTCCTGTCAAATAACCTTATCACTCTCCCTTTGCCTCCTGTCATATTGCCTTATCATTCTCCCTTTACCTCCTGTCATATTACCTTATCTTTCTCCCTCTGCCTGCTGTCATACTGCTGTATCCTTCTCCCTTTCCCTGCCATCATATTGCTTTATCATTCTTTCTTTACCTCCTGTCATATTGCCTTATCATTCTCCCTTTCCATTCTGTCATACTACCTATACATTCTCCCTTTCCTTGCTGTCATATTGCCCTATCATTCCTCCTTTCTCTCCTTTCATATTGCCTTATAATTCTCCCTTTTCTTCCTGTGATACTGCCTTATCATTCTCCTTTTCCTTCCTGTCATATTGCCTAATCATTCTCCCTTTCCCTCCTGTTATATTGCCTTATCATTCTCCCTTTCCCTCCTGTCATATTGCCTTATCATCCCTTTCCCTATTGTCATATTGCCATTTCATTCTCCTTTTCCCTCCTGTCACATTGCCTTATCATTCTCCCTTTCCCTCCTGTTATATTGCCTTATCATCCCTTTCCCTATTGTCATACTGCCATTTCATTCTCCTTTTCCTTCCTGTCATATTGCCTAATCATTCTCCCTTTCCCTCCTGTTATATTGCCTTATCATTCTCCCTTTCCTTCCTGTTATATTGCCTTATCATCCCTTTCCCTATTGTCATACTGCCATTTCATTCTCCTTTTCCCTCCTGTCACATTGCCTTATCATTCTCCCTTTCCCTCCTGTCATATTGCCTTATCATCCCTTTCCCTATTGTCATATTGCCATTTCATTCTCCTTTTCCCTCCTGTCACATTGCCTTATCATTCTCCCTTTCCCTCCTGTCATACTGCCTTATCATCCCTTTCCCTATTCTCATATTGCCATTTCATTCTCCTTTTCCCTCCTGTCACATTGCCTTATCATTCTCCCTTTCCTTCCTGTTATATTGCCTTATCATCCCTTTCCCTATTGTCATACTGCCATTTCATTCTCCTTTTCCTTCCTGTCATATTGCCTAATCATTCTCCCTTTCCCTCCTGTTATATTGCCTTATCATTCTCCCTTTCCTTCCTGTCATATTGCCTTATCATTCCTTTCCCTATTCTCATACTGCCATTTCATTCTCCTTTTCCCTCCTGTCACATTGCCTTATCATTCTCCCTTTCCCTCCTGTCATATTCCCTTATCATCCCTGTCCCTATTCTCATATTGCCATTTCATTCTCCTTTTCCCTCCTGTCACATTGCCTTATCATTCTCCCTTTCCTTCCTGTCATATTGCCTTATCATTCTCACTGTCACTTTCCCTTGATATCTCTTATCATACACACTTGCACCTTAATTCCCTCCTGATTAT
Organism: Pteria penguin; assembly: GCA_035048485.1. Lineage (NCBI taxonomy): Eukaryota > Metazoa > Mollusca > Bivalvia > Pterioida > Pteriidae > Pteria > Pteria penguin. The sequence goes on along the minus strand of CM068580.1, from coordinate 42,688,149 downwards.
TTTATTCATCATGGACACAGCCACCTTCTCTGCTCGTCAGTTTACAATTCAGTGCATAAAGCAAATTAAAATGGTAAAAATTTTTAATTTATCTAATAATCTACTTGAAAATGTCAACCTTCAATCCTTAATGAAAACAAGAATGTATATTCTGTCATTATATCGAACAATGTCTCTTCCTTTTTGCATTTATACAAGTAAATCAAATATTTTATCAATATTAGGAACTACAGTGTTTTACTTATTTTCAATGTTTTGGGATTGGAACCGGGCCCCCTGGGATTGGGAAAAAAGAACATCATTTGCACATCATTTCATAACTAATATGTACTTTCAATATTTTTCAAATTTTAAATTGTAATACATGTACATGTATGTTGCTCAGAGACACATGTCTGTGTCTCTCATCCCTATGAAAAAAAATCAATAACTCTGTCTATTTCTCCATCTTGTTTTTCTTTTCAAAAGGAAACTCAAAATCAAGGTCATTGTAGTTCTATTGTCAGGTTCCCTGTCAACTGTTGAATTGGAAATTTGTTCACTTTTAATTGATAAATGAAAAACAATAAGCTTTTACATTGAGAATGGGTCAGGATAAAGGACTCAAATCAGCAAGAAAATAAACTCTGAACTACAGCAAATTCAGCAAAGGTTTATCATATTTATGCTTGCTTTACATAATTATTTACAGTTCATTTGAAATCATGTTATGCAAAGAGAATTAAATCAAAAACTTTTACTCAGAAGTCATTGGAATGCAAATAAACAAACAGAACAATAATACTGAAGCTTTATTAATACCTTCTCTATTTTCTTCATTTATTATTTGTTATCTTGCAGTTTATATTAATTTATATTAGCCAAGCAAAAACAAAAATTCTACGCTGCAAGAAATGAATACACAGACAAACTGCTCAAAAGCACTTTGCAATGAACATTACCTGTTCCTATGAACAGTCCCGTGTGTATCAGATCATAGTTATAAAAATAAGGGAAATTCTGATAATAAACATTTCTTTTGGCACCATTCTTTATGTATTTAGTGCAAAGTTCACATAGAAATATTGATAATAACATGATATGAAAGATTGTGAGAAAAAATAATTTATCATTCACTGATTTCTGATAAAAAGATACCACAACAATATTATATGGAAATTTCCCTACCAAATGCAGTGAATCAGTCGTACTTCTAATTAAGATAATCCATCAAATGCATGACAATCTCTGGTTTCAATTTCAGAGATTGAAAGAAATTAACAAGTACTTAAAACGAAATTCTGGACTTCAATGTTTTTTCTGAAAGGACCTTTATAACTTACTTAACACAGTTTGCAGAAGTTGGTCATTTTCAAATCACCAGTTTGGATTTCATATCCGCACAAATTTTTCAATTACAACGCCAAAATGGTGATTTAAAATCGTCAACTTCCTTTGTACACTGCGTTCAGTGTGTTATAAAGATGTGCACTCTCCAGATTCATATCAAAATTCTAAATTTCTTTTTTTTTCTATTGATTAATATTTGAATTAAAAACAGAGACTGTTAAGCATCTAAGTGACTGGTTTTTTTCAAATTAGAGGTTATACCCAACATGATAAAAGTAACCCTTTTTTGTTTCGAATTTAGTCCGAGCGTAGAACTTTATGAACTTTATAATTTCTTGTACAGCAAAATGTTGAAAACAATGTGATACTTGGGCAATATTTTTCGTATATAAATAACCGAACATTGTTTCATTGTTAACATTTCTTCTATTTTCCGACAATTCAAATACTGTAGACCTTACTCACCCCTAAAACCCTTAACCGGAAGTAACAGCAGTGGAATGTAAATTTTTCGAACCATGAAAAATAACGTGTTCGATTGTCATACAAGTGTAACGATGACTAGACTGTATACAACCAACAGCGACCAGAGACGATATTATGTAGTACATAAAGGTTACATAAAGAGAATTTACAGAATTTGTGTGACATTTTCATCAGATTTATTTGATTTACTTGAAAGTAAAACTCTTTTTCAAATCCATGATGGCTGTTTTACGCATCTGCGATGCAGTAGATGAATTGGGGAGCCTTGTTCATTAAGCACAAGAGACAGGGTGAATAAAACATCGCCAGTGTTATCTGCAGGACGGATAGAACTCATCCTCATAAATAGTACGTCCATTACGCAATGATAAGTGTGAAAGCCTTGCGCAGAAGATAGGGGAATTTGCGTAAACTTGTCTCCTGTATAACCAGATGTCTATATATTCATTGCTTAGTTTCGTGCCCTTTGACCTATCATCAACTTTATCTAATCAATCGCATGGATTAATGAGAAAACGCAGAGACTATAGAAAACGTACTGGTATTTTCTCTTTAGACGTGTGTCAGTGTGATGTTGTTGGTATTTTCTCGCGGGACCAATTCGTGCCTTTCAGAGTGTTCGCGAGATTACTCGATAACCGGCGACTTCAAGCAAAGTCATATGATTTGCAATTGTTTTATTCATTTGATTTTACCGGAGATCCAACGACTTGTGAATAATAAAAATGTGTTGCATTAATCGCGATGAACAACAAAATTGTTTTTATATTACGGGCAATTACTTTTTGTATGAATACATGTGAATTTCATAGATTACAATGTGTTTAGCTAATTTCTAAACAATTAGTAAATTCACTCTCTCTCTCTCTTTTTTTTTTTGTTTTTGTTTTTTTTTTTTTTTTTGTTTTTTTTTTTTTTGCCTGTCAAACTGTAAGATTTCTTAAATTGCTGCCTTTTCAATTAAGAGATTTGCATGTGCAGTCCTGCCACTTTTTTCATACTTAGTGGTACCACTTCATTTCATTGAATATTCATTTGTTTTCAGAAAATCTATATAATATAATATAATATAATATAATATAATATAATATAATATAATATAATATAATACAATATAATATAATATAATATAATATAATATAATCAGAAACAAAAACAAATGTGTAATTTAATTCATTTACTAACAGTTTTTCGACTTCTATGACATCCTTGGCTTGCAGACAATCAGTGTCTGTAAAATAATGTATACCATATATATACGAAATGTAACTTTGCTTAATAAAAACTAATTCTTGATTGATTTCGTGTCTCTCATTTGGAACCAATCAAACCAATTAACCTACGAGCCCGGCTTCTGAATAACAAATTTCTGTAAGGGTATGTGCGATAGGGGTAATCACACAACTTTGACTATTTATCAATGTTTTACGATTCACGATTATTTCACGTATATGATGACGGCATCGGCCTAATGCATTGCATAGAAATTTATACCTTTGCAACGGAAAGCAGTCAAAGGGTTCTATATATCGTTTTCCTGGCTTGATCCTTTGACATCTTCCAACATCAGCTTATGTAAAAGTCAGTGTTCGATTTTGTTTGGTGAATCTTTGTCATTTAAAGTATACAATATTTTGCACACAGTAAATATTCCATATGATTTCTATATTCCATGATTCATCAGAAGTCGCAGTTGGCTGAAATTATTATGGTAAATTTGTCATTTCCTCATCTTTAACAGGTTGAGGACAACCTTTCATTTGAGAGATAATCACTCAAATGAGTAACTATCTCTCTTTTCAGTAATCAATTTCAAGTACTAAAAATGAAATTTTGGAATTATGATTTGAAATTCAAAAGGACACATGTTTACAAAATACTGAGTATAGTTTACATAACAAGTTGACATTTTTAACTTACTGTTTTGGAGTTTATAGCTGCACAAATGTTGCAATTATAAACTCCAAAATGGTAAGTTGAACAGGTCAACTTCTTTTGTATCTTATATTCAGTATATTATAAAGATGTGTCCTTTTAAGTTTAAGTCAAAATTCTGAAATTTTAGTTTTTTAGTACTTGTTTACTTCTGTTCATTTCTTGAAATTGATTACTGAAAACAGTGATTGTTACTCATTGGAGGAATTATTTCTCAAATGAGAGGTTGCCCCCAACCTGTTTAACTGTGAAATATATATATATATATATATATATATATATATATATATATATATATATATATATATATATATATATATATATATATATATATATATATATATATATATATATAAACTATTTGCTGACTTTTAACTATTCACAATTTAAGTTTAGGAAATGACATATTATAGTGCAAAAATTTGTCATGAGCTAAAAATCGCAAGAATGGATTAGTTTTATACGAAAATTCAATTGATTCATGTGTTTAAGATATGCATGAATACGTTTTCCATATGAAACATTTTGTGTAGTTTTACATAATGCCCCTTTCTATGATCTTCAGAGGAGAGTACCCCATAAGCATATATCTATGATATTCGTGTTTGCAGGAGTATTTGCATAAATTGGTGAAAACAACAAACGTTAAAGATCTGAGGATAAATTTATTTATTATCACTTTTTCAACGACCATTCCATTTTCATTAGAAGACATTTTAGTCGTTGAAATAGTTGGATCCTATCAAAATTCCGCCGCCAAATTGTATTACTTTACATTCTATACGTCGGATATATCAAAGGAAAACTGAGCACATAGAACAACAATGGAGAAAGAAAGAATCGCACTGTTCAGATCGCATTATTCAAGACAAGCGATCGCACACCAAGATATACTTGCGTACTTATGAAGGAAATCTACATTCCTCTAACGGAAGAGGCCTTATTGCCCAAGATAACTGATCAGAACGATTGTTTAGTCTGTAGCCATGCCTATATGCAATTATTAAAGTTCTCAAACGTTTATCCAGATAAGTTATTATCATTCCGAGGAAGCATCTTCAAATGCTGGATTACCCCCTCCCTTCCCCGTATCATCACGTCAACACTGTGCTTGTTAAAATCTCGTTAAAATGACTTGCGATATGATGGAAGTTGTAATATACACGCATCTGTTGGAAATCTTGACACAGGGATGTAAAATATGGTATAAAGTCCAGAAGCGTAATATCAAGAAAGTATAAAGATTTGCGGATAACTTCACTGGTATTTACTCAGATCTCGGATCTACCGGTGGCTGATTTCGGGGGGGGGGGGGGGGGGCACCCCTTTTTCGCCACAAATTTACAAGGCATATGTAGATAAGGGTGAAAACACTCAAATAATATGAGTATATTGGCTAATACTTGACTTTCACACGTGCCCCCCCTCTTTTGTTCCAAAATCACGGATCCACCACTGCCTACCGTTGAATTTGATCATGTAACATGATGTGATCGACCTTTGTAAAGTTCATCGGCATCATTTAATATCGTATTTATAGATTTGGTTTTTTTTTCTTCTTCTTCTTTTACGTCACACCAAAAATTATTTCACTTAAGATTGTTGCACTTATATTATGGTGACGACATGTACCTAATACACTGCCAAGAAATTTAAACTTGCGCAAAGGACCCAAGGGAAGCACTGAGGAATCCTTTACGTGGTTACATCCATCTCGGGTGTTTTACTTGTCCGCGAGACAGGATACAAACAAGCCACTGATAGGACTTGAACCGAGGACCTCTCCGTCACAAATCGAACACCATATCGACTGGTCTATGGCGGCTCTATTACACATAGAAAGGCAGACGGTCTCTTAATCACTAGTCCAGATTCATAGATATTTATAATGAAGAAAATAATGTGTTCAAAGTCTTTTATCTCTCCAGTCTTATCTATCATTGTGCAATAGCGCCTCCTACCGATGGAGTTTTAACTGATCACAACATCAAGTAATACATTTCAGGAATTTTAGCTTTATTCCGTAAAAGTCCTTTGTTTTCTCTCTCGTTCGTTTCACTCTCCAATTACATGTTTCAGATCGTGTAACGTTCGTATTACGGTATGGCGTGGTACGTCTCAGCTTCTGTCTGCCCACAGAGCTGTTACACATAGACTAAACAATTAGGCTAGGCCTGGTAACCTTGAAACACATGTTCCTTATGACAAAAACAAAGTCTATTATTGTGCAGGGTCAGGGGTAAACCGTGAAGGTCAGACATTAAACGCTGTTGGTAAACTTTGTAAACAAGATACAGACCGACCCGTTTGGGCATAGGATCATCAAGCGTGGTGCGCGTACTTTCTATGCCAAGAGGACGATGCCTGTTGTTGGTCAATGGTCAACATCACACAGTGAACATTATTGATAAAGGGTGTAAATATGAATCAAACCAAACTGTTTAGCCTAAGAACATAGACGGCTCAATTTTGTTTCAAGTATAGGGCACATGCTAACACTGTAGATGAAACCTTGTAGACGAAATATAGACCGAACCGTTTGGGCAAGAACAATCAAATTTAATACATGTACGTTTTATGAAACGAAGACGATGTCTATTATATGCCAAGATTAAAAAAAGTTAAGGTCACATGTTAAATAAATTTTGTTGATAAAGCTTGTAAACATGATGCAGTCCAAATCACATGGCCTAGGATCAACAAACTTGGTACATACACTACTGATGGTGATAAGACAACGCCTATTATTTCTCAAGGTTATAATAAAAAGTCAGAGTCACGCGCTAAACATTGTTGATAAACCTTGCAAAGAAGATACACGTTCTACCAGCATGGTACACGACCATACTATTCATGACAAGAGAACGGCGTCCATTGTTTTTTTTTAATGTTAGATGTCAAGGGTCAGTGTCACACCTTAAATATTGTTGATAAACTGACCTCGTAAACACTTTACAGACAGAACCGTTTAGGAAAAGACCGCCAAACTTCGTGTATGTTCTCCATATGGCAAAAGGATGAGACATATTTTTTTTATATACATTATAACTGTTACTGCAGTTTGGTGTGTAATTTTTCTCACCTCCCTTCTGTACAACATTGCTCTTTTGAAATTAAGCGAAAGGCGTATTTTGTAACGTAGATGTTGTCTTTGTTTGAAATGTTTCCAATATGTCTGCAAAACTTCAACAAGGCACCTGTCCTACAATGTTCACTTCACGTGTCAAATTGTCCCGATATTCATGATTTTGTATACGTTTACACAAAGGACAAGGTTTACCAAACTCTAAAACATATTTCAATTTGAAAACATTTCAGAAATAATGGTTTGTTAATCAGATGATATTTTTGTATGCACGCTATTAGAATGTGCAGTTTATGGAATAGATTTGGCATCCTCTTAGAAAATAGATTGCACCCACAACCCCTGAAAATCACCACTTCGGTAAAATCGGGGTAAAGTAGGAACATATCCTTAACTTTGAATATCAGCGCATTCAAGAGCCAAGTTGATATTTTCCCTCAGATGATCTACCAAACAACAAACAAGCTTTAGGTCGAGCATGAAATAAAACTGGATTAAGCTTGCATTCTATCTTTTTAAATTTGTACAGAGAGGTCAAATTTGAGCATTTCCTAGAATATTTTTCATATCAATGTCAGTTTTGTGTCTTCATGACGTGATATGGACGTCAGATGAGAATATCTTATGAAAGTTGTTTCACGTGTCATTTGGCTGATGTTCACATAGACAAAATCATATAACGGTATATCGCTCAACTTTTGAGTACACTTCGCACTAGAAGAATGAATAATAATTATTTTTATTTATATATCTATTTTTGCGGAAAGCACTATGCTGGAAGCTGGTGCTCTTATGGGGGAAGACCCCGATTTCAATCATTCACAACAATTCTAGCTCAAGCTTCAAAAGTTATGAATTCGTGACGCACCCATGTACTGAATGAGCAGCCAATGAGTAAGAACATTCTTAGTAGATGCATTTAAATTACGGAAACTAATTGCTATAAAGGGTCATCCCGGAATGTCTAAATCATCCCAGTACACTTCTACATCTTAAAAACAAATCAGACTCCCCCACTTTCTCTTAAGATTTTTCCTTTGTGTGACTGTAGCACTTTCCATACTGTATTGTTCTACTTTCATTTCATACACAGAATCTTAGAATATGTTTGTATCGTATGTACGTTTCAGACGTTCATGGCAGGTGTGCCCAGTCCAGCACCCACTTCTCTGGTATACATGGTCGCGGGTGTGACCCACCAAACAGGAGACACTCACTCCTCTGGGACACATGGTAAAGGGTGTGATCGGCCAAACAGGAAATATCCACTCCTCTAGTACACATGGTCGTGGGTGTGACCGGCTAGACAGAAGACACCCACTCCTCTGGTACACATGGTGGCGAGTGTGACCGACCAAACAGGAAACACCCACTTTTCTGGGACACATGGTGGTGAGTGTGACCGGCCAATAATGAGACACCTACTCTTCTGGTACACATGGTGGCGGGTGTGACGGCCAAACAGGAGACACCCACTCCTCCTGTTTACATGGTGGCAGGTGTTGCTAACCAAACAGGAGACGCCCACTCCTCTGGTACACATGGTCTCGTCTTCAGTGTTCACAGTCACATGAATGTTCACTTTGATGTCTTGCTGTAAGTGCCCCATTACCATAGCATCGCCTTCTTTTGTATTCTACCATATGTACTCTAAGCTTACTTGGAACACGACGTATCATTAAATGAATCAACGGACACATTATTTGATAATGTCTATCTGAAACAAGCCACAATTGCACATGCATTAGTAAAGTATGTATATGATATGAAGAATCGTCTTACACGAGTAGCTGGTACATGTACAAGATTACAGATGTATGAAATTATGTAAGAGAAATTTTCTAGATTCCAGACGGAGTGGCTATGACCAAACATCGTAAAGGGAAAACTAGATTCGAAAAAACGGTCATAGTCATCTTTGAACTTTGTATTTATCGCTTCCATGTGGCAGAAAATTTTAAGAAGCATTCATTACCAACGACGTCAGTTTGTGTGTGAAGAGAGCGTCCGTTGCTAGTGGCGTTTAATATGAATAAACTTTCATCAAAATCCACTTAGTGTGTTATGCTCAGAGATGAAAAAACGAACATTGATGGATACAGCCCTAAGGTGTTACCGCCCAGGAAGTGCGTCGTTTGTTTGGTGTTTTGCCGTCACATCAAGATTACTAAGTTACTATGGTGACGGCACCTACCTGGTACAGTGCACTAAAATTTAGACTTATGCAACAAACCCAACTAAAGCAGTGAGGATCTTTTACATGCCACGTCAACCGTGCCCTCGGTTTTTAACGTCTCATCCGAAAGACAAGCCACTGGCGTGTCCGTAGCAGGAATTCGACCCGGGACCTTCTAGTCACAAGTCAAGCACCTCATCCACTGAGCCACACTTGCTTCTTTCTTAAACCAATATCTATTCATAATACTGTTGTTGTCTATAGTAATACATGCAGTAGCAATATACCATATTGGTATTTCTGCAAAGATACTTTCATCTATTTTTTTCAAGATCCAAGTTTTAAACCCTATGAATGTCTTTCCAAAACAATATTTCTTCAGTTTTCTAATACAATATTCTATTCCCTGAATGCCACAATTTAACAAGAAAGATTTGTTAACAGGTTCAAACAGTAAATTTTGCCAAATATCTTCCTCATTCAGCATTTTCTAAATCCATGTAACTTTGAGTGCAGGAATAGATGCTCGAGGATCCATTATCTTCAACCTCCCTTCATCATAACCTTTCATCATTACATGTAGGTCTTTTTTAAAATTTTGTTCTCTCTTTGAATCCCATAGATATTAAACAAGCATTCCATGGCATGGCAGAATAGAAGGTCCTATAACCTGGAGTCCTAATATTACATGGCATGGCTGAGGAGAAGATTCTGTAACATGGAGTCCTAATCATCTTTCAGTATAAAATGCCAAGTCTTAAAGGACTGTCATTCATTTTTCAAGAAAGAAGTTTCAACACTTTCAAAGTATCCCACAAATTTATTGTAAATTTTGTTTGTTTAAAATAGGTGTAAAGAAGACATAACAATGGGACATAAAAATACTCTCTATAAAAATAACAAGCTTGTACAAAGAAAAATAACTCTGACATCAAGTACAAAATTCGGCGCCTTCAGCAAGCATCAGCTAAGTGTACAATGAAAACAGCCTACTAATATCAAAATTGTTCCCCAAGAGAGATAAGGATATTGCTTATCTTCGTATTCAACATTTTTGCTTGATGAAATGATGCTATACATATTCAAAACCACAGATGAAATTTACGTCCTTTCTGTAATGTAACATGGAAATACATTCCATATCTTTGATTTACTGAGATATTTAGATATCCCATATCTGTAGTTCATTACAAATATTTTAAGCCTATAAGAAATGGCACACAAGTCATGTAGTTTTACATCTAGTGCAACTTTAGTTTTCCTGAGGCGCCATCGCTGCTAAGTAGTCATAAAATGTGGCTTTATTTTAACATCATGCTTGCCACCAAAAGTATCATTGCTAAACATTTAAGTAATTGCAAAATACAAACAATATGTCACCTGCTAAACGTAAAGTTGTCATCCCTGCAAAATTTTGTATATGAATTACCCTTCTTTCTGTGGTCAGAGCTTTCAAATAGAATCTGGAGGTTCTCTGTATCATTTATAAAGAGATATTTTACTACATTTCAAAGATTTCATTAAATTTCTACCCAATAAAATTACTAAGTCATGACATATACTGTATGCTCTGGTATGTGATAGAATTCAAAATCACAATAATGATTAATGCAATAGTAAGGGGCTACCATGAAGAGTTAATAGATGTAAGACTAGACAAGTTATGGCACTTTCTGAGGATTATACAAACCCAAAGGATTATCCCAATCACATCCCCAAACTGATTATATTTTAGTGTTACAAAAACCTAGACACAGGAGAAATAATCGTTAAAAGGACCTTTTTCTGTTCCACGATTCTTGATATCAATGTATTTCAAAAAGACATGCTTAAATAATTTAAAACATAAACTGTAAAATATAACTATAAGTATATATATTATATGTATATAGTATTTTAAAAATCACAAAATACTGGGCTACAATGAAGTTTTTAAGAGTATTTGGCATCATAAATTTATACTAACAATGCATTTCATAATCACATAAAATTTCGAAACTAAAAGTCAGTAAATAAAGTATAAACATTGACCTGATAAAGTAAAGTCACATCACTGTTATAGACATTGACCTGATAAAATAAAGTCACATCACTGTTTCATTTTAACGATCATTTTTCCGACATCTATAGGAAGTCTAAGGATCTAATGCTAAGCTTTGTTTAGAGACTGGTAGTAATTGGCCAAGACCTTCCAGGCTTTGGGAGCCATAAAACCATCTGGGGGATCCTGTCCTTCTCTTGCTAGTTTACGCATGCGAGTTCCCGATATAAAATCAAAGTCTTCCTTCTTCTCTGGTGAGTAGAAATCCATCTTTTTAAGTTTGGTGTTGTATGCAGCTACTCTGAATGGAACGATTTCTAACTGTGTCAAACCAGGAGCCATGGTCAAAACCTACAAAATACAAACCTGTCAGTAAAATCTGTAAAATCATGGTATTTGGTCCTCAAAAATATTTTATCCTATATTCAATTTTCATAACACTGGTATATATGCTCTCCTGGGAACCTGGTATCACCTCTGAATTTCAGGGGTCCGTGAATGTCCACTGTGGTACACTGTTGTTACTGCCATAGTCATGTGACATTAGTTACTTTTGTATTTTCATTATAGTTATTATTACAATTAATCATTGATTATTAGTCATATATCTGGAGAAATAACTATTGTACAAAGTTGCGAGGAGATACAAAGACAAATATTTCTCAAAACCACATATCTTGTCATAAACTATCGTTAGGTTAGAGGCATCATCAAGTCTTAAATTCAGTCTAAATCTATGTACCAACTGGATGCACAATGTTAAATAAATAGGAATTTCACAGTATCAAAATTAAAATCAAACTATGTGACATGCAGACAAATAGAGAGTTCAGAAAGTCACAAATGTTAACCCCCTGAAGATAAAACAGAGCTTAATAAACCATTTTCCTATGCCTTATGATTCTCCAAATTACAAAAATTAAAAAAAAAAAAACCCAAAAAACCAAACAAACAAACAAAAAACTCCTGACCTTTGCTCCATGAGTGTGGTCAAATAGATCTCTGGTCCCATCAGGGTGTGGCATTCCTGCTGGATCACGACCCACAATATAGAAATTGGCTCCAGTTGACATCCTGGCTTTAGCATGCCACTGTACCTACAAAGTCACATAATCTCTAATATCAATTTCAACAAACTTAAGGTAATTCTTTGTTTTAAAAGCATTAAGTTTGAACGACAATGTTACCTTTATACATAATTCTAATTTCACTTAATTATATCATATCAGTATTTATTTTAGATACTGCTGAAATGTTTTCATTCTTTATACCCTTCAACTGTCAATATAAATTAATAACAAAAACACTATTTCTTCACAAATTTTTGGCTCCATGGTCTTTATCAAATGGAAACAAATATAATGAAGAAATCTATGTGAAATCCTTTTCTGCCAGTTACATAGCCCAGTGTATTTATTTGTTATTATTTTATACCAACTGCCCTTTGGAGGACTCGTTACATTAAATGCCAATATAGTTTGAGTAAATTAAATGAAATCAGAAATGTTCATAAAAAACATTTATGTACCAAGTAATATTTCAACTTCTTTACCATATTCTACTTTTATTAATATAATATTGTAAAAGCTGATTTTTTTTCAGGTCTAAAACTGCTCAAAGGGAAGGAACTGTGATAGAGTGTTGATATTAGTTGAAATTCAAACCTGACCTACAGTTTTAATTCAAACTGTTACTTAAACAGAATACAATAAAACTTATACCATAGTAATACACAGATTTATAAAAGATCTTGATTGATAGAAAATTAGACCTACCTCTGTAGGTCCTGCATACATCATAGGGGATGGGAAGATAGCTATGACTGTAGAATCTGGGTCTAAGACTTTATCATCTAATATAGCTTTGTGTTGCTCCATGCGTGTTGGCAATGGTACGTCATCATCCTTTGTCCAACCACCTACAAGTAGGATTATATTCAAATTCAAAACTTTAAGATTTCATGTTTGAAATCTGAACTGCACATATCATCAAAGATATATCATTTAAGAGCAATGACTAAATGTACCTGTGCTAAATGAAAGTCCTTGCAGGAATAAAGTTGTAGCTTGATAAATGATAAAAGTTAAATGACTAAAAATTCAATTCACCACAGAGAAAAAAAATGGAAATTGCAATTTGAAATTAAATTTTCAGTTCAACAGCAATAATTCTGCTCAGAATCAATCAATCATAACCATTAAAAATTTGGCCTGTGTTTTTTCACCTCGCATTTATATACTAAAATTTCAGTCAAGTGCCTCTACCTGTCACGAAATACATGAATTGGAACCTCAAATTCCCTGAAATCTTCTGAGTCAAAAGTTCTATTATGAAACTAAATTTTTATGATAGAATGATGGAATGGTGAAGCAATAAAAACATGCAAGAGCAATCATTATGTTAAGACCGCACTGTGCAATTTTCATGCTATTTTCACTCAAATCATCGCATACAGCTGTGGTGAAATTCAAAGAGATGACAAACTTTTTCTCACAAAGTATCAAGGTACATGAATGAATACAAACCATGACAAATTAAGAATACAAATTATTCAAAGAAAAAGCAAATTGGGAAAAAAATTTCATACCTAGAAATACTTTTGTACTTCACCATTATGCATCTGCCTATCAAACACCAGTAAATTATCATTAACTATAGCAACATAAAATTTGGAAATTTTAAAGGAGGATATGGACAAACATTCTTATATCATATAAGTCCTATCAAAATTCTGACAATACTATAAATAAAGTGCAAAAAACTGCCACTTCATTGGAAATATGTATCGACTTTTACTGACAGAAACTCAAGTAAACCAAAAGAGAATTTCAGAACAATACATCATCATATTTTAAGGCCTTCTATGTTTCCCTTTATGAAAGATATACTGACCTAACGGATGTAGGAGCAGAACGGGCTTGTTATACCCTTTCTCTTGCAGCCTACGTTTTGTATCTGTCATCAGTAGTGCATGACCATTGTGTATAGGGTTACGTAGCTGGAACGCGAAAACAGCATCTGCCTGGAGGAACAATGCAAGTTACACCTTATGACATGAGCTAATTTTATGATATCTGCTTCAAATCAAAATGTACTGAACTCACATTTTCTCATCTAATCACTTTATATCACGAAAACTAATTACTGCTTAACTCTGATTTGCTAATACTTTTTAAAAAATTATTCCATATTTCAAATCCCAAATCTTTCATTTTGTTATTAGACAAGAGTTTGTCTGTTATTCTTCAACTTAAGTTAGTTATAATCTTTTAATGGACAGAAAGATTGGTTTTTTCATCTAACTGATAAGTTTCGATGCATCACTTATGAATGCAATGTTACTTCCATACAGAAGACTGTGACATACCCCCATCTGTCTAAATTTGGCTCTCAACTCCACTGGCGTAAGTCGATAATCATCTAGACCGTCATTCCATTTGATTCTCTCCAGTACAAAAAGGTCACCTCCTACCAACCAATCTCCACTCTCATATATCATCTATAGAACATGTTACAGTAACAATTTTAAAAAATTACAACTTGGCAGGGTTTACTTTGTTTTGACTATATAGCTCTATATACATTTACCAAGCAACATTACATGTACTCCTATTTTCTGAACCATGCCAATACATGTATCCTGTGATACCGGTATTTTGGACATTTTCATTTCATTTTCATATGAAATCATTTGATCAGCAGGAAAATATTTCTGGATCGCTTAAAAAACTCATTAAATACTTAACTTCAAGATTTAAGTAGCATGACTATCAAGCCTGTAGTTGATATGTTATTTATTCAAACTTACACATTTTCAGCAACAAATGAAAGGTGAAACTGTCTTTTAACCTCTGATATGTTGAAAATGAGTCCTAAACAAATGTTTTTTGTTTGTTTGATTCTTACTTAGCGTCACACTAAGATTATTGCACTTATATGCTGATGGCATCTGTCTGATGCAATGCTAGAAATTTTAACCTATGCAACAAACCCAATCACAGCAGCAAGAAATCTGTTACATGCTGTGTCTACCATGACAAAAGACCTCCATTTTCACTGTCTCATCTGAAAGACAGGACATCAACAAGCCACAAGCAGGACTTGAACCTGTTCCTGTTGATTACAAGCCAAGAGTCTAACTGACTAAGCTACACTGACTACCTATATAAATGTAAAAAAAGTATTTTCCAATTCAATAATTAGCATGTGAAAAACAAAGTGGGACACTACACGTGTAAGTGCCTTCATACCTTCACATATGGATGTCCAATATTGCTAGTCCCAAATTGCCGACAGCATCTTTCTTCCTTGTTATGGGGGTAAAATTCCGGATTGCGTAATATTGCTACATTCTTTCCTTCGTACTTCAGTGTGAATGCTTCACATCCATCAAGTTTCTTTTTGTCATCAGTGCAGCAGGGTAATACTATTGGAATAGACTGGTTTGTTACACCTCCTAAAATCATAAGGGGAAAAAATTATAACTCAAATTGTTCGTTTACACTATCTGGAAAACACTTCAAACAGATTTTCTGTCACTTTATAAAACAATTTTTAATGTTTAATTTCATTCTGTAACTTTTTTTTCATATATACAATTCTGACAAAAACTTATAAATAGGAGATGGTCTAGACACATTTATATAAGCTTAAAAAGGGGGAGGGCGTCTCATTCATACTATGTGACATGAGATGAAAGAATCCAAAGAACAATGAAAATTAGATGCAGTGGTTTACAAAAAGTGAGGATGTAAAAGTTTCATGCCAACAGACAACAGGCAGGTGATAATTCAAAGAGGTAATCTTAGATACACTGAAGATACATAGAGTATATTAGTAGTATATAAAAAAAATGCTAAAACCCTGTCTATTGTGAAACATTAATCCAATTTCTAATATAGTTCATGAATTTTCCTTGATAAAATATTTCACAGGTATCAGTATTTGTTGTCAATACATTTTTTAAAAGGCTAACAACATATAGAAGGGAATAAAGTGATTGCTATCAGGTTTTCAATATTGAAATTCTTTCCATGTTTAAAATCATGAGAGAATGGAAACAGTATTCCTGTACATACATCTCATACTTTTATTTATGTATTTGTAATTTGTCACTAGCATACACACAATTTTGCCTTTTTCAAAAACACACACAAAATTTTGCTATTTCATTTCAAACCACCATTGTGCGATGTAAATATGGGAAACTTACACGGATGTCTTATTTTTCATCTATTCAAAAGAAAAAAAACCATTTTGGATATGAGTAGAAGCATCACAGTAATTTTGAATTCTTTATGCAAAAAGGTGCAACAAACATTAAAACAAGATATGCATATATTTGAGAAGTAGAAACAGCAAAATTTTACAATGTTAAAAGAAACAACTTCAAGTCTAATACAGATGTAAAACAAATCACTGAAAGTTAGGAAATGTAAAACTTTATACAAGCTTCTTTGGAAAAGGTGAGATATTATTTTGTTTTAGATGGTGAAAAGTTTTACATCTGTATATTCACCTTCAGTATTATGGTGTGCTGCAAAACAAATATAGTCATATCAAAGAATTATAAATAAATACATTTAAAAAAAGGAATGAATATAATGAACATACACCTATACGATTACTATATAGCATTCCTACCTCACTCAGTACATAACACAAAAACGATCTACCGTCAATATATCCAAATGCTTTCCTTTCCTGCCCCTCTAAATGACATTTGCTGTCCAATATTAAAATCCCCTAATGAGTACATGTAGCGTACATTGCTGTAAATATATCCCCAGCCTTTACCCTCTCCCCAAGACACACTCTAACCAATGTACAATTCCCAAGTGGAGTGCACTCATATGACTATACATGATATCCTTGTGCTTTACCTGCCCTTCCCCACTGACACTTGCATACCCTGTATACCACATTCCAATCAATACTTCCCCAGTAAAATCCATTTTCATTAATATATTCTAATACTTTACCCAGTTGTACTCACCATCCCTCAGTGGATTGTATTCCCATTGAAATATCTCCAGACACTCATTATCTTATTCCCATAAAATACATTTACCGTCATCCCCTTCCTCCTCTGACACTCCTCATCCCAAATGGACTTCATCCTCACCATGCTTTGTCCCTCTGACTGACGTTCAACATCCAGTGTCAAAAATCACCAAGAGACCTCATTCCTGTCTATATATCCCCATGCTATGCCTACCACCTATTGTCACTCACCATCTAGTAAACATCCAAAGTGTTGACACTGTAGATATTCCCTCTCTCTCATGAATCCACCAAGGGGTGTGGCCCATCCTTCTGCTAACACCTGCGTCCACTGCATGTCCAGCTGTATCAGATATGGATCAGCATTCAGACATTTATTAATTCACCATCATATCATTAATCATATAGACTCACTGTATGCACTTAACTCTAAATGCAGTGCATATTGCATCGACAAAATCCGAGGTTGCAAAAAAAAAAAAAAAACAAACCATAAACAATAAGCATCTTTTATGAGAAATACAAATAAATAATCATTCTTTGTTTAAAAGATATGTCCCTGGCAAAAATTATAATGAATGAGCGAATTGGGTTTTCTTGGAGGCTGGGCTATGACATTATTTTGTAAGGTACAACCTTTTATTCGAGAAGCCAATGTATCAGTGTTTGTCTTCTGAAATCAGATACAATATAGATTCCTTATTCATGCTATAAATTTATCATGACTAAGAACTTAAAAAGCTACCCACATAGACAAATGTGTGGCCAAAAATGAGTAAAAATTCAGTTTAATACAATTTCTACTGATTTCCCACTGATTTTGTCATCGTTTCAAACACTTCAGAGATGATGCACGACTGAAACCAACTCGCAATACATTTTACTGCCCTACTTTTTGGAATAAGTATTCTAAGGTTGATAATAGATTATTTGAGAAAATAATTGAGTGTTACTACACTAAAGCGATAAGTAATTACAATCAATCACCAGGAATATCATTACCAGCAAGTGTGAAATAAGTCATATATACGCTCGAGACATCATAAACTTCTCAAAGTTTGGCTACGTCTAGAAAAATAACCATACAGACTGATGGATGAAAAACAAAATCAAAGATTTCATGTCTTCTTTCATATCTTTTACTGACAAAGGGGATTAAAAATAATGTCAGCAAAACATTTTATGAAACAAAAATGGGTTGTGTTTTGTCTGCTTTTTATGACAGTTAATCATCAATTATGCTTTTATATGCCGACAGCAATGGTAGCCTAGCGTAGCCTAAGCCTAGGTAACAGCTGTTGTCTGTATGACCACTGGATCAAGAGCATCAAACAGTTTACAGATATTGATTGCTAACTATTATTACTAGAACAGATGACACACACCAACAACAATACAAAATCAATCAAAAGAGCTTAGCATTTTATATACTGAAAAATAGAATTTCGATGGTGAACACGTCTTTTACTTACACCTTAAGTATAAAGTATTTCTATTAATTACAATCTACTTCACCAAGCAAAAGGCTTTCCCTATCAACTCTAAGGCATTCATATCAACTGATTGTTTCATCTTTTTTAAAAATAACATGACAATGAGAGGACTCTTAATCACAAATATACATGATATCATAAACACAGATTATTTGTCTAATTTTTGTTGGACCTAAGATAACATCACTACAGAGAAAACTTCAAAAACTATGCTTTCAACTATTATCATTTTTGAGTTCCAAAATGATTGTCTAAGAACATAAAAACAGATGTTTATGAAGTTTACCTATAAACATGTTATCGCTTTTACCAACCTTGTTAATCTCTAGAGCTGGAAGCTTTTCTGCAAGAGCTTTTTCAGCCTCCACCTGACTTTCTGGTACAAACAACTCCTTTACAGTCTTAATGGCATTAGAAGGTACCACATCCTGCACAGAAATATACAATATTCTATAAGCATATTACATGTACAATGTATTCAAACAATAGAACAATTATAAGGAATTTCAAAGGAATCTGAATTTCCTTTAGCTATACAGTTATAAGGAATAATCGGGAAAAAAAACTCAGAAAGTAAATGTGGAAATTCAGAAGAGGAAGACTTGTTATTCAAAAATTTCAATTTTAAAATATGTATTGATGCATTCTGTTAACATACTAAAGTTCACCGAGTATCAACTTCCTCTTTTCACTTAGATTTGAGAAATTACATTGTGTAAAGAACAATGCAATTTTGATTAACTACCACCTAAATGTAACCACTAGAACAGGTGGCTCTTTTTTCATCGTGTTCAGGGATTTAGATATTTTCAATTTATACTAATCAATATTATTATAAAAAGTGTCTTTTTTATCCAAGTTAAAGGAAAAATATGTATGAAGATTTGTGAAAAAACCAAGACATTTCCCTACAATGATGTCTGTCTTATGGTATAACAGTTTGAGTACATACCAAAACTTCTTCAACACTAGTACCTTATTGAAACATATATTCTTTCAAACATCCTTGTATTCATCATGTTTCCCAATTACTTAAAGTTACTCTTAATATAAAAGTACTAATAAAGTTTAAAATGATGCATTCATAATGAGTAGCTACCGTTATTCTAAGATTTGAAAACAAAAGTTAAAGCATGTGTTACTGTTAATATGATTATGAAATTAAAGCAGGAACATCATCATTGATATGTAATGTCAAGTATTCATAGAAAACTCTTACGATCTCTAGAAGGTGAGAGACAATTTTTTCCACACATTCATCAACAGTTTCCATGCCTGCTTTTAGAACAACCTCTGGCTTATCAGGGGCCTCGTAAGGCTGGTCCACACCAGTAAAACCTGATAACAGAAAGCGAAAACATACCTCAGCAACAACTCTGTTTCAGTGATAGCTAATACACAATTATTATTTCAAATTTCTAGATCTGTAGATTTCTATGATTCAAAATCAGGATAAAGTTAATATCATACAATAAACAAAAATTTCGCATCAAAATTTGTTTATCAAATGTAACCTCGATAAATTATGCATTCAATGAAACTTCTATTGTTATAGACATATGTATTTCTTAATAACCTTTTTTTCTTCACAGGCAATCTGATAAGAACACTGCTGTCCATTTATATTGGCAAGGAGATCTAGCAACAGTTGATTTAGGGTCATATTCTATGAACTTTCTGACTGACCAATTAGAGGACAACTGATATGATGGCTATAGTAAATACTGGCATTTGGTAGTCTTTTTTATTCAACATTTATAGCATGTAAACTACTGAAAACTAAAATATACTAAATAGAAAGAAATGGATGTATCTGGTACAGTGACACGTAACATATGAATATTAGGCAGCCTTTCTTTCATTTTACTTCGAAATGCAAATGAGAAAGATCTTAAAACATCACCCTTAATCGAGCATTGTTGGATCTCTTTACAAAAGGATACAAAAGGAGAGCAAGGTTATTGTTAAAATGAAAATGACAGTTGTCACCTCCTCTCTTTGTTAGGGGTGTAACAATACATCGAACTATCGATGTATTGCGATAGTGTTCTTCTGATGGCAATACATCGATAGGAGATTGTCATCTGCGATAACTATTGCCGATAGTATGTCCAACTATCGACTAGTTTCGATAGTTATGAAATACTTAAAAATGTTCAATACACATCATTCATTATGTTTTCTCTTCTTAAAATAACTCATTCGCAATCTCGCAAGTGTCCGCCGATCGCTGTATTCGTTCTATTGTGAGGGATACATAGATGCGTAAATCCGGTCTGCAGTCCTGCAATTGTTGTTTGTTTCTCTTTTTAATCATGGATACTCAAAGATATTTTGTCAATGTTAAAGAATTAAATCATTAATTTTATCATCTTTGTCTTTTTTTTAAACTTTTGTACACCTTTTTATAAATGTCAATAGTATTGCAATAGTATTGCAATAGTAATCTCACAATAGTAATAGTATTGCAATAGTATTTTCTGCAATAGTAATAGTATTGCAATAGTGATTTTTTTCCTCAATAGTCACCCCTACTCTTTGTACACTATACCTTTAATGACCCCTGCCCTAGCTTTCTTGTACAATCCTTTGACATCTCTCTCCTCACACACTTCAATAGGGGTGTCCACAAAACATTCTACAAACTTCAGTCCAGCCTGTTCATGTAGTTCCCTGGCCTTCTCTCTGTCCTATAATTGTCATAAATGATTTTCAGTCTGGTCATAAATGTAGTAATTTTAAGAAAACTAAAGTTATACATGTAATTTCATTTGCTTGTTAACAGAGGCACAAGCTGAGCTATAACTGTTCCTAGCATATTGTATGAATACATTTGTATTAGTATTGTCATGAATGACCACACAAAGAAGAGTGGTAAATCTGCTGAAATATGAATCCAGCTGAAATAAATACACATACAGTATATAGCTTTTGCTTCTTGTGGAACTAGGACAATGGGGGAGCAGGAGCATGAGCTATGCTCATATTTGCCAAATAATAGACCCTTTTCTGATTTTAATTGATGTCTGGGCCCTAATACCAGACAAACGACTTTTTGCTGGAATATTTACTATGATGTTAACCCTTAGATTGTGATGTCACAGTAACATGACACTAATCTGGGCGACAAAACTTCATAGGTCTGATATTGCCTGTTACATCATGTAAAATTGGTAAAAAGTTCTATTACAAGTACTTTGGAAGTTTTATTCAGGAATCCACAAAAATTCTCAAAAACCGTTTTTTATTTAAAGTTCGTTTAAATCGATCTTATAATTGACAGTTGGAAGTTATGCCCCTCAACTTTTCTGACTGGGATGCCTCACTATTTTTAAATCATACAAAATACTATTAAACTCTTGTCTCAAGACTACTTATCACAAAAGAGGTATGTGCAGAAAATGAAGATACTGGGAACATGACTCAAGGTTATGGAGAAAAATATCAAAATTTTCTCTTATTATCTAAAAGGACATTCACTGATTAGGGAGAGACCATAGACTACAAATGGATCTTTAATTAAAACGAATGTACCTGACATAAAAATACAAATGCACTGTTTCCTATAATGTGAATACATGTATTAAGGCAAAAATAACTTCTTAATAAGGTTTCTTGATAAAATGATTATTTTAAAACACTATAATGTATTCAGATATTCAAGAGGACAGATACAAATAATGTTACAAAACAGAACTGATTGTACTTGTAGGAAACTGCCAAAATTACTATACTATTTATTATTTGGCTTCCATGAACATACATTCTTCATCATTCATCAATGATCAAATGATGTGTTAGGTCATATTACTTAAGGTACAAGTTACATTTCAAACTTAAATGTAAAACGAAAATATTTCACTATCTATTTCAAACTCCCCCAACCACCAATAATAATCAACTGAATGAACACTTCTTCTCTGATCAAAAGGAAAGTTTAACTTCATACTCTTAATCCAAACAAAGAATTTGACAGAGGACACGTCAACAAGAATGTAACGGGGTCATACGTCAGTCAAACTACCACTTTATCATCCCTACTTGTTATCCAGCGGTATCAAATAGAACGTCTACAAAAGTGTTCTATTTTCTGACACAAAGTATTTCCATGACCTACAAAACAGTCTGCTTAAGCAATTTACCTTTTTGAAGGGGCTGATGAATGCAGTAATGCAGACAATACCACCATCAGCGAACAATTTGGACACCTCCGATATACGCCTGATATTCTCCTCTCGGTCTTCAGGGGTGAAACCGAGGTTCTTGTTGAGCCCGGTTCTCACATTGTCGCCATCTAAACTGTAGGCAGGAATACCTTGGCTCACTAGGTATTCCTCCAAGGCGAAGGAGATGGTCGTCTTACCAGCTCCGGACAAACCAGTTAACCAAATCGTACAGCCACGGAAACCTCCCTTGGAATCGAGTACTTTGCCTCTTTTGTCACGGGTCACATTGTGCTGCTGGAAGACCACATTAGTGGCTTTCTGCACTGCCTGGAATAAAGGACAAAAATAAATCATGAATGATGTCAGCAGAACGTATCTCCATGACTTGAATATTATTAACCCCTCTTCACTTATCTTCCACATAGGCAATACTAACATGCAAAGTAGTTCGATGGTCCATCGTTATCCTCTACCGTCCTGGCTCTACTGCGCTGCGGCAGCATGAATCATTTAGCACTAATTGCATGCTCGTTTGTAAAACTTCAAGTTATTTACACTTAAATGCACCCTATCATCCCCATGTACTTTAAACGCAGCAACCTTATTGGTGAGTATATATACGACCGCCTCTTTTATATACATGAACTGAACCAATCCGTTGAAATTCCACAAGTCTATAGCTACATACGATAGATATTACAACGTCTTGCTGTAGTATAAGGAGACAAAACAAATACGAAACAGTTCATAACACTACGATAAAAGAGTGTTCGGCTTTTCGGGGATCACTTTACTATCATTTATTACACACCAGTTTCTATCTTGAATATCAAAAAGGTTTTTAAAATACATAAACATATACCGGTATATTCATGAAATAACTGATCGCTGAAAACGATTCCCTTTTGCATTCGTTTTAAAAGCGAGTGAGATGATGCCAATGCTACCATTTACTTTAACGAAAGGAAAAGAAAAAATAAAACCCCTTTCAGGTGAAAAAGCATACCTTGTTGATACAATTTATGGATGACATCTATGTATTATATAACAAACGATATCCCAGTGAAAGAAATCACGAACGAATACGCAGTGAAATTTTGTCTACGTTGACTCGAACAGCTGTAAGTTTTAACACATCAGCACGGCTTTATATATCCTGTCTCTGTATGAATGCTATGTAATCAATGAGGTGACAATCTAATGCAATCACTTCTCGATCTATTAAATGACATAGGGTAGCACTGGGCATCTTGTTTGTGAACGTACACATAATGTGAACTTTAAAAGGTATTTGTATTTTGACGTAATCAGATTCCATCATATGAGTTGGGGTTTTCCGTTATTAACAGGGATTCATATTAATTTCGAGATTTTCTGCTCCTGAATCCCTGAATCCACTTTTTATATCATAAGCGGGTTTATGCTTAAAAAATCCTGTACCACATCATAATATGGTTTACAAAGTTACATGTTTAATAAAGGTGCTTGAAAACATATAATCGTGTATTCAAATAGTATGCGGTTTCGAACTGAAGACAATACTTTAAGGTAACAGTTTCAGTTTGCATGGTAGTAAGGGCAATGCGGTGACAGACAGACGGACCATACCACGCCATACTCTGATCTCAGAGCTTGAACTGTCCTGGAGCATAATCACTTCCGACTTCTATTATGCCTGATTTAATCGGTCTAAACGCCCGCTCTCGCATCATCAGATTATTATGTCATAGAAATACATCTTATGGAATATATTTAGAAGCATCCCTTCAAGTTATAACCGACTGAGCTATGACTGACTACAGTGTCCCGGCCAACGAAAGCCTGACTCTCGTCCTAATAAATACCGGGCACTGACAAGTCCCAGACTTACTAAAACCTTAAATCATGCGTAGACCATCGTAACATTTGGCTTCACTTAACTTACTAGTATGTAAAATCGTAGCCCATTCATATGGTACCTTTAGGTTAGCCTTTATGTATTAGAGCTACTTGGAGTCGTTCGGGATCGAATCCACCTTCATCCCTTAAAAATGGCTATCATCAGTTTAAAACATAAATGTCAAGTTCTTGGCAAGTATTGATGTCATAATCTATCTTATACTTCATGAGGAGATGTAATAACTTAAGTTGTTAGCAGCGGCCGAACGAACGTCGTTAGATATAATTGGTTTTACGAATAGTGCAAAATCTTGTCATTTTTTCTGTCTTATTTGTGAATGAGGTTTTCCAAATTCAGCTTTTTTGATTAAATGCGCATTACCAACGAGTAAAAAAAAAGAAGTAAAATCAAGATAAATGAATGATGGATCAATTTTTAAGCCTTTTAATCTTAAAATAAATGAATGTGACAAGAAGTGAGGCTAATGAAACTAAGCCTATGCGACGAGGCCAATGAAATCTGACTGATGAGGTCCGGATACTGAGACTAAGCCAATAAAATCAGACTGATGAGGCCCGGATGATGAGGCTAAGCCAATGATATCAGACTGATGAGGCCCGGATGATATGGTTAAGCCAATGATATCAGACTGATGAGGCCCAGATGATAAGCTTAAGCCAATGATATCAGACTGATGAGGCCCAGATGATGAGGCTAAGCCAACGATATCAGACTGATTAGGCCCGGATGATAAGGATAAGCCAATGATATCAGACTGATGAGGCCCGGATGATATGGTTAAGCCAATGATATCAGACTGATGAGGCCCGGATGATAAGCTTAAGCCAATGATATCAGACTGATGAGGCCCAGATGATGAGGCTAAGCCAACGATATCAGACTGATTAGGCCCGGATGATAAGGATAAGCCAATGATATCAGACTGATTAGGCCCGGATGATGAAACTAAGCCAATAAAATCAGACTGATGAGCCCAGGATAATGAGACTAAGCTAATGATATCAGACAGATGAGACCCTGAAAATGAGACTAAGTCAGTAAAACAAGACTAACGAGGCCCGGTTGATAAGGCTAAGACAAAGAACTCAGACGATGAGGCCCGGGTAATAAGACTAAGTTAATAATGTAATCAAAATGGTGAGGCCCGGATGATAAGGCCAATCCGATGAACTCATATTGAAGAAGCCCGTATAATAAGGCTAACTAATGATTACTATCCACTGGACGCAGAAGAGATCAAGACAAACTTCAACCGCAGCACCTTGCAAAAAATGGAAGCAAAACGTGCGAGGTACAGAAAATGCGAAAAATGTAAATATAACGTTCTCAGTAAGAGCATGTAGAGTGAGCGCATCTTCATGATTTTCATAATATTTAGCTAAATTTGTACTGTTGAAGACAATGAAATGATTTTAACACCAAAGTTTTCTGGATGACCGGTCTCTAGTTACAATCAAATATACAATGTATTTGTATTCATTCCAATAAGAATCATTAAATTGAATCAAAAACACACCACTCTTTTTCAGTTTTAAACACAGACAATTCTTTGGAGATTTTGTCAAAGGTGTGAGAGGCCTGCAAATCCATTATTAATGAATTGATAATGTATATCTTAAAAACTAACGCTTAAATGTTTAAATGGGACAAAAGACGAAAAGTTAAAATACAAGAAGAATTCACTTAGTAAAAGGGGCAGGCTTGGTGTAGTGGTTAAGCGCTTGGCTTGCGGCGCCGACGATCCGGGTTCGATTCCCGGGTTGCGCCACTATGTTTAAGAGGTTGGCTACCTCCTGCTTCCATGTCGCGATATAACTGAAAAATTGTTGAAAGCGACGTAAAACACCAATCAACCAACCAACCAACCACTTAGTAAAAGACGTAAATGGTCACCATAAAAATTCCAGTAACTTACTTTGTTCATGGAATACAAGTAGTTCGATGTACTCATCTTGTTAACGGGTGAACGTGTCAGTAGAAAATAAAAGCATTAACACAAATCTATAGTCTTTATACAATTACATAAATTGCTTCATTTCCCCTATTGAAAGCTCCCCAAGCTGTTGCTCGTTGTAGATGTGGCTCCTCATTCAACAACCCAAGAATTGTTTTATTTAGGTAGAAATAGATCTATATATCAGCATTTATACAATTACGTAGACTTTTTATTTCCTACAGAGAAAGTCCTTCAAGCTGTCGCATAGTGTAGATGTGGACCTCCATACAGTAGCCTTCATTAGTAGCAAGAACGATAACTCTGTATAGAGACACTTAATAACTTTAGAATTACATGTTTATTATCTACTGCTTAATGCTGTACTCGACTAAATTATGCCCGTTTTAATGTTATACGATGAAAATCAGTACTACCGATGGAGAAACTCCTAAACCCTCTAGAAACCAGCAACTAGCAGGTACACAATCAGACTACACTTGCATGAATGTGAGATAAAACCCCCGGATTAAAGATACTACTGCGATTTGTATCGCATAAGCCTTGGCCCACTTTCACTATCTACAATGAAATATGAAAGTAACTAGTGTTGTATCACCGTTCCACTCATAACAATGTACCTCGATGGACCTTTAAGGATTTCTAATAATAAAAGGTGATGTAAATTAATTTCCCTGGGAGGGGTAAGCATCTCCTGTTCCATAACAGCATCCTCCACGAATGCCACCCCCCCCACCCCCCCCACAAGACGTCACAAAAATATTTTACTACTGCATACACAGAGGATAATTAAGATTAACACCATACAGTATAAGATGTCACAGTCTTACACAATCTATACAAAGAAATAATAATGACTCAAACAACAAAGCAATTTTTCCGATGAATAAAAAGCCCAGTTTCTAATTTAGTGAAAAAGAAAATTTGTACATACATATTTCCTTGAAAGCATTCTAGACACCACAGAATGAACGTGTGAAGAAACAACAATGCCAACATTTTGTTGAATGTTCTCGTCATTAGGTATGTAAGTACGTGTGTAACCGTCGTACAGCCCCAGGCCAAATGATAATCAGTTCTGCAATACCATGGTAATGTCACGGACAAGTCTTTCCGTCAGCCCTAAACATTTACAGTAAATAACAAAACGCATCATTTAGTAAAATATTTTGGGACTACTTTTTTCTTTTCTTTCCTTTCTTTTTTCCCCCTTGTCTCCTTACTTTTGGTGTTTTCTGTGTGTTTTTTTTCTTCGTTGAATGTGTTTTATTTGTTTGTTTGTGTTTTTATTGATAAAATATTAATATAAAATTTAAATAATTTTTTCAAAATTTGTATTCTGCTCAACTGTTCATTATCTAGTTTATATATATATATATATATAAACTAGATAGATGGCCTAGATGGCCTCGCCATATAGTAATGGAATAAAACATGTTAAGCTTTGAAGACAATGTTCTTATTTTTATTTTTTGAATATATATATATATATATATATATAATATATATATATATATATATATATATATATATATATATATATATATTATATATATATATGTATATATATAAAGCCGACGTGGCCTAGTGGTATCGCGCTGGACTCCTGATCGGGAGGCCAGGGTTCGAGTCCCGCTCCGGTCATGCTGGTGTCCTGTCTTTCTGGTGAGACAGTAAAAACCGAGGTCCGGTGTCGTGGTATCCATGGCACGTTAAAGATTCCTCACTGCTTCGGGTGGGTGAGTTGCAAAGGTCAAAATTTGTATGCCCTGCATCAGGCAGATGCCGTCACCATATACGTGAAACATTCGTGGTGTGACGTTAAACAAAAATCAATCAATCAATATATATATATATATATATATATATATATATATATATATATATATATATATATAGATAGGTTTCAGTAGCATGAAATTTTATTTGAGTTACTTCCCTTGAAATAAGTTGTCCGCCATCTTTGAGGAATAGAACTGAATATCTGTTCATAAATCAACCAAATTATGTAGGTTAATTCTTTAAACTATGAATAATTCCTGTGTTTTTGCAATGCTTATGCAAAATTTGCGGTATTATTTTCTAAATAAGTGTGTATATTAACAACGTTCTAAAAACACCTATTAAACTTAGTATGGATATGAAGCAAAAACTCTTGTTTGACCACAAACATGGCCGACAACGGGAGGTAACTCTAACTAAATTAGTGCTGATGAAACCTATCTATATGAAAACCGATTTTAAAGGTAAAGAATCTGGGACTAGACATCTTCATTAGCCAAGGTCGGGAGAAAAGAGAAGCGAATCAAGACCTTGGCTAGCGAAGATGTGGACTAGATGGCATTGACGCAAAACCGGTATACTATAAGTGGCTCTGGATGGCTCAAGGGAATTAGGGTTACAGGGGTTGCATCCCTATATTTTCGATGAGTAAAGAGTATTTTTATTTGTTCACCATGTTACTATTGTTTAAAGAGAGAACATTTCCTACCTTGGTAAAATTTTACCACCAAAGGATGTCACTCCCCCTCCCCGCCCCAACTCCATTTTTTCCAAATTTGTTGGAGCTGGGTTCACCTTTGTAGGACGGACATATTTTAGTGAACGACGTGCATTTAATAGAATCGTTCTATTTATTATCTATCAACTGGCTGTACTTAGGCAAGTCACGTACATATTCATGATCCGGTTTCTGGTTACCGACTACGTGTGCGTCGAATAAACATGTAATTAAAAATTCAACTATACTGTAGATTTGTTTAAAGATATCTACATGATCTTTAATTGTTTCCGTCTTCTCCCATTTCCCCAACCACGTAGTTTTTTAAATCAATTAATACATGGATAATTCAATTCATACATGTGTACATGCAACTGTTCCACAATGGAATCCGAACCACGGACAGATATTTCCCTGTTCACATCGCACACGAAATTTTTAAGCCCTTTTTCTGAACTCAGGATAAAGAAGGAAAACAAACGTGCCTGTTGTCAAAGCAGTCAAAACTGGTGTATAATCTCTCTCTCTCTCTCTCTTTCGTATTTTAGGGGAAAATATATATCAAAAAGCGTCAAATCCGATGGGCAGAGTGAACCCTTAGTCTTGATCAATATACTGTCAACATTCATACAGTATCAAACGCTTATTTCTATTACTTAATTTTAACCCCTTTCAGAAATTCCATATGGACATTAGAATTATATTTCGTCATAAAAATTAAGAATGTGTCCATGCCTTATTTATTTGTAAACATATAACGGCACGGCATGTAATCGCACTGAACGTGTTACATTAAGCGATCTATTCACACAGGTATTATACATATATCAAGAAATAGAACAATGAAAAAATAGAACATGCAATATGTAGAATGAATTACTTTGACGTTAGACAGAACTGTAAACCTACTTTCCAGACAATTATTTCCTTTTAAGTATTCGTTCAGATGTTGTCTATTAACATTAATATTATTATATTTATGGGACTAAGCCGGCGTGGCTTAGTGGTATCGCGCTGGACTCCTAATCGAGAGGCCGGGGTTCGATTCCCGCTCTGGTCATGCCGATGAGACAGTAAAAACCGAGACCCCGTGTCGTGGTATGCATGGCACGTTAAAGATCCCTCACTGCTTTGGGTGGGTCCGTTGCAAAGATCAAAATTTGAATGCCCTGCATCAGACAGATGCCGTCACCATATACGTGAAATATTTGTGGTGTGACGTAAAACAAAAATCAATCAATATATTTACGGGCCCAAAATTTGATAAAACTCCTTCAATGGTTCTTGAAGAGAACTATAATTACAGACAGAAGTATTAACTCAGTACTTCATACTGCTGTTACCATATTATAATGCTAGATAGTGTGAGAAAAGTAAAAAGAGGCCTATATTGCTCACCTAATTACTTTGAGCAAGTAAGAAACATAGAAAATACCTGATCAGAATTTTCTAATATGATAGTATCAATTTTCAACAAAATTATTTCAGACCTGAACCAACAATAGCAACGCCTTACGTTGTATAATACGCTCATCACTTAATTTGAAGACGGGTTAAGTGAGATAAGGGGACACCAGTATAAAATCTATAAGAAACATTGTCACACAAACATAGGCAAATACAGCTTCACACAGGGAGTAGTTGACTGCTAGAATGGTCTCCCAGAGGGAGTGGTGACTGCACCATGTGTAATTAGTTTTAAAAGGAGAACATCGGAAATCTTTTAATTTTAAATTTAATGCAAATTGTTAATGAACTGAAAGCAGCTAGATTAAATGTAAGCTCAAGACGTGTCATAGAAGCCATGCCCAAGTGGACCTCAAGGACAAGCAAGAGAAGTAAGAATGTATGGAGGAATTTCCTTCTCTCCTTATTTGCTCCATCCCCCTCATTTTCAACTCAATTTCATTCTAGAGGCAAAACTCTTGTAAGATAATGCTAATAATGAAATTTAACCTTGGTTAAAAGTCATGACATATCTGTAAGACCTGGACAACAATTCTGTGAAATATTTTTCAAATTAATATGGGTAGTAGAAAGTTAAGGCATGGACAAGGATTTACCATACATAAGCACTGTGACCTTCACCTTGCTGATATGATCTTGATTCAAGTGAAAAAAAACCCCCCTTGTTTCCATGACAAATACTCTTGTATAGTACAATAATACTCAAATCCAAGCAGACAGTAAAATGTTATGGATCAGAGAAGAATTTACCTGACATATGCACTGTGACCTTGATCTTTCGGATATGACCTTCGTTCAAGGTCATGACACATCCTATAAACCTAGGCAACAATTCTGTGGAATACTATTCATGTTCTTGCAAGGGGTAAATGAAAGGACTTGAAAGTCCTCAAGGTCGGAATTGCATGGTCAAGTACATCAAAGGTAATAAAGTCGTGATCCACCAAGAGATCACACACCAAGCGTGTAATGTTTAGTTCAGTATTGACAAAAACACGGTCTGCGCACAGTTGCTCTTTTTCATATAAACAATGGCTCCGCCCTGTACACACCTGTACGTCTCCGTCTCGTACTATATAGTTATCTCAAAATCCACTATCATTCTCTCTTATCACTTTTGATCTTGACAGTAGTGTGAAATTAGAAATCTGGACAGTCTTCCGCTGTACATGTACATTTAGGGAATACCACGTCTACACATGTAGATCTATAAATAACTGGCTATTTTTTAGTAGCATTACCCATCAACAACTACCAAGACGTTTGTTTATCGTTGTGACGAGAGGATTGTAGAGTACTTTGAATTCCACTGCTATAAAAAGAAGCGATATTCTCAAGTTTTATTAATTATAATACAACGGATACTAGTACGAACTAGTAGTGTACTTCTTAAATTACGGCACAGCTACACAATAATGTCAATCGTACTTTTTCGGGACTTTCCGTCGAGTATTCGGAAAGACTGCATGTCCTCCAGCGCATGAATATAACTCGTCTAAATCGATGGAATAACGACACATCTATTTTCTCATCTGATCAAACTTATCTTGTATTGACTCGTACAATATGAACTATAAGTACTAAAAGTAAATCTAATCACGCTTTTTCAAAATATCGACACACTATTTATACACGAGGAGGTATTTTCTGCGTTCCACGCGTTCACCACAGCATATTGTAACGACTAAGTTCTGGAATTGCAATTCCGACCAAAAATTACGGCCTGATTGAGGTTTTACTTATCATATGTATCAGGACCTTAATCTTCACGACACCTTGGATCCTGGGAGAAAATTCTGTAAAATATTATTCATATCAATGCAAGGGTAAAAAGTTATGGCCCAGACAAAGATTTGCCATTCATATGCAGTGAGCTTGACCTGGCAGATATGATCTTGTTCAAGATCATGACACACCCTTAGGTCCTTTACAACAATTCTGTAAAATATTCATGCAAAGGGTAAAAAGTTATGGCCCATTACCCATCATATGCATGGAGACCTTATCACCAAACCTTGGGTCCTGGGTCAAATTTCTGAGAAATATTATTCATATCAATGCATGGCGTAAAAAAATAAGAAAAAATAAAGATTTACTCATAAGATGCACTGTGACCTTGACCTTGTATATATAACCTTGGTTCAATGTCATGACGTGCCCTATAAACCTGGGCAACAATTCTGTGAAATATTATTCAAATCCACACAAGGGGTAAAAAGTTATGGCCGGGACAAGTAAATACTCATCATATGCATTGTGACCTTGACCCAATCTTCAGTCCTGGGCATATATGCTGTGAAATACTGCATGCATTGTGACCTTGATCTTGCAGATATGAGCTTGTTCAAGGTCATGACGCACCCTTGGGTCCTAGGCAACAGTTCTCTGATGTATTATTCAATTCCATACAAGGGGTAAAAAGTTATGCCCCAACAAGAATTTGACTTACATAAGCACGGTGACCATGACCTTGTACTTTGACTTTGAAAATCAATAGGGTATGTTCTCCTGTCATAAGAATTAAGTGTGCAAATTTTTTTAAATCCTAGCATAACCAGTTTAATCTGCACCTTGTTTACAAATTGCATTCTCAAAAATTTGCTATTTCTGCCCCTCCCCCAAATGACTTGACCTTGATATTGAAAATCAATAGGTTTCTTTCTCATGTCATAAGAAATAAGTGTACCAAGTTTGAAAGTCCTAGCCTTAATGTTATGGCATCTTTAAGGAGTAACAAAATTAAAAAAGCTCTGAAAAGAAAAGATCCAAATCTTTAACCCAGAGAGCATACACATGAGCATCATAAGGATTTAAAATTTTTCTACTATTGAAAAGCAGTTAAAGCAACATACATTAACCAAGTTTAGGAAGAACAAGATCTGTCCTAATGAGATACATACCCTTCAGTATTCTCAAAATGGCTACACTACAGAGAACGGCTATTGTCCAGTTGTCATATCATTGCCGCAATGTTTTTTTTAATCTTAGCTATCAACCACCGAGATCTTTGCTCTTTAACTGACCTATCTTTTATGAAGAATCATTGCAAATTACCTCAACCATTGCGGTGAATTATTGCAACATTGTGGCAATCCACTGTGACCCTAGTGACTACAAATATGTAAACCGTGGTTAAATATTTTAATTCAAATGCCCTACACTAATTTTTGCCTCTGGTGATATTTCTTAATCAGCGTCAGATAAATGATTCATATATTTGCTTAAACTTCCAAATTTTAGTTATTTTAAAGGCTTTCGACCACAGTCTGAATTCCTTTCTAATATGCTGCACTTATAATTATTTGGTGACAATCGCCTATTTTGAAAATAAAATATTTACATAAATGTTGTTAGAACCGTTCACTACTAAAATATACATGTATTTTCACCTAAATCTTTCTCATATTTAATCGATCTTCTTTTAAACAATCTAGAATGACCCTTGCAAATATTTAGATCGTTAATAATGCATTTAATTGAAAAGAAATGGTGCAAAGAAAATAGCCCTAAAGCAAAACTTCTCATGTTACATCTCAATATTTAGACAAGATTTTAAAATTCTTAAATGTACTTTCAATAGTTATACGATGCATAGCCGCAATCAACTGCAATGTTTCCGTGAACCACCGCGATTGACCATTGCTGTGGTGAAGTGGTGTGCAGTGATGTGAACCCGATCGTCCGTGTAAAAACAGTCTTGAACTTGAACTTGCACTTGAATTGTACATTGATTTGATGTAACAATATTTGGAGGTCAGTGTCAATTTTTTAAAGTTATGTCCAAAAATAGAACAAGGGATTGTTTGCTTTTATTTTTTGAAACATTTTAACATTTTCAAATCAGTTTTATGATTTGTGTCAAAAATGATAATACCGTCAGACAACTTATAAAATCTGAAAAAAAAAGATACATTAATGTACTTATGTCAATGTATTCAATAAAAATTATAAACAACTAAATTTTATTTGAGATGAAAAGGAGTAAATCTAATTCAAATACAAATCAAGCAAAATCTGCACTTTTTAATTAAAACAAGAGCAACGCCTAGCGTGGCATAATACGTCCGTCGCTTACTTTGGACGAGATCAATTTGAACGTATGGTTTTATTACCCCCAAATATGGGTCTCTATGGTAATACTTCTATAAAATATTGAAATCCAAAAAGAGGGATCTAAGTCCCATAACTCTGTAACAAAAAAATGGAATTTGCTCAACACTGAAAAGTGGCTTCCCCTACACTATTTAAGCATTCTGTTTAAGTTTCATCAAAAACAACTGAGGTTTACTTGAGTTATCACGTTACATAGCATCCCCATAGCATCTTATCATAGTAACAAGGCTTTATTCACATTGCATGATGTGACCTTGACCTATGACCTTGAGTCAAGGTCATGACACACCCTTGGGTCCTAAGTAACACTTCTGTGAAATATTATTGAAATCCATGCACAGGGGAAGAAGTTATGGCCCGAACAAGGTCTTACTCACTTTGCATGTTGTGACCTTGACCTTTGATGGTCAAGGTCATAAAACCCTAGGGTGCTAAGTAACAATTCTGTGAAATATTATTGAAATCTATGCACAGGGGAAGAAGTTATGGCCTGAACCAGGTTTTACTCACTTTGCATGTTGCGACCATGACTTTTGACCTTAGGTCAAGGTCATGACACACCCTTGGGTCCTAAGTAACAATGCTGTGAAATATTACTGAAATCCATGCATAGGAGAAGAAGTTATGGCCCGGATAATGTTTTACTCACTTTACATGTTGTGACCTTGACCTTTGACCTATGACCTTGGGTCAAGTGTAACAATTCTGTGAAATATTATTGAAATTCATGTACAGGGAAGAAGTTATGGCCTAAACAATGTTTTACTCATTTTGCATGTTGTGACCTTGACCTTTGACCTATGACCTTGGGTCAAGGTCAAGACACACCTTTGGGTCCTATGTAACAATTCTGTGAAATATTATTGAAATCCATGGACAGGGCAAAAAGTAATTACCTGGACAAGGTTTTAATCATTTTGCATGTTGTGACCTTGACCTTTGACCTTGGATCAAGGTCATGACACACCTTTAGGTCCTAAGTTACAATTCTGTGAAATAATATTGAACAGGGCAAGAAGTAATGGCCTGGACAAGGTTTTACTCACTTCACATGTTGTGAGCTTGACCTTTGACCTTTGCACAAGGTCATGACACACCCTTGGACCCTAAGTAACAATTCTGTGAAATGTTATTGAAATGTATGCACAGGGGAAGAAGTTATGGCCCGGGTAAGGTTTTACTCACTTTGCATGTTGTGACCTTGATCTTTGACCTATGACCTTGGGTCAAGGTCATGACACACCCTTGGGTCCTAAGTAATAATTCTGTGAAATATTATTGAAATCCATGCACAGGGGAAGAAGTTATGGCACGGACAATGTTTTACTCACTTTGCATGTCTTGACCTTGACCTTTGAGTTATGACCTTGGGTCAAGATCATGACACACCCTTGGATCCTAAGTAATAATTCTGTGAAATATTACTGACATCCATGCACAGGGGAAGAAGTTATGGCCCGGACAAGCTTATCCCGGATGCCAGATGCCGGATGGACAACGCCATAACATATCACCATAAATGAGTATTGAACTTTTTTTTTATTTTACACTTAAACACAAGTTGGGTTATTATTTTTTCACTTGATGCAGCATTGATATAAAAGAGAGACAACATCCTGAATAGGAGCTGTCATCTAAAGATTTTTCTAATATTCTAAATATTGTGTAAATGAGGTAGCTGTCTAAATCGTATAAGTAATGAAATACTAAAGAAATTAAAAAAATAAAACTTGGACGTATAGAATCCATATCCCACTCTGTATTTTATGTAGAAATTTGTTGGAGAATCTGCATCCCCCTCCAAATTTTATAAACACCCATTCTTAGTGGTAAAACCCTATCATCCAGTCAGGATTCAATATCAATAGACTATTTTCGAGTTATATCCAAACAACGGACATTGCATACTTTGGTGATATTTTATTTATGACGTTATAATCTTACGTGTATCTTTAAATACATAACATCAGTGTTAGTACCAAGTATGACGTCACAATCAGTTGTTGGTAGTCTGACGTTTAAATCTAGGTTTTTAATGGTTGGTTGGTTGGTTGATTGGTGTTTTATGTCGCTTTCAACAATTTTTCAGTTATATCGAGACATGGAAGCAGGAGGTAACCAACCTCTTAAAACATAGTGGCACAACCTGGGAATCGAAACCGGATCGTCGGCACGGCGCTGCAAGTTTTTAATGGTCCCTTCCAGTTACATGAAAATAGCCTATTGGAATATAACAGGGAGTTAAGAGAGAATGGACGTCAACTGCGAGAGGACACACTTAAGTATAAAAATCAAAGGACCCAAAAGTCCTCAGAGTCGGCTTTGCTGATTTTAAGTATTTAATCATTTTACCATTTTAGTGGCAGATTCACGATTTCAGGAAAATGGGGGGGGGGGGGGGGGGGCAAAAATTAGGTCTTTGTTGCAACTACATCGTCATTATACCTATGTACAAAATGCTAATAAAATTTGCTCTCTTCATACTATCTTACGGCAAAGAGTTTGCAATTGCTTGTATCCGAAATGAATGTGCAATCGACAACTTCATGGCAACAAGTTTTACTGCATTGTTGTCATGAGTCGAAGCTGAGCCAAGGAACGACATTCCTTCAAGTGGGACATTAAATAACCATCTTATTCACGATTCTCATGATGTTTTAACATCATTTATATTTAGAAACATACAACATTTACCTAAATATTTATATTGCATTTTCATTATCAGAGGAAATGCGGGAAGATCGATCTTTAAACTTGTCATATATGTGAAAAAGAACTAAAGTTGCAGAACATGTTGGGGAAAACTTTAATTGAAATATCTCGATAAAAACAAGCGATACAAGATCAAGACAAATGCTTTGTCCGCAGATTTACACAATCGAGTACATCCGACGGTGTCGGTGGTAAACACATCGTAAAGTAGTCACAACTACATATTATTACGCGAAATTTGAAAACATTATTGCAACTCCTTTTTCGAGTTATTGAAACTAGTTTATGTTTAGCTTAAATTAACTGAGCTAAAGGTACATTGTGCTGATCAAGAATTTTTAAGACAACATCAGTAATTTTTCGGCACTTTATTTTTCAGCAGCGTAGTAAGCTCTATATTGGTAGTGAAAGTTATAACCCCTGAAAAGAAAGTGATTGCAATGAATGCGGCTTCACCGAATCCGACTCAAAAAGGAATGGAGACAAAAGATATGAGAGTGTGTGAAATCTGTAGGTCCTAAGGACAGAGTTTCCTCTGTTGGGAGTTGCAGTTGTGATTACAATTTGCAGTAATTGCAGTACTTGCCTTTCTTCACAAGACCCTTGCTCGATAAAACCAGCTACAGTAATCCTATAATCCAATAATTGTACAGCACTTATTATCGGAGATCGAATTAAAGTGAAATAACGTTAGAAAGGATGTCTTGGAATATGGTCACGCGCTCCTACGTCACCAAAAGTGTCATTATGAAGTCGAAATACATTGTAACGTACAGAAAACCAGCTGGTTTTCCTTATTCTCGCACATGCCTACGCGTAAACAAACCAAATTGCCAGACGACTCGTCTATCGTTACTACGTTTTGACTGCAACTTTCCCTATCTCTTCTAATCCTAACCTCTTTGACATCAGCCTGCTGCGCAAAACACTTGAGTATATTGCTAGCAAATAAGGTACAGTAAAATTTCTTTGATATATGCATCATTTTAGCCTATATAGCCCCGGTCTCCTGAACTTAACTAAGGCCAAAACATTTGTGTTAGTTTTTTTAATTCATGAATCTTGCGTACATGATTTAAATTAGGTGCCTTATTGTTCTACTTAATTTCTTACATTCTTCAAGTATTGCAAAACTTCTTTTGCATATAGAATTACACGTACAATAGCACAACATGCTGAAACACATACAAATGTAAATCTACAACAGAAAAACAGAGGAAATTGGGAACAACATTTTGATGTTTGACAATAAAATATCGACTCACATGACGATTCGTTTCTCCACAACTCATGGCGTAGAAAATGAGAAAAAATGATGAGATTCAACGGACCACAAATGCTGAACGGGTATGTTGTTGCACACGTAAACAAATGCGTAGACGAAACTTCAGAGTCAAAACGGGATCCGGATTTGGTTTGATTATTAGTTTCAAAATGGCTGCCTCCAGTAAAGTGATCGTGCAGGCGTTAGTGTTTCTGTGTAATTTCTCATTTATCTGGATGGCAATATCTTCATACAAACAGCCATGGTATGCTACAAAAACACCGTACTTCTGGCTGACTAACAATGAGGATGAGATGCCAGATGACGGCGACATGTGGTTAGATTATGGACAAAGCTCATGTCAAGCTATACATTTTAATGCAGTTTTTAGACATGGTGCCAGGTTTCCAGGTGTGAAATGGATAAAAAGAATGACTGAGTTACACAAGAACATATTGAAAAATGGCAATGCAGAGAAATATCCATTTCTGGATAACTGGGTTAATCCTTTTCCAGAAAGTAAAGAGAAGTTGTTATCAGAACTGGGAGAAGATGAACATTATGACCTTGGAAGTCGCTTTGGAAAGAGATTCAGTTTACTTTTAGAAGATGAAATGGATAATGTAAAATTTGTGGTGTCTAGTAAACAAAGAACTCAAGCCAGTGCAGCAGCTTTTCATGATGGATTAACCAGTAGTGTACCGTCAAGCGATGATAGCGAGGACAACATACAGCCTATAGTTGATGATATAGCATTACGTTTCCATGACAACTGTAACAAGTATAAAGTATCTGTGGACAAAAATGACACTGCAATGTCAGAATATAATTCATTTAAAAGTGGTCCAGAAGTAAAATCTGTTGGAGACGAAATCAAAGAAAAACTTGGAATTCCAATCACTCCAAGTAAGACACATACAAACATTCTTCATTTGTTTGCATACTCTAGCTCATTATTTGCTCATCTCAACAAAGTTGTGAGGAGTTTATGTCATATCCCTGGTGTCCACATTCAAGTCCGGGTCTGGTTAAGTGTAACTCAGTATTAGAGAAAGTATAGGTGCTACAGTTTCCAAACTTGCACTTTAGGTTCATCTTTGGTGACTTAAGCATATGCATCAGATGATGCATTTGACCTTCATTATCCACTTGATTGACTCTGTTAAGTAGTTTGGAGTAATTCAGTATTGAAGAAAGTATAAGTACTACAGTTGCCAAACTTGCACCATAGGCTCATCTTGGGATGCATCCCATGGTATATCTGACCTACGTTTTGGCTTGAGTGACTCATTTCAAGATTACACTGTTCTATAGAACTTCCTCCTATTTTTTTTTGTTTTTGTTTGAGAAATATTCTATCAAGGTGAGAGTGGTAATCTATGATTTCACTATGTTTTATTTGTGTGTCCATTTGATGTGTACTTCTTTTTATTTTTAAATTTTAACCTGTGGTCAAACTGTTATTTTTTTAGCATATATTAAAGCTACCAGTATATGTTAAAAAATGAAATTAAGAAATGTGAATATATACATATGTATTGAAAGAAAATTGCATGATTTTGGTTTCTTATTGCTTTGTATGATAATTTTAACATATATGCACTAGCATTTCATACATTTAGTTTCAGTTTTATTGTTTCAGATGACATCAACACAATATATCAGTTGTGTGCCTTTGAGGAAGCTTTAACAGAACAAGAATCATCTTGGTGTCAGTTCCTTAACGAGGAAAACCTTCCCATAATTGAATATCTTAATGATTTAAAGGTTTGTTATTTCTAATTATCCACCTAATCTACATACATGTACATGTAGATATTGGTATAAGTAGTGATCCATATGTCCATTTATCTGTGCATCTGTCTTTATATCCATTACATTTTCCAGATGATTAAAGATGAAATTAAGTTAGAGTAAATCTTTACATCTGTGACAACCAACTTGGAAACTATGTGAGCCCATGTATACAGGCTTAATACAACTTTCACTTGGCCCTCGCCAAAATTAGTAGTCAGAGTTGGTTTTGAGAAATGTCACATTGTTTTGTTCTAAATAAAACTTCCTGAAAACCTTGTTAGTTTTATATTTCTAACTTTATTTGATTCAACAGTAAATTACACCATTGTTTCATTATTTCTAAAATTAAGAGGATTTGTATATATGTATGTTGCCACACTTAATTTGATAGTTAGATTCGAACGCAAATTCAAGAGTTCTGAAATAGATGCATCTTGCACCTTTTTAAGATTAAAAAAGGAAGGGGATGTGCCATTTGTATGTTATATACAGCTCTTAGTCTTATGAGCTTGGATGAAACCTTTAGAATTTCCTCTTGTAAAACTCATGTGTTAGTAAAGAATGCGATCTACAATCGCTTATGCTGCCCAGCTGTTGCTTGTATAGATTAGTTATTGATACTATTTAATACTGAACCTCATTTACCTGAGGATGTTATTGGTGACAGCAATTCATGTAGAAATGGAAATAATTATTTGATATGAAACATTATGCATTGCATAAAATACGAAGGTGATGAGGTATGTAAACGTAGTTTAAATCAATGTACATGTATTATTACTGATAACAAATTTAATGCCTTAATCATATCTGTGCAGTTTTAGTTGTTAGGATAAAATGGCTCATATTGATTTAAGTGACAATTAGTCCATGTATCTTGAAGTTTTCCATTTCAATGTGAAACACTGCATGCCTTCATTGTTTGAAGAGCTGAAAATTAACTACATGTAGGCACTCTGAACTTTTGTGTTCTATAACTGAAAGTTCATACAAACATGAGGAACATCATTGAAGTTAATCATATGAGTATTTACACATACAGGGACTTACTACCCGATAGTGAAAGATTTATAACCATTCAGCTGTGTAACTAACGAAAGTTTAAAAGAATTCACCCTTCCACAAAACAGAATTTTTCATTGTGAAGATGTAATGTAACATCCAACAATACTCTGACAAATAACACATTTGTTTATGACGTCATTCTTTTACGAACTTTGAAAGGGTGAATAGATATACAATGTACATATACATGTAATCCTCGATATCATTATAGGAAGCACTACAGCTTACTGTCAAAGTATTTATTTTACTGTGGAAGATCGTAAATTCTAATCAAGTATTCTTCTGTCTTTCTACTTGCAGTATAGATATATAAGACTAAACTTTTTTGTGTCACAATACAACTTTTGTGATATTATTACATCCCTAGCATGAAAAGGGCTATTTTTCTTTTTCAGCAATACTGGAAGAAAGCGTATGGATTTAATATCACAGCTGAAATGAGTTGTCCATTAATGAGTGGAATTTTTGACCAGATAGATGAGGTCATTCGGAAAAATGAGCAAGGGAAAGAGTAAGTATATGGCCCAATGCATATTTTATACATTTATAAATGGAACTCTGTTACCGGTACTCATTTTACATTTTCTTGTTTCATTGAAACTTTTTATGATGATGTATAGTGAGAAAATTGAATTCAAGTTCTATTGCAAAATACTTCTTACCAAGGTCAAGGTCATATGTCCAGTACTCAGCAGGAAAATCTGTGTCTTTGCAATTCTAATGTAAATTTCATCCACTTACAAATTTCTTTTTGTGGAGTTTTACTGTAGGATGATCAAGATTATAGTAATTTCCTTCTCTGTATTGACTAAAGTCAAGGTCTAAATGCTACTTTGAAAATTTTCTTTCTTCTTTTCAAACTTAAAGATGACCTGTTAAGATCAGAAATAAGAAGTTCTTCTAATATTTTGCTTAACCAATGTGGCCCGAGTTCATCTTATGTCATGTTTTATATCTCAAAAGTGTGAGAGAATAAAGACCAAAAAGATTAATTCAGAACACAGCCAATAATTCTAGAATATAATTCTTAAAGTGTGAAACCTTCTTTCAGTTTTTGATTATTATTATTTTTTTTTTTTTTTTCGTTTTATAGCCACAATGTAGCAACATTTCAATTTGGACATGCGGAAACCTTAGCACCTCTGTATGCAGCACTAAGTTTATTCAAAGATGAACCACAGCTTAAAGCAAACAACTTCAAAGAACAATTGAACAGAAAATTTTCCTCCAGCAAAATATTGCCATTTTCAGCTAATATTGCTGTAGTACTGTACGAGTGTGACTCTGGTGATGCACCAGAAGGAAGTGTATCAGAAGATGAACAGTTCTTATATATTGTCAAAATACTTGTAAATGAAAAGGAGGTGGAAATCCCAGCATGCAATTCAAATGTTTGTCCTTACAAGGAATTTCGTGAATTTTACCAGAATTATGTTAATCACTGTGATTTCCATAAACTGTGTAGGACTGGAGATAAAGCAGAACACGATGAGTTATGATATATGTAGAATTATATATACAAACATACGTATATGCTGAAATACCAAAATGATAAATTTTATTGTTAAACCAAATACTGTGTGATGTATAGTTTATATTTCAATGTGTCTTAGATAGCAAGTAGTTAGTCATCAACTGCCAATTGACTGTTTACTGGTAATTAAAATATCTATGGTAAAAATTAGAAGTTAAATGAAACTAAAATTCAGAGGAAACAGTACATATGTATTATATCTTCATATTTAAATATATATCCAAGATCAGTTGTAAATGGTGTTTTTTTTCCTATATGTTGTTATAAATATCTATATATATTTATTCCTATTTTAGACAAAATCCAATTCGGTCTTTTTGTAATACAGAGTTATTTCGCATATGAGCAGGTACCTGACAACAAACATTGTGACGTCATACAATTTCTATATCATTTCCCGTAATTATATGCCAGTTTTCAAAGAACTTGTTGACGTCACAATGGTTTGACGTACAATACCCACTCAAATGAGAAATAACTCTGTATAAAGAAAAGACCCAATTACTATAATTAAATCACGTAAATTAAATGATTTTAGCTCTGTAGTATATTACTCTGTAGGAAAAATATTTTGGGACCAAAATGAGTAAGTCTAAGCAACAGGTCCTTACATGTATTATATGATGACCTCTATACAGAAATTGTAATGTTTTAGTCATTTATTATTGCTGTGATAAAAGCAAAAAGGAAGTACATGTATTGCTCTTTTGATTCATGTTAATTTTTTGTTTATGCATGTATTACTAAATTTGTATTGTTCATTGTTTAACGTACATGTGTATTTCATATTTTTATAAGAATTGTTCATTTTCCCCTGTATATTTTCAAACATGTACTACCAATAAAATTATTACTTATACATCACTCTGATTTTTCTGGTTGAGAGATGATCTTTTTTTAAAAAAAGTCATAGTTTTGAGAATAAAGCATCCAGTAAACTTGATTGATTATTGTTTTACGTCACTTTATGATTATTTCATGTATATGGTGACAGCATCTGTCTGATGCATTGCATAGAAATTTATACTTTTGCAACGGACCCACCAGGACCAGTGAGGGATCGTTTAGTGCCACAGCTACCATAATACGGGACTTCAGATTTTACTCTCATCTGAAAGACAAAACACTGGTGTGCCCAAGATGGGAATCAAACCAGAGACCTTTTCAATCGGGAGCTGAACACCTCATCCATTGAGCCACATGGGCTTCTCATTAAACCTTGGGGGTCACATGGAC
Source organism: Pteria penguin (assembly GCA_035048485.1). NCBI lineage: Eukaryota > Metazoa > Mollusca > Bivalvia > Pterioida > Pteriidae > Pteria > Pteria penguin. Next base: position 42,643,893 of record CM068580.1, on the reverse strand, counting down.
TTCTCATTAAACCTTGGGGGTAACATGGGCTTCTCATTAAACCTTGGGGGTAACATGGGCTTCTCATTAAACCTTGGAGGTCACATGGGCTTCTCATTAAACCTTGGAGGTCGCATAGGCTTCTCATTAAACCTTGGGGGTCACATGGCCTTCTCATTAAACCTTGGGGGTCACATGGCCTTCTCATTAAACCTTGGCGGTCACATGTTGAGATTTAGAGAGACAATTCACTGTAGTATCTCTGCTTATCTTAAATCTTGTACAAGTACAATCAGAAGAGTATACCACCCTGTCGCATCCTTCCATGGCACCTTTAAAACATCGAAGAAAAGTACACATATCCCCAGGACTCGAGAAACAAAATAATAGTATTACATCATTTAATTCAAAATTAAATAATGGGCATAAACATTTCATTTAATATCACATTATTGCTTCTACATTTAAAACAAAATATGTAACTAGATCTTAATTAACATTATCTTAGTTAAAATCTGCACACACAGTGAACATACACCGTTCAACACATACACTTTCCCATTACAAGGTACCGAGTGATCAAACATACTATAACAAATACACTTGAACATTAATGGGTACAGAGAAATCATACACTCCATCAAACATACATTTTTACATCATTAGGTTCAGAGAGATTGTGTACTGTATTACAAATACGTTTTTACATTACATGTATAAGATACTGTAAACGTGGTTATTTTTGGAGTGGAAAAAAATACCAGTCATTTCGCGTGGGGGCAATTTTCGCTGCCTGGGTCTTTAATTTCTCTCTATTTTTTTTGCAGAGGCCTCTTTTGTCCTCAAAACAGTGGGCATTTTCCACAATGAGAACATATTATTTATAAATATTTGATTAAATATTAACTTTCTTTTGATTATTTTAAACCACACACTAGAATTAGATATTACAAACTTGCTCAAGTCCCTCTATTTCAATTTCAATTTTTCAGTATCAAATTGAGAGGATTTGTATCTAATGAGCAAGAGGAATACTCATGCTCTCTAGTGATATTTTCTATTGAATCAAATAAAACAATAATAATAGAAGGACGATCAGAGAGTTTACCAAGTCCAACTAAAAATCACTGTACCTGGTTTGCTTGTCCATATGCTTTTGTAAATGATCATGGTGAAGGAAAATATTTATTTGCATCGTCCATCTGTCCATACACTGTCACAGTCGGTTCTTCTTTCAGATATCTTGGCATTGTTGTATCTTTGTATATGAAGTGTTACTCTTACATGACAGTTTTAAAATGAAGTATAAACATTCAAAGTTAGTTTTTTAGTTTAAACATATTTTATTTCATTCTGATAACATGAAATAGGATTAGGCAAAAGTTATAACAACATTACAAAAGCCTTCTCCTTATTCAAAGTTAATCCTAAGACTGGAGTCCCAGGAGGCAAGAGTGGGTTTTCTTTTGCTTTAGGGTTATTTTCGTTTTTACACAATAATCGCAAAAAACACGAAAATTATTACCACGAAGAAATTTCCACATAACACACACCTTCATACATACACCTTTACATTATTGTGTATGGACAGATTACAAACTCTACCGCACACATACATCTACGATACTGGGTACATTTGTAGAAAGTCTGCAACAACTCTAACAAAAATGAAATTCCAGGAGCACATAGATTAACTTGCTTAATACAAATGTTTTTATTCTATGACAGTATCACTATCCACTTTTAGTTCTATTATGCGGTTAACTGAACATTCCCAGCAACATTAAGCTGGTTATTTACAGGTACAAACTTTGTAAGCTATACCTATATAAACTAGGGTTAAGTTCTTGTTCATTTAAAAAGTATAAACACTATACAATAACCAATATCAGGTTATTTTACACATATAATAGATTTTAATATAATAATATAGAAACTTTAAATCAATCTTCATCATAACACAGTATTCCTAATACAGAGCAAATTTATGTCTCCCACATTTTTTTTTTAATCCAAGTCATTGTGCTCATACATAAAGCCCATTGATCAAGCACATCTTATGCAGTGACTCTCATACTGCACCTATATCTAGTAACATTCATCGGTACAATGATTGCAATGACAATACTTATATCTGAAATGGCATTAGCACCTCAATACATCTCTAATGCTACATATTTCATACAAAAAATCGTATAACCGTATTTCATACTGATAAGTATATACATGTGTATTTTGAAAAATAATTTAAGATTCAACTGAATGAGTATGATACAACTTCTTGGCTATTTTGGTTACAATACTATTGTGGTAAATTGATCTACTACTAACTGCTAGTACAATGTAAACTTAACTGTAATTCTACCTTAAATCTTATATTGTAATACATCAAGGATCAAGGTCACAATACACCTTTGTCTTATGATAATCATTTGAAATCTGAACAACCTGTGTTTGTGAAACACTAATGCCCCCGGCAGCACCAAAGTCCAAAAAGATATTTTTAGCGTGAAGATCATTGTCAAGGTCAAAAGGTCACCAGACTTGGTGTTAATTAAAAGGACTTCATTAGTTGAGTATACATGTCAAATATGAAGTTTCTATCCTTCATGGTTCAAAAGTTACAGCCAAGGTTACAGCTGACAACAGACAAACAGACAGACAGACAGACAGGACAAAGACAGACAGACAGACAGGACAAAAACAATATGCCCCTGATCTATCGATCTGGGGGCATAAAAAGATTTCAAAGAGTGTAGCAATTGTATTATCTGAACAAGTACATTTAAAACTTTTAACTGGACAGATAGATAAGGTGATTCCTGTACGCTTCAATACTTTGTATGAGGAACATAACAAAGACTACAATCAGATAGACTTTGTAGCATGGTAAAATTGCTGGCTTTGTAGCATACAACAGCAAATGTTTTCTCATCAACTATTACTAGCAAACTTCAGAATAATATGTACATTCTTATTACACCATAATGTGACTGACAATGCAGAAAATATTAATTTCTCATCAACTCTTGCAAGCAAACTTTAAAATATACACATCCTTTTAACATAATGTGACTGACAAAGCAGAAATAAGAAATGAATCAAATTGTAAATAAATACAGTCAAAGATCCAAGCACATGTATAAATATAATATTCTTACTATGACGATATGCTAGTTACTAAAATACGTATGTTTGATGTTGCACTCATTTAAAAAGTGGTAGGGCAGTAGGGATTTGAAGGGTTTTCTATATTTGGCTTGATTGTTTACTTCCATCAATGATGCCAGTAGCAATGTTAATTTCAAATACTATTATTAATATTGTGTAAGTCAAATCACCTACGAATATAAAATTTGAGTTTTTGTCCTAATTAAAAAAAGAAAAAAATTTACCCTGCATTTGAGCAAAAATCATTACATTTTCAAAGTTCTGAAATAAAACTACAAGTTATCTCGTTTTCTAGAAAGCAGATAATGATATGACAAAGGATTTCTGGGGGTAAACCAGAGTGATCAATGATTGCTTGGTTTATGTTCTTTGATAATATTCAATTACCCTTTTACATATTTACGTATCAAATTATCCTAATGTGCGTTTTGTAGAGGACAATTTAAAAATAGAACCATACTATCAACCTCAATCTTTCAGGAATGCCGTAGAATTATTCCATATCCCAAGTTATGAGAAGGACTCACTGAGGTATAATAGTTGAAACCAAGAAAATTATAAAAATAAGAATGATATATATTTCGTAATACATGTAGTGATGACTTGTGTAGTATCTTATTGAAGCATATAAAAGTCAGTTTAAAACATTTGTGAAGTCCTTATTTCTTCTGTACTGGAGGAAGAAAACTCCAGTCCATTATGGATGCCATCTCTTCTTGCTCTTGAAGGACATGCTGCATCATTGATCCCAACCTGAATAGAAACGCATCATTTGAGATGTTATATGTCTAATAATTTTTGGATATGTTCAGAGTTTTCACTTCAACTTTAAGTCATGTCTTACAGTTGTGTTTTATCTCTCTTAGTGTCGTATAACTTGTCACAGTGTCTGATCACTTGGCCTATAATTTATGAAAAGTCTTATCTCATGCCATTGTATTAGATGGTTTATCTTTTAGTATAATGTCTTGGTGTCTAACTTGTTAGCATTTTGTTAAATGTCATATTTTGGAATCCTGTCTTAGTGCCTCACCATGTCATTCTTGTAAGTCATTTATCTTTTCGTACTCTGTTTTAGTTTTATTCTTGATATTATACTGTCTAATCTTTCTGCACAATGTCTTGTGTTTAATCTCTTGGCAATATATGGTAAATATTTTGAGATAACGATAGTTCGAGACATCAGAAATTTGACTTTACGACCAAAAAAGAATGTTAATAATTATATTTTTTTATGAGGCATATTGAAAAATAAATACTTGTATGAGCTATTGGTAAACACTTAATCTCATTTCATACCTTTATCAATATAAAAGAGAGAAAATGTACTCCAAAGTGTTAAAAGTTGTGCTAGGACTACATTGCTTTCTTATTTTTCACATTCAAGACTGGAGTTCATATCATAACCGAAAAAAAAACTTTTCAGGAATTTATTTCTAAATTACTTGCCTTAAGAAATATTTGCTTATTAATAATATCATCAATATTCAATTCCTGGGGTACAATATACACAGACAGTAAAAATAGTTTTAGAATGCCGTTCATGGATAGGTCAAAGCATTTCGACAACGCCTTCTTTTCTTTCACAAACTTGATACTATTTTTGTACATCATAAATATGTTGTGTACCAAATATAAAGTTTGTGTGGTCTTTCATATGATTTTTATAGATTTTTCCTATATAAACCTATGTAAAAACTGTTGGTCTCTGGGGCAGGTCTAAGTAAATTACAGCATATCAGTAAGAATGCTATATACCAAATATGACGAAATTGTGGATCATGAAATTTTTTCAAGATATTTCTGATATGAGCCTATGTCAAAGTCACTTAAAACTGTTGCCCTGTTGGGGAGGAGGGAAGCTTTTCTTGTATAAATTTGATACCGCATGTCATAATGACAATCTATTCTGTCTTTTCGTTATACAGAGTTACTTCCCCTTTGGGACGGTATCCGACATAAAACAATTATGACGTCATCAAATTCTATTGAAACTGATCTAAAACTCACGGAAAAGATAGTCCACAAATGACGTTTTCATAGGAATTCAATGACATCATAATGTTTTATGTCAGATACTGTCCCAAATGGGAAGTAACTCTGTTTAATGCAATGGCTCAATACCTAATGTGAAGCCACTGTGTACAACAGTAGAACCTTCAACTCATGGCATTCAATATCACACAGAAGCAAACTTGATACTTCATGGTAAAAGGATGCTAAGGATACCAAATATGAGGTCATTAAAGCTTGTATTTCTAAAGACAAATTTGAAAGATTTCCCTCTTTTCTTGGCCTTTGTGGCCTTATTCAAGGGTAATAAACACCATTTCAATGAAACTGCATCTCCTTACCCCAAGGATCATTTATGCCAGATTTAATTCAAATCCATGAAACTGTTTATAAGAAGAAAATAAATGTTTTGGGTGACAGTCTATTAATTGTCTTAACTTTGATAAACTGCTTTAATTTTGAACCTCTTGACATTCTATTAAATGCCTTATCTTTTACCATACCATATCAGTGTCTTACCTCTTGACATTCTATTAAATGCTTTATCTTTTACCATACGATATCAGTGTCTTACCTCTTGACATTTTCCTTATTATCTTCACACACTTTCATGGATTCCAGAGAAGTTCTCTCTCCACACACAGACATCAACATACTAGCCTGTTCACTATTTAAATTACTACTACTTCCTTTGGAGTCTGGGCCAGAGTATATACTTCTTTGTATATGCTGAAACAACAATTTTCGATATATTAAAGTCAGTTGTAAAATATAGATTCACTTGATTTGAATGAAGGGTATCAACTCACTTTCCACGTGGACATGGAAATAGAAGGTAGACAATCGCTTACTGACAGAACAAATTCTGGATATTGAACCTGGATGGCCTGCACTGCAAACCAAACACTTAGTCACTAAACCAACTAGTTACTTCTACCTCTGAGTCGGAAAGAAGTTACAAATGGAATAAAGCAGGTATTACATACATTATTACTTGTTTAAGACATCTTGGATAGTATGTTTTTTCTGCTTTGCTGACTTTGCCTCGATGTTATCACATACATTAGCATATAAATAACCAGAAACATTCACATTCCACAAATTTTCAGCAACCTGACCTTTTTCAAGTGGTTTAATAGTAAACTAAAATCATCAAAGTGTAATCCATGTTAGTAAGCAGAAAAATTGAGCATAAAAAAAAGTTGGCCGAAAACTTGTGGAATGTGCTTCTGGTTATTTATATTACAGACTTCCCTTTCTGGAGGATTTTAATCTACTTTAGTATATACAACAGTGAAATATATCTGTTTATGGTATACAACATAATTTTCATAATTTAAGGTAGGGGGTAGTTCAAATAAATTTTACATCAAGTTGAATACATCATGTTTTATAATACTTTACTCCAAGAATAATATTTTACAGTTCTAGTATCCATATTTGTTAATATACTTACTGCTTTACGGACCAAATTCCAGATGTCTTCCTGCCGGGATCTCTGGACCTGAATTAATTTATTACTGGACTCCATAATTTCTTTACAACATCTCTGTATATTAGGTAAGATCTGGTTCAACTCATATTTGCAAACACAAATTTTTCTGCAAAAAAAAAAGAAATACATGAATGATGACATGTTCAATGCAGTGCCAATATATTACAAATAAATCCCTACATCTTAGGATAAGTAGCTCTGAACAGTAAATTTGTTTTGTAAGCCAACAGTTGGCTGAAAAGAAAAACTAAAATTATACACCATCAGGAACAAGTCTGTTACTCATATACATATCTAAGATCTTATGTCAAACAACTTTTACCCAATATGTAAGCAAGCAAAGCTATGTCAGTTAGGAGCTTGGTTTATGACTGAGAGGTTCTGGGTTCAAATCCCGTTCGTGACTCATCTATGTCCTGCCATTTGAAAAAGACCGTAAAAACCAAGGTCCCTTGTCAAGGAAGACATGGCATGTAAGAGATCCACTGCTTCAGTTTTGTCTGTTGCATTAATGCCATCACCATAAAAGGGCAGTAATCTTGGTGTGATGTAAAATAAGAATGAAACAAAAAATACCCTCCCAAAAAAACCCCATTATGTACGAATAATTCTGTAAGGAAAATGGCCATATGTATATTAATGAACTAATACCTATCTAGTGTGATTGCGGAATGAATTCCAACGACCTCTAAATGAATGTATAACAAATTATGCGTACGCTCTACGCACGCAGCGTGCGTACGGTCTGCAAATTCAGAACGATCACATGATGTATGTATGCAGGCTTTCGGCAGCCTGACACTTCAGTCACATTTCCACATTATCTACAGTATGAGAAAGATGCCATGGAGACATACACTACAAAAGAGAGCATCCCGAGGTAGAGACCGCGGAAAGAATATTGTTCAGGAAGAAGCTGTTCCGAAAAGGACCCAATCTGTTGCTGCAGCCTCGCCGCATAGTGCATTTCTGCATCCAAATAATGAAAAGGAGGATATTGGTAGGTCTGAACAACAAAGAGATATATTATATGAGTGCTATGAGTGGAGTGGTACTCCAGTGGAGAGTCTTGAACTAACAATAAATGGTACCGAACATGTAAGACGTATGATTTGTGTACGTTCATACAATCACTATGTACATTGATTTATTGCACAGACAATGGCACTTATACATTGACAGATTGTTCCCCGTGTGCTATCAATATAATATGTTAACAATTCGCAGTAAAAACGCAACTCATACGTTGAAAGAACATTTCAAATCCGTTTCTAATGCAAATAAATTTCCTTGACTTGCTCAGAGGAACAAGACTGTCAGGTTACGTACCGCTACTGTTCTGCAGACGAATAAAACATTTGTATTCTGTTTGCTTACCGTTCTCGCTGAGTAAGAGCTATTCGTCGGCATACATGCATGCTCACCGTAATGAACGACAACGTACGTGAACGAATGAGAATGAACAACAACGATCCAAAGCATTGTCAAAACCTACTTCAACATATGCCAACAAATGCAAAATATTTGCGAAATGCAGACATACATGTACGCTGGGCCAATACTTTATAGTGTGAAAGACCCTTAAGAATTTAATATATTAGCTGTTAAATTTATTTTCTAATTTCAGTTTTATGCCCCGGATCGAGAGATGTGGGGACATATTGTTTTTGTCCAGTCTGTCTGTCTTTTTTTCTTTTGAAAGTTTGTTCACTTATTTATAGAAGTTGGTGTGGCCTAGTTGATAAGGTGCTCAGCTCGTGATCAAGAGGTCCCAAGTACGACTCCTGCCCTGGACACATCGGAGTTCTGTCTTTCGCACGAGACAGTAAAAGTCGAGGTCCCGTGTCATGGTAGGCGTGGCACGTAAAAGATCCCTCACTGCTTTGGTTGGGTCCGTTTCAAATTCTAAATTTGTATGCAATGCATCCGGCAGATGCTGTCACCATGTACGTGAAATAATCTTGGAGTGACGTAAAACAATAATCAATCAATCACTTATTTATACGATCATAAATAAGATGATTATAATATTGATGGCAAAGATAAGACCAAAGTGTATGAATCCAATAGGATAAGTGGGTTCTTTTAAAGACCTTTCCTTTTATTTCTTTGTCCCAAACTATGAAATTGAGGTATGGTGGGGAATTTAAAAAGTAACAGCACCCTAAGCATGAGTCATGCCCAACTTTCTTTTTAAAGGAGATGATCTGGAATGCATAATACAAACCATTTTTGTTTATTCATTTCAAGCAAAGATTTCACAGCATACTGATTCAGTGATTAAGTAAGACAATTAAGTGTCTAGAATCTAGGAAATCTCTCCTCCTTGCTCCTTTTTTTCAAAAAATTTCTGAGGGAGCATGCACCCAGACCCCTCGAGAAGGCCTTCCGTGCTCGCACCTTACTTTGCCTCCTACTTTTTCTCAAATCTCCTGCTATTTTCTAAAATAGGAAGAACCCTGAAACAGTCCTAACATATCGTTAAAATTGTACATTTATATATACATCTCTCCTCTCAAAAGCAATAATAAAGGACCACAATAACTCTTTCATTGTGGAAACACAAGGTAAACATTTTATATATACATTTTATCTATCATACCTAGAGCTTCTAGTCAATGATGCTATCCCAACTGAAAGATAAGAACATAAGTACAGTATATGTACATGTATATATAATACATACCCTAAATGTGTATAGAGATCAGACAAACTTTTATCCCTATTCATGATACTCTTAGCAACAACCTCTACCATTGGCTTGTGATCCTTATATTGCTCTCCTTTACCTAAAATATAACATAAATTGTATGACTTAAAGAGATTCTGGAAATGTTAAGTTTTTATTCCTAATTTATCTTAATATCTATTCACATCATTTCTAAAAGACTGATTTCAAAATTGTTTCCAAATACATAGATGAATCACAAAAATAAACAGACTTCTTTCAAACATGAATCATATGAATAAACTGACCATTACTATCACATGTGTCTCATAAATACACTGACCTCTTCCAGCATGCATCACACAAATACAATAACCTCTCCCAGCATGCATAACACAAATCACTGACATTTCCTGCACAAAACTCATTAATTAAATTTTTCCAGCATGTTTCACACAAATACACTGACTTTTCCTAACATGCAAAAAGGTAAAACCATTGACCTTTCAAGTATGAACGACACAAATACAGTAACCTTTCCCAGTGCCACATAACTTCACTAACCTTTTTTTAGCATTCATTACATACACTGACCTTTCATAGCATGTTTATATAAATACATTGCTCTTTCACAGAATGCACCACATAAACAAGCTAACGTTTCCCAGCATGCATAACGTAAATACACTGATCTTTTCCAGAATCTACCACACAAATACACTAACCTTCTTTGGCATGCATTACTCAAATGTACTACCCTTTCCTACTATGCATCACATTAATACCATAATCCTTCCCAGAATGCACTATCATTATACTAACCTTTTCCAGCTTGCCTGAGCTCTTGGTACAGCTCTCTTGATTTCTTTTCCCTTAAAGAATATATAAAACCATATAAATGAAAACAGAGTAAAAGTTTACTTACTTTACATTTTTCAGACTGACAACAGACAATATTGTCATCTTCTTTTTCTTCCATTATAAAGTGTACACATAGGCCAAATGTTATACTTCATGTGGCAATCAAGATAAAAGCCTCACTGGCAATATTTACATTTAAAAGTTAAAATCCTAGCTTTTCACTCTATGTTGAAATGGGCTAATGCCAAGCTGCCCATTGCTGCCCGAAGTCCTCTAAAGAACAGATTGATGTCAATGTTGGTAGGAACTTGAAAATAATAAATTACATGCTTAATCATCTTAATTTATTTAATTATATTTACATGGCTTCCAAAGTGTCATTCTGTTTAGCTCGAGCAAAAGGACTTCTCTGTAACTCAACAATCTTGGTTTGCAGGGCTGTAGCCTGTTGGTCCAATTTATTCACTTGGTCCCTCTGAGATAAAAAGAAAACAAAATGTTTAAACTAGAACAGTAATGGTCCTTCGGGCAGTAAATCTCTAAATAACTCAGGGTCTCCATTTACATATTTCCATCACAAACACCAATCACCCTAGTTTACACACAAAAATAATATGTATGTGATTTATATATCCAAGCTGGCATAGCCAAGATGGCAACATGCCTGGCTTGTGACAGAGGTCATTGTTTCCAGTCCTGCCTTCATATCCCATCTTTCAGACAAGGCAGAAACTAAAAACTAAGGCCCCATGTGGCAATACAGTGGATTCATTGCCCAAGCATCAGGCAGATGCCTTTACCATATAATTACGCAAGTGTGCATAATCTTGGTGTGATATGAAACAAGAAGGAAATAATATCTGCGTCGCTTTTTACAAATATTTCTTTGCGCAATTGTATTTGTTAGTGTCTTTTTGTTGGCACCACAAATATATGATATGCAAACAATTCTGGAGTCCATTTATCATGATAATACTGATCTGACAAATACTTCATCCAATGTACAAATATTTTCAACTCTTCCAGATGGCGTTCTCATCTTAAGGAAAGAATATTTATCCTAGCCTGAGTATTTACACAGCATTTCCATTATCAAATAGAAAAAATAATCAGCATCACATTATATTATGTTTACCAACTACTGAATGTTTAATAACTCTGCTCTCATCGCATACTCTACAGAAAATACCCATCACCAACCTGTGCCTTCAGTGCATCTAAATCATCCCCCATTTTCTTCCATGTCTTGCACAATTCATCTGCAACTATAAGGGAGATGCAAGTAATGTATATAAACACATAGTAAAATATTTTTAAAGAGATAGTACAGACTCTGGAACAGCCTCGCTAACAACACCATAATCCATCCTCAATATACAATCTTCAGATAAATTAAGCTGATGTACCTGGTTGTTATATTCATTACCTATCACAAACCTTGAGCTAGAAATCATAAGGATTTTTTATCATGTATCATTTCACTTACTATTTTCAATCAGAAATTCTGTCTACATGTAAATTGTTACAGTAAGATGTATTTGAGAAAAACTGATGACCCTGTAACAACAATTTGCCTAAATAATGCAAAATTTCTGTGTTGGACAAACAAATGGACAGACAGGTGGTTGAACTAAACTTTAGATGCCTTCTAGAATTATAAACCTTCAGTTGGCCACAACAGTGTACAGAATAACAATTTTTCACTCCATGATATTTAACAGATAATTCTAACCCTTAGTTACAAAGTTTAATATATGTGCTCTTTTTACCTTCTCTATCTTTAGTAAATGAATTAGATAACTTACCAAGGCCACCTGTTGCTCTTTGGTCAGCATACATATTTATATCAAACTGTAAACTAAAAATATCACAAAAAATTACAATGACATGAGGTACTCACCAAATTTTCATAAAATTTCAGAAAATAATTCTTAAGTTGTTCAATTTGAGTCTGAAATTTTTAATCAATTTAACTCCATGTTCAAGAAAGTCAGTGGAGTGAAATACTCTCAGTATGAGATTTCCCAATCTAAATGGCATACTAGAGAAGAGTATGAAATCTATCAAGTTCTCAGATAACTGGCTAAATGTTACAAGTGAGAGTATGAAGTCTATCAAGTTCTCAGATAACTGGCTAAAAGTTACAGGTGAGAGTATGAAATCTATCAAGTTCTCAGATAACTGGCTAAAAGCTACAGGTGAGAGTATGAAATCTATCAAGTTCTCAGATAACTGGCTAAATGTTTTACAGGTGAGAGTATGAAATCTATCAAGATCTCAGATAACTGGCTAAAAGTTACAGGTGAGAGTATGAAATCTATCAAGTTCTCAGATAACTCGCTAAATGTTACAGGTGCAGATGCAGTTATGAAGATAAACTACAGCCCACAGAGTAGACAGAAACTTTGTAGGTTATTATGATTTAAATCCCTCTGACCCAATCCCCAAATGCGGATATAAAAAGTGAAATTAAGGGCAAAAAGATCTTGCAGCTAAGCTTTGTTTATATATTACTTTAATAAATGGAAATGTTCTAAGATTTCTCACCTTTCTTTGAAGTACTGTAACTTAGCAAACAAATGATCACATTCATTCAGCATTTTGTTCTTCAATTTCAAGAAGTTTGAGTTTGTTCTAAGTAAACTCAGCCTAAAAATACAAAGTCATATAAACAAAGGCAAAAGCTACAGATATGATTAGATAAATGTATGATCAGATTAGGAGATAGTATTAACAAGGGTATCATAACATTAAAACACTGAAGACAGAATATGGGGAGATAACTCTATTAAAATGAACTTATTCCACACAAAATGCATTCTTCATCTAATCTTCATATACAGCTTTAACAAGCTGGTTTTTGAAACACTAATGCCCCTAGCGGCACTAAAGTACGAAAAGATATTTTTAGCGTGAAGGTCATTGTTAAGGTCAAGATGTCATCGACCTTGGTGTCATTTGAAAGGGCTTCAATAGTTGAGTACTCATGTCAAATATGAAGTCACTATCCTTCACAGTTCAAAAGTTATAGTCAAGGTTAAAGCTGACAACAAACAGACAGACAAACAAACAAACAGACAGACAGACCAAAAACAATATGTTCCCGATCTATCGATCTGGAGGCATAAAAATTTTGTTAGAGAATTACCATTTAAGGTATTTCTGAATAATATCATGAAAGAAATCATATACAGTGCATTACAAAGATTCATTATAAATTATAACTTACATAGCTGCCCTCTGACTGAGAATAAGTCTATTGAAATCAACAACTTGTTCGTTACAAAACCAAACTGCTTCTGCCCAGGATTTTTTCTGCTCCTGAAATTACGGTTCAATATAGAATTCAAATACAAATCCTCTGTAGGCAATATTCATGCAAAAACATTTATCAAGTATTTCTTTTTTAGATATTAACTTAAATTTTGACATGGAAACACATAATGAGTTCCACAATATATTCCATATATCATTTAGAAATTATTAACACATTTTAAATCTAATAAGTTTTCTTTTCAATAGAAACAATACTGGTTGACTTACTGAGTATGGTAAAAGGGTTTTAGCTTCCCGCACTATATGCTGAACACGAGTTGGTAGAGTTTTGAAATTTGTAGTGTATTCAAAGTGGTTTCCTTTCTTGAACAGAAACACTACCCAATCTTCTTCACCCTTGACAGAAATAAATACAAGTAAATTCATATAGTTCCATATACCTTCTATATCTGTATAACACTATGATGTAAGAGAAACAAGAAAAAACAGTTAACTTTTCAGCAACTACTATAACTTTGATACTAACGGGCACGTTCCAACATTGACTAGCATCTAAATTGGGGTCTGGAGTGACTCCACTTGCAAGTAAGATATCCTGGTCTTCCACCTTGATCCTGGTCTCATGCTCTATTGTTTTCTGAAGATCTTGCATAGAAAGCTGTTCTATTAGGGGATATGAAAGTAGCTGATTTGTTGATACATTGAGAATATTTACAATCTGAAATGGAAATATTCATAATGAGTGAAGATGACAATAAGTGCTATCATGTACACATGAAAATATCTTACCAAGTTCAGAGCCGGTGCTCAGTGGATGAGGTGCTTGGCATGTGACTATGAAGTCCTAGGTTCCTCACCCATCATGGGCGCACCGGTGACCTGCATTCCAGATGAAATGGTGAAAACTGTAGTCCTGTATCACAACAGGCGTGGGATGTAAGAGATATCTCATTGTTTCAGGTGGGTATGTTGCAAAAGAATAAATTTTTGTGCAATGCACCAAACAGATGCCATTACCCCATTACCATATACATGAAATAATCGTGAAGAGACTACGACAATAATCAATCAATACTAAGTTCAAGATTACAATATGTGGTTAAATTTTTAGTAAATGGTAAAGGGGTCAAGATATCAAAGATATATAAAAGTTTTACTCATATAAGAGCAATGCATAGCATGGCATAGTATGCCCATCACTCAGTTTGAATCGATGAAATTTTAAAGTATGAAAATATTCTCCCTTTGCCCTCAATTCTGTAAAATATTATTCAAATCCGTACAATGGGTTGGTTGGTTGGTTGATTGGTGTTTTACGTCGCTTTCAACAGTATTTCAGTTATATCGCGACATGGAAGCAGGAGGTTACCAACCTCTTAAACATAGTGGCGCAACCCGGGAATCGAACCCGGATCGTCGGCGCCGCAAGCCAAGCGCTTAACCACTACACCACGCCTGCCCCTTCCGTGCAATGGGTAAAAGTTATGGACCAGACAAAAATTTACCCATCATATATGCAGTGTGACCTTGACCTTGCAGATATGACCTTTGAGTCAATCAAGACACACCCTTGGGTCTTGGGTAACTATTCTGTGAAAGTTTTTGATATGACGTCATGATACCCTGCAGTTTTTTATTTAAGACGTCACAATACCCCATAGTTTTTTATATGAAGTCACTGTGATTAGCGACTTGGTTTAGAAAGCGTAACTCTGTGCATACTGCCTTTATTTATACATGTAATTATTTTTATCAAATGCATCAGAATGGGGTTACCATGTTTGTGTTTTAAAAAAAGTTACAGGGTATTCGCCGATACCCTGTCAGTTTTCGTAAAACACTTGCATGGTAATCCCTAAATACGTCTGTCTACGATAGGCATATAAAAACTGAAATTATTTGAAAACTTATACTAATTTCTAATGTCTTAATTTCTATAAAAGCATAAAAACTGATATCTCAAAGGCAATATGGTCTTTACAGATACACTAAATCCCTACATTTATTTAAGTTTAAACGCTAAAACATGTGCTATTCATTTCTCAAAGGTGTGACTGAAACCAGATAGACAAACAAACAGACATCGGAGAAAATGATCCTTATATGTTATGCTGCTTTACAAGTGACTATATCTCAACAACACAAAATACCTTGTACAAGTACTTGCATTAAAAATTTGTTGTATTATCATATCTTTGAGAATATCTAATTCATACAAACTGACACTAACTACAGTGCAAAATATAATGCAACTGTTAGCAAGATAAATTAAACGTGTCAGTACATATGCTGGAACTTGCAAAATGTTATATGAAACCATTGCGATTTTGCATACTTTGTTATTTGTAATATTCGTTGTCAAATACAGATAGGAAATTGAATATGAATTTGAATTAAGCAAAAATAATTAAACATAACATAACAAGTTGCCAATGTTATTAGTTCGGTAAGTTAGATATTCAAAATAAATGATGAGCAATATCCTGTAAAATTAGAAAAATGTTTGACAAAAAATTCTGGAACAATCGCACATTTCAATAAGAAATTCAGGAAAATACCATACAAGTATTAGAATTTCTCAATAAGTGATCAATTGAAATGTGTTGACAATGAAATTATCCCTCCAGTCTCGAAAAAAAAATTAATGATTTTTCAAATCGTAGAAGATATTTTCTCGAAGATTATCAATAAAAGATGTTATATGACTTAATCATTTCAATAGGAATGATATTTACTATATATACATATATTTTGATAATGATGGCATGTCTAAAACATGTTTGTGAACATGTTCTCTATTCATGGCCATTAAGTAAAATTTGGGGTATTTTGAACTATCGGTATCTCAAAGTATTTTCTATGGTCCCTACTATTTCAAGATATCAAAGTTTGATTGTCCGAAGTAACCCTGTTAAGGGCAGTTAGGGATTTTAATGGGTCTTTCCAGTCTTCAATACAAACATAGCCCTAAGTGATATTCACCCCACATAAATTAACATCAGAACAGGCATTTCACAAAATACAAATCAAAGATGCTAGCATTTGACCAAACCAGATTTTTCAGCAATTTAGTGACTATGAAATCCTTAAGCAAAAACAGAAACCTAGACATACAAATTTCATTCAAACCTTCATATCCAGCATAGTTTCTAGGAATTTGAAACACTTTGGTCTCTTATCATCTGCCACCAGTCCTCCTCCACGTTCTTTGGGGTCCCAACGTAACATGATGCGTAACCACTGTTCAAAATATGCTTGCATTGATCTGGAAGAGGACAAAACAGTATCTTTGAGAAAAACAATGTACTCTAAGCTATATTCTGTGTAACAATATCAGCATTGATTGATTGATTGATTATTGTTTTACCTCACTCCATGATTACTTCATGTATATAGCGACGGCATCTGCCTGATGCATCACACAAAAATTTTTACCTTGCAATGGACCCACCCGAAGCAGCGAGGGATCTTTTACATGCCACACCTACCAAGACTTCGGGACCTCAGTTTTTACTGTCTCATCCGAAACATCGGTGTGCCCATGGTGGAAATCTATCCCAGGACCTTTCGGTCACAAGCCAAGTACCTCATCCACTGAGCCACACCAGCTTGATAAGATCAGCACACTATATTATCACTGAAATACACTCCCTTCCTTTACATGCATAGTCATTCACTTGATAAGATCAGCACACTATATTATCACTGAAATACACTCCCTTCCTTTACATGCATAGTCATTCACTTTGATAGACAAAGCAGCTGTAGGTAGGGATGCTTGTCTGTCACTCCATGATTGTTTCACCTATATGAGGGCAGCCAGTGTTTAGTGGTTGAGGAAACCCTAATACCTAGGGAAAACCCATACCTGCAGCAGGTGTCATGGCATACCATTCCACTTCCCTCAAATGAGGAATGAACCAAATGAGAGACTACAATAGGTTCCTGCGCAATACTTTATCCCATTTGGTTATAAATGTCCACATAATTTAGACTTTTTACTATGAAATCTGTGAATAATTTTAGTGCAGTTGTTGATAATTCTATGTTGTTTTACTCTTTCATACTGGAAAGTATAATAAATAAGACAATCAAAATATGTAATAAATAGATCGAATGTGAGCTTAGAAGTTAGCTGAAGTTTTTGAAAGTTCAGTCATATTTCCTATGCATAGCAAAACACCTTAACTAAACTCTCATTTAAGAAATATAAGATAACATACCTGCATAAATGTGTATGTGTAACAATCTTCTTTGAAAATTTGACCATGCCATCAGCAGCATAATAAGCACAGATATCATCTGGTGATTTCTGACATACTTCTCGATGCCTGTAATACATCATATGCCAATCAATTTTTCAAATGGAAATAATCCATAAAAGACATATATTTAAATGCTCTGTATTGCATATTTTCCGCCTCACAACATTTATCAAGCCATTTTTCAGATGACAAATACAAGGCTATATAAAATTCATGTTTACAATTCAAAGATACATAATCTTCAAACAAGAGCAACGCCTAGCGTGGCATAATATGCCCGTCGCTTAATTCGGACAGGATCAATTCGCATTTGGCATGATTTTCATGAAAAACATCTGACGTTTACTGAAGTTAATTGCGTTTCATAGCATTTTATCATAGGAATAAGTCCAAGGGCAATAACTCCTGCAGAATGGTCCTATCCAACCCAGCTTGGAACTAGACCTGCAAAAAAAACCTTGAAATTTTTTAGAACTAGCCCCCCCCCCCTAAAACTATAAATTTCTCAAAAATGAAAAAAAAAAGATATCAATACCTGTAAAATATGTGGAAGTTG
Source organism: Pteria penguin (assembly GCA_035048485.1). NCBI lineage: Eukaryota > Metazoa > Mollusca > Bivalvia > Pterioida > Pteriidae > Pteria > Pteria penguin. The sequence goes on along the minus strand of CM068580.1, from coordinate 42,625,609 downwards.
GTACATTTTACTTGTTTTGTGGTAAATTTCATAATGTTTTTACAAAAATTAGATTTTTAATGAATTTTCAAAACAAAATCTTGAAATTTCTAAGTCCAAGTGCCATAAATCCGTCAAAAGTAGGTCAATTGTAACAAAACTCGAACTGGTACTGACGCCGCTTGGAATAAAGCTATATACCAAATTTCAACTCAATATCTTGAAAGACGGCAAAAAAAAGTCCGGAAAACATGACCTAGGACATATGGTTACCCCCCCCCCCCCCTAAAATTATAAATTTCTCAAAAATGAACAAAAAGATATTAAAACCCGTAACATATGTGATAGTTGGTACATTTTACTTGTTTCATAATAAATTTCATAATGTTTTCACAAAAAATAGATTTTTAATGGATTTCTGAAAAAAATCTTGAAATTTATAAGTCCAAGGACCATAACTCTGTCAAAAGTAAGTCAACCTTAACGAAACTCGAACTGGTGCTGATGCTGCTTGAAATAAAGCTATATACTACATTTCATCGCAATATCTTGAAAGACGTCCAAAAAAAGTCCGGAAAACATGACCCCGGACAGACGGACGGACACACGGATGGACGGACAGCGCCATAACATAATACGTCCCATCTATTGGACGGGCATATAAAAATTTGAATCTTATATATCTTTGAATTGTAAACATGGATTTTACATAGCCTTGTATTCGTCATCTGAAAAATTGCTTGATAAAGGTCGTGAGGCTGAAGATTTGCAATACAGAGTGTTTGTGTTCCTTTACTTTTTATATACCGGATTTCCCTTTCAAGGACTTCTTCGAATCTTTATATGTTTTTACATATATATATAGTATCTTAGGTCATAAAGTGCGTGGCTTAGTGGTATCGCGCTCGCTTCTTGATCGGGAGGCCAGGGTTCGAGTAAAAACTCAAGGCACCGTGTCGTGGTATGCAAGATCCCTCACTGCTTCAGGTGGGTCAATAGCAAAGGTCAAAATTTGTATTCCCCACATCAGACAGATGCCGTCACTATATACGTGAAATATTCATGGTGTGACATTAAAACAAAATCAATCAATCAATCAATCAATAGGTCATAAAGACCTTGGTATCTCCATAAGCAGATGTCTGATAAAACTGAAGCAAGAAAACTACAAAGCAGAGAATCCCTGCACATGACCTTGACTTTAAGGATCATCTGGTTTCTTCTTCACATCTGTAAGATGTACAAGAATATAAAGAAACTAACAGCAGATGGAAACATAATGTCATTACTGTGTTTTCTCAACAGTAAATTGCACAAAAAATAAAAATAAAAGGATAAACAAGAGGCCCAAGCGGGCCTATATCGCTCACCTGAGTACCTAGATTATCAGTCATGCATGAAGGAAGAATTCATTTATTTTTGCATTAATGTGACTAAGTCAACACAGATGTGGAAAATGTCAAATTTTATTTCAGGCTAGAATAAAAAACAACACTTTTTTGCACATCCATTCAGGTGATTTTGATATTAAGCATTTCCTTTGTCTCTGCAAGAAGTCATTCAGGGCAACAAGTTAGTCATTTTCTTTAGGTGGGGCCTTTTGTTGACTGATTTCAAGTCTGGGTCATGAACAACAATTGTTTCAAATATTGTCCAGATCTAACTTAAAATTGCCTAATTTCATATGTTGAGTGTTGAGAAACATCTAAAAACTTATTTAGATGTGTAAAGAAATGAAAAAAAAATTTCTCCATATTTCAATTACCAAGTGGTATATGTACCATTGTGAGAACTGCTTTTTAGACATGGTGGCATTATCTGTTAACCAATTTGGATGAAATTTACCAAATTGATAGAGGACCTTTAGTACTTCATGTATTCCATGTTTCATTAAAATCTTTCATGTGGTATAACAGCAGACGTGAAAAATGTGATTGAATTGTTCCTACACACCCTCATTTGGAAGTCTTAAAAAATTCATAAAAAATCCAAAAATTGAGATAATGACAAAATTCTTTCACAATAATATTCCTTAACACAATTATGATCAAAATAGTCATTAAGAAATCATCAATATCAATTAACTGAAAAACATGACACTTTTCTTTATTGAAATGACTAAGTCCAGAAACACGTCAAAAAAGCGTAAATTTCTATTTGACGGATCTTAACCCCGAACATAATTTTTAATAACCCATCTTTATAGATTGTTGAAATGCAATTAGTTTCCCCATTTATGTACTGGTTCTGGAGAAGAAGATGTTTGAAGAGGGGTACCCTTTTGGGCACTTTTGGTCCCGCCCTGGATCCACCCCTGAGGGAATCTGGATCCCGAACACAATTTTAGTAGGGGACCTTGAGTACATCATTTACACAAAGTTTGATCCAAATCTGCAATGTAGTTCCAAACAGTTTTGTAGAAAAAGTTGAAAATGTGAAAAATGGCCACCCCCCCCCCCACCCCCCTTTATTTTTTTGGAAGTCTTAAACGTAAAATTCCTAATTTCATATGTTGAATGTTAAGAAACATCTAAAAACTTATTTAGATGTGTAAAAAAAAAAAAAATTTTTTTTGACCACAGCTGGATTTGATCCGCTACTCTCCATATTTCAATTACCAAGTGGTATATGTACCATTGTGAGACCTACTTTTTAGACATGGTGGCATTATCTGTTTACCAATTTGGATGAAATTTACCAAATTGATAGAGGACTTTTAGTACTTCATGTATTCCATGTTTCATTAAAATCTTTCATGTGGTTTCGTAGAAAAAGTTGAAAATGTGAAAAATGGCCAACCCCCTCCCCCCCCCCCCCTTTTTTTGGAAGTCTTAAAAAATTCATAAAAAATCCAAAAATTGAGATAATGACAAAATTCTTTCACAATAATATTCCTTACCACAATTATGATCAAAATAGTCATTAAGAAATCATCAATATCAATTAACTGAAAAACATGACACTTTTCTTCATTGAAATGACTAAGTCCAAAAACACGTCAAAAAAGCGTAAATTTCTATTTGACGGATCTTAACCCCGAACACAATTTTTAATAACCCATCTTTATAGATTGTTGAAATGCAATTAGTTTCCCCATTTATGTACTGGTTCTGGAGAAGAAGATGTTTGAAGAGGGGTACCCTTTTGGGCACTTTTGGTCCCGCCCTGGATCCACCCCTGAGGGAATCTGGATCCCGAACACAATTTTAGTAGGGGACCTTGAGTACATCATTTACACAAAGTTTGATCCAAATCTGCAATGTAGTTCCAGGGAAGAAGTCGAAAATGTGAAAAAGTTAACGACGGACGACGACGACGACGGACGACGGACGGCGCACTATGACTATAGCTCACTTGAGCCTTTGGCTCAGGTGAGCTAAAAATGGTTTCTTTCTTTCAGTTTTATACTTGTTTGTTGAAACCTAGTTGTTATATGTCACTTTAAAGAAATTTTCCCTTAATCTATGGCATTATAATTTATTAAGTGTTGTGGCCATATTTACTTTTTAACTTCTTTCACTGACAAGATATCTAAACTAAGTTTTAGGACCTCTAATTTGATACCCTACATATTAAAAAAAAATTGAATGCCTTACCATGTGACTGGAGGTACTTGAGGCAGGAATGGACGATTGCCTGTGACACATTCAAACACCACTGTACCAAATGACCAATAATCTACAGTACATGTGTACTTCTGACTAGCAAATAACTCAGGGGCCTGAAATAAAACAGTAGAGAAGTCAAAACTGCAATCTTAGAGGGTTAATAAATCTTGCCATAATCAATGTGTAAAGATAATGCCTTTTTCATCAATACAAAACCTTACCAAATATTGAAGAGTTCCAACAAATGATGTACAGACGCTGTCTTGATCCAGCTCCTTCGCATAACCCAGATCTATGAGCTTATACATTATCTGAACAAATAATAAAGTAGTGTTAAAACACAGAGCATAATCATGTCAAAAACAGGGGAATATAAATAATGTTCTAAAATTACATTCAAAAAATTGAAATCAACATTGTGCAGTCTAAATAAAACCAAAAAGTCTGAAGGAATGTGTGTAAAAAGTGTGGCTCCCTTCAAACAGAGAGACATGCTGGTATGCTGTGTTGCTTTACACCCAATACAATTATCAAAAAGATGTATGTGATATTGGTCTAAATTATATACAGTGCCCGCCACTTAATTGAATATCGTATTATTGAATATTTCGTTTTATTGAATAAGATGCTGAAATCCAAAACCATTTTCTATCAAATCTATTGAAAATCTGCCATTTATTATACTAGAATAAAGAAGCGACTTTGTTTATTTGAATATCGCGATTATCTCACCAAGCATACCTTTGTCAAAATTTAACTGTGTCACGCCCAAGGGCGTATTGCTTACTACGGTGCAGGCCACTTATCGATTAGATATAAATGGTTTCACACCTGTCCAGGTGAAAGTTGTTGACCAGATAACACGTTAATTGTGTAATAGGCCGTGGCAGTAGGGATGAAAGGATTAATTAATTACCAACTGCCGAAGCCAGGTCATACGAAAGATTATCGGAGATATCGACAAGATAACACTATCAGTCAGCGGCATTGCGTGAAGACTGCCTCTACTAGATGCAATCCACCTACTCAGTAAAGCCTTGCGGCACCGTCAACAGCTTCCGCAAGGCTGGCTTTGCCTCATCAGACGACAACACAACAAAACCTGACGATCTCCGGCTGCCAGAGGATGTTGATAGCTAGACGTCCAGTGCCTTCATCACAAATGATGGCAACTGGAGAGCACAGCTCTCCGGATTGGCGAGAAAATCTGCGCAAGTTTTCTCGAAGATGAAACCCGACCATTCGACGCCAGTGATAACGAGGAGGCTGAAGAAACGGCACAAGTAATGTACATTGAACGTACAGATGCAATGGCAACAATTCCACGATTTCTTGAGAAAACTAAAGTGACGACTTTTGCATTTTTATCTGATGGAAAGTTGAAATTTTACTCCTTTGAACATGCCTTTTAATTTTCCTTTGTTAAATAAATTGTTGAACCTGTCTTATATCTTAGATTACCCTGGTTACACGACTGAGATACAATTACATGTATTTCAATAGATGGCAGTTTTATCTTTACGATCAGTTGAGCAGGTGTAATGTAGCTATTTAATAACATTAGGTCAATGTACTTAAAAAGACAGTTGCAAAATTATCGAAAATGTGGTTTGTTGACTTTAATGTAGCTCAAACGAACTAGAAAGGGATTTTAGAGAGGTAACTCTAGTGTATCTATATATAGATACATGTGCATGTGAGACTAATTTCGTTCGTCATTCCATGTAATTGAATATTCATTTATTTGAATAATAAAGTTCTGACAAATAGCCTATTCAATTTAGCGGCTTGCATTGTATAAAAAATAAGAGAAAATATTCTGAGTTAACATAGTAAATTAGCATCTCTATTCTCTTAGACTGTCTTTGTATTAAAATCCCCAAAACACATATCATTTTCTTCACCAGTAAATGTCACTTTTGTCATATTACTTTGTTTTCTTCAGTTAGCGCAAGGACTATATTTTCTGGTTTCAGATCTCGATGAATTATGCGCTTTCCATGCAGATACTCTATAGCTGAGGCTATATCCTTCACCAAACACCGTATATCATACTCCTTCAAACCACAGCAGTTCTCAGGCAGATTTAAAACCTAGTAAAAAGTATATAAAGCTCATAAAATATTCATGTTTACTCTGTCTTTATTGCTTGATCTATTCTCATCATGATATATATACATGTAATATATGGTAAACGGTGCCTATAAAGAGTGTCCATACAGCAGATCCTACAATGAATTACTAAACCAAACTAATTGAGGAATTGCCAGATCCAAATTTAACCACACCCATTATGTAGTTTCATTGTGACGTCACAGTTAAATGTATGTTTTACGGGCCATTTATTTATAACATCATAATGAAAAAGCGTGCCAAAAGGTGTGATATTGGGCATTTGGAGATCAGTCAATTATGCCAAGTACCACTGGATATCTGTATATATAGAAAGACCAACTGTGATTGATAGTCTTGAAGCACAACACAAACTTAAATAAAGTTGCCAAGAAAATTTTCTAAAATTGACTGAACAATTTTCTATTCCTCAGGTGGAAATATCAGAACAGGACAGATCACCATCAGAAAAATTATAAATGGTTGCATATGCCCTTAACCTTTAAGAGGTCATATCCAAAATGATACTGAATGCATACCAAATAAATTCTTTTTACTATTACTACTCGTGTTCTAGAATCCATCGAAAGTTTAAATTCTCCATTAAACAATACTCCATAATTTAATACACTTTTTATCTCTTTATTGACAAAACATTCTTAGGGTTTATATGCTCTTGACAGTTTCTAAATCACCCTTAAAAAATATTCCAAGACCTAAAGATCTCTTTACCTTTCTGAGATCACCCCCAGAACAATATTCCATGGCCAGTACAGGAAGCTCTTTCTCCATGACATCCAAGGGGAGGGGAACATCTTTGGCAGATATGACATTAGGGTGATCCAGGCGCTTCATTATATCCACCTCTAATTTCCATCTGTGTCTCTGTTTCTCTGTCATCTCATGTTGAACACGACAATATTTGATAGCAACATAAGCATCACTTTCCTGAACAAAAATCATTTAACCAATTACATAATTATTTCATGAAATGTTTTATAATATAAGTATAACTTACTATTAATGACCATGCACCAACTCTTTTACAGAAAAAAAAATTTGTTACAAAATTTCAAGGAACAAATGTTTGAAATAACAGAAATAAATTGATTGAAGGGCAAAAAGTATGACACAGACCTAGATAATGTTTAAAATATAATTAATGAATGATACTTCAGCATTTCTTATTTTTGTAAAGTGGGAACGGACTTGTAATTCTCTTTGCAGACTAGCAAATGTCAATTGTTTGTACAGACTAGCGCCAAAGAAACTTAATTTCTATGCCTATGGAACTAAAGAATGTTGCAGGAGGATTGTGTCCTTGTATGTAAGATTAGCTCAGTAACTTACATGTATACAGCTAGATTGCTAAATTAAGGACAAGACTGATAAGAAGTCATTTTGAGAATACCACTTCAGTAAGTAGTACAGCTAGATTTCAAAGTAAATTCTCCTTTTTATCTCTAAGTATCTAGCTTATTTATTACATATACACATATTTATGTTTGAATTCTCCAACTCTTTCAAATTACCTCATGTTTCCATAATACGACCACCAAAGCTTAGGACCTGTCTGCTTTAATAAACTACCTCATATTTCCATAATATAACCACCAAAGCCTAGGACCTGTCTGTTACAATAAACTACCTCATGTTTGCATTATAAAATAAATATGACCACCAGAGCCTAGGACCTGTCTGCTATAATAAACTACCTCATGTTTCCATAATATGACCACCAGAGCCTAGGGCCTGTCTGTTACAAAAAGCTACCTCATGTTTCCATAATATCATAAATATGACCACCAGAGCCTAGGACCTGTCTGCTATAATAAACTACCTCATGTTTCCATAATATAACCACCAGAGCCTAGGACCTGTCTGTAACGATAAACTACCCCATGTTTCCATAATATGACCAGCAGAGCCTAGGACCTGTCTGTTACGATAAACTACCTCATGTTTCAACAATATGACCAACAGCCCCTAGGACCTATCTGCTATAACTTACCTCATGTTTCCATAATATCAATCTGATTAAAACCAAATCCCTAATCGTTTGTCGTTTCTGATAATCGCCACTTATTTGTAAATGGGAGCGTATTAGAGGTCTGATCTAAATTAGATTGCCATAATATGACCATAATATGATACCGAATCCACCAGAGCCTACCTTGTAGAACATTTCTGCAATAAAAACATGCCTCTTGTTTCCACAAATTGACTATATCAGATTCATTAAAAAGCTTAAGACCTATCTGCAATAATAACCTACCTGTGTTTCCACAATATGACCAAATCAAATCCACCAGAGCCTACAACGTAGAACCTTTTTGGGATAATAACTTACCTCATGTTTCCACAATATGACTTGACCGAATCCACCAGAGCCTAGGATCTTGTCTTGTATCCATCCTCCCTTACTTGTGGCCATACCTAAAGAAGTAGTGTACTAACTACCAATTGGTGACAAGGAAATACTAATTTGCTGACCATGAACAACAGATAAAAAGTAAAAGTGCTGTCTGGTATTTGTGATTACTACATATGAGAAGATATGCTGATTGATCTGATTAGAGGTCTACAATAGGACTAGGAGCTTTCTTTAGTTTGAGCAAAGATCCTTCCTTTAAATTCATAATGCCACTGATTTTGTCTGTTAATCTACAATCTAGTACAAAAACATCGGTACCTCTGTAAACATATCAACAAACACAGTCCTATAAGTAAGACATATCTGCCATTTTGTCTATGGACTGAAATATCCATTCTCGGAATGGGATTGGTCACATAACCCAATATGCACCATATTATCATTACTTTCCACAAAGAATCTGATATTTTGAAATCTCATTTTCGCAAAGTGTAGTTATATAAAATTTAAAAAAGAAAAGAGGGTCAATTTTTGTCAGATTCCTCAATGAATTTCTGCAGTTTTATTACTCATATAGTTCTTGAGCTGCAAATATAATTCACTGCATCAAGGTCTATGATAAAAACAGAGTTTATCCCTAAGACCATCCTTGGAATATTTTGGGAACTATCTTTATTTAGATCTTAAGGTGATGTCACGCTGATTCTAAGAATTTGTTGACAGACGAAATCAGTGAAACAAGAATAGTCCATCAGTTGAAATATCCATCGCCATCAATTGACAGACAAAATCAGTGGAGCAAGATATGGTCTGATGGTTTACACAGAGACACACACATATATGCATATATATATATACATGTTGACATGTCCCATCAGGTGATGTGTATATATCGGGGTGTTGACTGTTATGACCCCAAGCGACTTACAACCTTTGAGTTGACAGACCCAAGGCGATCTTGATCTTGATACTAAATACACTGTCTTCTAATATTTTTAAGTTACAGTCAAATGCTACTTATCGTTAGATGCTCCTCTGTATATGGGTAGCCACATCATAGCATATGATATGAAAGTGTTAATGCCTGAATCCTTGATAACAACATGCATGTACTGTATCCATGTCATGATCAGCATTGCGTTTTTAGATCGACGTATTTATCAGCATTATGAGGATATGTCAACAATTTCCATGCTAGAAAAAGTTTATTACAAACAATCAATACACAAACAATACTTACCTTACGGTATTCCCTGTGTTATCTAACCTACAAGCGCATTGTGCAGCATGAAACTGGAAGTTTGGAATAATTGCTCATCGGTATTGGGTTTTCCCTAGTAAAATTACTGGAGTAGTTCGAAAAATCTCAACGCATTCCGAATGTACATCAAAAATATCAACCAATCAATAAGCCAATATCAACCTCTCTCAGAGACCTCTCTAGGTTCTTCTTCTTCCTCCATCTCTATCACAAAAATAAAACTATTTAGGCTACCTATTAAAAAGGGTTTGGCTTATGATATTTTTACAAAAACTTTCACATTAGGATCTATTTATCGCACAATTTTCTATGTAATTGTTTAGAGTGATTAACATAAGAGCAAGGAAATCCCACAAATCTACACATGTATGCAGAAGCTTTTATAATAGAATATTCAGATATATTTTGCTGTAATTTACTTCCTGTTTGATTTAATTCTGTATGACCAGTCTCATTCTCGTTATTCATTGGCCCAATCTCCAACAAAAAATGTATTTATTTACAGTTCACAAAAAGACGGCTTATTATGATCACACCATTGGGTAATGCTGAAGCTACATGTATGACACGATATGTGGGGGAACTTTGTTTTTGTTTTGTTTTGTTTTGTTTTTGGGGGGGTTTTTTGGGGGGGGGGTGTTTGGGGGGGGTCTTTTGAAAGCCTCACATGCCATGTTATAATTCAAAAATATATCACTGACATCCTGAATGATACAGGATAGCCAGACACGCGGTAAAAGGAATATCCATTGTTATGTACATACATTCTACATGTAGAACGTTAGACACACACAGCAACCGATAATATGAAAACCCAAGGATTATCTAACTACACAAAGCCGGCGTGGCCTAGTGGTATCGCGTCGGACTCCTGATTGGGAGGCCGGGGCTCGAATCCCGCTCTGGTCATGCCGGTGTCCTGTTTTTCGGATGAGACAGTAAAAACCGAGGCTCCGTGTCGTGATATGCATGGCACGTTAAAGATCCCTCACTGCTTCGGGTGGGTTCGTTGCAAAGGTCAAAATTTGTATGCCCCGCATCAGACAGATGCCGTCACCATATACGTGAAATATTCATAATGTGACGTATATTCGTGGTGTGATGTAAAACAAAAATCAGTACGTCAGTCTTACTACACACACACTCTGTACTTATGTATTTAGAGTACATAGCGACCTGTAATTGAACATCCATGGAATAAACCTACACTCTGTATATATTAAAGTAGTTATGGTATAACGACCAGTAAGTATACGAGGTGATAAAAAATTTCTCGGCCCGATATGCTTTGATACAATAAATAAGCAATAAATAAGTATAAACCCCAATCAATCAGGGGTTTTTTTAACGTACAATCCGCTGTTAAAAATGAAGGGTTAGTCAAACTGCCAAAATTGATGAAAACTGAGGTTAGGGCAGTGACTCTATTAAGTAAGAAGGGGGTGACTCCCAAGGGAATTCATGAGGACTTCATGAAAACGCTTGGGAAGGAGTCACCTTAATTCTTACAGAAATGTTAAAATGGAGAGCGGGCATTGAAGTTGATGAACGGTCTGGACGTCCCGAGAAAGCTACCACAGACGAAAGCATTTATATTGTGTACACTCTTCAGTGTCATGTGTGACAGAAAGCGAAACCTCCGAGATATTGCCCGAGAACTTGGCATAAATTATGGGGCTGTTTAATCAATTCTAATTGTCTTATGTCTCGGCTAGATAGGTCCATAGAATGTTGACTGAAATAAGAAGAGAAACAGGTATGATCACGTTTCTTTGCATCTCCTGTCTCGTTATGAGGATGATCTCGGGGATTTTATGGGTCGAATTGTCACTCAGAATGAAATTTGGATTCACCACTTTGATTCTGTATCTGATAACCAAAGCATGCGATGGATTCACCCTGGCTCGGTCAACTCTCCTAAAAATTAAGAGAGTTTCCTCAGCCAGGAAAGTCATGGCCTCTATCTTTGGGAACAATCAAGCAATAATCGTGATTGATTTCCTTGGGGAAAGCCCTCTGTATGTATAATGTAGTTGGGATATAGCGACTTTTACTACGTGGGCTATCCATGGATTATCTAACTACACTAAGTATGTATAATGTAGTCGGGATATAGTGACTTGTTACTACCTGGACTATCCATGGATTATGTAACTACACTCGGTATGTACATTGTAGTTGGGATACAGCGACTTGTTACTACGTTGGCTATCCACGGATTATCTAACTACAATGTATGTATAATGTAGTTGGGATATAGCGACTTGTTATTACGTGGGCTATCCATTGATTATCTAAACTACACTGACTTTGTATGTACAAGGTAGTTGGGATATATATAGCGACTTGTTATTACGTGGGCTATCCACAGAACATTTTACTACACTGACTTTGTTTGTACTAGGTAGTTGGGATATATAGCGACTTTTACTACGTGGGCTATCCATGGATTATCTAATTACACTCAGTATGTATAATGTAGTTGGGATATAGCGACTTTTACTACGTGGGCTATCCACGGATTATCTAACCACACTCGGGATGTACAATGAAGTTGGGATATAATGACTTGTTACTACCTGGGCTATCCACGGATTATGTAACTACACTAAGTATGTATAATGTAGTCGGGATATAGCGACTTGTTACTACGTGGACTATCCATGGATTATCTAACTACACTCAGTATGTATAATGTAGATGGGATATAGCGACTTATTACTGCATGGCCTATCCATGGATTATGTAACTACACTCGGTATGTACATTGTAGCTGGGATACAGCGACTTGTTACTACATTGGCTATCCACGGATTATCTAACTACAATGTATGTATAATGTAGTTGGGATATAGCGACTTGTTATTACGTGGGCTATCCATTGATTATCTAAACTACACTGACTTTGTATGTACAAGGTAGTTGGGATATATATAGCGACTTGTTACTACGTGGGCTATCCACAGACCATTTTACTACACTGACTTTGTTTGTACTAGGTAGTTGGGATATATATAGCGACTTGTTACTACCTGGGCTATCCATAGATTATCTAACTACACTCAGTATGTACAATGTAGATGAGATATGGCGACTTGTTAGTGCATGGGCTATTCATGGATTATCTAACTACACTTTGTAAGTAGTTAGGTATAGCGACCGGTAATTGCACTTTCTGTGGATTAGAACTACAATCTGTATATAGTTAAGGTATAGCGACTTTTAAGTGGATTATCCATGAATTAAAACTACATTCTTTATGTACACTTAGTTAATGTACAACTACTGGCAAATTTAACGGGAGGAGGGGGGGGGGCGTAGGGGAGCATTTACTGCCTTTTCGTTAATTTCTACAGCCTACTCTTAACATCAAGTGTTGACACCCCCCCCCCTTTTCACTGATACGGCCGGTGTCGTATAGCAGGCCCCCCAGGAGAATTGCTTTAGAGCCAGCTTTCCCCCGGGGGGAAATAAAATCTACTATATAGACAGGATTCCCCCTCTTTATAACAGCATCCCCCTTATATAGTAGCTCTTCAACATAGTAGCCCCCCCCCCCCTCGTCGAAAATTGATACATTTATAAACTTTCTACATCTTGGTTATTATTACACTATTTAAATGCAAATTCAGACTGGAAGCATGTACATTGTACATTGTACATGTTCTTTTAATTCACGGTCAAGTCCAAGGTATCGGTAAAAAGTTAAGCAGATGAAAACTCTGGTCACAATGAATCTACATCTGAAATCCATTTCCTAATATTTCAAAAGAAAAAGCCCTGGTAAAAGTTTTGGAAAAATAGGTCAAATTCTAAGGTCAAGGTCACAAGGTCAAAAGTCATGGAATAAATTGAAAGGTTTTGATATGAGGAGCTATGTGTGAAGTTTCAAATCCCTACCTCTCTTGGTTCAAATGTTGAAGCCAATGTTAAAGTTTTTGAAAAGTAGGCCAAACTCCAAGGCCAAGGTACAAGGTCTAAAATAATGGTCCCAAATCAAAGCTCTTTCCACAATATATCCAACTGGGAATTTTCAAGACTATACCTCTCATGGTTACTCCACGTTGAAGTTTTGTAAAAGTATGTCAAACTGCAAGGTCAAAGGTCATGGTCCCAAATGAAAGAACCTTCCACAAGGTAACGTATCCATGTGTAAAGTTTCAAAGACCCATCCCTTTTGTTTCAGAAGTTGTACTAAGTTTAGTTTCTGAAAAGTATGTCAAACTCCAAGGTCAAGTTCAAAAAGTAAAAGATCATGATCCCAAAATAAAGGGTCTTCCACAAGGTATCATGTGTGAATTTTCAAAGCCAATCCCTCTTTGTTCAAAAGTTATAGCCAAGGTTAAAATTTTTGAAAAGGTCAAACTCTAATGTCAAAGACACAACGTCAAAGGTCATGGTCCCAAATGAAAAGGCATTCAACAAGGTATCCTTGTGTGAGGATTCAAAGCCCTACCTTTCTTGGTTCAAAAGTTATAGCCAATCTTTTTTCTTATCGCTACGATACGCTGGAAAAAATCTGAATATACTCTGTTTGTTATATTGAATGGTGATTTACAAAATCCCGAAAAATCAAAGTTGTTTCAAGGTGGACGCTGCCATCTATGTTTTTTTTTTTCTGTTAACACTTTTCAGGATATGTAATTGTCGAAGTTTCTTTTAAAAAGGTAGTAATACCCTTCTGATACTATTGTGAACTTTGTAAGTGGTAGTTTGATTACTAGAATGAGTAAGTTAAAAAGAAATGTAGATCCTTTTCTAGCATGGAGAAAAGATTTGTTTGTTTGATTATTGTTTTACGTCACTACACTATTATTTCACGTATCATATATGGTGACGGTATCTACCTCATACAATGCGAAGAAATGTATTTCTTTGCAACGGACCCTTCTGAAGAAGTGAGGTTTTTTTTTGTGCGCCATGCCTACCGTGACAGGGGCCTCGATTTAAAATGACTCATTTGAAAGACATGATGCTTACGTGGATGCGGTTGGGCTCGATCCCCCGACCTCTCGGTTGCGAGCCAAGCGTCTTAGGTTTACCATCTGAGCAAAGCAGACTAATGGAGTGATAAGAAAAGTTCTTATTTTGATTAGACTAAACGGGGTTTTGTACTTATGAAACGCCATTTTACTAATTAATAAGTATTTTATGGTATCACAAATGGAATTATTGATTTGTCAATTGATCTAATTCACAATATCAAAAAATAATTTATGATATCGTGATACATTTAATATCACAAAATAAAATTTATGATTTCATTAATTCATTTGATGATATCACAAATTCAAATGATATCATAAAATAGATTTTGTGATACCTTAAAACGTTACTAATTACATTAATGAGGTTAATGATATAATTAATTGTATATATTATATCATAATACTAATTTATAGATATTAAATAAACTCAGTTCGAGATATCGTATAACAATGAGTATATCATGATATCATAAAATCGAATTTTAGTGATATATAAAAGTGTGTGTGATATCGAAAAATCATAATATGACATCAAATAAATCAAATTTGTGATGTAATAAAATATCCAACATCGTATGGAGCAATCTGATTCTATATCAACAATTGATTTTGTAATATACTCAATAAGTACTAAATCTGCACTTTATACAGACTTACAATGGCATGTTTTGATATTTATTGTTCAAAATCTTTAAGTGAAAAAATGTCGGTACTTTATAACACGGACGTATATATCTAAGATATATAAGTATTTAGATATATGCGTCCCTGTTTATAGCAGATCATTACATAAGATACTTATCATGGGATCATGGGATCCTTACGTGTATATATGGTAGAAGAGCTACTGTATTATCACCATACCCCCATCCCACCTTAACAGCCATGTCATAAGAATAACTACTGTGTAGTTTGTCTACAAGGACTTGAAAAAAGGGAAGAGCTATTATATAGCCAATTTTCCTTAAAAGGGAAAGAGATATTATATAGCTAGTCGTCCGGGGGGGAGGGGGGGGGGAGTGGAGACCTCCTACATGGGGGGGGGGGGGAGAGTTACTATATAGTCAGCTTGTCCCCCAGGGGGAAGAGCCACTATATAACCAGTCTTCCGGGGGGCGGGGAGTGGGCAATATGGGGGAGGACCTACTATATGACACCGATACTTGGACTTTTCATGGGTTTCTGCATTCTATACTCAGAAAGAGTTGTAATGAGACCGTTTTAGGGGTCTGCAGTCTGCCACTGTATATAGATAGGTTTTGTGACTAATGATGAAACTATCCGTGGGTTTCTGCACTGTATACATGTATATAAAGGGTAAAGTGACCAGTACAGAACTGTTAATGGGTGCCATTGTAGATTTAGTTCAAGTTTATTCCGTGTAACACAGCTTCCCAAAAGTCATAGAGGTCTATACCAGAACGTTAGATAAAAACGACCCGAGTACATTATATGCATATTCTTATACAAGTTTGTTATAGTATCTTGTGAAATACAGTATGCGTAAGTCTTTGCCATCATCATTGTGTGTTTGTGTCAATAAATAATATATATTATCTATTCGATCTTCGAAAACTACTCAATACAGTGTTACGTGAGCGACTGTTATCAATTTCCAATATACACAGCCGGAAAATCAGAGGATATATATTAGGGTGAAGTAGTAACATCCCGACAAAGAGAAACAAGATAGTACCGCCAAGTGGAGAATCATCAAAATGGGCTCGAGTTACGAGTAGTAAGTGGTATATCACAGGGCACTATGGGCGGATTCTCCACAAATCTGCACCATTTGTGTGCTAGTCATGTCAAAAATTAATGTCTGAATTTGAACGTATACTTGCGTTTTTTGGCAAAGAGGAAAATGTAAATGATTTAATCCTTAAATGGCTGGTCTAGGCTACTACACAGAGAAAAGTTATTGTATTCAGAATGAAGCCATCAAATTTCGGAAAGACAGATACGTTACAGAATGACATGACTCATAGATTAGATATACCTTGGTTTACTTGTGAATTGAATGTAGATCTTTTTATGCAAACGATAGATGTGTATTTCAGGAATTAAATGGTGTATTACACGAGGAAGAAAATTGCCATTTCTCATATTAAAAGTACCGATTTAATAGGCATTACCATGTTTTTAAACTTATCTTAAATCAACTACTTACAATAACCATTTATTTTCTTAAATCTAAATTTCAATCATGTGTTTCTCCACGAGTAAAGCGAAAAGCATTATAGAAAACCAATAGAAATTATTTTTTTGGTTCGAATCCATGACAAACAACTGTTTTTGATTGATTAACAATGTTGGTGATAAAAGTAACGTATCTGTTACAAATACAAACGTTATTCCATTGATTAAAAGGGTTAAAGAAGATGAATACATCGTGGGTTGTCATTATCAAAGCGACTTATGTCCTTCTCTTATGAAATTCTTTAATCAAGTTGAGAAAAAATGTTGTGAAACTGTAAAACAGATACGTTACTACTTTAAAACAGATACGTTACTCCTAAAAATAACGATATGCTTGAAAAGGAGTCATAGGCATATCAATTAACCTATTTTATTTTATTAAATACATCAAATACAAATATCTAAATCATTTTACATGATATTACTGTATCAAATTATACTTTAACATTGAAAGGATTCATGAAAACTAATTATAGTTCAGTTGCATCATCTAGATCTTCAAACACATGTGCTGTTGAGTTTTTCTAAACTTTTTATCAACCGGATATTAAAATCAAATATAGAATCAAATCCGACTATTATTCAGGATTCATGTGTAAATATATCAATGTTAAGCCAATTTATGTGAAAAATCAACTGAAAAATATAACGTATCTGTTGATAACGTATCTGTTATACTTTTTTGTTATTTTGGTCTCACACTCTTACAAACAGGAATTTAAACATGTGCTTTATATTTTATTTAATTGTAAGGGTAGTTAATTAATATTTTTATTGTTGTTGTTTCCTTACTACGTGCAAATTGGAGAAAAACTGACAAAATCAGGTAACGTATCTGTTAATTGTAAAAGTAACAATCGTAATTCAGATATATTCCAAGTTACTTATTTTTCTATGAAGAAAATGAAGAAGAATTGATGGGAAATATTAGAATATTAATATATGTGGTACATCTACATCTTTCTAAAACCTGTGTAGTCAAGAGAGGGAATTTGTAATTCCCATATGAAAATGCGTAACGTATCTGTTTGCAATTTAAGCGACATACCTGTTATCTAAATTTCCGATAAAAAGACACAATCTAAACCAAAACTTCAACATTTGATATCAATTGTAAACCTTCTGCATGAAACAAAAACCAAAATTTTAGCGAAATCATGTAAATTATGCTTCTATTGCACTTTTCTAAAAACATAACAATAGAAGCGACACATCAAAATGGATGATTTTAAGGTATTCAAACCATCAAGTAGGCGAAATGAACAACATCTTCCCCATCATTCTTTATTTTTCAAGTGAAGGCGTGTTTATTTGTGACAAAGAGAACAAATGGTCATGTATAAACTTTATAGTACGTCTGAAAATGGCGACCGACAGCAAAAACTGCAAATGGTGCAAATTTGTGGAGAATCCGCCTATGATCGGCCCTACTTGTTCTTGCTTTTTAGTTATGACATTTCAGATATACACAGCTATGGTAACTAAGGTAGTCTGCAAAAGGATAATTTGAAGGTAATACAATGGACAAATGCTGGTGCATGTTAACTAATCTTAACAAAAGAAAAAGTAAAAAATCAAGATTCGGAAATGATATCGTCGTAAACCATCTTCTCCATTTGTAGACCCCCGATCCACCCCTTGGATCCGCGCATGTTATAAGTGAATAAGCATGCAATATTTGCGCATATATATAGCCCTATAAATATATATATTAAGAGCCGAGACCAAATCTTAGGACAAAGCTATGCCTGAGGGAGGTACTCCTTGATTTTAGAATCATTTACAAAATAAAATCTAATTCATCTGTGTGTATTAATTACATTTTACACTGAAATAATATTGAATAAAGTCAGTCTTATCAAAACGCGACTTGATAGGATTGATAACTAAGTATACCATGTATGCTTTGTACTTTCATAACTAGTATATGTAGTTCATATCTAGTCTAGTATATATAGAAATGTACTTTATTTTGTATGAATGTATGTTTTTTGTGCTCAGGGGTGGATCCAGCTTTTGGAGTGGGGAACTCGATGTCTCATGGACAAATGAACCCCTTTTGCAACTCCTATCCATTCTGAGTACGCTTTCATGTGAGCGACAGACTATTTTCTAACTTGCATTTTTTAACCTGAATGTTTCAGGTTTTTAATTAACCCCTTTCCATCAATATCAGGTCTCGGTATAATAAACAATATATTGATCTCTTGTGAGGGAGACTTGAAGTATTGTCCAACCCAGAAATATCATGTTTCCTGAGGGTGAAGCCTAAGAACTTTGTCTCTCTCATAAGAGGTCAACAAATAAACAATATCATTGTTTTACTGTTAAGGAGGAGAAAGATAACACTTAGATTCAAGATAGCTGCTATAGCATGAAAATTAGAGAGGTATGAAGTACATTTACAACCAACTACAGGTCATTCCCTTTAATCTTCTCAAGACTTCACAGAAACTGGTCTTATAATTCAGAAAGGAGTGCTAAAACTACAAATGTACATTAAGAGAAAGGTTTACCATGATAATTATTTTATTGAATGAAATTTACATGTAATTCTTTGTGAATCATCATTACATGAATGATATATATGTATATCAATACAATGATTATTACAACAAGTGATACAATAGAACTTTTTCAAATTATAAATGGTGTAAGTGGCCTTATATCTGACAAAACTGCTTTTTGTAGGACTCTTCATTATGACATTAATGCTTAGATTTATGCCTCTTAAATCATGTAAAATCATGAAATGTTCTATGACAAAGTAGGTATGCATCCAATCACATTTAATAGATGTTTTAGGGGATGAACTTTAACATGTACATCAAACATCAAAGTGAAATGTACATGTGCATATTCATCAAATGGCGGTCTTTAGAATGCTATCCTAATATGTTAACAATTGACCTTTGAGGTACACAAATAATAGCTAATATGTGCCCCGCAGATAAAATAGCACATATGTGTCCCACAGATAAAATAACAAATATGTGCAACACACATAAAATAGCACATATGTGCTCCACACATAAAATAACACATATGTTAAATTATCTGGCCAATAGGCAATACATTGAAACACAAGAACGGACATACCAAAACATGTTTCCATTAAAAGGATTACAATGATAATAAAAAAGATAACATTATATGCAATAAGTATAGATATATCACAGACTCATTATATAAATTCATATAATCATATACTGAGGTATCAGTTGTTTATTTATAATAATTCTCATAATCTGAGGAAAATTGTTCATCATACTGAAGCAGACATCTATTATAATTAATGGATTATCTGTCTAATGAAAAAATGTATACATGTACATTTCAGAAGGCATGCCATGAATAATTTAATTCCTCTTTTCAACTTTTGAAGAATGCATTTTGTAACCCAGCAAAACCCACAGTGAGAATGATAGTGCAAAGAATCCCTGTAGAAAGTAGAGGAATTTAGGCCTGTATCCAGGGGTACCATAGTAACCAAGGCTAGACATAGCAACGTCTCCAATCAAGGTCAGTAGACAGCGGATAGCTTCAAAATATGGAGCTGATGACCTAGAAATGAGAAGACATTGATAACAACAAGAGGCCCAAGTGGGCCTAAATCGCTCACCTGAGTACCTAGATGATCAGTCATGCATGAAGGAAGAATTCATTTATTTTTGCATTAATGTCACTAAGTCAACACAGATGCTGAAAATATGTCAAATTTTACTTCAGGCTAGAATAAAAAACAACACTTTTTTGCACTTCCACTCAGGTGATTTTGATATTAAGCACAGGTGATTTTGATATTAAGCATTTCCTTTGTCTCTGCAAAAAGTCATTCAGGGCAACAAGTTAGTCATTTTCTTTAGGTGGGGCCTTTTGTTGACTGATTTCAAGTCTGGGTCATGAACAACAATTGTTTCAAATATTGTCCAGATCTAACTTAAAATTGCCTAATTTCATATGTTGAGTGTTGAGAAACATCTAAAAACTTATTTAGATGTGTAAAGAAATGAAAAAAAATTTTTTGACCACAGCTGGATTTGAACCACTACTCTCCATATTTCAATTACCAAGTGGTATATGTACCATTGTGAGAACTGCTTTTTAGACATGGTGACATTATCTGTTAACCAATTTGGATGAAATTTACCATATTGATAGAGGACTTTTAGTACTTCATGTATTCCATGTTTCATTAAAATCTTTCATGCGGTATAACAGCAGAAGTGAAAAATGTGATTGAATTGTTCCTATACACCCTCATTTGGAAGTCTTAAAAAATTCATAGAAAATCCAAAAATTGAGATATTGACAAAATTCTTTCAAAGGAACAATCCTTACCATAATTATGATCACAATAGTCCATAAGAAATCATCATTATCAATTAACTAGGAAATATGACACTTTTTTCTGCATTGAATCACCAAGTCCAAAGAAATGTCGAAAAAAAAATTCTCAAATTTGATTTGGGAAGGGAACCAAAATGACAATACGTCTTCACTCATCCCTCTAGATCATTTCTATGCATTCTGTTTGTCTCTGTATACAGCCCGTATGAAAAAGAATATTGTTAAAGGAGGGAACTCTTTTGTGACCTACTTTTGACTATGGTGGCGCCACCTGTAAAGAGGTCTGGACAAAAACAACAGAATTTGAAGAGGATCATAAGTGACTTATTTCTACCAAGATTTATTAAAATCCTTCAAACAGTTTTGTAGAAAAAGTTGAAAATGTGAAAAATGGCCTCCCCCCCCCCCCTTTTTTTTTGGAAGTCTTAAACGTAAAATTCCTAATTTCATATGTTGAGTGTTGAGAAACATCTAAAAACTTATTTAGATGTGTAAAAAAAAAAAAAATTTTTTTTGACCACAGCTGGATTTGAACCGTAACTCTCCATATTTCAATTACCAAGTGGTATATGTACCATTGTGAGACCTACTTTTTAGACATGGTGGCATTATCTGTTAACCAATTTGGATGAAATTTACCAAATTGATAGTAGACTTTTAGTACTTCATGTATTCCATGTTTCATTAAAATCTTTCATGTGGTTTTATAGAAAAAGTTGAAAATGTGAAAAATGGCCAACCCCCCCTTTTTTCTGGAAGTCTTAAAAAATTCATAAAAAATCCAAAAATTGAGATAACGACAAAATTCTTTCACAATAATATTCCTTACCACAATTGTGATCAAAATAGTCATTAAGAAATCATCAATATCAATTAACTGAAAAACATGACACTTTTCTTCATTGAAATGACTAAGTCCAGAAACACGTCAAAAAAGCGTAAATTTCTATTTGACGGATCTTAACCCCGAACACAATTTTTAATAACCCATCTTTATAGATTGTTGAAATGCAATTAGTTTCCCCATTTATGTACTGGTTCTGGAGAAGAAGATGTTTGAAGAGGGGCACCCTTTTGGGCACTTTTGGTCCCGCCCTGGATCCACCCCTGAGGGAATCTGGATCCCGAACACAAACTTGGTAGAGGACCTTGAGTACTTACTTCCTATGAGGTTTGATGAAATTCTGTGCAGCCAATCTGGAGAAGAAGTTGAAAATGTTTCAACCAATCAGAGCCAATGGTGGCCATCTTGGATCACGGACTGGCATAAAAAACACAAACTTCGTAGAGGACCTTGAGTACTTACTTCCTATGAAGTTTGGTGAAATTCTGTGCAGCTTTTCTGGAGGAGAAGTCGAAAATGTGTCAACCAATCAGAGCCAATGGCGGCCATCTTGGATCACGGATCGTCATAAAAAACACACATTTGTAGCGGACCTTGAGTACTTTCGTCCCATGGAGTTTGGTGAAATTCTGTGCAGCGGTTCTGGAGGAGAAGTCGAAAATGTGTCAACCAATCAGAGCCAATGGCGGCCATCTTGGATCACGGATCGGCATAAAAAACACAAATTTGTAGAGGACCTTGAGTACTTACTTCCTATGGAGTTTGGTGAAATTCTGTGCAGCGGTTCTGGAGGAGAAGTCGAAAATGTGTCAACCAATCAGAGCCAATAGCGGCCATCTTGGATCACGGATCGGCATAAAAAACACAAATTTGTAGAGGACCTTGAGTACTTACTTCCTATGGAGTTTGGTGAAATTCTGTGCAGCGGTTCTGGAGGAGAAGTCGAAAATGTGTCAACCAATCAGAGCCAATGGCGGCCATCTTGGATCACGGATCGGCAAAAAAAACACAAACTTGGTAGAGGACCTTGAGTACTTACTTCCTATGAAGTTTGGTGAAATTCTGTGCAGCAGTTCTGGAGGAGAAGTCGAAAATGTGTCAACCAATCAGAGCCAATGGCGGCCATCTTGGATCACGGATCGGCATAAAAAACACAAACTTTGTAGAGAACCTTGAGTACTTACTTCCTATGGAGTTTGGTGAAATTCTGTGCTGCAGTTCTGGAGGAGAAGTCGAAAATGTGTAAACCAATCAGAGCCAATGGCGGCCATCTTGGATTACGGATCGGCAAAAAAAAACACAAACTTTGTAGAGGACCTTGAGTACTTACTTCCTATGAAGTTTAGTGAAATTCTGTGCAGCAGTTCTGGAGGAGAAGTCGAAAATGTGTCAACCAATCAGAGCCAATGGCGGCCATCTTGGATCACCGATCGGCATAAAAAACACAAACTTTGTAGAGGACCTTGAGTACTTACTTCCTATGGAGTTTGGTGAAATTCTGTGCAGCAGTTCTGGAGGAGAAGTCGAAAATGTGTCAACCAATCAGAGCCAATAGCGGCCATCTTGGATCACGGATCGGCATAAAAAACACAAACTTTGTAGAGGACCTTGAGTACTTACTTCCTATGGAGTTTGGTGAAATTCTGTGCAGCGGTTCTGGAGGAGAAGTCGAAAATGTAGAAAAGTTAACGACGGACGACGGACGCTGCACTATGACAATAGCTCACTTGAGCTACGCTCAGGTGAGCTAAAAAAGGCTTTATGTTGTAAATACTTCACATTAGGATAATTTGATCAGTTTACAGTTAAATACCCTGAAAAACATTCAGAATGAGTTTTATTTTAATCATGAAAATGAACTAAGAATGTTCATCTCCATATAATAAAGAATAGACTGTAGATAAAATTATAACTGAATTCATGTTTGTGTGACTTCACTTAAAACTCCATGACTAATTATTCTTATCTTAAATCTAAACAAACTCTCAACAGAAAATTAAAGTAACGTATGAATAGGCTTTGTATTATTATGTCCAGTGTATATATATAATTATATATTTATATATGTTTTTTGTATTTACATAAATTGTACTCACTTATTGTCAAATATTTTTCCAAATGATATCAAACTGAAACCAATGTACAATATACAGCAGATGATAGCAATCTGCGACATGCCCTGGAATTATGAAAGACAGGTTAAATTTGCTGATACAATGCTGAGAATGATATTTTTTACATGTCTAATTCCATGTAAATGCAAGTCATTAAGTTAAAACAAAAATCTGTTTTATGGTATACTTTTGTACTACATATATATATATATATATATATATATATATATATATATATATATATATATATATATATATATATATATATATAAATTCTGGGGGTTGTATTGTTTTTATGATAATTCTACAAAACTTAAAGTCCAAAGAAGTGCAAAAATCCATCTAAATATTGATCTTGAAATGAACAATAAAGGGCATTTTCGGTTTATCATTTTACATTGTTCAGAATTTTTCTTTCTACACATAATAGTATTTCTTGTATTTAATCTTAATGAATTTATAAGAAAACATACATTCACTCTGGCTGTTACTTCCTGGGTGATGATCAGTGTTATAAAGAAATGGATGGTGGCATACACACTGACCCAGCCTGGTAAAACAACATCATACTTTGGCCAGGGTGCTTTCACCTAAGCAGAAAGAGCAAAAAATTAAATCATATATGTATACAGTGAATATAATAATATTGGAATTTCATTCAAAAGTTTTTTTTAAGCAGATGTGAGTATCATGATTTACAGTTATGAAAAAAAGGTTCTATATTTCAGGGGGTTTTTTTTTTTGCTTCACAGACATAATGTTGTAGTGTTTGTTTATATAAATTTTCATTTTTTTTCTGCATTCATTCAGGATGTTTTTGCATCGTCCTTAATTTGATACTACTATGAGATATTTTGCTCTTTACCCATCAGAAGTGATAACTATGCCATAGCCTAAAGATATATGTGATTTATCATTTACATTCACTGTTATTTCAAAGCACTGTACAGCAATGGGCAAAACAAAAGGTATCCAAACATAAATCATTTCAGACTATGTTGTAATAACCAATGGAAGAAATTTTCATAAACTTATATTGTTGTTATCATATACCTTTGGAATATCTTCTATATCACCAAGCCTTGGTTTCCCTGGTGACCAACCAGGCCCACAAAATATCACACATAATTTATTCTTTAACCCTTCAATGTTCCAGAACCTATCTAGCATATACTGTAAATATCCAAACTGAAATGAGAAGATATAGCCAGTTTTGGTATTTTTGAAATGAATTAGACTAAAGCATTTACCATACATGATGCATGTCTTTGACAAACAAATATGTTTTCAATAAATTACTGAACATTCTCTTAAAATACATGTACCAAATGCATAAATTACATAATAATTATGTACTTTACAAATGTTGTAAAATCTTACTCAAAGTTGATATGAAACTAAAGCAAACTGTCATAGGGATAGGAGACTATACAAACCTGAATGGTGCCTGGACCATAGGTGGCTACTGGATGGGTGAGACCATATACCACTTCCTCATCTTCTGCTTGAAATGTACCTGTATACAGACGAACAGAAGATAACAACAGCCAGTACATTAAGTTCAAACAAACAGAACATGAGTCTTCCAGAAGTTACACAGAACAACGACCATTTAATATGCTAAAAATTCTACATAATGAAAGCTTCAAATAAACACGTCAAAGAATACCTGGGTCCTGTTGGTACACATTCAATTCTAATTTTTTCAAATAAACACTTATACTTAAATTTTTGGTTGACTTAAACTGCTTTAATGTGTACTAAAATGTAAGTAAATATTTATGTTGAGTTCCTGATGACTTGACCTTTTGCCTTTATCATTGGAATTTGATTTATTAAGAAAGTGAATTTCTATGAGAAAAAAGGCAAATACATGCAGCATCATTCTTTGCTGTAAATAAAGCTGAAAAACTTTCATCTCTTTGAAATTGAAATTTTAAGTAGCACTTGACTATTTAGTGAAAATCAGATAATATGGCTTTTCCAATTGGCATCTCAACACTGTCCAAACCATTGATGGATCAACAATGACTTCTATAATTTTTTTTTGTTTTTTGTTTTTTTGGTTTATCAATATATGAGACCAATGTTGTGATGAAACTTTTGATTTTGAAGGAGGTATGCAAAATGTCAAGGTCACTATGGCCAAAATAACAAACAAACACATCAACTCTTAGTTTTCAGTTTTCCTTGTCAGGTCTTTAAAACCAGGAACCATTAGAGAGATTGTGAAATTTAATTTTCACTATGCCAATCACATAGTTATGTTGTGACGTTAATTAATCCACATTTAGAGACCATTTATGGCATCATAATGACATAATGTGCCAACAGTGATTATATTGGATATTAAATGATCAGTCAATTAAAAATTTAAGGTCGAGGTCACTGTAACTTAAAACAGCATCAATATTCTTTTTGACAATCAATATTAATGACAAAATATGACATAGCACTTTGCAAATAAGGGTGTGGAATCCTTTTCCATTTCAAGTAGATATGTCAAAGATAAAGTCAACATGAACTAGAATCATCAAGTATCTGAAAGGTGATGGCTCAGATTCATTTCATACTTCTTTATAGTGATGTATCCCTCTCTACAGTATCATTCTATCCAGTAATATTAAAGTAACTGTTTTCGGTTATCAAGAAGTACACGTATTGATTAAAGAAAGTTGGTCTGTCCTTGCCAACATAAACTACAAATAAAATTGCATTAAGGTTTGATAAATGAGATTGCAGGTGATATATACCAAATAGCCTATCCCAGATAATGAGTGTCCCAGCATAATTTTTGTCTATACAGTAAGGATTCCGTCCATGGTGAACCCGATGGTGACTTGGTGTGTTCAGTATGTACTCCAGAGGCCCTAGTGATTTTATGTACTGAAATGAAAAGTATATACCAGTATATATAACATGGTATACTATTTGAAACAGAGATGTAAGTTCAAAGGTCACAAATAGAGGTACAATCTTGTTGGACTTTCATATATTTTGGTTGAAGTGTCAAACACTAAGATGAAAACTTTTTACAGTTCATAAACAAACTTCAAACTCTGGTTGATAAATATTATTGGTGAATTTTCTTACACGACACTACCAAATGTCAAATAGGTACCAGTGGACGGGCCTTTCAGCTTTTCATGATCAAATGTCAAATACTGATAAGCATGTAAGTTGTCCTTCATACTGTTTGATGTCACAATAAAATATCAAAAAATGTTAAGGATTGAAGTGGGTCCTCTTACAAATTGCAACCAAACTTCAAACACTGTCAAACACATTAGAGGTTCCTTTTTATGTCACAACTTAACTTCAAACATGGGTTTAAAGAGGTGAGGAACTGCTTTTAGTATATTCCTGATGAGGAACTTCTTTTTTTAGCACATACATGTATGCTTCACCCAATTCACTACACTGACAGACATACTTTATCATACATGAATAACATACTATAGGAATACAGAAATATTTACCTGAGTATGGATCCAGAATTGGTACAGGATGTTAAGTTCATTGTGCACCATGAATACTGACGGAGGGATAAATAATGCTAAAGGTAGGTAGAAAATCTAAATACCAAAGATAAACATGTTAACTTTTGGTACCAAAATACCATTATACAAGCTTAATAATATTCTATCATGTCTGACTTTTGGCTATACTTGTACATTGGTGTTTTAGTTATTTGTAGTTAATTGACTGACATTTTGCTTTTTACTTGTAAATAATGTAGAATATAAATTACTAACAGAATCATCTGTGCTGCATGACACACCCTCAGACCATCTCAGAATACTTCCTTCAAATTTTTTACTACCTCCTCAGGATGAAGAGGCATTATTCATAACCAGAAAGTCAGATATGAGGGGACAATCATCTCTGACTTCTGAGCTTGTACATTAATAGAGGTCATTTTCTTACTACAGATATGCTGAATGCCAAGTTTTACGATAAGATAAACAGAGAGACAGATAGACAAACAGACATGTAGCTGGACAGGACAATACTATCCAATTTAAAACTGAGTGTTTAGAAACTGTGAAAATAATGATACTAGAATCACAACTCAACCAACTCCTCTCCCCTTTTTCATTGTGAATATAACAAATGTATAATATTTTAATAATCATATCTCAATTAGATTTTTCACATCACATAATACCCCGTCCTACAATTATAGATGTAATTTGATGTGATGGACACCATCAACAAAAATAAATACATTTACCCATGAGGTGTAAGTCTGCAGGACAGATTGCCGTAAAGCTGTCGACAAGTTGTAATCTTCAGAACTGTGATGTACTTGATGAGCAGCCCACATAAAATTCACCTCTGAAGAATATTTTAATATTAACATGAATATAAAAACGTGTTCCAATAACTTTTGTTAAAAGTTCTATATTAGTTTTAACTATGCGCACACTGTCATAATCAACACAGAAAGTGCATGTTTGTTTTCATGTATTCTTTGGTTTAAGTTATATTTTTGTAGAAATAGAAAATAGTCACAGAAAATAAACAAACAAGAACAAATAGCCTCCAAATCAAAAAAGGAATGCATTGCTTGAATTGAATTTATGACATTGAGTCAAGGTCATATGACATATCTATGTACCATAGGTATCAGTTTTGAGCAGAATCATGCATGTTTATGTTTCTGCTACAGTTTAAAACATTGACAATCATTTTTGACATAGAGTCATTGTGACTGTAACCTTAAATTTGATCATGGGTCAAGGTCATGTCACAACATTGGTTAATAGGTAAAGTTGTGTGAGGTATGAAGGAAATCCATGCTACTGTTAACTTTGGGTCTTGGGACATAGTGTTACAGGCCTAAATCACCTATAATTCAGTGAAACAACTAAATTATAACATTTTAATATTTTCATTAAAGTATTTAAAAAATAAAATGAAAACCAATTAAGAAATGATGCAATGATTAAAATGAATTATATATAATTAAACTTTTCTTAAATAAAAAAAATTTAGCTCTAATTGTTACTGATTTAATCTTCTTTATTCTTCAAACCATTGGCAAAGGGTACAATAATGATCCAATCATTAATTCCTTGATTCCAAGTGAACAATCACATAGTCCAATAGAAAAAGTAATCGCAAGTAAATCCCAAGGCAGAATAATAAAATAACGGAGAGCAGCTGCTTTTATAGTAGGAACAGTCCATTTCAAATTAATTTCCAATATACAGCCACATATAAAAAGCCTATTCTACCTGTTACAATTTTATGAACTGAGTACCAAATTCAGTCATATACTCAATGTGACCTACACCTAAAAGGTATCCCCTTGAATCAAGATTATGACAAATCTTTGTATCTTGGATAACAATAGAGTAAATTGTCAGCAAGATAAAAGCAAGAAAAAGAGCTTTAATAGACTGGATAAGCCTGAATATACAGATGGACAGAAAGACAACTTAATTCTATATACCCATCAAATTTTGTTTGTGGGGATAGAAATGTTTTAGTTTAATTTATTACTCACTTACTGAGAATTTGCTCAAGTACAATTAGAAAAGAGAATTGAAAATTCTAACTGACCATGTGCCAATCTATGAAACCAATAATATCCCAGGTCAACGCCAAGGAATGTTAACCACCAGGTCCACGCTGAATCCCAGGGTAACTCCATCACTCGGAAATGTTCATAAGTCCAGACATAGGACAACAAATGGACTGACTTCACTAATAGACTGTAGTAACAAGAAATATTGTTATTGAAGTTTTGAAATTAACTTCAAGCATAAACAAAAACAAAACAAAAATTACTGTGAAAAAAGCATGCTACACATATATGTAGGTATTGAATAGATCACATAAGATGCATGTATACAAATATGTATATGAAGACAAACAAAACTGAATAGATTAAATTGATAGGCTCATGCTGACACTAAAGAAATATTTTATGTATTTTGAACCAAAGAAAACCTAAAAAAGAGAGAGGCATGTATACAAATAAAATTTTTCAAAGCTAAGCTTTATTCAAAGTACTGTAAATCACTTATATTTTGCATGACTTTATTTCAAGAGTTTACTTAAACAGCTTTTTCACATCGTTCTGTGAGAAAAGATACACATAAATATATATATTTTCAAAAAAAAGTAAAGACTGACTTACCGTTGGAAAGGATTGTTTTTCACAAGGAGCCATGCACCAGAATTTACACAAAGATAAGATTATCACATGAATAATGTGATGATTAACAGGAACGTAATTAAAATGTAGACAATTCAAATGAGCATTCGTTCTCTTTTTCACCTATATTAAAACAGTATATGAACCAAAGGAAATTCAAGTTTTATTTTGAATATATATGATAGATTGTTATCTTACTAGGGGAGCCTTGAGTAAGTTCCAGCACTGACAGATGTGGCTCCATCAGCCAGACGTATCTTGTTGTCATGTTTGATGGCAGAAATAGCTATCTCAAGAAACATACACACAAAGAAGAAAGGCGTAGCCTAAAATATATATATGCAATCAATAGAACATACCCTTACTGGATTTTGCCAAACTTTATCCACAGTTGGACAAATACATTAGCATAAAAATGATTTAGTTCTAATTTGTATATGTATGATTGTTCTATGAGTTGTGCATAGACAAATGAAATTCCACCATTTCTTACATGTTTATTACAAAAGAAATTTTAATATTTCTTTATACAATTATAGATAACAGGCAAAAGATAATGAAAATAAAAGATAATGTTAACTGACACAAAAACAGTCATTTGTAGATGCTCAATATAATAATCTAAAACAATATTCTTATCAAGAATTCTTTCTTTTACATATTAATTGCAATACCACAAGAATTACAAGTAATGACAATGTGTTATCTCAATCAAATGTGATTATAAAACTGTACTTTCCAATATCTGGGTAAAATGAACTGCACGAAGTACAAACACAAAAATTTATATAAGCGAGTACAAAGTCCACCATTTTCTGTATTACTATTTGATAAAATGATAAAATACAATATATTAAAGAGACATGAATGATTGCTCACCTCAGTTATGTATTGGGGAACATCTTCAACATCTTGAAATGAAGTTTCATTCACTGACACTGCATAGAACAGTCTCCTTAATCCTGTAAAAAAGGGAACTTTTGCCAAGTTCGACATCGCTGTCAACTCATAACCGGAAATGGTGCAGCAGTGACTACTGCAGTAGATAAATTAACCGTTCAGAGATATCCCGGTAATGTATTTGAAGTGCAGTACTTACTTGCTTATGTTCATCTGGTCGTAACTCAATCGGTCCTTGGTTCCAGACAGAGAGATCTGGGATTCAATTCCTCCAGTGGTTCGTTGATGTCCTGTCATTCGGATGAGACAGCAAAGACCGATATCCCATATCACGGTAGACGTGGTATATAAAAGACCCTTATAACTGCTTGGGGTGGGTACCATTGTATATGTCTAGATTTCTGTACTTTGCTTCAGGTAGATGCCATGATCATAGAAGTGCAAGATTATTGGTGTGTTTATACCATCACACATCATTTAAATTATAAGCTTCTGTAATGTAGCTAATATTCATGTATCAGTGCTCAATATTGAAATATTTTCGAGTCATCTGTTTGTACTGGATATTCATTGCGGATGTGGCAAGACAAACAGGAGACAATTGACGCTTTCGGGAACATTGTCTCGCCACTGTTTTCCAGGAGTCCATGTGGGTTTTTTTTTTTTATTATCATTATTATTTCTTTTAAGACAGACTCAATGTACATTATATGCATGAAACGTTCATATGTATGTACTATAAATGAATATAGAAATTTATATTATAGGATGCATGTTCATTTCACAATTTATAAATATAAGCTGTAACGGTTTTAGTTAGAGAAATATCTCAAGTTGTACTGTTATTTAACTTAACATTGTCATGTAACACTGTCATGTAAATCACCTTCAGGTTTTGTATCAAGTGGCCAATTGAAAACTGCGAAAATAGTTGTTGGTTAGTTGGTTGGTTGATTGGTGTTTTACGTCGCTTTCAACAATATCTCAGTTATATCGCGACATGGAAGCAGGAGGCTACCAACCTCTTAAACATAGTGGCGCAACCCGGGAAGCGGAAATAGTAAATTAAACACACTTCATAGAAAGTGGCAAGCCGGGAATGTCATTCATTGAATTTATGCTTCATAATGAGACAAAAGGAACGCATTCTTCAGCACAGTTACGCTGTTTTAAATAAACTATTTTGAGAACTGAAGAGATCAGAAAACAACACTGTAATGCTGTATTAAGTCGTATAAGAAACATATACACTAACTATGGGGTGAATATTGTAAATTAGATATACTAATTAGAATACATGTACAAAACCCTTCATGGATTGTACGGATTTACAAGTATTTACATGCATATACGATGCATGTAAAAAGATACACGTACATTTCAACGGATCCCCATTTCAAATAGAAATGTTCTCAATATTCTTTCACGATTTATTTTGTGTGAAATCAATCAATCATATGATTTTCTTCGTATATTACTTTCGGTCAAATTGCATATTCTAGTTGAATGCACTTTTGGGGAAAATCATTACATTGTAGTAATAGAATGCTTTCAGGTTTTATTTAATGATTAATTTCAAATTCGAAAGAATGCTGCTGGATGTCCGATATTTAATGTCTAGGTAAATTACTGCAAATACACTGATCCGCTTTTCGGCATACAAATGGATGTTTAGCGGACTTTTGATTGTTATACTTATGACGTCATAATCAAATGTCCGACTTGTCATATCTTGCGTGACGTCATCATTGCCATATTTTGCGCTAAAGTGCTTGACATTCGACGAAAGAAGATCGGTGTTTTAGGCAGTGATGGTTTCAGTTAGAACAGTTGTAAATCTCAAATAGGATGAGACTGGGTGTCCGGAGGGAGTTAGCGTCTCCTGCTCGTATGATGCATCAGTTGCAAATATTTCGTAAAAAATTGTCGTGTTCAAATTATATAGGTAATTTGTCAGAAAGGTTAAAGGATGTCAGTGTACACGATCGTACTCCAGAATATCATTCAACATTCTGTAAAAGAGGACCTCTTATCGTCCAACAATATCGACAAAATAGAACTTCCTTTGTGAACGAAAGAAAAGAGACGTTTTATAATGTAACATTGCAATGAGAAGAAACTTATTATAAAGTATGTGAAATTTTATTTAAGTCAGATAAATAAACTTCATAACGGAAAGATGTCGTTATGCATGTATTTCGCGTTTTTAACACGGTTTGAATAGAAATACGTTCAAAAATTTATACTTTAGGCAATGCTAACACTTAACATGCATGTGCAAGTTTCTCCGTTTCTCTTTAACTTTCAGATACTTTTTGTAACACATACTTATTTACTTTTGATAAATTCAATAGAATCTATTCAAAAGAACCATGATAATTTTGTTAGATTAATTAAGTAAACATTACTGTTCTGGCTGTATAGAGAGAAATACAGTATGTAATAGGCATGTGTAGACCATGGGCATTACAAGGATTATCGTGCTATTAGTGCTTCTTGTGTACGGTAAGTGTTTTAGGATTGAATTTAATTAATATAACTAAGGCTTACTTTTCGGTAAAGTGCTTCGTGGCTGGACAAATATATCTCTCTGAAAGGAAAATTCGGACCCCGGTCTTATGTTTGGTTCGGAGATTTCGGAGTAGTCTAGACATTGATTATTCATCCATATGAAGGCTGCTAGAGTTTACTGACGGAGGAAAATCGAAGTAAATGTATTGAAAGGAGACTATCGACTGTCAACGACAGCTTTTCACGTACAACCCTTCGCACTTGTGTTGACTGGCAATCAAAGTCAAATTTAACTAAAAGAAAACAATGAGTTTTGACGCATTGATTTTGCCCATTTGTCATTTTCTATTCAATCACGATAGATGCTAAATTCAGACCAGAATGATAAGTGAAATTTTTACAAATGGAATATGCTAATGCTAGCTCAAAGCCCGAGTTCTACACTATGATACGTGTACTGATGTGAAATCGGAGTCGTTATAAAATTACACAACGAATCTCTTTTATTCAACGATACTTTATTATGCATGTACATATTGTTCATACAGAATTGCACTTTATGAAATCTGAACAATAGTCGTTGTCAAACATGTTCCTTGATATTATACTAAATTATTCAATTACTCCAGCATGCCTTTATTAATGTATGTGTTGTAGCATTGAAAATTTTATGTTTTAAAATGATTTGATATCGATAAGTGTAAATTGATATGGAGTATGTGGGTTTTTTTTCAGTTAATGGACAGTGCGATTTTCTGCTTGATTTACCACAGAATATAACTATAAACGAGACAGAGGGTCAAGGTAAGAACACTAGAACAACAAAAATATCACATAAAATAAAAACGAAGTTCTGAAAATTAAACTTACTGAGCAATGCCCTTTACCCTTATGGTGCCGACTTGCATAGCAACCATGTAAAATTGAGAAATTCGTCAATGATGAATGTTGATTTACAACGTAAATTACGAAAACTATTAATCTTATGACACTAGTACACTCACAACAACGTACCATTCTGGATAGTCATGGAATCCTGCAAACCAAAGGGTTGAGCAGGTGCCGTAGCCAAGTCAGCATCTCCTGCGACCAGGTGCCCTGGAGGAGAAAGCATAGGGTGAATGCAGACCAACCCTGTACGGAAAGTGCCAAAGCCACAAAAAATTATTAAATTGTATTAAAAAATCATAATGGTTGTGTTTTCGTTTTCTGGCATTGATGGCGGAATAAACAGTACTGTAGGTGACGTTAACTTTGCTCATCCCGAGCATGTGGTCTTACCTCTTTTCAAAGGTCAATAAATGTCCACCATGGTATGCTGTTGTTAATGCTAAACTGACATTGCATCTGTTACTTAAATAATTATTGACAATAGTTATCAAGTCAATCAAATAAAAGAATAGAAAAAATCCTCAAAAATTGAAACTTATTACACATTAGGCCCATTTTAGTATAAATCTATGCAGATGCCTTTATGTTAAACTTAGTAACTGTAAATTATGTGTACCCAAAAAGTTAGGCGTTCGTTCTTATAAAACATAATCACTTATATCTAATCCTTTAAATATATTTAGTAGAAATAAGTAGGACCTCAATACATGTAATGTAGTTTATATATTTTACATTTATATTGAGACTTTCATTCATGGTACCCTCATTTGTTCTTTCACAGGCACTGAGGTCATAACATTCGAACACGATGAAGGTGTCATTGTGAACTTTGATATAGCGCTCCAGGACGGACATGCGCGACGTATCAAAGACTACTTCCGCTTCGAGTCTGCTAATCGAACTTCCGCATTGTTCCTCACAAAAAGTCTCGACCTGGAAGCACTCTTTGTCACAATAGTAAGTTATCCTCGAGAAACCTTGAAAGAGAAAAACATATACATGTAGAATTAGAGTAAGCTTCCTTAAAAATAATGTTTGATCTATCTTAGATCTAAATATGCACAATTCAGTATAGCTCGCTAACTGCTTGTTTATTTTTATGATCTCAGATTTTCTTTGTCAGTTCATTCGAGCGTCTCTAGTCGATACTACAACTGCCATATCGTCAAATATGTTTGTGATGTCTTTGTGTTTACCTACTCTATTATATGTCCATGAGATTCAACATCTCGTTTCTTATTTCATATTTGCAAATGTATACCAAATGCACATTAAACAAGAACAGTATGTGAAGCACTATATCCTCGATGACAAATCTGCCTGGGTATTTAGTGTATTCAATATCATTTAGATATTTCCTGGCATATCTGGGTTATTGTGAGATATACATGTATATACCTGAGCAGGATATTTTAGCATACAAAGTATCGTCACTCCGCAACGAGAAAACGGAATTTCATCAAAAGTTGACTTCATTAGGACATGACATTGAACATCTTATACCATGCTTTAAATCTCTCAAGGCAAACTTGAAATTTCGTGAAACTTAAAAAAATTAGATGAGTACACATGCCAAATGTGAAGTCTTTATCATATATGATTCAGAAGTTATTAAATAAATGTTACTGACTGACAGACAAACAACAAACGGGACAAAAACAATAAACAAGCGATCCTTTGATCCGAGGCATAATCAGTTCTCCAATACCTCTGTATTTTATCCCGGCCAATACCAACTTCCATATTAAAACCTTGCTGTTTCAATTCCAGGGCAGTGTACAAGGATTGCCTCTACAATTTACATGTCAAGATGAGGTAAGTTAGAATATCGTAAAGTAAAATAACAAATAGGTAAAACATACTAAATGCTTGTAAATCGAACACGCACTCTCTTGGGAACATGGCAGACAAATATCAAATATGTCTTCAGAAATGTTTGATTGATTGACTGATCATTGATTTTTGTTAACGTCACACCACGAATATTTCACGTATATGGTGACGGCATCTGCCTGATGCGGGGCATACAAATTTTGATCTTTGCAACGGACCCACCCGAAGCAGTGAGGGATCTTTAATGTGCCATGCATAACACGACACGGGGCCTCGGTTTTTACTGTCTCATCCGAAAGACAGAACACCGGCATGACCAGAGCGGGACTCGAACCCCGGCCTTCAGATCAGGATGCGAGAGCGATACCACTAGACCACGCCGGCTTAGAAATGTTTGAAGACGTGTCCCTGCTAGTGTTGTATGATCTACGCACTAGGCATGCGCTGTTCTTGAAATTTTGTCGAAAGGGGTACCTCAATAAATTTTTCGAGAGGGGATCCAACCATGATTTTGTGTGGAAATTTTTTCACATTGGAAAATAACAAGAAATGTAATACTCGCGTAATCTCAGAGTGGGTCCAGACCCCTGGTCCACCCCTCTGGATCCGTGCATGCCAGATGCATTGAAAATGTGGATGCAAACAACATACTGTAACAATGTTGGTAATAGTATCATTGGTAGTAGTACTTGGAAATGGCACACACTGGCGAGATATTCCTTCTATATACTGGCGAGATATTCCTGCCATACACTGGCGAGATATTCCTGCTATACACTGGCGAGATATTCCTGCTACACACTGGCGAGGTATTCCTGCCACACACTGGCGAGATATTCCTGCCACACACTGGCGAGATATTCTTGCCACACACTGGTGAGATATTCCTGCCACACACTGGCGAGGTATTCCTGCTACACACTGGCGAGATATTCCTGCTACACACTGGCGAGATATTCTACACACTGGCGAGGTATTCCTGCCACACACTGGCGAGGTATTCCTGCTACACACTGGCGAGATATTCCTGCTACACACTGGCGAGATATTCCTGCCACACACTGGCGAGATATTCCTGTCACACACTGACGAGATATTCCTGCTACACACTGGCGAGATATTCCTGCCACACACTGGCGAGATATTCCTGCTTAACACTGGCGAGAAAATACGTCATCCTGATGATCGACAAACTGTCAGAATGACGTATTTTCCACGGCGGTGGTTTTCATGCTATAGTGACAATTATCATACGCCCTTTGCATTTTTAAAAATTGATCGTCTGCTTTTTCCCCATACCGTCCGATTCAGACTACATTCTCTACAGGAACTTTGAACTTATTTCGTGCAACTTTTTTCATTGTACTTATCCGTTCAGTTTTTCTAAATTCACTTGATGATCTATATTTTCTCTAAAAGTATTTAACTTTTTTGGAAGTTTTAGTTTGATAGCTTGTAATGCAAAAGTATCATATTGATGTAGTGTGCGTTCCGTATTGCTTTGTTTCTGATTGATAGAGTTTTGTTAGCTTCATGCTTTATGGATATGAAATCGTTTACCTTCCTTTATCAAACTGAATATAACATGATGCACCTTAATTACTTCTTTTTCCTATTCGATAGGCGAAGTAGAAATGCCTGTGATAATGAATAACTCTATCATGTTAATCACGTGTTGTTATGAAAAAATAATTATACAAATATTTATTCAGATATGTACCATTTATTCATTTTAGGTCTACGAATCTGACTTGATTATCTCCCCGGTTGATGAATTTTCTCCATTTTTTAAAGGATCTCCATTTACAACAACCGTGAGCGAGGTGGGTAATTTATCCAAAACATTCTAAATCCTGTCATCTTTTAAAAGTCTATATTTCTGTAAGATATTTAACGGTAAAAGATACACAAAGAACATCAATGTTCGCAATACACTTACATGCTTATGACCTTTGTTACTATTTACAATATCAAAGTACTGATATTACACGTAGTCGGGTCATTTACCAATATTGTCGTTTGCTTATAGCAGGAGAACACTAAGTAGCTGCCATTTTTACAAATGAATTTTATTGTACATATCATCATATCTGTGATAGAATACCAGGCTTCTTGAGTGGATTGTTGACCACATTCTCAGACAAAAATGTACCTAAGATTCCCATCTATCTATTCCTATAAAACGATACAATAAATTGATATACATGTATCTAGACTATACCCTTTAAATGAGCATAGATAAACCAGCGAAATTCCATTATTTATATCTAACCCAATCAAAAAATAGCATTCACATACATGTCTCAACTAGTTCACTATTACAGTTCGGTGATAAAAACCACCTTATACAAAATAGATAGAAAGAAGCAATCATAACTTTCTAATATCACTATTAAATGATGAATAAAAGTCTAAAAACTTGAAAAGATAAGATACTTTTACTTAAAATGATATTTTTATAAGAAAAATCAATCGAAGTAAGTGAACTAGATTTAGCTATTGCAATTGAATTTCCCCAATGTAAATCAAGTAAATATACGTAAAGAATACACATGAATATTTTGTTATAAACTTTCCAAAAAATTTATATAAACATACATGAAAATTTACTACGAATGAAAATGAAAATGAAAATGAAAATTTACTACTAGTATTTCCAATTTCTATAATCAAGAAGTTTTACAATAGCTTTTCGATGAAAAATTGAGGCACACGTTCAATACTATATCTTTGCGTAGATTTAAAGGTACATGTACATGTAGATACTATCGGGTCAACATCCCCATCAAACAATCTGAAGATAGACGGGAATCATTGCAAAAACAATGACCCCGTTTTAGAAATCAAGCAATAAAAATTACGATGAAAATATTAAAGTAATTAGTGATATCTGACTTTGGCAATCAATGTATCACAAACAACCTCCATTGACTCCTGAAATTCAGAGGTTTACTTGGGTGACCGGGAGGAGTAAGCGTTCCCTGCTTGGCTAGATACACCCTCCCATAATAAACAAACGATAAAAGAATACTTCGATATTCTGCACATCAGATGAATTAAATTTATTTTTGCGTTGTCTGAAAAAAAAAACCCGTTTACTTTATATGTATATTTTGTTATTTAATTTAGGATTTAGAGATTGGGACAATAGTTTTCAGTCTAAGCAAATCCGTAGGAGATAATGACGTGATTTCAGATCCTACAAAAATATATACACTTCAACCATATATGATTGCAGAGGTAAGAGTATATACTTTCACACTTTATTCACAATTTTTATTCACTTGGCCTTTGCCACGTGAAATCAATGAGCTTATACTTTTACATCATAGAATACACTCGACTTCCCTCTGGATGACTTAGTTTTCAAGTTTCTTTTGAATATACTGTATCCATAATTTCTTTTTAAAATACTCATACAATGTACTTACTTAAGTGTTTCAAATCGGGAGATTTTTAAGGAGTAGCTCAGTTGTTAGGGTGCATTACATGGGAATACGAGGTCACATGTTCAAGCCCCCAATTGTCCTGTCTTTCGGAACATACAGTAACAAGAGCAATGCCTAGCGTGGCATAATACGCCCGTCGCTTACTTTGGACGGAATCAATGTGAACGTATGGTTTTATTACCCCCATACATGGGTCTCTTTGGTAATAATCCAAAAAAAGAGATCCAAGTCCCATAACTCTGTAACAACAAAATGGAATTTGCTCAAAACTGAAAAGTGGCTTCCCCTACACTATTTAAGCATTCTGTAAAAGTTTCATGAAAAACAAGTGAGGTGCTAAGTAACAATTCTGTAAAATATTATCGAAATCCATGCACAGGGGAAGAAGTTATGGCCCGGACAAGGTTTTACTCACTTTGCAGGTTGTGACCATGACCTTTGAGCTATGACCTTGGGTCAAGGTCATGACACACCCTTGGGTCCTACGTAACTATTGTGTGAAATATTATTAAAATCCATGCACAGGGGAAGAAGTTGTGGCCTGGACAAGGTTTTACTCACTTTGCATGTTGTGACCTTGACCTTTGACCTATGGCATTGGGTCAGTTCATGACACATTCTTGGGTCCTTAGTAACAATTCTGTGAATTATTATTGAAATCTATGCACAGGGGAAGAAGTCATGGCCCGGACAAGGTTTTACTCACTTTGCATGTTGTGACCTTGACCTTTGACTTATGACTTTGGGTTAAGGTCATGGCACATTCTTGGGTCCTAAGTAACAAATCTGTGAAATAGTATTGAAATCCATGCACAGGGGAAGAAGTTATGGCCCAGACAAGGTTTTACTCACTTTGCATGTTGTGACCTTTACCTTTGAGCTATGACCTTGGGTTAAGGTCATGACACACCCTAAGGGTTCTAAGCAACAATTCTGTGAAATATTATTGAAATCCATGCGCAGGGGAAGAAGTAATAGCCCGGACAATCTTATTCCGGACGCCGGACGACGGACGCCGGACGGACAACGCCATAACATAACACGCCCCGTCTTAAGACGGGCGTATAAAACTGATATTCAGTGTCCCAGCAAATGTTGGCATGTGAAAAAAAAATCTCTCGTGTTTCGGGTGGGTCCGTGAAAAAAATTCGTATTCTTTGCAAAGGAAATTGCTGTGTATTATATCAGATATACATGTATACATTTAATACATAAGTGAAATTATCTTGACGAGACGTCAATAAACTAACAAGTCTCTAGTGTACGGATATGTTACTTTTTCGCGAATTTGCACATATTGCAGTTTGACGGAAGAAGTAAATTCGCCATACCAGAAGCTAATGTTGGAGACATAATTCTGACGTCAGAAGTGGACTATGAGTGGATGAGGGCGTATGGGAGACATTTCTATGTGCTTAATGTCTCTGTACAGGTTAGTTTCTAAATGAAATAAATGAAATAAAGCAGCTTAATACCTGCTGATTACTTTTGTATATGTTCTTATCTGTACTAGAGGTTGATTTTGAGGAGGCACGACTGCTTGTAATAAATGAATAAATATTCATTCATCTATTTATTTCATATGTTGCAAAATACAATGTTTTAGACTTTTTATTCTGTATTTGTGTTTGAAGATGTTTTCCAAATCTATCATTATAAGAAGGAAAAATATTAATTTACTGGTTCAGATTTCACTTGATTGTATTTTCACAGACCGCTTTGAATATATGTGAAATGAAGATAAATTTTCTTAAAATTTGTTTTAACAAGGATGTAGGTGGACATTTTGCATTCACCACTGTGAACTTGACCATTAGTGATGCGGACGATCTTGGACCAGTGTTTGTGTTTGCTGGATGTCCTGAGCCATGCGAGAGTATATCTGTCCTGTGTCATACAACCATTAACTATACGGTATGACGTCATATGATACACTCCATTATAACAGATTCCATGCACCATATTGTGAAATTTAGTATATCCAATTGTAGATAAAGTCTTATTTCTACACAATGGCATTCGTATAGTAGTCGGCGTAGCTCATTCGATGAGGTACTTGACTCGTGTCTGAGAGATTCAGGGTTCGAGTATCGCCAGTAGCTCGTCGGTGACCTCTCTTTTGGACGAGACAGTAAATACAGACGTCAAAAATCACGGTAAACGTGCTACATAAAAAATCCATCATTGCTTTCGATGAGTCCGTTTGCTAAGGTTTAAATAGTGTGCATTGCGTCAAGTAGATGCCGCCACCATATAAGTACATATGATCTTGGTGTGACGTAAGATGAGACTCGAACAAACCATAACATTCGTAATTCCTTTCTCCTGTTCATCGGGTACTGACTTGATATTTAGCAGAACGGATAAGCTTTGTCTCACCACAAGCCCAATACCAAGGTCGTTGTCAGACTTATTTTTATGATATCTTTCATACTGATCCAGGCAAATTCAGCATATTTGTTATAACAAACCATAGGCGGATCTACAAATTTTTGAAAGGGGGTGTGTTGCAGTCTCCCATGACAAATGTTTTGCACTATCGGTCTGAAAAGGGGGTGGGTGGGTTGCAGCCCTAAAAATGGTCGAAAATGACCTTTTTTAGGGGTAAAATTTTCCGACCAAAAAGGGGGGCGTTGCTGCAACCCCCTCTTCCCCCTCTAAATCCACCAATGCAAATTGAATCAGTTTAATATGAAATATAAATTCTGCAATCTGAGAACACTTCACCTTCATCTATATTTTGTTGAATGTTTGACATGGTAGTTTCTTAATGTTTCACAGGTAAGTCATTTTATGTTCTACAGGGTAGTAGTTACTTTACATTTTACATGGTAGTTTCTTTCTGTTTAACAAGTTAGTCTCTTTATGTTGTACACAGTAATCCCTGTGTTTTATAGAGTAGTGTCTGTATGTTATACACTGTGGTCTCTTTATGCGCTACATGATGGTTTCTTTATGTATATATGTTTTACAGGGTAGTCTCCTCATGGACCCTTTCACCGTACGGGATCAAGATACGCTTAATTCTCCGATCGAGTTCCAGCTATCACATGGTATTATATTACACATTCAACAATAACTATGCCAGCTTAATGGCACATATGATTATTAAACATTTCATCTATACGCAGAACAACGTACATTCGGACCTGATTCATCCAAAATAAATCAAGAAATCAGTGAAGAAAGTATACTCTTAAATAAAACAATGTTTCTCCTTCGATGCGTTTACAAATCGAATAATACCAGCATGCTGTATAATAACATTTATTTTCGTTATAGATTTAATGAATGAAGAAAACGAAACCTATTTTGAAGTGGATCGTTTCAATGGAACCGTTTATCAAAGAATTCCTCTCGTTGGAACAAACGATTCTATTTTTTATCTAATGATAGAGGTATGTATTTCTATTCGTTTAGTTTTTGATTTATTATCATTATCATAAATAATATGCATGTTTTGTTAAATAATAAAGAAGGAATGTTGTATAGTGGGGATGCTGCTGACAGACAAGTAGTACTTACTCGTGCTAGGTACCCAATTATAATTGCCTGATTGTCCAATTGTTTTTCAGAGTGTGTTCATATTGTTGTCATCCTAAGTGATCAAGTAATTTACAGTACACAATAAAGAATTTATCAGTTTATGTTCTTAAATGTTTGCTAAGCATACACAGTACAAATTCACTGGTCATTTATTGTTATGCCTTTGGCCTAGGGCAACAATTTGTCTTCGGGTCTAAGAGATCATCTGTTGCCCTCAACCACAGTCAATAACTGTGTGATATTAAACATGGCGTTTGACCGGTGTAGCTCTGTTGGCGGTGTGCTTTGGTCGCATTTGAGAGGTCTCGAGTTCGAGCCCCACCCATGACCGGTCATTGTCCTGTCTTCTGATAAGAAAGTCCCACCCTCCGCCGGCCATTGTCATGTCTTCTGATTAGAAAGTACCATCCGCCGCCGGCCATTGTCATGTCTTCTGATTAGAAAAACTCACCCGCCGCCGGCCATTGTCTTGTCTTCTGATTAGAAAGTCCCGTCCGCCGCCAGTCATTGTCCTGTCTTCTGATTAGAAAATCCCACCCGCCGCCGGCCATTGTCATGTCTTCTGATTGGAAAGTCCCACCCTCCGCCGGCCATTGTCCTGTCTTCTGATTAGAAAGTAAAACTCTATTTAAACAGAGTATGCAATGCATCAAGCACACACAGTCATTGCGAATTGCAACAATCTCGGTGTAGCCTAAAACATTGAACAAACAAATTAATAAAGATACAATTATTAACGCGCCTTTGTGTTAAATAATTATTTAACGGGCGGGTTAGATACAATTTACTATTCTCTCTACTCTACAACCTTATTACAACGCGACTTGTACTCCGTTCCTCTACGATACTCTTGTACACGGAGATTATCGTAGAGGAACGGAGTACAAGTCGCGTTGTAAAAAGATTGCTCTACTCTACATCGTCCATTATTTCAACGTTTACAAGTTAACTTAAACATATATACTGAGGCGCATTACAACTTCTATGTAAATGGTGTGTCAACAAGATGCAGCTATGGCGAAACTATATAACAATTTATCTTATCACTTGAGTTATATTTTCTTATTTTAATTTTCGTTTTCCATACTACCAGTTTACTGAAGATATTTGTTCTTACAGGCCATTGAAGTAAGCAGTAATAGAAGTATTACTGCCAACGTGACGGTGATAGTTTCCGATAGAGGTACAGTTCACTTTCCTGTTCAACATCTATTCTTACACGAGCTTTCTCTTATGATTTTTCGGGACAAGATTTATACCAATAAAAACACGAATTTTCGGCCACTTGGCCTTTGACAAGTGAAATCAACGATGTTAGATTTTAAACTATGCAAACTTCATGTTAACGTTATAAATCATAATCATTTATATCTGTTTTACAATGACTTCCCTGATGAGGATTTTACTTAAGTATAAAAATCATAGGTTTTTGTATTTTCGAATCAGTAGTTTAGAAACAGTAACAACACACACACACACACACACAAACACAGACACACACACACAAATATATATATATATATATATATATATATATATATATATATATATATATATATATATATATATATATATATATATATATATATATATATATGTAATTAAAATACCAACAATCCAATAAATAATTGAAAAATCCAATCATCATGAATAGACATTTCCTAGTTTTCGATTTTAGTCTGAAACTCTTAAATACTAACCTAAAAGGCTAGTGACTACGGACAAAGATTGACGTTTTAATTATAGAATTTGAGA
Organism: Pteria penguin; assembly: GCA_035048485.1. Taxonomy (NCBI): domain Eukaryota; kingdom Metazoa; phylum Mollusca; class Bivalvia; order Pterioida; family Pteriidae; genus Pteria; species Pteria penguin. The sequence continues at coordinate 42,580,729 of CM068580.1, read as the reverse complement.
CCTTATAAGTCGAAAAGTAAATTTGTGCAACTGTGTTTGAGTAGATATCACTGTTTTCTATACAACTTGTTTTCTTGTAAGCCTTTTGTTTAAAATTAATCCTAAAGAATTTCGTTCATATCTCGTGTTTACGAACAAATTCATTCCCTAAAATTTTGTCATATGAGTGTCTTGAGACATATTTGTGACTTCAGAAAAATCAAATACGCATATTTGAGTATTACTTATCAATATTTCGTATTTTGTCCAGAAATTACAAATATGCCATACTAGGACATAATTTCCCAATTATAAATCCTTTCCAAATATCACAACTGATAAAAGTAAATCTAAAACAAATTACTTGTAGACCATTATTGTTGACAACACTGAGGGGATAATGAACCGTATTATCGATCGTTTATGTCATTCTGATTGAATGTTAATTCACATTCATTGTCACTCATTCTCACTGCTAGATCTACGTGATTCGAAAGAAAAACGCCGTAACGCGCACATTTTACCGTTGTCTCCAGGTAAGCTATTTAAAGTACATGTTTACAGTTATTGTGGCGGCTCTGGTCGTCTGTGTTTATTTGAGTTTCATTCAAGCGTTCTACACACGTTTTGTAGTGAAAGTTTACCTTACTGTTTATCCTGTCATGTGTATTTGTCACTGGTGCTTAAAACTAGGAAGGTTTTATGTGTATACAATATATTGTCATGATGCGCAATAGAGGATTGTTTACAATGCGACGCGCAGTCATCAGGTAGTATACCTTGTGTAATCAGTTTTCACTTTCAATGGTAAATATTCTGTCGGTATTAAGTCGTATATAACCATGTTAATCTTAACACTTGTAGTTACCTACGAAATAATTCTTGTTGCGCATGATTTTAATCTACACAATTTTTTTTTTTTTTTTTGATATTTGATTAAAATGCCCTGTCTGGTACATGTGTTATGAGATTTTTTTTAATTTGTTTGACATTTAAAGTTCAAATGTCAATCATATCTATCTCTCTAAGTCAAAATCCTGATATCTGCTGCATCTCTCGATTTGTGAGATATATTCAACTGTTGTTAAAAAAAAGTGTCTACCTATAAAGAAAGACAACTCCTAATTTTTATCAATACATTTAAGAACGTAACGAGAATTCGAAAGTACCGTGATCCAGATAGAGTCATCTTCGCAAGCCAAGGCTTCGTTTCGTTCTACTGCACTACGTAGTGCAGTAGAACGAAACGAAGCCTTGGCTTGCGAAGATGAGATAGAGTATACAATAGACCTTTTCACGAATACTGCGGTTTGACAACTGAGGCTTGTGTATGCGTTAAATATAGCCCTTCCAGACGACTGGCTTCTAACCTGAAAGAAAGCTTTGTAGCTAGCCGTTTGGAATAGCTATTGCGCATATACGATTTGTCGCGAAAAGGTCTATATATATATAGTGTGCGAGACATGCTTAAAATTATCTCTGGTAACACGTATTAACAAAACAGATATTAATCAAATAGTTAAATCTACTTAATCATACAACAACTGTTTGTGCTTGCATATTAAACATTTCAAAATTGCCATCGATTTCGTAATTCAACTCATTGTTTTAAAAGACACGTATGACGTACATTTTTATCAGTGTTTTCTGAGGGATGATTCCCGTGCATCGGAGAAGCTAGAACCGATGAGATGGAATGGTCGAGAAGAACGAGGGTACTGCTGCTATTCAGTCTCGTCTGCTTTACGTTTGCCTTCACTAGCCTATTCCCGATACTCGACAGCTACGCACGTGACGGTAAGAACTAGACTGCTGCTATTCAGTCTCGTCTGCTTTACATTTGCCTTCACTAGCCTATTCCCGATACTCGACAGCTACGCACGTGACGGTAAGAACTAGAGATAAATATATATTACTTTGGCTCAAACCCAGGAAGAATGCCTATACCGAAAATACAGGCATTCCAGTGGCGGATCCAAGATTTCAGAAAAAAAGAGGGGGGGGGGCACATGTGGAAGTCAAGTATTAGCTAAACTACTCAGCTATTTTCGGTGCCAAATTAGGAGTGTTACTTGTAAATATGTGGATATATGGGGCCACCCCTTTAAATCCGCCACTGCATTCTTCGTCTATGTAAATGTTTATCTAACTGTAAATGTAATCTGTTCCTAAATAAATATACCTTCTTCCTTTGGAAAATGAGTAAGAATTTGTTATTCTTTATCATAATTAAAGAATGTGTATGGTTTGGTAATTTACATTCATAACTTTGCATGTGACAGAAATTATAGTATTGGTACTCCAATGCCCACCCTCCCTTTTTCCTACCCACCTGCCTCGGTTAACGTTATTGAATATGTTCCTTGATGATTTCATAGGGTAGACTCCGATTAGATTTCATTTTTCGCGGAAAACTGGTTTTACCTTGGGAGAAGTTTTACCTTTAAGCCAGTCCCCCGAAAATTTAACAGAAAACAACCACTCTAGAACAACATCTCCCCTTTCTAATAATGATAAAAAGTAGAATAACATTGGAATTTCACTTTTATCTGAAATATAGATTTTATCACATGGGATAAAAAAATTCCATGACTTAAAAACAGAAATATTCCCAACCTGATTTTGGGGAAAAAATAATGGTCGACCTTGTTAGTTTTACAACAATTTTTAATTTTTAATAAATATTAATAAATAATGAAAATATACCCAATTCGCGATACACTGTGTAACATTTGTAGTAGATCTTTTCAAACCATAAAATACTTTAAAAAGAATTAAAATGCGCTTTTCTATGTCAGGATTGATAAGCGAACACCTATAAATTTTGTAAAGCATCAAATAAAGATAAGTATTTTATAAAACTTTCCACGAACGAATGATTCCCCGTAAATGTTTTAACCAGATTTTACAGGACGGGAGAGGGTAGGCCCGAGAGGGTATTCTTCTTGTTGGATGAACTACATACAATGAAAATCTTAAGTATAACTGTTCTGGAAGGATGTGAAGAGGAAGTACAATTGTTGTGGTTCGATTCCACAATAGACCCTTTCACAATAACTGCTGGACTGACGTTTTGGGGGAAGAAATCATTACTGTTCCCGAAAAGTGACGTAAGACGCAATCGAAATCTGATTATGATGTAAAGAATTTTATGCGAAACGTTACTATTCTTCCCCCCAAAACATTAATCCCGCAGTTAATGTGAAAGAGTCTATAAATATTTTGGCGCATTTTTGAAAGATATTTTTACTTGATAAAATTCTGATAATTCAAATTTTGCCAGGTGCTTAATTTGCTCTTTTGAGTGATATAGATCTATGATTGAAATTTATAATTAACGTGTGGTTAAAATAAGAAAAAATTCAAGGTATGAACAATGAATTTATCATGGATATTTCTCTACGTAGGGGAGGTGATTCAGATGGACTATGACGAACAGGATTATGAGAGCTTCCGAGGTGTGGGCGACCCCATATCCATGGAACATCGGCATAAACACGAAGGCAAGTCTCATTCTTCCCATATTCACACAAAAATATTCCATAAACGAGTATACAAGAATGCATAACAATAAACATATAATAATGAAACGAATATCGAGAAGGTCTCAGTCGTTGCTGACTGTCGTTGAATGTAGAATATATGTTTAATTCGTTCCAAATTCTCTGAAGAAAAAGTTTCAAACCCAAAACCATATACATGTTCATGTTTTTGTATTAATTGGTATGGCTCGATTATACATGTACTTTATCTTTTGACGAAATAAAGTAAAATGTTTTCTACATTATGGCATCTGAGATCAGAGATAGATTTACATAAGCTATTTTATTTCGTTTCTCGTGACACTTCATCATTAGCTTTTAAATGAAACACATAATAAACATGTACTACATATAGATAAGATGAAACTGCGGTGCTTGTTTGATTCTCCGTACGGTAAGAATTCAGGCCCAAGATGTGTACTCAATGCAGAGGGACTCCTTAAATATCTATAACTAGAAGGACTTGTTAAAGACGTATAGTAAGTCATAGTATGGTGGTCAGCAACAGGCCAAATATTGAACATAATATTATTATCATGATTTTATTATATTAGTATCACTACGATAATATTGCAAATTCATGAGAAATATGTAAACTGAAAGTTTTATATTGTACATGCAGTACAAAGAGATTTTTCATTTTCTTCTTTTAGTCGTTATTCTATAGTTTATCTTAAACAGAAAAATGGAGTTTGGTGTTTATTTCCAGGTATTGACGAATCTATTGCCAATGATCTCTCAAGCAGGGTTAGAATATTATGTTGGATAATGACGTCCCCAAACAACCTAGCAAAGAAAGCCACGGCAGTCAAACATACATGGGCAAAAAGATGCAATAAGTATATATTTTTCAGCAGCGAAACGAATGCATCTTTTCCAACCGTAGGTTTAAACGTTTCCGAAGGCAGGGAACACTTGACGGGGAAAAGTGTCAACGCATTCAAATACTGTTACGAACACTATGGCCACCAATTTGATTGGTTCCTGAAAGCAGACGACGATACATACATTATAGTAGAAAATCTTAGATTTTTCTTATCTCATCACAATCCGGATAGTTTGATCTACTTTGGACATAAATTTAAGCCGATTGTGAAGCAAGGATATTTCAGTGGTGGAGCAGGATACGTCCTAAGTCGTAAAACTCTGGCAATGTTCGTCAATAAAGGGCTTCGGAACCCTTTGATTTGCCGTCAGGATGGCGGCGCCGAAGATGCAGAAATAGGCCGGTGTATGGAAAAACTGAAGGTGAAGGCTGGTGATTCGTTGGATATATATGACAGAGAAACATTTCATCCATTTGTTCCTATAGCTCATTTAGAAGGTCACCATCCTGACTGGTTCTTTCAATACAGTTTTCATAAACCGCGCAAGGTAAGCAACTGACCTACACAAAGCAACGAGAGATCTTTTACATGCCGCATCTACCCTGACACGGGACCTCGGTTTTTACTCTTTCATCCGAAAGACCAAACAGTGGTATGTCCACGGCGGGAGTCGTACCCGGGACCTCTCGGTCATAAACCGAACACCTCATCCATTGAACCACACCGGCTTAGGTTTATTGTAGTACCATACTATCGGTTACTTATGCTGTCCTGTACTTATGTGCACTCATCAAATAGTACATAAGTGAACGAAAGTAGTGTTAAATTTCAAGTATTTTCATACTGAAAAATATCCTGATAATTCAAACTTTGCTGAATATATGTCATCTTATATACTGTTTCGAGATTGCATTTTGCATAGTTACAATTTGTAGTTGTTCTTGATTTACCCGTACATTGTCAATTGTTGTCTTTATTAGAAATCTATATGCATAAATAGTTTTATTTAAGTTATTCTTATCATATTAAGTCATATTAGTAATACACCACAATAATCCCATACTGAATAAACTAAGAATTTGAGATACTTGGAGAACAAATATATCATTAAACTGATTTTAACGTAACTCAATACCCCAGTTTAAGATTAAATTTGCAAGTAAGTACTTTGCTATATTGGGTCTTTTCGTTATGCAGAGTTATTTCCCATTTGAGCAGGTATCTGACGTCACACCATTGTGACGTCATACAATTTCAATATTACTTCCCGTAATTTTACACCAGTTGCCATAGAACTGGTTGACGCCACAGTGGTTTGACGTCAGATACCTGCTCAAATGAATAATAACTCTGTATAACGAAAAGACTCAATGAATACGTAATAGTAAGCTTTGAAGCTCATAGATCCCAGGGTGGAGAATGAAAAGCAAAAATAATTTATATACAATTTACACTATTTCATGATAATTTATACATCTAACAGAGATTTTTGTCTGCTTTGAATTAGGGTATTGGGTGCTGCAGTGATTACAGTATATCCTTTCATTATATGAGTCCATCTGATATCTACCTCATGGACTATCTACTGTATCATCTGAGACCGTATGGGATAGTGCAAACCGCAACCAAAAACAAATTTCATGAACAGTTCAGCAACAAATAACTGGTACGTCATCCGAGACCATATAGGATAGAGCAAACCGCAACCAAAAACAAATTCCACAAACAGATCAGCAACAGATAACTCTTACGTCATCTGAGACCGTATGGGATAGTGCAGATCGTAGCCAAAGACAAATTCTATAAACAATTCAGCAGCAAATAGCTATTACGTCTTCTGAGACCATATGGAATAGAACAAACCGCAACCGAAAACAAATTCAATAAACAAATAAGCAACAAATAACTATTACATCATTCAGAGACATACATATACATGTATATGTCTCTGCATCATTTGAGACCATTTGGAAGAGTGAAAGTCGCAACCAAAATAAATTTCATAAAGAATTCAACTCTAAATTACTATTCTATCATCTGTGACCGTATGGAAGTGCAAACACCGACCGAAGACAAATTTTGTGAACATTTCTGAGACACAAAACCATGCTACCATTTGAGGCCGTATGGGATAGTTCAAGCCGCAACCAGAAACAGAAAACTTGAACAGATAAACAACATATAGCTCATCTGCAGTACTAAACCCTTAGTATCAAATATATTCTGAGGTCAGCCACGTCCATATCTTGCTTTTGTTTTCAAAGACGATGTGAAATGGTGAAATAATACATTGTGTAGGGCTACATCTAGCGTAGTTTGACTACAATATATCGACAATGTATATTTATCAACGAACTGAAAGAAGTAAGAAAACAAGATTTATAAAAGGCTTATAATTTACTTTTTAGGAATCAAACGCCTTTGAATGACGGCTGTTTATCACAAATACAATTTAAAAGTAACTCGCGTATAAATACTGAATATATAAATACTGAATGCTACATTCGCAAATAATGTTAAGTTTGTGATATCACTGGCACTGCATGTTCAACATTTGATGTGTCGTTGAAAAATTGGTGCTAGACTTAAAATAGTTGCTCATTATCTATAGTTATATGCAATATTTCATAATTTTCTACTTTTATATCATGCATTTGACAAATATTCCGAACAAAAACATAATGGAAATAAATGTCAATTGTTGTATGTTAGTATTTCACGTTCCGGCATGATACCGGTTACTTATCAGAAACTGTTTTGCATTTGTCTATACATGTATATAAACTGTCAAAATATTCCGTAGGGAATGACTTGAATTATCTGTTAATTGAAGCTCTTCAACTAACTGAAGCTCTTCAACTAACAGATATACATGTATATGTTTCAAGTAAGAAGATGAATTTTATCAGAGAGAAAGAGAGAGATTGCGTCACTCAATAATTAGTCCCCTACCGGCATCGCCGAAGGGGACTATAGGTTTGCACTCCGTCCGTCTGTCCGTCAGTCAGTCAGTCCGTCAGTCACACTCATGTTTTCCGGACTTTTTTTCTAAACGCTTGCAGATATTCATCCAATTTTTGGTGTGTGAGTCTACCACCATGAGTTACAGATAAAGTACGAGTTTCGTTTCGGTCCACTGATTTTTGACGGAATTACGGCCCTTGGAATTAGAAAATTTCTTTAAAATAGCAGTTTTCCGGACTTTTTTTTCTAAACGCTTCTAGATATTCATTCAATTTTTGGTGTGTGAGTATACCACCATGAGTTACAGATCAAGTTCGAGTTTCGTTACGGTCCACTGGTTTTTTTTACGGAATTACGGCCCGTGGAATTAGAAAATTTCTTTAAAATGGCAGTTTTCCGGACTTTTTTTCTAAATGCTTGTAGATATTCATCCAATTTTTGGTGTGTGAGTCTACCACCATGAGTTACAGATCAAGTTCGAGTTCGGTTTCGGTCCACTGATTTTTGACGGAATTACGGCCATTGGAATTAGAACATTTCTTTAAAATAGCAGTTTTCCGGACTTTTTTCTAAACGCTTCTAGATATTCGTCCAAGTTTTGGTGTGTGAGTCTACCACCATGAGTTACAGATGAAGTACGAGTTTCATTACGGTCCACTGGTTTTTGACGGAATTACGGCCCTTGGGATTAGAAAACTTCTTTAAAATGGCAGTTTTCCGGACTTTTTTTTCTAAATGCTTGTAGATATTCATCCAATTTTTGGTGTGTGAGTCTACCACCATGAGTCACAGATCAAGTTCGAGTTCCGTTTCGGTCCACTGATTTTTGACGGAAATACGGCCCTTGGAATTAGAAAATTTCTTTAAAATAGCAGTTTTCCGGACTTTTTTTCTAAACGCTTCTAGATATTCATCCAATTTTTGGTGTGTGAGTATACCACCATGAGTTACAGATCACGTTCGAGACAGTTCTAGTTTTCATCATCATCAAAGGTTGTGATCAAATAATTAACTTGCTGGCAGCCTGAAAGACAGTATGTTGTGTGTGTGTGTGTGTGTTTTGGGGGTCTTAGTTTTCCATTTGCCGGTAGGGGACTTAGTATTGCCTAAGCAATACTTTCAGAATGCTTGTTATTTCCTGCTTCTTCCCTTGAATGGTCTCTTTACACAGGTTTGACTGTATATGCTGACAGCATCTGCCAGAGGTATTGCATAGAAATTTATACCTTTACATTGGACCCACTCGAAGCAGCAATGAAGGATTTACCGTGACGCGGGACTTCGGTTTTGACTGTCTTATCCAAACGACGGTGTACACACGGCGAGAGTTGAACCCGGGATCTTTTGATCACGACCTGATCACCTCATCCACTAAGATACAGTGGCACAATGGTATATGAAATGACACACTATATCATAATGTGCTGCTTTTAACTGTTAAACAAACTCGAAGGTTTCTAAATCGTGGCGTATTCCCGATTCCCGAACCAAAAAACGTAAACACAGGTTTCAGGATTAAAGGCTTCAATTCATTGGGTTTCGGTTGAATAAATTTGGTACCACTGGTGAAGAGACTGTTCTGAGTTGTGCGAGCACAATACTCAAAAGTTTCTGCTGTCTAGGTCGTATTAGGATACAAAGAAACAAGGATTTACATTTGTTAACAACGATGATTGAAGATGTCGCTTTCGGAGACTTTAAAAAAAAAACCAAAACAAAAACAAAAAACAAACAAACAAACAAGCTCTCACTTAAATCATTACATTAAATTCTAATCTTTTTTTATTTTCTGGTTTGTTTATCATATGCTAACTGTGTATCCTTTTCATTACACCATGGTCACGGCAAGTGGGGAGGTTGGGCCCATAATTATTAACAAATGATTTTCTGTTGACCGTCCGTCCTAAGTCAGCATCATGGTTGCAGTGTTATTAAATATTTTGTGACGTCCTTTATGTTTTTTTCTCATTTTGTTTTTCAGCCGTTTTTCCTTTGGGTAGGTTGTCATGTGATTAAGTCACATCTCTTTCTTCCCTTCCTGATGCTGTAATGAATTCCAATATGAGAAATAAGCGTTCAGAAACTATGAGATTCAAAACTACTCTTTCTGTGACATCTCTCTTCAGATGAGGAAGATATAACAAGAAGGCCAATATCGCTCATCTGACATTAAGTTGCTGATTCACATACAACTGACTGCTTGAAAAACATGTAGTGATACATGTAGTGTTATGTTTTTGACAAATGGTTGTAAACTAACTTCTCTACATTAAATAAATCAAGACGATTAGAATGAAAATGTGTAGAAAAAAGGATAAGTAAATATTCCTTTTCACTTATTTTTTTCACGACTTAGTTCACATATTAAGTGCTGCAAAATTTTAAAAACTTGTGTTGGTGTAAAATTAATTACAAATTTTCGGCTGGCATGATACTTTCGTGTTTCCATTGAAGGGATATTTTGTAATGATAGTTTGGAAATAAATGGTTCATTGCTTCTCTCTTTGTATTGGATAAATCAAGAAAATTAAACAAAAATGTCTGAAAAAGACTAAATCAGTTTTCAGCTCGACGGGACGAATGTCCGGAGAACTATTGGCATACCATGGCATCGTTGTCATCGTCGGCGTCGTTGTTGTCGTCGTTTGTAGACAGAAACTGTAATCTTGGTTATACTCTTACAACCATACAAGATAGGGATTTCATACTTTACATGTGTATTCCTTGTGACAAGACAGGTTCATTGGTACAAAAGATTTTGGCCTCACCTTGACCTTTGACCTACTTTTCGAAAAGTTTAATCTTGGTCATGAAACATCCTTTCCCTCTGACAATGCCCCGCCGGCGAGCTATGTTGTCTTCTAACAACTCCTGTTTTTTTTATGCCACCGCCATGTCGGGGACATATATTGTTATCCTGTTCCGTCATCCCGTCATCATAGAGTATCTTTACAATGATAGTTTCCGCTCATTTTCGCACTGAAGGTTTGATGGATGAAATTGATAATTGGTAAACAGATATATCATGGGGAAATACAGGTCAACTTAGAATATGAGGGTGATCCGGTAATTTTTAACAGAGTTATTGCCCTTGAACATTAAAAATTTCTTGAAAATTTATTTCTTAGGCAATGATATTTCACTAGCTTAGTTGTTAGCGGGGGCATTTGTGTCGCACCGACACATTAAAAGTCTAGTTTCAATAAGACTTATTGAAATCTTTAAAACAAGTAGAAACTTCTTTCGGTTTACAATGAAATTAAAAACCCCAATAAAATGACATAAAGCTTTTAAATAACCCTTGAAATGGTATTTTCAAATAAAAATAGCTAATAAATATTTTATTGTTTCTCTGTATTGAATAAATCAAGAAAATGACACAAAAATCTGTGGAAATGACTAAATCAGAAAAGAGGCCAAAATTAACGTCCAGATTTTTTTCCCGAGGCACCCTTATAGATTACTCTGATGCATTCAGTTGATGATCTATGCAGCCGGTTTGGAAAATAAGATTGTCAAAGTACGGTGCCTTCTTAGGCATATGTTTCTCTACTCTGGATCCACCCCATGACATATTTGGGCAAAAATAGCAACATTTCGTCATTTGTATGAGACCTTGTGTACTTAATACTTTCCAAGTTTCTTGTCAATTGCCAATGGTTGTCAAGAAGAAAGCCAATAAAGCATAATTTATCATAAGACACATTTCTAAAACATTATTTTTGTATTTCATTTCTTTCCTCTTACATTTATTAAAAATAAGGATCCTAGAAGGATATCTAAGAAAAAACAACAACAATAGGCCAAAATGACAAAGTCTAAAAAGGCTTCCAAAATGGAACTAAAAAAATGGCACTAATCACGACACCCTTCTTGATCACTTTGAAACATTTGATTGGGAGGGTACCCCTTGGGTCGATGTTTGTCCGGTCATTGATCCACCTTTTGATGGATCCAGAAAGAAGGTTGGGGGACCTTGAATACTTCATCCTTGTCAAGTTTGAAAATCTTTCAGTTCAGTTCACACCGGACGGAGAGTGAGCTAAAATTTGTGGGTAAAATGTCCGCTCAATTTCTGTCTAGAACGTGGCCAGAATTATTCGAAGTAAATACTGTGTAGCAGCGCTGATTGCTGAAGTAATATTTTGTTTATTTGTGTTAAATATGTGTGCTCGTAGCAAAGGAAAACCAAAGAGTCCTGCTGTAAGTATTGCCATCCTGTGTAAATGTTATTTCCTTATTCACTGATGATGTTACTTAATGTACTAGTTCTTTTGGTCCTTAGGATTACATGTATTTATTAATCTTAAAAGTGTGTTCTTTTTTATACGCCCGTCATAATACGGGACGTATTATGTTATGGCGTTGTCCGTGGGTCCGTCCATGCGTTCTTTCGTCCGTCCGTCCGTCCGTCCAGGATCATGTTTTCCGGACTTTTTTCTGCAGTCTTTCAAGATATTGGATTGAAATATGGTATATAACTTTATATCAACAAGGATCAGTACCATTTCGCATTTGGGTATGATTGCTTTTGTTTTGTCAGAGTTACGGCCCTTCAAATATTTTACAGTTTTCCGGACTTTTTTTGCAGTTTGAATTAAAACTTAGTATATAACTTTATAGCAACAAGGGTCAGTACCAGTTTGCATTTGGGTATGATTGCTTTGTTTCTGCCAGAGTTACGGCCCTTGAACTTAGACATTTTCAAGGATTTTACACTTTTCCGGACTTTTTTATTGCAGTCTTTATAGGTATTGGTTTAAAACTTCGTATATAACTTTATATCAATGAGGGTCAGTGCCAGTTGGAATTTGGGTATTGGATTGTAACTTGGCCATTCATTCTAAGTGATCCCCTCCAAGCTAAGCGACAGGCGTATTATGCCACGCTAGGCGTTGCTCTTGTTAATACTTGTTCCTGCAATTTAACTGTTCTTTGATTGTACGGCTTTTGTGTTGAGTGGTAAGGTGGACCCGTACCACACTGACTGAGAGACGATTTTCTCTTCAACTGACCGTCCTTAGTCGGTATCGCAACTGTATTACAACTGAATATTTTTGTGATGTCTTTTAGCTCGCCGGGATGAAATATTCAGAGAGCTATTCTAATACCCCCGCACGTCCTCGTGCACAAAATATTTAATTGTGCTATATCTTTTGAATCGTTAGTGTTAGAGCTTTGATACTTCACACATAGGTTCCTCATAACAAGCGCTTTCATTTGATACTATGGCTTTTGACTTTGTGATCTTGACCTTGAAGTTTGACCTACTTTTTAAAAACTTTAACCTGGGTAATGTATTTTGAACCAATATGTATAGGGCTTTGATATTTCATTCATAGGTTTCTTATAACAAAAGCTTTTTTTAGATTCCATGACTTTTGACATTGTGACTTTGACCTTGAATTTCGACCTTCTTTTCAAAAACTTTAACCTGGGTTATATCTTTTGAACCAATAAGGGTAGGGCTTTGATACTTCACGTATAGGTTCCTCATGACAAAAGCTTACGTTTTAAAAGCAAAAAAGCCATGCATTTACTATATAGAAGAATTGTAAGTCTTGATTTATCGCTAAATTGTCAAATTTTATTATTCAATCAAACTATTGTGCCAATTCTTCTCTATGGCTGTCAGATTTGGGGTTATAGTAACATAAAAATTTTAGAAAATGTACAGTATGAATTTTTGAGATTTATTTTGAAGCTTAAAAAGAGTATACCACATTGTATGTTGTATGGTGAAACTGGAGTACAACCGTTGATTTTCACAGTTAAATATAGAGTTTTAAATTTTTGGTCCAAACTTGTACACGGAAAACCTGGAAAGTTGTCAAGCATTATATACAAAATTTTATTTTTTGACCAGGCTTTGAATATAGAGCATCAGTGACTGAAAAATTGTTGAAAATATTTTAAATGATTTAGGTCTGAGTTTTGTTTGGCAATCACAAAATGTTTATAATTATAACTGGTTTTTGAATACTGTCAAACTCAGATTATCTGATCACGCGAAACAGAGTTGGAATAACAAGGTTAATGATTCACCAAAATGCATTATTTATAAAATTTTCAACATTTTGCCAAAAAGCTATCGTATCATTTTTACAAAATTCAGAACCACCAACCACAGATTATCAATAGGAAGTGGCAGATGGATGTCTATTGAACGATCTGATAGGAAATGTTCACTTTGTGATAAAGATGTATTGAGTGATGAATATCATTATCCATTTGAATGTAATTACTTTTCTTCTCTACGAAAAACATATCTGGAGCCTTATTACTACATTCGTCCAAACATTATAAAATTTCAACAACTTTTCTGTTCAAATAACCTAGAAGTATTGTCCAAACTATGTAAATATTTACATATCCTCATGAAGCATTTCTCTTAAACAATCAATTAATTACATAGACTTGTGTACTTGCCTATGCATATATAATTATGTATGTGTATGTATGTATATGTATATCATATGTATGTATGTGTTTGTATATGTATGTGTAGGTGTAAGTATGTATGTATGTATGTATATATGTATATATGTATGTATATATGTATGTATGTATGTATATATGTATGTATATATGTATGTATGTATGTATGTATGTATGTATGTATGTATGTATGTATGTATGTATGTATGTATGTATGTATGTATGTGTGTATGTATATGTATGTGTAATATGTTCATACATTCCTTAAAACAATGAACATATTACTATTTGATATACATGTATATACTTTTTAATATTGATATCGCAACTTAAATTTAGAATATTTGTTTTATGTTAACATAGATTTTTGTGAAATTATATCCTGTTAAGCATGCTATTACTTTGCAACAAAAATGTCCTCGATATGTCATGTGACCTCGAGAGTAAATAAAGTTCTGTTCTGTTCTGATACCATGACCCTTGACCTTGACCTTTGAGCTGCTTCTTTAAAGCTTTAAAATGGGCTATATCTTTTGAAACAATAGAACAAGGGCTTTGATACTTCACTCATAGGTTCGTCATGTCCAGAGCTTTCATTTAAAACCATGACTTTTGACTTGACTATGTTACCTTGACATTGGACTTTGACCTACTTTTCAAAAACTTTTACCTAGGCTTTTCATTTGAAATATTAGAGATAGAGATTTCACATTAAGATTCATTGTGGCCAGAACTTTCATCTGGTTTTCTTTTGGCCATTACCTTGGACTTGACTTTGAAGTAAGAAAGCATTGAAAATCCATGCTTTCACACTGACAATGCCCTGCCGGCGAGCTATTTTGTCTTCTAACAGCCCTTGATATGTGCATATTTTCGTTTCAATTCCTAAGTTTTAATTTTGAATAATCAAAAAGTAATTGCGCAGACATTTGACTATTCAAAATGTTTTCATCAGTGGTTACCAACTTGTAAACTATGATACACAAACAAGGCTTGGACGTTGGTAGGTGTACATAATAACCCAATCAACGTTTCCTAGTATTCATGGCGTTATACCTACATGTAATGTGTCGGACATTTGCCTATCTGTCAAACAATAAAACTAAGTGTAATAAATGTAAAGAAATAACAATTACTTTTTCAAATACCACTCTAAGCCGGCGTGGCCTAGTGGTATCGCGTCGGACTCCTGATCGGGAGGCCGGGGTTCGAGTCCCGCTCTGGTCATGCCGGTGTCCTGTCTTTCGGATGAGACAGTAAAAACCGAGGCCCCGTGTCGTGGTATGCATGGCACGTTAAAGATCCCTCACTGCTTCGGGTGGGTCCGTTGCAAAGGTCAAAATTTGTATGCCCTGCATCAGGCAGATGCCGTCACCATATACGTGAAATATTCGTGGTAAGACGTAAAACAAAAATCAATCAATCAATCAATCAAATACCACTCTCCCATATTACGTACAAAAATGTACATTATGTTGCGTCACGGTAAGATTTTTTATTTTTTATAAAATTACGGCATCTGCTTGATGCATTGCACAGAGATCGACCTGAACAAAAACCCACCCTAAGCAGTGGAGGATATTCAGCTTGCTGACGTCCATCGTGACACGTACATGTACTTCCTCGGATCTTTCCGTCCTACACACGTGCTTGTCGGAAAGGCCCGAGAAGGTGCGATTTTCGTGTCACGGTCAATCGGATTTCTCTTCCTCATCAGAAAGATATCTAGGAGTGGTGCTCGAACCCCAGACCTCTCTACTTCGAGCTAATCGCGCTATTAATTGAGCAATGTCGCCTGTTAGGAGTTAGACACCCTAAGTGCTGGCTCACATATGGTTTAACATTCTCTCTAAACGTCTCATACTCTGGTAAAAAAAAATAAACATGAAAACTAGTTGGAAAAAGGTGTCTTTTTATTTTGTAAAAAGAAGTGAATATAATCACATGAATCGATTTATCCTAAGTGGCATGAAAATGACATCATTGATGAAGTCTACGAGATTTCAATTCCTGATTGCCAAACCCATGTGTCATCATTCTTTGTGTGTGTCACATTAAGTAAAAATGCATAACAATAATTCTGAAATAAAATACTGAATGGCAAACTAGAAAAATCAAGAGAGATTTCATTTTAAATTTGCTATAATGATATTTTTGAATTGACCAGATAGCAGTAAGTACAACATTTAAAACAAGTCATTTACTAAAATCTGGTAATTCAAAATTTAAAATAAAAAATATATTCGTTGAGATTTTTTTCAAACTAAAAGAGATCTGAACAGTGTAAACATTGCAACAATTGTGACTATAACAGCAGACGACATAAGTCCAGGAGCGGAATTACATCCGTCAGTATCACATTCACAGTACTCCATCTTGATTTTGTATGTACCCGTCCTCTGTAAACAGCCGACAGATCCTTCTTTAGCGCACTGTCGCACAACGCTCGTTGTATCACCGACTGAAAATAGAAGGCGAATTCCAATTCATCAGTGAAAGAAAAGTGTTTACTAGTAGTATATCATAGCTTCTGAATGAATCGACTTGAGGTATTTCTTTTCCATCCGATGGCTAAGCTGCCTCGAGTAAAAATAGTTACACATGTACATGTATTGCTGTAGATTCGTTTATATACATATTGTGCTTAACACAAACGGGAAACGATCCCATCTCCAGAAACCCCACTTGTGTTTCGCTTTCCGTCATCTTATACGACCTCGAGGAGGCACATTAATGTAATCATGCTATACATGGTTCATCGTATTCTATCATCAAACCAGAATGTATACATAATTCATACCATTCCACGTGTGTTGAAAGTTATGAAGTGGCACGTCTATATTGACTTGTTCCAATGTTTATACATCAGCTTGGCTTCTTATTAGCATACTCATGCAAACAGTATAAAGTAATACCGCTGTCTAT
The DNA here is from genome assembly GCA_035048485.1 of Pteria penguin. Classification (NCBI taxonomy): domain Eukaryota; kingdom Metazoa; phylum Mollusca; class Bivalvia; order Pterioida; family Pteriidae; genus Pteria; species Pteria penguin. Next base: position 42,564,054 of record CM068580.1, on the reverse strand, counting down.
TGTAGCCTATAATTAGTTTCTGGTAGATTAACTGGGATTAGCATTGCTCTCGACATTTTTTCAGTTTTATCGCAACTTGGTAGCAGGGGGTAACCAACCTCTTTGACACCGTGACACAATCCGGTTATCAGATCATCTGCACTACAAGGCAACCAGTACACCAAGCCTTCCTCTCGAATATTTTCTGACCAGATGTCCATGTCGACGGGGTTGTACACATTGCCTGATTACGTCCATACCGACGGGCGTGTACTTGTCTAAATATTGTCAATGCCAACAGACGTGTACATATACTTTACCGAATTATGGCCACACCGACGGACATACACACACACGAAATCTTGTATAACGTCCACTGACGCCGACAGGTACGGACATACACAAAACCTGATGATGCCCATGCCGACAGGCACAGACATACACAAAACCTGATAATGCCCATGCCGACAGGCACAGATATACACAAAATCTGATAACACCCATGCCGACAAGCACGGACATACACAAACTCTGATAATGCCCATGCCGACAGGCACGGATATACACAAAACCTGATGCCCATGCCGACAGACATGGACATACACAAACCCTGATAATGCCCCTGCCGACAGACACAGACATACACAAACCCTAATAACGCCCACGCCGACAGATATAGACACATTACACAAACCTGATAATGCCCATGCCGACAGGCGTACACCTTGCTTGACAACGCCACTGCCAATGGACGTACACTCAGGGACGTAGCTAGAAATATTCAATGTGCACGCAAAGAAAGCTTCTCACGAAGCGTGCGCAAGGGATCGCCCTCTCTTGCAAGTGGGGGTTCGAGGGTCTTCCCCGTGAAAACTTTGTAAAATTCAATGCAAAGTCGTGCTTTCTGGACTACATCTTAATAACATTGAAACTATTTTTGTCATAAGAAATGACGTTTAATATTGAAGAATATATTTCGAACACAATAGAAGCTGAACTTGAATCTACCTAGCTCTTAACATTAAAGTCTTTTCGATTTTGAGAAAGTTGAAGATTAATGTTTTCACAAATTTATTTGACAATTACAAGTTGTCATATGATATGGATGTCTTTGAGTCGCATTTTTTTTTTTGTCCCCGTGATGTGCACGCCATGGCGTGCTGGCTTATAGGCAGTTACGCCCCTGACACTAATCATAAAAATGTTCATGCCGACGGACATACACCAGACTTGATACATGTACTGTCCCTGCCGACGGACGTACACCTGTTCAGTTAATGTTCATGCCGACGGACGTATATCTCTCTAGGTCATAATGAGGCTAATAGTACAATCAGATACATCACGCCGGACTACTCCTACGTCTGTACTAAACTTGCAAACTTACCTTCTTGGAAGATTTTTCTGCAGCGGTTATATCCCATTTGACATTCACCGTAGGTTTCGTTTGAACCCATCAGGGACGTGGGATTGTCCATGCAGGCCGGGTATTTATGGGAATTGCATGTATAGCATTTAATGGACAAACCTAAAATTGAAATAAACTGTTTTAGTTTTGGGTTTTAAATTCATCATAATTTTAATTTCATGCATTGTATTTATCATTTCAATACATCGTGTATTTCTTGTCTGTTTTACCAGCGAGTTCGTACTATAATAATACCATTAGTCGTCCATAACGGTCTTGACCCAAATCTGAGGTTTATTCCACACATGATAACACATGTTATCGATACATAATAAGATTCTAATAATTAATCGATTCTATAAATAAGAATCTAAAGTTTATGTATATAAAATAACTTCAAATAAAATTTATTTGAGTTGGAATGGTGTAGGCTATATCAAATAACAATACCCTTTAAATATTTTAAAAGTCTATTCATAGAACAATGTACGGTTTATAACAAATATCCAGTCTGTTACAATAACTTAACATCCCTCCCTTGCTACATTTGCCGACATGTTTTATAGGTCTGAAAGATTCGCTCAAGTGCATTTAGTCAATGACAAGTGAAATTCAGATGTCATCTCAAGGAGAATGTACAAGCATTGCCGTGGGCAAGAACATTACAAAACACACCTAGACAATTGTCTTCATGAATTAACTTAAGACATGAAGTGCTACTGCGTCCCGTACTAGAAACGTATTTAATGAACAGGTAAAGGTACTGTACCCACTCTGAGGTGTACACCCGATATCCTTCCGCATCGGTACACCTGGTAAGAGAGAACACTCAACAAACCCCTCGCATCCGCTTTTCCTACACCAATGTGATTGTTATGGTCATAGCATTGACTATGCTCGTTTTATGCATGTTCTAGTTCAATATTGAAGATACTTTTTGTTTAAACTCAGGTTATTTCAACATGAATAACCTATCCCATTCCACTGTGATGGACCTACAAATTAAACTACATGTACAGAAAGCCGGATTTCTCCCTAAAAATAGTAAATCCCCATTCACCAAGATTCTTGTCAATGAAAAAGTCCGTTTAATCCTAAATAACTGAATCGTCCACCTTCTACACTATGTTACCATATTCTTGGGATGCCGAACCTGTCAAGCCACCCCCCCCCCCCTCTTCCCTTTTTTGACCTTTTTACTGCATAAACGCATGCAGTTTTAGTACAGTAGGATATCGGTTACCAAAGATATCAAATTCACAAACTCTGCTCATTTTTCATTACTGTTACTATTGAGCGATTGTTTGTAGGAAACATCAACACGTTTAACATTGTACAAAGGTCATTGTTTTCATGCCGGTTAAACAATGCTGACGCGCTCGGAAATGTAATGGACATAAGAAGAAAAAACAGATAACAAAGTTAGAAATCTTACCTTCTTCTACACACATCATTAATAGTGAAAGAGCTAAAAGTATCCCAGACATTGCCCATTTTGATAGATCCATGATCAATAGTAGCAGACGTCCTGTGCGGCGAATATGAGGCTGTACGTACACACAGGAGATCGCTTTGACGCGCTAAGATATATAGACGGTAATGCGGTGTACAGACGCTCTCCACACACTGGCGTATGTATTCACTGTAATAGTTACCTTTAGCGCATATACATACTACAACACCCTTGAGGCATTACCTGACCCAATGTCATTGCTGATTATAGAGAAGGGCATAGTAAGTCGTACTGTTATATTTAACAGTAGATTTAACAGGGGCGGATTCAGTAATCTAATAAAGGAGTTCACGTATTGTTCAGCGGCGGGTCCATTAATTCCAATATTTGGGGGAAAACGTAAAACCAAAAAAAAAAAAAAAAAAAAAAACCCCAGCCCCTAAAAAAAAAAAAAAAAAAAAACTCCAAAAACAAAACACCCCTCCCCCCCCCCCAAAAAAAACAGCACCAAAAATAAACAAAAACAAAAAAACAAAAAAACCCCAAAAATATATACAAATGTATATAAATCAAGCAACCCCCCCAAACAAAAACACAAATAAACAAAACAAAAACAACCCCCTAAAAACAAATACGTAAAAGATAAAGAAAAAAAACCCCACACAAACAAAACAAACAAACAAACAACCCCCTGAGGAATAGTAAATATTGGATTATTATAAAAGAATAACAGAATTAATCAATTATCAATAAGAAAAAGGGTGGTGTTGAACATCGATCACTATCTATATCCGTCACTGATGTGAAGGAACTTACAAAGTTAACTCATTCGTTTTCGTAACATAACGGATGCTTGTACTTGAGTTTGAGAGGGTCAATGTTGGTATATCCAAGTTATAAAGTTAAGTTGGATATGAGAATACAGCACGTTCAGTGTCGAATCTAGACGTCTAATTTTTTGCTGAAATAAAAGAACGATTTCATGAACTAAAAGAATGATTTCATCTGAACGTAAAGAAAGGCGGTGTATCTCACCGATACAATATTATATCACTTTTTTTTCAATTTGGAAATATTTCATATTTCACGTGGAAACAGTTCGAAATTTTGCATATGCATATCCGGGGTATCTTTCATAAGTAGTACATTGAAAATTATGTAAACTAACCCCACCCCATTTAAAAAAAATATATCTTAGGAAATATCACCATTTATTAAGAAAAATTCACAATTTAACGTCGATTATCTCAAGTTTGGTAATACAGCAATTTTGCGCGAGGAGGGATGCTATATTTAGCAGATCCGCGGAGAGGGGTGCTATTTAGCAGATCCGCGAGTAAGGATGCTATTTAGCAGATCCGCGGGGAGGGGTGCTATTTAGCAGATCCGCGGGGAGGGGGGTTGCCATATACGACACCGATAATACGCACCAAGTATATAAGGTGAAATATTTATGACAGACAATCAAGGTCAATATGAAGGTGTTCGAAAGTTCACGGTCTAAACATAGACGTTTTGTGGCGGAAGAATAACGTTGTACTTCAGTGTACAGACTCCTTCCACTTCAAAAGATTTATATTTGTCAATTATGTATATAGCTTATTTCTGACCTCCGGGTATGAGTCGGAGTTCGAACACAATCGATTCCGCCCGGAGTCCGAACTCGTGATGTTCATGTATATACATGTATTATATTATATTATGCCACTGGCAGATTTAGAGGGTGGCTGCAGGGGTTGCATCCCCTTTTGGTGGGAAAATTTTACCAAAACAGGTCATTTTCGACCATTTTAGGGCTGCAATTCTATCAGCGGACCGAATAGTGCAAAACATTAGTCATGGGAGGCTGTACACCCCCCCCCTTTTTTTTAGGTTGTTTTCCTCCAAATATTTCGTGTTCTCTCAGTTCAAGTAACGAGAAAGTTTCCAGAACTTAAAAAAGTTAGCTTTTACTGTTGAAACGAGACCAGATGGTTTGTGGAATGTTTGAATTGGATATGCATATTATTAACTTTTGTTCTTTACACAGTATTACAAGGAACTACACTACACAATATAAATGTCAATAAAATTTTACACAGTATGATATAAGATAACGACATACATTTACATGTTTTGTATATACCATTTCATTCACTCTTGTTGAAATGAGAATTATTGTAGGGATATTTGTCTGTAAATATTTTAAGTATCGGCATGAATCTGACTTCTCCTTGATATGAAAAAAATCATTATAATATATAAAAATGAAATCAAAAATAGACAGGTTTAAGAAATGGTGCAATCTAATAATCCTACTTCCGAAATTATTTTAAGTTCTCATACTACCATCAAGTATAATTATAATTGTAAAATGAATGTCAGCGGGAATTTGGATGACCACATGGGACATCCTTTCTTCTAGTCACTGCGCCCCTTTTCTCAATCTCATCTATCTTCAAGTATAAGCAAGTGTAGAATGAATTAATGGAAGATGTATGTTTATAAAGAATTTATACATCTCCATTCTAAAACGGGGAAAAAATATCTATCAAAGAACATAAAAAAGAATTAAACCACCGGCTACCACTGATACCATCAAGGCAATGCGATGGTATAGAGAGACAAGTCAAGACCTTATACGATCTGTACAATAAAAATTGATATGTAGTGACCCAGAAAATCAAGTATTTAATCCATAAAGGGGGCGAGGTCTACGGACTAGGGAAGATGTGTAACTTGAGACATTTAGCTCCCGGCATAGATTTAAACCTTACTTCTTGTCTACACTACCCAAAATACAATGTTTGTATCTGTCAACGGTACAGTGAACTTTATATCATAGTTGCCATTCCCTTGGTTCATTGTAATATCGAGGCCAAGCTCGCTTAAACTTTATGTCTACGTATCCCCTATAGATAGATACTGCATTAGCATAGATACAAATGACTTGCTGCATGCAAGTTGCATGATGTACTTAAAGTTCCATGATATTTTCTAAAATATGAAATATTTTTATAACTGCATTTTGCATGAAATTTACGATACGAATATATAAAGGGCTCTTTGCACCAACCCCGTCTTGTGATACCCACGGCTTATCACTCCTTCTCTCATTCAGGAGTGAAAAGCCGTGGGTATCACACGATGTGCCAACTCGGATCGATTACGATGTAAGATAATGGAATCAAATAGCAGGTAGGTAGCAAATGGAGACTGCAACCTGTGTGTTTACAAAGTTAACAATCGCAGATAAATCTCCAGAGGAGAAACCATTTTGGTTTGATTTCAAACCGTTTTATCTTATTTTATCTTTTTAGGGGATGCAATATAATTTCGAAAAAGATTCATCATCCTTTTGCTTTGCATTCGTGGTTCCATAAATTCTATCGAGTGGGGGTCCATCCACAGTGACTTTTCCGAGAGGGGGTCCATCCATGTTTTGTGTGGAAAATTACTTATTTTATATACAAAAATAACAAGCAAGGTAATTTTCGCCGAATCTCACGGTAGGTCCAGGTCAGAGGGGTGGACCCGCATATGCTTTGTGTTTTATCTGTGCCCAGCATTGCCGATGGATCTCATGCTGTATAATATTGGTAAGTGTGAATTTCGTGTATATCTAGCAGAAGCATAGTCGCAGAGTTGAGAATTAACTAGAAATTTAAGTCAACGTATCGACCATGCATTCCAAACGTAGATGAACTGCGAAAGCGTCGACTCATGATCAGAACTTTGTGGTATGTAATAATACGATTACACCTATCTCGAGGACGTTTATGTTCTTTACAATTCATACCTTATGTATTGTATTATGTAACTTTTGTATGAGGTAATGCCCGGATAATTCAACGTCGAATCTTCAACTGAAATTTCATAAAAGAACAACGTTCTATTGAGCAAACAAAAAGAAATTATGACAAGAATCTAATCTCTAATCAGGTGGCCCTACCACTCGGTAAGTTGAATTATTGAATACAAAGAAGAAACATTACGTAACATTAGAGAGTAAGTAGGAATGTCATTGTGTGGTGTTGGATTCAGGGTAGGTCCAGTCCGGTACCAGCGCAGGCAGTGTTCGCAGATTCCAGGGGCGGTTTTCGAGGGGGGTCCAGTGTTACTATAGAATTGTTAATCATGCGTAACTAAAATGAACAACAGTTTGCTATCTACCACCCACTCCACCACCCACCCACCCCTTTTTTTTTTGACATACAACTATAGAGTTTTAAAATATTTGCATGCCGATTTCCTAGAGAACGATTTCCATGCCGAGAACCGGTACACATCCTTTTTTGTTGTTGGGATGCGAAAGGTATGTTGTCCCCTTGTCCTGGTGTCTGTCGGGACTAGGTATTGTTCTGCTGGAATAGCCACTAGATTGTGCTGGATCTTGAATAGCAACAGAAGGCGGATCTTTACTCTTCTGATCTGTAGCGGTTCCCATCCCAGGGAGTTGACCTTGTTGGTGACACTGCCTGCTTTCCTATCCCAGTAGTTGCTTGTAGCGAATCGTGCCGCATTACGTTGGATTTTATCTGGTTGATCTGTCCGCTAGTGTGAGGGTCCCATACGGAGGCAGCGTAACCCAGCGTTGGACGTACAATGGCTTCGTAGGCTCTAACCCGTGTTGATGTTCTGCAATCTCTGAGATTTCGCTTTAGAAAGCCTAGAGTCCTATTGGCTTTCGCTGTGATGGCATCAATGTGCTTGTTCCACTTCATGTTGCTGCTGATTGTAACTCCCAGGTACTTGCTCGAGTCCACTACTTCTAACTTATGACTGTGTAGTCTGTAGTCTGCACTAATTGTTTTCCGCTTTGATGAGACCTGTATGACCACGCACTTTTCCGGATGGAAGGACATCTGTCACTCTTCTTCCCATTTCTCAAGTGATGTAAGGTCTTGCTGTAGACTGTTGCTGTCCTCTGTGTTGTTGATCGGGCGGTTCAGTAAACAATCATCTGCAAAGAACCAAGTTTCTGACTTGGTCACTCCTGGGAGGTCATTGATGGTACTCCTGATAGGACATCAGCACTAGATGAGACATGGCCGTCTAGAAGGACTTGTTGTTGTCTGTTGTTCAGGAAGTCCTTAAGCCATAGCAGAGTGTTGTCTCGTACACCATAGTACTGCAGCTTATGTAGCAATCTCTGATGTGGCACCTTGTCAGATGCTTTCGAGAAGTCTAGCAGAACAATGTCAACTTGGCCTGCCTGGTCTAAAGTGCGGGCAATACTGTCTATGGTGATGGCTAGCTGAGTTTCACAGGAACGCTTGGATCTGAAGCCGTGTTGACTGTTGCTGAGGATCGAGTGCTGGTCGAAGTGGTCCATTACCTGGCAGAAGATGGTGTGTTCCAGTAATTTACAGGAGATGGAGGTCAGGGAGACTAGTCTGTAGTTGGAGGCCTGATGCTTATCACCTTTCTTGTATACTGGAACAATAGAAGCTGATCGCCAGTCGTCAGGAATGGTGCCTTAATACAATGAGATCTGGAAGACTTTGGTCAGTGCTGGAGCAATTTGGTCTGCATATTAATGTATTAGCCTGTTGCTTTGTGGAAGTCGATGTTCCTGAGTAACTTGTGGACTCCTGCTTGGCTGACTTGGATTGAAGGCATCGCTGGATAAGGACTTGCACCTTTGTTTGGCATCCATGTGATATCCTCCCTGGTGTTGACGGAATGAAATTGCTGGTTGAGTATTTCCGCTTTGGATTCAGTATCATTGTAGAGGAGTCCAACAACCTAACAAAATCAAAATAGAAATGAGTCGGGATATGCCGGGGTGTCTTATTGTAATTATGTCCACTCTCGTAATAATGAGTCGGGATATGCCAGGGTGTCTTGTTGTAATTATGTTGTTTAGTACACTCTCGTAGAAATGAGTCGGGATGTGCCGGGGTGTCTTGTTGTAATTATGTTGTTTAGTCCACTCTCGTAGAAATGAGTCGGGATATGCCGAGGTGTCTTGTTGTAATTATGTTGTTTAGTACACTCTCGTAGAAATGAGTCGGGATGTGCCGGGGTGTCTTGTTGTAAATATGTTGTTTAGTCCACTCTCGTAGAAATGAGTCGGGATATGCCGGGGTGTCTTGTTGTAATTATGTTGTTTAGTACACTCTCGTAGAAATAAGTCGGGATATGCCAGGGTGTCTTTTTGTAATTATGTTGTTTAGTCCACTCTCGTAATAATGAGTCGGGATATGCCGGGTGTCTTGTTGTAATTATGTTGTTTAGTCCACTCTCGTAGAAATGAGTCGGGATATGCCAGGGTGTCTTGTTGTAATTATGTTGTTTAGTACACTCTCGTAATAATGAGTCGGGATATGCCGGGTGTCTTGTTGTAATTATGTTGTTTAGTCCACTCTCGTAGAAATGAGTCGGGATATGCCGGGTGTCTTGTTGTAATTATGTTGTTTAGTCCACTCTCGTAGAAATGAGTCGGGATATGCCGGGGTGTCTTGTTGTAATTATGTTGTTTAGTCCACTCTCGTAGAAATGAGTCGGGATATGCCGGGGTGTCTTGTTGTAATTATGTTGTTTAGTCCACTCTCGTAGAAATGAGTCGGGATATGCCGGGGTGTCTTGTTGTAATTATGTTGTTTAGTACACTCTCGAAGAAATAAGTCGGGATATGCCAGGGTGTCTTTTTGTAATTATGTTGTTTAGTCCACTCTCGTAGAAATGAGTCGGGATATGCCGAGGTGTCTTGTTGTAATTATGTTGTTTAGTACACTCTCGTAGAAATGAGTCGGGATGTGCCGGGGTGTCTTGTTGTAAATATGTTGTTTAGTCCACTCTCGTAGAAATGAGTCGGGATATGCCGGGGTGTCTTGTTGTAATTATGTTGTTTAGTACACTCTCGTAGAAATAAGTCGGGATATGCCAGGGTGTCTTTTTGTAATTATGTTGTTTAGTCCACTCTCGTAATAATGAGTCGGGATATGCCGGGTGTCTTGTTGTAATTATGTTGTTTAGTCCACTCTCGTAGAAATGAGTCGGGATATGCCAGGGTGTCTTGTTGTAATTATGTTGTTTAGTACACTCTCGTAATAATGAGTCGGGATATGCCGGGTGTCTTGTTGTAATTATGTTGTTTAGTCCACTCTCGTAGAAATGAGTCGGGATATGCCGGGGTGTTTTGTTGTAATTATGTTGTTTAGTACACTCTCGTAGAAATGAGTCGGGATATGCCAGGGTGTCTTGTTGTAATTATGTTGTTTAGTCCACTCTCGTAGAAATGAGTCGGGATATGCCGGGGTGTCTTGTTGTAATTATGTTGTTTAGTCCACTCTCGTAGAAATGAGTCGGGATATGCCGGGGTGTCTTGTTGTAATTATGTTGTTTAGTACACTCTCGTAGAAATAAGTCGGGATATGCCAGGGTGTCTTTTTGTAATTATGTTGTTTAGTCCACTCTCGTAGAAATGAGTCGGGATATGCCGGGATGTCTTGTTGTAATTATGTTGTTTAGTACACTCTCGTAATAATGAGTCGGGATATGCCGGGTGTCTTGTTGTAATTATGTTGTTTAGTCCACTCTCGTAGAAATGAGTCGGGATATGCCAGGGTGTCTTGTTGTAATTATGTTGTTTAGTACACTCTAGTAATAATGAGTCGGGATATGCCGGGTCTCTTGTTGTAATTATGCTGTTTAGTACACTCTCGTAGAAATGAGTCGGGATATGCCGGGGTGTCTTGTTGTAATTATGATGTTTAGTCCACTCTCGTAGAAATGAGTCGGGATATGCCGGGATGTCTTGTTGTAATTATGTTGTTTAGTCCACTCTCGTAGAAATGAGTCGGGATATGCCGGGGTGTCTTGTTGTAATTATGTTGTTTAGTACACTCTCGTAGAAATAAGTCGGGATATGCCAGGGTGTCTTTTTGTAATTATGTTGTTTAGTCCACTCTCGTAGAAATGAGTCGGGATATGCCGGGATGTCTTGTTGTAATTATGTTGTTTAGTACACTCTCGTAATAATGAGTCGGGGTATGCCGGGTGTCTTGTTGTAATTATGTTGTTTAGTCCACTCTCGTAGAAATGAGTCGGGATATGCCAGGGTGTCTTGTTGTAATTATGTTGTTTAGTACACTCTAGTAATAATGAGTCGGGATATGCCGGGTGTCTTGTTGTAATTATGCTGTTTAGTACACTCTCGTAGAAATGAGTCGGGATATGCCGGGGTGTCTTGTTGTAATTATGATGTTTAGTCCACTCTCGTAGAAATGAGTCGGGATATGCCGGGATGTCTTGCTGTAATTATGTTGTTTAGTACACTCTCGTAGAAATGAGTCGGGATATGCCGGGTGTCTTGTTGTAATTATGTTGTTTAGTCCACTCTCGTAGAAATGAGTCGGGATATGCCAGGGTGTCTTGTTGTAATTATGTTGTTTAGTACACTCTAGTAATAATGAGTCGGGATATGCCGGGTCTCTTGTTGTAATTATGCTGTTTAGTACACTCTCGTAGAAATGAGTCGGGATATGCCGGGGTGTCTTGTTGTAATTATGATGTTTAGTCCACTCTCGTAGAAATGAGTCGGGATATGCCGGGATGTCTTGTTGTAATTATGTTGTTTAGTCCACTCTCGTAGAAATGAGTCGGGATATGCCGGGGTGTCTTGTTGTAATTATGTTGTTTAGTACACTCTCGTAGAAATAAGTCGGGATATGCCAGGGTGTCTTTTTGTAATTATGTTGTTTAGTCCACTCTCGTAGAAATGAGTCGGGATATGCCGGGATGTCTTGTTGTAATTATGTTGTTTAGTACACTCTCGTAATAATGAGTCGGGGTATGCCGGGTGTCTTGTTGTAATTATGTTGTTTAGTCCACTCTCGTAGAAATGAGTCGGGATATGCCAGGGTGTCTTGTTGTAATTATGTTGTTTAGTACACTCTAGTAATAATGAGTCGGGATATGCCGGGTCTCTTGTTGTAATTATGCTGTTTAGTACACTCTCGTAATAATGAGTCGGGATATGCCGGGGTGTCTTGTTGTAATTATGATGTTTAGTCCACTCTCGTAGAAATGAGTCGGGATATGCCGGGATGTCTTGTTGTAATTATGTTGTTTAGTACACTCTCGTAGAAATGAGTCGGGATATGCCGGGTGTCTTGTTGTAATTATGTTGTTTAGTCCACTCTCGTAGAAATGAGTCGGGATATGCCGAGGTGTCTTGTTGTAATTATGTTGTTTAGTACACTCTCGTAGAAATGAGTCGGGATGTGCCGGGGTGTCTTGTTGTAAATATGTTGTTTAGTCCACTCTCGTAGAAATGAGTCGGGATATGCCGGGGTGTCTTGTTGTAATTATGTTGTTTAGTACACTCTCGTAGAAATAAGTCGGGATATGCCAGGGTGTCTTTTTGTAATTATGTTGTTTAGTCCACTCTCGTAATAATGAGTCGGGATATGCCGGGTGTCTTGTTGTAATTATGTTGTTTAGTCCACTCTCGTAGAAATGAGTCGGGATATGCCAGGGTGTCTTGTTGTAATTATGTTGTTTAGTACACTCTCGTAATAATGAGTCGGGATATGCCGGGTGTCTTGTTGTAATTATGTTGTTTAGTCCACTCTCGTAGAAATGAGTCGGGATATGCCGGGGTGTCTTGTTGTAATTATGTTGTTTAGTACACTCTCGTAGAAATGAGTCGGGATATGCCAGGGTGTCTTGTTGTAATTATGTTGTTTAGTCCACTCTCGTAGAAATGAGTCGGGATATGCCGGGGTGTCTTGTTGTAATTATGTTGTTTAGTCCACTCTCGTAGAAATGAGTCGGGATATGCCGGGGTGTCTTGTTGTAATTATGTTGTTTAGTACACTCTCGTAGAAATAAGTCGGGATATGCCAGGGTGTCTTTTTGTAATTATGTTGTTTAGTCCACTCTCGTAGAAATGAGTCGGGATATGCCGGGATGTCTTGTTGTAATTATGTTGTTTAGTACACTCTCGTAATAATGAGTCGGGATATGCCGGGTGTCTTGTTGTAATTATGTTGTTTAGTCCACTCTCGTAGAAATGAGTCGGGATATGCCAGGGTGTCTTGTTGTAATTATGTTGTTTAGTACACTCTAGTAATAATGAGTCGGGATATGCCGGGTCTCTTGTTGTAATTATGCTGTTTAGTACACTCTCGTAGAAATGAGTCGGGATATGCCGGGGTGTCTTGTTGTAATTATGATGTTTAGTCCACTCTCGTAGAAATGAGTCGGGATATGCCGGGATGTCTTGTTGTAATTATGTTGTTTAGTCCACTCTCGTAGAAATGAGTCGGGATATGCCGGGGTGTCTTGTTGTAATTATGTTGTTTAGTACACTCTCGTAGAAATAAGTCGGGATATGCCAGGGTGTCTTTTTGTAATTATGTTGTTTAGTCCACTCTCGTAGAAATGAGTCGGGATATGCCGGGATGTCTTGTTGTAATTATGTTGTTTAGTACACTCTCGTAATAATGAGTCGGGGTATGCCGGGTGTCTTGTTGTAATTATGTTGTTTAGTCCACTCTCGTAGAAATGAGTCGGGATATGCCAGGGTGTCTTGTTGTAATTATGTTGTTTAGTACACTCTATAGTAATGAGTCGGGATATGCCGGGTCTCTTGTTGTAATTATGCTGTTTAGTACACTCTCGTAGAAATGAGTCGGGATATGCCGGGGTGTCTTGTTGTAATTATGATGTTTAGTCCACTCTCGTAGAAATGAGTCGGGATATGCCGGGATGTCTTGTTGTAATTATGTTGTTTAGTACACTCTCGTAGAAATGAGTCGGGATATGCCGGGTGTCTTGTTGTAATTATGTTGTTTAGTCCACTCTCGTAGAAATGAGTCGGGATATGCCAGGGTGTCTTGTTGTAATTATGTTGTTTAGTACACTCTCGTAGAAATGAGTCGGGATATGCCAGGGTGTCTTGTTGTAATTATGTTGTTTAGTACACTCTCGTAGAAATGAGTCGGGATATGCCGGGGTGTCTTGTTGTAATTATGTTGTTTAGTACACTCTCGTAGAAATGAGTCGGGATATGCCGGGGTGTCTTGTTGTAATTATGCTGTTTAATCCACTCTTCGTCTACATGTCTGATGGAACTCTTGGCATAGAATTGTTTTTTAAATATTACTCCTCTTTTTCAGATACCTCAATGTCTTATATTCGATTAATGTCCTTATCCTCTACTGTATATTGAAATTAACGAGAGAAGTTGGTCATATAAAGCCTAAATAAAGTATCTTTGTGTCATTTTTCTTTTAAAGCTTAGTCCATTTCTTTTTCATCCAGTTACGCCACCGAGGGGGGGGGGGTTAACTTGCAATGATTTCGGGTACGGACGTGCAGATGGATTCGCTGGCATCCTATTTCCCATTCATATATTGAGCTGAAGTGTAAAAATACTGACGAATAGTGTTGACATATTTCATATAAACTTTTGCGTAATATGCAATAAAAAGTGTCGTATCAAAGATGACAACAGAATAAATTTACCACGAATAGGCTTGCAATCAGTTTCTGCATTCCAGATTCTAGTGCAAATATCTCTTTTCTTAATCTCCACATGATACGTATTCATATATTTTGTGATTTAATACAGTCAAGTCCGGTGAAGTGACGCAGCCGGTGGAAGTGACGCAGTTATACGTGACGGATTTTGACGTAATACTTGACGTATTATTCAGAAGATACAATTGTGAATTGACCAAGTAATTGTGAATTGACCGAGGTATGTATAAATGTGAATTATTTCTTCCTTTTACAGAATGGTTGTTTATTAAACGCATCGAATTTCACAACATGTGCTCATTGTTTACACTATGACGACACTTTCTAGCTCATCAATATTCACGAAAGTTGCAAAAGATGGCATTGCACTTTGTTTACTCGCCTTGCATTTACATCGTTTCTTAAAATGTGTTAAACACATCCCAATTTATCCACTTAATAAAATATAATTCATAGAAATCATATCACCGGACAAGATAGGCACTGTCATTTGCATGCAGGTGAGTCATTTTAACATTGTTTACGTTCAGCTTTGTACGTTTTAGTGACTAATTATGATAATTATTTTTAGATAAGAGTCTGAAACAATAATTCATGAAAACAAAAGTTCGTTGTATTGAAGAAATGTTAACATAAATATACATTAAATGCATAAGTGCGTCACTTCACCGAACGGCATCGTAGAAAGATACACATTGATGTATACTGATGGAAAAAAATGATACCCATTAATATATTGGGGTGGCCTTAAAAGTATACCCCATTCCAGCCGCACGTCTGTATATACCTTTATATAGGAAGTTACTCCCTCCCCACGAGTGAACCTTTTTTTGGAATATGACAGAATAGCACGGTTTACCGGATTTGATTTTCCCGCGTCTCAACTCTGCATATGTCTGTATCCGGTTTTGTCACTAACGAATCGGAAACAAAACAACACCGAATATTGGATGCATAATCCTTAATTTAAGTCAGAAACAGGTAATTCGTAACGTGTAACATTTCTTTAATAATGTAACTGTGTACCTGTTTGGGCAGATTTTAGTCTCAAATGACATTTTTGCCTGTATATCGAATTTCCTCTGTACACCCTCTCCACAAGGGTGAGCTTACATTGAGAAATCCCAAGACCTAATCCATAACAGACTAGTAATATGTCAATAGGTAAAAGGGAAGACTCGTATCACAGGGGTGACCAACATCAAACCTCGATATCTCCGCTAATTTTGCACACTTTGACGTACAAACACCTGGTACCGATTGATCAGGAGAGTCTCTTCTTTTTGTATATATACACTTTGTTACTATTTACCCATATAATCCATCTTTTTATGCACGATTATTTCACTTTGCCTCCAAACGGAAGGTTAATGGATATATCGTGCTATAAATAACGCCGCAATTACCTTTAATCCGAGTCCGCAGCAAATCTCCTAGCAACGCATCATTCGTGTTCTCTCAGGACATAACATTAAGAAAGTAATCGAGTCAGAAGATATACAGTAAAATCTGCGGGAAAAATAACGTCACACCGACTTCGAAAATTGATGTTTTGGTTGGCAAAATCATAACTGTTAACACAAACTGACGTCAAAGACAATCAGTTTTTTATTAAGATGTCAAATATTTTATGGGAAATGTTTTTATTTGCCACAAAAACATTGGTCCTGCAGTAACAGTGAAAGGGTCTATAATGACAATGTATATAGACACAATTTTTGGAATATTAATAAATTTGGTTCCTTGTAATTTCGGTATCTTGATTGATAATCATATATGATGAAATTATACAGTAAGGTACTGAAAAAACAAGGTCCCAAAATTACCAGGTACCAAAGTCACCAATTGTATACATCCCAAATGAGACTATTTCACAAACGCTTAGATGATCCATGCAGACTGGTGACTTGTTATGAATTATACTCCTTGGGCTTTATCTTCTCTTTCTAAGTAAAGTAATCTTTTATTTTACCATGATTATTTTCTTAAATTAGAAAATAATTAGATATATATCATCTCTGTATGCTTCTTCATTGAATTCAAATGTGGATTTCAAAATATTTATAAGGCCACATCAAATTTATCATTAGTTCTTCAAGAGCGACCGCACCTAAAATTGCCAATTTCAAATTTTAATATTAAAAAAATAATCCCGCACAAATTTTCCAATCGAACGCCAAGAAGTATTTTTCCTTCTAGATTTGACACTAAGCTTCTTTAATATGCTTTAAAAAAGATGTTACTGGTCTTCATAAACAACCTGATAGATTCCCAAGTCAGAATTGTACACCAAATTGATGATGATTTGCGTTTAAAGCTTCAAAAGGAATCATTTTTTATTGCTTAAGACATCGATATTTTCAAAATGAGGCAGATCTTATAAATATTTCATAACTTCCATAACTCTATAGGTCCTTATTTTGCCAAACTTTTGTAATTTGAAGTTCATTTTGAAAATTAATTTAATTTATTTTTGCGTCCGCGCGCCCCTTAAAATTATCAAATACGTCTGAAAAACTAATAGTTAATTTGGTGTGGCCTAATAGTATTTGTAAAAAATTACTGAAAAGTTGCATTATGGCCTAGGATAAAACTAAAGTCATAACCTACTGGTATTTTGCATTCGGAATCTCTTGCGCCTCTGCGCATAAAAGAATACTGCAATATGTAAAACTCAAAATGGATACATACAGTTAATAAGTTCTATTTTCTAGGTACCAAAATCACCTGACACCCTATTTTCAGATCATGTTTAACTTTTAGGTAAATGAGGCTCTGATGCTGTATGTGTGTAAAACACCTATTTTGGGGTAAATTTATCAGCCAATACAATTTAGTGCATTCTAACATCAAATAGAACATCTGACATAGACATTAAGCACATTTGAATTTGAGTTTAAACAGTGAAGATAGATTTGATAATTTAATGATTAATCCATTAGATTAATTAACATGTCTAGCACTGCAAAAGTCATTTCATGCACATGATTATGATTATATTCCTAACATACAAACTACATTTTAAGGTTTGAAATTTTGTCTTTATGACAGAACTTTATGTCAAAAGCAAGATGAGTCAACAAAGAGTGGACAGGCAGTTGTCTAAGATGACAGTTGCTAGTGGTACAGGTACTGAAGAAGATGATGGCAAACTGGCAAAAGCAGGACGGTATGTCTAGTTGTACATTTTACAAAAATACAGTAGTAAAATTGAACAATTTTAAGCCTTTATTTGCAATGAGTTAAAACGTAAAAAGTTTTGTATATGCATTATATTTGCAGTATTTTATATTAATTTTGTTACAAAATCTTTGTTTTTGCAGTAAAATCAAGAGAAGTATTGCAAGTTTCTTTGGACTTGAAGATGATGATGAGGGGGTGCATACCCAGAGATGGCAGAATAGACGTATGCATTATTACAAGAAGAATCTTAAGGATGAAGTCTTACAAAAAGGAACAGATATCAAAGTCAAAGATGATGTTGACACTGATATCAAGTATATTCACGACCCATATCGCCTGCCAGGGAAAAGTCAGGTGTCTTCAAGAAGAACTACACCACTCTCTAGCACGAGTACTTATGTGAGGGGTCGAGGGCCTAAAAAGCTACGGAAAGAATCAGTAGCCAAGATGACAATGAGAGGAATGATGTCAATTACGGTGAGTAACACATTATTATGGAAATACTTTTGGATATATAAAAATCTTTGCTAAGAAAGTGATGGTTTAATATGAGTTAAGGAATTCATTGAGATCAATAAAAAAATAATAATTTTGTGATAGACATATTACATACTATGTATCTAATTGTCATGCTTTGATTCAGGGAACAAGATCTAAGCTGAGAAAGAAGCAAAGTGAACATAAGAAGAGTTATGGTCCAGGAAGCTTTGGTGCCGATTATCCAGATGATCTGTCAGCTAGCCTTAATTATCATGTAAGTCATCATTGATAAACTCTGGATTTGATCAGACAGTGTATATATTAATTAACAGGGATAACATTACATGTATAAACTTACTTAAAATATTTAACCTTTAGTTGATAGGTACACAATTTTATGACAATACATGCACTGGAAATAATAGTATGCAGAAAAAATACTACATGTATATGCATGATATCCATGCAATGTCCGAGCTAACTTCTGAATATGGACAATGGACCCTTGAAATGAACTATCAAAGATAAGAATGAACCAGTGTTTCATATCCTTTCTATATGAGATCCTAAATGCAGAGATCAGAAACACTTATTACATATTATCTTGATTATATTATAGATGATAGATTGCCCTTAAACTATGTTGTTCTTCTGAATACCAGACACACGTCTAAAGCAGACAAAATATCTGCCCCTGTGACTATCTGTTTTGCGACATATTTCAATATACAGTCAAACTTCGATATCTTGACATCATGGGGACCGAGAAAAATATGTCGAGATATCAGTAGGTCAAGATAGAACTGAGAGTTAAAAAGGGAAACGTTACGTGTCAAAGTTGTTTTTGATAATCGCTAGTTAGAATATAAATGTAGCCGCCTAATAGTGTAGCAATAAGAAAGATATGAGACGCTTTATTGTTAATGGTTGTTTTATTCACATGTGATAATAAATTTACGATGTTTTATTTCACTATTAATAAGATAATTCGTCTCGTTAGAATGAATAATGAGTTTACGTTTTACCTAACCATTTCAATTTACCTGACCATTGGGGCAGGGATTTCCCGGGTAGGGTAGAAGAACCTGTCTATGACATCGCATACACGTAGACGTATTTGATGACATACTGAGAATGAATGCCCTTTTAAATGTGATAGATAAAATTTGACATTAGCCAAAGCTTATTCTTGTAAAATGAATTACCAATGTCATCTTTGAATGAGCATTTGAAAGTTATCTGCAAAGATTATCCAATTTCATCATTTAGGTAAAATACTTTTGACAGCTTACACATATATGAAGCCGTCGATGTACAGGTCATTACAGTCAAGTAATTATGTGTATCTTTTACCAGTTTGTCAATTAAGGCTTGCTCTTACATTATTAAGGAAAAAATTTTGGACCAACGATTGACGTTGAGATGTATCGAGGTATCCAATGTCGAGATAATTTAGTTAGTGCTGTTGAATCCTTTTATCGGTGAAAGGTTTTTTAATGAATTAAAAGAGCTTCCAAATTTAAAGTGAATTATAAGATTAATCTTTAGAGAAAAATCCTAATAGAAGCTAAATAATTATCAGCTGTTCTTTATGAGAAAATCTTCCACATATCTTGACCTTGGATAATGACATTCCAACATAGTATCTTTAAGACCTGTTTATCACTTAATAAACTTGTCAGAGTGTTGATTGAAGTTTGTATCAGTTGATTGAACGTTTTTAGTGCTTGTAATCCTCATAGTGTGATTGTTTTCAATCTTCATTGTAGGTGCCAGAGGATGCATTCAGCCTAGTGGATGATGTGTTTTATGATGAACCAATATTACCCCTTGATCAACGAATGGCAAGAATTGGAGAGGAATCTGAATACATGGAAATGTAAGAAAATGTGGAAAAATTGGCGTATGTCTAGGATATTCTTTATAAGTACTGATATACTTTTCTGGTTTTAACAATGAATGTTATAAGCACCATAAATGAATAAGCACCATGTATCCAGGGATATATCTGGAACTTGGGCTAGATGGGCCAATGGCCCATCAAGACCAAACATAGTGGGCCGGGGGTATGGGGGCCACCAAGGCCCCCATTGGGTCCAGGGCAAAGCCCTGGTAGGAGGTTCAGGGGGGCAAAGCCCCCCCCCCCCTAATCTAAAAGGGTCTTTTGTGAAAAATATCAAAAATTTTATTTTTAGATCTTAGAAAGTAGGTAATTAAAACAAATATGCAACAAAAATCAAGTTTAAATGATAGGTTTATTTCATTTCAAACTCATCTATTGAAAAAGAATTCTTGTTTTTGACTTCCTTCAGCCATCAAGTTCTTCATTAGAATCAAAATTATTCAAATCGGGACCATTTGCTGTGGTTTCTTTGTGGCAGTTGCCATTTCGATCGCTATCATTACATGCATACGTATATATGCCATTTTGATCGCTATCATTACATGCATATGTATATATGTAAACACTACAGAATCCTTTAAGCGCTTGGTTGACTGAACTACTTTTAATCAATCAGTGGTCATGTTGCATATTACTTTCGTTATAATCAACGAACCATAGCTGCGTTTGTTACCAGAAGATCGTGAAAGACTAGGTCCGTAATGCAACCATGTTATGCATCAAATTTTATTTAACTGCGTCAGTTTAGCCCAGACATTTGATTTAATTGCGCCATCTGAGCATTTTATGCATGAAAATTGCAATGGCGCGGCCCAAATCAATCCCTGGTATCAAAGACATTTTTTATAGAGCTATACAAATGAGTTATAATTCCAAGCAGTTTGTTTATGTTTAATATTGGCTTAGGTAACACTTGTGTGGAATTTAAAAAAATTAATCAAGTCTGAATAAAAAAATATATAAAATGGCTTAAAATTTATTAATTATTTTGAAGGCCAAAAGGAGGATGGAGAAGGTCCCCACCTAAGGCAAAGCCTTCAATTGCAGGCACTGCAGATTTTGCCATGCGTAGAATTGCTGACCCTGTAATGAATTCCGTATTGGAAGCAGATAGGCGAACCTACGGTATGGGCTTTGTTGGACGACTCTTCAACAGGAGCTTTAGAAGTGAGCGTATGAATTCCTATGTCAAGACACAAATTGACAGCATTGATAATCATAGGTAAAAATAAGTGTTGTCTTTAATTCTTTGTTACTTCCTGTTACAATTTTCAAAGTTTCCATTTCTTTTGTAGAATATTTATGATAATTATGCCACTTGATATCAGAATGAAGTATGCAGAGTTATCTGCCTTATTCAAAATCAGGATCTAACATGGCTGTTCAGGACTGACAACAAATAAACTCAATATATCTTGATCAAACTCAATATAGATATTGGGGTTCATTGCACATTTGTTACTTTTATCTGTTTGTATAATCTTATTAAAATCAAATTTTCTGCTACATTAAAATCTTATTTCAATATTAAACATGATCATGCAAGAGTATAATAATGATAATATTCAATACATTGTATTGTTTAGACCCATGTCATTAACATACGGTATGTAGTTAGAATGTTCATGACGGAATTGGAATTTCATTATGTTTGACACATTAGGTTCAGTATCAGACAGTGTGTGAAAACATTAATGGATAGTATACATTTAAAACTTACACTTATTATAACTATTTGCTATTATTTTCAAATACTTTAATTATTCCTGAATTCTTTCTGTTATCAGACCGTATTTTACCTATTGGGTGACCTTTGTTCAGACCCTCATCTTCATTGTGACTGTAGCAGTGTATGGTATAGCACCAATAGGTGTAGATGAGACCACCACAACTGCTATTGTAAGTATAAAAACACAGTGTGAACTTAACATTACATTATATCTGTATGACCTCAGCTATATATTATTTAAACCAGTAGCTTTCATATTTGAATCATTAAAACTTATTTTGAATAGAGTTAAAATGTATTCAGAACAGATGCATTTCCATATAATAGTATTAGGAAAAGTCATCGAAAGTTTTTGCGATACATGTGTTTTATTTTCATGTTTTGTTTTGGTAGTGGTGGTAACGAGGGATGGAGGAGGTTATGAGCATATGTCTATATGTAGAGAACATTTAAGACACAAATATAAGCATTTCAAATGGTTTTTTTTGGGAAACTGAAATGTCAAGTGATCATTTATAAGAACATTTTAAAATTTATTAATTAATCAGCCATCCAGAAAAGCTGCTCCTGGCACCCTCTGTACTAATGATATTGGATGTGGGCTCTTGGTGATCTGTAGTCCATACATAGATTTGGTCCCCTGCATTAGCATTAAGTACTACTGTTGTAGACCCCACATTTAGAGCAAGAGAGTCATCAGAGTCCCCTATCACACCTCCATATACTTTCCCATTCACCACAAGATCCGTAAAAACATGTCCATGTCCACTAGCTATCACAGTCCAGGTGAAGGCATATAATCCAGAGATAGGGACGGTAAATATGCCAGAGGTTTCATCATAAGCATTTCCCATGTTGAGCTGTACTCTGTTGAAGAGAATTACATGGTGGATCCCAGGGTTAGCATGGGTGCTGGACAGATGGGCATAGAAGGCAACTTGAGGGTTGGAAGTTACTCTTTTCACTAAATTTCAAGAATAGATAGAAATTAAAGATAGAAATGATAAATATATAAAACATATATACATGTATATATATATATATATATATATATATATATATAATACTTTACTGTTTTGTTACAAAAAAACATTAGCTTTTTAAAAGAATTTCAAGTTTCTAAAATAAATGCAATGTACTTTATATAGATGGTTCTTCAGAACGTCACAACTTATTCATGTCAAGTGCTCAGATACTTTATGATTCCCTATGTGTAAAGTGATATGCCAGTGCTGACCACATAATTGCATCAATAAAATGTGATGGCCATTGCATTGTTGGCATTTTAACAAGTGATGACAAGTGCTGGCTACATATATATGTTTCATAATAATTTATTAGTCAGTTGTTATTTGTAATTGGCAATAATCACAATTTACCTGGTTGATACATGTCAGATAAGTCCCTCCCATGCATCTCTAATGATTCTTGAGAAGTATTCATTTTCAACATTGCTGTTCTGCATACACTGTCAAGGTGCTCTGTTTGTTTTATAAGGTTTGATACGAGGTGTTGGAGTTGCTCAATGTGCTCAGAATGAAGTCTGTCCTTCTCTGTTAATGTCTGTATCTCTGTCTCCTGACTCCAGATTTTCCTGGAGAGAGCCTCCATCCTGTCTTCCTGGTGTTGTAATCTGTACTCCAGTATTTCCACCTTTTGTTCCAGTGTATTTTTATGTGCATTGCTAGCATGTGCATACTGTATCATGATAAAACAGAAGTAGAAAGTCAGTAGAGATAATGCAGAATACTCCATGTTGATATGTTTATCAGGACTGATAATATTGTAGAATATACTGTTATGGAATGTGATTAATTTATGCCTTATCTACTTTGCCCTACTTAACTCTGTGATCTTTATCATTGACTCCATACCTGGTCATTGACAGAGGAAGAATTGGAACCTGTGTTATCTGAGAAAAGTTGGGTCTTTTGTTGTTGTTGTTTTTTTTTTTTGACATTACAATAAATTCTTTTGAATCATAATTAATTTTATCTTGTTGCACAAATCTCACAATACATTTCTATGAATTTCATGTTTTCAGATAAATACAAATTGTTACTGAACTTAAATTTTTAGAGATTATGAAATGAAATTTCCCTGGCAGTTTTTCTCATGTGGTCATAAAAGAAAACACCAAACTATTGTCTGTTTCAAGAGAAATCTTCATAATGAGAGTTTATCCAGCATAATGAGAAAGCATATAGTTATCTATCTAATACACTATTTCCATGTTTTCTTCGAAAATTAATCAACTTAAAAATTTCTCATGATAAAATGTGAATGTTTAATGATGTATTGCTTGAAAGCTTGTCATGATGTAAATTTGACATATTGATATCTTACAGGTACAAAAACCGAATTTAGCCTTCGAATCAGTACCCCATGTGGAAACAGATAATCTGTGGATTGGTCCTAAGCAGGTTACTTATTCTATCTTAGATATAACTGCTTATAATTGTTGCAGCGGTTGTGACGTAATTATATCAGCTGCTTGAAAACTAATCAGTATTACCATAACAGTGTCCAGTAGAAGAACTGTGTCACTTAATCCTGCTTATGTTAACTCTGTAAATAACTTGATCCATGAAAATTCTTTTATCTAATGAAATGATGATTTCACTTTATTCTGATTTTTCTTGATCTGCAGTTGGTATTTCCAAAAGTTATATTTCTATTGATAAAGCATTGTATTTTATTCTGGAAAAAATTCCTTTCAGAGTATTTATGTTATATGGAAATATACAGTAAAAGTGAATGTGTATTATTTTCTGTCAGATACATACATATATAAGACTATGATGTGATAAACATATTTGTTTCGTAGAGATCTTCAAAGTGACAGTGCATTCAATCTTTCAGGCTGACTTGATACATCTTGGTGCCAAATATTCCCCCTGTATGAGAAAAGATGAAAACATCTGGAAAGGCATCTACTTAGATCGCGAGGAAGAGAAAGAGTCTGCATGCTGTATCCGTGATGATGGCTCTGGATGCTTCCAGACAGTTCGCAGTAAATGCAGTGTATGTATTCTCCCTATCTGTATGAAAATGAAGGATGTTTCATATTGTTAAGCCTGATATTGCCTTCTTTTTTGCATGATTTATAAATATTCCCCTTTCCTTTTTGCAGAATGTTTCTTCTACATTTTACAAATACAACTCCACAGCAAGATCTGATGGTTTTACAGGAGGAAGTGTTTGTGGACAGGATCCTAAGTAAGAGTTGTCTTTCATTTAAAGAATTTGAAATACATTTAATGTAGTGCCAGATGATTTATTACAATTTTGTTAACAAATATTTGATTACTACTCACTAAACATCTTTGAATTTTATTTCTATTTGATGCATGACAGTGTTCATTAACAGCAATTTATAATGGACATGGAAGCATATCGCCTGTATTATTATGATTAATGTTTTCAGGTACTGCAAAAACCCTGCCTCTGTTGCTCCATTTCAGTGGAACAAGCAAGATATTACAAAATGGCCTGTAAGATTCTTTTTATCATTGTGCAATCTCTATGCAAAATACAGTGTGATATAATTATATTATTAATAATTGTACTATCTTACCGATAAATTTATGTAAGTCACTGCTGTGTAAATGTAATTATATAAAAGTTAATTTTTTCACAATCTTCCACCACTTTGCCTTTATCAAATCTAATAATCAATGTTAATTTCTGAGGATTTTACTTAGCTGAGAAATGAACATTGATTATTTCTCTTGATACAGGTCAAGTGGTCAAAAATTTGTGAAAAATGTATCTTTCATGTATTATGCATAGACTTCACTGTGGAAAATTTCACTTGCATCATTGTCTCTTTTTGTGCAACTTTTTAAACTAAAGTTTATAATTATTTTATGTAGGAGTGTACATTTGTATTATATTTAAGGTTGTTAAGTAAATCTTACATATTTTACAGTATTGTACTGACACCACAAAACCCTCAGGTGGAGCATCTTCTAAAACTGACCGCCACATGAGCTGTGATATCACGGGAAGACCTTGTTGCTATGGGATACAGGGAGAGTGCATGATTACTACTAGGGAACATTGTGACTTCATTAAGGGCTATTACCATGAGGACCATTATTTATGTTCACAGGTGGGACACCTTATGGTTTTCAGATTTCTTTACCACATTGATTGGATTAATGCAAAATATATTATTTCAAAATCATAGGACTTTAAATGTATTTCATTATTCCTATTCAAAGTAACCTTCAAACATAATACCGAATAAAAATTTTGTGCTAAAAAGAAAATATAAAACAGAAGTAAAATGAAGTGCCAAGACCTTGATTCAAAGTCAAGACTACTTTTGTATTGATCGGTATGATTTAGGAACTGTTATGTTTACTCGTTATACAGTTATAAGGTGTTCAAGTAATCTCAATATATTCAGAACAAAAAAAAAATTAACATCAATTTTAACAAAATTTGTTTGGTAAACATGAATGCCCCTGGCGGCAACCAAGTCCAGATATTGAAGTTTTTGAAAATAGGTTAAAGGTCACGGTCAAGGTCATGAGGTCAAAAATTACTGTAGTAATGGAAAGATCTTGTCACAAGGAATACACATGTGAAATATGAAAGCCCTACCTCTAAGGTTCAAAGGTTATAACCATTGTTAAAGTTTTAAATTTAGGTCAAAAGTCATGGTCAAGTTCATGAGGTCAGTTACCTTATAGTAATTTGAAAGGGCTTTATTAGTGGAGTATGGATGCCAAATATGAAGTCTCTATCTCTCACAGTTCAATAGTTGTTGCTAAGGTTAAAGTTGACAACAGACAGTCAGACAAACAAACAGGTCGTTGTTATATATTTCAAAATTATTCCAAATCATTATATTCAAAACCCATATGGAATTATTTATATGCAGTTGATATTAATATGTCTTATGTGTTGGTTGTAGGTGGAGTGTTTGGGGGATATTTGTGGAATGATTCCATTTTCTGACCCCTCAGCCCCTGACCAGTTCTACAGACTCTGGACATCCCTGTTTTTACATGGAGGGTAAGTTTTAAAAAACACTAAAATATTATAATTGTATAACTAAAGAACAAAAAAGGGATGATGTTGGCTTTATACAACTGCTACATCTGCTTTACAAGGGATATTTTAATTTAGCAGTTTTAAAATATGGTACATATTGTTACTTTTACCAGTGTCAAATCTCTTTACAAAAGATATCTTATTGATTAACAGCATGTTTCTTTTAATCAATAAAGTACTTTGGGGATGAACAATTCAAAAAATTATTTTTTCTTTCATTTTCGGGAATATTTTGGTAATATTACATGTATAATGAACAATCTCTGTCAACTGATCAGTTGGTATCTGACTTGAGAAAACTAAAATGGATTTTGGTGTCATATTTCTAGGCTTTTCCATTTGGTGATCACTATTGGTTTCCAGTTCCTTGTGATGCGTGATATGGAGAAACTAGCAGGTTGTATCCGCGTAGCCATCATCTATCTTGGCAGTGGTGTAGCAGGAAATCTTGCGAGCTCTATTTTCCTGCCTTATCACGTAGAGGTGAGTGACATCTACTGATAATATACAAACATTGTTGACTATTTCTAGAGGTATTTGTGATATTATACTTATTTCAAAACACTTTATTGATGCATCATACAAAGTCACTTTTTGTCATTCCTAGGTTGGACCAGCTGGATGTCAGTTTGGTATATTGGCTTGTCTCCTGGTAGAAGTCCTGCAGAGTTTACAGATGCTGAAACGACCTTGTGTTGCAATTCTCAAGATTGGAGGCTTCATCTTGTTCCTATTTATCCTAGGTCTTCTTCCTTGGATTGATAACTGGGCACATGTGTGTGGATTCCTGTTTGGGCTGTTACTGGCTTTTGCCATTTTGCCTTATGTATCATTTGGCGAGTTTGACAAAAGACGTAAATTGATTGGCATAATTTTATCACTGAGTGGAGCCATAGGGTTGTTCATTGTCCTGATTGTTCTGTACTACGTTTTACCCTTGTATAACTGCCCTGGATGTGAATATTTTAACTGCATCCCTTTCACAAAAGACTTTTGTAAGAACATGGAAGTGGCTCTCGATAGAAAGTCTACATATTCATCTAATTTGTAAGAGTAAGGCTTATATGTGGAATCTTGCAGCATTTCTTTTTTTTATTTTACAAAAATATTGCTTTTTCTTATTTCTTTTATCGGTGACTGGGAAGAAGCCACACTAAGCACTACAGATGGATGTACCGTATCAATGACAACAATAACACTTGAGTAATATCGTTTGCTAGCCAAGGGTTGTAATCCAACCCATCAGTATAAATCTTGGGATACGGTACTTGCACTACATGTTATAAGAATGTGAACGTTATCAAAACTTCCACTGGCCATTTATTGGTTTTTAAAAGCTTACTTTGATAAATGTTAACGTCACATTATTTACAAACTAGTCAAACTCTACCTATCTGTTTAAGCATATTAAAAAATAAATTCAAATACATGTATTTGCACGCTGCAAGTTTCTTTCCCACAAAAGCATCTTTTTCTTCTTTCAAGTTGTATCAGTAGCTTTAAATTTTTTTCAGACAACGTAAGTTGAATCCTTAGGCTAATAGGTGTACATTTAAGTCAACATATTGTTTACAATATCTACCAAAACAGCTCTTTTATACTATTGTTGGATTGGTCTATAACTTTTACTTTAAAAACCACGAATATAAAAACTATGCTGTATAAAGACAAAAAAAGAAAGAATTTTTTTATTTTATGATGATTTCACAGAATAGTAAGGTCTTATGAGTTCTAGACGTTTAAGTGTTGTCATTCATTGTTGTGTCTCCTTCACAGTCACCACATATATTCAATTAACCTATGCTCTAACTCAGGTTGTGGAAGTTGAAGAGGTCCGTTACTTTTTTTATAATCATAGTATTACTATTTACAATAAATGCATAATATAAATTTTGATATTATTGAGAATCTTAACAAATGTCGGACATTGTTTTTTATATCTTATACAAAGTGATGAGAGTTTCTTGAGATATACATTCTATTTGTATTAATAGCATATATCTGTGATATGAAGTAGAAATCTGTCAAGATTTTACTGTTGTAGTGCATTCAAGTATTTGTTTCCAAATTTTTAGGTACATTTTTTTTTGTATTTACATCTATCTTTTCTTATTTAAGATATATTTATAGTTAAAAAGTAGATCAAGAGTACATAATTTACTTAAGTATTGTGGGTTGAAATACATGTACACAAAAACTTGATTAGACATTAATAATTGTACACATTCTTTTATGATTAAACGATTTTTAACAAAATGGAGCAGACTGATTCAAACAGATTTATCCATTGAGCTTAGATGTTTTGATAGAGTCTATTAATTTTCAATCTATTTAATAGTTGTAGATGTTGAAGTTTCACTTCACCCCAAATTAAATATGTTTCAGATAACAATGCCTAAAAGTGTCAAGGAAAAGATTTCTCCTTACTTTGATATGTAAAGGTGAAATTATGATCCCAATGAAAAAGAAACTTTAATTAAAATTATCAGATGCTACATATTTACTTTGAAGCTGTTTTTTATACCAAGTCAGTCTTAGATTCTCATCATAAGATTACACACTTTCAAACATTCTTTGCTGGGATATTTTTGATTTGTATTTTCACAGTTTTAGTTTGGTTTTTTTCAGTATGTATTTCATATATAGGATAAATTTTGCTGTTAATTCTTGAAACATCAGTTTCTGTTTATAATGTTTAATAGGCTGACTATCAAAAACTAATTAATGCAGTACAGAGAATTCAGTACACCAATCAACTTGTCAGCATAGAAAACGATGTTTAGCAATCTTTTGATGGTTATTCTAATGACATCATAATCAAATGATTCTCGCAGTACGTCATCATAGTCATATTTTGCGCTAAAGTGCCTTACATTCAACAAAAGTGGATCAGTGATTTATCCTGTCAACTATTTTCAATTCTTCTCAATTGCATAAGTACCACAGACTACAGAAATTTGTGAAAAATTCTAAATTGTATAGTGTACTAATACCTTTCACAAGTGAGAGATGCCTCTGCTTTTTATACATGCATAGTTGTATTTGTTTCAATTTGCTTGAAGAACAAGAAATTAATTTGGCGTTGCCTTAAGTTAAAATCAAAACATTTTGTACTGTCTACATATATTTTGACATAACAGACTTCTAGATGTAGTCATTCCTTTTCATTCAATAAAAAATATTTCCTTGGAAAAAGATCTGAATTTATTTTATTGGAATATTGTGTTTTGATGGCACAATCACAGTTTGGCCGAAGCTCAGCAAATGATTTCAAACAATCCACGTACAGATACACTGAATTACTGTTATACACAGACAGTTACTACCTTGTTCACCACTTTGTTTGCGTAATGTTTAAACCTTAGAATAACTACATTGTCATTTTTCATTTAGTAAGTGAAAGAGTTACTGTTCTTGTCCGATTTCTCGTGGCTTCAGAATAAGTGCACGTTACAGGTTTTCGTTGCACATTCGTTAAACAAAACAATCGCCTGATGAATCTTCTACACGATTTTGATACGACGGAAAATATTACAGGATTTATTCCATGACTCACGAGTAAAAGACACACCTGAGAGAAATAATCTATTTCGGGAAAATCAGAATGAACCCCATCTCCAGATACAATCTTGATTATGAAAATCATATGTTGGAAAGTCACTGGCGCCAATGATACTGCCTGTATCGATAATATAAGGAACAATATTAAAGACATTCTTTTCGAACAAGCCCGTGTGTCTGAAAGCGATACGTTCAATTTCTTCAGTTTTGCAACATGTAAAATAACAATTGGACAAATTGTTCCAAGTAATAAATACATACCAGCACAAAATTCCACGATGTGTACTTGCGTTCCTGGTGGTGACAGGAATAGATAAAATCCATATCCGATCCCTAGTGTAATGCTTAGCAACCAAATAGCCCCTGAGAATCTTATTATGGTATATGGACGTAACAGTAGTCCATAGATTGGTCGCGAGATGATGACGTATCGGACACTTGATATTAAGACGATGTGACCACAAGACGAGTGCACAGAAATGAAACAAAGCGATAAACATATTCCAATCAGAGTTTTATTATCTGGAAAATGGTGAAAAAACAGAACAAAGTATCTCACTAATATGGCAACGATGTCCGCGAATGCTAAGCAGGAGAAGCTAACAAACGTCGGTGAATGTAGACGAGACTGCAATCCTATCACGATACATGATGCAATGTTTCATATCAGACCCACGATGGTCAGAAATGATCCGAGTATCAAGACATGGACCGGAGGTGGAGGATATTCCGGGATAGGGAAATCGGCCATATGGTGTTCCGACATATTCGGCAATTTAATTCCTCAAATTTGGTTCCATCATGGGTTGACATACGACAACAAGCTTAAGTAAGTATGGAAGACGTGTTTGCAACTATTCTGATGTAGTTTTGCTAGCCGTGAAGCCACCATGATCTACGGAGCAGGTTAGCAAAGACAGCACATATTGATGTAATGTACCTGTTTACACATCATTAGCAACCCATCATTATATTTACGTTATACAATAGGTCGGTTGTTATGCACAGTAGAAGCAAAGTCATACACACAATTACATTATTTGTCGACGAGTCTATGCCATCGGTAACCAGTTGGGTTTTTTTTTTTTTTGGGGGGGGGGGGGGGTAGTAATCTTATCTATTGCTTTTTTGCAAATGAATTAGCGTATTTGCACCGATAATTTGTATATCCATTGAAGTTATAAAGGATGGGGAGGGAGGCATATATACTTGCAATCTTTATATTGGATATATTTCAATGGTTTTGCATCGTATCAAAACTTGACTACCCGCACACTGTTAGTTGAAAGTAGATGCATACAAGAGAGGATGAGGTGTGATATATTACATGTAGCCGTGGGTATACCAGTTTCACCGTATTTCGGCGTCCATGGACAACGCATTTTCAGACCGTATCTTAAACTTAATTTTGGCTTAGGATGATGGTACTGCACAGTATGGATGTCCTTACCATGAGCATAATTCATGTATTACGAAATTGATGTGGCTATGGGAAATTCTAGACAACAGTTTGTGTGGAAACAAGAAAGTTGCATTTAAGATACGATACATATTTGCAAGAAAAAAGAGGAGTTACTGGCTCAGTTATGTGACAGAAGTCACCATGGAGTTATGCAATACATGAATATAAATAATATACTAGCACATAACAAAAATATTTGATTGTAGTGCAATTACGATACCGACTTAAGACGGTCATTTAATTTGACAAAAGCCAAACAAATGGTGTGGTTAACCGGTTTACGGGCCCATCTTTCCACTCACCATAACAGCAGAACAATCAAAGGACGTACATTTAAAAATTTATAAATAATCCTCCATGTAAAGAACAAAGGTGAACAGGTATCGCATATTGAGAGGTCATAAAAATATAAACACGTAAGATATTGTAAAACACATAATGATATAAAATATATGCGACATCAACATGATAAACCGTGCTCTGCCAGTCTGAAAGCGAGCTAAGACGCTAGATCTGTAGGAATCCCGACTAACAGTCAGAGGGGACGGGGTTCAGGACCATGTCTCCTCTGAAAGTGGTTTGGACAAGGCCCATCATATAGTCCCCACCGCCCTGTTAGTCAGCGTGCAACGTTGAAGTAAAAGTCTGCATAAGGCTGTAGAGGGGCCAAATACAAGACATATAGTCTTTTTTATGATCTCAACGTCATATTGTATATATAGAAGACGTTTGACTATTTTATTATATGATAAAATAACGTTTAACACATTTATAATCCAGAAAACATTTCCTTTCTCGATGTTATGCGACATTTAGCCTGTTGCCCTAAAAGTTAATAAGGCAAATGTTGTGCCGTCGGTTATAGAGCAAGAAATTCCATAAAAATATAATCTGAGAAACATTTTCACTTATCAATGCTACGTGACCTTGATCTTTGGAACATAAAATGAATAGGGCATATCTTCAGCTCATGGGAATATTGAATGAAGTTTCAAAACAACACGTCATGATGGTGCA
This sequence comes from Pteria penguin, assembly GCA_035048485.1. Classification (NCBI taxonomy): domain Eukaryota; kingdom Metazoa; phylum Mollusca; class Bivalvia; order Pterioida; family Pteriidae; genus Pteria; species Pteria penguin. The sequence continues at coordinate 42,531,343 of CM068580.1, read as the reverse complement.
CGTGTGTGAAATTAGTTATACCCTTAAAATATTATCACTTGTCAGTGCTCTGTGACATCGACATTTTGAAACCAAAATCCTCAGCTCAGCTCATAACAAACAACATGATACGTATGTAAGGTGGTATGTAAATCTAGCTATAGTTCAAAAACCATTTTCACTTACCAGAGCTGTAACCTTGACCTTCGGATCCCCAAATAAATAATGTATATCCTCGTCTTATAGGGAGTCTGTATGCATCACAGATCTATAGGTTAATATTTCTTAATTTGTAAATTTTCATCCTGTCGATCACTCTTTAATCCATCTACGTCTATATTAACATTTCACTTACATAGTGCCTCCACCTGCTTGGTGGATTTTAAAACAGTCCCAACTAAAGCATTATGTCAACTTCTACCTTGACCTCTGCTTAAGATTCCTTATGATATATCATATAAAAAGATAAAGTATCACGTAATCATTCCGAGAGATGTATTACACTATTATTTTAATGATTCTTCTAGTAGCTCTTCACTAAGAGTTAAATGCAATGGCGACAATTTATGGCCAAATATTAGGGTCAATGTCAATTTCAAAAGAAAGAAGATTAATATCTTTGTAGTCTGCAGATGATACTCCATTTAATTTCAGAGCAGTTTTACATAATTGCTAAATTTCAAGGTGAAATTTAAAGGTGACATTCAGTCCTAGTTAAGATTGGTTATTGTTTTTAAGTCACTCCACAATTATTTCACGTATATGTCTACGACATCTGCCGAATGCATTGCAATGAAATGACTGTCTCATCTGGGATTTGAACTCGGGACCTCTTGGTCACTAGCTGAGCACCTAATCCATAGTGACTTCCTTCATCAGGATCAAACTACATTTAAAGACGATATTCTGGATAGTTCTTTCATAACGAAGCAAAATGCAAATGGCTGCAATTCCTTCTTCAAAACAGTTTTTCAACAGATCTCATGATGGTCTGCCTGCATATGAAATTAGAGGATAATGCACTGGGTTCATCTTCCACAGTAGAGACATATGCAACAACATAGCCAAGTTACTGATGCAGACACATACAGTGAACATATAAAACCAGTTTTGTTTTGCAATTTGACCAAAATATAGCAATACTCATTACTATAATATGCCATCAATGTTCATAGTGGTTTGAAATGGAAGAAATTGATGATTCACTGCATCATTACATACCACATATTTCTAATAAGATCAGCAAGACTTCACTTAGCATTTTTGTGTGCTTTGACTCTCTCATAATGATCATCTACAAGAATTTCCATTTCATTTATAACCTTATCTTATGTTCTATTTGTATCAGTAAAAGGTTAGCAGAAGAGAATATGTACAAAATGAAAACTGAAACATACTTTAATAACTATGAGAAACAAAGTTCTGAAAGTGTGTATCTTTTACATTAAATACTAGTATTATCAAGGAGGTTTTTGTTTGGACAATTTCATTGACAACTTTGTCAGTAACCTATGCATTCATATACACAACTACTTCAACTCTATGTTGTATGTTTTATTTTCACAATGTAAGCATAATGACATTCATCAATAGTATATAGTAAAAATGAAATACAACGAAAATACAACAGATCATAAATCATACATACATACATGTATCATTATTTATTTAGTTCAGTACTTCAGCATGAATCTTAACACTTTATCAGTAATATAAAACCTAGATTGGAATATTTTATATAATTTCTAGTCAAATAATAAACAGACATTCTGCAGCAATGCAAAGTATATAAGATCATGTATAAAAAGAAACATGATAAACTAGAACTGTCCTAACGGGACAAATACCCCCTGCGGCACCAAAATTCAAAATAGGGCATAGAACTATATATATGACCAATATTTAAGTTTTGGAGAAGAAGGTGAAGGTCAAGGCGGTTGTGTAAATTCTTCTTGAATCAGTGTACAGGACTTGTCATACAGAATACACACATGTAAAATGGACTCCCTATCTCTCTATGACTTTACTTTACCCCGGACAAGATTTTTACAATAGAGTGAATAGTGACCTTGACATTTGACCCACGACCTTGGTTCAGGGTCATGACACACCGGCATCTCCAAAGGAACAAATGTACCAAGTATGATCATCATATGATAAAGAATAAAAAAGTTATGCCCCGGACAAAGGTTGATGGACAGACGGACGGGCGGCACGACAGACAGACGGACAGACAGGGTGATTCCTATATACCCCCCCCCCCAAACTTTGTTTGCAGGGGGTATAATGGAACAAGAGATACTCACTTCTGAAAAAAAACTGTCTGCCACTGTCACCATGAGTAAGTTTAAGCACACATCTGACAAATGGCTAGAGAAAATGCTCAAAAAGCCCATCCATACATGTCAACACATTTGAACAAATATATTGCAGAACTTACGGTAACTTACCATATCTATCGCAAAAATACAATATAGGTATCTATACTCCGTATAATATATGGATGTTCAATACTCGCAGAAAAATTAATCAGATTATACCTGTTATTATAAGTGTAATAATGAGAACACAGGTAATGGCCAAAGTTACATTTGCACACAAAAAGACCGACAGGCCAAAAGCTATTTTGGGGAATTCAAGAGATGTGAAAAATCCCAAAACTCTTTTCTTACAGTAAAAGTACTTTTTTCAAATGATTTGAATACATCGAATAAAATAATGTAATGAAACATACATTCATAAATACTAACATCAAATTTTTTTACCAAGCACACTTAGTTCAGGTACACCATATATACAGTATATTGCACATCTAGTGGTTTGCTTGCTTTACACTGGGGCTGGCACCTGTAACAGAAAGAGGTTTTTTTAATGCTGTATACAGTAAAACATCGATGTCTTGAACACTGATATCATCAAAACCTGGGCTTTTTCAAGATCAAATGCCAGTCTTGAATTTTTTCCTTAATATTAAGGATTTAATTTACCCCCAGATATGCTGAACAGCCATTTGTTGAATACCATGTTTATCTTAAATACAATGCAGATCTCCAAGTTCTTATCTACCTTATATCCTGAAGTTGGATTCATACTGATATATTCGGCATTGTTTTCCTTGACAGTGCTGATATTACGGCTAGGGTGATTACATACAGGTACATTAATTGATAGAGTTTTTACACACCGTGTCATCTATAGTAATCATTATAAATGATTGCAGTGGATAAATGCGAATTGTTTGATTAATTACAATATAACATCTTTCTTCAGTGCTTAGCAGTCACATTGCCTCATGTTGTGATTTGAACTGTAATAAGTTTTGTTATGCCACTATTTTGATTGTCATTCATAAATTCAATTTTCATTTTGTCTAAATTTATCTTTATTTCATCTTATCTGAGGCCATATTGAGTTTTTGGTTATACATGTAGCATTAGATATTTCCATTCTTGAATGTATAAAATACAAAGTCCAAACATGACTTTTCACAATTTTGGCATACAATTTACTGATTTTCTGTGGAAAAAAGGTATGACTGAAATGTGATTAAGTTTAAGAGGGACCTGGTCCAAGACTGGAAAATTACACCATGAAAAGGATAAATTAGGACAATATCTTATTTTTCCTGTATTTCACAAATTATGAACTTTGTGTTAACTGCAAATTTAAAACTAAAATCCTTCAATGTTTTAACAGAATAAAGGTAATTGAGTCTAATTAAATTCATTTGGTTTCAATTCTCCAAATAAGGCAATGCTCCGCACATCATCATGCGTGTATGTGGATATTCACTGTAGAAACAACAACAATGGCGCACATGGAGGAATATGAGCACGGGAAAAAGCAAAGGTGCAGTAGAAAAAACTATACACAGACTCTGATGCCAAAAAATGAAAAATGGAACAAATGTTAAAATTGAGTCAAGCTCAAGTTTCATTGTCATGTGATTTCCTCTGACCATCCTCATCAATAATCAAAGAATTGGCGTGGTTATGGTGCAAATTTAAAATGGGCATATCTTGTTAACGACAAAGACTTTGGTAACGATACACATATTGGATAATATACTAACAATCGATTTCCGTTTAAGAAATCCATTTACCTTTTTTTATACTTTTCTCGACTTCAATAAGACCAGGCTTCTTTAACCAATAATATACACGTATATTTATCATTTGATATGCCTCATAAAATGTAGTTATGCACATTTAACATACAGTCACAAGTCTTTGATTTACGACTGTAAAGTCTAAAGTTCAGATATGTCAGATTACCAATATCTCATTATTTCCCATGGCCTCTTTGACCTCGAGATATCAAAGTCTGAGATATCCAAGTTTGACTGTACATATAAAAAGATTAATGGTCAATGAAAGAATCAACATCCTTTCAATAGTTCTGAAGCAGCTGAAAATAATACCTACATTAAGAGACAGATGAATGGATGGTGGATAACAGATACATTGCTCTAATTGTAGCTCACATGAGCCTTTAGCTCAGATAAGATAAAGAAAAAACTTTAATTCTTCCATTATCTCCAGACCATACCTGTTCTTTGTTTTTCTTTAGGCTTTGGGGCACCTGTTGCTTTAAAATGATCATAATAGCTCATAGTGACATCTATCATCATGTCCTGGGTACATTCTGGTAATTCATCTGTATATTTACCTTAAAAGACATTTTCATCAAAATTCACAACTTATTCTGATTAAACAGCAGTTATGAAGAATGCATGTGGTTACATTAATTGATTGTTTATTGTTTTACATCACCTTATGATTATTTCACATATATGGTGACGGCATCTGCCTGATGCATTACATAGAAATTGATACTTTTGCAAGGGATCCATCCAAAAAAAGGAGGGATCTTTTCATGTCATGCCTACTGTGACAGAAGGCCTTGGATTTTATTGTCTCATCCCAAATACAGGCCACCAGTGTGTCCACAGAGTCAAACCCTGGACCTTACAATCAAAAGCTAAACACCTTATCCACTGGGCCACACCAGCTTTGCATGGGGTTACACATCACACAGTTAGAAATGAAATTAAAATGTAAACAACTCAAAGACCAGAATGATGTGATGAAGCACCCTTCAAAGATAGTCTCTCAAACCTGTTTTAAGTGACTGCCACAATGAGAGTACTTAATGTAACTTCAAGCAAAACGAGAACACTTTGCTTGTGAAATATATTCAATAGATTGACAGTGTTCGAATTTAACGGTAGACTGGTAGACATAATCTATACCAAATCCTCTAGATTTATACCACCTTTCAATGGAAAATACCAAATGTCTATGCTATGTTATTTTATGTTTAACTATAATCTTGAAAAATAAGAGATATTCTGCGTATGAGAGAACCAGCTGTGACACCAACACAATGCACAAAACACACCACTCTGATTTATGATATTCATGCTTCATTTTTAAATAACATTCTAATCACTAAGCAATATTACCTCAAAAGTTGATTCACGAGTTTTTCCATTCGCATTAGGATCATCTTATTTACTTCTAGTACTGTTATTGATTATAATGAACAAAAACTTTGAATGTCTTAATACATGTAATCTAAGTAATATTTCCATCATTGAACTTCATTTTAAACCAATTTCAACTGTTTAACATTGTTTATTTTGAAAACAAAGTCATGTGAAAGTAAAGGAACACAAACACTCTGCATTGCAAATTTTCGGCCTCACGACCTTTATCAAGCAATTTTTCAGATGACAAATACAAAGCTATGTAAAATCCATGTTTATGTTTCAAAGATACATAAGCTTCTGTATCTTTGAGACGTAAACATGGATTTTACCTAGCTTTGTATTTGTCATCTGAAAAATTGCTTGATAAAAGTCGTGAGGCCGAAAATTTGCAATACAGAGTGTTTGTGTTCCTTTACCTTTTTATGTACCAGACTTCCCTTTGGAGGACTTCTTTGAATCTTTATTACAAAGTCATGTGATTTTTGTGAAATTATGAAAATAGAAACAGCATTATCTACCGGTATTTCAATATAGTCAAGTCTATGCCACTTGATATTGAGTGTAGGCCCAGTGCCTAATGCCATCTCTGTGTCCAAATTTGAATAAAGGACCAAAATCATCAGATGAGATCTGTGTCACTTAAGACATACCCTCATTACAATACAAGAGGCACAGCTTTTAAGTTGAACTAGAAGTATTTGCTATTGCACACAACTGACAAGGTTTTTCTAATTTTACATAACCATCTATGAAAAATGCACTCATTTCTTGCGATTCCAGCATTTATTATTTTCTAGCAAGGCATACCTGGAGAACCAGAGAATACTGTAAAGGGAGGAACAACTGTTTCTGGAGGAAGCACAGTGTTATCAGCTATTGCACAGCAATCTTTCAGAATACAACGTCTTCCCTAAAAATAAGTTTGCTTTATCATAACTCTTGCATAATATAATGTGTACAAGCAGCGAAGTTATGATCCTTAACACAAGCAAAGTGTATACATGTGGTATTGTAACTTTCTTCAGATAACCCTGAGAGATTGAAGATTTTTTTTTTATTTTAAATCTGTAATTTGTCTGATAAAGAGCTGAAGAAAAAACTTGAATGATAATGAGTATTATATTATAATAACTAAAAATCTATCTAGATGAAATGATCTCATGTTATTCTTATAGTATTATGATTTAAACAGTTTGAAATGATCTCATGTTATTCCTATAGTATTATGATTTAAACAGTTTATGAACTGTTCTAAAACGGTGTTTGACTACGTACAATCACACAATTTTTCCCTATATGAACATAACATCCGACTTGTGCTGCATTCACGACGGAGTCTTCACCTATGAACACATGGTCTCCAATTTGCAATGGAAAAAAGGCAACCCTGTTCCAAAAAAGCATAAAACAATACATGTCATAATTTATGGCAAAGTAAAGATCTGAGCAGTTTGGGAAAATTTATCAAATGTGTTAAACAATAAAAATCTCTCTTAGACTTCCAGAGGAGAGAGCACTAGTTATAATAAGAAGAAAGAAGAACACTCTCTTACAAATTTTCGGCTACTTGGCCTTTATGAACCTCTTATTTTGTGTTGATTCTTAAGAAATAGAATATCGTTATAGAATATTTGATGGATGGACTCTTTTATAGTTAAATTTTCTTTGTAAATTGTACTATAAGGCTTTATATATTTTTGTGCACTAATTTGTATTTTATGATCTATAACGTTATGATAATGTTGGTTTGATGTTACGTTTATTAATGCGGAAGCATTTATAGCATGAGTATGGATTTCACATAGCTGTTACTTGTCAATCGTTTTGTAACTTGATAAAGGCTAAGAAGCTGAAAATTCGTGACATACTGTTCTTCTTATTATTATAATGTGTTAAACATTTGAAAATTTGTTTATGTTAATGATAATGTATTACATGTACCATGTAATATTCTATCTTATTGTTAATACTTGCATTATTATGCACACTAATTCTATTCATTTATATGTATGTGACTGACTTTGTACATAAAAATTAAAAACATTACAAGCATATATCCTACAAATTTCAAACTCTAGTCTGTAATAATATCTAATTATAGACTGATAGACAAGGTACATTTTTCCTTACCCTTTGCTGAACTTTTTGAATGGTGGCCTAATCACTGCCCTCTTACTGACCACACAATGTCGACCTACTCTTACATTGGCCAGATCTCCCCTTATAACACAGTCTGTCATAATAATAGTCTGAAATGTAAGACAGTGAGGTACAAATACATTGACCAGATCACCCTTTATAACACAGTCTATTATGATAATAGTCTGAAATGTAAGACAGTGAGGTACAAATACATTGGCCAGATCTCCCCTTATAACACAATCTGTCATAACAATAGTCTGAAATGTAAGACAGTGAGGTACGAATACATTGGCCAGATTTCCCCTTATAACACAATCTGTCATAATAATAGTCTGAAATGTAAGACAGTGAGGTACAAATACATTGGCCAGATCACCCTTTATAACACAGTCTATTATGATAATAGTCTGAAATGCAAGACACTCAGGTACAAATACATTGACCAGATTTCCCCTTATAACACAGTCTGTCATAATAATAGTCTGAAATGTTAGACAGTGAGGTACAAATACATTGGCCAGATCACCCCTTATAACACAGTCTGTCATAATAATAGTCTGAAATGTAAGACAGTGAGGTACGAATACATTGGCCAGATCTCCCCTTATAACACAGTCTGTCATAATAATAGTCTGAAATGTAAGACAGTGAGGTACGAATACATTGGCCAGATCTCCCCTTCTAACACAAAGTCAGTCAATCATAATAATAGTCTGAAATGTAAGACAGTGAGGTACAAATACATTGACCAGATCTCCCCTTATATTGATTCATTTTTGTTTAACGTCACACCACAAATATTTCATGTATATGGTGACGGCATCTGCCTGATGCAGGGCATACAAATTTTGACCTCTGCAACGACCCACCCGAAGCAGTGAGGGAACTTTAATGTGCCATGCATACCACGACAAGAGGCCTCGGTTTTTACTGTTTTACTGTTTACATTGGCCAGATCTCCCCTTATAACACAATCTGTCATAATAGCAGTCTGAAATGTAAGACAGTGAGGTACAAATTCTTTAACTTGACTCAGTATGATTATATTTTGGTATACAGTGTGTACGAGTACTACTTTTATTATATAAAATATGTCTTCTCTCAAGTTTATTGTCTTACGCTACATGTAAACAAATGTTTATGTCTTCACAAAATCTTTTAAAGGGTGAAACACACTTAAATCTAAATCTTATTTACATTAAATATTATCAATATTCCTTACCTTTCCATTGATGATGATGTTCTGACTGCCACACAATACTGACTGACGACTCACTTTATTTCCAGATGCCTGAATTTAGAAAATGACAAGCTATTAATCATCCATATACATTTTTTTCTATCATGTTGCTTAAGTAACCTTTATAAAAATTCTTGAATTGATACTCTGTTTATTTATGATAAACATCAATTCGTAAGTGAAATTTCATTACTAGTTTTGTAAGGGGAAATCTGAAAATTTGTATATTCTGATATACTAACTGCAGCACTATTGTGCAATTACTAATACTCTAAAGGCTAAATTCAGGTCTGAAAGATTAAATAGTTTTTCATCCCAAGATATACGACTGATACATCAGTTTGATCCATCCAGCAGCAAACATAAAGGCATATTAAAATCTTCTAAAGTAACCTGAATGGACATTTATTATGTATCATTCAATCTTTTTTAACTCAGTAAATTAAATAATCAAAGATAGAAAGGTACATTTAGAAAGGATGACTACTGTATATTGCTTAACAAGTACTAGTACAAAGTTCAAACTTTACAGAGGAAAGACTGAGTGATTCTAAATATATAAAATACTATCATATGTGTCTTAGGTATATATATATATATATATATATATATATATATATATATATATATATATATATATATATATATATATATATATATATTTGCCTGCATAATTTATGGCAAAACAATGGTAGAAGAGTAATTTGAGTACAACTCAGTGTCTGGAGACTGGATGTAATTTATTTAGATCACTGCATCCACTATAACTCAACATTTATGCAGTAAACAGAACTTTAAGCAGCATATCCTTCACAGAAAAGTAGACCAGACATAAGGGTCATCAGAACATGACTCTAGTTACTGGTAAGTTCTTCTGTCCTTCTAGCCTGATAAATCAATAAATGGAGCTATAGGTTCAAGGAATCTCTACACATTTGGACATCAAATTTAACAAAATAGATATTTTTGTGTCTTTTTTGAAGATGAACCTCACTTTCTTGGCAAAATTTTACCACCATGGAATGGACACCTCTCACAACAGATTTAATTGCTCACCAAATCCCATAGTGTCACGCCTCGTCTGACTGATTTCAGCACAGACAAACACCATATGATTTGATAACCAAATGACACAATTAACACTTTTTCACTATGCTTTTGCCACTGCAAGTATATGTAATATGTAAAAGTATGACTTGCCAAAACTGTATCAGAAAATAAATAGGTATTCATTGAGAAAAATTGTTTTATTTTCTATTTCTTTAATGCTTTTAACTACTGATTTTTATTTCTTTTTCCCCATTTTGAATTACAACACTTTTGATGTTAGACGTCAAACCGATTTTTAATGTATTTTCATTGTTTATGCAATCTTAGTTTAAGGAACCTGATTTCACTCAACAAGAGAGATAACTTGTAAAAGAACTTTTTCTGTCTATCTATCTATTTATCTGTCTGTCTTTCTATATTTATTCTATTTATTTATTCATCTATTTATTTATATTTATCTATTTTTTACATATGCTTAACTCATATATAATTATATGTATTTAACCTGTATTCCATCATTTAGTTTCATCACTCTCTGTTATCTTAGTAAAAAATAATAATAATAATGAAAAAAAAAAAAATAATAATAATAAAGAATCTATCTATCAGATCTATATTGCACATATTGGACACAGATAGTATGTGCATCTGCATGATGATCGCCTCCTTCACCTTGTTGAAGATTACGCTATATATAATTCACATTGTGCTTGAGAAGACGTACGATGATAAAAGTTTAAAAGATTAAAAGTTGGATAAAATTGAAATTTAGCCTTAATGGCGCCTAGTGACTTTGCCTGAACTACATCTTCTGGAAGCTCATTCCAGTCCCAGATGGTGCGTGGGAAGAAAGATGCCTTATGAGCGTCTATCCTGCATTGTGTTATTTGATATTATGTAGTAATGTAAACCATGTAAACACTCTGAGTAAACCAAATCACTTTGGTAACTTGAAACTATTCTCTAACTTATACCTATTCTTAGGATTCAGATACTGACACTTGTAAGCAAGAGCTGATATGTTAACCATGTGAAGTGTAATCAATATACAAAGTACAATATCTTCTTCTACTTGTCTTCTACTTTTTTGGGCACCTGGCAGGACTGTATTAGATCAGTTGGCTGTATTGATAGTAACTCTGTATGTACTGCTTGGATGGTACGTATTTCAAACGGCTTTTATTACAGGTGCTACCACACTGGAATATCTCTGCCACAGCATCAGAGATACTCACCCTGGCCATTACTCTCCCAAGGCCAGAGAGAGAGAGCAGATTTGCTCAGTTGGTATTTTGGATAAGAAATTGAAATTGAAAAATTTCCATCTTAGGTTTTGGCGGGATTGAACCCATACCTAGTGAGGCCTCAGATTCCAAATCCAACACCTTATCCACTACACCATACCTACCCTATGAGCTCTGTTAGTATAAGCTAAATCTTCGACCAAGATGTTTTCGAATTTACTCTGTCGTTTAAGACAAGACCTAAACACAAAGCACATGATCTAATTATTTTAATAAAAAATTATGTAGAACAGAATGAAAAACCTACAGTCTCGATATACTCTGCATTGTTGTAATATTCATCTTGTAACTCCATTTTCATCTATAATATCATCGATGCAACATCTGTCTGCATTTCTTTCTGAATCATCACGATCACCTGATCCCGATATTTTGTTTTTTTTTTTTCAGCACAGTACATCACAATTTTTATTATATCATTTCTCTCTTGATTGATAAAAATTTGTCGATCCATATTGGGGATGAGAGAGGGAGTTTTTTCGTATCGTATCTTTCCACAAAACATAAAAACTTGTGTTGTATGTCTCTGATAAAAAGTGCTTTTCGTAGACATTCGAACCGAAAACATATGGCGTTTTCACTCGTTTTATCGTTTCAAATAATTTTATGATAACTTATTTTGAAATTTTACAACATAATGGTACTATATCCATTGTTAAAGTAACAATTTATGGCGTGTAAGGTATATGTATGTTCTAATATTTCTTATAGTAGTATCACTTGTTCCAATATTTGATTGTGTGGTGTTGGGGAGGGCATAGGAGGGCATAGGATTCCCCCATTCAGTGGGATTGAGCGGAGCGAGGGGGAGATATCGGATTCTGCATGCCACATCCTACATTTTGAAGTACGTCTCCCATCCACCTCAGTATAGTAGTGACTTATTTACATAAATTCTATTAAAACTTTTGCATATCTAAAATTTCAATATATGAACATAGGCAAAATATCTATATATTTACACAAAACGTCGATCAAAAAGCTAAATGGAATCCTTCCTTGAGGAAGATTTCAATGTTGAGTGAATTTTCTCAACCCTCCCCCCCCCCCCCCAATCTGACAAATGCTCTGTGCTTTTTGAAAATTTTGAATGTTTTAACTGCTTACAGGCAAAAGAAAGAATTTAAAGTTCGGTGGGCTTAAGGCTACTGTCCTACGAATTTTTTTTTTTTGGACAGATGGGTCTCTGGTGTCCACCGAACATTAAACTTTTGATTATTTGGTATTTCTGGTTGTTCAATTTGGAAATATTTACAAGAAGTATAGGACTTATAGCTTGTTTGGAACTGGACTAGTATCAGAAGGGCAACGAACAGCGTTCTTCAAAGGAATACATGGACTTATACATCGTCGGAAACCCCCCGCCTACTGCACTAAGGAAGCTCTAGCGGAGTGCGAATGACCGTGGATTTCCGACGATGAGGCATATATAAGCGCTTGAAATTGGGGTTTCACATTCCACCACTTGAATCCGCTTAAACTAGCGGGGGAAATTATCTACAAAACTTTCTAAGGTGCTTTGTGGATAATTCCATTTGCCATGTTTTGGCCCTACTGGGAATTGAACCCTAACTACACTCCAGGCCCGTAGGAAGCAATTCAAAAGTAGGGGGAACTTGTAAACTCAAAACCAAATTTGCAATATGATACCACTTTTTTAAGCCACTTTTTGTATCAAAGAGTCTTGTTTGAATCGATAGAGCTATACAATGACCATAGGCGGATCTAGAAATGTTTGAAATGGGGCGTTTGACTACTGTTTTTCACTATTCAGTCTGGAAAGGGGGAAGGTGTTGCAGCCTTGATAGTAGCCAAAAATAACCTCTTTTTGGTAGAATTTTCCTACCAAGGAGGGGGGTGTAATCCCCTTCAAAATCTGCCAGTGTTGACAGTTAATAATAAATTCATTTCCACCTCCCAAACAAGGATAACTGGTGTCCAGGGTCTGTCATGTCAACTTAGAGTTACTAGGAGGAACGGGAAATAGCGCCGATGTTTGCATGAGTAAATGTTTCAATTGCATGTTAAGAATGATTTACTGAAAACAAATTAGTAAATTAGTTAATATCCCATGAAACAATTATAATATAAAGTGATCCTACGGCCTTGATTGCACTCAGTATAATCTTGCGGGGTGAGAGGGTACTGTAAAGGACAATATCGGGATGTTGCAGGGTGTATTAGCAGTGATTTAAATTAGTCCATCAGACATCCCACCCTCAGACACCCAGATTAAATCGTGTCTATGAATTGACATTACATGTCAGTCTTGATCACAGAGCTACGATTACTCGTCCGGGACATGTTAGTCTGGTTAACGAGAATAGTACGTACAGGCGAGCTAAAAAGAAATTGCCACGCATCGCAACTAAAGTGCGCATGTCTGTTTACTAGAACTTCCTGTATGGCGAAACGCACGAAGGGAACGTAGAATATGCTTTATTTTAAAGAAATTCAGTCCTCTGAGAACCCAAAACATAAAATTCTGAAGGAATAAAGAAATACTCATTACTGAGTTAACGGCATATTATAGACATAAAAGACCTTGTGGTAGAATTATGTCATTTTGACGAACTGAAGTGTTCTATTTTGTAACATGGCGGATCAGAATACATACAGAGCACAGGGTCCACCGGCACCACAGATGTTTCGTCCACCGATAGGTCAAAATATTCAAGGTAAGTGGTTGATTCCAAGTTTTCATGTATAAGTCTATTCGTTGTAGCATTAATTCAATCATTTATGTTGGTATTTTGTTCTCGATGTTGAACTGAACACGTAGCCGAGTTTGACATCGCATTAGTATTACGTTGTTTAAGTTGACATGGAACATTTACACCTGCATTATAGTAGGTACTGCTTAACACAGAACTTTTCCAACTTAGAGGTTGATGCAAATGCAAATACAAGCAGTTTAATCTGAAGGCAGATTTGAGCTGTGAACTTGTAAGTTAAGTTGTTTTCTTGTTACATTATTGGATACTGAATGTGTTTGGCTTTTTATTATCATTACACTTACATGTACAGAATGGAGGATCATAAAAAGATAATATTAAAATAGTAGGTTTGACTTTCAGATTTTTATGTTAATACAAGTATTATGCATATGTACCGATTCTTGATTATATTTGCACCAGCTTTTGGTGAATACTTGCATGTACATGTACTCAAATATTGTCATTGTGTCTATTTTCTTACTGAGAGTGAGAAATCACTTACTGAGAAATGAATGATGATGATTTTGAAACCATGGTGGTGATTATTGTGATCTTGTCGGGGTTCTTGTCGATATCTGATGAGTTTGGTACTTGAAGATTTTGATACCTGAATTTTGTGATTTTGCTGCCTACATTTTGGTTATTTCTTCTGTAGTTGTGATATCAACATCTTATTGTAGTTTTGTATATGTATATGAGTGGGAACTTTACTTTTTTTGGAGTTGCAAAGACAGCAACTTTCGCTTAAGAAATTCTTTATGCCATGTTAAACTCAGACTCTAATAACTGAGAGTTATGAAATAAAGCGAAAGCAGAAATATAGAATGACTAAATCGTACATCATGATCATGATACCCATACATGTAGAAGTAATATTTAGCATGTACATTGTACATGTACCAAAATGATGAATCAGAAAACTATTTTGATGATATCTTAGTATTATTGACACTTACAAGAATATACGTGTACAGATATAGAAACAAGTAACCAATTTATTATCATTGCATATTGTACCTGCATAAAAATGTAGTAGTACATGTTTGTTGTCTTGAAGAAACAATTTTAGAAAAGTGTGGTCTTCTTGCAGAAGTAAGGGTCCACAGTTGCTCAGAAACTCTGAAATATATGCAACTGAATGGCATGGACAAAGATAGAAGCAAATAAATGGCCATTGATACTCATTAAATATTTGTTGAAGATTATATTTCTGTCACAAACATGTTTAGTGTACAACGATATACTTTATGTAATGTCAAAGATTTTGTTTTAGGTCAACAGCAGTTTAAACCTAGTGGTCCTTCAGGTGTTCCACCAAGAGGACCTGGTAATCCTGGCATGATGGTACCTCCAATGAATTCAGGCATTCCTCCAAGACCTAACATGGCATTGAATGGGCATGGAACACCCCCTCCAACTATGAGAGGTCCAGTGCCAGGTACTCCTCCTCAAGGAGGTGTGCCACTTATGGGGCCTGGCAGTAGAATGCCTCCACCAACAAGTGATCAGTATTTAAATGGACCATTAAGTGGTCCACCATCAGTAGCTGGTCCACCTTTACAAAGTGGGAATTCATTTCCTCCTACAGGAGGTTTATCAAAAAGTAATCCAATGACATCACCATTGTCACAAAACTATGGCCAAAATTTTAATATGGGAGCCCAAGGAACAATGTCTGGTCCACCCCCTGTTGGCAGCATGTCTACAAAAGGTCAAGGATTGCCAATGACTTCAACACAGTTAAGTAGTGACCAGAGCAGAGGTTCGCCATTACAGGGAACTGTATCACCTGGTACTCCCACACAAATTTCTTCAACTCTGGGTGTTCCTGGACAGAAAACAGGTATCTATAAATGGTGTACATGTACTTGCATGAAGTCACAATATCAATTCTGATATCTCTGCATTCCAAATCAATTCAGTTGAGACCATATGAAAACAAATTAAGCTTATTTTCTTAACATCTTTATGAAAGTACAATTTGTACTATGTTTTTCTTTACATACAATGTATGTGATCTCTGTAAATTTAGTTCAAATGATAGGAACTTCTGAGAAAATCTTAACAATCATTATTTTGATATGATGCTGGATTTTGTTGACTTAGTGGCAGGCTTTTGTACTGTACATGTATACATGTACTTGTAATTGAGGTTTACAGTACATTTGATGTTTATATCGCTACAAGTACTGATGACATATACATAAAGATATTCTACAGTTATTACTTCTGCTTATTCAATTGTATACTTTGTCATAATTGCTTTATAATTAATGATTATTGATTTCTTTCCCATATGTTGCTGTTTCATTTTACCACTACACATATTCTATCATTTACAAGCAACAAATCAATACTTTGGTGAAATTTATGCTCTCTTTTACTGGTATTCATGTAAAAAATACTAATACTTTGAAAGGTATGTCTTTGTTCAGCAATGGCAGATGAAAAATCAAAGTTTATTACCTGTATGTTGTTTGTGTTAACACTATTGTTAGTATTGATTGCTGTCATAATTGCACATTTGTTTTATTTATTTGTACATGTATAAATAATTTGATAATACAGTTTACAAGTTTGATATTGATCAGATTTGTATTTGTATGATACTGCTTAAGTTACTGGTATGTTTAAAATTTTATGCATGGCTATGTGTATTTTTAGGTTCTGGTGGTTTACCTGCTCCTTTTCATGGCCAAGGCCAATATTCTCACCAGATAGGCATGGCATTAACACCTGGAATCACACCTAACAATTCAGGTACATTGCATATTGTACCTCTCAAGTTTAACCTCCTCGTCAAAATTTTTGAATTGTGTATGATTGCAATTTAATAATTTGCATGAAATGAAGTCGTTGTTTTAAATGCATACCAGTATGTGTATATAATTCTTTCCAAGTTATATAAGTTTTTGGGTTCATTTGATAGATACATCTAGGGGGAGATCTTATGTCAGTAACACTTTTAATGTTTTCAATTTCTAATTAACGATTGCTGGTATTTTTTTTTTTCATTATATTTAAAAATGAATTTCTGCATGCATACAAAAGTACCTTTAATCTTTTTTTTTTGTTTAAATTTGAGTGAGTTTACTTTCTCCTAGTTATGTTGTTTTTCTAACATACTTGCTCCTTAACTTAGAAACAAGTTATAATACTGTTACATGTATGTACCTGTGAATATCTCTGTGAATTTGCCCAACTCACCTAGCTATAATTTTACAGAGCCACCTTCAGGAAAGTCTTCACGAGATCCTTCTCCTATACAGAATCAGTCCTATGATGCATTAGAGGGTGGGGGCTTGCCCTCTGTACAGGGTATGATAATTATGTATTTTATATTTTTTGCATAGTACACAAATGAATGGAACTTTCAGGTAATTGTAGTTTTGATCCATGTACAGTGCAAGCCGCTTAATTGAATAACCTATTTGTCAGGACTTTATTATTCAAATAAACGAATATTCAATTACACGGCATGACGAACGAATGCAGTTTCAAAGACCAGATGATCGGCAGATTTTGCAAGAATTGCATACATGTTTAACTTTCGCTGTATCTGTAATGAAATCAGTGTACATGTATCTATATATAGATACACTAGAGTTACCTCTCTTAGATCCCTTTATCGTTTGCTCGAGCTACATTAAACTCAACAGACCACATTTTCTATAATTTTGTAACTGTCTTTTTAAGTACAGTGACCAAATGTTATTAAATAACTACATTACACATGCTCAGCTGACCGTAAAGATAAAACCGTCGTCTATTGAAATTGCACGTAATATCTCAGTCGTGTAACCAGGGTGGTCAGAGACATAAGACAGGTTAAACAATTTGTTTTAACAAAGGCAAATTAAAAGGCATATTCAAGCGTTTGAGAAATTTCAATTTTCCATCTGATAGAACAAGCTGAAGTCGTCGCTTTGCTTTTCCTCAAGGAATCGTCGTATTGTGGCCGTTGCGTCTGTACATTCGCTGTGCGCTACTCGTGCCGTTTCTTCAGCCTCCTCGTCGTCAATGGTAACGCATAGTCTAGGCTCGTCTTCATGGAAATTCGCGAATATTTTCTCGTCAGTCCGGACAGCTTAGTTCTCCAGGTTGCCATCGTTTGTGATGAAGGTATCGAACGTCTAGCTATCAACATCCTCTGGCGGCCGGACATCGTCAGTTTCGCTTGTGTCGTTGTCTGACGAGGCAAAGCCAACCTTTCGAAAGCAGTTGGCAATGGTTGTTGGCTTGACAGTGCGACAGGCCTTACGGAGTAAGTGGACGGCATCTAGTAGGGTCAGTCTTCACGCAATGCCGTTGGCTGACAGCGTCATCTTGTCGATGTTTCCGATGATCTTGTGTACGACATGGCTTCGGCAGTTGGTAATTAATTAATCCTTTCATTCCTACCGCCGCGGCCTATTAGACAATTAACGTGTGATTCGGTCAACAACTGTTACCTAGACAGTAATCTCTTTTGAGATTACCTGGACAGGTGTGAAACCCTTTATCTCTAATAGATAGGTCGCCTGCACCGTAGTAAATAACATGACCTAGGGCGTGATACATTGAAGTTTTAATAAAGGTATGCTTGGTAGAATAATCGCGCTATTCAAATAAACGAAGTCGCTTCTTTATTCTTGTGTAATAAGTGGCGGATTTTGAATAGATTTGATAGAAAATGGTTTTGGATTTCAGGATCTTATTCAATAAAACGAAATATTCAATAATGCGACATTCAATTAAGTGGCGGGCACTGTACTTGATTATTTGTTTAATAAGATTAGTGATTCTTTTGCTTTTCTTTTAAAATACGCTGTAATAGTGTCTTTTTTTTTTCATTCTGTTATAAATGTCTATACGTTTGAAGTCTCGATACGGTAGTTACTGTATGTATAATAAGAAAATACTGAATGTACGTATTTGATTGTTTTTGTTATAGTAATTAAGATTTTGCTTATCATGCAGTGTCTCCTTCTCTATGATGTTGTAGGTCAAAGTACAGGAATACCTGGAGTTTCCACCAGTAGCAATCCAACTACATTTCAGTCACCTTTAGGAGGAACACCTTCACAACCCATGTATGGTGGTTCAAGTAACCAATTTAATAGACCGCCTTTGCAGGGTGGACCAAGCACACAGACAATACCAAATCAATTTGGTGTACAACCTACAAGACCGTTAATGCCACCATCGTCAACAGGGCCGTCACAGTCTTTTATGCCACCTTCTTCAACAGGGCCACAGCAATCTTATGGTCCCCCGCCAACATCATTTGGTCCTACTTCCATACCTTCTAGTGGGCAGAGACAACCTAATATGTATAACAGTGTTCCACCAACTTCTATTGGAGCTGTTCCTGGTTCATTAGGTCCACCACCTACATCGATGGGAATACGGCCATCACCAGGGGGAATGCCCCCTATGTCAGTTGCTCCACCACAAATGTATGCTCCACAGACAGGCCCAATGTCTGGACCAGGTGCAATGTCTAGACCTCCCACTGGTCCATTGTCTGGGCCCCCATCAGGACCATTGTCCAGACCACCTGGTCCAACACCAGGAACTTTCCCAGGTTCAATGCCTGGAGCGCCTTATGGTGCAATGTCAGGTCCACCGTCAGGGCCAATGTCAGGTCCACCTTCTGGGACAATAACAGGTCAACCCTCAGGACCCATGACAGGTCCACCCTCAGGACCCATGACAGGTCCACCGTCAGGACCCATGTCGGGACCATCTTATGGCCAGATACCTGGCTCTGGCACAGTACCTCCACCAACACAAGATATGAGTGATAGAGTAGGAGGACCTACAAATCCACAGTGGGGACCTACGGGATATCAAACAAATAACCAGCCAGGTCCAGGATCATACCCTATTTCACAAACAAGTGCTGGTGTCAATAACCTCAGCTCAAGTTTTGGTGCAATTTCATTACAGGTAAGCAGATTTTCAACATACATGTGTGACCAACTTTCATCATTATTGATGTTAATCTGTTGAAAAACATTATATTCATCAGAACAGTATTTTCATTTATAAATTTGGATTTCTAGAAAGTGAAATGTAGGTAATGGTTTAGCAATTCATGTTTATTTTATTTAGGTTTATTATGATCATACATTCATATTTCAGGATCGCATTGTAAATTTACTACAAGACAAACATTTGATACCTCCTGAAGGATTAGAAACCCCCAAACCAAGGTTGAATAACGAGTTTAAAAAGGTCAACTGTAATCCCGAGTAAGTGAATGAAAACTATTTAGCTAACATGAAATCTTCATTTCCAAGGCAACTCATTAAAAATAATGTGTTTTGTTGTCTCTAGATTAAAATGCATATTAGATCACTGAAATGAAGTACATGTAATCAATATTGTCTAACTGTAGTAACAAAGATGGAAGAGTTCACTATCTACTCAGGTCCTGTTTTCTGTACAGTTATAGTCATATAGTTAATGGATTTACATTACAGAGTGTTTAGGTGTACTTTGACTGCAATACCCCAGACTTCATCTTTGCTGAACAAAGCCAGATTGCCTCTAGGAATATTGATTCATCCTTTCAAGGACTTATCTGTAAGTTCTATCTTTATATATACACATAAAGTGGATAGCTTTCAAGGACTTATCTGTAAGTTCTATCTTTATATATACACATAAAGTGGATAGCTTTCAAGGGATCTTCTCTTTAGAATAATCATTTCCATAGAATTAGTCAAAGCATGAAAACAGTTGATGTAAGAAATCATTATCAATGTAACACATGAAATGGCTCCATTATTTTTATTTGATTTGAAAGCAAATGTGTATCATACAGTGATTTAACTGCAGGTATATTTATTTTCATTTTTCCTTTGTAGCAATTACCTGTGATTCAGTCAAGTGTTATTGTGAGATGCCGTTCTTGTCGAACATACATTAATCCCTTTGTCTTCTTCGTGGATTCAAGAAGATGGAAGTGCAATTTATGTTATAGAGTTAATGAATGTAAGTCATGTGTAGTTTAACAAAGATTTTAATTAAATTTATAATTACGTTTAATTGTTATTTAAAGCTTTGGACTGAAGAATTACTTCAATGTCCATGTTTTTTTACATGTGTTTAATGAATTTGCCTTTTAAAGGAAAAATGTAACTCTGATTGTGAAAAACAAGATGTTCGTTTTCTCATAAAAAATGGCCTTTCAGTTCAATGTAAGTGTGTTTAATTTCACACAAGACTGAGAAATGAAACATAAAATATATGTTATTCACATGAAACTTGTCATTGTAAATCCTCCATTAATGTTTGTTAAAGAGTCCTCTGCATATTATGAGGTGAATTTTGGTAAAAAAAATTCGAAAAGATGCTATATTGATCTTACTGATCTAGTTGATCCTATCCAAATGATTTGGATATCCGTCAAGACTTATTGAGAAATTTAACTAGGTTTTAATATGATTTGACTTAGGTTTCAATATAAACGTTCATTTGGAAAAGATTAATACATTTGAAGTGTATCATTTGTTTGTAGTACCTGAAGAGTTTTCCTACGATCCCGTCAGTAAGACTTATGGTGAGCCACAACGTCGACCCGAGATACGTTCATCTACCATAGAATTCATTGCTCCGTCTGATTACATGGTAAAGTCCACTTTTCAAGTAACTTTTAATTCTTTAATGACTCAGTGACATTGAACATTCCTGAAAGACTTATTTTACACATATTGTGATTTACATTTTTTTACATCCATCTTTAGACGTGACATATTTTGGTGTTTTGGAGAAATTGTACAAAACACAGTGGGAAAAACACCCGAAATCACAGAGCGAATCCAAGTGAAAATTTACCTGTGCTTATTCACAATCACACTTTTATAACATACACAGTGTATTGTATATTATTGTTGAATTTACACCAGAACGTGGCCCACTGTGGCAGGTGGAAAAACTACAAAACACCTGGATTTACTGTATGGGGATGTCTGTCCAACTGTTCAGTCCTTGCCTAGGCCATATTTTCTTAATGCTTTAGTTTTATGACTTCATACATGGCACAGTTCTTCCTAATGAAAAAGCTTCTTATTATGACTTTGACCCATAATCTTGGCATTAAACTCCTTGTACAATGGAATTTACTTGTCCTGGTCATATTTTTGGAATGCTTTAAGTCCTGCAGCTTTATACCATGCACATTTGTTTACCAAGACAAGGTGTCAAGTCATCATTTTGACTCCGGGTCATTATCAACCTGATTAAAACCATATCTTTTTTCTACTTCTCTTTGTGTCCCATTACGGATAAAGATCTGGCGAAACTCCGCAAGGGGTCATGTTCTGGTGAACTCTGATTTTCAGCCAATCAGTGGATCAGCTACAAATTCTTAGGAATGAAATTAACGTCCACAGCGTGCTTGACCCACAAGGTAGTTTTGAACAATGTTTGTAACATATTGTGTCACTATCACATGCCTAGTCGAGTCATTGATTGGCTATGGGAAATAACTGTTTCGGTGACTGAAACGTCATCACAGTTCACCAGAACATAACCTCTTACCGGGTTTCGCCAGATCTTTATCCGCAATGGGACAAATAGAGAAGCGAAATAAAGATATGGTTTTATTCAGATTGGGTCATTATTAGAGGTGAAGGTCATTGTCGACTGATGAAATTTCCTTGTTCTATGACTCCTAGCCATAATATTTAGTGCCTTATGTCTGCAGCTTCATATTTGGTACAGTTGTTTCTCATGACCTTGACCAAGGGTCATACCTCCAAGATCAAGGACACTCAGGACTTTATTTTTGTAATGCTCGAGTTCTGCAGCTGCATACTTGACACATTTGTTCTTACTGAAAGTGACTCAAAGGTCAATGTCAGTATAGACTTTGATTAGATGACCTTGTTACAAGTGTTATTGCCTTTTAGTAAGTGTTTTTTTTTTAGAAAGTAACTAAGCCGATGTGGCCTAGTGGTATCGCGTCGGACTCTTGATCTGGAGGCGGGGGTTTGAGTCTGGTCATGCTGGTGTCATGTCTTTCGGATGAGACAGTAAAAACCGAGGCCCCTTGTTGTGGTATGCATGGCACGCTAAAGATCCCTCATTGCTTCGGGTGGGTCTGTCGCAAAGGTCAAAATTTGTATGCCCCGCATCAGGCAGATGCCGTCACCATAAATGTGAAATATTCATGGTGTGACGTAAAACAAAAATCAATCAATCAATAGAAAGTAACTATCCTGAAATTGAGTAGCAGGCATAATTTGCTACAAAGCAGTTGCTGTAGTTTAGATTGGAATTGCTGAAATGTAATAATAAGAACGGTAAGGTTTAACACAGTGAAATTTCGTGTTCTCAGTTTAGCCTTTTGGTTTGAGAATTTTTGAAAGTAACATCTTCCTGTCAGTACACATGATATATTTCAGTTTATATATCACACTTAAGCAAAGTGTTATGATTTACCTTGTTTATTGTCATGTGTAGTAAATTAATACCGTTGTGAAAAGTTTCTCTGTTAAGCAAAACGGGGCTTGAGAATCATTTGGTTTATAAGTCAGCTATGATATTTTTAAAAACATTTCATATACCATTTGTTTCATCAGTTACGTGAAATTTCAAAAAAGTAATCTTGTACTCAGGTTTTTAAGAAAATGGAAAGTTATGTGAGTAAATAATGAGAAAGCTTTGTGCACTGTTATCCTTTCACAAATACCTACACTTTAATGCATTAAATACATCATTATAATTTATAGTCTTTTAAACTACAATAGTGCTGTTCCCTTTAACCAGTAAAAATAGTGCAATCATATGTATATAGGACCTTTCAAAGATTCACTCTCTGTCTTATTTAGAAAAGCTAGAATTATCATTGGATTCTTTGTTTAAATTTTAGCAGTTTCTTTAACAAACTTAACAAATACTTTGAATACCCTTTACATGTATCTATATCTTCTAAAACGTGCTTACAAAAATATTGTATGACTGATTTTTTCAGTAATTCAAGTTGATTAGATTGTTTTTCTCAAAAACAAAAGTTAATTGCAAATTAAAAAGAAAAAGGGTACAAATGAAATAATGATGTAATTGCATTTGGATTGGATTTTCCTGTTTTTCTTTTCAGTTGAGGCCACCCCAGCCAGCCATCTATTTGTATCTTCTAGATGTGTCTTTCAATGCAGTGGAAACTGGTAAGACAGTAGATCAACATCCATAAGTATTGACTCATTTTAATTAATGCATGAGTGATGTCATCCAATAGTTTTTGTCATAAAATGTGTAAGTTTATATTGTCAATGTATAAGTATCAAGTTATATGCCATTATGTATATTTCTTATCATATATATATATATCAAGGTCTTATCAGATAAATAAATGGTCTTACCATATATACATGTATCAAATTTCAGGTTATTTACGTGTGTTTTGTGATACAATGTTAGAAGAATTGGACAAGATTCCTGGAGATTCTAGGACTCAAATTGGATTTATAGCATATGATAGGGCTCTGCATTTCTTTAACTTAGCAGAAGGACTGTCTCAACCACAGATGTTGATAGTGTCAGATATAGAAGGTATATGTCTCACTTCTGGCTAATAAAAATGTTTATAAGAATACTTCAGTATGTTACTCCGTATACAATATAATTGTATTAAAGAACTAATGTTGAATTAAGAGAATCCTACAAGTAAAAATAGAACATTAATTTAAGTTTCGTTTAAAGTTGTATACCCTACAATTCCATATAATTTAAAAAATTAGGGCATGTAAAACATAAACTGTATTTTTATTAACTTTGCGTTAATAAAATATTTTTGTTGCTTCAAACCCTTGGAGATACCAAAATAATAAGAAAATGCTTCGTAAATAAAGTGGGTATTCCATAAATACAACCATAACCTGACTTCACGCATGCGCAATTTAATCAAAACAAATACGATAAAGGGAGACTCCAAAACAAAATGATTTCAGTAAATACTAACTTTAGCAGACTTGAATGCAGATTTTTAAAGTTACTTGTCAAGTTTATTTACCTTGCTCTCCATCAGTGTCCATGATGCGACAGCTTGCAAATAAGATCACATAAGTGGGTTGTAAACATTCTGTTTTTAAACATCACGTTTCATACAGCCATATCTCACTTAATACTACAAATTTGATCAAAACATTTGCAAGGGTCCTTTTGTAATATGGTTTAGGCTTATATATATAATCAAAACAATTAAGAATAAATTAACCTATAATATGCACTATACTGGCAAACATAGGGTATACAGCTTTAAATTGAGTGTGGATCTTCTTTCTTTTGTAAAGAGTAGCAGAAGTTTAGGACATGTAATGATTCCAGAAATATGCATACCTCACTGAAAAGTGTCTGTTTATTTTACAGATATTTTCTTACCATGTCCAGATGATCTTCTAGTCAATCTTAGTGAAAGTAAAGAATTAGTAATAGATCTTTTGAACCAGTTGCCATCGATGTTTGAGGGAAACCTTGAAACAGGCAGTGCACTTGGTCCAGCATTACAAGCGGCTCATAAACTAGTGGTAAGAAGAGAAAGTTTCTGTTAATGGATTCAAATGTATTGGAACTGTCCAATCCTAAGGTTTAGAAAATAATATGAAAATTTAGTCTTTTTATACTAAAATCATCAGTGTTTTATTCTACAAGAAAAGGTGTACCCTTCAGCATACTTTCATGCTTCACAGATATTCTTGCTCTCTTTTAGATGACCTTCTATAGTCCTTGATGTGTCTTAAATGTCTGTTCATATTTAGAAAAATGTAATAATGAATAGATCGATATTTTCATATAAGTCATTTCTTAATTTGTAGTTAACTCTTATGTGTTTTTCAATTTAATGTAATTATTGAATAATACAGTTGTATGTTCTGTGCTAAATCGTTAAGGCTAATAAATATGTACACATATATCATAAGATTAAATAAATGAATTTCATTGGTACAGAGCCCCCAGGGAGGTAGAGTAACTGTGATGCAGACTGTCCTGCCAACAGTAGGCCCAGGGGCATTACAAGCCAGAGAAGATGCTAGTCAAAGATCTACAAAGGTATGACTTTGCTTCAGAATGCATGCTTTTTGTGAAATCAGTTTGTAGAAATTCTAACATTTTACCGGTATGTGGATCTGGTATTTTTAAGATACTCCTTATCAAGGAGTATGTTACTGCTATCGTGTTTAAAGTTCAAAGGTCAGATTTACGTCCACCCAACGAATCTTTTAAGAAATAGTACGATGTCTATGTCAATATTTGTCTATTTTAGCGAGGACAGCTGTGATGATTTAATCGATTCAGTGTAAGAGTCTTTCTTAAAGACAAGTTTTGACCACAATCGTGTGAACTCTTATAGAAAACGCCCCCTCCCCCTCCTAGGCAAATGCAATGGTGTATGAGTTTATGTTCATCAATCAGTCTATTTGCTCGATCAACATTTGTGGTGACCAACATTTGTATGTGTAATCTTCGATTTCTTTGTTTCTTCTCTTTGCTCTTAAATTTTCAGACTTTGAAAATAAAATGGTGGTTTTTTTTGTTGCATATAATAATAAAGATAAAACATTTCAAACCACAAATGTATAACAATGTGTTTTATGAACTGTTATTTTATTGGTACTTTCTTTTACCCGAACTACAGTCAAATAGAGTTGTCTAGGGACTACTTTACACTTTTCATTGTAGTCCAAGATTCCAGGGTTGCGTCACTATGTTTAAGAGGTTGGTAACCTCCTGCTTCCATGTCGCGATAAAACTGAAATATTGTTGAAAGCGACGTAAAACACCAATCAACCAACCAACCAACTGGAAAAGATGGACACTCCATGCAGTGGTGGATCCAGGATTTCTGAAAAGGAGGGGGGGGCACATGTGTTTTAGCCAAACTACTCGGCTATTTTTGGTGCCAAATCTGGAGTTTTACTTGTAAATATGTGGAGGAAGGGGGCGCCTCCCCCCTTCTGAACCTACCACTGCCATTTAGTCACATGATGGGATAACCATATGAGCAGGTTGCTCTGTGCACTGCCTTATTTCATCCATTTGTAATAACATAACTCATTTCAATCAACTTCATACAAAATAAGGTCGAGGTGTCCTTAGTGTGGTACATTTGGATCTCTACTCACAACGAGATGCAAGTAGGAGTATCTTTCAGGACCTCAGGTCCTTTGATTTATGATTTGTACATATTGTATAAGAGCTGATGTAGCTCATTAGATTAGGTGCTCGACTAAGGAATGAGAGGTCCTGGGTTGGACACATCGGTGTACTGTCTTTCAGATGAGACAACGAAAAAACAGAAGTCCCTTATCATGGTAGGCATGACACATAAAAGATCCCTCTTTGGTTGGTCTGTTTAAAATTGTTTTTGAATTTATACAAAGCATTAGGCAGATGCCTTCACGATACACATGAAATAATCATGGTGTGACATAAAACAATAATCAGCCAATCACTCATAGAGGTTTATGATACAGTTGACTCTGGATAACTCAAAATTGACAGCAGAGTAAAGCAGAGTTCATGTAAACGATATATATTCATGTATAGAAAATACAATTAAGATTTCAAAACAGTTCAAGATAAAGGGAAATTTGAATTATTTGTGTTTGAGTTAACAAGAATCTAGAATCAAGTGTATATTATGTAGTAAGAATTAGTGTGACCAGCTACAGTTCCTGTTTGTATCTTTGAATACATTTATTAATATAGCATGGTCCTAAATAAGCACAAAAGGACAGTGCTTACTCTCCTAAAACATTAAATCATGTTAAAACAAAGTATACATACCTTACTTGGTACACGTACGTGTAACCTTGTGCACTTCTGTGATCAAAGTCCTTGTCACAAAATATACATAGATATCAATATCTTGCAGAATGTCACCAATCTTGGTCCTGCAACAGACTTCTACAAGAAGCTTGCATTAGAATGTTCAGCCCAGCAAGTGGCAGTTGATCTCTTTATATTAAATGGCCAGTATGCAGACATAGCTTCTATATGTGAGTATTTTCTTTTCTACACTTCTCCTGTATGTATTTAATGGTGTATTTAATGAAGATGTTTACTTAGGAAAATGATTTGATAGTACTACATGTACTAGCTTGCATATGTTATGGATAGAAGTTCGTCTTGATTATTGCATGTACCTTGATAAAAAGGTGGGAAAGTAACGAAGGTGCATGATTAAAACTTGCACCACTGATACATACAAGTATAATTTAAGTGAATTCTGAATGTGAATCGACGTTTCTTTCTGGATTTGAATATACTTATTATGCCTTTGCAACACTAGTGCGGCATAAAATATTAGCACCATCAACGGTGTGGGAGATTAAGGCCCACTTCCATTTTCACTCATTTTGTCAACTGACACAATAAAACTTTAAAATTCACTTTTATTTTGTAGAGGTGAATTAAATGCATGTTTCTTTAAACTGGTACTAAATGAAATTTTTGTAGTAAGTATATAGTTCTTAGTTTATTAAGATCTTTATACAATACCTTTGACAAACATGTTTCCTGTCGTAATTAAGTTTTTGCTTATCTCTTTCAGCTTGTATATCCAAGTATTCTGGAGGCTGTGTTCACTATTACCCTTCATTCCACTCTGCCAAGAACCCAGCATTAGCAGATAAATATGAGGCAGACTTGCGGCGCTACTTCACCAGGAAGATTGGATTTGAAGCAGTGATGAGAATACGTTGTACTAAAGGTTAGAATTCACAGGGTTCGCACAGCCCTAAAAAGGCCCTAAATTTGAAGGGCAGCCTTGAAAAGGCCCTAAAAATTGATGTAGCCTTAAAAAGGCCCTAAATTCTTTGGTACTGCCTTTCAGTGGCCTTGAATTCACTGCAAAAACCCTAAAAAATACATTTCTGATGATTAAAAAAGCTCAGTTTAAAACATGTCATCTCGTTTTCATAATTTCTTTAAAACAATCGACATCGATTTTTAACCTTTGCAATACACAACATTACTTGATGTTCATAAGAGTTACCTTCCTTTTCTTTGACACTGCATTGAATGTACCAAACAGAGGAGTTCCGAATTTTTAATATCGAAAGTACAATGTAAATTGCATCGAACGGCATGGTCGGAGGTGATGAGTCATAAACTAGAGCGGTTCAAGTAGAGCGAGACCTATCAATCATTATGGGAAAGACCGTATTTCAAACAAAATGGCTGACAAGCTATGCGTGGGTACAGAAACATGACGATAAACACAAAGCAGTCTGTAAATGGTGTAATAAGACGATAGACCTTGGAAAAATGGCAGAAGGAGCATTGCGCTCCCACGAAAAAAGTGGAAATCACAAAGAGTCTTCTAAAACGTATTTATCAATGCAACATGATGCGTTTGTTGCTTTTAAAAAGGCACCCCAGTCGGCCACGTCATCTGTAAGCAGCACCGACAATACACAGTCATCATTGCCCTGTGCAAGTGGCGTTTCTGAATCGAGTACATCTACCAGATCTAACATTAGTTCTAGTAATATTTCCGACTTTGTAATAAAAAAAGATGTTTTAAAATCAGAAATTCTTTGGACAATTCACACAATTGTAACCCATAGTTCCTACAAGTCAAATGAAAATGTGGGTGAATTATTTAAAGTAATGTTTCCCGACAGCAAATTTGCTGAAAAATTCCAATGTGGAGAAAGGAAAACAGCCTATTTGACAGTCTTTGGTATTGCTGAATATATACGATCTGAAATCATGAAAGAAGTACAGGGATATTATTCAGTCCTGTTTGATGAAAGTTTGAACAAAAAGGCACAGACCAAACAAATGGACATTCATGTCCGATACTGGGTAAAAGACCAAGTAGTGAATCGTTATCTTGGCTCTGTTTTCATGGGCCATGGAAGTGCAAATGACCTTATTCATCACTTTAATGAAGGGATTAATGAACTCAAATCCAATGCCAAAAACATGGTGCAAATATCTATGGATGGGCCTAATGTAAATTTGAAGTTTTTTGAACTCATGAAAACTCAAATCCAGAAAGACTTTGGTGTTACATTGATAAATATTGGAACCTGTGGACTTCATACCATGCATAATGCATTCAAACTGGGCTGCCAATCCACAGAATGGGGATTATCTTCTCTCCTATCCAGTCTTTATTACCTATTCAAGGACAGTCCAGCAAGAAGAGAGGACTATCAAAAAATGACAGGTATTTGATTTTCACATGCATGTATTTACTGATCAATAACTTAAATAATAATTGAAATATTACATAAAAGTGAACTTAGAACTGGGACGTAATCATGCATCAATACCATTGTTATATATTGAGATCGATGGACATGATGTTGATATATGTATACATGTATGTGGAAAGTGAAGTCAGTGTTTATACGTTATGCTACTAATACATAACGTTCACATTATGTCAATCCTAAAACATGTAAGTAAAATATACTATCTTTGTGTTGCAGGTTCAAACATTATGCCATTGAAATTCGTCTCCCATAGGTGGATGGAAAATGTTCCTGCCTGTGAGAGGGCCTTAGACATTCTAGATCATGTTATGGTCTACATCCAAAGAGTTCAGGAAAAGAAAGTCAATAAACCATCTTGTAAATCATATGAAGATGTGTTATCAAAAACAAGAGACCCTTTGATCAAGGCAAAACTAGAATTTTTCCGATATGTTGCTGTGCAGTTGCAACCATTTCTAAAAAATTTTCAAACTGACAAACCAATGGTGCCATTCCTTGTGTCAGACTTAAGCAATATAATTCAAACACTTCTTCAGAAAGCAATAAAACCAGACGTCATAAATGCAGCAGAAGGATCAAAGTTATTTTCTCTGGATCTTGCAGACAAAACATCATTTCTGCCTCCCTCAAAAGTAGACATAGGTTTTTCAGCAGATAAAACACTCAAGACTGTTGTTAAAGATAAAAAAATCAAATGTAGTGAGAAGCAAGTGATGGAATTTCAAATAGAGTGCCGAACATTCATTTTGAAGTTGGTAGGCAAATTACTCGAGAAGTGCCCAGCTACTTACTCCTTTGTGAGAAATTTGTCAATGCTCAACCCACAGGAAATGGTGTCAAATAAAAAGCAATGCAAGGCAAAGTTCAAAAGAGTTCTTGCCTATTTAGTTAACTGTAACAGAGTTGTAGAAAGGGAATGTGATGAGATTATAAGACAATATGAATGCTTTCTAGAGACACAAATTCCAATTCTTGGCTCAGAAAAGTTTTCAGGGTTCAAACCTTATGAGGACAGACTTGATGAATTTCTGTGCTCCCATTTGTCTAGTGGCCAGTATGAAAAATTAATGGACATAATAAAAATATGTCTAGTTCTCTCTCATGGCCAGGCTGCTGTAGAGAGAGGGTTTTCGGTAAATAAGGAGATAGTAGTAGAAAATCTGCAGAACCAGTCATTGATTGCACAAAGATTAATTTGTGACTATGTGAATAAAGTAGGTGGTGTTCTCAATGTCCCAATAACAAAGGAACTGTTACAATATGCAGCAGCTTCAAGGAGGAAATATGAAAACTATTTAGATGAACAGAGGACAAAAAAACATTCAGATGAACAATCAAGGAAAAGGAAACAAGTGACAGATGCAATAAAGGAACTTGAATGTCAGTGTAAACAAGCAAGACTAGATATTGAGAGTCTGAAGAAATCTGCAGATGAATTTGCAGTGAAAGCCGAGAATGAAAGAAACCTTTCACACATTGCAAAATCAAATTCCCTTAGGGAAACTGCAAAACAAAAAACAAAACTGTGTCAACAATTGGAAGAGAAATTGGAATTGAAAAAAGAAGAATTAAAACAAATATAATTGAATAAATAAAGGGACTTTAACACATGATTATGTCCTTGTATCATAAATAAATGGTGAAAAAGAGGCCCTAAAAATTGACCACTTGGCCCTAAAAAAGCCCTAAAAAGGCCCTAAATTCAATCATGGAAGGTCTGTATGAACCATGATTCAACAATTGATATAATATGCATTTTGTCATATATTCTTTGTTCTTTTGCATTGAAAAATTGCTTTATTATGTCATTGTCTAAGGTTTTACCACTTCTTGTAAAGGAGATGAAAGTTAATTTTGATGAATCAATAGCATTAATTTTTAAATATATGATTTTATAAAACAAAATGTGCTCTATTTTCAGGATTAAGCATCCATACTTTCCATGGAAACTTCTTTGTAAGATCAACAGACCTGCTTTCTCTGCCGAACATTAATCCTGATTCAGGTTTTGGAATGCAGATGTCCATAGAAGATAACTTGGTGGATACAAGTGCTGTGTGCTTCCAAGCTGCCTTGTTATATACATCTAGTAAAGGTAGGAATTTAGTGTGTGACATGGATATTATACATTAAATAAATAAATTAGATTTACATACATATAATATAAAGGGATCTGAAAAGAAGTGAAACGCTTATATGAATTCATTTCCTTAAATGAATCGAGTTACAGTCACTTGGTATAATGGAGTAATAATTTGATTAAGTATAAACTTGGGAAAAAAAGGTAATGAAAATACAACAATGTAATAAAAATACGACAATTCTTCAAATCAGGTGCATTAAAAGGAACATTCTCAATGAAAATTTCATTGATTTTTTTACCCAAAATTTGTCTAAATTTTTCCTAAACATTGATCTTTTAGCTTTATACAAACGGGACAAAAAAATAAAAAGGTACCAACACCTTTGAAAAAAATAAAAAAGAAAAAACGTCGTCTCCAGCAAAAAAAAAGTTCAATTACTTTAATCTGTGTGAATGTACTTTGTAAAGAATGTTTGAAATGTTTTAGGTGAGCGTAGGATAAGAGTGCACACCATGTGTTTACCAGTCACCAATCAACTGAGTGAGATTTATGCTGGAGCAGATCAGCAAGCTATTGTTGGCCTACTGGCCAAGATGGGTAAGACATTCTTTACAATATTTTTACGATTTTATAGACCATGATATGTTTGTCCTTATAACTCAGATCTTAAGTATTGAGTATTGATTGAGGGATAATGTCGGGGAGGATGTGCTGTCTTCATTTAGTGGACTGTCCATAGGAAGGGAATGACCTTCAGGTTGTATCCTTATAAATTTAGGATGGTGTTACTTCATTCATCAGATATCCTTGCGTTAAGGATGATCTCTTGATTTTTGGGTGGATAGGTTGTAGGTCACAGAATATGTACCAAGATTGTCATATGTTTCATGGTGGACTTTTGCCATACACAAGACTTAAATAAAGCTTTTTGACTCTTTTTCAGGCGTTGATCGCAGCATATCATCATCTATGTCTGATGCTAGGGAGGCCATCATCAATGCAGCAGTTGATGCTTTGTCAGCATACAGCAGTACTATTCCATCCTCTCAGCGCATGGGTATTTTGCCTATAACATATCACCTGAGGATGTTGCCGAACTTCTGTCTGGCATTGATCAAATATGTAAGTAACATAGGAGGTATGGTGTTTATGTAAGAAATTAGAAATCAGTTTTCATGGTGTGTCATTTCAAAGTTATATGAAACCATGATGTTTTATTTCAGTGGAAAAGTTAATTAGTGATGTGGTGTTGATAAGCAAATATGCCTACAAAAAAAGCAAAACAAAACTTTTTGCTTTCTTCTTATTGATTTAATTTTTTTTTTCAGAAAGAAATTAATGCTTGAAATTAAGGCTATTAATGCAGAAGAAATTATATTAGATTACTTTGTTGTTTATTCTTCTCTTTTTATCGCCCTTGCAGAAAGCTTTCCGCTCAGGAATTAACACTACCCTGGATGAACGAGTTTTTGCCATGCAGCAGTGTAAAAGTCTGCCAATACAGTTCTTCATCATGTCCATTTACCCAAATTTATATCCAATCAACAATATAGAACAATTTGTAAGTTACTGTATCTTTGTGCCAAATTGATCTGCAACAGAGCGAATATTCTTCAAGATTATGCATAAAGCTCAGTGTTAAATGTAAATTCTTGTAATTTGCTGTTCCTTGTTTATAATCTTATTCTTTACTGAATAGAGGTTTTAGAAGTGGTTTTTTTATCGTTGTCAAGTTTTGTAAATATTAGTTTGTACATAAATATTGAGACACGTTTTTTTTTTCTTCTAACAAATACGTATTTGTAATGTTTGTATACTGTATGTATACTTTATCGATTCATGTAAGTAATTTAACATATTCAGAAAATGATTATATAGGTGTTTGATATACTTTAAAAAAAAATGTTGTATTTAGAGTTATTCAACTTAGTATTTGAATGAATTATCCTTTCTAGAGTTCAGAGGATCAAGGTGATGCGAAGATACCAAAGCCACCCATACTACATTTGTCATCTGCTAATGTAGACAGTCATGGGGTATATGTTATGGATACATATGATCGTATATTCATGTATGTTGGGAAAAATACATCGGAGAAATTCATCAAGGATGTCTTGGATCAGCCGAATTTTATGTCAATTCCAGAAGATATGGTAACTGTTTAAAGTATTACATGATTATGTTGTTTGATCTTGTATTTATTTCTAATTTCTGGTAACGTGTATACTTACTAAGATCTTAGTATCTTACATAGCCATATTTGATAGATGTGAAGAAAAATTCTTTACGTAAACTCTCTATCACAAAAGAAGTCTATCATGTATTTACAGTATTTTTTTTTTCATTTCAATAAAACTAATCAGTTATTGTTATGGGAATTGATTGTTGCATATGGCAAGGAATACTATGCCCATTTATTATTGCCTGGCTTTCAACACAAAACTGCTTTTGGTTCAATGATATGTGACATATCAGTTATTCCATACTGTTCTGTAAGTAACCGTCTTAAGAGTGGAGAAGGCATGATTTGTGCCACCAAGACATTCTGCACCCTTATTGTGATGAAAACAACACCTACTTCATTGTTCAGACAGTTGTCAATATGACAGTATGAAAAAAACAATTTAGGAGTCACCAGATCCAATTTATCCATGCCCACCCATGTAATTTTATTTTGACATGTTAGAATCTAGTATAATATCATCAAACTTTACAAGGTTCTGCTGCAGATACATGTAGACATGCACAACCATGACATTATGTCACAGATCACTACACTCTTGCTGATAGAATCCCGAAAGCAGGGGACCACAATTCTGTGAATTTGCTTGCTATGTCTAATTTTATTATACAAAGAAAATAAATGTATTTCAAGAGTGTAATAATTAGATTTACTAACAACTTGATTTTTCTGTAGCTGGATTTGCCAGAGTTGGAGAATTCCACATCATTAGCTGTTAGGACATTCATAGGTCATTTAATGGACAGTCGGTCTGGGGGAGCCACTTTTAATGTTATACGGTAAGTACACAATAGGTAATCACCATTGTGAATGCAATATACATCCAATACTTAAAGAACTATATACACATATGTGACTCCAATGTGATTTATTAGGACCTTCTCTCTAGTATCCCATATTCCTTGTATTTCCTTATATTTGAAAATTTATTTGAATCAAATACAGATTTAAATTGTTTTAATGAAATGTTATGCATCATTACATGCATCAATTCTGTCATTGCTTCGTGTTGTAATAGATAGGAGTTGGGAGAGAATGTGTCAATATTCAACAAATTTATCCAAGTAATGGTAACTTTGTTTAATTTCCAGCGAGGACAGCAAACATAGAATAACATTCTTTCAATACATGGTGGAAGATAGGACTGAATCTTCCATGTCATACTACGAGTTTCTACAGCATTTACAGAAGCAAGTCAAGAGCTGATGTATACAGCAAGCAGGGTTAGATTGTGTGACTTTACTGTAACCGTGATAGTTCCAAGACTTCCTCTGTAAACATGGATGATACAAGTGCCAAGTTTTATTTTAAGATAGATTCCTCTTTTCTGCAATGTGATGACGTCATCTGTGATGGATTACAGACATTTGGAGGGAGTCGCAAAGATCCTTTATCGTATAGGATCATGGAGAGTCTCAGAATAGTGACAGTATCATATTGGTGCACTTACTTAGTGATTTAGTGCTTAACGAATTATAACAATTGAAACTGGAAGCTTGGGTTCAATTCAGGAGAACTTGATACCAAATTAATACGGTCACTTGTCTGCATATGCAATTTATTCATGGAATTTTTCATATACCATAAAAGATGTTATAACCTGCATTTATAGAAGTTTAATCTTGTAATATGCAGAGAAAATACTAGTGTAAGGATTTAAATAATAATAATTATCCTTTGGGTTTTACGCATGCATAGGATCGGATTGAAAATCTTTTATCAGTCTAAATTGCAAAGCCGAGGAAAAAGTGTAAGGGAAGACCATGAATCACATGCTCAATGTGAATGTGTGAAGAATGAAAGTTACAGTACTGTTTGTATGTATGTATGTGTTATTTATTTCGCAACTATTGTTATATGTTGATTTTGCTTAAATATATGTCATTATTTTGAGAGTCCTATTCTCCTAAGGCAAATTTTATTTCTAGCAAATTATGGAAGCACAATGTGCAAAAAATAAATGTGAAAACTTTTTGTTTTCAAAATTGTTGTTTTTTGACTACATTTCATTATATGGATTTAGTCATCAATATATTCCTATTCGTAATATAAATAAGCAAGAAGTTTTCATCTATTTTTAAGACAATTCATATTCGCCAAAGGAGTATTTTGAAGTAGCTCATACATTGTTGTTATTCATCCAATACATGAAGTATAAAACCTTTGGTTGTTAAATGATTGAGTTGATGTATGGTGCTTTTTATCAAGATAATTTGTACATATATACCATATGGAATGAAGATTACAATTTCCTACTTTATCACAATGAAACTGTTCCAATGTATACTTACTTGTCTAGCTTGCATTCTGATGTCAAGTTAAAAAATTGCGTCAAGAAATAAAATGTGAAAACTTGTTTGTTGGAAAATCATGATATTGATTTAGCATAGATGAATTTATTATCCTCTCATGCAGCCTTGTTGCAGAGGGGATTTGGATATGCCACCATCTGTCCCTATGTATACACACATGTCCTATTAACTGTTCTTCAGGATATAAAACTCGTGTTGTTGCTTTGATCAATTAAATATTTCACATATTTGTTCCCATGAGACAAGGTCATCTGGTTGCGTCATGATTGACCAAAGGTCAAAACTTCAAAGACTACAATTACAGTGAGGTTATCATTAAAATTTATTTTGTCTATAAAGCCTTTGCTGCTTGCTTTGATACCATTTCTTTTTATTTACTGGACACACCTATTACCCAAAAAACAAGGGTGTGTGCTGACCTCAGTCCTAGGTTGAGGACCCTTTGACAAAAAATCTTTTCTTGTCCATAAAAGTTTTACGACTGTTTCATACTCTGCAGTATTATTACCTATAATGCAAGATGTATCCTGGCTAGGACCAAAAATCAGAACTCTCAAGGTCAAGGCTGCAAGAAATGTTACATGGGAGGGGTTCAGTTAGGACTGCGCCACTTTTGTACATTTTATGTTTAAGTATATGCCCCAATTTGCAGTGCCTTTTTTATGCCCCTACCAGGTATGACAGGCAGCATCAAGTATTTGCTTTGTCTGTCCTTCCATCACATACCGGTATTTGGTTTCTAGATGATCATTCAAGTACCTTTCATCATATTCATTCCAGATTTGGATATATGCTTACATATCAAGAGGAAGAATCCTATTGATTTTGGTGTCAAAAGGTCAAGGTCACAGCAGACGAAAATAGACTAATCATTGGTAGTACCTTCCATTATATTAAAACCAAATTTGGATATATGTTTACTTGTCAATAGAGGAAGAATCTTATTGATTTTGGGGTTAAAAGGTCAGATAGAAAAGACTGAAATTATTGGTTTCTAGGTAATTTTCATATATTATCATACATCATTAACTGCTCATCAAAATTTGATCATATGTCATATATTTTATAGGTTAAGTTCTCTTAAACTTGAAGCTGGCGTGGCCTAGTGGTATCGCGTCAGACTCCTGATCGGGAGGCCGGGTTCGAGTCCCACTCTGGTCATGCCGGTGTCATGTCTTTCGGATGAGACAGTAAAAACCGAGGCCCCGTGTCGTGGTATGCATGGCACGTTAAAGATCCCTCACTGCTTTGGGTGGGTCTGTTGCAAAGGTCAAAATTTGTATGCCCCGCATCAGGCAGATGCCGTCACCATATACGTGAAATATTCGTGGTGTGACGTAAAACAAAAATGAATCAATCTCTTAAACTTGTAATTTAAAATCTCATTAAAAGGGAAGGATGCCTATAGATGTGAGGGTCAATATGTCAAAAGGCAAGGTCACTACTGGTAATGTTTATAGTTGTGGCCCATGAAACAATGTTAGTGAGGAAAGCTTGGTCTCTACTATGAAATAAGCCCACGGTGAGGACATACATTTTACAAGCATGCTCTGCTCAAGAAACGAGTTGTATCCACCTTAAGTTGAACTGGTATGTGGAGCCAAGAAAATTAACTTTCCCAAAGTAAAATTTGCGATACAAGGCATCGTGCTAGAGCTTTACAATATAACTAATATATTGCTTGTGCAGAACGATACAATGAAACATTTAATAATTTAAAATTACCACGTTCACCTTAATTAGACATTTGTAGGACATGCAGCAAGGTATTGCATGCATACAGGTAAATGCAGCACATCATTATATTGTGTACTTGGGTCATTAGCTTAAATATCACAAAGTATGTATGCAAGATTTTATTAAAGCCCATCTTGCAGTACTAGAGGATGGGCGACCAGTGAACTACTGTGCAATAACTCATTTTAGTTCTTCTCTAGCCAAGTTGGCGCTGTCCATGTTGCCCTAATTTATGACTGTTCATTCATATTTATTAAAACATGTATAACGGGCAGACAAGTGTCGTGCTAATACATGACTATCCTTGTACTACTACTCTCAATTTACTGTTATGGATGTACTTTTAAAAATCAGTACATATACAGTAAACACTGGCAAAAAAATGTTTACCACATAAACATTCATTTTCCTAAAACCTTTGGTAAAGATGAGCTTAAACATCTGCATTTAAAGAATACAAACATTAATTCTTATTCTATTTATTGTCATCAATGATCATATCTACAGACAAGTGATCAAGTCCCTCTTTATTTACTGGAATGGATACTTTCAAGGATTTCTCAAAATTTGAAATTAAAAGAGACAGATTTCCTTTCTTTATCATTTCACGTCCTGATTTTGAAGATGTGATCTACAAGAAGAAATAGAATATGAATTTAAAGTCTAGGTACAAATTCTAATACAATGTGTTCTGTACCGTAAATTCTAATACAATGTGGTCTGTACTGTAAAATATCATACAATATCTAGTAGATTAATATTTAAGACAATTCAGCAAACTCTATTAGATGTGCATAAATGGTGATTTTATGGAGGATGAATGTTATACCAAATTAAAGTGATTCCAACTTTGGCACTCTATTGTTGCCAGTTCAATTCCTGCCATGGGCATATTGGTGTTTTGTCTTTAAGATCAGATGGTAAAAACCGAGGTCTCATGTCACAGTAGGCATGGCACATAAAAGATCCCTTACTGACTTGGGTGCGTTCTTTGCAAAGGTATAAATTTCTATGCAATGCAACAGGCACATGCAGTCACCTTATACATGAAATAATCATGGAGTGATGTAAGGCAATTTTCAATCTATCAGACCAAGATAATTCTATGAAGAAGAGATATATTCAGATAAAGCCCATCATTAATTTCAAAAAATGAACATCCTTAAAGTATGAACAGAATCGATTCAGCAGTGGAATAGAAGCTCATGTATAGTGACAACAGACCATCAATGCAGGAAAACATACATACATGGAAAATGCTAGTGTTGTTCATGTAAATTAATTTCATTGATGGAGTTTGTTCAAAATTGACTTTATATTTGTTAATTCTGTACTTAAAACCCTTAAAGACTATAATTATATCTACTGCACTATAATACTACCAAAATATACTTGTAAAAAAGATTTACTCATTTGTACAAATATTAAAATACATTGTTATTCTACAATGATTATCAAACTGGCTGTACCTTCCCAAGGAATTCCTGGAACAAAGTGATACTTTCCTCAGATTGAATGGTGTGACAAAGCACTTCAATCAAAAGAGAATTCCAGGGATGACCAAACAGATCTTCAGCTACAACAAATGCAGAGAAAAAAATCAGACAATGTATTACTTGAAGAATTATGTATTTATTCATAGTTTATCTCCTTGACTGTTCTCATCATTTAAACTTGATCTCTAGATTACAAAATTGTGACAAGTGCTGCTTAAAGCAAACACAATCTTAATGTCAAGAATGATAACTCTTCATATTTTAACAATCTAGCATTTCTTCCTCATGAATACATAGATTAAAATGTGATGTGTACTCAGAAGTTAGGTTGAAATTAATTCCAAAATTTTTGATAACCCAACAGACAGATTTAATTATCTCTAAGTAAATTATATTGAAAAAACCCACATCAAATTGATGTCTATTTGGCCACATATCTGCATTTAATAATTAAATGTACATACCTAGAACTGAATACTTGTCCTTCAAGTACTCTAAGAGGCTGTTCAAGCATGTGAAGGCAAGAGTATGAACATTTTTCCCATCCTGAAATAAGATAAACTTTTACAGTATTAACATTATTGGCATCCTGAAATAAATAAGCTTTTACAGCATATTTGGTGACAGTATCTCTCTATTACAAGTAGACAGAAAAACTTGAAAAATCTGTGTTATCAGTCACTGTTACTTTCTAGAAAAAATTATTTCTATACTTACAATCACAAGCATTATGTTGAAATTATGAATGACAGGCTCAATAACATCGTTAGATATTGGAACAAAGTTTGAAGAATGAAACAAGCTGTGTTTGCAAAACACTAATGCCCCCGGCAGCACCAAAGTCCAAAAATTTATTTTTAGCATGAAAGTCATTGTCAAAGTCAAAAGGTCATGTGAAAGGGCTTCATTAGTTGAGTATGTGTGTCAAATATAAAGTTACTATCCTTCACGGTTCAAAAGTTATAACCAAGGTTAAAGTTGACAACAGACAGGACAAAAACAATATGCCCCAGATCTATCAATCCTGAGGCATAAAAATAAGTAAAATGCCTATGTTAATATAAAATTCAATGTCCATTACTCTTTCAAAGAAGCCTTATATATATATATTGTCTATGTATGATACTGACCTTGGTAACCATTTGCTGGAGGTATACAAATAAAACTTGGAAATCTTTAGTTATGAAAGGGCTGTTTTCATCTTGAGGAAAATGTCCTGTTCCTTTTAATGACACTAGCTTGCTGCTAAATCTACAATCCAGCAAGGCAGTCAGCAACTTCAGAAAAGCATCAATCTCCCAAATAGATCCCCCTCTCAAATGGTCTTCTACTGCATGAATGTTTAGACTGATTCTGGTAGACTATAATGATACAGAGGAGTTAAGGTATGAGAGAAGATTAAACTGAAGAGTGGTTGTATAATGTCGTTGTCATAATCTCTCTTGTGAAATGAAAAATTTGCATTATCATTTGCAAATGTATTTACTCAAGAGACATTGAAATTTCCTGCCTTATCATGCGAACTCTCACTGTTGATACATTAAGACAATGATTACCAGCTGTACAGAGTCCTGCTCTTGGTACACTAACATCTGGGCCAGAATCTTCCCTACACAACTTCTAGCTCCTTTAGTCCCCTGACTTAGTAGATAGCTCAGTGTGTTCATCAAATCATTATTCTGTAGAAGTAGTGGTACAACTGAAACAATGCAAATAATGGGGTCTTACACATAAACTTAGATAAGTGTGTTCATCAGATCAATATTCTGTTGTGGAAGCAGCATAAATAAAGCATGTATTGGGTCTTAGACATGACATTAGTTCAGTGTGTTCATCAACTCATTATTGTGTTGAAGCTGCAGCACCAGTGAATAATTTTGAAAATAGGATTTGGTCAACATAAGACCATCAATCCCATTATGGTGTACTTCAAAAATCTTACAGCTATGGAGCTGGGTGAACAGAAATCCAAGTGAACAGATTAATGATGATTTGTATTCTCTATGCTCATTGTTATGCCATTTAGAGGTAAATTTGAATTTCTGTACTTCATAATAATATCCTTACTTCCTTTGGATGTTGAATCTGGTTTGTGTTGAGTATATTCATGTAATAATTGTAAACATAGCTCCAGTACCTTCTCTGTAGAGTTCTCGTTCTTGATAATCCATTTAGATGCTGCCAATAGAGTTAAATATTAATGAAATGAAATATGTATCATACAATTATGAAACATTACATCATCTTTAAAGTTAAAGTTTTTCATTCAATCCTTAAGCGATTCATGTAATAAATATATTTAGAGATACACTTACAGTTTAAGGACAACACATTATCGTTACTTAAAGACTACATAGAGGGGTCTTTCAGATTTTGGATGGCAAGTTTTAAATTAAAAGGTCTTTTTTCAAGGTACATGTATTAAGCATCAAATAACTTGTTAATTTTTATTGAGGCATCTTTCATGACCTAAACACCTACGGATATAAAATGCAAATTTCTACTATCTTCTTTAATCATGGGGTAAGGTAAACATCACAGACATCAATATATGAAATACCATGGTAGAATAGCTTGATATCCAGGTCAAAGGGTAAAGTTCTGTATGTACTCAGAAGAAGCTGAAGCTGATGTTGTAAATTCTGATCTGTAATAAAACAGAAGTTTTGAAAATGCAATAAATGTGTTTCCTGCAGTGTTTTAGGTTCATGAATAAATATTTACTTTATAATTACCTTTATCAACTGCATGTAAGAATGTTTCATTCAGATTCTTCTTTAACTCCTCTCTTATCACTTCCATTATGTGCATGTCTTCTTCAGTATCTGATAACTGTAATTATTTCATCCTTTATAGTATTATACATTTTCAATTTTACTGTGTGTATTTTCTTGACTAACAAACTAATACAAAGTTTTAGAACAATCATTTATAAACGAAAAAGTATATTTTTAAAAAAAATGACTTTTGAACTAAAGTAGACTTACTGTGTCTATATATACTTGACAGAGATTGTAAGCTGTCTGTAATATTTGACTCTTTGTGGGAACACAGAAAAAATTCTGAAAGAAATAGACAACTTTCACATGACATAGGATCTAAAATTAGTGTACTGTATTTATCATTAGCAAACAGACAAAGATTCACCACATGTACTTATAAAGTAAATAGGGTACATTACTATGATAAATTGAGGACAAGAATTTCATTTATTAATGAATTTTACTTTGTAATTAATTGATTTTTCATTTTTCTTCCCATCCTTAATCTAACTATAAGATTCTAAATGATAAAAAATGTTATATGTAAGAAAATACTTTTTACGTAATTATAACCTTGACCTCTACAACCATACTACAGACAGAAGTACTTAAATGGTTTTATATTTGTATGTTCTTTTCTTTTTTATAAAATAAGTAGCATATATATACCAGAAACATCTTTGTGAATTGTATCCTAGAGAACATGTCCATGACAACCTGTACATCTGGTAACTCCAACCATTCCAAGAAACCTATCTCAGAAATCACCTCTCCTAGGTTACTTAACCATTCTGTCAACTGAATACAGCGTTAACATATAAATTTTACGACAATGAAGAGTGTATTGTTCAATAAAACACATTTGTCACCTAAAATTAGATAGGTATGATGCAGAAGTGTGACAGCTCAGGACAAACAGAAAATCTGATCTAGTTGCTATGTTCCACAGGTGACACAAACAAGAGTTTCTCTAGATACATAAATACCACTACATTTAAACAATGTCATATACATATCATGATATATTTTGTAGTCAAGAAGAAATCTAATTTACTACTCCTGTTACATAACACTGCTATAAAACTGAGTTTGAGAGATATTTTTGACAATTTAAGCTAGAAAACAAGTTTCTACTGATATAAAAACAGAAATAAAAATTTTAATAGCCTAATACAAAAATATAAGAAATGTAAGAGATTTTT
The DNA here is from genome assembly GCA_035048485.1 of Pteria penguin. Lineage (NCBI taxonomy): Eukaryota > Metazoa > Mollusca > Bivalvia > Pterioida > Pteriidae > Pteria > Pteria penguin. Next base: position 42,487,368 of record CM068580.1, on the reverse strand, counting down.
ATAAAGAAAGGCATTGTTGTATCGTCATGAATCATTTGAGCATCTTTCCATTTCATGTATCATATCATAGCTTCTGTATCAAGATATATCATTTCACGGTATATCATTGCACCTCTTCAAAATAAATAGGATGTAAGTGCTGAGTTTTCAACATACTTTTCATCTTCACCTTCACCTTAAGCATTGACTTATAAAATCATTTGTCAATTTACAATTTAAGTGCTAACCCTAATGTGATAAGCTAGACCAGTTTTTACTTACAATTTGTGTGCCTACTGTAGTACAAACGTACATATCCTTAGAGATCCAGTACACCAAGGCGGGATGATGAGTATACCAATGGGTAGGAAGCTCATTGGATACCAGGTTAATTAAAAATTTCATACCGGCACATTCTAAGATAAAACAAACAGATAATTAAATGTAGGGTACCATAGATTAAGATATCATACATGTGTATTTCATGTATTCAAGAGTTGTCAGATGACAGCAGAGCTTGCCAGGGGCAACAAAATTTAAACGGCAAAAGTTTTTTGTAAGTAGGTCAATCTTCAAGGTCAAGGTCAAAATGTAAAAATTTTGGTATGTAATGAAAGGTCTTGTCACAAGGAATACACATGAAATATTTAAACCCTATCTCTTACTGTTCATAACTTATAACCAAGATTAACGTTTTCTGAAAGTAGGTCAAACGTCAAGGTCAAGGTCAAAAGGTCCAAAATTTGGGTATTTTGGTAACCAATGAAAGGTCTTGGCACAAGAAATACACATGTGAAATATGGAAGCCCTGTTTCTAATGGTTCTAAAGTTATGATCCAGGTTAAAGATTTTGTGTATGGACAAAGATGCTGGCAATATGACAATAGCTTTCTGGACATTCGTCCCAGGAAGCTAAAAATCAGTCATAGGTAAATATTATGAAATGTATTTGGTGTAAAATAATGCTTCAAAAGAATTCTTAGAAATTAAATTTTGCTGTCTTAAATCGATAAAATTCCATTGACTTACCTTTACTACTTATCTCAACATTGACATTTTCCAGACAGGATGCATACTGAAAATATACTGGTAGTTACTGCCCATGTGTAGTTTACAAATATATTACACAAAATATTAAACATATACTGGTTGCAAGCACATAGCATTAGTTCATATCTGACAGTGGCAAGTAAGAACCTCTACAAAAATGAATTATGATTCTGTTCTGCTCAGAAAAAAAATTAAAATTCATACTTAGGAAAAAAATGTAAAAAGTAATTACTGGTATTATCTGATGCAATTGTTAACTGCAACCTAATAAAATACAAATGATACTTTTCTCTTCATAACCACTATACTCATTTCTAAATCCAACTTCTTATTCTGCAAATTACATGTAGCTATTCCTTTGTATAAACATCTGCATGCAGTTTTATAATTTGTGTAAGTACACATTACCACCTCCAAACAGTTAGCTTTAAACCCAAAAGGGAACAATAATTTCTTATATTTACTTATCAAAAATCAATAAATTGAGGTTTTGTAGCTATCTGGAAGGGCTAGTACACATTTTATAAGACTCTAGATATGATGTTGATGTCTATAGACCTTTTCAAGGGGAATGGCAAATGGGAACCTTCAATTTCAATGTAATAAACGTAATAAAATATTGATGATTAATGTCTAAAATTACATCATTTTGCGGGTACAGAGATGCCATCCCAAAACATGAGTTCCACACTTAAGTGAAAGGTCAATTGTTTTTCACATAGTCTGTTGAAGAATATATGTGAAAATGCATCAACAAAGACCGATTGACAGACAGTCCAACAGAGAGACAAAAACAAAAGATTTGTTTAATGGAGGTATGGCTTTAAAAAAGATGAATGCATTTACTACAGTAATACATACTTACTGCCCACAAGAAAAGCAGGGACCTTTTCACAATAACCGGGATATCTACACCTTCTTTTATGACACTGCATGATTGTTTGACCATTACAACTAAGTCTTTGTCACACAGAGGGCTGGGAGAAGTGAAAACATACAAGATTAGTAAACTAATGAAAAACCCTGAGAAGTCTGAAGAATTGATTGATATATTATCTTTCACAAAACTTATTACTTTGTAGCAAGATGCATCTATTGCCAACACATTTATTTCCTTCAAATCGGACATAGCAACATGTAAGAGTAGTCATGATATTCACTTATGTTAAATTAATCTGAATGATGTCCGTATTATCAAAGTTTAACTTGGAAGGTCATAGTACGTGTACATGGAAGACTTCTGTTTATGACTTTAAACAAAAGACTCTTTGAAATCTTAATAATGTTATCTGATACACTAAACAACAAGCTTAAGAGTTGACTCAACAATAAATTTATTACAATTCCAAATCCCTTATTCTATTTTACTACCCAATCTACTAAATGAATTACTATTACGTATTTCTGACTGTTTCACAGTTATTTTGTGATATATACCAGGTGGTAACAGTTAGTGCAATCAACCTCTGATAACAGTTTCCCAGGTTTTCTGCACCACCTCGGGACAATAGTGTGACTGTTCTCCAAATAGACATGAAATCACTGAATATTAATACATTTAGAAAACTGAGAAAAGCAATAGATTATATAACTGCAATTTCTAACCTGTCATCCATCAAGAACATGTGATACAAAAGGTAGAGATACACCTGTAATGCCTCTGTAGCTATGTGCATTGTAGTCAGTACTTTGGGTAAAGAAGAGAAAGGATCTGAAAAATGCAAATATCATTCAACTGTTCTGAGAAGTGTGTTGTATCCATTGGTTAAACATATGTTGAAGTCTTCTCTAATACTGACAATAAAGCAGAAATTAAAAGAATTTCTCACCAAATATTAATTCAAGGTCGGGAGAAACCAATGACGGTATGGAAGATTACATCATGTTACAAGAAGAAGACATGTCCATTTCCATTGGCTTTCCAACACATTTGTTATCAACAGCTAAGGTTTTTTAATGTACAATGTCATATTTATCACATGTGACTATTCCTTTAGGATCTCCATCAATAAGTAGTAATTCTTGAAGGAACATTAATCATGCATTCTTAAATCAAATTGTTACCATTGTTTTATCAATGAACCTTAATTTTATGCATCAATAAATTAACTTACAGTTCATCTTGGAAACTGCAACATTCATTCTCTCCCACAATAAATCTACACCACCTGGGTCATCTCGCCATAATAAGACCTTTAGTACATTGCTAATGAATTTATCCACATGCATCATCATCTCTTTGTCCCTGGAGAGTTAAATACATGTAATAGACCACTTGCCGATCTTGATAATGGCAGTCTTTTTGTCCGATCTACCATCTTTTGGTGTTGTTTTTAGTTGTGACGTTACAATGAATTTATGTCACGTATTATGACGTAACTGTGAAAAACAACGCCAAAAGATGTTAGCGCGGACAAAAAGACAGCCATTAACAAGATCGGCAAGTGGTCTATTCTTGACATGTTTTACAAACTATCTTAAATCTAATACATGTACTAAGTATCTGAACTGAATAATACTAATCAAGTCTATACCAATTATATTTCAAAGTAAATGATTATCAAGTGTTTTAAGAATTTCCAAATATATATGTGTATCTGTTCTTAAAACAAAGTACAGCTGATTCTCACTGACTTAAACACAAATAACTCAAATTTCTTATTAACTCAAACTAATCTGGAAGTCCCAATGGAATTCACCATCTTCTGCAGCAGTCTTATTTAAAGGCTGGAAGTAAAATGTTTTCCCACAAAAAATGACATCAAGAACAATGTAACTGTGACTTCATAACCTATTACTCTAATAACCCTTAAATTCCTCGTAAGAAAGCTTTCTGAGGTGAAGCCTTTTGTATTTCTTAATATAAATATACATCCTTAACTTGAACTCTGTTTTTCATGGTTCTTTCAAGTTCCTGTTATCAAGAGTCTACTGTATTTAAATAACAAGCAAATTCAGAGAATTGTGGTCCCCCTCTTCTGGGGTTCTATCAGTAAGGGTGCAGTGATCTGCGACATATTGTCATGGTTGTGCAAGTCTACAGACACACATGCCAAATATGGAGTACCTATATCTTACAGTTAAAGAGTTACATTGAAGTAGGTCAAAGGTCACGGTCAAGGTCACATGAAATTTTGGTACCAACGGAAAGGTATTGAAATAAGGGACACACTACCAAATATGAAGGCCCTATGTTTACAATTAAAAAGTTATAACCATGATTAAAGTTATTGTGACGGACAGACAGACGGATGGACAGAAAGACGAACGAATGAGATTTAATATCCCCACACTTTCGCAAAAAGCGGGGGACAATAATGCTAGATAAAGGAGTACATGTACATATACTGCATTGTATTATTGCATTTTCTGTATACTGTTTATACTTAATTCAGTCTTGAAATTGTTATGTACTGCATTTGTTAATTTCATTAAGACTGGTAAATATTGTTCTTAAAATTGTTATGTACTGCATTTGTTAATTTCATTAAGACTGGTAGATATTGTTCTTAAAATTGTTATGTACTGCATTTGTTAATTTCATTAAGACTGGTAAATATTGTTCTTAAAATTGTTATGTACTGCATTTGTTAATTTCATTAAGACTGGTAAATATTGTTCTTAAAATTGTTATGTACTGCATTTGTTAATTTCATTAAGACTGGTAGATATTGTTCTTAAAATTGTTATGTACTGCATTTGTTAATTTCATTAAGACTGGTAGATATTGTTCTTAAAATTGTTATGTACTGCATTTGTTAATTTCATTAAGACTGGTAAATATTGTTCTTGAAATTTTTATGTACTGCATTTGTTAATTAATTCAGTAAGGCTGGTAGATATTGTCTATTACTTTACTTACTCAAACTGACTTCTGTACTCTAAAACTTTACACAGAAATCCAGTAGAAATGAGTTTATAGATGCAAGTAACACACATTTCTTCTTCTTGAAATTTGGATGACAGGTTGTCTATAAGTTTCAGTAATTTTATCAGATGAAAGGTTGTGAATTCACGCTCCAGTATAGCCTGTTAAACAGATTATAAACCATTAATTATACATACATTATACATCCCATGTAATGTAGGCAATGGAAAAATTCCATCATATAAAGTCACTGAACATGCAATGGTCGGACTTCTGTATTTAAACTTAAAAATTTGTATGTGACCAATTTCTAATTATATTTTTTAAAGATAAAAAGTAATTTTAAAATTAGAAATAAAGATTTTAATTATAGTTACTTATAATGTTAAATATTTCACTAATTTAACAGGATTTTTTTCTGCATGTTACTTGAAATAATCATTTCATAAAACGTAAGGAAAATTTCTATTCCTCATTATAATTCTAATTCTGTTACAAGAGTATCAGTAAAACTACTGATGTATAAATCCTTCTTTCAAAAAAAAAGAAACTATGACAAAATATCAGCATTTTGGTGTGCATTTGTTTCACTTGATAGGAAAAATGATACATAGATTTACAAATAAGATAAGAAAGCAACAGTAGTTCACTACTGGTACTAAGAAATATTTGTTGTTATATAAATGTAATTTAATTTTTACAATACCTGTCAAAACAGCAACAAGGGTACATTATTGTATTCAAAGGACATAGAGTAATCTCAATTATTTCAGGAAGAAACAAGCATTCTGAGAGTATTGCTAAAGGAATACAAGACCCCCACCCGTCCCAACAAATCCATAAGGGGGTGAAAGTCGAACTTGCTCTGTAACGCATCGTGAGGAAGCCTGCAAACATGTTTCAGATTGATATCTGTAAGTATGACCAAGAAAAGTGCGGAAAAGTGATTTGATCAATGGGCAATAACTGATAAAAGTAGGTCAAACGTGACCAAAGTCAAACTTGATCTGTAACTCCTCATAAGAAAGCTTGCTACCAACTTGATATCAGAAGGCATGGCCAAGAAAATCTAGAAAAGCAGTGTAACAGACAGACGGACAGAGTGGAAACCTATACTCCCCTCTGGTTTCACCAGTGGGGGAAAATTTTTTTGAAGGGACATACAAATATATTTAATGAATCTCAATTACTACAAAAAGAAACAAGATGTGTTTGTGAAAAACTGATACCCTTGAACATCAATAATTTCTAAAAATACTTTGAAAAAATATAGATCTTGGTTACAACATGAAAAATTTAACAAGAGTATCAGTAAAACTGATAGATGCTCCATCCAGTTATAATGCAGGAAATTAATCACTTAATTCATATACAAAAAATCAGTAAAACTGATGGATGCTCCAAGAAGCACAGCAATAATGAGGGAAATGAATGACTCAATATATTGAAAATCATTGTATTAATTGATGACAATTTCAAATCTCAATGTATCATATGGATATCCAATTGAGTCAACTGTAGGACAACAAGTGATCAAAGTATCTTAAACTAAAACTAACTAGAGCAGTCCTAACGGGACAAATACCCCCTGCAGCAACAAAGTAGAAGCATGCAATAATTCATCCCAATATACATTACTGGTATAAGTGTAATGGATGTCCCACTTACAAGCACATTTTAAGGTATAAGCAAAAATAGTTCGGACAAGATTTTTACAATAGAGTGAAAAGTAAACTTGATCTTTGACCCATGACCTTGGTTCAGGGTCATGACACACCGGCATCTCCAAAGGAACAAATGTACTAAGTATGATCATCATATGATAAAGAATAAAAAAGTTATGCCCCGGACAAAGGTTGATGGACAGACGGACAGACAGACAAACTTTGTTTGCGGGGGGTATAATAAGCTTGACCTTAATAAGTTATGAAATAAAACTTTTTATCATGAAAATGACCTTTCAGAAATGACCTTGAGTGAACTTTGTCCAAAAGCTCTTAACCTGGTGAAGTATGATCAAATTATGATGAAAGATGACGGAGATATAAGTACTTCATGGTATTTTAAGTCATAGTTAATAAGTGACCTTGACCTTTCAGAAATGACCTTGAATGAAATTTGTCCAAAAGTCCTTGATCTAAATAATATTTTGGTGAGGCATGATCAAATTCTGATGAAAGGTATAGAAGATACAATTACTTCATGTTAGTTTAAGTCATAGCTTATAAGTGACCTTGCCCTTTCAGAAATGACCTTGAGTGACCTTTGTCCAAAAGCCCTTAACCTAAATAATATTTTGGTGAAGTATGATCAAATTCTGATGAAAGGTATAGGAGATATGAGCTCGGACGAACGGACGGGTGGACAGATGGACAGACACACGGACACGACTGACTATATGCTGCCCCGAAAGTTTCGGGGAGCATAAAAACAGTATTGGAAGGGTCTTGTTACAAGGAATATACATTTGTACACTATCATCTAAGCTGATCTTTAACCATTCAGAAGTTACTTTCAATGTTCATTTAAATTAGGTCAGTCATGAGAACAAAAAGCTTCATATTAAATGAAAGGTCTAATCACAAGTTTGTAGATAGAAAGATAAACTGGACAGAAACTCTATGTCCCTACATTTCAACTTCTTTGGGCACAGTAATAACAAACAGTACATACTAGGGAGACTGGAATAGCACATTCAGAGCTCACAGTGTAAAGATTTTTTCTAAATTCATTCAATGACTCATATTGATTCTCCTCCTTAGATGGAGAGTCATAGTTGGACTGACATGCAGTTGGATCCCCAGTACATTCCTCCTGCAGTCTACAAAATAGGAGAATTATCTCATCTGCAAGCAACAGCTCATTGTTTTTGATCCACCACTGAAAATGTTTTAATAGATTAGATCACATCTATTCATACTGCTACAATTTTATTTTAAGAAATGTCTATATTGTGGAAATATGATATAATATAACATAACATCCCACAACACAATATAATATATTATAATATAATACAATACTTTATTAAAGATAGATGGAAGTAACTGCTCATGAACAATTGACAAATTTGACTTTCAATGGTCATACAGTTTTACTACTTACCTGAATGCAGCAAGGCATACAGCAAGAAACAAGTCAACAGTTCTAGAAATGGATGTTCCACTTTGTTTAGTCTTCATGGATGGCTTGAAGCTATTTACAAAACACTGCTGCCAAATCTTGGAAGACAATGCTACCAAATGACTCTGAAGTATCTCAAATGGTACAGGTCGTAATAAATGTTCTTTTCTGAAAAAAAAAAGGAAGTAAGTGAGCAATTTATAAACTTGACTTTGAGGTAGCAATAATTCATGCACAGTTGACTTCTTGCTGATTATATGTTATATCAAATCATAAAACCATGAAATAAGAACTTAGCAAATTTACTATTCAAAATACAAGTATATACCTGTTCAATATTCACAAAATATTCACCTCAGAATGTTTTGAAATGCCATCATAGCTGAACAGAAGACATTTTGATTTTGCTCTGATAATCCTGTGCAGATGGTGTTCAGACAATTCTTGACTGATGTTGAATTGAGAAACAGATGAGCCATCTTTGGCTGACTGCAAGAGAATAATACCAGTGTCCTTAGATGATAATGTTGTTATGAAAGGGTAAATACTCCCTTTCAAACACTCCTTTTTATGGACCACTTACTTTAAATGACCTACAAAAATCTGCTAAGTAAAATATGAAAAGACATATACTGGAACTCTACTACTGTTGCTCTCAATACCTCACTATGATAGGCTTTCAAAGGCCCTTTAAAATCAGATTTGAAGTAAAGTGCCTAGAAGGAGTAATCACCTCATGTTTGGCTAACAAAACCTGCCATGTATCCATAAAATATATAGACAAAACAAAGAAATTCTAACAATACATGCAATTCATATTAAGCTATAACAAAAAGATTGACCGGGAGACATTGCACATCTGTCAAATTCGAAAATCATAGCGAATAAGAATACTATAAATATTACTTACTACTGTATATCTATATAACTATATAGATTGAAAAAGAGTAGTACCTTAAGAGTATGGATGACAGGGTAATAAAACCATCCTCCATCAGCTCAAAGTTCTTCATGTCCATTATCAACATCAAGCTGCGCAGCACAGAATCTATTCCTTTATTGAATCAAATTTTTAAATTACTAAACATTCATTTCTGTATGAGGACAACTAATACTGGGGTAGCCATTGGGAATGCAAAAATGATTTGGCTGTTTTTTTCATATATTTCTGTGATACACTTTTTGAAAGCAAAGTGTTAGTAATAATCATAAAATTTGAGAAATCCTACTTGAGCTATAAATCAGACATGCTTTAATTAATCAAATAAGTACAATTATTTTTTTTTCTTTACTTTTATACTATAAGAAAAAAAAACCCAGTAGAAATAGTTATTAACAACTTTTTCCTTATTTTATCTGTAACAACTCAAAATTTCTCAAACATCGATTTGTTTTATTTGCAATATCTGTCATACTATCCAAATTTAAAGGTCAAAATTGATTTTATCAATAACAAATCCCCTATTAGCCCATTCCTTCCACCAGAAACGTTTGAGTCAATCACATACCATACACAGAATGACAACGCGAATAAAATTCTTCTTTCAGACACAGAGGTTTCAAACATCTGAAGATTGACCTGTAAGGCAAGGGATGTGTTGATATTACAAATACATTTTCTTATATTAGCAGATTTTATATCTGAGATTGATTAGATTTTCTGACTGGTTTATACTACACTGTATAATATTCAGAGAATTATATTGCTTAGTTATATCAAGTTTCATAAATCAGAATGCTCTGTCATTATCTATTTCCTTCACAAATGTAAGACAGTGAACCTTAAAGAAAAACCCCAAAAAACAAATGAGGAAAAAACAAAACATTTCAGTGTTAATTATTAACAACTGCAACAGCTGACAGACAGCCGAAGATAAAGTCCAAAAACAAAAAAAAACAAAAAAAACCCAACAACAACAATATCTTAACATTTGAATAAGAACTTCTCTTACTGCAAAATTTGCACATTTCTACATTGCATAGCTTCAAAAATGAATCCTACAAATAATGGAATGATATTTAAATATAAGCATAAAGTATACAATTAAGAATTTCTTATTTAAATTACAGGATACAAAATTATGAAAATACACAAATTAAAGTAATTTGTTTCTTTTTTAAATTTGTATTATCCAATTTTCAGATGATCTATTTAAACTTAATTTTCTCATCAGCAATGAATAACCAAAAGAAGGCATTGCTTTTTGAAACTCTGACAGATAGACAGAAATATGAATTATTAGACAGACAGACTGCATAAACCGACTGGTTACACAATATTCCTTGGTATAGTTATATAGTATTTCCTTGACTCTTACCTTTAATATAGTCTTCTATCGTACAAAGTTACCATGTTCTCCAGACAACTTACCCAAGATATCTGACTCCAAAACTGCTACACAATGTTCCCCAGAATTTTTATCTACAATAGCAGCCAAGATACTGATAGCCGCCCCCTGATACTCTACATTCTTGCTGATTATGAGTTTCTTTAAGAGGGACAATGTGGTGATGTCGGCCACATTGAGTTTCATGAGTAGAGATGTCATGTCTTCACTGTCAATCAACTTCTTCAACACCACTGAAAATATAAATTCTGAGCTATCAATATATAGCTGATCATTACGTGTTTGTGGTTTATCAGAAGTCATATGATGTGTTGTGTCACATCACGTCATGATTATCTCATTTACATAGTGATGTGTTGTTTCACATCACATAATGATGATCTCACTGACAAAGTGATGTGTTGTTTTACATCACATCATGATGATCTCACTTGCATAGTAATGTGTTGTTGCACGTTACATCATGATGATCTCACTTACTTATTGATGTGTTGTTTCACATCACATCATGACGATCTCACTTACATAGTGATGCTTTGTTTCACATCACAATTATCTCACTTACATAGTGTTGTGTTGTTTCACATTGCCAGTTAGACTTGAACCTTCATTCTCTCACTCCCAGAGTCAAACAGGCTATCCACAGGGCCACACCTGATGATGTTTATTCAGAAACTCATACCAGCTTTTTAGCCAGAAACAAACAATGAAGTGATGACTGATCTCTGAACTCTTATAAGCCATATTAACCACTAAACTAAAATAAGTACAGTAAACTTCACATACAGCTAACACGTTTATTAAGAATTCATGCTTATTACGAAATGAGATTGATTCCCAGACCTTATCGTCATGTAAAGTTATGGGAAATTTTCCGTTTTTAGCAAATTTTAATAGTACGAACTTATGCATATTGCGAACCAAAACCATTGGCCCTGTGGTTAAATTTCTTCATAAATACAGACTGATATTACCTGTGAATAGTACAATTTCGTGATTAGTAATAACAACTTGTTTGTCACCATAGTTCAGATCTGAGGCGATAACTGTTTGACAAACAAAACATGTCTGTCCTACCTGTGTTTATCTTACTTTGGAGTGGATATTTAAAGCTTGGTAATGGATTCCCCATCTAGGAAACGCATAGCGATATCATTAGAAACTAAATACCAAATCATTGTTAAAGTTGATGAAGGATAACGGGCAAAGAAGGACACTGCAGCGGACTTTGGTATTCACAAAAATACATGGAGTACAATACTTAAAAACCGTGATACAATGTTGACCTTTTCAACTGTCTTCATACTTCCAAGGAAATTTTGTCAGATACAACAATAGATACAATGACAAAGAAAACAATTAACAAACTTCTTCTGAAGATTGGATGCAGCGCAAAATCTTTTAGTGCAGACTACAAACACTAGTATGATATCTTCATTGTTTATAAATGAATTCAGTATGTAAATGGTCTACCATGTTGTTTCCTAATAAAATAAACAGGGTTTGCTACATATTTTGGTTATAGCGAACTTCATTTCTTCTCATTGGTAAATTTCGTATTATGCATATGGCGAACTATGCATAGTGCGAACCAGCTTTATTGGTCCCTAGCGATTCGCTATAAATGTGTTTTACTGTAGCATGTTACAGTTTTCTTAGCAAGTTTTATTATTCAGGCATCAACTACTTATTCCTAGGACTCAAAACATAAGTAACATGCATGCGTCCTAGTCAATATATTAAGATTACATGTGATTTCCTATTGATTCTTGAATACATTTATTCTAGCAGGTATTAATTACATATTTTCATGTCATTTTTACAACATTAGATAGACTATAGTACATGTAAATATTACCCAGAGCATTTACTATTAATCCATAAGATTTCCCACTATTCAGCACTGAAATGATTTCATGAGCAAGCTGATGAAGAAATGCTGAAGAGAGAGTTGCCTCCCATTGGCCTGAAAGGATGTACACCATGATGAAAGCCACAGCAGACTGAACTTCCTCCTCTGGACAGCTTAAACCACAGCATAGTCTCCGTAATAGTTGATCTAGCAATGAAAGGATGGGCTAATCTTAAACTTGTATGAATAGTTTTAAAGCTCAGAAAGATTTAATATTCAAATAACAAAACTTTTTTTACATGGTTCATTGTATTTACATATATTTTACAATTATATGACGGTATGTAAAATATTGGAAATATATGATTTAATAGCCTTGCATGAACATGAAAAACACACAAAACTGAGTTTGTACAATCATTAAGGATTTTACCACAGTCCTGTTGCATCCAGTGAACTAGATTACTAGAGTTCTGAAGCAGCCTTCCCAATAGTAAGTACAAAGATAACAACATCTTATGGTCTTTAGAGGTGCTACACTGTAAAGAATTAAAAACAAATTAAAACCCAAACTACAAAACAATTTCACCTTTGGAATTATCTTCAATTTAATTTAATTAATTAAAGGAACTTAACATATGTAACATGATTTCCCTTTTATTCACTTTAAAAATAGTTCATTCAATATTACCTACAAACTTCCATAATTAAAAAAATAGTCTGAAATAAGAAATTTTCATTGATGCAAGATCTAGAATTATTAGGGAAGAATAGGTGTATGTTGTATGAATATCTGTGGTAATAAAGAAGAGTAAAAGGCTTCAGCTAGCTAGAAAACATATGTGCAGCTTTCAATGCAATAGAGCAAAACTAAAAGCGCTGGATAATAACTTTGTTTTGTCTGCAAGCAAACAGCATGATAGTAATATATTGTTCACATGTTATTTTATACGTTATTGTCAAAACAATGATTATTCTTACTTCTTCTTTTATAATGTTGGTTACAAACATTATTAAATCCACTGAATCAAGCTTCTTCATTAGTTTCATAAAAACTGGAAAAAAAACCAAACCAGGCAATCAAATTCACACATGTCAGTTTATAACTTTACAAATATGTTTGTATATAATATTTTATTTTGCAAAATACAGTACATGCAACATATTGCATACTAGCTCATTACAGGGACGAATATACCTAAATATGTCCCTGCTCATTACAACCCATTACATTTTGGATTAAGCATATTCAAAATCTGGCCAGGTTTTGTGGCTCATGGCATTAAAAGATTTATGTATACATCTTAAAAAGCCTGTCTTTAAGTCTAACTTATACAAGACCTACATCACATAAATATATTGCAGCAATGCCAAGACATATTGCTTTATCAATACGTTGGACGGTATGTTTTTAATAGAAGAGAATAAAAACAATACATGTATGTCTTTTCAAGTCAAAGCATTATTTATAGGTAAGACCACGATAAGAATAAAGATTTGCTGAAGGAATTTTTGGAACAAAACATATTTTGTTACACCAGTCATTGCAACTTGGAATAAAACCTTTTGACATTAAAAATCTCATGATCACACACATGTAACACTTCAACAAAATCTATTGAAAACCCGATAGATGACAAGAAAGAAATTATTCATATATACTTCACAAATACTACTTGGGAATATTTAACATATTAAAGATTTGAAATGCATATACTTTAAGAGAATTATAGCAAGTAATATTCATTTTGTTTTGTTTATTATTTTATGTTCCACCAAGATTATTTCCCTTGCAGCGATGGCATCACAAAATGAAACGAACACAGCCAAAACAGTGACGGTTCTTTTATGTCCAAGTGTTTACCATGACACAGGACCTCTGTTTCTATTGTCTCATTTGAGAGATAAAAAAAATCACTGAGTCACTAGTCCGGAATACCTCGAGATCTCAGCTATGAATCAGGCATGCTACCAAATGAGCCATGCTGCCTCAGCTGTATTCAAGGAATGAATAATATGTATATAATAACAACAAATGTGAGACTGAAGTGCTGAATTAATTTCTTTTGTTTATCATTTGGACCTCTTACCATCTAATACTGATGAAGAAAATTCTGTATCCTCAGACTTCATAAGTTCTGCAAATGTTTAAACAGATATATATTATTTAACTAGAAATGCAAGAACAAAATTTACCTCAAGCTACAATGTATTGATTATAGATCGATATATACAAGCAAGTTGCAAGATATTGATATATGTTACAAAAGTTGAAGAGGATCATCAAAGTTTAAAGCAATTTTGACCATGCTAATATGACTGACAGCATCAATTTACATGAATTCATAACATTATTCAAACATACCCAGTAAGACAAGAAGAATGTGTGAAACAATATGACTATTGCATTCTAATTTCTCAACAACATGATGTAGTTGTATCAAGGAAGATAACTGTATAAGAGCTCTTCGTTTTTTCACCGACAGCATGTCTTCATCTTCCATTATTTCTACCATGCAAGCAAAACAGATCACTTCATCTTGATTAGGTAACATGAATGACCACGATGGATCATGAGTAGGATGTGATGGCAACATACTGAAATCAAAATGCTTGGTATTATTCAGTAAACTGAAGTATGCATATTACTCTTTAACAAAACAACTTTCTGAAAAATAAGGGCAATGACTGTACATATCATACAGAACTGATAAACCTGTCCAGAAGATGCTATGAGATTTCATTTCCATGTAACTTTGAAGAACTACTAAGTACTGTGTTAACAAATTACACAACTTCACACAACACTTCAAAAATTAATTATCTGTTTTATATTGAAAAAATAACTTCCTTCTTACTGGAGTTCAAACTTTATGTATAAGTTACAGTGATGCATCATTAAACTCTATTGTAACTAAAGTCAGGATGAAGAGGGACTCTGAATTGAGATCGCAAAATAGATTATTTATTTTACCTTTAATATTTGTGCTTTTCATAATTAATCACTTTAAGTTGACATCATCTGCTATAAAGCAAGTTTAACCATATTTGATTTTTCTGAAATTTTCAAAAAATCAATTACTATAGAATACTTTAAAAGTCAGTGGCGGATTTAGGGGGGGGGGGGGAAGTCCCCCCTTTTGGCCACATATTTACTACTAAAAGTCCAGATTTTGCACCAAAAATGGCTGAAAAATTTGGCTAATACACCCCCCCCCTTTTCGGAAATCCTCGATCCGCCACTGAAAGTGTAAGACATTAATATCTAGTAGATCTATTTGATTATTTCATTTTGACACAAAATCAACTGATGGTAAGAAAATAATCACCATATATCTCTCTTAAAAAACACCATCTGGAACCACAGGAATCTGAAAATTGAAATTCTGTCCGTAAACGTAGCTTTACAAGCTACGTTTACGGTGAGAATTTCAAATTCCTATGTAAAGATGATGGATAAATCCAAACCACAAATCCAAAAATCATGAAACCATAGGACATACAAAATCAGTGAAAATGAAAAACAAATGGAAAATAACAAAATATGTCTACTTGAAGAGCATATGTGAACCCCTGTGATGGAGTGAGATCAGGTGCCCGGGGAGAGTGAGCATCTCCTGCTTGCTAGCAACACCCGTCACATATACCCCGTAGAAAGAGTCAAATCGTGTGAATTCCATATGCTGGAACATGGAAAACGACTTGAAATGCGGAATCAGACTGGATAAATTATAAAATATATAAAAAAAAATCTAAAATTTATACATGTCCCTGCTTTTACTAAGTCACAGGCACAAAACTCCAAAAGTCAAATCCCACACTTAATATGACGCAATTGTTGAACTACCAAAATACTATTACAATATCACTATAGTATAATAAAGCCAAGCTGTAGATAAATTAAATTGATAATTTGTGCTCTTTACGTTAATTTCATAGCTCAAAATATAAATTGAATAGATGATCACGCCTAACCTCCGTCTATAACCTCATGCACCCATCTTAAAGGCTGTTTATGTGGTTTTTCAAACCAAAGAGTTCCATTGTGTTTGCTTGGCGGGAAAATTTATATTGATCAATGTCCCAACCACATAGATCGGATTGGGAAGAACTTTCCAGACAGCTCTAGCATTGGCGGATTTAGAGGGGGGCGTGGGGGGCGCACGCCCCCCCCTAAACCTAAAAAAAAAAAAGAGAGAGAGAGAGAGAGAGA
Organism: Pteria penguin; assembly: GCA_035048485.1. Classification (NCBI taxonomy): domain Eukaryota; kingdom Metazoa; phylum Mollusca; class Bivalvia; order Pterioida; family Pteriidae; genus Pteria; species Pteria penguin. The sequence continues at coordinate 42,470,935 of CM068580.1, read as the reverse complement.
GAGAGGAAAAGAGAAAGAGGGAGGGTGAAAAGAGAGAAAGATCATGTGATTCGGTGAACGTACTGTCTAAACTTTTAGTGATATGTCTATTTCGTTTAGTTTCTAAAGTACAAGGTTCCCGCAATTAAAGTTAAGCTATGTAGAAATCACCTTATTCGTTCTCTGTATCTTAAAATGTCAAGGGACTCGTGCAGAATTTACAGAAAATGTGTGTACAAAGAAGCTTACTGAGCGATATTACAGTCACAGGTAGTACTAGTATTTTACGAATAGCTGGTTATACAGAGGAAACTGAAAAACTGAAATGAAAATTGGGATACAAACACGTTACAAAATTGCCTTTTACCATTTCGGATGATTATATGGAACGGCACCTAAGGTTCAACTGGTGTAGCTAACCTGGTTTATAGACCCGTAATTACAACGAAAGTCAATCATTCAATAACTCAATTAACACACATTTCAAAATTTTGAAATAACTTAGATATATGTTATAAAATATGCATAAAACGTTGTATAGAGTCTTCGCGCTAACCACAAAAAGGGTTAATTTCTGAAAGGGTTTTGGGGGTTTTAAAACTCTTAAAACCATTTTCCGTCGGGGGGCTTCGCCCCCCTGAACCCCCTACCGGGGCTCTGCCCCGGACCCGCTGGGGGCCTACGCGGCCCCCGACCCCTCGCGCTTTTGTTGATAATCACGTCCCCCCTAACTACAATTCCTGCATCCGCCCCTGTCTAGCATAATTGTTACCAGACGAGATGAAAATGTTCCATATTTTTTATCCGTTTATATACAGTAGCACTAACATAGTGCTTTAGAGGATCCGATGCTCGTGCTTTCAGTACAGTACTGATTTCATAAATTTATATCCTGTACTGCAGTAGCCTACTTGTAATCTCTGCCGGTAAGAAATTTAGAAAGTCATGGGAAGGAATAGGGAGACAAGCAGTAAAAAAAAAAAGCTGCAGAATGTTAAAGCAGATCAGGGTCAGATCAATGATCTTCAGTTAAAAGGGGAGATAAGGCCGCAAAATCTCTCTCTCTCTCTCTCTCTCTCTCTCTCTCTTACCCCCTAAAAGCGAGGGGGAGGGGGGTTTCATCTGAATTTGCCACTGGAAATAACTGACGACATAATTAGTATCGTGATATATACATGTGTATGTATTTTATTTATAGATGTGTTATATTAAATCATATACGCATTTCACATTCTCATGCCAATGCCCAGAATATAGTAAAACTGCAAGGAATATGAGGAGCCGCGCTAGATATGACTCATCTAACATTAGAACAAAAAAGCAAAACGTCGTTGCAGAATGAGGGAAATAACTATCCTTTCATTTCAGGAATCATGGAAACAATTACATGTATTTTAGGAGTATACACAGGGGCGTAGGAGAAGGGGGCAGTGGGGGCACGTGCCCCCCTTTGAAAACGGGGGGGGGGGGGCGCACAACCATGTTTGTGCTTCCCACTTTTAGAGTAATATTTAAAGTTTGAATAAACTTAAATAAGACATTTTAAGCGAAGTGAATATATTTTCTTTTATATTTTTAATGTCTGATTTTTAATCCGTTACTACAAAATTACGAATAAGGTTTTCTGTTTTACTGGCGGTTGATGTATCCTGATTACGCAACTTGTTCTTTCACCTTATATGATGTCATCCATTGTAAGTATTTATTATGTTTTGAATGATATTATACAAGTCCGAGATTATGCAATAGACTCGCATTATTATAGTTTGCTCTTATCTGAAAGATAAAGATGAGCTGAGTTGTTCATCTTGTGACCAAGAGGTCCGGGTTCGACACCCGTCGGGGCATACCGGTGCTCTGTCTTTCGGATGAGACTCTGACTAATAACGTGTCTGACATTCAAATTGCAAGACAATTCGTCAGCAAGAACGAGCACTGTTAAGCTTTCTTTGGAAAGTGTTAAAGTGTGAACATTGTAACATGATGAGCAGCCACGGAACTTTAATGTGCATACCACCCAATTAACTTGTGCATAAAAGTGTGAAATAAAAAATAACCACACTGTAACATGTTTTGTTGCTGATCAGTAGCCATAGTAGCCACTAAAGCACTAAAAGTAAATAATTCGTCTTTTATTTAATCATTCAGAGAGAGAGAAATTGGAATAAATTCAATCTGAAGTTTTTTATGCGCCCGCTCGAAAGATCTGGGGCATATTGTTTTTGTCCTGTCTGGTGGCTGTTGTAAACCTTCGCCATAACTTTTGAACCGTAAAAGATAGACTTCATATTTGGCATTCATACTCCACTAATGAAGCCCTTTCAATTGACACCCGATAAGGTCAATGACCTTGAGACCTTCACTGTGACCTTCGTGCTAAAAATACCTTTTTGGACTTTGTTGCCGCTGGGGATACCTTTTTTTCACTTTTTGAAGGTTGTGCCCCCCTCCCCCACTTTTCACTGTCGACCTACGCCACTAATACAGTTTGCAGTAATATGACTGTTTAAAATGCTTTCAATCCCTTCCATATGGCATTGTACAGAATTTGTTTTTATTAATTAACATGTCATATTTTAGTGAAATAGCAATGTTGATTATGTTTATACAAATACCCCCTTAATATTCAAATGCGTTTACAGTGATTATAATTGGATCATTGCGCTTTTGTATTGAACTATATATCATTAAGTCTCTTATATTTTCTTTGACCCACTGGGTTGTCGCTGTTGAAGGACCATTCGTTTCCAAGGATTTCCATGCGTCATAGTAGGTGAATTTGGTTGAGAGTAATCGGTTTCAACAGAATTAGATTACAGCGCAATATTCTCGATATATAAATGACTCTATAAAACAAATACAATAGTATACTTTAGACCAACCCACTGACATTCTACAAAAATAGTTGTGGCTAATCGTGCACCTGTCAAATGTCATGATGTACAACGTAAACGTGTGTACATAACGTTAAAGTACTTTTTTAACCATCAGGGTTTAAAAAATCTCTAATATTCCTCTAAATATATTTAAAAATATCCATTACTGCTTACCCTGAGCACTCATGGCGTACACAGGGAAGGATATTTCAAAAGAGTAAAATGTCCACGTCACGTATACGACAGGATACAAACATAAAGACGATTGCAACCTTATAACTATATCCCTCCTCTCACACAACTATTATGCCCACACACTGACAGATACATGATATCCGTCACCTTGCTGCACTCACATTGCCAGCACATCGTGTACCCTCCCTCCCCACTAGCACACAATATCCGAAAGAAGTACCGTACAAAAGAAATGACACGCTCACTAAACCCCCCTTCCTGAGTTCGCATTGCATGCATAAAAGAAGAAAGGCAAGGACAATTTCCCCTGCCCGAGCATAGCACAAGCATGGATGTAACCGTACGTACCACTTTATCTCGTTGTACATGACATAACATGCACATGAAATCGACCAGTTCACACCCCTCTGTCATCACCACCATTTTGAAAAAGCATACCAGCAACGAATATATCACCATATATCCCGAATTAATGGTGTTAACCTCTTCGCGCACTCTTTATCATTTGTTGCTCTGGTAAAATTAAGGAAAGTAGACAAATTTTCATTTTGCGAAGGGTGGCAGAGACTGCAATTCATATATAATCGAGATCAATACCTCAATTTGTTCTCGATGGTTGATAGTTGAAGGAGAGATTATTGTGAGGTAAAAAAAAGTTTCTATATCTAATTCGGTGAAATCAGGTTTGTAGCGTAATTGAGGTTGGCAGGTAAGCAATTTGACCTATCGTTTTATTTTCTAATTGACCTTGAAGCAACATCCATGCTGAGAAAACAAACATGAATGATAATAGCATCGGATGCATATCTCACCCTGTAAGTGCTTCCTCTAATTGGTTTAGTGGATGATGTAGTATCGGAACTCACTCGTCGACGAAAGCTCGGAAATCAAGTAAACAAATTGAATCTACACACTCCTTTCTTCTAACTCCCTTCCTTTGCCTCCGCTGTTTATAATTTTAAGATATTTCACAGCTGTTCTATGTCTTGCACGTGCAACCAAATATAGAAAGGCGCGTGCTAGCAGTAGCTTCCAAATCTTTGATATTTTATAACATCTTGTATACCCATTATAATCTGCAGGCATACGAAGTGATGCTTCTTTCATTGAATTTCCTACACTCTGATATTTACCTTGGATTCTGTACTTGAAAATGATTGTTCACAGAAATGTCAAAAGCACAGATAGGGAAAAAAATTAAGGCAACCTTTTTCTTGTTTCATGTAATAATTACGGCAAATACATAAAACGTACATAAAGAATTATAGAACGGCGGATAAAATAATATATATGTTAGTTCGAGTTGAGGTATATTAATTACGTAATATGTATATGCATTATTTATAATGGTGTTCTTTCTCTTTCTGTATGCATTTTTAGCGGGGAAGGGAAGCATTGTTAATCGTTACGTTTCATAATCATATATCCATATTTTACGGTTATACGGTGTGTAGAGAATCATACCGCACCAATACAATTAGAAAAAGAAAAAGTGCACAAAATTATAACGTATATATGTTCTATTATTTATGTATAATGCATATGCTGTAGATTTGGGTGGGGCACCGTATATCATCATCATCATCATCATCATCATCATTAATATTTATTCATTTTATTATTATCATTATTATATTTAGCGCTATTTATGCTTTTGTTTTGTTTGTTTGATGTATTTTTATCAATTATATAAATAACAGAACATCTGTGAAGTAGTGTCAACCCACAATAATATTAGAAAATGAGGGGTGAAGTGTGAATAGTTGTATGGATATTACCCAGAACAAGAAAATTGTGATTTGAATGTAACCGATAGGTTTTCAGTATACTAGCAGTGCTTGAAAATCTTATATTCTCATTTAATTTATTTCTAAATTCACAAATCATTATATATGTATTTTCAGGATATGAGACCATGTGTATGTACTTTTATTTGACTTGGTCAAAAATATTTCCTCATCAGATATGAATATTCGTATATATCTCAAGCGATCGTATCAGAATGCTATGCATCGTTCGCAAATGCTCATTATTATGTAATAAATAAAGCTTTTCTATCGACGAAATCGCTATTTTTCTTACAGAGAGTCAAAATAAAACTTGGTTGCTAGGCAATAAATGTAGAGTTTCTCTACAGTCTACACCACTCGGCTTATCTCGGATCTCTGGAGCTTCTTCAAATTCCAGACTCAGAATCATTCGACGTATTTCCTACATGTTTCAAGAACAAGACTTCTGATTGGTTGAAACAGATAATCACAGGTGTTTTCGAACTAATCAAATAGAATGAAACAGTTGTGCAGAGGAAATCTGCAAAGAGCATATTATATATTTCTAAGGAACTTGGGAATTTTGTCAGAGCAGCAATCAAACTGTAAGTACATTCTATTTTCATTCTGATGTTTTAAAATATTAAAATAATTGAAATTTATGGGTAATTAATAACTTAACAGACAGGTATATACTAAAAAGTTATTGAGGAACAATAATTTATAGATTAGAGAAAAATTACATTAAACCTATCTCCATACGTTAAAAAACTATATACAATGTATAATAGGATGTGCATGAAATAAAATCAAGAATAAAAATCTACATTTCAAACGTATTTAAAAGCATTCTATTCCATAATATGCTTGAATATTTCTTATTATATTTTCTTGTAGTACATCGTACTCATTGAGCATATTAATTGTGGATAATGAATTTATGCCTTTGATGTTTTGATTTAATTAGGATAATGAGAGGTTTACATCTTAACTCAATATTACATACATATATATATAATATTACAAGATATACAATAAAGACCCTAGACGCAGTTACTAAATGACAGTCCTCTTGAAATACAGAGGGGGCAGGCTTAGTGTAGTGGTTTAGCGCTTGGCTTGTGGAGCTGACGATCCGGGTTCGATTCCCGGGTTGCGCCACTATGTTTAAGAGGTTAGTAACCTCCTGCTTCCATGTCGGATATAACTGAAATATTGTTGAAAGCGACGTAAAACACCAATTAACCAACCAATCTTGAAATACAGATGCATGTGTATTTAGAACTATGCATTAATGCTCAGTGCGTACACAAATAAGATGCTATTTTTATCTTAAACAAATAAGATAAAAACTCTTTATTCCGGCAAATTGCACGTGTCAGTCAGGAACCTGATGATCTGGTGGATTTCCAAATCTCGGCGGCTGTTTTTAAGTAAACCTTAAAATTGTACAAGAGATTGAAGAGGATACCATAGGGGTTTTAGAAGTATCTATATATTCATTATTATTTGTATGCTTGGCATTGTATATTGTAATTATATATTTGCAAAATTTTATAAATTTGACAATAACATGTTAGTGAATATGACACATGCACGTATTTTTGTTTTGGTAGGATCATTCTCTTCGAACATTTGCAACCATTATTTCTATTACAGTGCTGGTCCCCATTTTGAGTGCGGAACTTCGAACACTCTCTCTCTGCTGACTTTCTTCGATTTCGAAGTGATCCCGTCCCGTGATCAAGATGACGGACTGGTCTGCTGATCCCGACTTTCAGTATCTTGCCGTGGACCGTAAGAAGCTCCAAAAGGAGCAGGTCCAACCATTCGATGGCAAGAAAATGTGCTGGGTACCCGACACTAAGGAGGGTTTCGTCGGGGCCGAAATCAAGTCGTCCAAAGGAGACGAAATTACAGTGACAACAATCGAAAAGAAAGAGGTATATTCAAAGCAATCACATATATATGATTCAAATTTATGATAAGTACATAAATATTTCACTTGATTTATATGTGAATAGTTTGTAAATAGAAAAAAAAATGTAATTCAGTTATAGATATGTATAATGTTTACTGCTATTGTACTTCATTAAATTGTATTGTATATTGAGTGCATGTTTATGTATTTTTTTTATATCTTTAATAGGATAGAACCGTGAAGAAGGATGATATCCAGCAGATGAACCCTCCGAAGTTCGAGAAGATCGACGATATGGCAAATCTCACATACCTGAACGAAGCAGCCGTACTCCATAACCTCCGATCTCGATATTACTGCGGCATGATCTACGTGAGTAGTGCTCACTTTTATTACCCGCGCTGAGCTTTTTTTAAGTACAGGGATATCAAATGTACTCGAAATCAGAAATCTAAACCATATCATATATCAGAGTTTGATCACTGAATGTTTTATTCCACATTCATTCTTTAACTAGTGTACAATAAATGGCGGCATTATCTGTACTCATTCCAAATATGAATCAGTCACAGAGCATCTTTAGCAGCCATCTATAGCGGGCCAAGTCTGCCATCTCGGCAAAAGTGCCAACTTTACGTCGCCACAAGCGTAATTCCATCTTCCATTTTTATCCCTTCATTACATGTCTACATGGGCATATAGTTTGTAGATATAGACCTCTCTGCGATAACTGCGATCTATTTATTCGTGTATGCGCGTTTGCAGTTTCCATATAGTTAAAACCCTGCCATACTCATATCTAAAATATATTTCATACTTTATTTTTAGTTCAGCTGAGTTAAAGCATTTAGTCAGCAATACACAATGTCTCAACTTCTAAAATCGGTCACGGTTTGCATTTGGTCACCTACCAAATCAATTGTTCTCGATGAGGCCGACTTATATCGTAAAGGTTGCCCTCATCGAGAACAATGGGTCTGGTGACCAAATGCAAACATTGACAGATTTTAGTACTTTATAAATTGCGTTTTTGGTATTAGTTCACTTCCATGTTTTATAGTTGACATCCCGGAAATGCTTGTACACGATTTACAAATCCACACTTATTATAAAAAGGTCTATAGCATCCTCATTCAGAAATTTAGTCGTACATGTAATTATTTGTGATAACTTTTATGTAAACACAACGACTGTCGGTACAATCAAGTAAATCCCATTACAACCCAAATCGATGTTCTTATCATTGCATGTGCCAAACAATGCAATGTAATGCAAATAATGCATAATCTTAAATAATATAAATACCCTAAAGCGGACCCCTCTGAGGTAAGCATACATATGAATTTGGCATTTACGTTTATCGTGTAAACATTTTCTGGTTAATAGATAAGTGATGGGCCTGGTATTTAGATATTTATCTAATACTCTACTCTTATATGCTAGCCTCCTCCACATTTCTTTGTTGATAGCTTTCAGTGAAAACATCATAGGAAAGGTGGCATTATTCCGTTAGTATGTTTTAATTAATAGTTTTTCGTTAATCTAATTCACGTTTTGCACTACATTTCAAGGAAGGCATTCTTACGTATTAGATTCCTACGCCGACACAAACTAACTGTAGATACTTGTTTCTTTGAATCTTATCGCAAACATTCCTCGACCTTTATATACTCAACCACTGAAGCCATCCTAACTCCAGGTATTGTTTATACATATATACAGCAACATGTGTTTTCAAAATAACAAATCAGGGGGCCAGGTAGCGCAGTCGGTAGCGCGCTGCTTCTCACCAATGCGACCCGGGTTCGATTCCCGGTGTGGTACGTGGGATGGTGAGGCTGTCACCAACCTGGCTTCGTTGGTTTTCTCCGGGTACTTTGGTTTCCTCCCACACAAACGACACCCTTACGTCAAGATCCGTGCCAACGAGCAAGATTTATATGTAGTTAACTAGGACTGCTTCACTTTGTTTAAAAAATTGGTCAAATTCTGTTTCAGTTTAAAAATTAATAAAAGCGACGGGAACCAGACCAAATGTCTTTATATACTGCATAATATACGTTGAAATATCAAAACATATCTATTCCTGTATCTTCCCCAGCCATTTTTCATAAATATACTCGCTGCTGTAGTTTCTTTATGTTCGTTTTATATCTGAAACTATTTATTAACGCCTTTTCTTGGAAAATCTCTCTCTCTCTCTTTTGCATAAAACCTCAAAACAATATAAAATTGTTATCTAACAATATCATGAAGATGATATGGAAACATAAACAGCGAGAATTTACTCTTAATGCCGCATTGTTGATAATATAGCAATCTCGTCAATGTTTATAAATTCCTAGAGAACTTCGTGATGAGTATAAACAAATTTCCCTTATCGTCCTGCAGCAACCGTACATGCTGTAAGGACTCTACAGACTTGATAAGCAAAGGCTGTTTTATGCACCAATCATCATCAAAAGTGCTTTCTTTTTATCTTTACATCTATTATAGTGACTTCAAGTTCACTTCCCACACAGAACTGTCTTGGGAAAACCTCTTTGATTGATTTAAACACCATCCGCCCTTCTCTGACTTATTTGGAAACTTAAACTTTCTATTTATAACTATTGAGATGTAAGCCGATCTCCTGACGTCATGTGACTTAATGCTATGAAATGGGAGTTCAACTGTATATCAGAAGAATGTGGGGATGATAACAGAGAAATGGGATCCGGAGATATCACCGTATTACGATTCCGATAGTTTAGTCGAATAAAAATACTAAGGAATAAAAATCATGAAAACGAGGAGATTTTTTAAAAGAATAATTGTTTGTGGCATGTTTATGTTTTCATGTTTTTTTTCTTTTTATCTTCTTTAGAAATGCATTAATATACAAACACATCAAATCAGACTACTTATTTAATTAGCTTCATATATCTACTTTATGGTGAAGTGTATTCACAGCAGCGTACTGTAGGAAACCATAAACTTTTCTCTCAAGCACTCGTTGTCAGTGACGAATGAATAACGGCCGTTTCTTATCACGTGATGAGTTAAATTAAGCTTGTTTGCCTGTTTTCTACTCTCCACTGCTTCCTTTGTAATTAATCACAAAGACAGAAGTATGACGTGTGCTTTTGACCCTGTATTTATATTTAGACTATATTTCTATTAATATCTGATTTGAAAATAAGTTGGTTGGTTGGTTGATTGGTGTTTTACGTCGCTTTCAACAATATTTCAGTTATATCGCGACATGGAAGCAGGAGGTTACCAACCTCTTAAACATAGTGGCGCAACCCGGGAATCGAACCCGGATCGTCGGCGCCGCAAGCCAAGCGCTTAACCACTACACCACGCCTGCCCCATTTGAAAATAAGCATTTTATACTTCAGATAGTTTTAAATTGGCTTCCCTTTGAAATGCGTACGTAACCACACATTGATTGAATGTTGCTTTACGTCACTCCATGATTATTTCACGTATATGGTGATCTGCCTGAAGTATTGCATAGAAATTGAGACTTTTGCAACGGACCCACCGGAAGCAGTGAGGGATATTTTACGTGCCACGCCTACCGGCCGTGACACGGGACCTCGGTTTTTACCGTCTCACCCGAAAGACAGAATGCCGGTGCACCAAGGGCAGGAGTCGAGTCTGGGACCTCTCGGTTAAGAGTCGAGCACCTTCTCCACTTTCCCACACCGGCTTTGTAACCACACACCTTTCTTGATGAACAATTTAACACATAGCTTACATGAAACCATATCAAATCCACTTACAGGGTAAAACGACATCGTTTAAACTTCATTCCCAGTTGGAGTGGTTCATTGGTTAAGATGCTCGGTTCTAAATTAAAAAGACAATAGGTTTGAATTCTATCCTATCCCTGCCATGTTTCGGAAGAGACAGTAAAAACTGATGCCCCAATGTTATCATAGACTTAATCGTACTAATCGACCTTTACTGCTGTGTGTAAATCTGTTATGGAGGAAAAATCCCACCAGACACCTTGAAATGATCCTGATGTAGCATCAATCAATCAATCAATCCTTCCCTTGTCAGATATGCCACATGACGTGACATACCAAAAAAAAAACCCAAAAAAGAAACGGTAAAAAGGTAATTGTAACCACATTTAGAGCAGTGTGTTATGAAAGTTTTATAAATGTTTGCTCTGAAAATACTTGACATTTAATATATAACATTTTGTCACTTTAGACTTACTCAGGTCTATTCTCTGTAGCTACATTTAAGCATGTAACGCTTTTTCTCTTCAGACTTACTCTGGCCTTTTCTGTGTAGCCATTAACCCATACCGACGCCTGCCGATCTATACCGATAGCATAATCGGGAAATATCGCGGGAAAAGACGATCAGAGATGCCACCTCATCTATTCTCCATTGCTGACAACGCTTATCAATTTATGGTCCAAGGTAAGATTTGTTGATTGTTTAACCGTGCGTAGGAACTTTTTAAATGTGTATTAGTTGGTAATTAAAGAGTAATAGAAACGCCTCTTTGATTAATAATCATCTTGCTAATTATAACAGAAATATCATACATTACTCTGCTTGATAGATAAGAGAGTAACATGTCAGTATCATTTATATTTTAGATCGTGAAAACCAGTCAATGTTGATTACGTAAGTAAAGTAAAATTAATTATTTTGTACCAAGAAAGCAAAGTGAATATCTAAATTAATTTCTTAAAAAATCAATATCTAAATGCAGAATTTAATATGTAAGATGTTGGTATATAAAATCTGAGTCAATTTCGATATTCATCAATAATCGAATGTGTATCATACATTGCATTGTAATGCCTCTCCACGCCTAGTGGTGAAAGTGGTGCAGGAAAAACAGAAAGCACAAAGAAAGTGATTCAATATTTCGCTCAAGTGGCGGCAAACATATACAAGGAGTCCAAGAAATCTGCAGACACACCTTACATTGTAAGTGTCGACGTTGTCTGGCCTGTCATCGTGATTGCGTAATTATCACATGACTACACAGAAATCAACTTTGTCTGTTCATGCTACACTCTATGTCCGTACCCTCTTTGCATTATCCAGTATTTTTTCCACAAACCAATACCTGTGGAAAGGGAAGGACAAGGGGGGGGGGGATTTGTAAAAGAAAAAATAATTGTTCATAAAACTGTTCAATAATCCGCTTTATTGAAATTACGTCTAAAAAGTCAAAAATTGTTCCTGTTACAACGAATTCTGGAGATAATTTTTGTACAATAATCGTGGAATGCCACGTTAATACATGAACAGCACAGATTTGTTTCAGCTGATATTTTGTTGTTATACCGTATGATACATAAATGTCGCATATCTTTTGATCAGTGGGGAGTCCGGGGCAGGAAAAACGGAAAACACCAAAAAAGTCATCCAGTACTTTGCCCATGTTGCTGCTGGTATACAAAAGAAAGACGACGAGGATAAAAAAGCTTCCAAAAAGGTTGTCCGGTTCTCAGACATTACTTGACTGCATGAAAATAAAATCATGTATACGGCTCTAAATCTATATAACTTTTATTTGAAGTTTATTTAAGTTGTAGAAAAGAAACTATATAAATGGTTTACATATTTCTAAGACAAATGCTGAAACTGTGAATTTGTGCACTTTTGCATTTTTGTTTTTGTTTATTTCCGAATAAATCAAGCATATTACAAGAAAAGACGTCTGAGAGACTTCGATCACCTATGATGCATGCTATTTCTATTTCATGAGGTATCTTCGTGAAGTTTCCGGTCGCTGGCATGTCACCACATTGTCCTGTTCCTCTCATTCTGTGCGACCGAAGTCTCTCATGGTCTCTCGCCATGCAGTCAAGTAGTTGAGATCGTATCCCAGTGTGATCCTCGGGTCTTGCACATTCACCCTCTGTTTTATCCAGTCTTATTACAGAAAACCACACTAATCCAACCACCTCTCACTCCTTTGTGATTTCTCCATTGTACTTACATTTGTTTGAATATAGATCTAATAATAAAATTATTATTTTTGAATTAGAAATAGAATAGATATATATAGAGATATGTATATATATGTATTTTTCTTTCAGAGTCTGATGTGCGAAATATATGAAGTGCATGATGAAAAAAGTGACGAAATATTCTTTAAGATTTATTCCTACTTTTCAATTTACGATGAAATTGTTTTATTTCATGATTTAATATATAAACGATTAGTGTTATTTCAATTTATTGACTTTTACACATGTTTGAAATACATTAGTTATGTTATATTATGCATTTGGTTTCACAATATATGACCTAATTTTGATCGATTAAGCAGGGGACCTTAGAGGATCAAATTATCCAAGCTAACCCTGTCCTCGAAGCTTACGGTAATGCCAAGACGACTCGTAACAACAATTCCTCCCGCTTTGTAAGTAATCACGTGACGTGGGTACCCAAGAATGCTGCCTTCTCACTTCCGTTTGCAGTGGTCCTCTATACCTCTCTTTTACAGAGTCACGGATTGTATCCATTGTGCCTGCCAATATTTTGTAGTGTCCACTAAATGCGTTCCATGAAGATAATACTTAGAATTTGTTTCTTTTAGAAAAAAAAAACAACCAAACACAAAAACAAAAGCAAAATCATCCCATCCCATGATTTAGGAGTAAATATAAGTAAAATGTATTGTGAACAGCATTTACAACATTGTGCTGTGAAATTATCAAATATAGTATTAGTGTTATATGCGAGTACATACGTTTCTGACTGCTTTTGGATTAGCGTCGTATGATGCAATCAATATTCCTTATATCATACTATCGGAAATAGAAAAATAAAGTATTATACAAATATAATGATTCCAAAATTATAGCAATCGTTTCTGAAATTTCACTAAATATCTTCATGGAATGTCGTATGTCCTTCCCATAATTATTTTACGATTAACATTATTCAAGTAAACTTAACATTTACTTATGCCACTGTAGGGCAATCTGGAGGACCAGATTATTCAGGCCAACCCTGTCCTGGAGGCTTTTGGTAATGCCAAGACTATCAGGAACAATAACTCTTCACGTTTCGTAAGTTACAGAACTATACGTCAAATGCCAAAAAAGAAGAAAAAAAAAAAGAAAAGAGAAAGAAAAGGAAAAGAAAATAAAATAGAACACACAAAAATATGATTTTATTCAATTACAAATTATTGTAATTCTGATATTTGCAATTAATATTGCTGTTTCATATTTGATATTCTATTGACTAAAAGATTCGATTAATTAAAGGTTAGAGTGATTGCATTTTAAAAGTATTTCTTATGTAAAAAATAATTAAATGATGGTTTAACCCATACACTACAGATCCCGGCGTACAGTTGGTATATATCAATTTCTCTGCATGTAACTTGTCTGTAGACGTTCACAGTACATACATGTTTACATTTAAATCCATCTTCTTTTCCTTGTAAAACAGAAGTTTGGAATGCAATTTTTTTTACGAATGACAAATTCGGTGAATTTTTCCAAATATCTATTAAACATTTAGATTTACTAATTTGTTTACACCTCTACTTTAGAATACAAAACGTCAGGTCTTTCATTTAATACCATTAGTTGGTTTACCCAGATATAGTTTTGATTTCTGATGATAGATATTTTTAAATTCGTGTGTGTGATTTAACCTCTAAGATTCCATTGTCACCCTGATTCCTCTCTTCCATTAACAAGATTCCCTCGAGTGATTCCTTGAGCAATTCAAAACTCGTAATGATTCTTTTCTAAAGGCTTATATTACTTATTTTCTCGACAGAATTTAGCGCTATTGACTGATAATTTCTATTAAATGCCACTGATCTTTCAGGGAAAGTTTATCAGGATCCATTTCGGACCTACTGGAAAGATAGCAGGAGCCGACATTGAAACCTGTAAGTTACAAGAGAAAAGTAACCTCTCATCATCTGATCTTTTTCTTTATGATTATACAATCTAGAAAAACCCCAGAAATGCACAAAACAGAAACGATGTAAAACTGTTTCATCATCACAAATTAGTTTTTGCTTGTGATTATCTTTCTGTCGACGGTAACTTGATGTCCACTATGGACTTGATCAACAGATGTGTCAAGTGGTGTTTTTATTTTAAGACTATTATATGTATGTAAGACAGCCCCAAACGTTTATCAAAACATTTGACTTATTTACTTATATTTTACTTTTTGTAAAACGTTAAAGCTATTTACTTTTTTTTTTTTCATTATTTCACCTTTTGATTGTTTAGTATTCAAACATTTCACAGAGGATAAAACTGACTTTATTCATCGTAAATGCTATATTATTTGATACTGGTATATAATTGCTGCTTTCCCTGTTTCAGCTGTTCTGGAATCCTTACTAGGAATCTGGCTCTGGTTAATACTTTTTGCGTTACGGTTTTCTCCATCTTCCAATTTCTTTAATCAACTCAATCTTATTTTACTAACAATGTTTGCACCTGTTTTACAACTTTTTATCATATGATCCAGTTGACACTCTACCTTCTTGTTTCATCTTTGTTTTTACTACCAATGAACTGTGCTCACCCCACTCACACAAGTCCGAACCGGATGTGACTCCGGTTAACCAGTCCGTCTCCTGTATGGTCACACTTCTCAACTCCTCTCATAATCATAATTTTCTTATTTCCATCACCTTTGCCCTCTTTGCAACTGTTCCCTTGTATTAACAAATGTCCAGGCATGGAGTCTAGAGTGATTTCTAAACTATACACAATGAATTTGACTCTTTTTCTCGTAGAAACTTTATCTTAAAATTCAAATGGATCATTCTTTTAGTTTCAAATGTTGGTTCTTATGTAGAATTTAGTACAGGAAAAGTAGTGGAAAGAATGACTTTTCGGAATTTACATGATCATATTTCTTGTATTTCATAATGCTATGTATAAATGATTACAGATCTACTTGAAAAGTCGAGAGTAACATTTCAACAACCAGCGGAGCGAGATTACCACATTTTCTACCAGCTGTTGAGCAATGCGTTTCCTGAAAGAAACGGTATCATTTTATTTCTGTGAAGTATTGTATTCCTCATGTTACTATTTTGTCGTGATTCTGATTAATATCAATGAAATATTATATTCAATTAAAATTTAAAGGGCATATTGCCACACTGAATTAAAATTGCTGGGTTTTTTTCTTCATACCAACGCATCTCACCCGCAATACGCTTGCAATAAAGAATCATTACCTTTTTGTATGATATATGTTACATGGATATTTTATAATAGATAATTTTCAAATGCTTTTATAGAGAAACTTCTTATTCAACCTGATCCTGGCCTTTACTCATTCATCAACCAGGGAGCGCTTACCGTTGACACTATAGATGATGTCGAGGAAATGAAATTGACAGACGTTAGTATATTTCATATATATGTACATACAAATGAATTAGTATAAATGTAATGATTTAATACATTGTGTTGTCGTTTGTATATTAACAAATTGATAAAATTGATTGTGTATGAGTAACAACATTAGGTATATGTTTTATTCGATTTCAGGAAGCTTTTGATATCTTGGGATTCACTCAAGAAGAGAAACATTCTATGTACCGATGCACGTGTGCTATCATGCATATGGGGGAGATGAAATTCAAACAACGACTTCGTGAAGAACAAGCCGAAGCCGATGGATCTGCTGGTATAACAAAAAAAATTATGAACATATGAACAACTTATGAACATATGAACAACTTATGAACATATGAACAACTTTACATGTCAAATTTACTTTAATGGTCTATGCCACTTTTGTTTTGTATTTGCAAACTGGATGAGAATTATTCATGTGTATTTGCTGTTATTACAGAGGCCGAGAAAGTTGCCTATCTGCTTGGTATTAATGCAGGCGATTTGATTAAATCCCTATTGAAACCGAAAATCAAAGTAGGAAATGAGATCGTCACACAGGGTAGAAACAAAGACCAAGTAAGATTTATTCTACTTATATATTTTCTTTGAATTAATATTTTGCAGTAAATCACCTTACACTTTTTCATTTGAATAAAGTAATTATACATGTTTATGCTTCTAGCCATGGAATTTATTATCTAGTAGAGTATTTCGATGAAGCATACTATAATTAACACTTCTTTGGTAATTGTAACAAGGTTCTGTACTCCGTTGGTGCTTTGGCCAAGTCTCTGTATGACAGAATGTTCAAGTGGCTGGTGTTGCGCGTGAACAAGACACTGGACACCAAGGCGAAGCGAAATTACTTTATTGGCGTTTTGGACATTGCTGGATTTGAAATCTTTGATGTAAGTGAATTTCTGTATTCTGTGGTAAAAGCAAAATATATCTTAAGATAGAAAAGCACATGAGTCTGCTTTAATGTTTTTGTAGGCTTTGCAGGCATTTGTTCAAAATAATGTAATAGGACAGGCAGTAAGAATATTTAAATCGGGTCCCGTATTAGTGCGGGTGCCCTATAAGAGCGTTTTTGTCCTTATGTTCGTCCGTCAACACTCGCTTGTGATGTGATAATTCAAAGGTTTCAAAATATGAATTTCAAATTTTCACACTAAGTAGAATGGTGAAAGAATATACTGAAATAAATTTAGAGTCAAAAGTCAAAACGTCAAGGTCACACAGCGGGGTTCTTCAAAACTGCCATTTACTAGTCTGTTAGCTAAGTAAAGTAAAAAACGAAGAAGTACGAAAAAACGAAGAAAAGGAAATTTGCAAAGTGTATGTGAACTACATTTATGTATATTTGCATGACAAAACATTTACACAGAAAACACTGCTTACAATACTACGGATTAGAGCACCATTAGGAAATTAGGATATATAACATTTTCTGAAAAATCTTTGTAACCCAAAGTAATCTTTACAGTTTAACAGCTTTGAGCAACTTTGCATCAACTACACTAACGAAAGGTTGCAACAATTCTTCAACCACCACATGTTCATTCTCGAACAAGAAGAATACAAGAAAGAAGGCATTCAATGGGAATTCATAGACTTTGGCATGGACCTTCAAGCTTGCATCGACTTAATTGAAAAGGTAGATACATTATATTAACATGTATATGTTATTCTGTGCATCATATTCTAAGTTATTACATGGATGTTCCCAATTTATAAACTTCATTACATTCTTTAATTTGCAGCCTATGGGTATTTTGTCTTTGCTGGAGGAAGAGTGCATGTTCCCTAAAGGTTCCGACAATTCCTTTAAGGAAAAACTGTATGCTAATCATATGGGGAAATCACCTAACCTCGGCAAACCGAGCAAGTCTGCCAAACCTGGCCTTCCACCTCCGCATTTTGATCTTCAACATTATGCTGGAAGTGTAAGTAGTAGACTGTTTTCTTTATAGATATCTTATGACTGAGTTAGAAATTCAAAGACGTAATTTGTGTCGTGATATGATGGTATGCGGTCAATCTTATCTTGTAGGTACCATACAACATCAATGGATGGTTAGAAAAAAACAAGGATCCCATTAATGAGACCGTAGTAGAGCTTCTCAGCCACTCCAAAGAACACCTTGTACAAACTCTATTCAGCCCACCAGCCGATGCAGGTACTTTTACAATACAATATTTCCGAGTTCCAGTGTGACATTTTGAAATAGTACCATGAAAAATATGTGACTACAGACAAACAATGATGTTTCTATTATAGAATTTCAGTCATTACAAATCGAAGAGTAAATTTGTGTAGCGGCGTTTGAGTAGACATCACTGTATTCATTATAGCTTACTCATCCGAAAGTCTTTTGTTTTTATAAATCTTGGAGAATTTCGTTCTCATCATGCGCCTACAGACAAACATTTCCCATAGATTTAAGATTTTATGGTAAAAGAAAAGAAAGTAAGAAATGGCCTTTTGCACAAGTTTATATTTTATCTTGAACTATATTACATAAGTATAAATAGTGGCAATCAGAGTTTATAAAAAATTTAAGTAAGAAGCCAGAAGAGAATAACTTGTCAAATTTTCCTTGACCTCAATGCAAAAAAATGTCCGCGTTTTAACAACTGACAGAAACTCAGTAAACGAAGAGCACATGCAGAAGGAACATGACATGATGAACGAATGATAATAGCGAGTATTTGACAAATTAAAAAAATTCCTGTAACATCTGTTACACGTACAGAGAAAATTATGGGAGTAATTGTTCTTCTAATGCATGTTGTATTGTATGTCATGTAATCTGTTATATATTTTAACATATCAATATTCTATGTTTGTTTTAATTTCAAGAGAATTTCAGTTTATTTTGTCCTATTTTGTCCTTTTTTCTTTCATCTGTAATTTATTGTTGGCTCTCTCTCTCTCTCTCTCATATTTTCGATGCAACTTATATGTTCGATTTATAACCGAATATTAACAGCTTTTTTCATTATGTCTCATTAATATCTTTGTTTGTACAGCTGCCCCAACTGAAAAGAAAAAGGGTAGGTTGGATGGTGTTTTCATTGGTGTCAAACATTGTTCCATGCTCTCATGTGAATGGTGTATTTGTTTCGCGTCAATGTTATTGTATGTCCATACGTCTCTCATTGTATTCATATATATCATCTGCAATTTGAAGTCAAATATTTTAAACAATCATTTCTATTCGAAGACTTTGCCTTGCCGTGAAAAAAGTGTTGTTATTTTTTACCTCCCATTGTAGTCTTTCCAGTTTAGAATTTATTATAGAAGTAGGCATACTTTCGTATTTCGCATACGATCCCATTCCTCTATATGTCATCAGTGAATACTTCCATACGCCTGAGTGTATGCTGTGATATCCATACAATTACTTACTATGATATTCTGGCCTCTAGATATATGCAACGAGGTAATTGTACTCATAAACATATATACAAAACTATACCAATTTCGGAATTATAATTTCTGAAATAGTCTTTAAGATATGATAGAAATGCTATCAAGAATTAATATTCAAAATATTTCAAATAAATCGTAAGCAAAATGTTATGGCAATTATATTTTATTGATAGTTCTATGATATTATACAATAATCATTGCATCTCTTACATTTTAGGTGACTCTAGCACTAAGAAGAAAAAGAAGTCTTCTGCTTTCCAGACCATATCTGCTCTGCACAGGGTAAATACTTTCGATCAACTCCTAGAAGAAGTCTTATTTTATGTAAACGTATATTGGTCATTTTAACAAGGTCTTTAATACCATATGACTCCACATTCATCTACACCATGCATTCTTTTTTCACTCTGTTTTATTTGTGACAATTATGCCTAAATCTATTAATACAGAAAACGTAACACCGAAGTGACAAAAGTTGTCGAAATGTACATACGGTGCCATGAAACAATACATATGCATATACTCTTACAGTTGTCATTAAATATGTGTATAATGTTGTATTATGCAATGCTTTGCAGGAATCTCTGAACAAGCTGATGAAGAATCTTTATAGCACCCATCCTCACTTTGTCCGCTGTATCATCCCGAACGAATTCAAACAACCAGGTAAGCGTTAACAGATGTTAATAATAATGGCATTCTAAATGTATTGTTACTTAATGTAAAGCAGATGTTGAAAAGTTTATTTTTATGCATTATTCATCAGTTTTACTTTGCGAATGATTTAATCAATCATTGATTTGCTGCTTTGTTCGTATATTTAATGTGTAAGTTTACTAAATGGTTGAACAGTTGATAAAACCCGTTTCATCTTATTACGTTACGCTGTAAACATCGTACCAGACGGAAGTTTGTTATGAAAAGGAACCACACACACAATATTGGCATCATCTGAATATACACTACGCTATTACATACGTTTATTTCATATTTTCTCTCGAAACATTTATAAATATTGCGAGTGTATTTGTGACAAAATCTGATATGTAAATATAAAAGATTAATCAAATGTACTGTATCTACAGGTTAAATTCCAATTCAAAATGATAAATATGTAAGTTTTTAAAATGTCAGCTTGTGCTTAATAAATAACTAGAATATAATAGTTATCGTATGAGTTTACAACTTCATATTAGATAATGTCTTCAGAGGTGAATATGATTGTATAACTTCATATAAGATTAATGTCTTCAGAGGTGAATATGGTTGTATAACCTGATGTAAGATAATGTCTGCAAAGGCGAATATGATTGTATAACTTCATATCAGATAATGTCTACAGAGGTGAATATGATTGTATAACTTCATGTAAGATTAATGTCTACAGAGGTGAATATGATTGTATAACTTCATATAAGATTAATGTCTTCAGAGGTGAATATGATTGTATAACTTCATGTAAGATAATGTCTGCAAAGGCGAATATGATTGTATAACTTCATATCAGATAATGTCTACAGAGGTGAATATGATTGTATAACTTCATATCAGATAATGTCTACAGAGGTGAATATGATTGTATAACTTCATATTAGATAATATCTACAGAGGTGAATATGATTGTGTAACTTCGTATTAGATGATATCTGCAGAGGTGAATATGACTGTATAATTTCATGTAAGATCGTGTCTGCAGAGGCGAATGTGATTGTATAACTTCATATAAGATAATGTTTTCAGAGGTGAATATGATTGTATAAGTTCATGTAAGATAATGTCTACAGAGGCGAGTATGATTGTATAACTTCATAGAAATTAATGTCTACAGAGGCGAATATGACTGTATAAATTCATAAGAAAATGTTTACAGGGGCGATCATCATTGTATATTTTCATAAAACATAGTGGTCACAGGGGCGATCAAGATAGTATACCACCATAATTGTATATCTTCATATAACATAGTATCTACAGGGGTGATCATAATTAAATAACTATATTTATCACAATGTCTACACGGGCGATTTTGATGGTTTAACTTTATCAAACATAATGGTCACAGGGGCGATCAAGATTGTATATCATTATATAACGTGATGTCTACAGAGACGATCATATTTGTGTAACTAGATATATTGTAATATCTACAGCTACGATCATGACTGTATAACTACATTTAACAATGTCTACAGGGGGATCATACTTGTATAATTACATATCACATAATGCTTACAGGGGCGATATTGATTGTATAACTACATACAACATAATGTCTACAGGTGCGATCATGATTGTATAACTACATATCACATAATGCTTACAGGGGCGATCATGATTGTAGAACTACATATCACATAATGTTGACATGGGCGATCATGATTATATAACTATATCTAATATATAATGTCTAAGGGAGCGATCATGGTTGTATGACTTTATCAAACATAATGTCTACAGTGGCGATAAAGACTGTATAACTTCATATAAGATAATATTTAAAAG
Organism: Pteria penguin; assembly: GCA_035048485.1. Taxonomy (NCBI): domain Eukaryota; kingdom Metazoa; phylum Mollusca; class Bivalvia; order Pterioida; family Pteriidae; genus Pteria; species Pteria penguin. The sequence continues at coordinate 42,448,892 of CM068580.1, read as the reverse complement.
AAGCGATCATGATTGTTTAACATTATATAACAATATCTGCGGGGTGATCATGATTGTATAACTTCATGAAACATGTCTACAGGGCCGATGATGATTGTACAACTTCATGAAACATGTCTACAGGACCGATGATGATTGTATAACTTCATGAAACATATCTACAGGGCTGATGATTATTGTATAACTTCATATAACATAAAGTCTACAGGGCCGATGATGATTGTATAACATAATGTCTTAAGCAATGATCATGATTATATAAATTCATGTAAAATATTGTCTACAGGAGTGATCGATGCCCATCTTGTCCTCAACCAGCTGCAGTGTAATGGGGTCTTGGAAGGAATCCGTATCTGTCGTAAAGGATTTCCTAGCAGGGTTATCTACTCAGAGTTCAAGCAGAGGTAAATGTCCTTGCCTTTGTTTTACTAATAAGAAGTCTTAAAGATATAAAAGATATATTGAAATATATTCTAATGGTTGATAAATTTAAGACATAAAACCTATAAGGTACATTCTTATTTGTTAAAATATGGTGTATATAATAAAGAAATATAGAATTATATCTTTCTTTTTCATATAAATGTATGTTTTTGAAAGTATATTTAAATCTAATGCACACAAAACAAACTATTTGCATAGGTACTCTATTCTGGCCCCTAATGCTATCCCACAAGGATTCGCCGACGGCAAGATGGTGACGGAGAAGATCTTGTTGGCCTTACAGCTAGATCCAGCAGAATACCGTCTAGGAAATACCAAGGTGTTTTTCAAAGCTGGAGTTCTTGGTATGTTAGAAGAGATGCGTGACGAACGCTTAGGCAAGATCATCACCATGTTCCAGGCGCATATCAGAGGGTATCTAATGAGGAAGAGTTATAAGAAACTCCAAGACCAGAGGTAAGACATATTTGTAAATAATGATCTACATGTATAGATGTACATGTTATTTTATATTTATACAATTCTTGAAGGAAAAAGTGAAACGAGGTTTCATATATATATGCATTTATACTCACTTGTTTTATATTTTTCTTCACAGAATTGGTTTGTCTGTTATTCAGAGGAATATCAGGAAATGGCTCGTTTTGCGTAATTGGCAGTGGTGGAAACTATACTCTAAGGTATCTTCTGGTTTATTTCTTGATATTCAAAATCTTATAAAATATGATATACTATAATTCTACAGTACATTATCATAATTTTGTAGAATAATTTCGAACTTTACAACTGTTTTGGTAAACAACTCTGAATTTTCATTCATTGTGATCTAGTTGAATAGAACACAAAAACCAGATGGTCAATTTATCTTAATTCAATTTTCCAGTTCTTACTCTTTGTGACCATGGCTTAAATTCTATACTTTATTTTAGGTGAAACCTCTCTTGAACATTGCCAGAGCTGAAGAAGAAATGAAAAAGAAACTAGAAGAAATGGATAAAATGAAGGAGGAATTAACCAAAGTTGAGCGCATCAAGAAAGAGCTGGAGGAACAAAACGTGACCTTACTAGAACAGAAAAATGACATTTATCTACAATTGCAAACTGAGCAGGTATAGTAGTTCACACTTATATTACTGTATCAATCTGTATTGTTCCATAATTTAGTATTAATATATGAAAGTATATATAAAATAGAGAATCCTGAATAACATTTTAGGATAACCTTGTGGACGCAGAAGAAAGAATTGAAAAACTGATAAACCAGAAGGTGGATCTTGAAAGTCAGTTGAAGGATATGGAAGAACGTTTGCTGGACGAAGAAGATGCTGCAGCTGAACTCGAGCAGATTAAAAAGAAAATTGAGAGCGAAAATGACGAGCTCAAAAAAGACATTGAAGATCTGGAAAACTCCTTGGCAAAGGTATACTTGCAAAAGTTATTCTAATATTTTTTTAATAACGAAAAGCCGGTCTGGTCTAGTAGATAAGGTGCTCGACTCGTGATCGAGGGGTCATTGATTCGACTCCCGCCATGGGCACATTGGTGTTCTGTCTTTCAGATGAGGCAGTGCAAACAGAGGTCCCGTGTCACGGTAGGCGTGGCATGTAAAAGATCCCTCACTGTTCGGGTGGGTCCATTGCAAAGGTTTGTATGCAATGCATCTGGCAGATGTCGTCAACATATAATATAATGAAATAATCTTGGAGTGACGTAAAACAATGATCAATCAATCAATCAAACAATCAATCGAATAGCGAAAGTTGTAAAATGTTGATTTATGATGCTCTATTACATTTAACATAAAATTTTATACTCTAGGCTGAACAGGAAAAATCGACCCGTGACAATCAAATCAAAACCCTGCAAGACGAGATGGCACAACAAGATGATATGATTGCTAAATTAAATAAGGAAAAGAAGAATATGGATGAGACCCAAAAGAAAACTATGCAAGCTCTGCAGGCAGAGGAAGACAAGGTCAACCACCTGAGTAAGGTCAAGCAAAAGTTGGAGCAAACACTGGATGAGGTAAATATATTTTTCTTTCAATTTTGCATTTTCCTTCTTTCATGTATATGAATTCATTGGACAATATACATTTTAAAGGTGTATACTTTTCTTTCTGACTGTTTAGTTTAAGATAATGACATTGTGATAAATATCCAAAACTGACAAATACAAAAATGACATCATTATGATTTTATTCGACCGTATTTACTTCAGCTTGAGGACAATTTGGAACGAGAGAAAAAGATCAGAGGTGATGTTGAAAAGGCTAAACGTAAGCTAGAACAAGACTTGAAATCTACACAAGGAGCTGTAGAAGATCTAGAACGAATCAAGCACGACTTAGAAGACAGTGGTAGAAAGTAAGTTATGATAGGTACAATATAATAAGTTCTGTATAAGAAAGTGCATTGTCATCTTATATCCCGAATATATCATTGGTTTTTGGATATGCATTAATTTGATATATGTTATCGTTGTTGAAATATACAGTATTATTTAAACATGGAAATCAATTTTAGGAAGGATGCTGAAATTGCCAATCTTAATTCACGTTTGGAGGACGAACAGAGCTTGGTTGCACAACTCCAGAGGAAAATCAAGGAACTTATGGTAGGCATTTCTTTTCAGGATATTAATATATAGATGTGCAGCTTTTAATCATTTTACATTTTATACTGGCTTCCTCGGCAGCTAACAAGAGAGGTTACAAATACGTTAGAATCTATCAAAAAGATTCAGATAGCAGTCATTGTGATTTGATATAGAGTTCCTCAATAAGTTTGACGGTAGCAGTACATTCTATCTTGCGTTGTCAAGCACAACTTATTACATAGTTTAGGTAACATTAATCTATATGGCCACTTGTAATTGCATTACATGTAATGAACACTTTGTTGGATCCCTTGAACAAAAGCAAATTTAAAGTAAATAAATAAGAGCTGCGGCTATAAGTAAATGCATGTATATAAACTTGGGGAATGATTACTTGCTTATTTATATTGAAACAAATGAATGGAAGTACTACTGCTCTTTAATGATAGCAGATCATACAGTAATACAACAGTGAACATAAACTTTTTAAAAATATTTTTATTTGTAATACGTGTTTTCCTTTTTGTGGATATCTAAGAAATAACTGACATTTTAAATTGAATATACTGGAATTTTGAAACTAATGTAAAAGACTTACAGTTTTACTGTTTCGTAAATCTTAATGCACGGTGAATATCTCTGTTATTGAAAATATCAAAGTTTTATCATTATTGGTTATACGAGAAAAAAATCTACAATGACAATATAAAGTTACGAGCATAATGTGGTAATGCATGACAGAGTGGTGCATGCCAGCATGGTTGTTGTTCAGCTACTATAGTATGATGATACAATGCTGAGTGCTAAAGATTGGAAATTGGACAATAAGGTTTATAAAAGTACGTACGAAATGACGACATTGTGATGAGGCAGGAATACGTTATTTTGTTTTAGGTTTATGTCATTTAAACCTTATTTGTCATTTTGCAACTGACCTGTCTGTATCGGGACAGGCTTGATATAGTGGTTAAGTGCTTGGCTTGCAGCGCCGACGATCAAGGTTCGAATTGGTTCGAATCCTGAATTGGTTACCCCCTGCTTCCATGTCGCGATGTTACTGAAAAATGTTAAAAGCGACGTAAACACCAATCAACTAACCAACCAACCATCATGTCCCTGTATCAATGCTGAACACTAACTTGTCGTAGACCAATCGAATGGATGATTTTTTTATCATAGCCACGTGGCATCAGATTTAAAGACCCTTTATTTAACCGTTTATCACAATACCAAGTCAGTAAGACTGGAACCGAGCACTTTACACTTCCCTATTCCATATAGACAATTTATCTGCAGACGAGAGTCGGTATTTGTATGTGTAAATCCTGAACATCATCATCACCATAACACGTAATGCACATGTCACGTGTCACTGTTTATTTCTATAAGAAGTGTCGAAAATCCGTATCTTATAATGAAACCATATCGTGTTACAACAGATTTAGAAAAAAAATTAAATAAAAACAAAGTTAAAGTAAGAAGCATTTGTCTTTCAATGTGTAGGCTGAAATTTCTCATTTTTTAATAATACACCAATTTACCAACGTTAAAGATATAAGAAGAATAGTTGATTCTACATAACTTCGAAGTTTTGATGCCCAGATACTTATTCAGTTTTTATACTTGAAATAACCACTGTCACGTCGTCTGTTCCATAATTCGTTTTCTGATAGTAGGTGTGCGCTATCAGAACAATGGGTTCCTCTCAATCAAATTTTCTGATTCGCCAGACAATAATTGCAGTAACGTACAGTGGTATGCGGAAGGTTACAGATAATGCACCTCGTAGACTTCATTACGTTTGCATAAAAGGAGAGCTGGTATCTGACAGCCAATGGAATGAGACGATACTGTAACATTAGATATGTCGATCACCGACGCTATTGGATTACATCCAGAAAGTTGAAGTTTGGCTTTGTAGACATTGTCTACAATGCACAGATGTTCCTTATACAAACCAATAATATACAAGATGCAGTCTTAGTTGCAATATTGAAATGTAGCTTGGCAAAGAATTCATAAATTATTATTAAATCGCTTTTGAAAAAATAATTGACCTTGCCCCACTGCATCCCTACCTGCGTGATTCCCGAAGTCGACAATGAGTAGGAAGACATTTCTTGCTCATCTGAATGTTTGGCATAGTTCCCATGGTGATACACTTGTCTGATTACTATGATCGAACGAAGGTAGTCCCTTTAAAGGCTGGCATATGTCACACAGTTGCAGTTCTCTTGCCTCCTTGTTGTGCTTCGCGTCTAGGTGTTCGGATACTTAGATATTTAGATAAAGAAGGGTGTTCACTTTCGTTTCCGCTCCTGAAACTTTTTGAGAAGGAGGCAGAGTACTCTAGCGGCCATTTTGAGTGTGTGTCACTGACGTTCTAAACCTTTCCTTGGAAAGACAAGAAGGACCTGGGCCAATTTTCGATAAATCTTTTAGAGAAATTTGTTAATTATTTGAATATCGATCATGTCTGAGGAAGTTACCGTCACATCTAGTGTAAGTGTGGAAGAAATCAAGACAGATAGTGTCAGTGCAGAAAATGTAAGTACCCCTGCCCCAGAAGCGGCTACAGTATCGACGCCTAAAGTAACAACGGTCACAGCGGTCGCAAGTCCTGTCCCTAAACAGAAAACAGCAACTAGCAAGACGACGACAAAATCCAAAAGGACTGTTCAGTATGCTTCCGATCAAGACCATCTCTACTCGGACTTAAGTCGAAGTTATCGAGGAACAAGTCCAGGGGTATTGGAGAGCATAGCCTCACATCCAGCATTATACAGCAGAGCCTATGAGCCAGTCAATCCCAAACTTAGCACACGTAGTAAAAAGATCATTCGAGAAGCTGGAGATTTAGCTTTAATGTCACCAGGACTTAAGAATCTACTTGAAGTAGAGTATTATTCCATTTCTAATGGTTTGGCTGTTGTTGCTTGCGTTAATTGAATTTCGTTTTGTGCAGAGCAGTTGTAAGATTTTCATCAAATTTCTGTGGATGCTTATGCTCGCTTCTGGAATAATTGCTATAGTGGATAATAAAGGTAAATGATTTGGGTAGTATTTTTGGTAAAATGGTGCGACGTAGATTTTACTTAATGCTTGTAGCGAATATGTAGTGAGTAACACTGTAAGCATGCGTTTTATATATCATAGAAAAAAACAACTCATGAGTATGTCTAACACATTATATTGTAAGCATGCTAGTATATGGTAATATATTATTACGTAATCGTCGGTTGAAATGAGTTTTAAACGTGAAATAGGAAGGTTGTATGCCTATAGTGTTTATAATTGGAATGAAGGCATGGCAAACGAAAAGCAGATGCTTTGCATTTGTTCTTAGAAAATGAAAATTAGAGATAAGATAAAAGAAGAGACGTAGAAATTTTGAGGAATCGCTTGGAGCTTTTATCGCGCTTCATATGCATCACTAGTTCGGCAAGTACTCTATGGCTTTCTAGAAATTCGGAATTTGGCTGACTCATGCATTTAGAATGTACATCCAGCAGTTAAAACTAGAAGAGGAAATAAAATGTAGCGATTTACAAGAAATGATATTGAATGTGTACATAACTACTGCAGTGAATTTTGAAAGTTCAATTCTCCTTTATACATGAGAGAAATATCGAGCACATTTTAATGTTGTAGACTGAAAGCTTATCGAATCATGTCTATTCCACGTTTACAGGCTAGAATTGAAGAATTAGAGGAGGAGTTGGAGGCTGAAAGAGCCTCGAGATCGAAGGTAAGCTAATTCATTACAACACATAATTCAATGTTTACAAATGATTTGATATGTCTATGTCTTCCGAATATGTGTGAAATATTATTTTAATAAATTTTGTTTTAATGAATAGTCAATGTTGAAGTGTTACTTATTCAGTTGATGCATTATTATTATCATTTTCATCTTTTGATCTACAATTTAAAAAAACACAATTTTATTTTGATGTACCTTCGAATTACTTAAAATACACTCTTACTACTTGTCATGTAATAATTCTAACAAAAAATGAAAATGTAATTAACAAAGCTACTTATTCGAACACGCTGAACGATATAAATACATCGACCTACGTTACCACAGAAATGCAAAAATGGGCGGTAAGAAGCTTATACTTGAAGGATACCTTGATGTAGGATATACAGCTGTCTTTTCAATTAGCGTAAACATGGATCTCCAGAATAAACTTGTGTTATCTGATAAGCCGAGGAATTTGGCTCTCGAGTTTCCCCATCGTGAATCAGTAGTATTATTTTTATCTGTATCATCATTTCCAAAAGACATCATATTTGACAATTTATGCATTATTAGGTCGAGAAACAACGCAGCGATCTCACACGTGAACTCGAGGACTTGAGTGAACGCCTTGAGGAAGCCGGTGGTGCAACTTCCGCTCAGGTAAAATTAAGAAAATAAGAATCATGCAGGTTAGCAACATCCGCGTCTTTATCCCTTTGTAGTAAAGACCGTGTCATTATATTTTTACCTTCAATATGAACTACAATTAAAACACAGTACTAGTATATAAAACTATTAAGCAAAGAGTGAAGTGTTATGAAACGGCTACTTGCATATTATTAAATGATAATGGAGTTTGATAATAGTGCATCAAACTCATTTCTGTTTACTGCTCGTTTATGCAATTCTGCACCTAGTGTTCTTAAGCAAACTAATATGGATGAACTACGGTCAAACCTGCTTTAAAGACTACCTGTGATAAGCAGTCACTTGTCTTTAACAACCATCTTTCTCTATTATTACTACTTATTGTCTGTACAAAATCAACCTGTATTACGAAAGCCACTCCCATTAGGTGATCACTTTCCCATCCTTCATTGGTGGTCAGTTAAATAGTTTGGCTATATAATAAAATAGTTTCCTAAAAACTTGCACCTGTATGTTGTAAAACAAGCTAAATATTGCATACATTTTCAAACATCGTTAATTTCGATATCTTTAACTGTGAAATACACTATTGGTGCAATGTCACACCATGTCCCTTGATAAAAATCCATTGGATTCGGGAATTCAGAGGTGACAACAGGAGCCCGGAAGGGGTAAGCATCTCTTATAGAGTGAGAAGTACCAGACACACACTTGATCAAATCAAAATTTCAACAGGAGGAAGTGTTTTACTTATTCTAATTTATCAATTATGTTCCAATCCAAAGAATATCAATTAGAACAGATCTTTATACTTACAAATTTTGTATTTTAATGTTTTAGATTGATTTGAACAAAAAGAGAGAGCAAGAACTGTTGAAAATCCGCCGTGACCTTGAGGAGCAGACTTTACAGCATGAGGCCCAGGTGTCCGCTCTGCGCAAGAAGCAGCAAGATGCCGCTAACGAAATGGCAGACCAAATCGATCAGCTCCAAAAGATTAAGTCCAGGTAAACAGTTAAATTAATAACATGTTCATATTTCGTTAATACAAGAGATTTCGATTTATTTAATTAATGAAGGCGTTATGAAATATTACAGCCTTTGAAGGAGTTTCTAAGAAGAATATATTACGATGTGATTGTGAACTTAAAAAATATATGACTTAAATATTTTTCACTCGTAGTCCATTATATGTAGTTTATTTAAATAACTATGAACTTATGACTAAGAAAAATTACAGACAAGATAAAGAAAAGAAAGATCTAGAGAGAGAAGTCGAAGACTTGCATGCCCAGGTGCAACATATAAATAAACAAAAGGTAATTGCATTGTTTGTGTGTAATTATTAACCCTTACTCTTACAGGTCAAGTATCCATGGCTCAAGACACCCAGAATAACAATATTTCCTTTCAATATTCTTAATCTTAATTCAATTTTGTTCCTATCCCTAGAGTTGAAAAAGAGAAAGGTCAGTTAAAGAGCGAACATGACGACCTGCAAGCTCAGATACAGCAGCTCAACAAGAGCAAGGTATTGGGTGTGCAAACACTAAAGCGTTGCTTCGTATGTTGCTTCAGAGGAACATAAACCATTTTCGCTGGTCCATGCCTTGTTATCTTTTGCATTTTAGGAAAACTGAATTATTTAAATATGAAATTAATTCATGATAATTTTTCGATGAGAAAATCAATAATGATTAAGAATCGGCTATATGCTGGCTTGCTTGGATTACAGTGATAAAGTAGCATGGCGATTCATTCAACAATTGAATAGGATTTGGTTCATAGTTGTTTATAATTTTATCGTTATGTATTAAGAAACAAATAAGCAATCGACCATTATTGGCATTACATTGACGGCTGAAGAACTTGCCAATTAAATTTGATAATTATCAGCAGATTGGCATTACAGCTGATTGTTGTTGTTGTTTTTTCATTTAAGAAAATATATTTGTCTAACTATAATGAGAGTTAAATTTTGTATCCAATGAATATATAGATCTGTGTTGAATTTCGATAGGGTCAAGTTGACAAAGTCACAAAACAACTGGAATCCCAACTGGGAGAAGCCACCGCTAAGGTAGAGGAATCCAATCGCACCATTGCAGACCTGACTAATCAGCGTGCAAGGTTCCAGTCCGAAGCCAATGACCTATCCCAACAGCTTGAAGATGCTGAATCACGTGTGGGCCAGCTTGCACGCGAGAAACAGGCTCTTCAGCAACAACTGGAAGAAGCTCGTCATAACCTGGAGGAAGAGACTCGTACTCGTCAAAAGATGCAGGCAGATGTGCGAAATCTACACAGCGATCTGGAGAACGTCCGTGAACAGTACGAGGAGGAACAGGAGTCCAAGAATGACGTCCTTCGCCAGTTGTCCAAGGCCAACAACGAGGTTCAAATGTGGCGAGCTAAGTTTGAAGGAGAGGGAACTGCTCGAGCTGAAGAACTGGAGGAGGCCAAGTACGACACAATTAGTACTATACATGTATTTGTTTCAAATTATGTATGGTTTTCTTTGCTTATCTCTAAATGGATGGTTATTATAATTTTCATGGTTTATTCTTATTCTCACCTTGAGTTACCACTTAGTTCTAATTCTCTAAATGGAGTGTTATTTATAGAATCATTTTAAATATTTTTCTATTTTTGCTTTTGTTTGAGTTTGAGAATGAAACTGTAAACTGCTAAAGGTGCCTAATGAGTGACTATTCACTTCAGTTGTGTCACTTAGATTAAAAGTCTGGATAGGGACTGCAACTGCATTCATTAATTCTATTATTTCTTTCAATTTGCTTCTCTCTCAGTTTGCTTTGAAGTCCATGTCGAGTTTATTTATATCCCAAAGTCAAATCTCTTTTCATTTCTCTTTAAAAAAGAAATATCTATTAAAACATTATAAAACTATTGATTACCATATATTTAGGCGCAAGTTGCTGGCCAAACTTCAGGAAGCTGAACAGAATGCTGAAGCCGCTGAATCTAAAGTTGGTGCCTTGGAAAAGGCAAAGGCAAGACTGCAAGGCGAAATGGAAGATCTCATGATCGACGTTGAACGCGCCAATGCCAATGCCAACTCCCTGGAGAAGAAGCAACGTGCTTTCGACAAGACCATTGCTGAATGGCAAGCCAAAGTCAACGATCTCCAGTCTGAACTTGAGAACGCTCAGAAAGAGGCTAGAGGATATTCTGCTGAACTCTTCAGAGTCAAGGCTCAATATGAAGAGTCTCAGGACAGCATTGAATCTCTGAGGCGTGAAAACAAGAATTTGGCTGGTAAGAAGCTTGATTGATCATAATAAAGAATAAACTCCTTCATGACACCTAATCACACCTCAGTTTTTCCAGACAAATTTGGTTGCCCATTTCTCCTTAATTTGTTGCCCACGTGAAATACGATACTGTTCATACTGCGGCACCTTCTGTGTTACAAAACAAAAAAAAAGTACGATCTGTTTTACATTGTTGATAGTGCCATAGTCGTGTGAAACCAGTTACTTTCGTATTTGACATTAGTATTAATAAGTGTGTGTGATTTCCATGTGATCGACATTCTAAGTGTGTCGTTCCCTTTTGTCGTCAGTTTCGCGTGGATATTCTATGGATTTATAGCGGGCGTTCTCTATCTCATACTTTGCTAAAAGTAATACCCTTTATCGTTTATAAACTTTTCAGATGAGATTCATGAGCTGACAGACCAGCTGTCTGAGGGTGGCAGAAGTGTCCACGAGGTTGAGAAAGCCAAACGTCGTCTTGAGATGGAGAAGGAAGAATTGCAGGCTGCTTTGGAGGAGGCTGAGGCCGCCTTGGAACAAGAGGAAGCTAAAGTAATGCGCTCACAGCTAGAAATCTCGACCGTGCGACAGGAGATTGACAGGAGGCTTCATGAGAAAGAAGAAGAATTCGACAACACACGGTAATAATGTTATTATTAGAAAGCATTGGGTCTATTATAAAGAAAGATCTCTGAAGCTAAATCGGTTATAACTGAGATTTATTTCTCGTGTCTTATGCTTTTTGATTGCATTGTAAATCCAAAGTTGAAATCGAGCAATGACGCATCAAAAGACAACTTTTGATGTTCATAATTGTGCGACTTTACTTTTGCACAGTTCTTTGTATAATGATAATAATTTTCTCAATTGTCTTTTCCCATATACAGTCGCAATCACCAACGCGCTATGGACTCTATGCAAGCCAGTCTGGAGGCAGAAGCTAAGGGCAAAGCTGAGGCAATGAGAATCAAAAAGAAGCTAGAACAGGACATCAACGAGCTAGAGATTGCTCTAGATGCTGCTAACAGAGGCAAAGCTGATCTAGAGAAGAATGTCAAGAAATACCAGCAACAAATCAGAGTACGTTTTTATTTTAAGTTGCATACAGCAATTCTTTGTTTTTGTTTCGAAATACTTGTAGTGCAAGAATATATAATGTCGGTATCTTCAAAATTACTTTTCTTCGTAAAACAGGAGATGCAAACCCAGATCGAGGAAGAACAACACTTGCGCGATGAAGCCCGTGAATCTTACAGTTTGGCAGAAAGACGTTGTGTTATGTTATCTGGTGAAGTGGAAGAACTCAGATCTGCCCTAGAGCAAGCTGAAAGAGCTCGTAAGGGAGCGGAAAACGAACTCATGGAAGCTAACGAACGTGTTAACGAGCTTTCTGCTCAGGTGTCCTCCGTACAAGGACAAAAGAGGAAATGTGAACAAGATATTCAAGCCATGCAGGTATTCATCACAGATCTTTAATTTACGTATTCATCGTTGATTGATTATATTGATTACATTTGATTCTCCTAAAACTTTTAATAGATGCTATATCTCTTTCTCTTCTCTGGTATTATCTATATACATTACTTACTTTGCAGAGTGACCTTGATGAGATGAACAATGAGCTGAAGGCGTCAGAAGATCGCTCAAAGAAAGCCAACGCTGATGCTGCTCGTCTGGCTGATGAATTGCGTGCAGAACAAGAACATAGTCAACAGATCGAGAAGTTCAGGAAAGGTCTCGAGGGTCAGGTCAAAGAACTCCAGGTTCGTCTTGATGAGGCTGAGGCACAGGCCCTCAAGGGTGGGAAAAAGACCATCGCAAAACTCGAACAAAGGGTAAGCATTGGGAGTGTTGATATGTCATATAATGACATAACTTGTATAATATCTCCTGCCAAAATATAATACGAGAGAATAACGAACTTGTAGCATAAATTAAGAGTATGTCAAATAAGGAACGGTACTGCAGTATCTTGTCATTAACAAGATTGCATGTATTTATCTATATTTTGTTTTATTAATATTACGTATGTATTTGCCTTGTAGGTCCGCGAATTAGAGAGCGAGTTAGACAACGAACAACGCAGACATGCCGAAACACAGAAGAACATGCGCAAGGCTGATCGCCGACTGAAAGAGATGGCCTTCGCTTCAGACGAAGAGCGCAAAAATCAAGAGAGACTTCAAGAAATCATTGAAAAATTACAAGCCAAGATTAAGATCTACAAACGCCAAGTGGAGGAAGCCGTAAGTGTGAAATTGATTTATCATCTCTTATACTGAAATTTGTACTCTGACCATAAAACTTCATTTCATTTTAAATGGGTATATTTTCGTAAGTTACAGGAACCAAAGATATAATTTATTAGTTCTATTTTAAAATATTTTTGTAAATTCACCGTCAACAACGTTGACATTAGTATTACCAAAAAATCAAAATTTAAATAGGCTGTATACATGTATATGCATATGTATTTTCTCCAAGTATTTTCATAGGAAAGTTCAATTTATTATCAATTATACCCTTGAACATATTTACAAAATAAAAGATGGATTTGAGAAAACTTCATTTAACAACTCATATTGATTTTCCCAGGAGGAGATTGCTGCCATTAATCTAGCTAAGTACCGTAAGGTACAGCACGAGCTCGAGGATGCTGAAGAACGTGCAGACTCTGCTGAGGGATCACTGACAAAACTGCGCGCCAAAAACCGTAGTTCTGTCTCCATGTCACGTGGTAGTGCTAGTCCAATGGTAAGTACAAAATAAAACATCGTACCCGAGATATTACGATGTGTTATATTTGAAATGTATACTTTCGACAATAAGAAAAGTAGTCCAAGTAATGATTCCATGAGATAAATTGTGATAAAGCAAAGAAATTGTTGTGTAATCTTTAACTTTTTCTGCTGTTAGAACGCTAATTTTCGTTGCGATTTCGCTATCGTCTTCAACAAAATTCACTTGCATATAATAGAACATTTTCCGGAACTTTTTATAGAATAAAATTATATGTAAATCACCAGTGTGGAATACGGGTTTTGCAGGATAGTTTGTCGCCTGGTATAGTCGGGCGCGGGGGTAGTGTCAGCCGCCCCGACCGTGCTGGCTCGGCCGCCGGTAAATAATTAGGCAGGTAACTACACGCGCTAGGCAACTCTTAGAATAGGTGTGTGAAAAGACGCAATAGTGAACGTCTGTATGTCGTTTGTGTAGATACGTTAGATGTTGTTCTCTTGTTCTGTTTGTTTTTACATTTCCAAATGTTAAGATAATTTTGTTGACTTTGCAATACTTCATCTCTTTTTATTATTACGCGGGAACTGGACTCTGTATTTTGTGTAAGTACTTTTAGGGATTTGTTGTCAGAAGTGATATTTTCTGGAATCAAATTTGAACAGCGTTCATGGTGATGTTTCGGATAATTCTACTTTATAACTAGAAGTATTATTTTCTCTGCTTACATTACTTTTATCTGCAAATATCAATTTTTCAATTACCAAATATTACCATGAACGTTTTCCCTATTTTCAACCTTATCAATTGAACCTCTCCAAATAGCCCCTTCATTTTCGAGCATGACTCACCATATTACCTGATATTAATTTCTTCTTTCCGTCCTTCAACCAGCCTACCAGGGAATAACTTGTAAGTCATGTGTGGTTGGCTTGAGTTTTCATTTTTGCAATGGCAAGACACATGGTCACTATGTTTTGTAGACCAATCAGAAAGCTACAGCTTGACACGTGATAAAACATCATGGCAAATGTTTTTCATATTGATAATTTTGACTTGATTAACTGGACAGACTGTCGGTGTAAATTTCCTACTCATTGCATGTATAATTTAAGAGTGTTGGTTTCACCCAATAACGGTCCTTCGCTGTCATGTAACCATTATCATTCGACGGCTCGCAACATCTGACAACTGACACGGGTATTGTATATCAACGCCTCCATCCATTCATATCACCTTATGTCCATTCTGTGGTCACATGCACGAATTCCTACGTGTTGTTGTTCCAAATGTGCTCGTATTTTCATCTTTATCTTCACCTAAAGATAAAAACTACGTAATTTACTTAACTTAGAATGATCTATCACACCAATGATATTGTCTTATACATTTACTTAACAGAACACTGTATGTTCAGACTAAACTTGCAAATCTTAATACTTAAAGGGGAATAACTGTCGAATAAGTATTTTTTCGCATACTGAATGTGGTATTACATCTGTTTTCAGGATGCGAGTCCAAATCTTTTGTCGCCGACTGCCAGATATCGCGCATCTTCTTCTTATCGCTCTGTAACACCGTCCAGTTATCGCCGCTCTGTACCACCATCCAATGAGGGGGATTTACATTATTAACTGCCAGCAGTCTACTAGCTGAAGTCTCAAGTAGTGCAATACCAGTAGGATATTTATACGTGCAATATCACATTTGATGAGAGAAAAAAAATTATTAGAAATATATGAAGTGATATGATTTTGTGTTAAATATGATTTCTGTCTCGATCGTGGTGTATAGAGGTTAGTAAATAGACAATATGTATTGTTAAATGTGCATTATTCTAGTATTAAATTATCACAAAGACGTCATTGCAATACGTGATTGTCAGAAAGAAAATATCCCTCATTGGATACACATTAGAGACAATTTTTGTGTTTCTGCTGTGTTCATATTTATTGAATAAAGTAGTACGCTGTTTCCTTTTGTCTTTAGAATATCACAAGCATCTGCAAGATCATTAATTGACGAATGAAAACTTACATAGTATATACATATACAGGACAAACAGGACAAAAATGATTGTTATATTGAGACTCGAACCCATGACCCTCTGCCTGACATGCAGTTGTTTTGCGAACGGAGTTATCCGTCTCAAAATAAACCTCAAATTGTAATGCATTCAAATTAAATGTGTAAATGGTATTTTGGATGCATAGTATATGAAGTATGTTAAGATCGAGATGCTAGATTTGCAGTATGACATTATTCCAGATACCTTGGTACAAGAACATCGAGATTGTACTATATTCGTAATGACAGGTGCCAGTACCTTTATAGAATAAGAATACCATTCAGAAGGTCCCGTTAAAACCTACGAAATATTCACTTTATCTTAAGAATTAAAAAGGGGAAACATGTGGAATTTGAAATAGGATATACATATTCGCATAACCTGGACTACCAGTGGCATTGACAACTCGTACGTACACGTTTGTTGTCCAATTGAAAACATGTGGCCGGATTGCAGATCTCATTAATGAGAGTGCGATACCTGAAAATCTTTCAAATTTTAAATGTAGGTCACTTTGAAACCACCTGATTGAAAAAAGTAATAATGCCTTACTGCATGCAGCGTAAGCAGTATCACTACCAAATGCAATGCCGGTAGTTAGATTAAACCTGCATGATGTTGTTGACAAACACTTCCGGTTTACGGACCGGAGTTGCTTTTCAGTCCGGCCAACCCGGGGAGAGAAGAAAAACTTTGTTGATAAAACACGGTTATTTGTCATCAAAACCATGTACTGAATACCTCGTCCATCATGGTAAAATCTACCAAGTTTCATTGAATTATCTTTTGGTGTTTTACTGGGAAAAGGCACCTCGATAGATTTCAGTGAGTGGAAGATTATTTCTGAAAATAAGTAACCTTACCAAAGAACTGGAAAATACCGATAACAACCACATGATTGATATTCTGTTTGTGAATATTCATCGTTCAAACGTTAAATACGAAAAATACAAATGCATCGTCTTCGTACAACACAACGACCACTTACGTCACATTGATAGAATATCCAAACTGACTTTCATTTAATGAAATTCAGCAACATTCCAGAACTTTGATCTTTGATTTGTCAGAGTCCAACCTCAATTCATTTTCAAGGAGTTTCACATTTTCATAAATGAATCTGTTTTGATTTAAAACAGAGCAAATTATCCAGTGGCATTTTGAATGGATATTTCTAAATGCAGCAAAAGTTGTGCCACATGTACCATGTGTTTCATATCTTTACATAGACAGAATATAGATTTGGAGAGCCATTTGACGGGAATAAAAGAATTCTGCTGTGATACACTGAATCGTGTATCTTCATAAATGATCTGAACAAATGTACTTGTACTTGTTTTCAA
This sequence comes from Pteria penguin, assembly GCA_035048485.1. Classification (NCBI taxonomy): domain Eukaryota; kingdom Metazoa; phylum Mollusca; class Bivalvia; order Pterioida; family Pteriidae; genus Pteria; species Pteria penguin. The sequence goes on along the minus strand of CM068580.1, from coordinate 42,432,032 downwards.
GTCCTTGATAATACCGGCCGCTACGACTTACAACTGTACTTGAAATGCTATTTTCGTACAAAAAATCGTACATATTTCGTAGAATCGGCGTAGCTTAATCGGTTAGATGTTTGACTGAGAGGTTCTGCCAATGTTTTCTTTCGAGTGAGAGATTCCTCATTGCTTCGAATGCAATGCATCAGGCAGATTCCGTCACTACACTAGTGCAATAATGTTGGTGTGATGTATAATAAGAATCAAGAAAACTATATATATATATATATATATATATATATATATATATATATATATATATATATATATATATATATATATATGGGCCATTGCAGACATGACATATGTAAACGTGTACATGAATGATTTTACATATGAAACACAGAACCATATATATATATACAAAAAATGTTATTTTAGTGTCGATTGTCGCTTTCTTGTGCCTTTATATTTGACCTCTTTTATTCTTTTTCGACTTGCATTGACCCACGGTTGATCCGACATTTTTGAATAGTGAACGTTGTTGTTATATTTCCTACTCGTGCTTATATATATATATAAAGCGAGACAAAAACGAAACTTTTTCTTCACGTTTGCAATATATATATATATATATATATATATATATATATATATATATATATAATATATATATATATATATATATATATAAAAGCACAGGTAAGCGATAACGATACTAAAACTATTAAAAAATTGCCAAATTTTCGAAGCAATCTGCTTCTTCTTCAGGACACACACATTGAACGATGAGATAGCGCATAGAGAAACACGCTCAATATGTAGCCAATTCTAGAAACCAGTTTTTATTAGACTAGTGCTTTGTATATATTTTCTATCTTTCTTTTCGTGTTTTTATATTTATGTAAGTGTTTGTATGTGTGTGTCCTGAAGAAGAAGCAGATTGCCTCGAAAATTTGGCAATTTTTTAATTGTTTTAGTATCGTTATCGCTTACCTGTGCTTTTATATTGACCCCTTTTTCTCGAGCGATTTGCATTAACCTTCATTGAGGTTGATCCGATACTTATGAATAGTGAATGTTGTTACAATTTCCTTTTTCGTGCTTTTATATATATATATATATTGCAAACTTGAAGAAAAAGTTTCGTTTTTGTCTCGCTTTCAACAATTGTTCAGCCATATCACACGATTATTGTTTCACGTGAATCCAAGATTATTTCACGTATATGGTGACGGCATTTGCTTGATGCATTGCATAGAAATTCAAGTTATTTTGCAATGGATCCACTCCCCCCCCCCCCCCAAAAAAAAGTGATGGATCTTCTACGTGCCACGCTTACCGTGACCTCAGTTTCACCGTGTCATCCGAGAGACCGGACACCGGTGTGCCAACGGCGGGAGTCGAACCCGGGATCTCTTGATCACCTCATTCACTGAGCTACATCAGCTCCATATTACTTTTAGTATTAAATTTCAAACATGTGCCAATGCCTTAGACAAACAAGCAACAGTCTGAAACAAGACATTGTATCAGCAAGTTGGCGTCAAAATGACTCAAGAAAAGTATATGTATCACTTTACAAAACTGAAAGTACAATGTAGGTGTACTTCATTTTATTCAAAATACTTAGAAGATGGTCATACATTATTCTAAAGGAGGATAGTCCAGTATAAAATCCATTTATGTCATAATACAACTCCCCCCCTCTTTAGAAAATACTAATGTAATATGTGACACATGTAACTATGCCACGAAAAGAATACACAGAAGGAATGATAAAAGTTTATTAACAATGTGTTATCACTAAGTGACATACTGTTGTACAAAGTAAGGACATTACAAGCAGACAAAAGCAATCATTAAATTCTCTGGGTTTTTCCCATTTAAAAAAGGAACATCATTCAAAATCTTGTAGAAAAAAATCTGTAACAAAATAAACTTCTTAACAAGTTGTATTACCTATACATTATAAATATATAAGATAGTTCAATTAAATGAGAAATAACAGAAATGTTATATGAAAATATTAAAAATATTTATATTAATAAACAAAGAAACTTCACTGATAATATTTTCTTCAAATTGTTGCATTTTTTGACTTCACACCATGGAATACTTCATCTACATGATGGCAATCATGCCATGTATAATGATGAAAAATCTAAGAACCTGGAAAGAACTGCCAACCTTGCATTGGCAGTCTTCATAAATTTCCATATAAGGAAATCTGAACCACTATGAACCACTAAATGTTTGTGGTGAAAGACCAAAGGGAGTTCTAGCGCAGCACCCTATTCCATGCCATGTTACACATGACTGGAGTCAAAAGACATTGATAGCATAATATACATTGAAAACAAAATCTTTGTTTAAGCACCAAAATTTTCTTTAAAAGCTAAATGATCCCTCGGGTCGACTGCTGTTAATCAACCTATAGTATCTTAAATCATTCACAAATCTCTGAACACAGTTGGTAAAAGAGGGCAAGTCCTGCAAAAAGATAAAACATTACAATTCAGAAAAACATAATTCACTCCAATATAGACATATATATTTGCAATATATCACATTTACTGTTAACAAGATCTCTGAATTATCTATAGCCCATATTAAATACCATGGTAAATTTTTAGCTATAATTGAAAATCAGCTGATTAAAGTATTCATATGCATGTAAACAGCCCAACATCTATCTGACTATTGACCTAAGCTCTTTGAAATACAAAATTATACTTTTATTGATTTCGAATATCATTAAATGAAGATAAAAAAGAAACATCTTGTACGTACTCTTTCCATTTTGAAATTTTGTGCTAAGCTTGTCTTTTGACTAGGATCTAAGCCTTCACACTGAGAAAGAAACTGAGGTAAAAACTCTGCATAGAATCTGTCAAAGTCAACAGATGCCATATTATACACCGACACTACAATCTCTTCCTGCAGAAGGTCATGTGATTTGAGAACTAAAACATGGATCAACACATTCAGAAATTGGAACAGCATTACACTCTGGAAAACGGGCTGAAAGAACAATCAGTATAAGACAATAATACAAAGCTAAAGCAAATTTTTTTCACGATTCAGTCTACAGCACGATTATTTCTACTGAATGGTGACCCTACTCTTGAAAATGGCACATAAATTCTTTCATATTCACATAACTGCAGCGTAAATTTTTTATTATAAACAAGTGCCCCCTGCAGCAACTTTGTTTAAGCTGTTATCCTAAAACTTGGTCAAACTCCAGGGTTAAGGTCACAAGGTCAAAATTTTGTTATCGATGGAAAGGTTTTGTCACAAGGCATACCCATGTGAAATATGAAAGCCATATCACTTACCATTGATAAGATATACCCAATGTTAAAGTTTTTGAAATGTAGGTCAAAGGTCACTACATCAAAAATTATTGTACCCACAGTAAGGTTTTGTCACACAGAATACCCATGTGAGATATGAAAGCACTACCTCTTACGATTCAAAAGTTATAATCAATATTAAAGTTTTTTGGCACAGACAAACAGAAAGACAGGCCAAAATCTAGATACCGCTGAATCTTTGATTCCATGTGCATAAAACGGTCTTTTGATTTCCATATTCCTTTAGGTATTACACATGGATACAAGGTCCAGGATTCAGGTTTAGAGAATATCCATAGTATGAAATATGGTTTGATTAACCCTGTTTAAGAGATGTCATGATAGTTACACCAGTGGGATATGTACTTCAGTGCTCAAATAACTTGACTGCACCTGGATGTTATTGAGTTTGTCATAGAAACAATACGGGGGGTAAATGATCACTTCATTGAAAAATTAAGCACAAACTGTTGCTATCAAAAATATGTAAGGCGACATCAACATAAGTAAACCGTGCTCTGCCCGTCTGTAAGCCGAGCTCAGATCCTTGATCGATAGGAGTCCCAACTAACAGTCAGAGGGGAAGAGGATCAGGACCTTGTCTCCTCTGAAAAGGTTTGGACAAGGCCAGTGATAGAGTCCCTACCGCCCTGTGAGTCAGCATGCAATGCTCAAGCAAAAGTCTGCATTGGGTTGTATAAGGACCCAATACAAGAACTATGGTCTTGGCAATGATCTCGGGGTCAAGAATCATACTAGCATTATACAGTACGTACACATACAGTTTATTTCTCCTACTAGCCATATTGTTTCAGATGACACTTCAATACCTGTCTGAATATATCACATGTAACACTGCTGCTATAAAGATTACCTTCTGGTATAATTTCCACTTGGTGTTAAGTATTTCTAATGATTCTAGATTCTGCTTGAATACTGCTAAGTCTGACTGAAGGAATGATGTACCATAGGACTAGATGAAAGAAAAAATTATCAGAAGTACATCATGGTCAAACAAAAAATAAAACAAATTGAAAATTCCCTATTCATCAACTCAAATACAAAGCATTAAAGGAAACAAAATGTTAGCCACAAATCCAAATCCATATGCAAGTTCTCACTTTTTGAGTATTACAACAACTTTAACACAATCGTAATGTCTAATGATGTAATACAATACTAGTAGTTTACTCTCTCACTTTACATTAAATTGACATATGATTCAACTCCAAGCAAAGGATGAGGTGCTTGGCTCGAGACATAGAGGTCCTGGGTTTGACTACCGAAGTGGGCATACCAGTGTTCTGTCTTTTGGATAAGACAGTAAAAAAACCCAAGGACCCGTGTGACAATAGGCATGGCATGTAAAAGATCTTTCACTGCTTCAAGTGGTCTGTTGCAAAAGTATAAAATAATCAAGGAGTGACGTAAAACAATAATCAATCCAACAACTGAAAAAAGAAACAATTAAAGGTCATACAATGGATTCTCATTTACTCAAACATGGAAAATTCAATGATACGGTTCACACAAGCTGACTTACCGTATTCACTTGTGTATAATACGCACTTTTTTGTCATAAAATCTGACTTCAATTTTCCAGGCGCGTATTATACACAAGATCTAAAACAAGAACCCTTTTTCCAGACATAAGAATTCATATTTCCGTAGCGATATTGCCGTAAATGTCCGCTGACAACGATCAGCACATGACCAATAGAGTTTGGGAACCCCCACTTGACCAGTGAAATGGATTTTAGACACTTGATAAAGAGATTATCATTTCAGTTTTAGCTCCTTGTGTTGAACACTTTACAATATGCGCGGAAATGAACATGTTTTTACAAATGAGAATAGCATATTTTAAAATAACAAGTGCCGATGCAATCCAATTATCTTATCATCGTCAATCAAGGTGAAATGGCTTCGCGGTTAAACAATCAGCCATCGCCGTACACCCACGCTGGGATAATTGGTTGCTCACATTTCTTCTAACTTTACTGGTGTGTTAATCAATTTATTTTGTACAAAGATTGACACTTCGGGACGAGTGTAAAATATATAGAAAATGACGGCTGTGCTTCATTATCGGTATTTTATCAAGAGTACTAACAGGGATGTATATAACACATATATACACGTCCCTGATACTAATTACAATTTTATCAACCATTCTTTAGTTTTCTTTCTATCAACACAGTTTTTGGATCACAAATCAATTTTATTACGGAAGTTGGGTTTATTCCATTCATTGAATATCCTAAGGTTCAGACGCGTAAGCAATTGTGTTTTCCGTAAAGTGAAATCTGTAATACAGAGATTTTTCTATGTAAACTTGAGGGTCTTGATCACTTGCTTGTCGGCAATTTTACCTGAGTATTATACACGAGATGTAGACTTTTTCTCCAATTATTTTCCAAAAGTTGGGGGTATGCGTACGGATGCGTACTATACACGAGTGAATACGGTAATTCTTTAGGTGTCAAAAGGGTCTGTAAATATTAAGTTGAACTCTAGATAAGCCAAACTGTTACTTTCAGTCCCTTGAAGACTGACTTATATAGAGTCTTCATTTACCTCTAGAATGGCTTTAAACTGCTCTGTGTGTTGCATTTCTGGAGCTTGATTTTGAAGTTTCAGTAGAACAGACCCCTTGAAGAAATACCTCCAGTTGTTCATTAAGAGTTCGTGGAGGAGATGGTACAGGACATGTTTAATATCAGGAGACGGCCTCTATCAAATATTCAACAGTAAAGATACATGTAACATAAAATCTCAAAGCATATGTCTTTTAACTTGTATCTTTTGAATTGATGAATCCATCAAAGAAGATAAAAAAAATCTACCATATTACAAAGATAAATTTTCCATCCGTTATCTAATGGATATATTTATCAATTAAAAACTTTCTGATCCACTGATCATCACTTTGTAAAAGAAACAGCTCTTCAGACTTTTTTCGTGATCAAAAGGAGAACATAAAATTAACAACTGCAGACATAGTCACACAATACAGTCAACAGTTCAGGTAAGGGAACTTACACATGTACACTTCAAATCACTTTTTCATTATCAACAAAACATTTTCATTAGAATTTCTGACAGAATAATGCTTACCTGTGCAACAATTGGATAAATCTGGTCCATACAAATTGTTATCACCCGTGGGATAAACGCTTTAAATGATGATCCTGGCTCTTGTACAATCAATTCAAGAATCTTCAGGAATCTACAATATCGAAAAACCTTTATCAATGAAAAGATATATTCGACAGCATTTTGATTTCACTACCTTGAATTTTATATTTTACAAACATTTACAATGAAGTATATGATTGCCTATGAATTTTTTTTCACAGAATTCATAAATAACAAATGAATTTAGTCTGTAATGTTTAGAATATACATGGTAGGTGTGTCCAGCCAAATAGGAGATGCTTCTTCCTTCTAGGCACCTGATTTCACCTGAATTCCAGGGGTTTATAAATAGCCATTGCTTTGGATGCCACAGAGACAAAGCACCATCACATCCACATTATCCCTACAGGAATGTATATTGTGTTTGTGAATATTCTGTTCAAAACATTGATTAAGTGTATGCTTACTTTTCCACTACGCCATGTCCTGTACTACTCTCCTGACATATGCTGGTAGCAAGGTGCTCTCTGAAATTATTGAGTGATGCTCATTTATTTCAGAGATTGCAATAAACAGCTATGTATATTTGATGAAGAGTAGACAAAAAAATGTAATATCAATTCAAGACATATGAACATCTCTCTACTTTTGTTATTAACAATTAATATAGATTTCAACATCTACCCAACATTAATATAAGCATACATTTAATATCAACATCTACCCAACATTAATATAAGCATACATTTAATACAGGCTTCTCACTAGGGTTCTGAAATGGTGAGTCCTGGGACTCACCACTTTTGAAAATGGTGAGTCCCACCAAAATTTGGTGAGTCCCAATCTAAAAATGATGAGTCCCGAAGTAAACTTCAATATATATAGGTTTTTTTTGTCTTGATAGTTGTATATGTATATTATCTGTCTTTCATGCTAATTATGTGAATTAAATGTCAATAAATTTTATAGTTTTGTTGTTTAAGCATGAAAAGCAGATAATGTACACATGATGTGTTCAAAGCTCAATGTGTTCTACAATATCTCTTCTGTTAACTTCAACATAAGGCATGTTGGCATTAATAAATTTACCGATTGTAACCCAAATTATGTTTGACCCAAGCCGTCATTGCAATTTTGCAGTAACTGCTGCTAATTTTAATAATCAGAAACATATATCTCTGTAATAATGACCCGTACAAACCGCCGAAGTCTTTAAGTATCATTAATATATTTAAGTGCGTTGAACTTAATTAATAGTAAGGCAATTTGAGGTTCAAATAAATCATTACGTATTCTGAGGGCTAAACACATGCTTTTGTCCACTATTCTGAGATTCTTTAAACCCCCTATCAACTATAACTCATAAAACAAATCATCTTGTGTAGATGACCCTGAAATGTCAACACATTCAATCCTTTTTGTCCAGCGCGTGCCGATTAGACAGTGGCAATCCAGGATATAGAGAACATGCTAACATTTGCACTGTTTACATATGTAAAGACATCGCAATTTCTTATAGATTTTCATCACTAGTGAAACTTACTGTGAAAAGAGACTCGTAATTCTTTTTTTAAATATCAGTGGCGGATCCAGGATTTCCGAAAAGGGGGACCCAAATGGGTATTAGCCAAACTTCTCAGTCATTTTGGTGCAAAATCTGGATTTTTACAAGTTAATTTGTGACCAAAAGGGGGAGGGGGCCGCCCCCCCTCTAAATCCGCAACTGAATACAATGAAGTGGTGTTTGAATCAACATGCCATTTTAGACATTTAATTGGTTTGGTATTAAATTTGTGATAGATTTCTGAAATTCCCGCTTATACATGTACAATGAGGTCTTTAATTCACCTTTATTCACTGTTAGTTCTACAATTAGTGCGTTCAACTGTCCGCCGGCGGCATCATGGGCATGTAATAGGGTCGAGTGGACAATTTATACTGCCGCCGACGGACTGCCCGAAGCGTTATCTCCCGCGGTTAATACAAATCAATTAATACACGGCTTACTCGGCGACACAGCACAATGTCATAAATTTATTAGCCGCGTGCGGGGGCAACAGGGACGCGTCCCGGGGACTCACCACTTTTGAAAATCGTGCGTCCCGGCCGATTTTGATGCATCAGGGACGCAAATACGCGCGTTAACGAGATCCCTGTAATACAAGTCAAATTATCCTATACAGTCAAACTTCTACATCCTGAACAATGATATCTTGAACATCCAGGCTATCTCAAAGTCACACATCAGATTTTTCTGTAGTAATACGATAAATTTGAACTCAGATGTTTTGTTAAGTGATATGACAAATTCTAAGTGTACCTCAAGTACAAGTTCACATCCCAAAGTTTTTATTTACGTCGTTTACCTCCAACTTGGCTTTTTATCACTGTATTTGCCATTGTTTTATGTATTATATATGTACTGTATATGCACATACTTTAATCAATAAGTCTGATATAGTCATTAAGTAAAATTTGTATAATCGAACATTAACAGTACCTAGAAATACTTTATACGATTCTGAGATATTGAGGTTTGACTTTAAGTATAAATACTGGTACAAGTGTTTTTTTATAAATGTTAAGAAATATTTTGCACTGCAGTATACCTCAGTTTTCACATTAAATATCATGGTATGCAAAGAATTATGTTATCATTAACTACTCACTCTGGTTTTCATAAAGCAAATTGTAAGCAAATTAACAAGAAATATAATCCATAATCAATTTACACATGGTTCAAAATTCACATTTTAATTCCCTTGTAAATTAAGCAAAAGCAATGCAATTTATATACATGAGGTGACAACCCAACTAATAAATTATAGAGACAGTAAATATGATTTTCAAAGGTTTGACACCTACTGTGTAAAGAAGCTCATGAAAGTTTGAATGGTTTGCTCTGTAAAAGGTACACCCATTTGGACCCTTAAGCCTTGGAAAAGTGCCAAGAAAAAACTCATCATTGAATCCACAACATCTGAAAAGTAATGTCAAGGTTACTGTAAAGGAAATTAACATAATGTACATCATTCTACATCATTTTAGTTTTTAATTAATCAGGAATTCATTTATTCTTAGTGACTAGAGGAAAATCAACAAAAAAGGTTCGTATGTATGATTGTCTATAACATATGTGAAGAATTTCCAAGCACTGTGTTTTGAACAAACACTTTAATACAAGCAATATGGAACGCACCAAAAATACATGTGTTGAAAAATAATTTTTACTATCTACTGTTAACATTAAAATACATAGTTTACTTACACTACGTTTCAGTGTTTTATTCATGAAATCACAATTCCAAAACCAAAATAAAAATCATTTATATAAAAGATGCAATTCAAACATTTCAACTATTTCAAATCTCTTGAAATTTTATTAAATTTCCATCTTTTTTTGTTAAATGAGATTTGGCCAGGCAATCAGATTTCAAGACTGTGCCCTTAATGACAATCTGATATTGCAGGGAAAGCCAACCACTTATATGTGTATTACATGCCATAAGACATTGTTATACATACCTGACTGACTGATATAAACAGGAAATAGAGCTAATGCCACCTGTATGACTTCCTGTAATGACTGGTAACAGATCTGTTTACTCTTGACAACTTCCCCAGCTACAGCCTCAATCCAATCCTCAAACACCTGTAGTGTTCTCTTAATAACAGGTACAGCTAATTGCAAATAAAAGCATGCATAGTATATATAAGATATCTCTTTCTCTACTGAAAAGGCTACCTTATGATTACAATTTTACAAAAACTATATCATATCTGGCATTTACATGTAATCCTATGATGATTATCCTTATAACCATTGCACCAAAATTATCATACGGTTGCCATTTTTATTGATTGATAGATTATTGTTTAATGTCACTCCAAGATTATTTCACATATATGGTGACGGCATATGCCTGATGCATTGCATATAAATTTAGACCTTTGCAACGAACCCACCTGAAGCAGTGAGGGGATCTTTTATTTGTTTAAATTATTATTACTGTTTTCACTTGTATATAATACGCACTTTTTTTCATAAAATCTGACTTCGATTTTCCAGGTGCGTATAATACATAAGATCTAAAACAAGAACTTTTTTTCTAAACGTAAGAGTTCATATTTCCACAGCGATATTGCTGTAAATGTCCGCTGACAATGATGAGAACATGACCATTAAACTTTGGGAACCCTTACTTAACCACTGAAATGGATTTTAGACACTTGATAAAGAGATTATCATTACAGTTTTACCATATGTGCTGAAATAAAGATGTTTTTACAAATGAGAATAACATATTTTAAAATAAGAAGTGCCGATGCAATCCAATTATCTTATCATCGTCAATCAAGGTGAAATGGCTTCGCGGTCAAACAATCAGCCATCACCATACACCCCGCTGGGATAATTGGTTGTTCACATTTCTTCTACCTTTACTGCTGTGTTAATCAATTTATTTTGTACAAACATCGACTCTTCGAGACAACGAGTGTAAAATATATAGAAAGTGATGGCTTTGCTTCATTATCGGTATTTTATCAAGAGTACTAACAGGGATGTATATAACATATATATACACATCCCTGATACTAATTACACTTTTATTAACCATTCTTTAGTTTTCTTTCTATCAACATAATGTTTGGATCACAAATTAATTTTATTACGGCAGCTGGGTTTATTCCATTCATTGAATATCCTAAGGTTCAGACGCGTAACCAATTGTGTTTTCTGTAAAGTAAAATCTGTAATACAGAGATTTTTTCTAGGTAAACTTAAGATTCTTGACCACTTGCTTATGCCGCAATTTTACCTGCGTATCATAAACAAGATGTAGACTATTTCTCCATTTATTTTCCAAAAGTTGGGGGTGCGTATTATACACGGATGCGTACTATACACGAGTGAATATGGTATTATTAACAATGGTTAAATGGTAATTATAGATAAGTTTCACTTAAGATAAGAAGTAATTATCAGGTAACCTTTAGGAACCTGTAATTCTTATATCATAATTAAAACTATTTCCTCATGGTAACCCAATAATTGCCTTTTTATTGAGATTAACTATAATTAGCATTTAATCATTGTTAATAATATTAAATTCAACATGGATCTTTTAATTACCATTTAATCAGTTTATTTTATGATTGATACTAAGATTGTGAAATCAAGAAATATATTACATATGCACCCAAACTTTACCTTCTGCCTGCAAGCTCTTATTCTCTGTTAATACTGGAGTATTTTTAAGATGAAGAAAAAGCTGAGCAAGCTGTCTCACAAAATTGTGATGATGGGTGGACCTAGTAGTCCAGTTCTGATCTGCATCCGGCGCATTAGGCCAAGGAAGGATTAAACTATTGGAAAGAGAGCGGTACACCAACAACTGCACCTAAAATATAATTCATAATATATTATATATTATATTTCCATATATTCTTAGATAAAAATTATTAAATTATTAAAGTTCATTAACGGTGAAATGGATTAACAGTCCTTTGTTCTCCTAGGTCTGATAATTCTCACAATCTGTGTATTGGTGTATTTAGTAGAGTTTTACGTATCTAATTAAAAGTTAAACTGAAAGTGGATTCTGTGTTTAATAAGACAGTCATAACATTACTGGTAATTGGCTCTCTCACATATACAGTCAGATACCCGCAGTGCTGGGTTTAAATGTCACAGGGTTAACCGGCCGTAAAGCATTGTCCATACACATCAATCGAACAGAAAGCGTTAATTCAGCAAATCACAAGAGCATTGAGTATAACGACTGTGAAGGTATATAGCTTATACATGTATCTCTAAATATAACTGAGACAGAATTAATTTGTTACTGACCCACAGTAACCATATTATTATAATTATGAGTACAATTAATCCAATAATCAATATATACAAATGGATGAATTTTGATAAGTAGGCACATGTTTAAAAAATTTTCATAATTTCAGTAAGTATACATAATCGTGCATTATACACAAGTAATTATGGATATTGTGACGTCACTATGATTTTACATGTGTGAGATGGGTGTAGTTAAGTCGGACCTGATGATTCAATAATGTCAGATCCCACAATGACCTTACCTCAGTAGACAGTTCTCCATACAACCCTTGACTGGCATTGTTAAACATGGTCTGTATACTGGACATTTCGAAGAAAAATGCTGGCCGGACAGTGGTGGAAATAGACAACAGAAGGTGGGAAACAGAATGTATAATTCTCTCAGGAGTCTACAAAGATCAAAGCAAAGAACAATTTCTCTTTACATTACCATGCAATGCAGTAGGTAGAAAATGAATCAAGTTTTATTTCAATCATCACTTGAACTAGAACTGTCCTAACGGGACAAATACCCAATGTGGCACCAAAATTCAAAATAGGGCATAGATCAACGACAAAAGATGAAGGTCACAAAGTCGAAAATGTTGGTATCGACCGAAAGGTCTTGCCACAAGGAATACACATGTGTATTATGAAGGTCCCATCTCTTTTCTTTCAAAAGTTATGGCTAAGGTTAAATTTTTTAAAAAGTAAGTGAAATGTAAAGGCCAAGGTCACAAGGTCAAAAAATTTTGGTACCAAAAGAAAGGTCTTGCCACAAGGAATATTCATGTGTAGTATGAATACCCAGTCTCTTTTGGTTAAAAAGTTATGGCTAAGGTTAATGTTTTTAAAAAGTAAGTCAAATGTCAAGGCCAAGGTCACAAGGTCAAAATTTTGGTAATAAAAGAAAGGTCTTGCCACAAGGAATATTCTTGTGTAGTATGAATACCCAGTCTCTTTTGGTTCAAAAGTTATAGCTAAGGTTAAAGTTTTTAAAAAGTAGGTCAAATATCAAGGCCAAGGTCACAAGTAAAAATTTTTGGCACCAAAAGAAAAGTCTTGCCACAAGGAATATACATGTGTAGTATGAATACCCAGTCTCTTTTGGTTCAAAAGTTATAGCTAAGGTTAAAGTTTTAAAAATGTAGGTCAAATGGCAAGGCTAAGGTCACAAGGTCAAAAAAAAGTTTGGTACCAAAAGAAAGATCTTGCCACAAAGAAAATACATGTGTAGTATGAACACCCAGTCTCTTTTGGTTCAAAAGTTATAGCCAAGGTTAAAGTTTTTAAAAAGTAGGTCAAATGTCAAGGCCAAGACCACAAGGTCAAAAATTTTGATACCAAAAGAAAGTTCTTGCCACAAGGAATATACATGTGTAGTATGAATACCCAGTCTCTTTTGGTTCAAAATTTATGGTCAAGGTTAAAGTTTTCTGGACAAACAGCTGGACAGACAGACAGACAGACAGACGGACAAGGTGATTCCTATATACCCCTCCAAACTTCGTTTGTGGGGGTATAATAAATGTTATCAAGTGATATATATCTATCACATCAATATTCAATGACAGTAATATAGTGATCTTTTTACAATCTTGTATTTAAGAAGGTGGGCAAAAGATGCAAGTGAACAAACTAACTTCTTTTGAAAATAGAGGTACAACAGCATCTAGTAATGTACAGATCAAGGACTTGAATTTCTCTCTTTCCTGTGGATCTCGTTGTGATTCGGCACAGTACTGTGACAACCAATGAGAATAGGCCTTTACTGATGCTATACTCTGAGCGTGCCTGAAACAAACACATATTAACAAATAAGAAGATATTGATACAATACCATATATCCAAATTGACACTAGAACTTAGATTACGTTACACCTGAAGAAAAGCATACATTTGCACCAGTTATGATGTCCTGCATGTATGATTGAAAATTCTATATGTGTCACATAAGGAAAGCTTCACCTGTAGGGGATCATTATAAATATCAATTTGCATGATACATGCTATTATTTTTTTTTGGCAACTCTTAAGTATTTCAAACAAAATTATACATACACTTCAACAAAATCTGATGGCAGAACATTCTGTATTGTAGATTGCACATCAAACAATCGTGACTTGGACCCATATACAACAGTGTGCACCAATCTGGAAAGATAAACAAATAACATGTAAGTCAGTCTGGAAGGAAAGGTATTCAAATAACGTATATCAATCTGGAGGACAAGTACTCAAATATCATAAAAGTCAATCTGGAGGACAAGTACTCAAATAACATATAAGTCAATCTGGAGGACAAGTACTCAAATAACATATAAGTCAATCTGGAGGACAAGTACTCAATTAACGTAAGTCAATCTGGAGGAAAAGTACTCAAATAACATATAAGTCAATCTGGAGGACAAGTACTCAAATAACATATAAGTCAATCTGGAGGACAAGTACTCAAATAACATATAAGACAATCTGGAGGACAAGTACTCAAATAACGTATTGGTCAATCTGTAGGACAAGTACTCAAATATCATATAAGTCAATCTGGAAGGACAAGTACTCAAATAACATATAAGTCTACCTGGAGGACAAGTACTCAATTAACATATAAGTCTATCTGGAGGACAAGTAATCAAATAACATATAAGTCTATCTGGAGGCCAAGTACTCAAATAACATAAGTCAATCTGGAGGACAAGTACTCAAATAACATTTAAGACAATCTGGAGGACAAGTACTCAAATAACGTAAGTCAATCTGGAGGACAAGTACTCAAATAACATATAAGTCAATCTGGAGGACAAGTACTCAAATAACATATAAGTCAATCTGGAGGACAAGTACTCAATTAACGTAAGTCAATCTGGAGGACAAGTACTCAAATATCATATAAGTCAATCTGGAGGACAAGTACTCAAATAACATATAAGTCAATCTGGAGAACAAGTACTCAAATAACATATAACTTATAAGTCAATCTGGAGGACAAGTACTCAAATAACATATAAGTCAATCTGGAGGACAAATACTCAAATAACATATAACATATAAGTCAATCTGGAGGACAAGTAATCAAATAACATATAAGTCAATCTGGAGGACAAGTACTCAAATAACATAAGTCAATCTGGAGGACAAGTACTCAAATAACATATAAGTCAATCTGGTAGGACAAGTACTCAAATAACGTATAAGTCAATCTGGAGGACAAGTACTCAAATAACATATGTCAATCTGGAGGACAAGTACTCAATTAACATATAAGTCTATCTGGAGGCCAAGTACTCAAATAACATATAAGACAATCTGGAGGACAAGTACTCAAATAACGTATTGGTCAATCTGTAGGACAAGTACTCAAATATCATATAAGTCAATCTGGAAGGACAAGTACTCAAATAACATATAAGTCTACCTGGAGGACAAGTACTCAATTAACATATAAATCTATCTGGAGGACAAGTAATCAAATAACATATAAGTCTATCTGGAGGCCAAGTACTCAAATAACATAAGTCAATCTGGAGGACAAGTACTCAAATAACATTTAAGACAATCTGGAGGACAAGTACTCAAATAACGTATTGGTCAATCTGTAGGACAAGTACTCAAATATCATATAAGTCAATCTGGAAGGACAAGTACTCAAATAACATATAAGTCTACCTGGAGGACAAGTACTCAAATAACATATAAGTCTATACGGAGGACAAGTACTCAAATAACATATAAGTCTATCTGGAGGGCAAGTACTCAAATTACATATGTCAGTCTGAAAGGACATCCAATCAAATAACATAAGTCAATCTGGAAGGACAAGTTAATTAAATAATGTATAATACATAAAAATCAGTTTTATGTACAATATCAAGCTTCATAAACCCTTATCTGCACAATTTAGATGAAGGTCTGTTGCTAAGTGCTGAATTCAGTTTCAAAATGTTACAAACTTGTAATGTTCTAAGAATTTTATAGTGTATTTAAATTACACACATCAACACTAACGTTATCATGTAAAGTGTTCGTTAAGTATCTCACGCCATTATTTTTCTCACAAAGAAAGAGTTCCCATAGGCAAGATTTGAATGCACTCTACACATATCTTTCTAGCTACTATACAGCATATCAAAGCAAAAATATTTCATTCTTGTTCATTTACTTACCTTTCAATTAGCATAGTTCCATCTGCAAACCGTTCAATAAACTTTTCTCCAATAAAATGTTCATCTAGTCTACCTAATGCTTGTATCAGAGAGGATAAATCCCGCAGGGAGCAATGAAGTTTACGGCATTCGTTTTCTGCTGTGATGGTTAACTGCCGGCCCTGGGCGTTATTGAGAATGAACTGTTCCAAACCCAGATATACTTCTAGGTGTTCACTGAATGGTTCATACTGTTTACAAAAAATCAGTATGAAGAGAGGTTACAGTTCCTTCATGACAAGATATTTATTCTAACTTGCAACATTAAGCAAGATGTGATTAAAACTTAGAAAGGTTTCAGATCAGGTAGACAAAACATAAGGATAAATGCACACAAACTTCTACATGTTAGAAGCACTTGGCATCCTTTTCAAAATCTTTTATTCTCTAAAACTCTTTAAATTTTAAAAGAACAAAATTCCGAGCATAGAGACCTTTTCTAATTTTCCATCTCCTTCCATAAAAGTAACGTATCAAATTGAACATGATGTGTTTGTGAATCTCTAGCAGCAACAAAGTCCAATTAAGGCAAATTTTGAAATGTAAGTCAAAGGTCACAGTTAAAATCATGAGGTCAATGACCTTGGCATAAACTGAAAAGGCTTTATTAATGAAGTATGCATGCCAAATATGAAGTCTTAATCTCTCATATTTAAAAAGTTATAGCAAAGGTGAAAGTTGACAACAGACAGATAACAAACAAACAGACAAACAAATAGACAGACAGGTCAAAAACAACATACCCCTGATCTATCAATATGGAGGCAAAAAATGAAAAATACTTGCTGAGGACTTTACAGCTTTATACTATACATACCAATAATCTGAAGGTATCGGCAGTGTAAATCTCTGCTACCTTGGCAACAACCTCTAAACTTTGACGTAAAAAATGTTGCCATTCGGTCTCACTCTGAAATAGAAAAAGAAGGTAGAGTAAATATGCACAGATTAAACAAAATCTACCAAATATTTCATCACATTAATACAAAGGTATCTATGTGTTATAAAAAAAATTTGACCTTATATTTTTTTATCTCATTTTCTTCAGCATTATTCACATCATGAAGGACAGTATTTCACCAACATATTAAAAATATTGTGCTTTATATGAAAGACTTTGTTGCAGTTTTCCTGTCAGAAGTTTTGTCTGAACCTTGGTAAGCTCCCAAGACCATCCATGGATACCAATACACAATATAAACAAATTTAGATTTTTTAAGTATTCAAGAAATAATATTAAACACAAAGACTTTATTGACTAGTTTGTAAATTTCCTACTTTATAGTATCAAACAATTAGAATTGTTTTAACTAAACCATAAATCAATAGCCACTCAATGTTCACAAATTTTCTGCCACTTGGCATTTATCAAGTGGAAACAACAACAAAATCTCTAACTAAAGGCCATATCTGCTGCTTAAAATCAGCCCAGTGCAAATAAACCAAAAAATGGCTATAAATCAAGAGCTCACTTATCTAGGAAGAAATGATCAACCTATACTTCAATAATTAAGTAACAGTATACACTGACATCATCATCTAGAATCTCGTCATCTAACTCCTCTAGCTGGGACTGATTGTAGCGATATTGTAACTTTTGTAGCATACTGGATACCAGTGATAGAAGACCTTCCTGATATCTGAAATCAAATTATAGAGTATGAATCAAAAGACAAATTTCCATACATTTCTTCAATAAATTGTATTTGAACTGAATAAAGTAATTCCCCCACTTCAAAATCTGAGATATTGACTCAAAAGATTTATTTCTATCTACTGAGTTTTTGTTTTATTAGATCATGGATTGATTTATTATTTGTAAATACCACACCACAATAATTTCACTCAAAAGATGGCAGTATCTATCCACTCTATTTGTGAATACATTTTTTTATGCTTATATTTATACTAGGACTGAGGGAAATTTTCAATGTGTCTTTAAAACATTTTTTCAAGAAATGTTCTAAATCTTAATAAAAACAAGTAAATTTAAGATTTACCTTCCTACTAGACTAGCTGTGTCTGTTGATCTTTCACTCATCTTAGTTAATAAGTAATCCAGGAAAGTGTTCCATGTTTCCAGACAATTATAAAATCCTTCATTGGATGGCTGAAAAAGAGATCAAAAAGATGGAATATAACAAAACATGTCAATATACTCACTATACTGGGTTAGTTACAAAGGTATCAATTTCTATCATCTGGCAGGTGCTGTTACCATATACGTGAAATACATGTAGTCATGGAGTAACATAAAAAGGAATCTATGTGTGAAGTATTATGTTTATACTCCTCTTAGTTGCTGAGAATTTGCTTCAACCAGAAACTTACC
The DNA here is from genome assembly GCA_035048485.1 of Pteria penguin. Taxonomy (NCBI): domain Eukaryota; kingdom Metazoa; phylum Mollusca; class Bivalvia; order Pterioida; family Pteriidae; genus Pteria; species Pteria penguin. The sequence continues at coordinate 42,413,192 of CM068580.1, read as the reverse complement.
GGTAACCAAAATGATGGGGGACAGACATCCAAATGTATGGATGGAATGATGGATGGATGGACATCACCAATTGTAGACTGGAATTGCTTTGCAATCCCGCCAAAAACTGTTACACAATTTGACAATGAAATCATTTATGATATTCTCCATAATAACAATACACATACTTTATTAAATCCACAGCACTACGTCTCTTTTTTCTATGCAAGATTCATCAAAATTTTGATATATATATAAGGAAGGTACAAAAGGGAAAAAAATGAGGAAATCAGGTTGCAGGCCAGCTTTTGTTCATGACAGGCTACATACATTCAAATTCTGTCACAACACTGTGCCTCACAGAGCCACCAAAACATCATTCAGAGGATTATAATTATCATGCAAATTATAATGTAAATGTTCATAAGAATTTCTTGTTCACTCAGGGTATTTATACTACTTCTACATGTGGTTGCAATCTCATTGTATCATTAAAATTTACAACTGCTGCTGAAAGTTCTGACTATAGGCAGCCAGGAATTTTGAACATTCCAAATTTATCTTACAATTTTCCAAATAACTTTGCATACTAGACACAGGTCAACCAGCAACATTCAAATTATGAATCAAACTCACTTACTTCTCAGACATTGTAAACACATGAATGTATGAGTCTGACACAAAAATGAAGAAAATGAAGCATTAAAATGATAATAAACTGATATTACTTGTTAAGATGAATGCAAGACTTACCTGCTTAAATGTGTATTTTAAAAGTAATGATAGAAACTCTAGCACAGGGAACATAACGTTTGATTCAAATCTCTTCAAATGAATACTGACGAATAATTTAAGGAAATCTGTAAATTTCTCTAGGTAACTGAAAATAAAAATCACACAGTATCATCAAATACATGTAAGATAAGGTATTAAATGAAAATGACATCTGGACTTAAAGTTAGCTTGTGATTATATTATTTGATTTCAGGCGCTTAACATTTACACGGAACAGGTGTTCATCAACCCTACACTTAATATAAGCTTTTAACAAATATTATGTCACATCCATATGCAACAGACCTTTTTCGAATTTTAAATGATGTAAGGGGTCTTATACCGGACAAACCACTTTTTGCCGGAAATTTTACTATGACGTTAGCGATTGGAATATGACGTCACAGTAATCTGACGCAAAACTACGCATTGATTTTGCATTTGTTCGGTATTGCCCCTTACATCAAGTAAAAATGGCAAAAAGGTTATTAGTACCAAAAACAGTTTACAGATCAGTTACACTTTTTAGTCATGACTATTATGTAATGTTTAAATCTGTTGCAGAATTCATTACCTTTCATCTATTTCTGCTAGTCTATTGCCTGTAGCATTTGTGTTACTATCTTTAGTCAATTTTTGTAATAAATAAAATGTTTGCTGAAACATTTGTAGTAAATAGTCTTCAAATTCCTGAGGAACACAATTTTTGGCTAGAAGTTCATTGATACAATCCATGGCTAAAATCCCTAGAAAGGAGGTATTTGTACTGAACCCAGATGCAGTCGATGAACTGGAAGTCTTCTTTTTTTCACATCCGAATCCAGCAAAATGAAATATTGTACTCAACAAAGCTGGCGTAATCGTCGCAGATAGAGGAATCCAACTGAAATACTGGGATAAACACTTGAGTGCATGGTTACATAGAAGTTGTGAGTTATTATCCAGAGGGGGTAAAGCTTCTAATGGAATCCTACTTCCTGGTGACTTAAACATGTTGCTTAGAATGTTATCTGTGAAGAGAAAGAGAGCAAAATCATACATTTAATTCATAAACTAGTTTGAAGAGAAATATGTTGTCTGCCATGCATTTTCGAAAGTGTAGCTAACAGAGAGACAGATGAATGAACAGACACCAAACAACATGACCCTGATATGTAGCACTTTAAAATGGCTCTGCCCAAAACAGGCTAGGAATGCTTATTTCATAAGGTACATGTATATATAATGAATAATTAGCATTTTTTATAATTGTTGTCAAATTTTTTTCACAAAGTATGTTATGTATGCCATTTGATTTGGCATAAAGGTACATGTTATATCAATGCTCATTTTTTTCTAAATTTTCAAATGAATTTTTAATGATGAAAAGTTCTGACAAGTAGACATAGATAAACGGGAACTATGATACCATACCAAGATACATACCTGACTGTAAGGGAGATGTAGAGAACAAAGCACTAGATGATAACCTTCTGCGTGAACGACCTTCACCTGACGTTGGTGACGGGGGAGGTGTAGCAGCCACAAGATGACGATTTTTCTCCAGGACTGATTCAAGTGTATCTTGAGAAAAAAAAATTCACTGGTCACAAGGATATAGCATAGACAAAGTAACCACACAAAACATTTATAACTTGAATGAAGCAACTGATTATCATAACACTGTGTACTTACCTACGTTGTACAGACGTCTAAGACAACAAGATATCTGAATCTTTTAAAATTACAAACTCTTATCTGTACTTGATGAGGTACTAGTTAGAAAAGAAGTATTTCACACTGAATAATTTATTAGAGGCAAATCAAATGTAAGACAGATGTCAGTTGAAGAATATATGGTTATGAAGTACTATGAGAGTAATTCTTACTGTTGAGTATGCTGAGGACACTGGGAACCTGAGTGAGCAGTAACCTCTGTAGCTCTTCCCTCCGTGCCATACTCAGGTCCTCTCTAGGAGAAGCTAATTCCTCTGATGCTGTATGAAGAAGCAGGATTCCTAACACGCCAGTCTCAGGTTGCTCAACAAGCTAAAGGTAAATTACAATCAAAACTAGAACCGTCTCAAAGGATGGGTGAAAAAAACGGTTCAGAAAACTAACTTCAGATAAAAACTAGAATTTTAATGTGTTGGTGCGACACAGATGTCCCCGCTGGCAGCTGAAGTAGTGAAATATAAATGCCAGAGAACTAATATTTGAAAATTTTAAAAATTTCTAATGTTCAAGGGCAATTACTCTGTCAAAAATTACCGGAATAAACACATATTGGAACTTCACCTGCACATTTCCTTGATATATCTATATAACCAAAATCAATTTAATCCATCAAACTTTCACTGAGAAAATGAGTGGAAACTGTATTTTTAAGAAATTTTCTATGTTCAAGGGCAATAACTCTGTCAGAAATTACCGGACCACACCCATATACACAAATGACCTGCATTTTCCCTGATTCATCTATATACCCAATATCAAATTAATCCATCAAACCTTCAAAGAGAAAATGAGCAGAAACTGTCATTTTTAAGAAATTTTCTATGTTCAAGGGCAATAATCAGATTGGACCACACTCATATTCAAACTTGACCTGCATCTTCCCTTGATACATCTGTACACCAAATACCAATTTAAACCATCAAAACTTCACTGAGAAATGAGAGGAAACTGACATTTTAATGAAATTTTCTATGTTCAAGGGCAATAACTCTGTCAAAAATTACCGGACCATACCCATATTCAAACTTAACCTGCATCTTCCCTTGAAACACCTGTATACCCAATATCAATTTAATCCATCAAATCTTCAAAGAGAAAATAAGCAGAAACAGTAATTTTTAAGACATTTTCTATGTTCAAGGGCAATAACTCTGTTAAAATTAATCAGAGCACACCCATATTCGAACTTGACCTGCATCTAATCTTCCCTTGAAACATCTGTATACCCAATGTCAATTTAATCCATCATACCTTCAAAGAGAGAATGAGCAGAAACTGAATGATGACGGAATGACAGAATGATGGAACAGGCCATTTCATGGTTGGGGCATAAAAATTATAACCCTTGCAAAAGCTAATTGAATATGATAATATTCAAACTCAGTCTGTAGTTTTTGGTTTTAATGATAATAATGTGCTCCATGTTTCAGTCCAATATCTCAAAGATGTGTGAAAAAGCAATATCTACAAACAGACAGAGGGAAGGGACAGACAATGTGTTTCCAGTATACTTCCCTACAACTTTGTTGCTAGGGGTTAATCAAGGTAAATAGGTGCATTTCTATAATCAAACCCATGAAATACCAATGCCTCTTTGATAGCACCTTTAGAAATTTACAAGATATGAATATACAATATAATTATAATGATATAGTAAATATATAACAAAGAGTTACTGTACCTGTAGTATACTGGAGAAGAAATCCGGATAGAAATGAGGCCAATCAATTCGTCCAATATCTACTACAAGTTTCACCAATTTGTTACGGATATAATTAGGGACATGCATGTGATGCTCAAGAAGAAAACGGTTCAAAGTTGACCTGATTTCCAGTTTGTCATGACTAGCAAATCCTAGCCACTGTTTATTTATTAAATTCTGAAAATGGGAAAGATATGTACACGTACACTAAAGAATTAGAATATATATAACATCTACATATATGCACACAAGTTATAAATTTTTTGTCCTATGAGAGCATATGTTAATTATCATTATTATTCAGTATCACTTAATTAATCAATCAGTCAGTTCTAGAGAGACACTCTCATTTCAAATACAATATTAACAGGATACATGTATTTACAAAATGACGGGTGTTTGGAAAAGGGAGGTGGGGGGAGGGGAGAATTCAGTGAAATTTCAATGAAATTACATTATAGTTTATACTGTCTACTAGTATTTCATTTTAAGGCTACATGTGTTAAATACTGATAACATTCTTTTTCCATTCCAATACATTGGCACTCTTTGTTTATGATCAGCTTCTTAAGCTTATAATGTTGACCTAGTTTTAAACAAAACGTTGTACCTCAATCTCTGTCATGCAGTACATCATGACATACTCTTTCTGTGTATTGGCAAGATAATATAGACAGTGTTTCCAGGCATCTCGTGTCTGACTGAAGTTGCTTAATATTAGCTCTGAAATGAAAGTGAAAATAGATACAATTTGTAGGAATCTATCAGGGATAATTCGATTTCTAGTGTCAAATAATACATGTTATAAAGTTTAGTGCATCAAGTAAAGTTCAAAACTGATGAGAAAATCTAAGTAAGATTAACATCTGTAATGAAGTTTTAATACTTGTATTGATTAAAATTTATTAATGACTCACCGATTTCTCTCTTTCTTTCGTTAGAAGTTTGTCCCTCGAAGAATTCTGTCATTAAGCCCTCTAGAGCTCTAAGAGAGGCTATATCAGAGGCCTAGAACAAATAAAAGATCAATACCATATATTACAAAGTAACCTTCTACAGGAGTGTTTGTTTTGTTGCTGTTTTAGGCCACTCAAAGATTACTGCACTAACATGGTGCTAGTGACATCACCTGTCTGGCGTACTGCTTCAAAATTTTGTCATTTGCTACAGACCCATCCGAAGCAGTGAGTGATCTCTACATACCTCTGTATGACATGGCACATGATTTATTTTGTCTCATCTGAACAGCAGATAGGGAAGCAAAAGATAATGAATCACCTTAGAAATAGAAAGTGCTAAGGACAATATCGCCGGACTGCAAGGCAAATTTGAAAGAAAGTCAAGGTCACAAGGTTAAAGTCATGGTACCAATTGAAAGCACTCATAAAAAATCAATGTGTGAAGTACCAAAACCCTATCAAAAGATATAACTAAAGTTAAAGTTTATTAAAAGTAGGTTAAAGTCCAAGGTCACTACACCTAAAGTCATGGCTTAATTTGAAAGCTCTGGTCATAAGGTACCTATGTGTGAAGTATTACATCTATACTCCTCTTAATTGCTGAGATTTTGTTTCAACCAGAAACTTTAATCAAAATGTTAACGGACAGACAGGCAGATGAGGTGACAGACAGCATTGTCAATCTATAGACCAGAATTGCCTTGCCAACAAAAATCTTAACACAGAACCATTTTCAAAATTGAGTCCTCATATTTGGAGTCCAGAGCACTACCAGTTAACCAAATAGCCCCTACTACAAAAGTTAGGTGGTGAGTATCACTAACCCCAACATATACCATTGTAGTGGTCAAAAAGATTTCAACATAATGAGTAAGAAAATGATACATATTTGTTCTCAACTGAAATATGTAAGAGGGAATTCTGGAAACAACTGGAATTGTCCTAGCCCATTAATAACCCTTACAGGACATACTGTATGGAGGAAAATGTTGAAATGTTCTACTAACTTTACCTTGAACCTAATGACCTTGATAATGAGCTATGGCCATGATCATGTCACATTTTTGATCAAAGGCCTACAACATACTTGTTAAACAACTTTGATAAACACCAAAGCAAAAATTGGCTGGATATAGCCCAGACACGATTTTTTTTAAAGTTTATTACCGTTAAACTTGACCTTGTTGATATAACCTATTTTTGGGTCAGGGGCAACAACATACTGAAGTATAATGAGATATAAAAACCTGTATAATATTCACCATGTCATTAACATTTATCTTATCATTAAAGTAAATATATACATGTATAGAACTCGGTCCCTAGGATCCTAGCCCATACAATGTAGCTTAACAGAAATACATTATGTGTTCTTTTACTGTAATCAAGTATCATATTATGAAACCAAATACCAATACTTTGGAAAAAAAGTAAACATCTTGTTACACTATGATCTTAACATTTACCTTAATGCCTTAATGTTTATAGACAGATGGACAACATGATTCCATAAAACCCCCTTAAATTTCATTTGTGAGGAGTAGAAAAATGAAAAAAAGAACTATTAAAGTTGTAAATAAAAAGTTAAAATTTGAAAGATAAGCATGTTATGCTCATAAAGAAAGGAGTAAATAGGATTAATTGGAGATTTTTTCTGATCATATTTAACCTGGCTTCTAGTGACAAATTTAGATCCAGCTTCAAGCAAATAAGGAAGTTATTTACCCATATCATGAACTGTTCAGCTAGTCAATTTAAGGCATTGTTAAACTGTAATTTGGTTCCCTAGTACATGTATATTTATTCAAAATTATATTTAATATGAATTTCTATTTACAATAAATACATTCAAATGTAAATCTGCAATAGAAACTGAAAACTGATGATTTGTAAGATCCATTTCACGTTTTAGAAATATGTTGGGTGATTCAAAATATTCATGGTGGTTTCCAGCCATTTCCTTCTACTACCTTTGGCTCTCTCATAAACATTGTTGTAGCTGATGTGAACAATTCTATTCTATGATGAAAAATCCTGAATATTAAATATGAATTGTGTTTGAACTAACTGTTAGCTACTAGTTTATTTCTAATAATTTTTCTTATCTACCTTGTAACAAAAACACATGTTTACTTTATATAGAATCAAAACACAAATTGTTGAAATCAAGTTGAAATCACTTTTTAAGTCTAATTTTCACTCGTCATGGATAATAGTCAAGTGTTTTTCCACATCCCTACTTAAGCTGTATTATAATTTCAGATATTCTCCCAATTATGATCAGTAATGCTCCTTAAGTCTGAACGAAAATATGAGAGCTCAACATAGCATCAAAATAGAGTTTTTACTTCCAAAAATTATGTTTAGTGAAAATAATACCTCCACATACTTTGGAGTACTGTTTAAATGTCATTAAACTAACATACAATAAAAATATGACAAATTTATTATATGATAATTTTTGACCTGCATAGAAATATGTCGTCTGATCTACTGGAAGTTATGGTAGGGCAACAAGCCTCTAGATAATGGGAAACAACTTGAAAGAAACAGGAGTAAGAAAACTTCAATGCATTCAACTGGCTTAAAAACTAAAAAGTACAAGCATAGAGCAATCCATAGTGTACTTTGCTCAAGTGACAAAGAGTTCTTAGGCTCAAGTACCCACCACTAAGGGCATGTCGGTGCAGGGATTTCAGTAAGAGCCGGCATCCAGGGAAATATCGCCATTTCAGATGACAGAAAACACCAGCTTGAATTTCCTATGGTCTCGAATTTACTACTCACATTTGTGCATACAGCACTCATAATGATATGTATCAAAATTCTAAATCACCTCCTCAAATAATTTTTATTGAAAACCCTGTCGGCGTCCCATTTTTCATGTGAAGCCGTGAAAAGTGAGATCACACTGAATGTAAGCAAGTAAAAGACCCCTTGTTGCTTCCAGAGAGTCTGTAGCATACATGTAAGTCTAAATGTCTGTGCTTGCATCAGAGTTCTTGCAGATGCTGTCACCACTTAAGGAATGAATCTAATTTTTTTCTTTGGATGGAAGTATACCACGAAAAAAAAGGACGGAAAACTTCAATCTTGCATGTAGCGCATGATGTGCAAGTTTTCTGTCATTTTTTTCGTGGTATACCTCCCTCCAACGAAAAACAAACTACATTCATTCCTATCATTTAATTCCTTTCAAACATGTTTTATATTCTCAGAAATTGGTATGTTATGTCTACACTATTTCTCAACATTTCTAAATTTCTGCTGCAGTGGTGTCAATATACTGACATCACAGTTATGAAAAGGTGGGAAATTACGTTACCAGAGAAAAATTTCTTCTATCAGATATACCACTAATTTTTAAACCAATCAAAATGTGTGTTACTTGTAAAATTAAATGATATGTCGATCACAAGCGCACTATTCAATATACAAGTGTGATAACAATATTAGGGGTATGTTAGGGTAAGTTAGATGTTGAGTAGTGTGCCTGTGATGTTGATATATGAAATAATCTCAATACGATGTAAAACAAGAAAGACACAAAACCAAAATATTTGAAGATCGAGAGTTCAGTGCGCTGGAGTTCTACGTCTGAATTCTTGTATAGACTTGTTATTTTCATTGTCTAGATTAGCAGCAGAGATGTTGAATTTTTTCTGATCCTGTCAGACATTTGGACTGACAGATTTATAAAGTCTGTCAGTCCGGAAAGAATTCTGTCAGTCCGAACAAAATTGTATGACAATATTTTCATTGTTTGTAAATCAAAAGCTGTCATTTTATCATTTTGTTTAAGTATCCTTTCACTTTGATCCAGAGATTGTTGACGCACATATGTACATGGTTTATATTCTTGAACATAAAACACATTCTTCAGCAGATTTTTGAATTGTTTTTTGGTTGCGTATTATACATAGGATTTGAAATTCGTTATTTTTCATCCTTCTCACCAGGTGGCCAGGCTGAGGAAGAATAAGCACCCCTGTTGTGCTAGCACACCCGTGAAACAATGTACATTTCATGATCAATTATCTCTAATCTTTTTAAACATTTGGTTTTGAGTTCGATACCCGCATACCATTAACTTTGATACGTCCGTTACGGCTAAGGTACATGTACAGTAAGGGAAAGGTTTAAAAGTTGCCGATTTACAGAATTATTAAGGTGTCGATTACATGTATGTCGATCATATACCATCCCGTCAGTTGTGTTTACTGATGTTTATTTAGACGCATCGTTTAAATTGTAATCACTTTCGCTGGCAGCTGCCGGTTTTGATATAACAATAGAATTTGATAGTACAGATAAATGACGCAGTACCTGAATATGAGCATTGAATGCATCAATATTGTCTAGGTGTTTTACGATCTCTTTTTACTCTCCAGAAAGTTGTATCTTATCAGTATCAAAGACCGTCAATAGATCACAGCTGGTATCAGATATTAACAAGAACACTTCACGGTCAATTAACTTTCTCATTTACTAAATGTTTGCTGCGAGTTTTGCTATCTTGTTTAAATGGACAGTCACCATTTTATGGAAATCTTGTTCAAAGTAATCATAGGTCACTAAATGTAAAAAAAGAAAAAATACTGGCCTGCCAGGCTACATATTTCCAAAGTCTCATTAAAGCCAAACGTCAAAAATCGGTATCATCGGGCGTTGATCTAGTGAGTTTTAGGAATGCATATGCATGGCTGCCATGAACGCCGGTCATTTGGACCGGTGCAAACGGACATTCTGTCGCCGTGTCGGTTACTGGAAATTTTTGTCAGTCTTGCCCGCAGGACCGACGGATTTCAACATCTCTGTAGCAGTGAATATAAATTGTAAAATATTTACAGGACATTTGGTCTGATAAACTAGGACAATTATCTAGACTGAAGCAATTTTTGCAAGACTGAAAGCAAAATGCACATCAAGATGACATCAAAATAAGTTTGAAACCGGAATCACGTGTGGAAAACACCGGACAATCAGTCCAGAAATTTAAGATTATTAACCAGACTGGCATCAAAATAACCGGACTTGTCCATCGGTCCAGCAATATTTCATTTTTATGGGTTCTACTACTTACCGGATTGACTACGGAATTACCGGATTGACCAAAAAAGTTACCGGATTGACCAGTTTTTTTCAATTTTTTTTTTCAGATATGGATCGAGTGATGTTAGTTACAGGTATTACACGACTTTTTAGGCAAAAAACGCATTCCGGGAAGTTGTAGTAATAGTTGGAATTTCCTCCGTTTGCGCCGCGGCGTAAAGAGAGATAACTCTAGTTTCTTAGTGGTATGAATCGGGAATATATGACTATAGACCACAGTTTCAACACTTGTAATAGAACTCTATAGTATACATGTAGTGAAAAATGATAGAAAGTGAAGGTTTTGCAACTTTTAAGGAGTTTTGTTGGGGGAAAAATATAAATAAGATACTTATTTGTCTTAAATGTTATGTATTGCATGACATAATCTTATTATGAATATAGTTAATCATAAGATGAGATTGATCAATAGGCAAATAGTTAATATTTATATGTATAATGATCAAACTGAAAAGCCTCTATTACCCATTTCTCTTCAATACCACAAAAATCCTTGTATAAAATTAAAAAAAAAAAAGGGGGGGGGCATGTTAAGGCCATGCTAATTAAGCATGTTGAGTAAAGCTAGGGAATATATTGATGGGAGGAGAATGTCTTGGCTATTTTTGTTCTTTTCCTAGGTATATATTCTTCATTTCTAATGTAATCTAAACTTACAATGCATTTATATCACTACATAAGAGAGATTATTGACATTAGTAGGAAAGGGGGCGGGAACTCTGTATAGCTTAAGTGAGACTTGATTGTTGATATTCAGTTCTCTTATTTATGAAAATAATTTACTGTTATTGTATTTACAGATTTGAAATAGAAGTCAAGATGAAGATAATAAAAACTGAAGATGCAGTCATACATATAATACAATACAGTAATACATACAGTCATACATACAATACAATATTGTCATGTTTTTATTTTATATACCCATGTATTGCTATGTTTAATGCATATAAAGTATATTTATAGTATTATAGGGAGTATAACATATTATTCATTACAAATTCAAATTCAAATTCATTTATTGGCATTAAACAAATGTTCATAGCCATCAATACAAAAGATAAATGCAAATAATTTACAACATATTGCCAGAGGGCATATATATGTATATATAGACTATAAAGAAATATTCAATAATGATACTCTATGTTTCAACGCTGTGTTAATAAATCGAATTAGTTTTAACTGCTTTCCTTTAGAAGATATATTTAACAAAGATTTTAATTTAGTTACATTAGGCCAATGACAATAATATTTTGGTAAAAACGCTCTTCGTATATCATTATATACAGGACAAACAAGCAAAAAGTGGTATTCATTTTCAATAACATTTAAATTTCAGCAGTTACATTTTCTATTTTCTCTATCTATATTGAAATACCTTCCTCTTTCGATGTGCACTTATCCTAATTTTCGTGAGAACACAACGCAAATTCTTATTCAGAATATTATTCAAATAAGAAGAGCACAAAAAATTATCTTTAATTTGAGAAAAGACTTGTAGTTTTGGTGACATTCTAATTTCATGACTCCAGTTTTGTATAAAAATATCCAAAATTCGTCCTATTACAAGTAATATATAGATAGCCGAGAATAAAGAATTATCATTATCAAATTTGTGTTTGTTGTTTAATAAATAACTTAATAATAAAATGAAGAAGAAAACAAAACAAAACAAATTAAGAGGTTGTTCGCGGCTGTTTCTAAAATAGACACAATTAATGACATGTAAAGTGGAATATTCTACATGTTCATAACGGATCCAGGTTATTACACATACAAATATAATGGCACTCAGTACTTCTCTGTCAAAGTATGCTTCTATTTATCTGATATCATTCATTGTATATTATAACTATATATACCTTTGCTTGTTCCTGGGGTGTTTTTTTCTCTCTCTCTTCTGTTTTCAATGTGGTCTAATTTGTATTTTTCTTAGTAATATTTACCAATTTCATTTATTAACAGTGTGCATTTTCGCTATGATCAACTGAGGGACGTATCTTACTGATAGGTTTCTTATATTCATCATATATAGGTTTTGTTGAATATGATTGTAGCGTGACTTTATCAATTAGTTGTTTATACAAAACAACTTTTGATGATGCATTAATTTCTGACATAAGTGATTGTTTATGAATATCAATTAATCTTTCTTTTACAGTAGATAAAATGTAGTTGTCCTCAAGTGTTTCATGATTCATCTAAATATTCTTAGCATTATTTTTTAATACCCCGACCGTCGGAAGTGTCGCTAATTAATACCTTTAAATGACACAAGGTGTGATAATTCATCCATTCATTTAACCCGTGGTCGTAATATTACGCAATACTATAGACAAGTACTTGGTCGATAATCTACTCTCGACCATTCAGTTTAGTTTTGTTTCATTTATTTCTTAATGTCATTTGGTACATCAGATATTACAAATATAAAGTAATAATTTAACTTCAAGATGAACACAATATATATCATACATTAATTGACATATATTTATCTGAATTTTAGAACTTCACCCAGAACGTATATGGACCCTCCTTATTTTGTAAATATAACCAAGTACTACAAAATAATACGCTTTCTATGTTTTAAATCCAAATTCAAATTTAAATTCAAAATGACACAACTTTTGAGCAGCAATAACATTCGCGAATTGTGTAGCTTTGGTAAATATATCCGTGAGGCATTCAAAGTACGTGATAGTTTTCAAGTTGTTTAGTAAATGTACTTGTTCTTATTTTCTATACTCTGTATTTATATATATTTAATTTATTTTATATATATATATATATTTTTATTGAGCTTTAAGCAAATACATGCTTTTAGCATAACATTAATATAATTATAGTTATATCGTAATTTGGAAACGTCAATTTGTAATATTTATATCTTCATCCAGTTGTAATATTTTCAACTTGACTTGATATATTTGAAACCTGCAAATAAAATGACATTAAATAATTAAATTCATATTCATGTAATTTTTTTTTTTTTTTTTTTTTTTTTTATTTTCAATATAAACATACATAACAGCACAACATATATAAGACAAAATACATTCACAGCACTCACAACTTACACTCACAAATCACAGAACATGATATGTTTAAATAACTGTATATATATAAATATATATCATTACAAAAATAAGTGGTTTAAGCATATAATGTCCATCCATTTGTACAGTTTTGATAGGCACCAATAATAAATACTGGGTAAATATCTTAAATGTAAATCCAATGCACATACGCATCATACACAGGTTTTATTTTTGTATCCATGTATGCATACACATACACCTACATATACATATACATACACATATACATATACCATTACCTACATATAAACACACACACATATATATATATATACATACACATACATACATGTACAAATATACATACATATAGGTGCTTAAACATACGTATACCTGTAACGCACTATGAAACCTATACTAATATGGTGAAATGTAGTAGAGATACATGATATAAGTTATAAAGATTTCAATAATAATAATGTAATTTAATTTATGTTAGTTATAATGTTTTCAATAGCATTCCATTTATTGATGAATTCTTTCAGATTCATATTAAGAACGTATGACATTTTTTCTGCTTTATAATATGTTAAGATATTATGTTTTAATTCATTAAAACTGAGATGAACATTTTGTCTAGATTTAGTAAATATATAGTATTTTACTAATAACAAAACAGTATTAATTGCTTTATTGTTTTTACCAGGAATTCCAAATAGAATATGATTGATAGTAAAATTCAAGTTTATATTACATGTATACTGTGGTTCAAGCCACTGTTTTAGTTGTATCCAAAGTTGCTGTGTATAGTAGCAATGAAAAAACAAATGTTCTATTGTTTCTGTATTGGACCCACACAAACTACATGTACTATTTGATTTGATCTTACAATCATTAAGGATCTTATTTGTACCAAGAATTCTGTAAAATATTCTATATTGAAACCATTTTAATTTGGAATCTCTGGTACAATGGTGTAAAAGATTGTAGTATATTTTAAAATCAAATGTATTGTCTAGATCCAGTACAGATTTCCATTTATTTTCATGCTTTGATTTATGTTGAATATTTTCTAAAAACAAGTCATATATATGTTTTGACCCGTTCTTTGTTTTCAGAATAATGTATATGAAACTTGGTTTATGAGGACATTCTGTGTGTTCAAAACTTCCATCTAGGTGAGGCCATGCCTTTAGTATAGATTTTTTTAGTCCAAAATAACAGGTAAAGGGTAAATTAATATTATGTTTTTGTTTTAACTCATCATATGGTATGAAGTTTCCATTTTCTTGAAGAACATCTGAAACAATATGGAACCCCTTTTGCTGTAATGGTTTAAACATAACAGATTTACCATCAATGTGGATACTAGGATTATACCAAAGGGGATTTTGTGATACATTTAAAGTTAATTTAATAGAGCTTAGAAAGATGAATTCATGTAAGACTATTAAAAATTCTTTCCAGAATTGATTTTCAATGTTTTCAGATAAGTATTTTGGATAATCTGATCCAAACTGACATAGAAATGTGAAATTACCTTTACATATGAAATTAAATATTGATTTTAGTGTATCACTTGTTTCAGATGCAAGTCTTCTAAACCATGTTAGCTTAAGTGATTTTATAAAAGAATTGATGTGAGTCATACGGCACCCACCCAGATGGAAGTCTTGTTGTAGTAACTTTCTAGATACTTTGTCTGGTTTGCCATGCCAAATGAATTTGAATAGAATTTTTTCCAAATTACTAATCCAAATTTCTGATGGACTGGGAAGTGTTATGAATAAATGTATTAATTTTGGGATAAGTAAAGACTTGATAACAGTTATTTTACCAAGAGGAGATAATTTACGTTTATTCCAGGAATGTATATTTTTTTCAATTTGGATTAGTTTTTTATCAAAATTTAATTTTTCCATATTTTTTAAATCAGATGTGAAATTTATTCCCAGTATATTGAATGGCGTATCAGACCATTCTAAATTGTGTGTTTTACACAGAATGTCCTCACAGTGTACCTTTGAGCCAATCCAAATGGCTCTTGTTTTTGTAATATTTGGCTTTAAGCCAGAATATTTTGAAAACTGAAATAATAAATCAAGCGCAGATTTTAAACATTTTTCACTTCCATCTAGAAATAAAACAGTATCATCTGCATACTGTAGTAAGCATATTTCTTCACCAATATGAATACCTTTGATATTTATATTTTGGCGGATCATTATACTCATAATTTCTACACAGATATTAAAAATATGTGATGACACGGGATCACCCTGACGACAGCCACGTCCTATATTAAAAAATTTTGAGAAATATCCATTTTGAATTACGCATAATTTTGCATCATGATATAGGGTCTTGATCCATTTAATAATATCTGAACCAAAATTGAAAAATTGTAGAGATTTATACATAAATGACCAGGACACAGAATCAAAAGCTTTTTCGAAATCGATAAGAAGCAAAATTCCAGGTATATTTGCTGTTTTAGTATATTGTAAGACATCATAGATAAGACGGGTATTTTCACCAATGTATCTCCCCTTCATGAAACCTCGTTGGTTTTCATGTATGATAAAAGATAAAACTGATTTTAATCTGTTTGCAATACAGGTAGATAAAATTTTATAAGATATATTCAGTAATGAGATAGGCCTCCAGTTCTTCAGAAATTCTCTTGGTTTATCCCCCTTTGGAAGTATTGTTATTATACCTTGTTTTTGAGTTAAAGTTAATTCACCTTTATGGAAACTTGTATTGACAGATCGTAACCAAAAATTGCCAATATCGGACCAAAAAAACTTGAAAAATTCAGTAGTAAACCCATCAGGGCCAGGCGATTTTCCATTTTTCATATTTTTTAAAGCAAGCTTGGCCTCCTCATTAGTAATATAACCCTCTATAGATAAAGACATTTCTTCACTCAGAGTGTTAATATTCGTCCCATCTATGATGGTGTTTAAATCAATATCTTCTAAATCAGAGTCTTTATTAGAATATAGAGATTGATAAAAATGTTCAATCTCAGAGAGAATAGCTTTTTGACGAGTGATGATATGACCTTGGTCATCTATGAGTCTGTTGACAGTTTTATTTATGTAATTTCTTTTCTCTAAGCTGAGAAAATATTTAGTTGGCTTTTCACCTTCTTCGATCCATTTAGCATGTGTTCTTATAAATAAACCGTTGATATATTCTTTACGAATATTCTCATGTTCCAATTTTAGACGTTTAAGATGTTCTTGATCGATATTTAATGTTGATTTTTCGAGTTCAGATATTTGTTGTTCTAATAACTTTTCTCGGTTACGTTTTTCTTTTTTCTTTCTTGAGCTAAATTCGATAGTATATCCTCGTATTTGTAAAAGGATTTGCTCAAAGAATGATTGATTGTCAATACATAGTACAAGATCTGTAGTATCAATTTCATTTATTTTATTACGTACATAGGGTGTGACTGCATACTGCTGTTTTAACAACAGAATTATATTTTTTACACCTTCAATATATTCTTGGTCTTTTAATAAAGAATTATTAAATTTCCAAAATCCTTTGGCTTTTTCAAAATCTGATAGTAAAACACTAAATTCAACAATAGAATGATCAGTTCTATAGCCAGGGTTAATAGCTGAGTTATCTACAAAAGTCATAAGTTCATTTGAAATAAGAAAAAAGTCCAGCCTGGCTTTTTTGTCTGCAGGTCCGAACCACGTATATCTTTTTGTGTTCTCGTGATTCACCCTCCAAGGATCTTGTAACTTTAATTTTTCTTTTATATTTAACAACGCTTGTCTTGATTTTGGATTATTAGTGTTTTTGTATTTACTGTAATCAATCTTTGGGTCTTGTACAAGATTAAAGTCGCCACCTAATATTACAAATTCTCCACTGTAATTATTGAGGGTGTCGAAAAGCTTATCATAAAATTCAGGAGAATCTTTATTTGGACCGTAAACATTAACAAGGAGGGTGTTATATTTTTTTTCTATGAAAATTTCTATGGAAATGAGATTTCCATTGTTGTCAGTGTCTGTATTACAGACTTTAAATTCAAAGTTATTATTCAGCAGTATGGCCACACCCCTTGAGTCAGATTTTCCCGGACTCAAGTAAACTTCATAGCCCCATAAGGATCGAACAAGGTGAAGGTCGTCTGAGGTAAAATGAGTATCTTGTAAAAAGTATATAGAGCATTTCTTTTGTTTTAAATAATTTAAAACATCCCGCCTCTTTTCCATGCCATTAAGACCTCTACAATTAAGAGTAAGAAACTTGATACTCATGAAAGGTTAAAGTTCACGCAAATACAAAATATATACTTAGATATGTATACGACATATATATATATATATAAACCAAAGTATACAACGCAGTGCATACTATAATGAGTACAAATAATGAGATGTTATGGCTTACCACTTTAAGATGTTGCCCAAATAATTTCCATATATCCAAACATTCATACACAAAACACAGTACAAAGCACAACACACAATACATACAGAAGTCCGAGAGACTGTCCCTGAGCATACAGGTAGGGATTAACAATCAGTCCGTGAATTTGCTGTCAGGTGGAATTTTCAACTCAACCGTGGTATCGTGGCATATACGCTTCGGAGTTTAAGCTTTAAATTTATGGCTGAGATCATCGAACAGATCAACCTTATTCATGTAATTTGGTCAATGTAAATTAAGCTATGTACACAAATTCATATTCCCGATTCATACCACTAAGAAACTAGAGTTATCTCTCTTTACGCCGCGGCGCAAACGGAGGAAAGTCCAACTATTACTACAACTTCCCGGAATGCGTTTTTTGCCTAAAAAGTCGCGTAATACCTGTAACTAACATCACTCGATCCATATCTGAAAAAAAAATTGAAAAAAACTGGTCAATCCGGTAACTTTTTTGGTCAATCCGGTAATTCCGTAGTCAATCCGGTAATTCCGCAGTCAATCCGGTAAGTAGTAGGACCGCATTTTTATTGGATTACCCTTCATCAACATATTGCATCTATTTGATTATTATTTTAAAAATCATATATTAGGGAAGTCTATTATGACTAGTTTCCCTGTTAAATTCAACTGAACAATGAATGACCTCTACAAAGCTAATATATTAAATATCAAATAACGTAGAAGATTGAAGAAATGTCCTCTTTATAACAGTACCATCAACCATGGGCATGACAGAAGCAGGATATGAGGGTGAGGATGACGGGCATGTTTCAATGTGATTTATGATAGAAACGTTTCAAATTCATAAAAGATCGCCATATAGATAACACAAACCATTATAAGATTCTGTTATTGTAATCAGCTTTAGATAAAGTATCTTAACGATGTAGGAAAAAGCAGACTTTTCGATAAAAGTTGCACATCTTCTACAACTTTCATGAAGTCCCCATTGTGAAGTAAAATCTAGAGATACTCCGAAAATAAATTTGGGCTGTGAATAAAACTGGTGACCGGGTCCGAATTCACCAAGGTCTGTGCACTGAGAGTTTAGTTTTCAATCATAAATTACCTCTGGCATAACAACATAAGTTAACTTTGCACGTGGATAAGCATTGTCTCTTGAGACGCTTACTGAGGCCGGTCCCCTACCTCAAGTGGTATGAACGGATCGATACAATGGGCGTGGTTTGCAACAATTATGTGGAATAAGTGCCAGGATTTCTCCGCGGGCACCACTCGGCAGATCCTAGTCACTGGTTATTTCTTTCTATTTTTACTATTTTCTCTTTGCTAATTCTCTCTCTCTCTCTCTCTCTCTCTCTCTCTCTCTCTCTATGTATATATATATATATATATATATATATATATATATATATATATATATATATATATATATATATATATATATATATATATATTCCCCGTAAGGGATCATGTTCTGGTGTACTCTGATATTCTTGAAAGCCAATCTTCCTAGGAATGAAATCATTATAGTCAACTTGAGGTTAACAACCGGCCCAGGGTTCGTATGTTTCACTTTTGTGTAAACATGATCTACAATGTAGCAATGTGGCTATGGGAAATAACGGTTTCGGTGACTGAAACGTCATCAGAGCTAGTTCATGAGAACCGCATCTGTTATATACGTCCCTGTTCTGGGTTTCGGCAGTTATTTATCCGCAAAGGGACAAATAGAGAAGCGGAATGAAGATATGGTTTTAATATCTCGTTTTTAATCAGATTGCCTTCACATGATAAAAGAAGTAATGTAGTGAACATTTACTGATTGTTGTTTCAAGAATTTTAACCCTGGAATTTTGAGAGAGTTGAGAGTTTGAATAAGTACGGGCCACTCGTTACTTCTTTTATAACCGGCTTCATTTTAAATCCTCGTAGCGTTTTAAGAAGGCAGTATTAGTATGCAGTATTATGCTTTATTTTGACACTGATTATCACGTTGTGACTGGATTTAATACATTTTTGTTCAAAGTCAAATATTTTACAGTTAAATGATGGCAGACGAATTGACGGGTTTATCTAAAATAAAAGCTATAGAAGACGAGGATGATGATGATTTAGTATGTGGAATATATATACAGCAGAGCTAATCAATACAGAGTGAATTTATTATTTAAATTAATGATCATCCGGATCGTGGTTGGTTTGTTGATTGGTGTTTTACTTCGCTTTCAACAATATTTCAGTTATATCGCGACATGGAAGCAGGAGGTTATCAACCTCTGAAACATAGTGGTGCAACCCGGGAATTGAACCTAGATCGTCGGCGCCGCAAGCCAAGCGCTTAACCATTCCACCACACTAGTTTAAGTAGTTACGACTGCAGTCGTAACTACCACCACACCTGCCCTCTGGGCCGTGGAATTTTGGAATGAAATGTCAGTCATGAAATGGTTACCTCATTATCTTCTTTTCTTGTAGTTTTTCCTCTATTGTTAGGGACCAGAATCAATTGTTTATGTGATTTTATTGTTTATAGCAAGTACATTTCTGGCACTAAGAGGCATTTTTAACTGGACCGTTATTCGGCTGTTCATCAGGTGGCGAACCCATTAGGTTGGGTCCAAAGCCATTGTAATTTCTATTGAAACGGTCTGGCTCATACTTCTGCCAAACAGTTTCAATAGAAATTAAAGCCAGTGTGGCTACTATAGTATAGCCCATTCGAGCTGTTTTTTTTCTTGTTCGTGACATATCCCAATTTAACCAGAGACCAGATTGGGATATACATCAGTTTCTAGATCAGGCTAACATAGTCTCTTTTGAGATTCTTGCATGTGGCCGTTTTATTATGCTGTTGTTTACTATTGCCACTCACCAGATCTTGCTCATGGCCGTTTTATTATGCTGTTGTTTTCTGTTGCCACTCGCGGGTGGCAATAGTAAACGACAGCATAATAAGACTGCCATGTACAAAAATTTCAAAAGAGATTAAGGCTACAATAGCCTGATCAGGATAACCATTCTATAGCCAGATCAGCTTTGGACCTGACCTGTTCATTTATATGTACCGGTATAGATGAAGTGCAAATTTGGGGGTGGGGTTTTTTTTGTTACCAGAATGTACCTTTTATTCACTTGATCTTGTCAGCATTATCAGGGGGTCATCAACAAGAATGTTTCTCCCTGTGTTTTAATATTTTGTCATCACTGATCTCCTGTTTATCAAAAGAACTGAATAAACCTATTGATTTCCCTGGATTTCATCACACTTATAGGTGCTTGATTCATACATTGATTTCATAATGATAATTACAATAATAATAATAATAACTTCAAAATTGTCTGCATTTCAAATGTCTTCCATTGTATACAGAGTGAAGTTGAAACCCCTGAAAAGAGAGTAATAGCTGTTATACCTAGACAGACGTTGCCATAATTTAAGTGGTCAAGCTGTTAAGGTATTTGGCTCAAAATCAGAGTCTTAGGTTTGAATCCTGCTTAGGACAGGTGGGTCCAATGTCAGTGTCATTGCACTCTCACGGAATTTCAAATCTGCAGACCTGGGTTTGATTCTTGTTGTCTGTTCAGATTTTGCTTAGCTTTACCATACAATAGTATAAACCAAGATCCAGTCTCAGTATACTTTGGCTTGTAAAAGAGATCCTTCACTGCTTCAGGCAGGTCATTGCGTATGTGAAAATAAGAAGGCAGGTGTTGCCACCATGCAAGTGAAATAATCTTTTCGTGACATAAAACAAAAATAAAATCCTGTGTAGATTTCATCTTGAAGTCATTTTCATTAAAAACTGAATTGAAAATGTATCTTGTGTGCTTATTATGATTAACTGATTGTTTTCAAACTGATCCTTGACAGTAGCTTGTGTACCAAGCACCAAGTCAAACATGTGAAGCTTGTGGTTAACTTTAATCTGTTACCACATCTATGCAAGTGAAATTTATTCCCATATGAGACATTCAGTGCACAGAGTAACAAAAATCAAAATAAATGGCAAAAATTCTCAAAATATAAGGTTAACCTTTAACAAAATTGCTATCTTGCAGGATATTGATGAAACCGTATCAGAACGCCTTTTTGGTCTCTCTGAAATGTTCCCAGAAGTTGTTCAAAATGTTTGTGGTTGGACAGTTTCAAATGCCTGGAAAGCAACTAAATGGGGATATGAATTTTCGAGAACTTCACTTTGGATTTTAACAACAGCAGCAACGATAGCAGTTATACCATTAATGCTGGAAACAGAAAGAGCTCAGTTAGTAGAGCAGCAGAAACAACAAGAACGACAGGTATTTAACAATTTTATGACGATTAAATGTATACATTTTAAATTTTATTGAGTTTTAGTCTCTAGTCTTTGCTACTAGCCTAGCAGGTAAATATGTTTTAAATTGATAACTGCAACCTGCTAAAGAGTTACTAAATGTGTAGACACAATATTTATATTTTGATGTAACAGTACCTGCCTGATTTAAGAATTTTAAGAATCTTTAGCTTAACTTTTTCCCAACCATTTAGTATTTATGAAGTATGTGAATTGCAATTTTGCTGAAGTTGGAATGAAACTTAACATGTATGGACCATAGAGAAATGAGGTGCAATATTGTTCAAAATGTTGGTATTTATCTTGAAAAGGGCCACAAACATTTAAGTGTTTAATCTTTATACATATACACATGTACTAAGAAATCTTCTTATTACCACAAATCGCAAGTACTTAAGTTGTGGGACACAGTATCCTCCAACAAGTTGAATCTTCTTCTCTGATATTCTTCGCAGGATTGATTGTTAAGTCTTTCCATGTTTATCCATAACCTGTTGAAGAATTAGCTGCATGTGATATTTGCCAAGTTGGATCTTTTTCTTTCTAGGAGACATATTCAATTTAGCTACAAAATTTTAGTCTTAGTTTTGAGGAAAATTTCCTAAATATGTTAAACGTAAGACGACATGATAAAACTTGAATACAGATTTTATTCTATACATAAAATGTATAATGTACATATTATACATATCTCTCGACTTGTTTTCTTCAGATATTATTAGGACCACATGCAGCAACAACAGGACAGCAGGGTATGTTTCCTGGAATGATGCCACAAGGAGTCCCAGGAATGGCACCTCCGCCGCCAGCTTCTTAATACCACAGTCTCATTTTGATCTGTCAGATGCATCAAATTTATTGTCATTGCACCATTAAATATTGAATATAGACTACTATAGATTCATCAGTAACATACAAGAAGTTGTATAGAATGTATTTGTTGTGTGATTGATTGATTATGGTGTGTTAAAAACATTTGTTATACATGTAGCTGTATGTCAATATCTAAAATAAAATATGAATATAGATATCATGTTTATTTATATTAAACAAAGAAGTCCTTGGTCTATCATTCTGTCCTTTAGTCTTTCATTCTTTCCAATACCCTGAATTAGATTTAAAACAAATTTAGATATAAAGTTACTAATCTGATGAAGAAGATGCATATTGATTTTGATGTCAAACGTTAAATAAGACACACTGAAATTTGGATTAAAAGTGGGTTTCCAGATGTTAACTAGGTACTTCTCATCTGAATCAAAAGAAATTTGGATTTGAGATTTCTTATTAAGAATAGGAAAAGATATCAAAGGTCAAAGTCAGTATTTCTTTTAATTCATTAAATTTTTATTCTCCCAGAAAACTTTCAGGGGAGCATATAGTCACTGTCATGTCCGAGTGTCTGTCTGTCAGTCCGTCCGAGATCATATTTTCTATACCTTTCACCAGAATTTGATCATACTTCACCAAAAGGTTATTTAGGTTAAGGGCTTTAGGACAAAGGTCACTCAAGGTAAATTCTGAAAGGTCAAGGTCACTTATTAACCATGATTTAAAACGCCATAAAGTACTCATATCTCCTACACCTGTCATCAGAATTTGATCATACTTCACCAAAAATGTTATTTAGATCAAGGGCTTTAGGACAGAGGTCACTCAAGGTCATTTCTGAAAGGTCAAGATCAAGATCAGTTTTGTTTCATAACTAATCAAGGTCAAACTAACTCAGTTTAAGACACTGTGATCACTTGTTGTTCTACGGTTGTCTCAATTTGATATCCATATGATACATTGAGATTTGAAATCGTCATCAGTTAATACAATGGTTTCCTATATATTGAGTCATTCATTTCCTTCATTATTGCTGTGCTTCTTGGAGCATACATCAGTTTTACAGATTTTTTTTGTATATGAATTGAGTCATCAGTTCGGGGAGCATCTGCCAATTTTGCTGATACTCGTCTTTTATTGTTCATTGGTGTGTGCTTTCTATGTGGAGAAATCTCTTGATCTTGATTTTAAAATTTTTTGAATAGGTCAAAGGTCGGTTAAGTATTCTGTTGAGATACAGAAAAGGTAATACTAGTAGCCCAAGAACATAATTACAGATATATCCCCATCATCTTTTTAGCTCACCTGAGCCAAAGGCTCAAGTGAACTATTGTGATCAATCACCGTCCGTCGTCCGTCGTTAACTTTTCACATTTTCGACTTCTTCTCCAGAACCACTGAACAGAATTTGATGAAACTTGATAAGCATGTAGTACTCATGGTCCCCTACAAGTGTTGTTGTTTTTCGTCCGGATTCATCAACAGGTGGCGCCACCACAGGCAAAAGTAGGTCAAAGAGGGTACCCTCCTTTGACAAACTTCTTCTTCAGACCGGGGGCATACAGAGACAAACCGAATGCATAGGAATGATCTAGAGGGATGTGTGAAGAAGTGTTGTTATTTTTGGTTCCGTTCCGAAATCAAATTTTTGACGTTTTTTTTGTACTTGGTAGTTTTAATGCAGAAAAGAGGTATTTTTTTCTTTTAGTAAACATTGATGCATTAATTTGGTTTAATTTGATCATTTTGATGGTAAGAAATACTATTGCGAAGAAAATTTTTCAATATTTTATGTTTTGGATTTTTTATGAATTTTTTAAGACTTTCAAGAAAAAGGGGGGTGGGATAATTGGTGTAAACATTTCACAGTTTGAACTTTTTCTTTGGAACCACTTGCTGGAATTCAATGAAACTTGGCATGCATCAAATACTCAAGGTCCCCGACAAATGTGGTCATCTTTGTCAGGATCCATGAACAGATGGCACCACCACAGACAAAAGTAGGTCACAGAGGGTACCCTCCTTTGACAAACTTCTTATTCAGATCGGGTGCATACAGCGACAAACCGACTGCATAGGAATGATTTAGAGGCATATGGGAAGAAGTGTTGATATTTTTGGTTCCATTCCGAAATCAAATTTTTGACGTTTTTTCATTTTTATTTTGGACTTTGTTATTTTAATGCATTAAAGAGTTATTATTTTCTTTTAGTAAACATTGATGCATTCATTTGGTTTCATTTAATCATTTCTATGGTAAGGAATGCTGGTGCGAAGGAATTTTTTCAATATCTCGATTTTTGAATTTTTTATGAATTTTTTAAGACTTCCAAGAAAAGGGGGGTGGGGGGGGACAATTTTTCATATCTTCAACTTGATCTACAGAACAACTTGAAGGATTGTGATAAAACTGGGTAGGATGCAAGTACTCATAGTCCTTTTCAAAGGTTTTGTTTTTTGTGCGGATCATCCAAATTGGTTAACAGATAATGCCACCATGTCTAAAAGTAGGTCTCACAATGGGACATATACCACTTGGTAATTGAAATATGGAGAGTAGCGGTTCAAATCCAGCTGTGGTCAAAAAAATTTTTTTTTTTTTTTTTACACATCTAAATAAGTTTTTAGATGTTTCTCAACACTCAACATATGAAATTAGGAATTTTACGTTTAAGACTTCCAAAAAAAAAAAAGGGGGGGGGGGGGGGGGGGGTTTGGCCATTTTTCACATTTTCAACTTTTTCTACAAAACTGTTTGAAGGATTTTAATAAATCTTGGTAGAAATAAGTCACTTATGATCCTCTTCAAATTCTGTTGTTTTCGTCCAGACCTCTTTACAGGTGGCGCCACCATAGTCAAGACTAGGTCACAAAAGAGTTTCCTCGTTTAACAATATTCTTTTTCATACGGGCTGTATACAGAGACAAACAGAATGCATAGAAATGATCTAGAGGGATGAGTGAAGATGTATTGTCATTTTGGTTCCCTTCCAAAATCAAATTTTAGAATTTTTTTTCGACATTTCTTTGGACTTGGTGATTCAATGCAGAAAAAAGTGTCATATTTCCTAGTTAATTGATAATGATGATTTCTTATGGACTATTGTGATCATAATTATGGTAAGGATTGTTACTTTGAAAGAATTTTGTCAATATCTCAATTTTTGGATTTTCTATGAATTTTTTAAGACTTCCAAATGAGGGTGTATAGGAACAATTCAATCATATTTTTCACTTCTGCTGTTATACCACATGAAAGATTTTAATGAAACATGGAATACATGAAGTACTAAAAGTCCTCTATCAATTTGGTAAATTTCATCCAAATTGGTTAACAGATAATGCCACCATGTCTAAAAAGCAGTTCTCACAATAGTACATATACCACTTGGTAATTGAAATATGGAGAGTAGCGGTTCAAATCCAGCTGTGGTCAAATTTTTTTTTTCATTTCTTTACACATCTAAATAAGTTTTAAGATGTTTCTCAACACTCAACATATGAAATTAGGCAATTTTAAGTTAGATCTGGACAATATTTGAAACAATTGTTGTTCATGACCCAGACTTGAAATCAGTTAACAAAAGGCCCCACCTAAAGAAAATGACTAACTTGTTGCCCTGAATGACTTCTTGCAGAGACAAAGGAAATGCTTAATATCAAAATCACCAGAATTGATGTGCAAAAGTGTTGTTTTTTATTCTAGCCTGAAATAAAATTTGACATATTTTCAACATCTGTGTTGACTTAGTCACATTAATGCAAAAATAAATGAATTCTTCCTTCATGCATGACTGATAATCTAGGTACTCAGGTGAGCGATATAGGCCCACTTGGGCCTCTTGTTTGTAATAAATGCCTGTTAATAAATTTCCTAAAGTATACATAGGAGTGAATAAATTATTGTAATATGTCGCTACATATATAGTGATGGCATCTGCCTGATGCATTGCATAGAAAT
Organism: Pteria penguin; assembly: GCA_035048485.1. NCBI lineage: Eukaryota > Metazoa > Mollusca > Bivalvia > Pterioida > Pteriidae > Pteria > Pteria penguin. Next base: position 42,386,355 of record CM068580.1, on the reverse strand, counting down.
TTATACCTATGCAACAGATCCACCAGAAGCAGTTTGGAATCGTTTACTATCCAAGCCTACCTTGACATGGAACCTCTTTTTCACCGTCTTATTCGAAAGACGGGACACCAGTGTGGCCATGATAATGCTGTGTTTTCCTTCAAAGCTATGCACTCGTGTAACTTATGACCATAGACACAAGATCGAGATCAATAGGTTGGTTGGTTGGTTGATTGGTGTTTTACGTCGCTTTCAACAATATTTCAGTTATATCGCGACATGGAAGCAGGAGGTTACCAACCTCTTAAACATAGTGACGCAACCCGGGAATCGAACCCGGATCGTCGGCGCCGCAAGCCAAGCGCTTAACCACTACACCAAGCCTGCCCCGAGATCAATAGGAGAGAGGCAATCTGATAATCCTATGGATGAACGGAAATTTAAAAATAGAAATCCCATCCCTATAGATGCTGGGCTGGCATGGCAAAATTGATTGTTGGTGTGGTGAGTCCTTAGCACAATTTTTTTAGGCTATATGTAGGTATCACTGCCTTGGCAGGTCTAGTGCACATGTCACTTGAAGCTATGAATTGATGCCTTCTTTGGTCTAGTACATGTAGGTATCACTGCCTTGGCAGGTCTAGTGCACATGTCACTTGAAGCTATGAATTGATGCCTTCTTTGGTCTAGTACATGTAGGTATCACTGCCTTGGCAGGTTTAGTGCACATGTCACTTGAAGCTATGAATTGATGCCTTCTTTGGTCTAGTACATGTAGGTATCACTGCCTTGGCAGGTCTAGTGCACCTGTCACTTGAAGCTATGAACTGATGCCTTCTTTGGTCTAGTACATGTATTAAGAAGCTTTATATCACTTGCCTGTGCACATGTTTTGAGGCAATGAATCACTGTCTTGGTTGCTCTCGTACATGCATTTTTAAGCAATGTAGCACTGCCTTGTCGGATATAGAGCAAATATCTTTTGAGGCTATGGATTAAAGCCTTGGTTGGTCTAGAATACAGTTTTTGAAACTATGTATCATTGTCTTATTGGATATGATACACATATCTTTTGAGGCTATAAATCACGACCTTTGTGGGTCTAGTGCACATGTTTTGTGGCTATGTATCATTATGATACACACATATTTAGTGGCTATATATCACTGCCTTGTTGCATCTTGTGCACATGATTTGTGGCTATGAATCACTGCCTTGATGAATCTAGTGCACATGTTTTGTGGCTATGTGTCCTTTCCTTGTTGGGTCTTGTGCACACATTCTGTAGCTATGTATCAATGGCTTATTGGGTATAGTACACGAGGCTATGAATCTTAGCCTTGGTGGGTTAGCACACAGATTATAAGGCTATGAATTATTGGCTAGTTGGGTATGGTGTACATATCTTTTGAGGCTATGAATTGGTGCCTTGGTGATCTAGTGCATATGTTCTGTGGGTATGAATCACTGTCTTGTTGGGTCTTGTTCACACCTTTTGTAGTTATGTATTACTGCCTTTGTGGGGCTAGTGCACAAATTTTATAGCTATATATCATTCTCTTGGTGGGTCTTGAAGATATGCATCACTGCCTTGGTAGGTTGAGACTATGTATAAAGTAACACTGCCTGGGTAGGTTGAGACAATGTACAAGGTAACACTGCCTTGGTAGGTTGAGACAACCATGTACAATGTAACACTGCCTTGGTAGGTTGAGACCATGTACAATGTAACACTGCCTAGGTAGGTTAAGACTATATCCAATGTAACACTGCCTTGGTAGGTTTAGACTAAGTGCACTGTAACACTGCCTTGGTAGGTTGAGGCTGTGTATCAGACAAACACTATCATTTTATGTGACAATAAGACTTCTGTGATTTTTATTATGATCGTGATCACAATATGGTATGCCTAATCTAAACATGTAAATTGAATGCTTAGAAAATCCTTAGCAACGAGAATGCAAAGGAGGTAACTGGAAACTAGTTTCAACATAAATCTTCTATATCAAGGGGTTTTCTTCAAGATTTATGAACATCAGGGTGTTTAATCATTACTTTCACTCTTTGTTATGCATATTTAAAAGTGACTTTGTCTGGAATTTACAAATGTAGATTGTCTCAACACTAGTTTTCAGTAGTCATGCATATAAAGAATGTCTTTTCAATTTGTGTGTATAGAGGTGTTGGATATTCTTAAGTGGCCGTGCATAACATAGGATGCTTGTACATGTGATTCAACCAAAACATGCAGGTATGACATCTTACAGAGATGGTGGAAAACCTTATTTGCAGCAGGTATGAATTAGTATTGCTTTGTGACATCACTGATACAGGTTCTGGTCAGTGTGATTGGTCCACACAGTCTTAAACTTCTTAACCTAGTCCTTCAAATCATAATGTAAACCCCACCATCAAAACTATACATTTAATCACAGATTTAGTGCATGTCTGGTCAATGTAGCAAGTGTGCTTTGTCCACACACTGACCATATACAAATAACTGCACTGTGGCATAACAGTTCATAATTTGAGCTTTGACTCACCTGTGTCAAAGCTAAAAACAAGGAAACAGAATTATAAGTTACATATATTATTAATTTGATTTGGTTTAAATATAAAATTGTTATCATAAGCACACATGTACTGAACAATATTATTCATATATAATCTTGATAAACAATGCAATAAAATAGTCATAATCTAGGTTATCACTCAATGTTTACAACAAAAAAGTAGAAATACAGGTATGCTGTAAAAGCCATATACGATTTGGTATAAAATAAACAATATACGATATAATTCACAACTCTTTCATTTGAAAGACGCAACTCATGATATAAAATCACAACTCGATCCCATGAAAGACAAGGTTGATATTTGTCTTACTTAACTACATGTACTTATTTACAAATATTTGCATAGTTCAAATTTCTAAATACAAAATTCTTTGGATCTTCAAATTTATAACTATAACAGCAGTGGCTTATAACTAAGGGCAAGAAACATGTGGTTTTATTTAATCAGCCAGCAGGGGGCATTCGTTTCCCACTAAATCAAGCCTTCACCGATCTACAGCTCATTTCAACATGAGTAGAGTTTATAGTGCTGTGTATATCTATTACCTATTTCTAAGAACCAATAATATTTACGGTCTGTGTTACATTTGTGAACTATGAATTACTTCATAAACATGTATAACAACATGCTGTCATGACATGATAAATGCTGCAGGGTTTTTGACGATACCATGATTGCACCTTTAAAAACTTCAATATATCAGAAAATTGTATGATTATCATAGCAAGTCAGAAGCACAAATAAAGAGAATGATATTCAAAATATTTATGTTGCATGTACGGAGAAACAAGTATTTTCCATTTGAAATTGGAAATCTGGCCATAGCCAAAAAAATGAAGTTATAATTTACATATGATACAACTTACTTAATGATTGAAATTGCTCTTGGCAGTTAGCCTTACATAACAACCAGACAAACATGTAAAACGGTCATCAAATGCCGTAAAAATTAGACTACACAGAGGCACAAAATGATAACAAATGTAAAATGTATAAAAATTTGTTCCCTTGTATTATTTTCATCTCTGAAGAAATCCAGCTCTTACACAAAATGTATATATATATTTCACCTCAGTTTAATTTAAGGAGTATTTTCATATTAATTTTGAGAATATGATTATAACCTTGAAGAAGCCTTACATGAACTTTTTGTAAAATTACATTTCACCTCTCCTTATATGTAATATCAAAGAAGAAATTGTTTGTAGTATTCACAAGGTATAAATTATTATTGAATTACAGCATTAGTGTGACGTCAATTGAAAGCTTTGGATTTGCCAACTTTGGAGTATTTACTACTTCCAATGGAATCTCTCTGCTGTCTGGAGCTGGGAAGATGTTGCATACCTCCCTCCATAACATAAGGAATCGAAGGGCTACTCTTTGATCTCTTCAAGTCTGAAATTTTGAAAATCGTTTTAACAATAAATTATATACCTAAATACATATTAACATACATTACAACAAGAGCAACGCCTATCGCGGCATAATACACCTATCGCTTAGCTTTAAGGGGATCAATCTGAATGAATGACCAAGTTACAATCCAATACCTTGAAACACTGCATAAAGAAATCCAGAAAACTGTAAAATCCTTGAAAATTTCTAAATTTAAGAGGTATAACTCTAGTAAATCCAGAGCAATCATAGCCAAATGCGAATTAGTACTGACCGTCATTGATTACAAGTAATATACCAAGTCTTAATCAAATACCTTTAAAGACTGCAGAAAATCCTATAAATTTTCTAAGTTCAAGGGCCATAACTCTGGCAAAACCAAAGCAATCATACACAAATGCGTACTGGCACTCACCCTCAATGATATAAAGTAAATTGGGAAGTTTTAATCGAATACCTTAAAAGACTGCAGAAAAAAGTGAGAATAACTGTAAAATCCTTGAAAATTTCTAAGTTCAAGGACAGTAACTCTGGCAGAAACAAAGCAATCACACCCAAATACGATCTGGTACTGACCCTTGTAGATATAAAGTTATATACCAAGTTTTAATCCAATACCTTTAAAGACTGCAGGAAAAAATCTGGAAAACTGTAAAATCCTTGAAATTTTCTAAGTTCAAGGGCTGTAACTCTGGCAGAACCAAAGCAATCATACCAAAATGCGAACTGGTACTGACCCTTGTTGTTATAAATTTATATACAGAGTTTTAATCCAATACCTTTAAGACTGCAAAAAAAGTCCGGAAAACTGTAAAATCCTTGAAATTTTCTAAGTTAAAGGGCCGTAACTCGGGCAAAACCAAAGCAATCATACCCAATTGCAAAATGGTACTGATCCTCATTGATATAAAATTATATGCCAAGTTTCAATCCAATATTTTGAAAGACTGCTGAAAGTCCGGAAAACATGACCCTGGAGGAATGGACGCACAATGCCATAATATATGTCCCGTCTTATGATAGGCATATAAAAAAGGACAAATCAGAAAAACCGACAAATACTCCCAAGAGCATGTTCAACACATCAATAAATATGCAACAATTTTAAGAGAAACCTTAACTTTTCTTTGAGAAATGAGCTGAAACTCTGGACCATAGGTACAGATCATATGCAAAAGTGCAATATAATCCAAATTTACATACTGATTATAAAAAGATTTGACCTTTTGATTTTGTTGCAGTGCATAAGATTACAATGTGAAATGACCTTGACTTGAAATGTGATACTGAGTGAATATGACCCTGAAATTTAAGTCATAAGCTAGAGTTGCATACAGTAAAACTAACTCTATGAGTTCAATGAGACGGTATGACCTTGTTCTGACACTTAAGGCATTCTTTTTGGCCCAAATCCAAGATGACTTGGGGAATATTCTCAGAACATGGAATATAATTGCTAGAGGTACCATCCAAATCTACGAAACAGTTTAAAAGATAGGACCTAAGAATAACAGATGTTTGGAGAAATAATAAATTGAAGGCAAAAGCATTTTGATACTTTTATAATTCTATTTCTTATTCAATAACCAAAAACCAAAACATTATAAAACAAATGCTGATCACACTTAACACATTTACCTTTGGCATCAATATGCCTTCGTCTATGTGAATCTCTGCTGTGATGCTCATCCTTCTTGGGAGATGTCTGGGGACTTGGACTCCTAGCCCGATGATGGAATGATGGAGCTGTGGAGAAATTGCATATCATTCATAAGTACTTCAAACTTTCAATATATAAAGCATTGCATACCCCATAAATACACGTTACAGGATTAATATCTTTATGTCCGTGTATGGTTTAATTATTCTCAAATACGGGTATATTTAAAGAAATTTGATAACTCTTATCCTCAGTAATAAATCATAAAACTTACTTCTACGTAATGCTCTCATACTATCTCTTTGTTCTGGTTTCTCTACAATTTCTTGTTTCATTTTGTTGTTTAGCTCAGAGTACTTCTTGTACATCTGAAGATATTGAGTCATGCTTTGTCTTTGTTCCTAAAAAACAAATATGAATTATAAGATCTGTCTTCCCTACATTTAAAGCCTCATATTCAACTATCTGTAACAAAGAGTAAAGAAAATGTAACTTTATTCAACACTCTGTATTAAATATTACTTACTTCAGTAGATCTCTCCAAATTATTCTCTAGATTCTTCACTTGGGATCGCAGTTTTTGCAGTTCAGTATCTTTCACACGAATCATAATCTGAAAGACACATTGTACTGTGATTAGTAAAGGTAAATAACCCCATAGCAGTGACTTCACTCTGTTTAAAATACAATATACATACCTCATGATAATAAGGAAAATCGTGTACAAAAAATCTGACAAATGCTTCAAATTTTCCCATTCATGAAGTTTAATCTTATTTGAAAACATAACACTGAAGGATTCAAATTTTATAAAGTTATTTATTCAATATCTCTTTTCGATTTAAATTCAGTATGTTCAATTTGATATATTGTTTTAATGTCATATTCATTTATCTATTAGCCATACAGTGGTAGCACAAGCTGACCAACCCCACATTTGAGATCTAAGTAACTGAAGAGGGTCTCAAGGGATCATCCTTAAAATGTTCTACCTGAGCATCATAAAGTTCCTCCTCTATGGTGGCATTTCCTGGGATAGTGGCCATCGTACGATTCTGTATGAAGTCCTTTAGTTTGCCAATCTCTTCATTTACCAAACTGTTTAACTGTTCATTACTAAAAAACACAAAACAAGTTTACATCAAAATGACAAATTAATAATTGTCTTATTATTCAGAGTATTGGTTAAATTGTTTTACGTTAATTCAAAATATGGTCTTCCATACCAATAGCAGAAATAACCATTCTTTTAAAAATCATCTCCAAAATCAACTGCAGGGATTTCAATAAGAGCTGGCACCAGGCTAAATACCATCACTTCAAATGACGGAAATCCCCGGTTCAAATCTCCTCTGATCTCATATTTACTATTCACATTCGTGCATACGGCGATCAAAATGATACGCCTCAAATTTCTAAATCACTACCTAAAATAATTCTTATTGAAAACCCTGCAACTGGTATGATTACATAATCACTGTGGTATTCAATTTTAGCTCATTCAATCTCAATTCTTTCTAAATGGCAACCTCTATGCTTATTTCTCACAACAGTAAATATGTCCTACAAAAAATGATATTTTACTGTTTTATGCTGCATCAGGATTGCATCACTTATGTGACGACAGCGCATGCCTGATGCATGGCCTTATATCTTCTACCTATCTTACAGTACCAGGAGAAACACTGAGGGATCTTTTACATGTCAAATCTATCATGACACATGGCCTATATCATATTTATACTGTCTCATCCTAGACAGATAGGTAGAAAAAAGAAGATAAATCATTGGAGAATAATCTTAACTTACAGCTGGAATTTAACATGGGTTGTCAGATCTGTAATCCAGTATATAGAGCGATTTCAAAGAGGTGATTTATCTACCCTTGATAGCAGCTCTCTCACATTTTGCATATCACGATGAAGTATATAAAACTGACAGTTACTTCACTGACTATATTTCACTACTGTCAATTGATCATACAATTAAGAAAAAAAAGTAAATTGAATTCCACACCTATTATTACACTCTTTTTCCAATTCCAAAGACTACCTTAATGAATAAGAGCAGAGAGCTCAAATGGCCTACAGTATACCAACCTGTCCCCTCAGGAAATGTAACACATGTACTTGTTTATCATGAGAGATTTACTACCACTTCATAATTAGAGATTCGTTAGAAACTATTATATCGTGTTTCAATAGAACAACTAAAATTTTAAACAGCATTGTCTCATGTATGGCTGCCTATGTAAACATTCAGGATTTTGTAGAGCTTTTCATGTAAAAGAGGCTCAAATGTCTACAACTCACATAGTTAATAAATACCAAATACATATCAAAAGTTATATTTCAGTGTGAGTATGAAGACTAGTATTAGTTTTGTTCTGCTTACCTCTTGATCAGATGGTTGATGTGGGATTCATATTCTTTCTTTGTGTTTTCTACCTTATCTTCCATCAGCTTGTAGTCTTCACATTTACTGTCATAATGCATAGTCACCTGTTTTAACTCATCTGAAAGCTTGCCAACTTCAGCTCTACAATGAAATAAACAGATTTTCACTTCAATTAAAGATGTTATTATTAACATGAAATTTAAATCATAAGTTTATTTTTCTGTTATTATTTTTGATCATCAATGAGGAAAAGATGTCTGTAAAACAAATGTCCATTCATCTATTTAAAAGAAGACTAAATTCCTGAAAGTGGGATAGACAACCAAAACCATTATATGCCCACAGACTGGAAATAAGGTAAAAGCTATGATATATAAAATGCAATTTATCCTGGATAAAAGCCCATGCATTTGATTAGTATATCCAGGGTCTTATCAGAATATGCTTCCTTTTGCTGATGTGTAAATGTTTAAACTGCTTCATTCCCTAAGTGACTTACTCATGTCTATGTTTGATCTCATTCACAAAATCATCAGTAAACATGGTCTTGATGGCTTCTCTATAGCGATCCTTCTCCACCTCAAGGTCCTCTTCATAGGCTTTTCTCATTGCATCCAAAGCTATCAAAATAAAGAATATATTATACATACTATGCTAAAGGCAAGAAATTTCTGAATTTGAACATCTTTATTACATCAATGACTGAAGATTTTACATACATTTATAAATCTTCATGCAGTTTTACTGCAATACTAATAATCTGGTCTTCAATTTATTTCATAAAGATTAAAATCATATCTTTAATCTCTAAATAGAAGAGATAAAGATTTCAGAAAAAGATAATGGAATAAATGAAAAAATCAATTCAAAGAACAGACACCACTAAATGACCATTATGCAATCACTTTTGATGCCCCAAGATCGATATATCATGGGAACATTGTTTTTGTCCTGTCTGTCCGTTTGTTTGTCTGTTGTCAACTTTAACCTCGGCCATAACTTTTGAACCATGAGGGACAGAGACTTCATATTTCGCATGCATACTGAACTAATGAAGCCCTTACAAATGACACGAAGGTCCATGACCTTTTGATGCTAAAAACAACTCTCTGGACTTTGTTGCAGCTGGGGGCATTAGTGTTTCTCAAACACAACTTGTTTCAGTATATACTGTAGTCATGTCTCTCGTCTCACCTGCTTTAGTTGTTTTAACTTCCTCTGCTAGAGCTTGCTCTTTCTCTTGCTTCAGCAACTGGAGTTCATAATTGTGGTGAGATTTATCCATAAGACACCTGTCTGCTGACTGTAACATCAAATTTCATTACTGCAATGACTTAACTGACTCAGACTATCAAGAATAAAATCAATAAGATCCTGAATAAAAACCAATAACATCTTATCACTTGAATATATGTAGAAATTGACTGATGTCAATGACCTATGAAATACCTAATTTAACAATTACATGATAAATTCATATAGTTTTCACGTCTATTGGATAAGAGCTTAATGATGATTCTTACCTCATCATTACTTGTTTCTGAGTTCATTGTATCCAGCAATGGTTCTGTTTCTTTTGGAGGAGGAGACTTTGGTACAGGGATAGGTGAGTTAGGTGACGCGAAAGTCTCTAAGTCTGGCATGATAGCACCATCGGACTGAAGATGCTCTAGCTGCTCCTCTAATTTACACGACAGAGAACTAGTGGACCCTGACTTTTGTAAAGACTTATGAACATTCTCCAGAAATGCCTAAAAGTAAACAATACAACCAGTTAAGTACCATTTTGCAGATACTGGCATCATACAAAAAAAGACTTGAAAACTTCTACCTTTACCGTACAGACATGTAAATAAATATATATCATAGTAAAGAATATAAAAATCTATAATGAAAGGTTTCAGAGAACATGTGTCATCTGCAAAGGCATTTGATAATGATAGATAACGACTTCCTACATACTAATATTTAAGACCTAGATAAATCATAAATTGTAGAGATAAGTAAAAAGCAAACCTACCACAAAACTTTCTTTCTGTGAGGTTATTTGTCTGTTAAGTTCCTTAACCTGATCACTCAGTTGCTCATCTGATCGTTCATCATTGGCCTTGATAGCACTGACTGCAGTGAGAATGTCCTGACGAACTTGTTCTAGCTCCTCCTCATGGTCCTCTTTGATACAGTCTAATTCGTCCTGTAGGACCTGGATCTTATCTTCATAGTCATTGGCAAGCACTTCTTTCTCATGTTCATGATTCACATTCATTTTCTCCATTCTGATACAAATATTTGTGATTTCTTGACGCAAAACGTCTAGATGTACATCATGTCTCTCTTGAGCAACAGACAATTCATGCTCAAATGCAGATGCACAATTCTTGAGTTGTTGTTCAAATTGGTTTGCCTCTGCACCAGTCAAGACTGCAGTGCCTGTGGTTTGAAGTTCCTTCATTTCCTTGTCAAGTATACTCAACACTTCACACTCATCTTCGAACTTAGTTTCCAGAATTTCCTCAAACACGGACAGAGATTGCTGGATGTCATTTTCAGCATCTTTGCTAGATTCTGAAGGCAGATCTACTTTTTGTCCAGCTTCAATCTTAATTTTCATGTCACGCATTTCCTTTTCATGTTGTAGTTTAAGTTTGTAATTTGTGTATGTCAACTGTGTCTGAAACATTGCTTCTTTGACCAGATTTTGAGCATACATACTGAGATTTTCTGTATCAAATAGATAAATATCTGGAATATCATCAATTGTTTCACATAACTGTTGGAGCTCTTTAGACACTTCTGTTCTTGTCCCCTGAGATTTTAATTTTGCAGCTAATGACTGCTTTGTGGATGCATCATTCTGCAAGATTTCACCAAGTCTGCAACTGGCTTCATTCTGATCCGCTTGCTGAGCCTCAATCAGGGATTTGACACTTGGTAAAGGAGGGAGCTTTTCTGACTTAAACATCTCACTTAAGTGTGCAGCTGATCCTTTAATTATACATCGAAGAATAAGCATATCTACCATTTCAAGTACCAAAGCTTCTATTGATACACCACTGAATTCTAAGTTTTGTGATTCATCCCTTGAATCTCCTGAACATGTTTGTAGACTTGTCTTTGCTTGTAAACAACCTTCTTCTAATGCAATGAGAATATGTTGTATACGACTTTGTTCAAAATCATTCACTTGGCTTTGTTTCTGTCGTAAATCTGTAATTTGTTTTTTAAAGCGTTCTTCAACTTTTGCAACTAGTGTTTCAAGAAGAGTTTTGTTTTGTGAAAGACATATATGATATGACAGACAAGAAATCACAAGAGCTTCATAAACATCCATTGAACTAGATACACCTTGTAAAGTTTCTAACAATCGTTCATGAGAAAATCTACGTTCACGATTAATAAGATCCTGTAGCTCTTCTCCATCTAAATTTGAATTAAATCTACTTTTCATCATTTGTAGAGCATGAGTTATTTCCCCTTGAATACATGCTCGAGTGATCACATGACCTGAGACAGAATTCATATCTGCAGCACTTTTACTAAGTTCCTGATGCACAGAGGAATCCACTTGAGATCTCATAAAAACTTCCATGGCTAATATAGAGGGATTATCAGTAATATTGAGGGAGGCTAGTAAAGTGGTATCATCAGTGCTCTGATTGTCCTCTGTCATTGTACAAGAAGCAAGTTGACCTTCTAAAACCACTTTCTCTGCTAGCATAGCAGCATATGTAGAGACAAGATCAGAATTTCCCTCATCAAAGCTTGCTCCAAGATCTCGTGTTCCTTGATCTACACGTCTTTCTAATGCCAAAATAACAGAATTGATTTCTTGCATTTCTCGAAGCATTACATCTCGATGTATATTCCCGATTTGATTTCTTTGGATTAAATATGCCATTTGCCCTAAAAGAATTGCCTCTACAGAAAGACGATCTGCATATACGCGTATTTTGTCCTTCTGTGACAATCTCCTTCGACCAGTTTGTTCTCGTTCTAATAATACAGCAGATGCTCTAGCTTCAAGCTTTGTAACTTTTCCTAGTGTTCCATAATCTTTATGATGAAACTTCTGCAACTGATTTAAATATTCTACAAGGTGATTTAACTTCTCCTGAATACTGACTAAATCCTTTGCTTCAATAACTTCATGATCTCCTAGTGAGCAATTTATATCAACTAATTTTTCTTTCATTTGATTTATGCAATGTTCAAAAGCTATGGCACTTTCAACTGATCTTCCATCAAAAATGTTGACACCAGTTTTTATAAGATTCTCCTTTTCTGTAAGTCTTGATGTTAAGATGTCAATTTTGTCGCCACATTTCTGCAATGTTTTCCTTAACTCTCCATCTAAGTCGCTCTCATTCAAAGAACTAGCACTTTGATCTGTCACATCATCAGTAATGTCTCGTATCTTGGAGTTAGTCACTTGCAGCTGACTTTTCATTGCATTCAATTTCATCAACAGTTGTTGATTATTACCTGGAGAACTTGTCAGGCTGGTCTTGCTCTTGTTAGGTTCATCCTCCTCCTCCTCATCGTCTTCATCTTCAGTAGAACTTAAGAAGCTATCATCAGAATCTTCTTCATCTTCAGAACTTTCCATATCATTGATGCCTGTAGAGTTCATTACATTCTCCTGACTTTTAAGTACTCTGTCTATGTGATTGATTCTGTCCTCTAATTCATTCAGCTCTTCTTCGATTTCCTCAGATATTGTCATGGATAGCAAAACACTAGAGTCCTCTTTCTTTGGTTTCCTACTCTTCCTTGGAACAGGTGAATGGCCTGCTTTTGAAGCTAAAGCTTCTAGTTTAGCATTCATTTCATCGATTTGTTTCCTGTATTTATTTTCTATTGTTTTTATTTCTTCTTTAAATCCTGATTCTTTCATTTCAAGTTCTTTGCAATGAGTATAAGTTTCTTCCAGATTTTTCCTCAATTTTGTTGCATCTTCTAAAGCTTTTTCATATTTTATTTTCATAGCATTTGAATCCGTATTACCATGTGTCTTCTGGTTTCTTGATAATTCTACTGATCCTTCTTTTAGAATATCTTTTAGATTTTCACATCTGTCATGGATACTCTGCATCTGTGAGGATAGTTCACTTAAATTGACAGATTCTCCACTTTTACCTGCAATACAATCATCTATCTCTTTCTTTATCTGGAATAAAGCATTACACACTTCAACAATCTCTGCTTCCACAATTAGGAAATTATGTATCACTTCCTGAATAGAACCTTCATTGATTGTACCCCTGACTTGAGATTTCTGCAAATGGTCGATCTCTTCATGCAATTCTGTCACACACAACTCTAAATCATGTTTCTCCCTCTCAAGATCTTTGATAAGTTTTTCAGAACTATCTAGTTTGCATTTAAGGTCTTTATTTTCTGATTTTGCATCCTCCAATTGCCTTTTCAAAACTTTATTTTCATTTTCCAATTTTTCCTTTGCAACAAAATGCTTTTTCTGTAATTTTTCAACTTCATCTAACTTTTGTTCCAATTTTCTTTTCTCCTCTTGTACTTGAGCAAATTTATGCTGCATGTTTACACTATCATTAAGCTCTGCCTGAAGTTCCTCTGTCATATCAACTACTTTCTTATCATTTTCAATCAGTTTCTCTTCTAGTTGTGAAATAATGTCATCCTTATCCTGTATGACATCAGACCATGATTCTGGCATGCCAGAATCCTTCTGTGCTTCCAACCACCGTTTCTTCATATCCTCCATGTGTTGTTCAACATCATCTCTTTCACGTGTAAACTCCTGTTCTAGTTCATTTATTTGAGCTTCATAGTCAGATTCTAATTTTTTACACTTCATATCTTTTTCTTTCACTTCATTTCTTAGCATTGCCAGTTTTCCTTCCATTTCATCCATTTTCTCTTTCAGCATTTTATATTCCCTTTCTACTGCCTTCAATTTCAGTATTTCCCTTTCATGTTCTCTAATTTTTTGTAAATTTGCTTTCCCCTCATTCTCTAATCTTCGACACAAACTCTCATTTGATGCAGCTAAGTCCTTCTGCCTTTCAAATTTATAGTTTGAATCTTTCAGCTGTGCTTCCAGATTACGAATGCGCCTATTCCAATCACTGGACATTTTCATATTTTTGTCTTTCTCCTGTTTTAAATCTTTCAACGACTCTGATAATGCTTTCTCTGTCCCTGTAAGTTTGGACACAGACATGTCTAACTTAGAACGCAAGTTTTCTATCTCAGCCTTCTGCTTTTGAATAACATCTCTAGCTTCTTTCACCTGCCTCCTCATTGTTGTTACCTATGAAATGCAAAAGGTTTATTAATTTTTTACAATCAAATTATTCTTATACAAAATTCCATTATAAATTGGAAACAATTCATGAACAGAATATATTACACATTTACAGAACATCAAAGACTGCCATTCTTTATTACACTGATTCTTCTTCTTGTGTTGATTCAAATATTGTTAACATTAATTCTAGCCATTATAACTATAGAGGCAATGATCAAGCAAGGTGCATTGTAGGTAGGTAGGTATCCATTATTACAAAGCAGAAGCAGTGCAAAAAGCAGAGGTAGTACAATATCACCTTAAAATACTCAGCCATTGTGTTAATATCCCTCACAAAATACCACAACACTCAACATCACAACTCAATATTCTATCTGCTGACTGTAAGAGCTCCTTACAAATATTTGTATTACTGTGCAGAAAAAATCAATATTGCTACCACTATTCATCCATTGATGGCATGTGGAATTACATAATACTGTTTAATAGGCAACAATCAATGTCCCCTAAACCTTATACAGGTAAATGCTTTTAATAAACTACCTGGACTGGAAATCAAGGCTCATTTAATATAAACAGAACTGACACATTTATTACAGATTTACAAAAAGATGCCCTTCATCATCTATTTTGTTTTTGTTTCATTCTCTAAAATGAGGTGAGAGAATTTAATTTCTATCCTGAAATCTTATTTATAAATAACTTCAGAGTTTATCATATTGTAATCAAAATATACATATTTTTGTTGGAAATACATGTATTCAATTAACTCAAGTAAGCAGTGCTGAAAACCACTCCTTTTTGGCAACTGCAAATTCATCCCATTATTATTATGACTTTTTTTACAAGGACTTGTCAATTGAAGAAGAGAGGAATGGGGTGGGGCATACAAACCTGTGAAGTTTCGGGACCACTACTGGGATCAGCTGTCTGGTGCCCTGAGATTTGTGCATTAGGACTTTCGAGTCCCTGCTGAGGTGGCTGTAAATAGTCAGAGCCAAGCATTAAGTTAGCTGCCCTTACACACATTATTTGCAAACACTAAAGAACAAGCCATACCTCAAAGCTTTATAATTAACAAAAGTATTGTGTACAAGCAGTTATATCCAAAACATATCCATGCAAAGCTTAATTACTATTTTTATATTGAAGTTACTTATCAATACTGAAAGCTCTTTTATTAAGAGATATTCTAAGGACAATGAATTCAATCCATATGATAAACATGAAAAAAGATACCTTTCTAAATAACTGACTAGGAATGATAACACTTTCTCTTTTGTATTACTTTAAACAATAAAATAGACTTTGAACATCTGATAATTCTTGATAGTGCCTTTCATTTTGTTGTTTGTGGACAAGAATTTATTCTTTGATGTCAAAACTATATTTCACATTAAATGATTCTTAAATATCTCTTACATTACTGAAAGAAAGATTTTTCTCAAATATTCATAATTTTCTCTTCAAAATTTTTAACACAGTCATGTGTTGCTGCTCCAATACAAGCAATGCCTTTGTTAAAAACAACATACAAAGAACAATAATAAGTAGGAATAAAAGGAAATATAAAACCTATAAAACTTAGCTCAAACATATACTTATTTTTACTTCTTTTCTTGCATGTTTTCAGTATCTAAAGGGTTTCATTTTCTTCTATTTAAAATCAAACATTTTGAAATGCTCATGCATGTCCATTAAATCAGAAGTACAAGTCAAGTTGGACAGAGGTATTGATAGAGCTTACCATGTTTTATAACACTTCATATAAATTTTTCACACTTTCCTTTGTTAGCATGTATGTTTTCAGTTACTCATTTAAAGCTATACATCGTTTTTCATCTTTATGTATTAATTTCAAATACTTCAGAACCAATAGTTTGATTTCAAGATTTAAACTTCAATCTAACAAATCTGTCTTTATCATTTGCTTGGCCCTTCATTTTCATATTTAGAAAAAAAATATAAAAAAAGGAAATAATTTGGTAATGGAATAGGGGTGTTACATTCAGTGTCCACAAACAAGTTCAGCTCACTATAACCAGGTATCATACAGAGTTAATCTCTATATATGTATTTGCGTCTGAAGAAGCTGTAATAATGCTGATAACAAAAAGACCTTAAAAACAGACATAAGTAGCTATAGCTGGTATCCTCTCTTCCAAATAAACATAAAAGCCAATCACATGAGAGCAAAACAACAAGGTTACAGTATTAAAGTTTATTAGTGAAACCATTAAGTGTGGATACACATCCATCACACATATAAATAGTCATCCTCATGCACACATTGCCAATAGCCAAACTCAATGTATTTACAATAAAAGCTTCTTTCAAGCAATGGATCAAATTAGAATCAAATAAGAAAAACTAGTAATGAATGTGCATGAAATGCATCTACACTAATATGAGGTGTGCAAATGAACTGTACTTAATGCACTTTACTTGTAACAATCTCTAGCATGTCTAATGTTTAATTCTACCCTTTTTTTATGTAACCAGGAAAATTAGCTAAATGCAAATTTCAGATAGAATATAAAATGGCGAGCAAATCATCACCAGGTAAAAAACATTATTATAAAGATCATAAAATAATACTTCTTTGAAAGTGAATGCATTACTTTTGTGTGAATGATTAAGATGTTCCACCATTGTGATAGAATTAAAGAAGCCATTATATTATGGGTAATCTATTTATAGCGAGTGATGGCTTACCTGAGAAATGTCCTTCTCCCTAACAGCTGACTGAAGTTTTGTCTTCAAATCCATATTGGTTTCATGCATCTTAACAAGTTCCTTCTGGGTCGAATCTAGTTGCTCTTTTAAATGGTCAACCTTTTGAAAACAAATTTTTAAAAAAATAAAATAAATGAAGATAAATATTCTCTGCAGAATTATTTCTTAGAATTAATTTGAAGAAATATTTCTGCTTCTTCCTCAATATCATTTTAAAGATATCCTACCTCAGTTTCAAGGAGTTCTACCAGCATGCCGTCACCTCCTCCTGAAGATGGTGTTGAGGGAGAACGAATATCTGCTGTCTGATCGGCATAAATATCCTAAATGGAAAAAGACATTCAAAGGAATGACACAGCCTTGTTAAAAAAAAATCTGAATCAAAACTACTGTCACTAGTCATTCCTAACTGCCCATCTTTTTTCTATCAAATTGTAAGCAAACACTAAATATATAAGTATGTATCTATTGCAACTACTCCAAGAAATTTTTCTTTTCTTTTTATTTATTAGCTTTTGATTTACCTGTGATCCATCTGTTGCTTCCCTCTCATACTGTAGTGAGGAACGCCGCCCCTCCTCCTCATCATACCTAACCTCAGTATCTGGCATCACTGACAGCTGGTAATCTATATCCTCCTCCATCTTCCTTGGAGGAGAACTTAGCCGAGGAGAACTTGACCTAGTTTTCTCCCGTATCCTAGCACTAGGTGACTTAGCTCTACGTTTCCTCTCTTCCTCTTCTTTCTTACTCTCTGATCGTCTCTGATCTACCAGTTGAGGTGGCCCACTCAGAGCTACATTATCACTGCCCTCCACATACCGACTGAGAGAAGACATAGAGGAGGTAGATAGGAAGGGCTCAGGTGTTGGCTCACTATGAGTCAAAGTCTTAGTACTAGAAGTTTCAGGAACACTACCAGAGTCAAACTGGTCCTCTGATTTTTTCTCAGGAGGAGACTGTCTTACCATTCCCACCGTCAGAGGAGTTGATATTGCTTCAATGTCTAGATTTGTAAGGGTATCTTTGATGGAAAGCATTTTACCCACATTACCAGGACTAACATCAGAGTAATGCCTACGAATATTTTTCATAGACTGATCTTTCCGACTTGTCTGTCTTGGACTCTCTGATCCAGATCTACTGTCTATGGAAGATATACTTTGTCTACCACTTCCTGTTGCTACAATGACCTCTAAATCATCAGTGGTACCTACTGAAGTTCCGGAGTCGGAGTCCACAGATGCATTTTTATTACTGTTGCCATGTTGCAAATCCATTACTAGTCTTATTGCCTTCATCCAATTGTTGCGAATGCCAGAAGTCATAGCAGAAAGGACATATTCTCCATTGCTAGTCTGCAAATAAATTTGAGAATAATGAATACAGCCATTGTCAAAATCAGTAAAATACTGCATGTATCTTCAATAATACACAAACATGTACATTGTATATGAATGTGTTTCTTCTAGTAAGCAGTTCCATGTACATTATCAAGCATACAGCACATAAAATAAGCTATACATATCATCATTCTCATTCTATTAAATACATATCTTCAATTAGAAGTACATCCGAGTCTTAAAGCATACTGTATTCACATGAGAACTAAATTCAGCAATATGGCAAAGAGCTTATGTGAGAAATATTTAATGCTATTCCTAGAAAGGTATGAAGGCACAGTCAAATCATTCCACTGGATGTGGCAAGAGAAAGAGCATACAAATGATATATGAATGCATGCAATGCAAAGTACATACATGTAGAAAAGTTTGCTTAGCACTGTGTACAGCTTAATTTAATAGTTATATTTGATGTATAACAAGATGCTGGGACATAAACTCCTGTCAATCATTTCAGTATATATGTATCTTCATCCTTTTATTCCAGTGATTTTTAACCCTTTCAGTCTACACCAAAATTTTATCCCAAACTACAGATGAAATACCATAGTGGACTTAAAAACAGATTTTAAACTTATCTAATGAAATATATAAGAAATCTCAAAGACAAATAAAATCCATCCTCCTCTAAAAAGATAATCACTAAGACTTTTACCATTTAGTGGAAAAGTTATTAATTTAGAATACCAGTAACACACCATAAATATTCTGTTAGCGATAACAATATTTTCATGCAAATCAGCCAATCTCATCTATATGTTCTAAGCATTCAAAAACATGGGCAGACTGATTTGAATATATATATGTGGATATTTGAATAATCTAGATTAAGTTTTCTCATTGGTTGATATAATGATATAACCATGGATACTTTACTTACTGATGGACCAATGCCCTATTGTAGAATATTTGGGAAACATGAATAAAATTCTCATGCATCTGATACAATCATTTTAAGAAAGCCAAAATATATACTTAATTAAAGAAGAAAAGCACTAAATTATTATCATAATCAAATCAAAACTGCAAATGCAAGAAAACAACACAAAATTCAGAAACTAGCAAATATTGCATGCAGTATATCTAGCCTAAACTACTTTTTCTGCTTAAAACCTACTTATTATGACAGCTGTTGTTAAACTTTATGCAACACAATTAACTGTAATCTCCAACTTTATTACACCACAGGAAATTTATGTATGAATCAATCCAACAAAGGTTCAAGCATATAAACATCAAAATGAAAAATTTTAAAATCAAATTTTAGTGTGTTTAAAAAACAGTAGCGAAAAAAATCACACAAGTGTACCTTGATTTTGAATCCGTAATTTCGTCCTATATTAATCTCTGAAATGTCATAACAGCCAGTAAGGTCTATTCTACCATCTAGAGTGTTGGTCTCTTCAGCTTTAGCATCTTTGAAATACCGAAGTGATGTTCCAGTTAAAACAAACCAATGTTTCATCCAATCCTAACAGACACAAAATAATAACATATAGATAAAACCTAGACATTCATAGAAAATGGCAAGATATAGTTAACTTTATGAATACTGAAATGTACCGAGAAAGAATGTACATAAGTATTAATTACCAACAAAAAAATAACATATAACTTATGTCTATAACAGCAAAATAAATAGACTGCTAAATACATAAAAACTTCTATTATCAAATAATTCTGATAATTATATAAGATATAAGCAAATCATACCTATCAATGCTCAATAGCTGAATGAAAGACTTACCTTCTCTGATGAACCTTGCTTAATCAGCCATCCTTTCTTCATGTACATTAAATCCTACATAGAGAAATCATTTCTCATTTCTCAAAGCATCATCACAATTTTATGACAATCTGTCCATCATATCAAAACATAACCTTATGAATACAATTTACTCAACAATATAAAAATATATCACATGACAGACCTGAACTTGGTTGTAAATAGAGAAACACAAAACACCGAGAGATTACATTTCCACTACACTGCTACCCAAGTATTGGTAAACATATTTAATGTCATTTGTCAAAAAAGTCCAACAGTGCTTGCTCAGTAAATAAACACATGTAATTCAATTAACATGGCTATCTACAAAAACATCTAGACAGATCTTCTTTATCACTTTACCTATTTAATGGCGTTATCCCTATATCCTATGGGGTTTTTTTCAACTGTGGAAGATATCCTTAAGTATTGTATAACTGGTAATGATTACATATGAAATGGAATGTGTGTCTTTGGCAAAGAATGCACAAGTTGTAATTCAGTACCCTTTATTGCATCCTTATTTAAGATATTTATTGGCTTAAATTATGATACTTGAACATAGGCTGCCTAAGCTAAACAGCACAGCACAAATGAGTCACCTGGATAACTGAAGATTTTGAACCCACAACTATCTACTCTAAAGATGACACACCAATGGCCCATTGTCAATATCCAAATACCCATAACAAACTTGTAAGATATCCTTTGTGATAAAACATTTTTAAATGTTTTGAAAAATATAACTAAGAAGTCTTGATTATAGATACTTAAACGTTATCTTCTTTACCCCAAAAATTCAGTTTATAATCTATTTAACAAACACATAATACCGATAATATAGATCAAATAATAAGACGGTTTCATCTCACAAAGATTTTGGATTGCCTTACCTCGTATCTAGAGGATGGTGTTGGTTGGCTGGGGATCACTCCTTGTATAGTCGGCTGAGACTGGGTTCTAGTTGCTTGTTGTAACTCAGACGATTTGGCCATCTATAAAGATAAAACAAAAAATATATACATCAAGCATTTAAGATACAAACACATTTTCATCCAATATCATAAATCATTCATTCTCTACCTGATAGACGACCAAATCAAAAATCCATTTTCTAACAATGCTACTTTCCCGAATACACCAGACTGAACATTCCGTGAAAGTGGCGCAGGTCTAATTGCAAACAAAGGTAAATGTAGCTGAAATATTGCCCCAAGTCCTTTATACTTCTAACGTATCAAATTCTACAATTCCGCTCCAGATTTTTATTAAAATGCCATAAAAACATTTCACTACCAATTTCGGCCCCGTAATCGTGGTATTCTTGACATTACAATGGACATGTGAAACTCGATCTATACCTAGGACAATTGTGCGAGATACAGGATCCACAATACGATATTGTTGTAAGATGTTTCAATTACCCAACAGCCTCCACGTCACTAATGTCTTATATTACCCAATAACATACACACCGCCAATGTGGTATACAGGAAGAGTATAACACTTATTGTAACCACTTAGATGGATAATGTCTTAAACTCAATTTGCCCTTTCTTTGACTCCACTCTTAATGCACGTATCAATCTATTTATATTTACATTTATCGTGTATTCGCATGTTTCCCTACAGATTCGTACATATAAAACATATACGTTGATCATCTAGCCCGAATGTCAACAACTATTTTTAAATGTCAACTAAACGTTCATTTCAATTTAACATGAGAAATCAGATCTGCAGAACAGCTCTTAAAATAAAATTCTAGACTTCAAAACTTAACATTATCTCCTGTCTATAAACATTTCAAAAGAATATTGTTACACATTTAATATATCAAATACCTAGCGTAGGAACTAGAATGAAAAGCACTTGACATCTAAACAATCTGTGTCGTATACTTTAAATACAAGTACTCAGGTAGCGAAATCCTCGATTTTATTTGATCAATTTATTTATATTTTCATTTTACGACAACACAAACACTTCAAATTCATATATATCTTACTCTTCCACGCTTAAGAATTTGAAGAGGTTCTTTTGTTGAATTTTCGTTCAGAAATCCCATGTGCGGAGAAAAGGACTTTGTCATAAAATCGTCTCAATTACTTTCCTGAATCCAATCCATCTTAAACACTTTCTAGGAGACAATCGATGTCACAGAAACATACAATATGTCAGTGGTATGATATATGTTAAGTTGAAAGCAAGACTCCTTTGGTTGATGAAAAAAAAGATATAAACTGACTCGAATGACAAGAAAGACAATTTGTAATACTCTTAAATTTGAAAATACAGACGCCCTAACATTTCTTTTGTAGCCTCCCTCTTAGACCTTACTACAAACTAATACATGTATCCCGTCAACACCAGTGCGTCAGAACTCATTCACATCAACAGCAATACGGTTGGCACTCTACCACGTTTACCATCGTGTTATGAAAAACAATATACTCTTTGTAAGTGACAACAAATCTACTTCACCTCTCTCAGTCGTCGACTTTTCCATAAGTATAAATCCACGTATAATTCCATATGATTGACCAGATACATATAGTCGAAGGAGGACACCATGCTGTATTCAGATGGAAGCTCCACCTGGGCTTCCTGTCTATCCACTTCCATCCTTCACACTTTCCACATTCCGTTTAGAGAGCAATACAGGTGATGATTTGTTCGGAGAACTTTAAACGTGTATTGCAATGTCCCACCCTGATTTAGCCCTGGTTTACAACCATGTGAACGATCCAAAATCAAATATTGTCCCACGAATCTCCCCGATTATCTATCCTCCTTTTAATTCCTAATCAAAAGTCCGTCCAAAGTCATTTGTATGTTGTTGACAGACAACAAGTACTGTACTATCGACAAGTTTTCATTCAACTAGATTATCACGTATAATTAATTCACAAGAAGTTAATAGAGTGTTTGTATAGGTTGTAAGATTAGGCGCTGAATTATCGACGAGCATCAGACATAAATCTGAGCATTCATCGAAATCCAACCTGTAAGTATTGAATGATATTTCATACCCCATAATCTACGAGATACGTTAAACCTCTTGTTTCAACATATTTGATGAGAGACAGATAAGGGGTTCCTTATAAGTAATGTATGTACGCTAGGATCATCGCTGGTATTTAACACTTCATTCCATCCCAATTGTAACACCTACTTGAATTGTGATAATGCACCAAATCTAAACAACGACCGAAATTTGTCAATCAAAGTCAAATTGGTAATCAGAGCCAAATTTGACCGTGTGAGAATGTTGATTACTGAATCCATTACTGAATGTTGAATCCGTTACTGCCAAATGCAAGATATTCACGAAAACGTAACATTATTCTACGAATTTACTTAAGGCATCGAATCACGGATACGGTTCTAATTTTCTCTATGCCAGAAAAATAAATAAATACATTTCATAACTTTTGGGGGGGGGGGGGTGTTTAATATCGAGAATCCACATTAAACCTTTTCTGGTTGCATGTTAACAAAACTTGCTCTATGTATTTTTCTAGTGCCACCAAGTACAAATCTTGCAGAACCCTTACAAATGTCGATGCGCTCATACAGCGTAGGAAAAGGGGACGGGCTGGGCCTTTTGCGCTTTCATGCCGTTATAATACGCGCGTATGAACATAAGGGTGCACAAGGCATCGCAAAACAATGATTATGGACCACAGAAAATAAAAATTCACAGAACGACAAATTTCCGGAATCAATATAACTGTGAAAGCGTTCAATATGACTTGCACTCGACATAAGTCAAAATCAAAACACGTTAAAGGATAATTTGACACCAAAGTAATGAGAAGTTAAAATATTTACATACGGTGATAATCAAATTCACCAAAATTTTCAACATACCCCAATACGGAACGCTGTCCATTATCCTCCTCGGGGCAGTATATTATCATTAAATCTATCCAAATCACAACAAAAGTCATATTTTAAGATAAATGTTCCCAAATATTGTCATTTGATAGTGAAGTCGGAGAAAAAAGAGAGAGTTGCCCCCAACAAGGTGCCTTTGTTACCGATGACTCTCGAGGCTATTTGCGCCCATGCACGGATGCGTTATAACAACACAAGGGAAAAGATACGATAAGGCGGTGTACCAACTTTATGCCCTGTTTCTTGAGTAAAGCTGTCACATTTTTGACACTCTGTCTTAGTGTATCATTTGCATGTGGAAACTTTAGAAAAAGAAGTGCCTTTCAGAGCACAAATACAATATACCCTTTAAAATTTGCACTATGGACTTGATTTCATGGCCATGGAATGTTGCAAAACGACTTTCTGACATGTATGATATTGGCAAAATATTATAACGATCAGTTATACCAAGAAATACTTAATGGATTAATAAACAGTTTAGGGGATATATATGAACCGACAAACTGACGACGTCCATGAAGATTGAATACTGCAAAACACCTGCATTACATGTCTATATAAGGACAATAACTTGTATATGAAATACTTTATAACAATGACTTGGAATTTGATCTATGACATTAAAATTTACTAAGGCATATGATTTGTAATCAGTGCTTCATTTATGCCATAGATATGTATGCATCAGCTACCGCAGGAGTCTACAGTGGTACACTTACAATATTGTGGGCAGGTGGCCCAGTCGGTAGCGCGCTCGCTTCTCACCAATGCGACCCAGGTTCGATTCCCGGTGTGGTACGTGAGATGGTGAGGCTGTCATCAACCTGGATTCGCGGGATTTCTCCGGGTAATCCGGTTTCCTCCCACACAAACGACACCCTTTCGCCAAGATCCGTGCCAACGAGCAAGATTTATGTAAGTTGTGAATTTGTTTCTTATCGTTGTAAAATAAATAAAGTTTAAATTTTAATTACAGCTGACATGATACACACTGAAATAAAAACGATTTTTCTTATTTTGACACACACTCCCAATACCTGTACCACAAAACCAGTATATTTGTCCATTAGCATTCGGATGTGCTTATCTTTCTCTCTTTCTTTCATAACATTTCGAAATTTTGCTGCATTTTCTCTTGTCATAGTAATCATAAAATAACACGAATAACCACAATTACATATATAGTTCTCTTTGGTGTGTGTGTGTGTGTGTGTGGGGGGGGGGGTAATCTTACTACTGTAAAACTTAATTTGTAACCATCCAAATATGTTAATGAATACAGTGACACATTCACAATCTCAAACAAAAATTTGTTTCTTATCGCAGTATTCTTTGGTGTACGAAGAATCAGTCATATATGCCGTGACATAATATTTCACAGTGCAGAGATCGAAAGTTTTTTACTCAAAGATTAGGAGAAATCAGTAATTTCTCCAATGTTCCATAAAAACAAAAATCATAGCTTTCGTCATGTTTGTGAAACAATCATCAATTTACAAACAAAATAACAACTCTACTCCTTTCTTCTTTAAAACCACAGGTATAGGTCTACAGCGATAACATTGCCCATGTTTATAAACATGACGAATCTAAATTTTATCATAACAGGGGAGACAGGTTAATCATGGACAAATTTTCCTAAAAGATATTACTTTGAATGATTTTCGCCTCAGTTTACAGTAGCGGCGGTGGCGTAGAGGATGAATACACCGTTTACCGCAAAGTCACATAGACTTTTATTATGATGTTTAAAACACGGCCATTAAATGAATATCGGTATGTATTGGAAGAAACATAGACATATGTGTATACATGTCTCTGGAAGAAATAAACTTTGTTAAACACCCCTATAATTTGATAATGGAATCTTTGTTTTGGTTTTTTTAAAAAAGCCCGGATGAGCACAGTTATCGCTGTAGACCTATAGTACTTGAAACGATAAATGTGAAGATTACGCTCTAAACTCCAAACCTATCTTCCCTTCTAAATCTCAAAACTGTAAGGTACAAGTGAATTGTCAAAGGTGTCCTGTCTTCTAACCAAATGTAAACAAACTCCGGACACCTTTACGGAGATCAAAGTACCGCTGATCTATTAAATCTCCTGTAAATGTTGACACATGTGGCAATACTTCAGCTAAAATCAATAACGATATCAAAGTCATATCAACCCATGGGAGAGGGTAACTGGCATGCCGTCCTGTGACAAATTAAGATTTTGAAGTGGATACTTCTGAATTTTTAATGCATTCCCTATAAGAGTCTGCATGCTTGGTGGACTGGGATTTTACATCCCTTTCCACAATTTTTCAGTTATATCACTTCTTGGAACCTGTAGATGGTTAACCTCTGAAACATACAGCAGCCAGATCAGGGAATTTAACCCAGATCGCCTTCAGTGCAAACCAAGCACTTAATCTATACACCAAACTTGCCCCTTATGAGGGTATGACTTAATTTACAATTTCAATAATCTGCAAATGGCAAAAATTTGAATTTTATAGTCAAGGACATAATGCAAAGTTTAAATATGATATGCATACTGGTAGTATTTCAAGTATATTAAAAACACTTGAACAAAACAACAATGACACACAGAACTTCACACTAAATACAAGTATCAAACCACTTATGAATAGAAAAAAACACATTTAAACTAAATTCAAATAGTCAAATCAAGAAAGAAACCTACAGCATGCAAATTCAATAAACAGTGTCAACATGCTAAAAAACCAAATGCACAACATGCAATTTGGTTCAGTGGCAGGAAAAAGAAAAAGGGCCAGAGAAAAATCACTCTAATTCAATGCTCTATTTGTGATTAAATTTCAGCGACTTTTTTCTTACTTTTAACAAAGGAAAAAATAATTGAGTAACAACATGTCTTGTGTTAAATCAGTAACCGCTTAATTTTGTTTTAAATCACCTCTCAACAAACAAACATATTACATATCAACTCTAGCCCTTTCTATTTCATTGACTATCTATGAGGTCGCTTACCTTATGTTCATCTGTTTCGTTGTTCCGGGACTCATATTCTTGCCTGCTCTCTCGTCCCACAGGCTGAGAATCACTCCTAGACCCAGAGCTCAATCTATCTAACCCTGACAGGGAAATACGGTTATTTCCATCTTGTTTAGCAAGTGTCATCTGAGTAGTAAAATCTTTCAAGCTTGTAGAGCGCTCCCTGTGCAGCTGGGCTCGTTCCCTAGCATTCCTGGGCTTACTGCTGACTGGTAAAGACTTATCATCAAACGAGCTTCGTCTAAGAGCAGGTATGCCAACAACCGGGGCAGCTGCTAAGGGTTGGGCATGAGATGAGCCAGAGGAACTTGCAACAGAGGAATTGGAAGCTATGGGGAGGGAAGCAGGCTTAGAATTTGCAGCCAAGGATTGCCATGTTGAACGAGGTATCGTAAAATAAGGGTTGTTAACAAAAGTAGCATCTGACAAAACACGTGCAACATTCTGGGAATAAGCATCTTTAGATCCACTTACAATGTCTAATCTATCACCTGAGCGACTTAAGAAACGAGTGTCCATTAAGTCATGTGATACATCCTTTTCCACGTCTGATGAGGTTAAATCGTGTAAGCTACTACTCTTGCGTAAACCTTCCTGGTAATGTTTATCAGTTTTATTGTGCTTCATATTGCGTACTCCTCTGTAGGTTGAGAAGGGTTGGTCCTTTATTTTGACTTTCTCCACAGAGAACCTGCTGCTAATGAGTGAATCAGTGTCTGCAGAACTGACAGAGCTACTGCTGGGTAAACGAGTTGGCAATGGCTGTAAAAAGTTGGTATTCTAAACTCTAGCTATATAGATAACATACATCAAAAGAAATAAATCATATGCATGAGCATGAAAATTAAAGATTCAACCAAAACTTTGTACACATGCCACAATGGTGCATCTATAATAATTGTAATATGGTCTATCTATCCATTATGAATATTGATTAAGCTATTCATACAAAACTACTTTACATAAATAATGATACAGAATGTGAAAAAATAAACTTTAAAATGCATTCTGCATTCTGACAGTCTTTTTCATCCATGCTATGTAAATTTTTACAAGAAGTGTACCAGTCAATTTATATGTAATAAATATGTATTCAAAACAAATCTGCCAAACCTGAACATTTTCTTTATTGCTAAATATAGGCATTGTGAATCTTCTATTTTTGGTTTTCGTAAGTCGACCAGGAAATCCTTGCAAAACATCAAACCACCTACAACCAATAAAATGAGTGGAGTTATCCTTCTTTACAAGCTAAACATTTTGATAATTTCATTTAAAGAGTTATCTTTCTTTGTTCACGAAGCAAAATCGTTTATCTTGGTATTATTGGTTGTAATCAAAGAGTATTCCTTCATAAACGATGGAAATTTCCGAGAAGATTGTATCAATACATTCACAAGAACAGCTCTATAACATACACTGGCAGCTAATCTAACAACTAGACAAAATTCATACTGTGTTTATATTCTGACATTCATTGAAATACATGTACTGCCAGTCACAAGTTCACTGTTCAAGTGTTTTCAAATAGTTCTCAGAAACGATTAAACCCCCAACTCTTTTGTTGGTTTAAGGGCAGAGAATCTTAGATGAAAGAAAATCATGACATTAATCTTACCATTGGTATTCTTCCTTGGAAGTTCCTTTCACATAATACTTTTTGCTAGGAGTTACAATCTCCAGCGAAAACTGATGAGAAGTTACTTTTTCTCCATCATTTACAGCTGTACATTTGTTCATATCAATAGCTCCTTGTGGAATGGTCTCAGGCTAAAAATATGGTAAGGAAAAGTGATGAAATTACATGCAAAGTTTAAATCAATTAATTTAAAAATTTATGGGTTAATGCAAAGGTATAGTGTACAAACAAACTAATAATGCAGACCGAGTTAAAATTAATTAAGTTATAACTTACATCTTCGTCCACACAGTATGTAAGTTCCCCATCATCAAACAATCGAAAAAGTCTCCGCTGCCACCTCTGTAATGGTAAACATAAACATACACATATTCTCTATATAAATGTCTATAAACAAGGTCAAGGTGCATATAACATAAATGTACAATGCAGAAAGGTTAACAGTGGTGATTCCTGATCCTTTTTTTAACAACAAAGAAAGAAATCTTGTAAAAAAATGTTGTGAAATCCAGTTGCCTCTGTAATGGTAAACATAAACATGCACGTATTCTCTATATAAATGTCTATAAACAAGGTCAAGGTGCATATAACATAAATGTACAATGCAGAAAGGTTAACAGTGGTGATTCCTGATCCTTTTTTTAACAAGAAAGAAAGAAATCTTGTAAAAAAATGTTGTGAAATCCAGTTGCTGATTTCTGGATTACTTCAGTGCTTTTGTCACATCCAGTGTTTATCAAATATACAACTCAATTGTCTATATAATATATTTTCTGAAATCCTAATTCTACCAATGCAGTAACAGTTCTATAAAAATCCAAGACCTGACACCAATAAGGGACCACCAACCATATAACCAATTAAGACCCTACATCTAGTAGATCTACTGCCCAACCAATGCATCAATATTCTATGAAGAAGTACAAAGCTCTAATCTTATAAGGAACAACCAACCACACTACAGATTGAATTCCGGAATCTGAAGTACTGGTTACAAGCTAACTACTGGTAAAGCATGCTATCAAAGTCTTATACAGATTTTTGTTATTGCAGGGAAGACATGTGAGGTCCTGTGGGAAAGCATTGCATATCATAATGCATATTTAAGCCTCATCTATAACCATGTATCATAACATGAAGATTGATAAAATACATCACTGGAATGTCAAAATGAAAGCATATAAATTACACTGGAATGAATAAAATGTTAATCACTCAGTCATATGGTTACGTTTCTATAATTTCTAATGTTATTGATCATGTTGATAAAACTTTAATTCACATATTCATCTTGTGGTTGCTTTGATTGTCCTAGCTATTTAATTAAGTTTACAGGAGATCTTTCCATGCTCGAGTCCTCATCAAGGTCACAAATGTCAATTCAAAGGCTGAGAGTACACTATACATGAATTATATACATTGTTTATATTGATACCGAAGAGTTATTCTAAATCTCATTTCAGTATGAAGTTTAAAATCGAAGTTACGAAGATATGTTAAATCATCCTCACAAGAAAGATTTAATGCTGCAGCTATTTTTAGAATATATATTGTGATCATGATCACTGAGTGACCTTTGTCACTTGAAAAAGACATAATTAGAAGCAGGATAAATATGGAGTATAAATCTGTTATATTATAATCCAAAAGTTAAGTTCAATATCAAAGTACATGAAGATAAACAGAAAGTTGAAGAAACAGATTTAGAAATACTGGTATACCCTTGTTTGAGATAGAAAAATTAATACTTCAGTCTTTATGATTTCATGTTTTAGAATTTGCAAATTCAAAAGAAAACAATTCAATTCAAATATCTAATGTGATATAGTATCTCTAAATTAAAGAAAAGAAGTAGTCTGAACAGCTACTTGAAGATCAATTAAAAATAACACCACGACTTCTATTGAAATATGAATGCCATGAAAGTCACTGCAAGTGCAACCTATGATTTAAAACAGCAAAAAAGGTGCAGTCATATTTTGAACTTTTAAAAACTAACACATAAAGATATCTCTATATGAATTCTAAGGCCCACATGTATCTAGTGACAAATGACATCCAGTTTGATCTTATATACTGACAAGTTTACTTGTATTCTCACTGGCAGGAGAAGACAGAAGTCAACACAGCAATAATACTCTCTCTGGGGGTAGTATTTCTATAGAAGAGGAGGTATCAATCACGTTGATATATCACCCTAACCTAGTATCACAGAAGTACAACAAAATCTATAAATCCATACTTCTTGCTTTGATAGCTTAAGATACAATATCGCTGATATCTCAGTTTTATTATATAGACAGTAACTGGGCAGTAACTGGACAAAAGGACCAAAATGTTAAGTAATATTAATTTGTCGAAGCTAGATGCAACTTTTGATATACCAAAGAAGGAACAATTTACAGAACTTCTTCAAAATGACAATGATGTGAAAATCAGTCTTCTTTGTTCCTAACACTTTGATGACCTTACATCGATTTAAGTACATTAATGCTCTTTTAGTCTGTTGCTAGTCATAAATTTGGAGAGGAACATTGTTTGCTGTTACCATCGTAAAACTGGATTTATTAAGACACATGACCCTAGAAAACATTATAAACTATCCCTTTCCAATCACTACCCGATCATGTGTATTGAAACTATCTTTTTGACTGTAATATCAAATGAAAGCAATGGACTTAAAAAAGTCATAACATCAAATATTTAAATAATACCTAATGCACAACAATACAGTACATTTGTAGATGTCTTATCTATCACACAAAGCACTTCCTTGTTTGCATCTTATAGTCGAAAACAGCCAACGAAAGTCGATATGTTAAGTACTTGGCTCGTGACCTAGAGGTCCCGAGCTCGATTCCCGCTGGTGGTTCGTCGATGTCTCGTCATTCAGATGAGACAGTTAAAATGTGGCAAGTAAAGATCGCTCGCTTCATCAAGAGGGTCCCTTGCATAGGACTAAATTTCTGTGCATTGCATCAAACAGAATCCGTCACCATACAAGTAAAAACTTGGCGTGACGTAAAAAAACCCAATAAAACAAGAGATGTTTGTAAAACGCATATTTCATATCAATATATATACACTCATTACAGAGATAATGAACGGAACTGTGAATTATTGGAAATTTTTAAGAGGTGTAACTCTGTCAAAAACTGTTCGATGGTAACCAAATCAGAACTTGACCTAGATATTTTCGTGATGTATCTGTATGCCCAATTTCATTTCAATATATGCACCCTAGCGGAGATAATAAACGGAAACAGTTCAGGTTAGTTCAGGTTACGGACATACCAATCGACCTGCCGACCTACAGCAAAGCAACATACCCCCTCTTCTTCGAAGGGGACATAATAAACATGAAGATTGGTTGATTACTGTTTTACGTCACTCCACGATTATTTCACGTATATGGTGGCGGCATCTGCCTGATGCATTGCATACAAATTTAGACCTTTGCAACGGACTCACCCGAAGCAATGAGGAATCTTTTACGTACCACGCCTACCGTGACACGGGACCTCGGTTTTTACTGTCTCATCCGAAAGACATAACACCGGTGTGCCCAGGGTGGGAGTCGAACCCGGGGCCTCTCAATCACGAGCCAAGCACCTTATCCACTACGCCACACCGGCTTCATAAACACGAAGATACATGAGAAATATGTCTATAGTCACCAACTGGTAGCAGCTATTATAACCAGGATATTTACAAAAGAATGTAAACATAATATTAACATAGTGTCTAACACACAGTTGATCTGTATATGCCTAATGTCGGGAATGGAATGCATAGTGAATACACACTGGACAATCGTAAGTCGTAAGTTACAGTGTACAAGTCGAAGTCCCAAATTAAGAGCTTTCTAAGAATATCGTAAGCAATATACTTACCCTGGATCTATCTAATGGATTATTGAAGTCGAAATCTGGGGCGATGAACAAATATCCACACTTTGATATTTTTCTCGAGGCCTGAAATATGTACAACATTACAGTAAATCAACCTACCAAACCATTATGACAACAAGCTGATTATAACAAAAAATTGTATACATGTATAATGTTTGGGGTTGGGAATGACTGGGATACGACGGGTTTGCAAGAGAAGGAGGTTGTTAGTTTTATTGTCTTTTTTTTTTTTTGTTTTAAGCCTTTTTTACTTTCAGATGGGGTTATTAACGAAGAGAATTATAGGTTATGTCTAGGACTATCAATCAGTACTATAAAGTGACTTAACATATTATTGTCTAAAGATGTATATGTCTATGAAAACATATTATTTACGACAATCCCAAGTTGAAAACAGAGTTTACGTCATGAATTGACAACCTTGTTAACAAATACACCATTAAAGGTGTCACCGTAGCAGTTTTATTGTATGTCGTGAAGTAAATAAATATGACCAGCTGGGATGATACACCTATCCCTGACCGCAAAAACATTCCTGTATATATTACCGATTCACTAACTCCCTCAACCTGCAGGCAAACAGCATTTATAAATATCTTTAACCCTTCTTTTCCCCCAAAGAAAAAATCGGGCCATTATGCAATTCTAAATTAAAGATCAATTCTTCAATACAACACATTTAAATGGAATTCAAAACATTGGTTTTGAAGATATGGTTTTCATTCAAGATAGGATGAACCGGAACTACTTTTTCCCAATCAACTTCATTCATACCTTGGTGGCAAAACAGATTTAAATGCTCTGCAGATTCTTAACAATGTTTACATACATGGTATATCCCTTCTATAGTGTATCTGGGGAAGGCTCTATTCACGACCCATTTTGTATCTCTCTTTGAGATAACACATACCAAACTGGGTCAAAAGAACAATACATACTACCTACGGTAATCTCCAAATGAATTTTAAAACTTTGCTTCTGTACGTGTGCATTAAGCATATAAATGACCTTAGAATTCATATATAATGAAGAAGGAGACAGTTCTAGTCTAACAAATGCTGTACTAGTATATGACACTAATCAAAGAACATACTACACGAATACTGAGAACGACTGGATATCCAGCTATCTGCATATGGAATTTATCTCGACAGGGGATCGATTTTAATGCAACACCTGCCACACATCTTGTTCCATTTTTAAGCAGTCACACCATTGTACATTCCAAGTACATGAAAAATTCATGACACAGGAAAAATTACACCTTTATAAATCGATTTCACAAGAAATCACCGTAGTTTCACGCACACGAAATTTATAAGGTCACTACTGACCAGTGGAGGGATCGTTTATAACTTATACACGTAATAAGCTGTTGCTTACATTTAATGTTAAAAAAGAAATCACATATCTACAATAATGAGCATGAATTTTTAATTTTTTACAATGTTTTGGAATAGCCACTTCTTAGAAAGCTAAGATCTGCAGGGTCTGTTCTCTTGCAATCATAGACGTATGTTCATTCTGAAGATAGTTAAAAGCATTCTTATATATGGCAGATTTAAACTGTTCAATCCTTTCCAAATGAGAAACAAAGTCAAATATTGATTTGATACATAACATATATGTATACAGGAGATTAAAGAAGACTGAATGGGCATAGAAGATAGTGATATTAACACATGTTTAGAAGTACAGTGTCCCTGTAGAATAGTGTCTGCAGGGCACGAGACTCGTGTCAATAGATCAGCGTAGGATTACC
Source organism: Pteria penguin (assembly GCA_035048485.1). Classification (NCBI taxonomy): domain Eukaryota; kingdom Metazoa; phylum Mollusca; class Bivalvia; order Pterioida; family Pteriidae; genus Pteria; species Pteria penguin. Next base: position 42,351,913 of record CM068580.1, on the reverse strand, counting down.
GCCCCTTGGATCATCAGACGGACTGTATATCTCAGCCCACTTACAGGGCACTTGAGGCTATAGTCATAGTGTGTTAGTGGCTGGTACAAGCGTGTGAAGTAAAGCGTTGACATGCACAACGACTTGGTAGTTCAATCAAGACCTATCTCCAGTGCTTTGAAAATCAGATATGTAATGTGACAACCTAATTGCTCACTTGATACAATGAATTGATTCTACTGCTTAAGAAACCCACAATACACAAATCCAAATATATGAATGGCGATTTAAAGGTAAATGATGAATAAAGGACAAGAAAATGACATTTATACACGAATATTGAGATGGGGTTGAACAATCTCTTACAATTATCATTACAATGGACTGACAAGGTCATTGACATTGATTGAACACAACATTTCGTAAAGTGATATAAGTAGCCATGATCCACAGAAGTTAGCAACTGTATAAATGGAAATATGTCGTACTGTCGTTGACCGATTTCTTTATACTGTCACAGAACATTACACTGCCATGCGTGATATACACTTAACCTAACATAAAGCACAGAATCACTGACAGAAACATAACGAAAAACTTAAATTAATTTACGTGTAAAATCTATTGAGAACGGTGTAAATTATTCGTAGTCCTTTATACGACCTACATTATTTGATGTATATATACACTTATAAATAGTACGAGAAACTTATACATTCGTCACCCTCCCCCAGTCAACCGAAGCTATGTATATGGGAGAAGAGAAGTGAACGATGTACATTTCGCGCACCGAGTCACCCCCATCTATGTCCATGTCTGGAGTAGTTCAATCATGACCACCGTCGGCTATCCCATCAGCACTGACGCATAGCGAGCATCATAGGGGACAAGACGCAGATACTGGCGAAAGAGAATGGCAAATGCATGGAGAGCTCAAAAAGAGACCGAGTTTCGTACAACCGGTTAGCTTATACACATCTCGAGTGAGAGACTGGAGATGCTTGTCAAACGGCGATAGGGATTAGAAATAGTGCATCAACAGGATGGTCCGACGGAGCCTGATAACGGTCAGACATACTATATAGACCGTAGGATACTCCTGGCATCAGAAATACGCAGAACTAGGAACTGGAAATCGTGCATTAATGGGTGGTCGTGGCCTCGTAAACATAAGGACTGGTAATAGTACATTAAAAAGGATGGCCGAAGGTCGGGGGAACAATTGACGGGTGAGGATAATGCATCAAAAGTGTGGTAGCAAACGACAAAAACTAGAAATAAGATACCATGAACAGTTTGGTCGGACCACAGAAATATCTGGTAATGCTGGTCAAAGCATGGTGTCACCACCGTCCACATAGGGTCAAAACGTAGGGATAGTCATTGTATTACACTACACAGAGTTGAATATTCACATAATCGAAAGATGTCGACTCAAAATAGTGATGAAAAACAGAATTATTTGATGCAAAATCAATGTCGCATATATCCATAAATATTTACAAAATCATTGATTGATTGATTGATTTTTGTTTTACGTCACACCACGAATATTTCACGTATATGGTGACGGCATCTGCCTGATGCGGGGCATACAAATTTTGACCTTTGCAACGGACCCACCCGAAGCAGTGAGGGATCTTTAACGTGCCATGCATACCACGACACGGGGCCTCGGTTTTTACTGTCTCATCCGAAAGACAGAACACCGGCATGACCAGAGCGGGACTCGAACCCCGGCCTCCCGATCAGGAGTCCGACGCGATACCACTAGGCCACGCCGGCTTTTTTCAAAATCAAAATATTTATTGAGGCGAAGTGCACATCTAAAAAGAAACTCGTGAATATGCACAAAATTAAACAAGTTCATGAATATTCATTAATTCGTAAAACGATCAGGGCAAGGGCAATTATCGGGGCATAATGAAATATAACGAGGCCATCGAAAAGTAATCGAGGCAAAGATCCAAAACATCACAAAGTGATCGAAATGTGAACCCCCGACAAGGGTGTGGATAAACCTGCTCAGACAAAGTGAATTCCCAATGAGTCCAGGAATACTCACGAAATCAAAAGAATACCCGGCGTGACGTCACCTTCTTTACATTATTCTGTGAAGTCGTTCAAGGATTGTTTGGTGGAATATATTTACTAGTTTGATTAGTTACATACAATAATTTATCCAAAGTTTTCGGAAGGTCACTATTAACATATCAGTCTATCTAATTTCGAGAATGGCTGATTGCTCTTTTTTTACGTCACTCCACAGACCACGATTATTTCACGTAAATGGTAAGGCATCTGCTTGGTACATGGTAGAGATTAATACCTCTGCAACAGACCCAACCGACGCAATGATGGATCTTCCACGTGTTCGCCCACCGTGACGTAGCATCCCTGTCTTGGCTGTCTTATCCGAAAGGACATTGGTATGCACACAGCAGGAGTCGAACCCGAGACATCTCGATCATGAGCCGAGCACCTCTTCCACTTGGCTTTACCGTCTCTCGATAATACCGTAGTACAGTTAATGATATACTTGGGATAGGTATCTTCGCTGTGAAAACTAACAACGATCTGGTGATTCCATTTCATTTTCAACTTTTGGGATGGGCTTTTATGAAAAGTGAGTTTAGTGATCAAGATTACATAACCATTTTTTCTTATCAGGTTTCGTTTAAAATTCTTACATTTGCTTGTCTTCAGTGGGTGTAATATACATAAACACACCGTCATTTTGGGTGGCAAAGCGGAGGTTTAACTTTAAGTACTACGCGGCATCATTTTAATGCTTTGGCAAAAAATGGGGCGCACCTCTTCCTACGCCTATGTGAGATACCTGGACTGCCTGCATAATTGAATATTTACTTCGATTATACATGTAATTGTAATAGTTTAATGCGTTCGGTTAATTCAACAAGACAGTCACAGTAATTTTCTGACATTCACGACTTCTCCAAATCAAGAACGCGAACATATCCAGTTTACTGTAAAAGCAAGTATTATAGTACGGATATCATAATACAAACTGGGAGCACATTTTTCAAATTCTTCGGAGAATTTTAGATTCAATTTAAGAATAAAAGTTAATTCCATGATTAAAATATTAAATAGTTAATGACTTCGGAATGACTTAATCTATTTAACCTAAATTCTTTTTGTGCATAAAACATATGCGCGTGGGTTAAATTCATTTAATGCAACGAATGACACATCCATAGAATCTTGCTTCTTCTAATTTCGAACTTTTTTGCCTTTTCCTTTAATGCATTTGAATAATGAATTGTGTACTTTGCAAAACGGTAAATTGTAATGCATGAAACTGAACTGTAGTCGCTGTCACTATGTGACGAAAATTTTGATAATTTATCTGGTACCGGTCGGTGCTGCCCATCTCCTTACTCGAGGCGAGGTAACACACGTGCTTTCATACGTTTTTTATTTATAAAAACTAGCAAACTCTTTTATGCCGATTCAACAGCCTGAGGTTTACACCTGCAAACTCAACATATTTCTTGAAACAGATAAGATGAGACCGATTAAGAATGCAGCAAATTATAGAGTGCTGTAACAGCAAGATAGAGAAGGACTTGACAAACTCGCAAACTTCGGTATTTTGATCTATACAGCAGTAATAATGTACACACTTATAGGATACTTGATAACACTTACAACCAAGCTATTCATTTGAATGTTTCAAGGATGGTAAATAGAACATAGTGGGTGGAACCGTTTAAATGTGTATCACATTATTTCTATCACCAAAATCGCATTGAACATCATATGGTAATAACTGAATCGCTTTGAAAACTTTTTTACAAATAACCAATACTCATGTACCATATGGCAATAAGAATCTTCATTGGTGTCTTTGTGTTTTCCAAATGTCTACATTTTGGTATCAGAAAGTAAGAAAATATGTGGAAGATACGTGAAGACCAAAAAGCTTAATTACCATAAGAACTTTAATTATGTAAACTGATTTTGCTTGACGCCTTGAGAATACACAATCTAGACGGTTATCTAAGGTTCACTCCTGTCTTTCTCCCACTTTTGAAAACTGTCTGTTCACGACACCCACATTTCATTCTGTATGAATACATTAGAGGTGTCAAAGGCAACGAGAAACTACATTTGTAGGCAATCAGCAATACACCGAAGACAAAAAGATAATAGAAAATCCAACATACGACCGATCGACCGACCAAGCAACCAACAATCAAACGCTTTAATTGTGTCTAATTGCTATGAATCTCTCTCTCTTATCTTTATTCAGAAACTTTGGCAGCAATAGCGAAATGGAGTTGGTAAAATGAAAAAAGGGGGAAAAGGAAAAAAAAATAATCCCGAGGTAAGAGAAAACTCTTCGCAAATGAACTGATTATGGTCATAGTGTGTACGTGGAACTGTCGTCTATGAGTTTGCTACTTGCTTTCAAAAATATTTTATACAATGTTTATAGATTTACATTCAAAGAATTACAATCGAAAGAATATTTCAGACTTCAGTTCCTAGAAATGGAAGTAGATACATGTAGAAATTAAAACAGTATAGTAGTATATTGTTATCAAATCCTTAATTATGATTATAAATCTTGATATCTTTTGTATTTATACGGTGGAAAATGGGAGAAACGTGGATAGAAAATTTTCTAAAATACGAGACCGTGCACTAAAAGAATAATGGATGCAACTGTCTCTTTAACGCCTTGTGTTGACAACAAAAATTAATCGTCATAATGACATGCGGTTTTTTAACAGATGGCCGAGATGCTCACAGGAAAGAATATTAAAACCAACTGGAAGGTATCCTTTTCCAGCAAATACAAATATATAATTATAAACCAGTAGCAATAAGTTGACACCACGGATACAAAACATCCCTATTATAAATTACCGTATCACTGAATACATTAGTGATTTTATATTTTTAATTTTATCTGAAAACTTAATTCTTAAGGGAAACTGTACACCTGCGAATACCAAGAATAAAGGTACCTAAAACTTGTGAAAACATTTTACAATATTTTAACCCATATATAAGGTTTATCTATTTATAACTATAAGACATATCATTTGTGAATGTCCTTCCACAAGGTCGTGCAAGGAGATACATGTACATGTACAGAGAAAACAAAAGCTGTAACCTACAGAATCAAAACCATTTCTAACTGTATTTTTCCATGATTCAGCATAAAAGTGTTTCAATCTAAAATGCCACTTGCAAGGGGTTATGACCTTATGGCTTATCAGCTTATGTAGTACTTTTCAGTAAGGTAACCCAAAACACTGCCCAGACTTCTAAAGTTTTATTCTATAATTTTCTTATCAAACAAAATGGAAAAAGAAGAGAATTGCAACCTCTACACAAATCCTTCTGAATCAACCATTAGAGATCACAATTGTACTTATGGTACTTTACATTATCCTTAAATGACCTACAATGCAATTCAAACTTCTGAAAGAATGTCTGATGAGAATCAAGAACACAATACATGTACGACCTTCTTTAGTGTCAACTCCACACAAAAGATAACTTTAGCAAATGATGATTCTGTTGATTGACATGATTTTTTATTGTTGAAGGCCAGAGTACCTTGTAAATGAACTAATTGTAATATGAAATGTGGTTGAACCTGAACAGATTCAGAAGCTGGGAATAAAAAAAAGAGTACAATGTAACTAACATCTATGATTATAACAAATATTAATAAACATCAACTTTATAATTATCCTCATAAAATTTTGAAATCTTAGATAGGTATACTGTAACCTTGATATTTGACAAAAATGTTAACTGAACATTTCAAAACTCAATCCAAGATAAACATTTATGAATGAGTGAAAGGTTTTTGTATACTGAATCATCAGAAATGATGTCAAATCAACCACCATAGTACTCATAGCTGTATACTGAAGTACATATATTTATAGAGAAGATACTTGAAATTCCTTCCTCATCAGTTAACGGTGTACCATAAGTGTGTCTATACTTTAATGATAGTTATTATTGTCGTCAAAAACCTACAAGTATTTCCCATTCCACTGAAAGGCTTCCTCCTGAACACTTCAATAAAAGTGCATATGCTTGCAGTCACCTGTAAGATCACAAGGGAGGTGACAAATAGGCAAGTGTCCTAGCATTCCACTCTAATGAGTTGACAGTCTTTACATGACTGTGGTCAAATGTTTTGACCTCATCCCCACATAACACTCACTATACTTAATAAAATATGTCAACTTCATCTATTGATCTACATACGTAATCGCATAATACAATCATACCCTTACAAACATAGATTGACAGAGGAAAGGAATGTTATTAGTGATTATTCTGACCTCTAAATCTAACAAACTGTGAACAGATTATTACATACATGACCTATGATTATTCTATTGTAAACTCAACATCTATCAAACTGTGAACAGATCTGAAAATCACTGTACACATGTACATAAATTATAACTACATAAAGTACAAGCACTAACCAAAACAAATTGTTTTTATGACAAGGCATCTTCACAGCTTAGATAATGAATAATCATAATGACATAATGGTCATTCAGAAGTACATAAATTTGACAGATTCTGCCATTTCATACAATTTTTGATGTAGAAGATACTTTATTATGGCAAGATTGATATACTTGAAATATTCATCATGTTGAGACATATGACTATGACCAAAACTGTAGAAATCATCAGTAAGGAAACAAAAGAAACACATTTTAATTATAATCAATGATGAACCAGGAAGATAAATACCAGAATGCACATTTCGAGATTTTTAGGCCTTCTTGGATCCAGGACTAAACAACAGAAATGTTACAAAGCATATTCTCTTATACTATAATAAATACTATATTTAGACCATGAAAAATTTTTATACTCAGACCATTTCAATGTTTCTTCTGAGAAAACCACAGCGTTTACCAACTATACAGATGCTTCATTAATATTCAAGACTGAGTGCTACAATTTGTTATAGTTTTACTCTACATATACTAAAAGGTAATAAAGTGTTTGAGTATGTTTAGTCATCAAGTATACATGTTTACTGTCAGAGTAAAATTCTTCAACTATTATAAACTGTTACTCATACAGATGAAATATTCAAATCATTCAATAGATATTCAACCAAATGCTATACATCAATACATGTACATATACTGTAAGTGTAACAGTAGCATCAACAGTAGCTGTGCTTCAATTTCTTAAGTCATGGGCATAGCAGTTTAGTACACCATTTCAGTGCAATACTATGCTGTAATTAATTCTTTGGCGTGTCAAGTAAATTCTTGAAATCAATTGGTGGTGAATAAACTTCTCTACTTAATAATACATCTCACATTTCATATATGAATAAATCTATGCAGCCTGAATAAGCCAGCATGGGTAAATCAACAGGGGGCCAGCAGATCGACAACTGAACTAAACGTACCATTCCACATATGCATGTGTTAATCGTTATACATGCTGGTAGCATTAGTTTTGCTCACTGTAACACTACTAATAATTATTTCTGAAAGGTCCGAACAACTCTCCAGAACATAAATCTAGTAAAAATATAAACAAATGGGACGGGTGTATACGTCCTTATTACAAAGGCATTTAATGATACAAATTCAAAGCAATGCTAAGTTTCAACTTAGAAATTTCTGTTATCTTTGTATTAGATCTATTTGTTCGTTTTTGACAATGACAGATGACATTTTTTTCTGAACTTTCAAGTACTGACAGAGGAAATTCAGTAAAATATTACAATCTTACCTTGTTATTTTCGAGCGCTTCTGCAGAGTGAGCTTCTTTTGCTCCGAAACATGCTTGACATTTTAATTTGTTGAATATGTTTGGCTCGAACTTGCGACATTTCGAGGCCATGTTTGGTTTGTTTACGAAAAGTTACAACGTCCCGTCCGGACTTCAGCTCCAGACAGGTAAAAAATATTCAATACACTTTCAGGTGAATAAAATCCAAAATTCAAGCATTTTCTAATTCCTGTATGAACATATCATTTATAAACAGAAGTGTTTAATACACAAGGTATGAAATAACCATAATTTCTCCCCGGTGTTCTCGCACCTAAAATTACAATGTACTGAATGCTTACGCGTATGAATATCTTACTTACATGTGCGGAAGCAGATGTGGGTGTAAGATAACTGAAACTAGTACCATATGTACACAACTTGAAACTAGCAGTTACTGTGACTTTTACATTATAATTACATTATCATTATCATTTTATTTTTATCATCATTGTCATGATCATTACTATTTATAGAAAAGAACTTTTTGTATGTTATTAATGAGTGGCCGAAATATTCCACCGTGGGCATGATCAGCTCGCGTGTTACGTTTTTTTTTTAGTAATTACGGGTGATGGATCATAGTTATATGTTGTTACTACAAGATTCATGCTCACTAAATTTGGTAGTTGCTTAGTGAAAGGAGGGAAATGTTAGGAATACTCCTTTAGGTCGACACAGTTTGCTGAAAATGATCACCGACAGTACATTCTACCAACAAACTGTTTCTTGGTCAGTGGCGTAGCTCGGCAGTGAAAGGGGGGGGGGGGCACAACCTTCCAAAATTGAAAAGCAAAAAAAGAAAGGCGTGTTTGTGAAACACTTTGTCCCCGGAGGCAACAAAGTCCGAAAAAGCTATTTTTAGCACAAAGGTCACAGTGAAGGTCTCAAGATCATTGACCTTATCCGGTGTCAATTGAAAGGGCTTCATTAGTGGAGTATGCATGCAAAATATGAAGTCTGTCTTATACGGTTTAAAATGTTTACAACAGCCACGAGACAGGACAAAAACAATATGCCCCAGATCTTTCGATCCGTCGCATAAAAAACTTCAGTTTGATTTTATTCCAATTTCTCTCTCTCTGAATGATTAATTAAGAGACAAATTATTTACTTTTAGTGCTTTAGTGGCTACTATGGCTACTAATCAGCAACAAAACATGTTACAGTGTGGCTATTTTGTATTTCACACTTTTAAGTTAACTGGGTAGTATGCACATTAAAGGTCCGTGGCTGCTCATCATGTTACAATGTTCACACTTTAATACTTTCCAAAGAAAGCTTCACGGTGCTCGTTTTTGCTGACAAATTGTCTTGCAATTTGAATGTCAGACACGTTATCAGTCAGAGTCTCATCCGAAAGACAGAACACCGGTATGCCCCGACGGGTGTCGAACCCGGACCTCTTGGTCACAAGCCGAACAACCAGGGAATAAACTTAACGCTCGCCCACTCGCCCAAGACGAGTGAAATTTGTTGTGGACGACAAAGAAACACTTCCTACTCGCCCACGTGGCGAACGAAAAATCTGCAAGATGAATCGGCCGTTTTCTTGTTGAATTCTAATCTGAATCATCTAGACGCTTAATTCCGTCACTGAGTAAGTGGAACTAAGCGTCTAGATGTTTCAAATCCGGACATGTTCTTTTTATTAGTTAGTTAGCAGTATCTGGTTTCAGTGGCGTAGCTACCATTACGCCAAATACGCACGTCCGTACACATCATTTTGTCAAAAATATAGTATCTCATAAGAGAGAGAGGTGGTCGTTTTCCTTTCCCCAAAACCCCTGCCTTTCTTGTGCATACACATGATTTGCGCTCTCGCTACGCTCTTGGGTTTCACGTTTGTTTATATAGGTCAAAGCATAGTAATTCCATTTCCCATAAGGTCTCATGTTAAATTAACAAATTTCTTAACAGATTTACACAACATCCTGCATTTTAGCTATATACAATCTAATTTCTATTGAAACGGTCGGCTCATACCTTCACCGTTTCAATAGAAATTATATACAATCCATGTGTCAAAATGTTTGTCAGACCGTCCTCTATCAGATTTTTAACAGTTTATCATAGGTTATCCACCTTAATTTTGAGAAAATCATGCTGGAAGGGGGTCACCCCCCCCCAAATTCAAACGTAAACAACCTGTCTATCTATCTCTTTTTAGGTTATAAAATTTCTACATTAGCGAAATGAGATAAAAATTCATGATTTTACAGCAGAATCAACCTTTATTTATAGATAGATTAAATAAATTCATTCAATCACAGCTCCTGATACATTGAAAAAGTATTCCTCTCTAGTTAATTACTGTTCTTTGATCTTTGAATTATGGTTCGACAAGCCTACTTAGGAAGTTTTTTTTTTTCGCCATTAATTCCCATGAAACGAAATGTATCGCCGACAAAACGGGACGATTACTTCAAGGAGTAAAATTGGAGAGAAATTGTTGTGTAATGTAATAAAATTCAGAAAAAAATGATTAGTTTTTCTTGCAATTTTTGAATGGTTTTAGTGTGGACTCATAAAGATTGGTGTGGGCCCGTAGATTCTGAGTCTTACGAGCCCACATGGCTCGTAAAAATTTCTGTTAAGTTTATTCCATGACAACTCACCCACTGGGCTACACATGCTTATATCTTTCAGATAAGAGCAAACTATAATAACGCGACTCTATTGCATAATCTCGGACTTGTATAATATCATTCAAAACATAATAAATACTTACAATGGATGACATCACACTAATGCATAAGCTGAAAGATATTTTGTTGGCGAAACTCTCTATTGTTGCAACATGATGCGTAATCAGGATACATCAACCGCCAGCAAAACAGAAAACCTTATCCGTAATTTTGTAGTTACGGATTAGAAATCAGACATTCAAAATATAAAAGAAAATAGATTTACTTCGCATAAAATGTCTTATTTCAGTTTATCTAAACTTTTAATATTACTCTAAAAGTGGGGGACACAAACATGGTTGTACCCCCCCCCCCCCTTTGAAAAGGGTTGGGGCACGTGCCCCGCTGCCCCCCCCCCCCCTTTCTCCTACGCCCTTGTAGATGTTATTCTTTTATATCGAATGATTAATCCCAATTTAGACCAGGCCATCCTACGTCTGGGCCAAGACCATCTACAACAATAGGAAGATCGCTGGTTTATAAGATTTCACCTGATAAGTGTGGGGTGCTCCGTGTTACAAACAACTTGAAAGGCCATTCCATGTCACAGATTAAGAAATCCATGGCCAGGAAGTCACCACCACCAATTTTGCTGAGTACCTGGATCTTAACATCTGGAAAAGCCTCAGCTGGGATACTCACAGTGACTCCATTACCACCGAGATATATATCTAAAGATTAGATATATAGGTCCCTGTCATTACCAGGAAAGCAAACTCCACCATCGCCCTCTTGGGCAAAACATCAGCCGATGTCGGGCCAAGATCAAGGCACAATGCCACATCACGCTTCCGAGACCAACGGTGGAATTCGCATCATCGGTACGGAGCCCAACTAATTATAAGAAGACACAAGCAAACTCGAGGCAGTTCCAAGAAGGGCGACGAGATTTGTTACTGGCTATAACCATCGTACTAGCAGTGTCACCGTTATGTTACAACAGCTGGAATCACCGACCCTTCAACAACGACGAGAAATGGCCAAGATGGTCATACTGTACAACATTATTTACCATCTAGTTACCATTCCATCTGAACACTACCTTCATACCTTCAACCAGCTTCACTTCGAAACGGGGGAGGGGGTTGCTCAGCGATTTCTGATCCCACACACCAGGACATGCGTGTACAACTGGAGTATCCTTCTTCCCCACAACAATTCGTTTGTGGGGCCAATTTCCTGGAGGTAGGGTACAGGCCACTACCCTGGACAGCTTTTAGACCTTGCTGACCAGGACTGTCATCTTACGGTAAACTATGCATACGTTTTATCCCGTGTTTAACAACACTGTATATAGGCGTTCACCACATGCAAGGTCCGATAATACTTTTAAGGTGGTTTGAATTGGGAATTTTTTTAACAGGATGCGATTAATGGTATGTTCAGTGTATATGGATATACTTCATCAAAAACTCTCGATATAATGAACTATTCACCCGCAGCTTTACATCAACACTCCACCGGCGACCCCTTGGTGATGCATTATGACATTTATTCAAAGGCAATTTTAGATAATGATCTCTTAAATTAAGGTTTCCTAGCTTTTATATTAAAACATTTTTTTCTTTGAAAATAATATTATCGAACACATAGAAAGATTCAAGCTGGGTGATTTCATTCTTATTCGGTTTAACTGCCTGATGTACAGGGCCCATATGTACAAAACTTCGTAAACCCTACGAGTACTCGTAAGTCACTCGTAGCGTAAATTTACGAGTGACGTCATATGTACGAAGTTACGTAAACGTAACTTACGAGTGATTCTACTCGTAAATCTACGAGTGCTACAATAGCACTCGTAAGTCATTCTTATCTAAAATTATGGCGAACGAGTACAGTGGTGATTTAGTGATACGTACTTTTCCGTAATGACAAACCACTCTTTTTGCTTCCTCTCTGCTGTCAATGTGTTCGAAAGTTGTTGTTAATCATTTATAGTTTAATTTTGATGTTATGAATAAGAATTTCGACTTCCTCGGAAAAAATTTTAAAAGCTTTATTAGATAGATTTATTTTGAAAATATTTTCAAAAGAAAATTCGTAGTCCTAGATTATATATACATGTAACACGCAAAAATTCAAATAGCCTACTGGAAATGTAATATGTAGATCTCTAATTTGATATTTATTAGAGTCTAGTCTGTTTTACTTTTTAAAAATATTTGTCAGCAAGGAAAGGGGGGAGGGTTGCCTTGAGGAAGGTGTCTCACATGTATATTATTATACTAGATTGACAGAGAGGAGAGGGAGGGTTCTCTTTTTTCTATTTCGTCTTAATTCGTGATCCGCTTGACTTTATAGATGTACATGTATAGTAGCGGATTTAGAAGGGGGGCCGCCCCCCCCCCTCCTTTTGGTCACATATTTACTAGTAAAAATCCAGATTTGGCTGAGAACTTTGGCTAATACCCATTTGGGGCCCCCTTTTCGGAAATCCTGGATCCGCCACTGATGTATGTGTGGCACCAGAGCTACAGATAAGGCGGGTAAAAGCGTATTTACACATTGAAAATTGTTTAATATGCATTGGAAAAGTAAACAGGGCGTAAAAATACGCATTTACATATTGCCTAATGCATTAAATGTTCAAAGCAGTGCGTGATTGTCAACATTAAAATGTAAGTAAAACTGCCTCACATTCGGATTTATTCTGTTGTTCACCTCTTGCGAAACTAAGGCGTTCGGAACGGTTCGGGACTTTCCTAAATACTATTGTCTTTTTCTAACTTTAAATTTTTGTTATTTAAAGTGAGCACGTGCTCACTTTAAATAACAAAAATTTAAAGTTAGAAAAAGACACTTTTTACAGTAAGTTTAGCGTTGGTGCGCGAGAGTAGCAAATGTAATTACCATTCTCTACTCAGAGTTTCGTGAGCGAGAGTAAGGAGCGATAACTCTGGGTAGGGAATGTTGAAATACATTGACACCGTTAAATCGAAATTGAAAAGATGTCGTTTAGTAATCGTGACAGACTAAAAAAGAAATACGTAAATCATAAATGTATTGTATTATTTTCAAGTTTTTTATCGTGAAACTGTAGAATGAAAAATTAGATTTGGGTTATGTTTTCAAAGAACTTCGATTATCTGTGTGATAAAGCAAAATGTCTGGCCTATATCTTGCCCAGTAGCACACGTTAACTCAGCTGAATGAGACATTTAAAGACATTTATGCAAGTGAACAAGTTATGTCAACTAAATGAAGTACTATACAACAAAATAGCAGTTCAAAATTTCGAGATCTGATTCAACCGTGCCAATCAATTGCATGCATCGTTCTACATGTAAAAAAAAAAAACCAAAAAACAAAAACAAAAACAAAAATTATATTTATTGATATTCTGAGACAGATTATTCATTTTCTTGACTTAATTTGTCACCAAAAAAAAAAAAAAAAAATACCGGTTAGAATTGCATTGTAAATATATGCCATTAACAAAACACATGCTTATATAACGTAAACTTAAAAAAATAATAACAATAATAATAACATGCAAACACTTTTTTAGTTGCATAGGTCTTTATACTACTGGTTTCTATAGTAAAGTGTTTAGTCTCTCTCAGCCTCTAGTATTCAGGGGGAGAATTTCCATTTATCACTATAGAAGGATGTGTGAAGAAGTGCTGCTGTTTTTGGATTCCTGTCCAAATGATAATCTTTTATTCGTTTTTGACTTAATTTGAACTATGTAATTTTAAAGCAAAAAAGCATTTCATAAATCATACGCAAGTCCAATGACTACTGTATGTCTAGTTGGGACACGTACCTTGGTGAGGATGTGTATCAACAGAACAATATTTATCTGACAGTTCTATTGCCATCACAATAGCTGTATTCAGATTCAGCATGCTGTGTTGTAGGTGTAGAATGTGTTTAAGATGTTTCTCACTCCATATACATTGATATTTATGATCGTTATATCAGAACGTTACAAATACCTTGTAATTTATTCCTATAAGTAGAAGCCGACGTAGCTTAGTTGATAGTGCGGTTTTCGTAAGACAGAGAGCTCTGGTGTCGAATCCTACCGGAAACTCGCCGATGTCCTGTATTCTGGTGAGAGATTGAAAAACGAAATTTTCTTTGTGACAGAAGTTAAATAAAAATAACCCCCGACCCCTCATTGCTTTGGCTGGATTCGTTGCATACATCGATTTTTTTAAAGCATCAGGCAGGTGCCGTTACCTTTAAATGTGTAATGATCTTGATGTGTTGCAAATTAATAAACAAACAAACAGTGTTCATGGTAGACCTAAGATTCCGGAAGTTCTCTGACAATTAATCTAGCAGGACGAAAATGATGTAAGACGTTCAGTCTCCATTTTAAGATCGAAATGTATACATCCATGACTGTGGTATACTGTGCTTGTTACGACGTTGCAAAACTTTGTCGGACTGCATGAGCAGTCACGTGGATTTTGGTTATAGATGGAGACAGATTATTAGAAATCTTTGTATACAGATGCCATCCATTCTACTAAGCAGCGAGTATGCAAGGCCAACCTATGTTCTGAACAACCTGTGTAAAATTTTGTTTCAAACGAAATTCAAGCCGAGTTTCTAGGGCGCACTTTTTATTAATATATGTATATTTGTTATATAAATGTACATATTTCTTGGAAAGTATAACTATCTATCTTCTGTTTTAACGTGAGGGATAAATATATAAAATTATTAAAGATATGTGAAAAAGGGGGATCAAAATTACCACTTTTGGGAAAATATCCATCGACAGAGGGAGTTCCTCCTCCAGTTGGATACGCCCATGGTTGAACTCCATGGCAATTACTAACCCAAAGCATTTGACCAAATAGTAATATCCCCTCTTTGACGATTATTCAGACGATTGTACGAAAGAAGGGAGTTCCGTTGTTCTACCATAGACACAACTAACCTTTGACCTAAATTTCAATAAAATGACCTATTCATTTATATATGTCAGTAATTTCTCAAGATAAGTTCTGTAGCATCAACATACAGCCAGATTACGCGGTAACTCGACGCAACTCATACTGTCAAATCGTTACGTCACATACATCGCATGTTACTTGTCTATTTACAATACAAGTTTTTACCTTGGGTGATTATGAATATAGTCAGGTAGGGAAATGATAACGTTGAGGTTTGCTGTGCAAGTAACTTTGAATTAAAATTGGTACAAAAAGCTTTGAATTCTCGATCCCTTAAGAGGATCTGGAAATTCCATGCTTTCACTCAGGTTTTCGTTTTGACTCGAACCCCATAACCAGCTGTCAAAATAACCGTCAAAGGTGGGGGTATTTACAAAATGTCTACATGATTTCATCATTCAAAACCACTATGTCATCGATGCGATCAAGTTCTTGAATTTTCCTTGAATAAAGGGAACTTTTAAGATACTGAAACGGTAGTCATTAAAGACGTCCATCAAAGCAAACAAACTAGAGACAGGCTATCACGGACTCCTGGAAGAACAAGAGGTGGTATCGGGTGTCATGGAGGAAAAAGTATCCCCCGCTGACCGGTTAAATCTGAAACATTTCTATTGATCAAGCATGAGGCATGAAGCATGTCTGTTGATCAAGCTGTGGGACACCCTGTCAAGCTGTGAAACATATTAAAGTATTTTTCACACTCACTTAAATCACAGGCAAGCATTTTATTTTTCATTTCATTCACTTATTTGTTTTATGTTAAGGCTAACAAATGTCATGGTTGGATTAATATGAAGTTATTTTTATCTGGCGGGTTTTTCAGCTTGGTCATCTCAAAAGTGTAAGACATGGACGAGAGGTGGTGGGGGACTGGACTGAGTAGTAGGGCACATCTCCTTTCTTGAAAGTGGGAATCCACAACTGGGCTATTGCGTTGATATATCATACGCCTATATATAACCGTTCATGTCAAATGCAGAACTGACGTTTTGGTTGCAAATCGTAACATCTCCAATAAAAAAAAAAAAGAAGAAATATATCACGGTTAAAAATAGATTGATTGTTCCTGAAGTCATTTTGGGGAAACAGTGATTTTTGCCAATCAAACGTCGATCCAGTCCAGCAGTGGACGTGTTAGGATTTATAAAAAGCTGCACAGTGGCGTAGATGTGTCTAAGTATTGGATAAGCCAAATAGCAACTCTTAAGAAAAAAACTGTTTTCAACAGATTTTTGTTTGCAATTTCTATTATTTTATCATGACAAATATGTTTATGTACCCCGAGAAGTATAAAATGTGTTGATTAGAACTTTTAAAAGTAGCGTTTCTAGAAAAACGAAATGCCGAAACTATATCTGTTTGGGGTGGCTTGGATGGGCCGGTTGGCTTCTCAGTTCACAATTGTAACAACTCGTCCATTTCCGTACGCTAGTTTTGTGGAAAAAAGGCCATGTCTGTCAAATAGTGTATACATATCGAGAGAGACTGAGTCATTTTCACTGAGTTAATTTAATCTTCATCAATTTGGCCGAACCACAGGGGTGACCTTACATTGAGAAATTCCCAAGACCTAATCCATAATAGACTTTGTATTGTTTATTAAATCAGAAGCATTACAGCTTATAGATAATTACAAAGTATGCATGATGCATTATTATAAAATAATACAATAATGATTATATTAACACAAGGTCAATCACATGTTACAAACACACAAATTAAACATAAGTATAATGGTACACAATTACAAAGAATTTCTCACTGCAAAGGCTTGTTTTAAAAATTTCCCCAGGTTGCAGAGTACTTTTGTATTTGTGGAGCTCAAAAGTATTAACTTGTAGACAGAGGGTCTTCTGAAATAAAAAGGTTTCAAGAATTTCAATCTCAAATCATTATATAAAGGACATTTTAAAATAAAATGGAATTCATCCTCAATATCTGTAGTGCAAGATGGGCAGACGCGTCTCTGTAATGGAATGTTTTTGAATCGACCACTTTCAACCGCTAAACAATGTGACGAGAGACGTACTCTACAAGGGGCAGGCGTGGTGTAGTGGTTAAGCGCTTGGCTTACGGCGCCGACGATCCGGGTTCGATTCCCGGGTTGCGCCACTATGTTTAAGAGGTTGGTAACCTCCTGCTTCCATGTCGCGATATAACTGAAATATTGTTGAAAGCGACGTAAAACACCAATCAACCAACCAACCAACGTACTCTACAGATGATATTCTTATACTGATTATATATTGGTTTAGTTTAATATGGTTGTAAGGTTATATGATCAACGAGATGTCTATATATATAACATTTTGAAGAGGAGTTAATTTCTGAAATCAATGCTTGTTTATTGATGTCAATCAATCTCTCTTTTACCGAAGCTATGATATAATTGTCTTCAAGTGTATCATGGTTAATCCAGATATAATTTAGGCCATTTTCTGATAAAATATGATGAACAATGGCAACCCAGCTTTTACAGTTTGGTTTTTCAACCTCTCTAGACTAGAGAAATTCCCAAGACCTAATCCATATTAGACTAGTAATTAATACGTCCATAGACAATTACTAGTCTATTATGGATTAGGTCTTGGGAATTTCTCTAGTCTATAATGGATTAGGTCTTGGGAATTTCTCAATGTAAGGTCACCCCTGTGCCCGAACATCTGGGCACATTCCCGTAGATGTCAGTGGCGGATTTAGAGGGGGCGCCCCCTTCGCCACATATTTACAAGTAAAAATCGATATTTGACACCAAAAATGGTTAAGTAGTTTGGCTAATACACATGTGCTCCCCCGGATTCGCCACTGGATGTGGATATCATGTTTTGGTCCAGATGGTCCCATAGCTCATGGATATTTTGTTGGTCCGCATATACCCAGAGCGATGCCAACGCCGTAGGAGATCGACGTTTACCAATACAATCTGAATGTCCATCGATTCAGCCTCCTCCTCCTCCTCTAGCAGTGGTACCAGTACATAGACTTGTAAAGAAGACGTGGTCCAATAGACTGAGTAGTATATTACATGTACTTAATAAACAACGAAAAGATTTGACATTGAATTGATTGATTGATTGATTATTGTTTTACGTCACTCCACGACTAATTCACATATATGGTGAAGGCATCTGCCTGATGCATTGCATACAAATTTAGACCTTTGCAACGGACCCACTCGAAGAAATGAGGGATCTTTTACGTGCCACGCCTACCGTGAAACGGGACCTCGGTTTTCAGTACTGAAAGTAGTGCGTATCGGTGTAGTATTGTCCAATAATGTAGACATCTCGGCCCTTTATGATATATATATTTTTAAAATGCGTAAAAAAATAAAAAAAAAAAAAAATAAATAAAAAAATAAATAAAAAAATAAAGGGCCGAAAAGTCGTTATTGCAGGCCGAAAGGTCACCTATGGTGGGCCGAAGTTGCAAAAGGCCGAAGTGGGAGAAGGACGAAGTGACTTGGGGCCGAAGTGGAAAAAGGCCGAAGTGACTGGCATCCTAAATTTCTATCCAATGCAGCAGGCAAATGCCATATACGTGAAATAATCATGGACTGAATCAATCAATGAATTGAATTCATGTATTTCATTAAAGTTCTTTTCATATACAATCAAGCGTGATGTGCAAAGGAGTTGTTGGTTTTGTGCGAATCGCATTTGGCGGGGAATGATAATAATACGAATATGCTCGATATTAAGATCGTTTAAGCGTTTATATTTTAGATTGCCATATTACAGTAATAGTAAAAGAAAAGTAGAATCGTCGTTTAACATCGATCGTAACGTCGTAGAAATGGCTGAGTTTTCAGCTGGCAATAATAAGCACGATTTTAATCTTAAAGAGTATCCATTTAAAACTAGATCAGTGCCGAGACTTTCTGTCAACGACCCTGAAACAAATAGACGTATATCACAGGGAGTAAGCGCACACATTTCTTCGTTATTCGTCAGTTTATATTCTAGAACAAAATCGGTTTCTGCTATTCAGCTATTTACTTAATGTCATTGTAGTATATCCCCAGCCAGAATGATCAGAGGCATAGAGTGTTTTGTCTGTCTTTCGTTAAATTGAACAAAGTTGTTAATTTGTTCTGTGGAGATAAGGACATAAGGGTTTGACAATTCATACTTTTTTTCCTACTTTCAGTTTTAGGTTGAGACATTTGCTTAGTCACTACTTACTTAGTGCATGAGCTGGCATAGCACACTTAGATGCTTGGCTTGTGATCGAATGGTACTAGGTTCAAGTCCTGCCAGGTGATATATCAGTGTCATTTTTCTCTTATTATATGATAATCAATAGACAATCTTCATATTTTTTACATGATATAAGTGGCTAAAGACCCGACGGGGTTTTCATTTTGATGTAAAGAACTAGATAGTGACATCACAAGTTCAGCAATGACGTCAAAATAAAAATCCCGGCAAAGAGTTGCATGTCGGGTCTTGGGCCGCTTATATCATGTCAGATATAAAGATTGTCTATTGAGGTCTGGTGATCCCTACGGTTAATTCTGCGCTGCACATTTTGTGATATTGCAATCACTGGTGCACGTTTTTGAGGCCGGTTCTGTTTTATTCCCGATTATGTACAATCAAAGAAAATAGACTCAGCCTCAGGTAAGAAGGCCTAATGAAGAAGAAAAACAGTAGGTTGAGCATGATCGTTTAGTTTACAATACACAGAAACAATATTGTTTGTTCAATTGGCCCTGAGCCAACTATAGTGTGATTCAGTTTTTTTCATAGAAATTCACTTCACGTCAATTTTGTCCAAAATTATAGTCTGTTTCATTTTTATATACACTGTATACTTGATAGCGTCGAATTAGCCGACATAGTTGACATTCAGGTAAGGCATGGGTAAGTTGACATTATTTATGTTTTTTCTTATTTATACATCTGGATAACAAATAAAAATTGTATCACCGTATAGAGTAAAGATCAGTCAAAAAGTGTTGAATGTTATTTTGCTGGATCTTTTTTTTTTAAATTGAGTTAACATAGGCAAGTGTGTTTAGGGGCGCAGAATAGGCCGACAGCATAGTACATGTAGCAAAAAAAAAATCCCTCACAGTTTCAGGTGGGTCTTTTGCATAAGTATGTGAATTTCATCAGGCAAATGCTGTCACCATATATTAAGTGCAATAATCTTGGTATCATGTACAACGATAGGCAAACAATGAAGACTTTCCCATTGGTACAAAAGTATTGGCACAGTGACCCTATTTGGCTTAGTTTTCAAATAATTTGATTTTTTAGCTACTTTTCTAAAGGCTAAACACTGTGAAACAACGGAAATCAAATTTTCCTGGCCTATCATGTTTGCTTACACCCAAATTATAATATCGTAACTACAATAAATAAAATCACTTAAATTGGAAACCCCCAAAATAAAGAATTTTACATTATTAGACACCATTTTTGACTGGTTAGAGTTAGGGCTTTGATAATATATCCATGTGATAAGACTTTTCCATTGGTATGTAGTGACCATGACCTTTGACTTTTTACATGCTTGTTTTAGACAGCGGCACTGTCTATGTCTGTCTCTGTATATTATTATAAATGTCTCTCCTATTACTTCAAAGCCGGCGTGGCCTAGTGGTATCGCGTCGGACTCCTGATTGGGAGGCCGGGGTTCGAGTCCCGCTCTGGTCATGCCGGTGTCCTGTCTTTTGGACGAGGCAGTAAAAACCGAGGCCCTGTGTCGTGGTATGCATGGCACGTTAAAGATCCCTCACTGCTTAGGGTGGGTTCGTTGCAAAGGTCAAAATTTGTATGCCCCGCATCAGGCAGATGCCGTCAACATATACATGAAATATTCGTGGTGTGATGTAAAACAAAAATCAGTCAATCAATCAACCTATTACTTCTATACATACTTCATAAGAATAAGTTCTCACTTAAATGTTCAGTGTCAAATGGTGTTGAGTCATGGTCTAAATCCAAGGTGAAGGTTTCTATGGATTTAGGTAAATTTTATTGGTCTAGCTTACAATTTTTGCCTCCTACATGCTTTAATGGACAAAAATTCTTGCATGATAGGAATGATCCAGATAGGAAGGAAAGTGTGTCATGACCTTGATGCAACATAATACTTCCAAGGTCAAGGTCACTGTGAGCCTTGATTAGATTTCTTGTCTGGCTCGTCTTTTGACATACCTAAAAGGTATTTTAAAAAATGTAAATTGATGCTTGAACATTGTCTATCTAGCTGCCTTCTGTTAATACTTTATCTGGCTCAGGGTTCCTAGATGTTTCAGATTAATTAGTTTAAATATGTTTTACAAATATTTCTCCTATAAGAGCTATGTGCTGTGACATTTTAATTAATAGCATTATTATTCTTTTGTGCTATAACATACTGATTCAAAAATTTTTGTGTGATTTTCTAACAAGAGAACACAGATCTGCTTTCTTTTTGTTTTGTGACCTGAAATAATGAGAGTTACTGCCCTTAGTAGAAAGTTTCTGTTCAGAAATTAAGCTTTGGACCAAGTAGTATCCTTATTGGCTACAGTGTTGTGCTGGAACCTACTGTCAGGTCTGGGTTCAAGTTCTGTTCCCTTCAAGAAAACAAAACAGAAAATAAGATAATATTTTCATTTTCATTTTGAAAAATATTTCCCTCACGGCCCCATAAGGCACTGATCTTTTAAGATTATTTAAGTGATCACATAACTAGAGCTTTTTATGCTCCCCAAACATTTTGAAGGGGTATATAGTGGTTGAAGTGTTCATCCCTCTATTCGTCTGAGCTCATTTCTCTTAAACGTTAACCAGAGTTTCATCATATTTCACACAAATGTTCCTTTGTGTGAAACTTATTCCCTTTGCAGTGTGGAGCTCATAAAAAAGTTACCGCGGAGGGTTTGACTTAAGTGTTATTATACCCTTTTTCCTGATGTTATGTGACTGTGACACTTTCTATACAGTGTTTATTCACATTCATGTATATATACAGTGCTGAATTATATTGTTTCGTCTGTATGTCAGGGCATTCACGGTGGGTGTGGCTAGCCAAACAGGAGACACTCACTCCTCCCGGGCACCTGGTCTCACCTTTGAATTTCAGGGGTCCGTGAATGTCCACTATGATACATTGTTGTTAGTGCCATAGTCATGTGACAGCAGTTATTTTCGTATTTTACATATTGAGACAGACTTTAGGACAAAGGTCGATCAAGGTCATTTCTGTAAGGTCAAGGTTATTTAGTACATATCCCTATAATATATTGGGAAAGACCTCATATCTTTTAAACTGTTCATCAGAGTTGCATTGTATTTCACACAAATGTTCCTTGGGACAAGAACATTTGGACAAAAGTCATTCAAGATCATTTTTGGAAATTCAAGGTCACTCAGCTCAAATCCTTACAATATTGGGAAAAGCCTAATATGTTTTAAACCATTCATGAGAATTAAACCTTTTTTCACACAAATATTTCTTTTTACAAGAACTGTTGAACAAAAGTCACACAAAGTCATTTTTGCAAGGTTAATGTCACTAAAATCATACTCCTTGTATACTGGGAAAGGCTTTTATTCCAATATATTTCATTGAATTTTATACTTCTCACAGATGTTCCTAGGGACAGATGTTTCTTGAGCCATAGACTTTAAGAGGGACTTTAGGACGATGCTCACTCAAGGTCACAACCTTAAATATAGGAAAAGGCCTAAATTTCAGGAATTTACGGACATTTCACAATAATATCTTCAGAGAAATTGTCATTGGTGAGATGCTGTTCGGGGAACATCCATCAATTTTACATCCATCAGTTTTACTGATATTTTTGTTTTCATCTGTTTTTATAGCCACAATTTGGCAGTGTTCCATGTTTTTTTCCCCCTAATTTACATCAGAAATTCCAAACCTGACATGTACATGCATGCAATAAATGTGTTGTATTGATTGATTGATTATTGTTTTACGTCACTTCACGATTATTTCACGTATATGGTGACGGCATCTGCCAGATGCATTGCATACAAATTAGACCTTTGCAATGGACCGAACTGAAGCAGTGGAAGGATCTTTTATGTGCCATGCCTTCCGTGACTCGGAAGCTCAGTTTTTACTGTCTCATCCGAAAGACAGAACACTGGTGTGTCCAGGGCAGGAGTCGAACCTGGGACTTCTCGATCACGAGCCGAGCACCTTATCCACAAGGCCACACCAGCTTAAATGTGTTGTAAAACAGATAAAAATAATAAAAGCAAGTTATAGGAAGATTGCTCCTTAGCAGTTGCTTTACCAACAATTCTAAAATTTTATGCCCCCTGAATTGTAGATCAAAGGAGCATATAGCGTTTGGGTTGTCTGTCTGTCTATCCGTCTGTCATTCCGTCCATTCTGTCCCACTTTAAATAAAAGAAGCATAACATTGTAAATGTAGGTGATAGGGCTTTCATATTTCACATGTGTATTTCTTGTGGAAAGATAATATTTGACCTTCTGACCTTGACCTTGGAATTTGCCGTATTTATAAGGAAAAAACCTAATGCTATAACATTTGAATGCTAAATGACAGAGCTTTAATATCTCACCTGTGCATATCTTGCAGGAATAACTTTCTACTAGAACAACAAATTTTGACCTTGTGACCTTGCCCTTGGAATTTGTCCTAAATTCAGAGTTCTCGAAATCCTTAGATCCTACCGGCATAACCGATGAAAATTGAGAATGTGTGACATGTTTGCACACTAAGTCAGTTATTGTGACCTGTAAACTCTCAAAGTGCAAAATGCGCCTTCGCAGTTCTGATCCTGATAAAATCTTGCCGAAATCTTACTTTGTTAAATGTCTGGAAACTCCTCACATCAAACTGAATGTTTCAAATATATGTATGACCCCGAAGACAAGAACGATGGCTTCATGACCCATAAAATTTGTCAAAGGCACAGTTTCAGTCTGAGATGGAAGTGGAAGAAACAGATCAAGAAATTGAAGTTTGAGTAGTTGCCCAGGAGCAGAATACTGTGGAAAATGCAAATGAACATAAAGTGGTGCCACTGATCAAAGACCTTTGAATAATGCGAAGGAAGATGAAAGTGAAAGAGAGTATGAGAGAATGAATCTGAGAGTGAATGCGAGCAATCTGAGGAAGAAAATAGCAAGTTGATTTAGAGAATAATACGAGAGATGGAGACGGAAATTGAATAGAATTGAATAAATTCGATTTTTCTTGTCAGGATTGGGTTCATAGTACCATAAATGATAAATTAGGGCTGCTCCTGACTATGAATCACAATTTTTACACTGAAAATTTTTCGTTCTGACAAGTTTTTGTCCGGAGTGACAAGTTTGTGTCCAGTGTCAGTCCAAATGACTGACACTCAAAAAAAAAAAGATTTGAGAACTCTGGAAAAAAATAGTTCATGCTTTAACTTTTGAATCAAACATATAGCACTTTAACATTTCCCATGTGTATTCCTTGTGACAAGACCTTTTCCTCGGCACCATAACTTTTGACCTCTTGACCTTTACCATGACCTTTTGACTTACATTTCAAAAACTTAAACATGGTTATAAATTTTGAATCGTAGGATTTAAGGCTATCATATTTCACATGTGTATTCCTTGTGACAAGACTTTTCCGTCGTTACAGTAATTTTTGACCTAGAGAACTTTACTGCAGTCTTCGAAATAAACTTTTTTTCAGTACAAACCCAATTTGCAGGTAACAGACAGAATTAAGAAGCCTGAACAGATTTTCACAAGCCCAAAGTTTTTTTTTCATTCTATTTTTTTGTCAAAACAGAAATTTCACAAATTTTATTACAATTCAGATTTTTTTTTGATTTCTCTCTCAGTCATCTCCACGTGCAATAGATTTTGTACAAAACAGATTAATATTATAACCACACGGTCTGTCTACTATCACACCAATGTTATCGGAATTTCCTCTGTCATATAATTTCTTATCGTTTTTTTACCCTTTTTGTACTCAGTTAATTAGTTGATGGTGGTCTTTTAATTGATTTTCGTCGAGGATCAGTCCTTCTTTATATTTCAATAAAGGACTCATACTTCAATAATTTCCAGATAATAAGGAAATGTTTTACAAGTCCCATGGACATAAAAGCGTAAGGGCGTAAGAGGTAGGGCTTTTATATTTCACATGCATATTCCGTGTGACAAGACCTCTCTGTCAGAACAATAAATTTTTACCTTGTGACCTTGACCTTTGACCGACATTTAGATAACTTTGACATCGGTTATAACTTACGAATCGTTAGAGGCTACCATAATTCACATATGTATTCCCATGGGATGGGGTGTAATCAAGACATAGGACATTGCCAAATTTGCCTTATTTAGATTTTATTGCTGCCAGGGGCATTCATGTTTGACAAACACATCTTGTATTTGTTTCCAATTTGTACAAATATCATAATTTATTATAAAAATTTCCATATTTGACCAAAATGCCTTGATTTTCCTAATTCTAGTTCCATGTTCCCAAAAATGTGGAAAAAACTGTTCATTGTCTGTACACTTTATTTTTAGCTTCCAGTAGTGATTACAGACTCAAACCTGGTGGCTTCTGCTCTGCATTGGAACTTGGATTATTTACAAGAAAACATTGGAGATGGAAAATTCACTGTGTATAAATCCTCTGATACCAAATTTAAATACTTTGATGAAAAAAAAAGTGGTAGTGTGAGAAACTTTAGAAAACCAATGGAGTCATCAGAAATGAAATTTCAAGAATTTGTACAAAAGTTGCAAGCAGCAAAACCTGGGAAAGAAAGGTATAAAATTTGTGTTAAGGTTTTTTTAACAGTGGAAAATTTTCTTGGATTGTACCATTAAGATTTGAATATTCATGATTAAGTATTTTTAAATGTAGTGTTTAAAAGAATGTAGGTTACAATGCAGTGTTGAAAAGATATGTCCATAAAACATTGATTATTGAAGTAAATATGACACTCAGAATTATGTCTCATGGATCCTTGACCTAAGAAGATTCAACGTGTTGTTTTACATTTATGAAAATAAGTGTTAAAGAATGATATTGTTATATACATGCTTTGTGCCCATCATATTTCATCATGATGACTTTGTACGCCAAGAATTTAATTCATATTCCGTCTCTTAGATCCTTTACTTGTGAAGATAGAAAGCAAAGAAAGCAAAGAATTACGGGTGAATTATGGGTTATTGTTGGGAAAATGCACAAAATAAAACAAACAACTTGACACAAAAATTTGTTTTGCACCTTGCAGTACAAAATTAAATAT
Organism: Pteria penguin; assembly: GCA_035048485.1. Taxonomy (NCBI): domain Eukaryota; kingdom Metazoa; phylum Mollusca; class Bivalvia; order Pterioida; family Pteriidae; genus Pteria; species Pteria penguin. Next base: position 42,325,273 of record CM068580.1, on the reverse strand, counting down.
ATTTTATTCGAAACAATTAATCTTTTGTATCATTGCAGAATATATCTTCAACAAACTTTAAACGAAAGTGTTGGCAAGAAAATTGTGGTTGACTTCTTAAGTTTTAATTGGAACTGGGTCACAGATCAACAGCGAAGGAATAAATTTGGTCCTCTTACATCCAATTTATTACTTATTGGAATGGAAGGTGAACATAATTTTATGAAAAAAATATGAAATTGTGTGTAGCGGTATACAAAATATTTCAGCATGTCATTGAATAATAGGAAAATGTTTAGTTTATTAGATTTCAATGGCCTTAATTCATATCCTGGAAAATTGATAGATTATTTATTGTGAAACATGTATATATGTATATGAATTCAGAAAGAATTAAGAAAGAGTGTCTCATTGATTTCTATTTCAGGAAATATTACTCCAGCTCATTATGATGAACAAGAAAACTTCTTTGCCCAGATTGCGAGCTACAAGCGTTTTCTGCTGTTTGCTCCGGACCAGTTTCCATGTCTTTATCCCTATCCAACATTTCATCCTTGTGACAGACAGAGCCAAGTGGATTTTGATAACCCCAATTATGAGTTGTATCCCAAATTCAAGGACTTGTCAGGTTATGAAACGGTGGTAGGACCAGGAGATGTACTGTATCTTCCTATGTATTGGTGAGCTATTTCTGTTTAGTAAAGTTGTATACTCTATAATTCGGTATAATTTCAAAATTAAAGCATGTAAAACAAAAACTGTATTTTTCTTGTTTGGCTGAAGTTATTAACTTTGCATTGATAACATTTTTTGTTGCTGCAAACCCTCGGAGATATCAAAATAAATAGAAAATATTTCGTAAATGAAGCGGGTATTCCGGGTATTCCATAGACACAACCATTTCCAAGGACCCTTTTATTAATATGTTTTAGACTTATATTTATAATTAAAGCAATTTAGAATAAATTTACCTATAATATGCACTGTACTAGCGAACATAGGGTATACAGCTTTAAGTATTTTGTTTGAACAGAAAAAACTCAAAATATTTAAGTTTAAAACTCTGATTTATTTAGGACATTAATGAGCTGAACTTACTCTTTCAATATATGTTTATCATCTATAGTCTTCATAATTTGCTCTTGTCTTCCTCTTAATGATCTTACACATTTTGACACTTGTATTGCTTGAATTATCAAGGTCAAATGAATATCCACAAAGGTATCTTGTTTGTGCAGTAGTGATGTTTCATTGGTTGTTTTCATGTTTTACACTTAAATAATGGACAAAGGTGTTTAGCTGAGGAAAAAGCGCGGCTTTAGTCTTTAGATAGTTTCATTGAAGATTACGGAAACAAGAAAAAAAAAATAATAAGGAATAGTTTGATGAACACAAGTTGAGTAATTTAATTGTTTCTCTTGTATTATTTGGACAGGTGGCATCAGGTGGAGTCTGTACCTAATCATGGCCACACCGTCTCTGTTACATTCTGGTATAAAGTAAGTATTCAGTATCAAACATTCATTGCTATACTGTTGATACCTACAGAGATATTATTTAGATCTTTATTTTATTCTCTGAAGTGATCTTTTATTTTCATAAAAGCTGGATAACTGGTACATGTAGGAAAGCTTCTTATGAACATTATTTTAATTGTGGTATGTAATGATAAATTAAAGGCTTTATTTGTATTCTTGTGAATTCTAATGTTACTGACCTCTAGTCATTGGCAATATGTTTTTGAGAGTTCAAATGAGGGATCGTGAGATGCAATTTTAACCATGCCCATTACATAGTTTCATTGTGATGTCACAGTTAAAATCATGTTTGACAGGCCATTTATTTATGATGCCATAATGAAAAAGTGTGCCAAATGGTGTGATGTCAGGCATTTGATGATCAGTCACTTGATCTGAAACTTTATTTATTCATACAGTGCTGGTAAAAGACCATTGTCACTGGGTACCAGTTGTCACTACACAGTATTTGGTCTGGATTTTTCTTTATCAAAAGACAATAATTAGTATACCTCTTTCTTGAACAACCATTTAATATTATTGTTAGCCTGATGCATAAACATTGATTTCTGACACCCATAAACCATTATGATCATAAATGAGGTGAACTTTGAAAAATAATGCCTTTAGAAGTTTGCAATTGTAAGAACGTACAGTAAGAATATGTCACAAAATATATAAAAACTTATATCATTGGAAAGTTATCATGCTTGAACTCTAGTTTGCCAAAATATGAAAGCTTGTATGGAAAAGAAAGATTGATACATTTTAAATTGAAACTGGTAATAAATGGTCTTTGAGTGTAGAATTTCATTCTAATTTGATGTGTTTATCACCATAAATAAAATTTCATCAGATAGAATGTAAATTTGGTTTAATTGTATACTCTTGTGAAATTTTAATCATCTGAAATATTCCTGAAAAACCTCAAAATGTAAATTATAGCTTACCAGGACTGAAGGCTCAAAAACTAGTTGAAATTTCATAGCATGTACCAGTTTCTGTAAGAAACATTGATATAAAAGATTAGTTCTTCTGTACATTTGATAAGATTTTATTTCATAAAAGGCTGGCCCTAATGAGAGTATAGAATATCCATTGAAACCACAACAGAAGGTTGCTATGATGAGAAACATTGAAAAAATGATTCACCAAGCTTTGAATAACGCAGAAGAGGTAAGCACTGATATAGACGATTTGATTACAGTATCTCTGAGCTAGAATTCTTCATATATTGTATTACATGCTTTTCTATAAAGAGTTTTTAAACCATTATTTACCTAAGACATACGATATATTTTATGTGTCTTGAAATTTAGTTTAAAAAGGGTCTTACATTAACAGATAGTTTCCCTGTTGATCTGATATGATATTTTTTCTTTACGAAATCCATTATCAGTGATATTTATTTGTAAGGGGGAGGAGTTTAGGAAAGCTCTTAGATATTTTCATGAAATAGACAGTTTTTCTTGGTGAAAAGTATATATATGAAATATTGGAATTATATATATATATATGCTTATGGTATGAAAAGTGGAGTTGTAGTTCCTATTGATATGTTTCAATATTGCTCCAGTTCAGTAATTAATATTGTTTAATATTGTATGTGGAAATCATTCTTAACAAATGCAATATTGTCGTAACAGTTCCAGTTGGAGCAGGAGGCATGGATCTAAGCTAATGCTTCTCCTTTCCCACAGTTAGGATGGGGATTGTGGGACAACATTGTGGGATAACAATTGTTGTAATAAGGAACAAAAACATTGATGAATTTCCATAGTAAAATAAAGATAGATAAAAAGATTATTCAAGGTTTTGAACCCCTACCATAAGAATGATGGCCACCTTTCCTCATTTGCACCTCAGACATGAGGCTATTTTATTTAGGTCTGACGTGTTGAAGAAAAGTATTTTAAATATTATTTCTGTATAATTGTTGAAAATCAGAATTTTTGACCGGATTGCAAAGCAATTCTGGTCTATGAATTGGCAAAATCCGTGTCCGTCCGTCTGCACAGCGTCAACATTTTGCGTTTAGCTTAGTTTCTTTCATACCTAAAAGGTACTTGTCAAACTTGGTACGTTTATAGACTATAATGTTCTATCCAACCAATACAAAAATTTAGTGACCTTGACCTTGACTTTACGCTTCAGTGAACACACACTGTTTTTTGCCTTTAGGGTGACCACTTGCATACATGTATTGTTAATGTTAATGTAAAGCAATTCCGGTCTATAAATTGGAAAAATCTGTCTGTCCGTCCGTCTGTCGTACTGTCTGTCCATCTATCTGCATGGCGTCAACATTTTGCGTTTAGCATTTGCATTTAGCTTGGTTTCTTTGATACCCTAAAGGGTACTTATGTCAAAGTTAGTAGGTTTGTAGATACTTAAATGTTCTATCCAACCAATACGAAAATTTAGTGACCTTGACCTTGACTTTACGCTTCAGTGAACACACACTGTGTTTTGCCTTTAGGGTGACCACTTGCATACATGTATTGTTAATGTTAATGCAAAGCAATTCCGGTCTATAAATTGGCGAAATCCATCCGTCCGTCTGTCTGTCTGTCCGTCTGTCTGGTATTTAGCATTTGCAATCTGGTCATACCGTCCTTGACGGTTTCTTGTTCTAAAATAAAATGAGTGCCTTCTTTGAACAAAATCATGTTTTTGACCATCAACAACCAAAATTTATCTCTCATTTCTGGAAAATAAAATTTTATTCCTAACTGCAACTCTTGTAAGAAAGTTTCAATAGGAATTGCAGTTCCTTCTTTTAAATTTTATATTAAAATGTTATTATTTACAGGTGCCAGAATTCATGCAGAATATGGTGCTGGGGAGGTACACGGTCTGATGGTCTAAATCCTTTGAAAGGTCAACAGAGTATTGGACTGACAAAACTGTCGTCTGTTTTTATACAAGCATAATATTCTCTAAATACATGTAGAATGTTCAGGTAGCCAAAGCTCATTTTTGTATTATTAGATAAATCTTCATCTGTATAAAGTAAAAGGTTGATTTTTACATTTATATAGGGTTAACGTAACAAAATAAACCTAGGCCTCCAAGGGTGTCACAATAGCTAGATATGATATGATACAAAAGTTGCTGAAAGAATTTGCATGTGCAGGACTTGGCGTCTCATATACAGTATTTATTCAGATTTGTTCAATTGCTTGTCATCAGCTTACGTTTGATACACTCCAAAATACTTAAAAATCAAGGACACCCACAATTTCAATCAAAAGCATGATACATAAAAATTTGTGAAAGTTTTACTCTGGCCGGCATTGTTGCTTAACGGTGTTTGGGTTTAAACTGTAGTGGAACAGAATTCTGATTTGTCTGTTAGGGGTAAGTGCCCTTAACTGATATTGTAACAACTACAGCACAATGATCAGGGGCCAGTTGTTAGAAATATTAACCACTGGTAAAACTAACCAATGGTTAAATTTCATCTAACTATATCTTTGAAATGAGAATACTGTAAGTCATAGTCTGTGTATTGATTTGTAGCATATGAAACAAACTTTGTAAAGTAATTTAGATTTTTTTACAGATATCTTATTAATTAAATGGATTGCCTCTCAAACTTTAATCACTGCTTAGCTTAACCAATGGTTAAATTTTCGAACAATTGGTCCAAGTAGGTTAATTCTATCATGATATTTAATTTTAATCCTGTCAAAATCTCTATCATTTTCTGACAGAGTCATTTAATAATCTTGAAACCATCATTTATATGTGTTTGGTATTGGTTTGTATGGTAGATGAGACAGTAAATAGAAATTGCTTTACCAGTTTTTGAACAGAGATATGCCAGTTTTGGTGTTTTGCTAAGTAGTGAGAATTTTCTGTTTTAGTAGGTTTACATAGTGATATGTCTTTGCTTTAAAGTTTACCCTTGTACCATTGTGAACCAGATATCAACTTTTATATGTTTCAGATAACATTGCATTATTAGGTTATTCATTTAGTTTGTCATATATATAGTGTATTTTACAGAGCTTAAAGTATAATCACCCCAAACCAAAACTCATCCATGTACATGCACTTAATGTAGAGAATTTTTACTGTGCAGTTCCAAGAAAAGCCCAAGATTTCTATAAAATAAGTTCCATTTTAATCCTAAATTTGCAAGTCTCATTCAATGTGAAAATGAAGTCCTGGTGTTATCTGACCACTTGTTAATTTGCATTTCTACGGAATGGCTGTTACATGACATCAATTAGATAGTGAAGTTGAAACAATCATTTAAAGTTTGGAGGATTTTGGAACTTTTTCAAGAACTGTGTAGTAATTACTTGCATTTGTCATTGATTTACATGAGACATTTTATAACACATTTACAATTTTATAAATAATATGATTATATTTTATCCAAATCTAAACTTAAGTTTTAGGCTTGTCAACATGTAAAGGAAGTCTAATTCTTACTGACCATGAACTTGAAAAGTATTTGTTATGTGACATGTTTTCTTGTTATTTTCCTGCCAATGTATTAGATGTATTGTAAAGATATTCAAGTTAAAATTTGAATCATGCCAAGATGAAATTTTTATGCCCTTGGATCGATACATCGGGGGCATATTGTTTTTGTCCTGTCTGTCTGTTTGTTTGTTTGTCTGTTGTCAACATTAACCTTGGTCATAACTTTTGAACCGTGAGGGATAGAAACTTCATATTTGATATATGTACTGAACAAATGAAGCCTTTCAGATAACACCAAGGTTGATGACCTTTTGACCTTGACAATAACCTTCATGCTAAAGCCTAAAAATAACTTTTGGATTGTTGCTGCCGGGGCATTACTGTTTCACAAACACAGCTTGTTTTTACTGTTTCATTGTTTCAGTCATTGTTAACATACTTTAGACCAATTGCATACTGTAAATCATCATTGTAGATTTGCAACAATGCCATTTTCTTCTTTGTGAAAAAAGATTTAACATCATCCTTCTTATGCAGTAGTATCAGTGTTTTCAGTGCAGATGCAATTCTTTAGTTTTTTTTTACCACTAAAACATAATACATGTATTGTGAACAGAAAATCCCAAGTTTATAATATTATGTATTGAACAGAGCTAGGAACCAGAAGATTTACATATATTACATGTGTATTGTAGCTGCATAATATGGTCACACTTCTAGCAAATTATGGGCAGGTTTGATGTAATGATTAAGTGCTTGGCTTGTGATGCACATGATTTGATTTCAATTTCCAAATTGTGTCGCTACGTTTAAGAAGTTGGTCACCTCCTGCTTCCATGTTGTGATATAATCGAAAAGTTGAAAACGATATAAAACACCAATCAACCAACTTTAGCAAATCTTAATTCTGTTTTCGTACAATTTTATAGAATTTAATTCTTCATATATATTGTTCACTACAGATCTTAGTATTTATGTTGTGCCCAATTTAATCATTAGATAGTTTTGCAATGTATTATTCCTTTATTTTATGACTTCATTGTTTGTACATAATGTTTTTCTGTGATAATTTAAGATAAAAAGTGAAATATATTTGATTTTTCTTTTTAAGGAGGCCAAAGTTGCCTGTAGTCTATGTAGACCAAAATACACCAGGGAGACATATTCCTTAATAAATACAGGAAGGAAAACAAAATTTATGCATTATGCAATGTATTCATAGGACACAGAAATACCTAAGCAATGAGAATCTTATAGACCTTTTCGATGTTGTTGTGGGACTAACATTTTGGTTGGCAAAATGATAACTGTTCCTGCAACATGACGTCAGAGACAATCAAGTTTTTATTATGACTTCAAAATTTTCATGAGAAACATTATCATTTGCCAACCAAAATGTTAGTCCTGCAGTAACATTGAAAAGGTCTATACTTAGCTTTATGGAAAACGAAGCCAGTTTGTCATATGCAAATTCCATGATCTTGGATAATTATTATTATGATTACCGAGAAGGGGAGGGGTGTGTGTTTCAATAGTATTGTGCGGCAGGCATTTTCACAAAGAATCAAGTTTTTCTATAGATTTTTTTTTTATAAAGACTCCTTAATGATTTAAGTATTTATTTTGTACATACGTAAAAGAAATTACGCTCAATTCTTTGTGAAATTGCCGGCTGGGCTTTAAACCTGAGCACCTAGGTTTTTTTTCCAGCCGTTGGGTCAGATTTTTCTTAGGCAATTCATTATTTTCTTGTCTTCCAATTTCATCTTCGTATGAGACATTACAAACTGAGGGCCATTGTCAAGGTATGTGTTGGCACGAGAAAGATCCCTCGCTGCTTCTGGTGGGTCCCTGCCAAAGGATGTCCATAAAGCATTGTATCAGGCGGGTGCCACACTACCGTACAAGTATATTTCTGTTAATTATATATGGCAATGCCCATGATGCATGTCCTCATTGATATTGCTGCCACTTTATTAATATATCAGATTTGTACGCTGGCAGTTGGATAAATTCTTCCTGTCTCATATTTAACATAATTGTAAATAGCAACTAATGTCCCAACCAACCCGTTACTTGTGCACACTATGGTACTGTTCATGGAATATGAATGCAAGTGTTCTCTGTATACATTCTCTGTATACATTGAAAGAAATGGAAATGTTAATATTCAGTAATAACTGCAGTGAGGAATGTTGGTATAGGTAATAACTGCAGTGGGAAATGTTGCTATAGGCAGTAGTCGGGTACTATGTAAATTACTGGTACATAAAATGCGAGACATAGATATGCTACTTAATAAGTGCAAGGGAAGGGCTTTTAGTCAGTATAATGCATTTCGATAGTTAAGAAATGAATGTCTTATTGTTAATGTTCATCGAAAATGAAGCCAGCATGTCACACGTAAGTTCTAAAGAACTGCTTCAGAAGCAAGCATGTCGCATGCAAATTCCATAAACCATGAAGTGGTTCTTGGAGAATTTGCACACGACAAGCTGGCTTCATTTTTTCATGAACACTATCAATAAGACATTCATTCCTTACATTTCCATTATAAAGTATTTTGCAAATATTTCCTGATCTACAAATTGATATTTCATTCCTTAAATACTTTCATTCCTAAAATAACTCTGATTTGCAAGATGTTAAATTCTCTTAACCAGGTAACCTCATTGCCACATCTTTGCAAACCAAGGCTCCGTTTCATTCTACTGCATAGTGCAGTAGAACAAAATGGAACCTTGGCTTGCAAAGATGCATTGTCAATTCTTCATGTATTAGCTCAGACCATTGATTATGTGTATGTGCCATAGCAGCATTCGTGGAAAATAAACTCCACCATCCTCTGCATAGTTCGTTTAGATAAATATGTCGAAAATGGCAATGTATGTTACTGAATATTCTAGTCTGCACTATATTTTTAGCATACCTAATTGAAATGGTGTCTGTGCAACTCATTTCTTGGAGAATTTGTTTAAATACATTATTGTTCCTCTTGGTCTGAGAATGTGTCGTGACCTTGAGCCTAGGTAATGTCTTCAAGGCTTATATCATGATAATCTGTGGTATTTTGGATATAACTCTGTTCTTTTGAGTTACAATATCAAAGTATGTTTCACACTGTTAATTCAAGGTCATTCCTTTGAGATCAGGTTAGAGTAAAGATTTATACTAAGTTGTAAAGACTGTTGTTGTCTATGGCCTAAAGAAAGACCCAAAGGTAATTTCTTGTCAAAGTAAGTTATGAAGAGTGTGAAGTCACCTCTGACTGACTTTTTTCATATTTATGAGGATGCAGTAGTGGTTAGTGTACTGCAGTGGAGAATCCTAAAGATGTCCACAAATCTTCACCAGGTACAATGACAGATTTAACAACTTCCCTTAATTATGGGTCGAACCCAGACTTAACCAAAGTTAGAGACTACAGCAAGTAATGCTGCTGGCTCATTCTACTGTTGAGGTTCTAAATTGGCACATGTTTCATGTTTGTCCCAGCATCTCTAAATTTTCATGTATTTTCTAAGTAATGCTTACAGAATGCTTATTTTCTTTCATAAAGCTTCGCAACAAACACCCACATATGAATATTCATTCACATTTGCCATGTTGTAAGCATTATTTAATATTTATATGATGACACATACCAAAGTTGATGCATTCAATTATACTTTATTGTACTGTATAAAACTAGAGCTGCCCTAACCGGGCAAATAACGGTACCCCTACTGCAACATAAGTCAAGACATGCAATAATTCAGTTATAAGTGAGTTATTGCATGACAACCAATGTGTTGATGGACAGACAGACAGACAACATGATTCGTACCAAGCACATGCAGGACCTTAAAACTTTGACCTAAAACTAAATTTTAGCTCTATTATGAATGTTTTATATTTAAATATTGCTTTGAGATCTTTTATAAAATAATGTTAAATTAACAGTTCTTCATCTTTTTGGATGATTACATGCAAATTTTGCCCTGAGCTAGAGACAAACAACAATACATATGACAAATACAATTACATGTAATAATATAATATCTATAAAGATTGAAAAGGTAAAGCTTTGCTGATAGTAAAAGAAATGTACATGGTATTACAATCTACAATCCACTTTAAATAAGTCAAACTGAAAGGAGCCAAAATAAATAATTAAAATTACAAGGGGTTCATTCTACTGATTTGGGACTACAGAAATCAGTTAGACTGAAACATAAATTTGAGTTAATTATGTTCAAGTAAGTAAGACATAACTGTACATCTATGTTCTATTTTGGCACCCAATAAATAAAATAAGTCTCATTTTAGGTATAATACTAATGACTAAAATCCAAGAATCGCAAAATGTGGGTTTTTTCATACTTGTACACATGCTAAACAAAAAAATCCTATTATCTACACTATAGTACTTGATCGGTTGATACAGAAAAAAGTCGACTATCTAGCTCTGTTTAGGTTTAGAAGCTTTTGGTTTTGGCAGAGCGAAGGAAAACATCAGAAGCTGTAGGTAATAATACAATCCAAAAGCACAAAATCCACAGATGATGATGATGTATTCCACTTTACTTGGGTACTTGGTGCCGCACACTGTATACCATTCTTGCTGAGGGGCAGGCAAGTCTTTCTTGTCAACACAATGGAAATCGTAAATGGCCTCATCATAGTTCTCCACACACAAATACTTGTTCTTCTCTAGTACCTGAACATTAAATAAGTTACACCAGACTTTTAACTAGAAAAAAATTTATTAGGATGCTATTTATTTGTATGGATTGTTTGTGTTCTCCTGACATACATTTAAAGGCAATTACAAGGATAATAAGTAAATGAATGAGGGTGATGCATACAGTTCAATTAAAATTGTGACAAAGTTTGAGAGACAAAGTTAATAATGACACACAGTACGGGGTTTTCAATAAGAATTATTTGAGGAGGTGATTTTAGGATTTCAAGTGTTTCATTTTGAGCGCCGTATGCAAGAATATGAATAGTAAACGTAAGATCAAAGGAAATTTCTGTCATTTGAACGGCGGTATTTCAATGGGTGTCGGCTCTTATTGAAATCCCTGATAGTATACCACTAAAAGAGGCAAGGTGAGATTAAACGAAATGCATCACAACGAAGATCACACTGTCATTCCTGTTTATCTCATCTCTGAAGGTTTTCATACTTGTATAATTTTTAAGTAAGGTATATACTACACTGTATTCATACTCACATGGCCAAAGGCAGTGGTGATGGGTACTTTCTCATGACATGGTCCTACTGGCTCGTGAAGACCATAAGACACGATGTTCTCTGGCTGTGTAGTGAGAACAAGGTACACATAAAAACTGTAGTGCAGAATTACCCCAATAACCAGTTCATTGAAGAAACGATCTGTAAAAAGAAATTATGTTGAAAAGATGCAGTATACACTGTGAGGTTTTACCTATTTGAGTCACCGTTCATCCACTGAAGAATATTTGCACATTTCAGATCTGATACTGGGAAAAGCCTAATCCATTTCAATTAAAGTTTATAGGATTGAATCATATGATTAAAGCAATAAGGACCCAAACATACCATAGAAATTTCTTGGGCTGGAAGAAATATTCTTTGTCATGAGGTCCATAGCTTTCTGCCTATCTCCAGTCCAGACAATCATGACATAAACTGCTAAAAACAGACAGACGCACACCTCGGTATGGATTTGGTTACTGTCGTGCAAGGGGTGGTACAGCGGCAGAAACTGAATAACTCCAAGAGGCATGCCCAGTAATCCCGTAATTATACTGGTTATTAACTCTGGAAAAAACCTACAAGCAGTGGTGTTTAAATACTTATCACTGATCAGAATAGGAAGTTAATACATGTGTAAGAGTGATGACACCATATTTAATCATATCCTTAATGCTGGTATGATATCAACTGCAGGAACATATGAAGTAAGATATAATCATTTTCAGAAAAATGTTATACCTAATAGTGCTAGCCCACAAAAAGAAGGACTAAATTGTAGTAAATATTTGATATCTATTAAAAAAAAATAGGGCACCGCTAACGGGTGCATGATACGCCTGCATCATGTTTTAATGTGGTCTACAAGCCACATCCTTTCATTTGACACCATCAAAAGTTTTGTTCCCCCTTTAGATAAGGAGTAGATATCCCCAAAACCTTCCCGACCCTGCCCATTTTCACCCATCCCAGGGGCTTGACCTCAACTTTGAAACCCACATGCACAACTACAAGCCATATCTTTTCATATGACACCATCAAAAGTATTGTTCCCCCTTTAGTTAAGGAGGAGAATCCCCGACAAGCTTTTCTGACCCCGCCCATTTTCCCCCACCCCAGGAGCCTGACCCCAACTTTGAAACCAACATGCACAACTACAAGCCACATCCTTTCATATGACACCATCAAAACTTTTGCTCCCCCTTTAGTTAAGGAGAAGCCCAAACAAGCTTTTCCGACCCCACCCATTTTCCCCCACTCCAGGAGCCTGACCCCAACTTTGAAACCCACATGCACAACTACAAGCCACATCATTTCATATAACACTATCAAAAGTTTTGTTTCCCCTTTAGTTATGGAGTAGAAGTCCTGGAAAACCTTTCTGACCCAGCCTATTTTCCCCAATCCCAGGGTCCTGACCCCAACTTTGAAACCCACATGCACAACTACAAGCCACATCCTTTCATATGACACCATCAAAAGTTTTGTTCCCCCTTTAGTTAAGGAGGAGAAGCCTGGACAAGCTTTTCCGCCCCTGCCCATTTTCCCCCACCACAGGGGCCTGACCCCAACTTTGAAAACCACATGCAGAACTACAAGCCACACCCTTTCATATGACACCATCAAAAGTTTTGTTCCACCTTTAGTTAAGGAGGAGAAGCCAAAAGAAGCTTTCAGACCCGGCCAATTTTCCCCCACCCCAAGGGCCTAACCCAAACTTCGAAACCCACATGCACAACTACAAGCCACCCCCTTTCATATGACACTATCAAAAGTTGTGTTCCCCCTTTAGTTAAGGAGGAGGAGCCCAGACAAGGATGGATGGACTGACGGACGGACGGACGGACGGACAGACGCCAGCGGTATAGCATAATACGCCCACATTTTTAAATGCATATGAAAATATTATGCTTATATTGATGATTAAACTATACAATGGACTTATTTTTAACATTAAAATACTAGTCGTGAATTTAAATTTAAAATAATAATTTTCAATAATAGCATCATTATAATGTTTACATTATAAATATTGTAAGCTCCATTTTATATTGGAGAAGTTCAAATATCTAAACATTTTACAATAAAAACTAGAAAACCGATAAAGTCAGAAGGGCCCAGCAGCTGGATGCCTGTCACTAAGACCTTGATCTTAATTTGTCTTGTCTTGTCATAAGGAACACAGATGCCAATTATGAAAGCCCTATTTCTAATGGTTCAAAAGTCATGGTCAATGATAATGTTTTTCAAATGCAGGTCAAAGGTCACCATCAAGGCCACATGATAAAAAAATTTTGGTACCAACAAAGAGGTGTTGTCATTAGGAACACACATGCCAAATATGAAAGCTCTACCTGTGACAGTGTATTAGATATGGCCAATGTTAAAGTTTTTGCTGATGTAAAGATGGATGGACAGACAGACAAAGTGATTACTATAGGGTACCCACTTATGAAGTGGGGCCCTAAAAATTTGATACATGTACAAATTAAACTTTTCTCATCCATACCCTGCACTGGTAAATCTATCCTTCTCTGATGAAAATAACTTTCTCACTCCATGGAATGCAAATGTGAAACCAGAAGCAAATGTTGCATGGAAGTAGTAACTGGTCCATGGTACCCAGTAGTGTCGGTCGTATATATTGGGGTCGGTATCATGCCAGGTCCACCAGAGGTACTTAATACCGAGGATATCAAAAGGAATGTCCAGTAACACTACAGATAGCCCAACTACAATAGAAATCAGCAGTATATCTGTTGTATAGGTCAGTTCAATAGAGTGAGTTGTCTGCCCCTGATAAGAACTCTCTCCATATCATGGTGAGGTACATAATGGTGACCGTTATTTCACAGACCATATCTCACCTTGGTCAATGAGAAAAGTAAATTGAAGAAATTTAAATGGTACCTTGAGTAAATTATACTAGTGACAAGATCAGCATAAAGAATTTATCAAGATCTCTAATACTTTTCTTTGTAGTTGAGATTCAGTGATAGATTGCTTTCCACAGAAAAGTTTAGGTGTGCACTAGAAATAATTTTCAGTGCTGAATAATATAAGTATAATATATATACATGTATACACACATAATTTTTTCCCTTTGAGACTGTAATCAGTTTTAAAGGTAGTGAAAAGGACATAATGTACGAAACTAACTTTTAAATCCTATAGACCTTTGGTCCATGGTAATTCAATTTCCTATAGATTGCAACAATTTTGTATAGATCGAGATGCATTAAAACTTCATTTCAATGCAAAAATAGACATATTTCGTAAAAATTTGATCAGACTGTCCAAAGAATTCTGCAACTACTGATGTGGGATTGAGATGCTTCATGCATCTTCAAGAAATCAATATTAAAATTGAATTCTGGATATCCAAAGCTTAAGTTTGCTAACAGAAGCATGATTATAACCTGTTTCTTTTTTTTTTAGCTGTATAATGGGGCATGCACCCTTACCTTATATTAACGGTTGAAGAGAGACATTTGGCCGGGTTATATAGGACGTAGGTGAAAATGAAACTAAAACCAGTAGATCTTAAACAGAACTAAACCAGAAGATCGATTAAGGCTGTAACTCCTTCTTCTGGTTACAATGGAAAATTCTGTTTCAATTCTATCATTGGATATTGGGAACATTCTATCTCTAAGAGGGGTGTATGGACAGAATCAAATCCATGTTTCACTGGTGTTTTCATTAATTGAAGTTATACGGGACAAATGTTATATAAATAGGGTAGAATTCTTATAAACCAGTCAGTCTACTGCTCTATCCATCATTATAGACTGACAGGATTTACTAAAGACATCGTCTATTTGTCCACCGTTAATTTTGCACACTGATAGGATATATCTTGAAAAGATTTCCACAATTCAGTTAAGTATTAAACATTAAATGAACTATGGACATGCTACTTTTACTTACTTGCAAATGGTTCTGCCCACCATTTCAATTTCATGTGAGACACAGCAGCAGAGGCTGTATAAATGAAGCAAGGATCTGAAATAAGACGTAATATAATCATATCAAACATGGAAAAAAAAAATGTTGAAAAATGGCTCCAGAGAGATGACAATGGTAGGTGATCATTTATGTGATAAAGAAGCTAAATCTATAATTTCAGTGGAAGGTAATTTCTATGGGAAGGTAATGAGAAAAACTCCAGACAATGTTGTATCTAGAGAACGAAATTCCAACAAGCAAATTTAGAGAATTGCGGTCCCCCGCTTTGAGGGTTCTATCAGTAAGGGTGTTGTGATCTGCGACATACAGTCATGGTTATTCATGCAAACACAAATGCCAAATATTAAGGCCCTACGTCTTACAGTTAAAAAGTTATATTGAAGGAGGTCAAAGGTCATGGTCAAGGTCACATGATAAAAATTTTGGTACCAATGGAAAGGGATTGCAATTAGGGACACACATGCTAAATATGAAGGCTGTACATCTTACAGTTAAAAAGTTATGACCAGGTTAAAGTTTTTGTGACAGACGGACATACAGACAGACAGACAGACGAATGAGATTAAATGAATTTCACTAAAAGCGAGGGACAAAAATGGCAAAAACTCCGAAAACTATGAAAGTTGGCTTCAAAGAGATGAAAATGGGAGGTGTATATTTTTCAGTGGTTATAAGGAAATCTAAAATCTCAATGGAATCTATGGTAAAGTAAATGAGAAAAACTCCCAACAAGGACATGTTTACAGACGACGGACAGATAGGTAGACAGAAGGACACAAAGGTACCGGTAATTGAAATATACACCCCTACTTCATTGTGGGGGGTATAATAATTCAATGTGTGAACAGATGTAAATATCTGATAATCTAATTTGAGAACAGATGTTAATATTTAGAGATTCAAAACATTTAAATATCTAATAAACTATTATGAAACAACTTTTTTCCTTTATATGATACTTACAGACCAGCATGACATAGAGTGGTAACCTTTGACCCACAAACATGATCATGGTTTGAGCATGCCAGAAGCTATCTATATCTGGTACCCAGTAACTGACTAGTTCCACTGTCCAACCATGGAATATAGTAGTTATCCAAAGCCAACGGTATCTTCCTCCATGGCGTATTGCTACAATATAACAATAAGGAAATTTAAAATCTTTAAATCCAGACAGACCAAAGACATTCAAATCGGTCTGTTATTTAAAATGTAAAATTAAAAATTAATGATATAGAGTAGGTTTTCAGTGCTATAAGTTATAACCTTTTTTTCATATATTACATGTATATATATGTATCAATAAACATTACTTATCAAATAAACAGGGTCATACATCATTATTATTGAAGAATCTTTAAATTTTGATACATTTTCTTTGTATCTACATGTATAATCGTTACATCTTAAATAAGGATTTCAATAAAAGGTGCAAAATTGTCTGAAAACATACAGTCAAATGTATGTATCTTAGTTTTATCCATTTTCATGATATTGGTAATCAAGTCTCTTATATTTAAATAAACTATTGCTCACCATGAATTAAAGTCAGCAATGCCCATGTGTAAAAAACAATTTCACATAAAAAAAATGAAAAATGATTCTTGATTATATTCCGTGGGTCTCTAAAACGAACAAACCATTCAGAATCCTGAAATACAAACACAGAACATATTATTTATGTTAAAAGATGCTAATAAACTATCAAACTGACAGCAATAGAATGAAACATGAACTTGACTAGTTTCTTTTTAGAGAGCTTGGATTAATTATCTAAGAGAGACTTAAACCTTGTTTAATCAAACTTTAATTTTGTCACATATTTAGCACTGGTAACACAATGACTTTTTTAATAAGGGCCAGAGCAAGTCAGTGATTTGCTTGTGGTAGGGGAAAGGAGGGGTTTTGCAGTAGGAGATGAAGTTACATTTAAAAGATAATTGTGACAGATGGTATCAGCCTGGATAACTCTATAGTCAAAGCATCCATCTTGATAGCTGAAGGTTCTGGGTTCAATTCCTGTGCCACTGCCAGCCCTCATGACTTGCATATTTGTGCACTGCAAGGATTACGATCTTTAGGTTGTTGTGTGTTTCCATTTCCAGGGTTGGAAACATCTGGCAGAGAAGATGTGTGACGACCCAGATAGCTCAGTGGTGAAAGCGTCTGCCATCATTGTGGAAGGCTCTGGGGTCAATTCCTGGGTCTGGCCACATCTCTTTCTTCTACCTTTTCATGGTGCTATAACATTGGACAGCAAATTGATTAATGTTCCTTCCAAATTTAACACGTCATAATGTAATATGACATCATTCTGATTGATTTTGTATGAACGTAATTTTAAACATTTTGCTGTCCAATATCAAACCTCTGCATTTATCGTGATAAGGTCTATTTACCACAAGTTTAAAGGATGCAAAGAATTTTCTTCATTTTTATATCAATATGGTGATTTTGTTTTATGAAATTATTGGCTGCTGTCATTAAGAGATCTTAAACACTTAAACTCCAAAAAGAATAACAAGTCTATATATCATTAAATGATTATCAACATTATTGTAATTATTATGAGAAAACAACTCCAAGTTACTTGCATTCCCATCAAATGGCAATGACTTGCATTGGGTTTCAGTGACTTACATTGGGTGGCATTTCAACTAGTCCTGACATCGTGTTTCTATAAAGCCAGTCTCTGCTGCACACACCTAATGCATAGTAGATAAATAGTGCGAGGTCATTCCGTTATCATAAAGACTGTTTAAAGAGGAAATCTACAAACTAGTCATGCCATGGTCAATGTCCATCTCCAATAAAGTTCATTTCAAACTGATTTACCTTAAGTCATTATTGCATAAATATAAATATAAGCAATGCAGTTATATTAAGCACTAGGTATTATGATTAATAATAAAGTATGATATCATAAAATCACTGGAAATATGATTAGTCTATGTACCGGCGTCAATCCACTTATTCAATACACACTCACATCGTTATTAACCTAGCCTGGAACCCGAGGCTTGCCGAAAAGGCATAGCACATTCGGAAGGTCTTGGGTACCAGATAGCCAACTCGATGTAAATAAATATTCAGTCCACGTTTATCTCATGTTTGCAGGGTAGAAATATTTTGTGTCGTCTGTAAATAATGAGCTTTGGACAATCACCTGACCATGAATGTGTCTAGCAAACAATAAACACTTACTTATACAGACAGTCCGACAAAACTGACGAATGGCATTTTTATCATTTGTCATTATGCCCTACCCCGTATGTATATCAATAGGGCTAGTTACGACTGCAACGGAAGAGACGGGACAAAATAGCGCTCCCGCTGCAACTAATCTAGGGCATAACGACAAATGATTAAAATACCTTCGTCATATTTGTCAGACTATCATCCCGACCACTTGGACTCATCCAGATTTCCAAGGGGTTCATGAATGTCCAATCTCATTTATAAAATTCGACTTTTTATTTTCCATTTATTACTCAGCTACATTCTCGAAGTCGGACATATGCAACATACTACAAGATACTATTTTACTCAGTGAAAGCATGACATCGCAAGATTACAGCCAAACTAAACTATTGCTATACGATACATAATATATAAGCAGCCCAATAAAAGATATTTGAAACACAACGGATAAAAGTTATTCGACGCAATGCAGTGCTACATTTGCAGTTACGTTCAACATTTGGGGTTTGTTTAGAAGAGGTTATTTGTATGAATGGTGCTTCTAATTTCTTCTGACACACTGATTATTTTAATCTAGAAATTTCTAAATGAATTCTTTATCAGCAGTGACTTTTCTCGGTTCTAATATTTCATTATTCTGATCAGTAAATTTTCAATTCAGTCTTATAACCTCTGCTTTGAACATGGTCATGTCCGTCATTGCTGAATATTCCTTTTCAGGACTCCAAAATTCTTAAATGAGTCCTTGCTCTGCAGACCGATTGCGTTAACTTATTTCTATCCTTTAATTGTTCTTTAGCCGGTGCGGCATAGTGGATGAAGTGTTCGGCTAGTGTCGTAGTGGTCTCGGGTTCGACTCCCGCCCTTGGCACACCGGTGTTCTGTTTTTCGGGTGAGACAGTAAAAACGCAAACGATCCCTCACTGCTTCGGGTGGGTCTGTTGCAAAGGTAGAAATTTCTATGTGATGCATCAGACAGATGCCGTCACCATATATGTGAAATAACCGTGGAGTGACGTAAAATAATAATCAATCAATTTCATCGTTCTTAATGAAAATTTCCCTGATATATTCTTCCCTCTATTATTCGCCTCATCTATTAGTTGTTCGCACTTTTGACTAAATCGTATCACCCCGCTCTTTTCTGTGACGAGAGAGAGAGAGAGAGAGAGAGAGAGAGAGAGAGAGAGAGAGAGAACATAGTTTCCAGTTTCATCAAGGGATGTCATTATAGCCACAAAAAATAAATAATAGATAAATGAATAAATAAATGAATAAATAAATAAGTACGTGTGATTTTAAAGTATAGTGATAAAGTAGAGATTCCAAATGAGTAGAAGATCTGATGGGGTTTATTCACAAACGCTAACTGATATGATCCAAACAAGTCCGTGACGCGTTGCATACGGTATACACCTTGGGATTTATTTTCATTCTCTATTGAGGTAAAATCTTATCTTTTGGTCGTTTTGGTTTACTATGATTATTGCCAATATGAGAAAATAATTCAAAATATTTCATCTTTGTGTGATTCTTCAGTGAATTCTACGAAGCCGTTTTCGTGGCATTTTAAAGAAGAAAACACATTTTTTTTTATCTCGTTCGAAAGAGAAACTATCGTATATGAATTAAGGTGTTTGGTTATTAAAGAAGTATGAGTAGGAATTATTTCAGTTGATACATACAGTGATACATTTACATAAAAAAGGGGGGTTGTTGTTGTTATTATGCCATCAGAGATATTCTGTCCTCCTCTTGTAATTAAAAGTATTAAATGTATAATAGCTATTAAGAATGATATATAGATTTCAGGTTTGAAATATAGATTGAACGGTACTTATAATTACTGATATACAGTAAAACACTTATAATCATGCATTATAATTTCATTAATGATAAATATTAATTGGTGAAGTTACTGAGCAAAGTTAAGTTGATTCCAGTGGCTTAAAACATAAACATAAAAGGGAGGAGATGAGGATCCAAATCAAATGTTACAAACATACTCGAGATCCGCCATTTGATAGACTGAAATAATACGTATAATGTATTGCAACTACATTCAGGCCAAACACGACCAAATGTAGTTCTTGCTTATGTAATTATTTAAACGATCAAACATCCACTACTAAAGAAATTGTTAGAAAATATAAAAAGATTCATTGATATACGATATTCCATTTCTTTTTATCGGTTAATATCACTTACACTGCAGACTATGATATATGATAGTTTCTTGTTCGAGCGAGAAAATTTCTCGTTTGAACCAGATAACTTTCTCGTTCACTAGATTTTTTTCTCGTTCGAACGAGATAATTTCTCTTAGAACGAGAAAAATAGCGTTCGAACGAGATAAAAAAAAGAGATTTTTCTTCTTTAAAATGGCATGAAAACGGCTTCGTAGAATTCAGAGGCTGACAATGAAAAATATTTACAATGACGTTAGTAATATCAGAGACATAGACTATTTTCAGTAGTTTATGTCTCTGGTAATATATGACTTAAAATTCACTTACGAAAAAAAAAAAACCCAAAGGCATACCCCATATTACGTTCGGAATGTTTCGGACCGTCTCTCGTGGCCCACTTTCCTAGCGGCTAGCCTCATTGCAAGGTTTGTAAATCTCGTTATTCCTGAAAAGTTACGCTTAATACGCTTAAAAGTTAGCGACTAAGTAAAATGGCGACTGTATTTATACTTGTTTCTTTAAAAATTACTATATCTATACGTACCATTAGGTGTCTGTACATCATATCTATAAAAATACAGTAATTTAGTTCGTTACACAAAAAGCAATCGAATATTATAAAATTCAATAAAATGCGTAGGCGGATCTAGAAATTTTTGAAAGGGGGTTGCATTCTCCCATGACCAGTGTTTTTGCACTATTCGGTCTGGAAAGGAGGGGATTGCAGCCCTAAAAATGGCCGAAAATTACCTTTTTGGGTAAACTTTTCGACCAAAGCCGAAGGGGGGGGGGAGGTAAATGCAACAAACCCCCTCTTTGTAAATCCGCCAATGAAATGGTTAATCTTTTTGTTCGCCATTTTGAAATACAAATTTTACGCTAGAAAGGGGTACGCAGCGGCAAATTTACCGCTATGCCTGTTCAATTACGTAGTACTATGTAGGGTAATGCAGCTGCTAAGATTTGGCAGAACACAAAGTTTTACGAATTTTGTAAGGATTATTCGTAACTAATACCTAAGCAGAATATAGCTTTAAAATTCAGAACGCATGCACGATGTGAAAAGTTTTGTTGCGTTTTGGGATGAAAATTATCACTGCTACCATTTCTTGTTGCAAAATCTGTGGTTGAAATATATAAAAAAAAATCCTTACAAATTTCGTAAGAACCCTTGCAAAAAAATTGTTGAAGGCACCTCTGGTAAACCCCATTATACATTATTCATGCAACTTCCTGTCTGTTTACACAATGACAGTACGTTTACCTGACAGATAATTAACAGAATATAGTGGAATAATCCACCATGCCAAATCATTTAAAATAAACCGCGTTTGTGCATTCTACGTGGCTGTAAAAGCTCGTTGCGCGCGGTGGAGTGAGTGAAATTCTTTCCGCCAAAAACTTATTCCCGCGTTTAGTTTCGTAGGTGTATATTTAAAATAATATTCTTTCTGTCAATCGAAAACGATAATGAATGTTGTAAACTTTTCGTTTTTGTTCTTTTGGTCTGTTTTAATTTCTTAAGTATCAAAATAGTCACAGTCATTGTGTATTACAAAATACGAAATGCGGTTAATCACACTTCATTTAGGCAAACAAATAACAATGGCGGATAGCGCGAGTGAACTGGAGAGCGATACGAGTTCGATTGATGGAGGTCCTACTCTCAAACCTCCGTCACCTGCGGCTCTGGAGCAGTTGCAGAAGAGGTTAGAATCTTTAACACAGGAAAATAGGGTGTTAAAAATTGAATTAGAGACGTACAGACTAAAATGCAAGACCCTTCAAGAAGAAAAGAAAGAGTTACAGAAAGCAAGTGTCAACATAGTAAGTAATGTATTTTTATGTAAGAAATGAGTATGTCATTCAAAAAAATTGACCTTTAAGTGTCAGACTGAATTGTGGTCATATGTTTAAATTGATTACAACGACAAATATTCATTTATATATCGGTAGCCATTCCCAGAAGTCTCGTACCATACTATCACACCATGGATGACTCAGTTTGTATTTTTACACTTATGACAGACCAGGTTTTCCTTGACACTGTGACAGCTACAGGAAGTGCATTTTTCTTTAAATGACTTGTTATCTGTACAGAAGAATACAGATCTGTCTTCAGAAAAGGAATTCATATATGTACATGGACATGGTTTATTTTTCTCAGACAAGAGAAGAGGTGAAGTTTGGGAGGTGAAAAAATTCTTTCATGAAAAAAGATTTTTGGTTAATTGTTTTAAAATTTTTCCACAAAAGGAGAATATCCATGTGGTATTAAATAAATCAAAGATTTATCATGAATTGAACACAATGTATGATTTGTGTTCTGTACAGTTTGCAAGGTCATGACAAATACTCTACCTTTAATGGCTCTTTGGACATTTGATAGAAGGGTTTTGGTCAGAACACAAACCTGTATGAAAGCATGAAATTTTCCTGATTTTCTCAAGGATTTGAGTTAATCACTCATTCCAATTAAACATTGCAACCTACAATAAGTGACCATTTACTAATCCAAGCTTGTCAATAACTTTTAAAGATACATGTAAACTGTGTAATACTTGTACATGTAACTGTGTGTAGTCAGATCATGTAACTGTCAGAAATTGACAAAATTCAGAGTTTGCCCATGTGATGTCACACTACTAGCATTAGCTCTCGGACTTTTTCCATCTCTACCATGTAAACTTCATTAAATTTCTTAGAAATTAACTATTTATCAGGGAAGATTTCGGACTTCAGTTTTAATTAATCAGTAAATATACTCAATCAGTTGAAAATTTTCTGTAAAACATTTAGATATACAATGCGATTATTTCATAAAATTAAGTTAAATCAAGCAGTTTTATATGAGCATTGATGGATATAGTCCGAGAGTTGTACTCCAATGAGGGAGATAACTCTAGCTAATTTGAGGAAAACAGGGCTGTATGGGAACACTCTATTGTAAAAATCAGTCACATGCATGTACACAGTAATCAGTATCATACTACAAATTGCTGTTGGTGGACATAAGCTCTTGAGAGAGAGAATCTTTGGAAATTTTGATTTTGTAGTAAGGGATGTAGGTAAATTATTTTATTTATTGAAATACAGATCACTGTGCACTTATTTAATTGTTACAAAAGGTGAAAAAACCCTAATCCTTTGGAGGATCAGGAAAATTCCACCAGGTTTGGTTTCTGACCAAGCCCCACCACCACTTTCTAACAATAACAGTCAAAGGTGAAGTATTTGAACAGATCTTTGTACTGTGATGGTAATGCTTTTAAAATGGACCTTTTTCCAATTTTAAATGGTGTATTGGGCCTTATACTGGACCAGCCACTTTGTCCAAAAATTTTCATTATGACATTATTGCTTGGATTGTGACATCACAGCAATACATGTATGACCCAAATCTGAAGAGCAAAACTTTGTTTGTGCAGTATTGCCCCATACATTTTACATCATGTTAAAATTACTAAAGTTGGAAAAAGTCTATTGATCAAGTAGCAAACTTTATATATTTCATATTTGATGCACAACCAATCCTTATTAGTCCCCTGCCAGTGAAACTAGAGGGGACTATAGTGTTTGTCGTTGTCCGTGTGTCTGTCCAGATGGTTTCCAGACATTAACTTCAGAAAGGAATGAGCAATTTGATTCAAACTTCATACACTGTTGGCTTATACAAAGATCTATTGTGGGATTGATTTGGGGTCAAACATCTTCACAAGTCAAGGGGATGCGCTACGTAAACTTCTCTATCTCCCCTTGACTGATTGCATTCAAAGGTCGCGGGTTTTGATGGCGTCGCCTAGGGAAAAGTATTCAATATATTACTAAACAATTGACCGATGAGACTATGCCTGACTTTGCAAACTTGGTTACGAAGAAAAACAATAGCGTCAAAACTCATCTGCTCGGTGTATTGTAAACTTACTTAAATGTTTTCTATAGACAGCTTTAAAGATTTTCAGTCGAAAAACACAGAGGCTTTAATGGAAGGGAAAGACACTTTCATTCCGTATCATGCACTGTATCCATTATTTTCGTTTTGTCATACGATTTGTTTCAAGGATTCTAATTTGTTCATGTGCTGAGCAAGAGAAACAATCACGAATTGGCCCACGACCTTTGAATGTACTAGTAATCAGTCAATGGGAGAGAGAAGTTTATGTAGCGCATCCCCTTGACTTGTGAAGATGGGGGTCAAAAAGGTCAACTTGAAGGGTCACTGTTACTAAAAATAAACATATATCATTGTATTTCGGTTTCCAGATGATAACTTGAGTTAGGAATGATTGAATTCTTTCAAACTTCATAAAAGGCTAGCTCATGTAAAGGTCTAGGGTGGGATTGATTTTGGGGTCAAAAGGTCAATTCTAAAAATAACTTACTAAAATAGACATTTATCACTGCATTTCATTTGCCAGGTAATAACTTGAGTTAAGAATGATTGATTTCTTTCAAACTTCATGTAAGACTAGCTTATTTAAAGGTGTAGGTTGAGATTGATTTTGGGGTCAAAAGGTCAATTCTAAGGATCATTGTTACTAAAAATAGACATTTATCACTGCATTTTGGTTGCCAGATAATAACTTGAGTTAAGAATAATTGTTTTCTTTTAAATTTCATACTATGCTGGCTTATGTATAGGTCTAGGGTGGGATAGATTTTGGGGTCAAAAGGTCAACTTTAAGGGTCACTGTTACTTAAGATAGACATCAGCATAATTCAGTTATAGACTTACCACTGAAAATAGTGATTCATAACCGTTTCAGATTCCAGATGATGACTATAGATATTGATGCCAGACATGAATAAAATGAGGCTGCATTTTTGCTGTCAGTGTCACTAGAACTTGATATAAACTAAACAAAATTCAGTGTTATTTCTTATTAAATCATGCAAAAGATTATCAATAGGCAGAGGTTGTGGAAGGGGACGAGTGTTGCATGCAACACTGACTGTAAGCTTATTGTCAATGTAATCATACTTAAACCTTAAATTTAAGTAGGGAACAACAGTGTATACATTGCAGACCGAGGTTAGTGACCTTTTGAAAAGGGGCAGGCTTGGTGTAGTGGTTAAGCGCTTAGCTTGCATGTAGACGATCAGGGTTCGATTCATGGGTTGCGACACTATGTTTAAGAAGTTGGTTACCTCCTGCTTCCATGTGGTGATATAACTGAAAAAAGTTGAAAGTGACGTAAAACACCAATCAACCAACCAACAAACAACCTTTTGAAATAGACCCCAATATGGCTGTACATGTCAAATATATAAATTTAATGTTTGCAGTAATCCATGGTAGGTTTTACAGTTATTAATTTTCCTCGAGAATAGTGCTCCAATAAACACATTACATACATGTATGTGACATTTTTTTCTTAAATCTAGAAATTTCATATTTGTAGTGATCTGCGAGTTTTAGTAATATGAATTTCTATGGAGATTGTATTAGAGGAAACTTCTGAGTTTCACATAATATAAATCTTTGCATGAATTTTTTGCTTATGAAATTTAATTCTATTTGTAATCAGCAAGCACGTGCAGAGCAAGAAGAGGAGTTTATTAGTAACACACTTCTAAAGAAAATTCAAGCTCTTAAGAAAGAGAAAGAAGCATTGGCGATGAATTATGAACAGGAGGAAGAATTTTTAACAAATGATTTATCCAGAAAACTTTACCAGGTATGTAAAGTTTTGTGCAGTTCTTAGAGATCAGCCTTTACTATTAGGGGATGGTGATATGACAACAAGCAGTGTGCAAAACTTTCACCTGTCTGTTGCCCGAATCTTTCCCAAAATGTATTAGACTATCTCGGATCGACTGACTCTTACTGAGAAGGCTTTTCCATTTTATCAATTCTTAGTCATCTAAGCGCTTAATACAAATATCTATAAACCCAAAAAATGAAAGTGTATGATTGACTTTACAAGAACACCAGTCTAGTAAATCTTGATTTTGCCCTTAAAATGTTTTGAGGGTGCAAAATACTCTGAGAAGCGATCTCAATCATGAAAATGAAAGGGAGTACTGATGAGAAAAAAGAAAAAGGTAAAATAGAAAAAGGAAATTTGAGTCTGAGAATCAAAATATTATTGGATCATCAGTTAACTCAAGAAAACAAATCTATAAGTATGACATGTTCTATATATAAGTAGTGTTGGACAAACAAGTCCAGCTCCTTACATTCTGGTTCTCAGGGCATGGCTGACTTCGATAAATATTCCGCGAAAGCGATGGGACAACTCATTGTGTTTACATTTATGAGATGGTTTAAAAAATGATAACAGGAAAAATTCAGTCAAGTTCATGCTACATGTATTTTTATAAAACTGGAGAAATATTTAAGCTTGTCTAATATTACATTGATCTGTCTGTCATGGTTAGGTTTATAGAATAGCCTTGTCTCATGATACTGAGTCACTGACATGTTATGTGGATATGCTGAAGTACATCTTGTTCAAGACCAAATGTAAGAGGTGTGATGTCTTAGTTTAATGCTTCATCAGAGTGGTCCAAAAGTAGTAATACATGTATCAAAATTTTCTTATGACAATGGTTCTTAATTGGACAAATTTGCTTTATGTTTTGAACAGTGAAAGGTAAATCTCATTGATTTTCAGTTTGGTTTTAATAATTAATGAGCACATAGATTTATTTTACATAATAAGAAATTTGTTTCAGTTACGGCAAGAGAAAGTTGAATTAGAGCAAACATTAGAAAAGGAGCAAGAGTATCAAGTGAACAAACTGATGAGAAAAATAGAAAAACTAGAACGGGAAACATCTAGCAAACAGAGTAATTTAGAACAGGTAAGTCATCTAGACATGACTATGCTATAGGAATATGTAATTGAATTATACAAACATAGTGCATATTGTACACACGTGTACTTACTTGTGAAATAAAAAAGAAAAAAATAACCTTATCAGACTTCATATTTGTATCCATAATGATATTTGTTTTGTTACAGGTTAGTGTTGTTACAGTATTGCTTATTCTCTTTTTTCTGTATTTGATAATTTATACATTGTTGTTGTAATGAAGCACTGTAGGGCTTGCAGTTATTAATATGGTGAACCTGTATTTGTTTTGTAGTTGAGACGTGAAAAAGTGGAGTTGGAAAATGCATTAGAACAGGAGCAGGAATCTTTAGTCAACAAGCTGTGGAAACGCATGGACAAGCTGGAAGCAGAAAAAAGGTTTGATATTTGGTTCATACTTGAAGAGATAACTTTAATCCTTGGTACTTTTGATTGCAAATTTTCGAGTATAAATTATCAGCAGCAGAAAGCTTAAGTCATCTTGTTTGACTGTTTAGATTAATAAACAAGGCCCCAAAAATGATACTCCTATTTAGGGTTTCTTAGAAAAATATAATATGGTCAGTTGGATATGATATTTTTTTTGTTCAGATTGCAAAGCAATTCCTGTCTGAGATTGGTGATGTCTGTATGTCTGTCTCTCTGTCTGACTTTTTGAGTAAGTTTGTGGTTGAAGCAAAATTTCAGCTGCTAAATAATATGAAACATGCTTTCATTTAGAGAAGAGCAGGATATAACACAAATATTGCTGGTACATTTAATACGTTAGGAATGTCTCAGTTATGGAATTAGTAATTTACAATGTAGTAGTGATACATGTTGTACTTGATGAAAGCACATTTGAAGGATTTCAACATTTATATTGTTTTCTGAAGTATACATGGTAACATTCTTATTAGACAGTGCTAAATATCATTACAATGCATGCACTGTTTTCTACATAGATATACTTATATATACTTTATTGATCACTTGTTCTTTGTTCTCTTAACAACAATAATTGAAGAAGTATGGTTAAACAGATGTCATACATCTACACTCCCAGATATATTTTGATTTTGGATATGTCTTATAATTATACATTAACTTCCTTATAGTCAAAGCACTTGCTGCAAGTTCAGCATTCACATTTAAATGAACGTTCTTGCACAGATGTGATATTCTTATAGAGAAAAAAGTGGTAATATTTTTTATTCAATGTTTAATGTGCATGTAAGAATTGATATCAGAAATTTTGAAACATGTGCGTTACATACATGTGCAAGTTATTATGGTGTATATTTTAGGTATTACTTTAGAATTAAATCGCTTGTATTTTTCTGGGTATTACAATGTCTTATATTTTGAATATGATGTTTAGAATGTTGCAAGAAAAGTTGGACCAGCCTGTAACAGGTCCTCCTTCTCCTCGAGACATCAGCAATGGTGACACTGCCAAAAACCTAACCCAACACATTGCTAACCTACGAAGTGAAGTAGTCAAACTGAAAACAATGCTGACCACAGCACAGACAGAACGTACGTAATTTATATAGACAGTAAACCATGAAAATGTACCAATCACTACCATTTTTATAGGAGGAAGAACTTACTTATTAAGTTCTGCACATTGTGTACAGAAATATGATTGATGATGACATTATGTAACCTACCAACCCTTTAAATTAAGAACAGTATGTAGTATGTTTGTATATTTTTGGTGTATTATTTCTTTTCTACCCATTGGGGCATTCAGTTGCACAGGTATAAATTTCTGTACAATGCATCAGACAGATGCTATCACCATATACGTGAAATAATCAAGGAGTAACATAAAACAATAATTAATCAGTCAAATAAAAACCTTGATACTGGGAGCTTACATTGCTCATTCATTAACAAGCTTGGCTTGGGACTGAGATGTTCATAGGTTCAAGCTCAGCTAATAACTCATCAGTAACCGGTGTTTTGGATGAGACAGTAAATATTGAGGTTCCATATCATGGTAGACAGTAAATATTGAGGTTCCATATCATGGTAGACAGTAAATATTGAGGTTCCATATCATGGTAGACATTGGCATGTAAAGGGTCTTTCAGTGTTCAGGTCTGTTGCACAAGTAGAAAGTTTGTGTATTGCATCAGGCAGAGGCCTACACTATATTGAGTAATGTATACTTGATGTTACATGAAAAAAACAGACAAGCAACCATTTTAACAAGGGAAGTGTGACACCTGTTTGTTGTTTTAAGATTCACGTCGAATAAACATGAACTCATACATAAAACAAAATTGTTATTATATGAAGTGAATGACTGTTTTATGATTATTCACAGATGAGGAAAAGATGGCTCAATATGCTCAAGAAGAGAAGCATATTCGAGAAGAAAATTTGAGATTGCAGAGGAAGCTGCAGTTGGAGATGGAACGAAGGGAGAGTTTGTGTCGTCATCTTTCTGAAAGTGAATCCAGTCTGGAGATGGATGATGAGAGGTAACTTTAAAACATATTATAAATGATATATGATATAACTGGAGCGTGGAATTCATTCTTTGCTTTGAAATAATACTGAGATTAAGGGGAAATTGATTGATTGATTTTTGTTTTAAGTCGCACCACGAATATTTCACATATATGGTGA
This sequence comes from Pteria penguin, assembly GCA_035048485.1. Classification (NCBI taxonomy): domain Eukaryota; kingdom Metazoa; phylum Mollusca; class Bivalvia; order Pterioida; family Pteriidae; genus Pteria; species Pteria penguin. The sequence goes on along the minus strand of CM068580.1, from coordinate 42,295,322 downwards.
CGGCATCTGCCTGATGCGGGGCATACAAATTTTGACCTTTGCAACGGACCCACCCGAAGCAGTGAGGGATCTTTAACGTGCCATGCATACCAAGACATGGGGCCTCGGTTTTTACTGTCTCTTCCGAAAGACATGACAACGGCATGACCAGAGCGGGACTCGAACCCCGGCCTCCCGATCAGGAGTCCGACGCGATACCACTAGGCCACACTGGCTTTTTAAGGGGAAAAAGTATAAATACAAATTTCATATTTGTATTATAAGATCAGTTTTATTTCCAGATGTATATCAAAACTTTCAAACCTGTCTTTAAGAAAAGATTTTTGAATAAAAAATATGTGAATATTTGTAATTTTGAATTAAAATTTAGTATGTCCTGTTAATAATTCTGTCTCCTGTTTGTGTATTGTTAACATACTTTATCCTGTTGATATTCTAGGCATTTTAACGAGATGACGAAGCAGCATGATGCTAATCATGGTGGTGCTCGACCTAGAACCGTATCAAGTCCTATTCCTTACGCATCTTCAAATACAGGAAGACCTATTTCTCCAGGTAAAATTCAGGCATTCCTTCTTTTTAGGCAATCCTTTGTATTCAAGCAGATGAATACCTACACAAAGTTTAAGTACTACACTTTCATATGTCTGTCATACTTCTGAATTAACTATCTTTGCTTATGCCTCATGTGTTATACATGTATGCTTCTTGGAATGTTACATTACAGTCTGTAAAACATAAGCGTATATGTTGATTTATATGAACCATGGAATGAGTTACGTTAAAAAATTGAACAAGTAGTTTTATCCTCACAAGCTGTAAGGATTTATAAAAAAAAGTACTTTGAATCTTACATATTTTAATTTAAAGTGCTATTAGGGATTTTGCATTTTCCTAAAATCCTAATTGAAAAATTTGTATGGTTGATTCATCACATTTCATTATGTTGTAAATTTTCATAATTTGTTGTATTCATGAAAAGAATTTAGCGTTGTAGATGGATTTCCAAGTAAAAATCTTTCATTACCTGTTAAATTCTTAGATTAATATTGAAACATTTTTGTACGGGCATAACCTGGAATTCAAGGTATTTTTATTTAATAATGTTAAAACAATGAATATCAGACGTATTTCCCAGTTAGGGATCAGTACTCCAAGCCTCTCTGTTTTGATTTACGTTTTATGATTTACCTTTTATGATTTTCCTATTTTGTACTTTCAGGTCTCAATTATCCTGCTTTTAGCCCACCCAGTCCCATGAGGAGAAACATAACTGGGACATCTCCATTTTATCCACCTTCCCACCTGTCTGGCACCTCTCCTCCAGTACACAGTCATATGGATAGACATGTTGTCAATCCACATGTAAGTCTTCAGAACACTTACGATAATATCATGATCTGTAATTATATTTTTTTTCTCTACAGTTACAATTATCTCTTGGTAATTGTATGTGTATAATGTATATGTTTACAATACTTCTGACATTCCCTCATTTATTAAAAGTGGTAAAGTAGTTCGTTATGGGACTTATCTAATAAAAAGACTTCTCTTGACATGTTCCACTCTTTTTTATTCCCCCGGTAGTGAAGATTTTGGGGCCTATAGTTATGCTCCCCCCCAAATCAGTCGCTGTCGTGTCTATCGGTCTGCTCATCTATCTGTCCATCAGTTCGTTCAAGTACATATCTTCTAATTTGGTTATCAGAATTTGGTTTTCTGTTCATTCTTCATAAACATGTTACATGAGACATAGACATTTAGTTTGTTGTGTTTCTAGGTCATTGCTAAAGAGTCACTGAGAATTAAAACAATATTTTATGAAAAAGCCTGATATTTTAGCAAATTTTAAACAGGTATTAATAATACTATTCTTCAATCCAAATAACATGAATTATGCAAACCAAAGTGTTAATTCTGCTTTTAAGTGAATTCTGCAGTTGAGGTTGATTGCTCCATCCATCAGTTTACTGGTTTTCTTGTTTTAGGTTTGTTTGTGGCAGAAATTTTAATTTCTGAATAGCATTGAAGTCATAAGGATTTAATATTTCACTTGTTTACTTCATGTGATAGGGCCTTTCAACTGTTACCAAAACTTATAATCTTTTGATCTTGACCTTGGGTCTTTTTCCAATGTGATAACAATGACTGTTTTTGAATTGCAAGAGATTGGACTTCAATATTTCATGTATATTCCTTGTGATAAGACTGTTTCACTGGTACAAAAGTTTTAACTTGTTACCTTGACTTTTGATCTGCTTTTAGAAAACTTTAACCTTGGCTTCAACTTGGAATAGCAAATATAAAGTTTTAATGTTTCTCATTGATATTCCTCGTGACATTACCATTCCATTGACACTAAGAACTATTCCTCATCTTTTATTCTGACCTTTGAGCGATTTCACTAAAACTTTAAAAATTGTTGTCTGCCATCAAGGGACATCAGTGTTTCACAAACCATTATTGTTCTCATAATTGTTTTCTTGATCACCACAAGCAGTTTTGAAGTAATACAAATAAGTTATTTGCATCATGTAAGTCATTGAATAAGTTACTAAATTTCTGTTTTTAGAAACAACGCCCAAGCCAAGAAAAATTTGCCAGGCCAAATAGCTTTCCAGAGAGGAATGATAAGACCTGATTATGATTCCTGCATGACTCACCTCACAGTGCTACTAGTAATGGCTTCATGCTATGTGTTTTGTTGGTGCTATCTCTGGATTCCCACTCTACGGTGTTGGTACAATGTCACCATGTCCATTTCTATACACCATAGAAAGTATCAAACATCATGTTAGAAAAGTCGTGGTACAGACTCGCAGGATATCAAGGGCATAGGAAGGACCATTCCAGGCCATTGCAGGCTTTCATAATTTTGTTGTTGTTGTATTCTCTCGTATAGAGACACCTTGTTTAATCTATCATGATACCAAGTTTAGGAGATCTTGATTCAGCCTTGTGGCATTATGTGATAGCACAACATTTTCTTCCATTTTGCTTCTCAATTAGATCAGCTTGTGCATTTGAAAATAAAAATATACCATGTAAGGGTTTATCCTTGGAAAGTTGGAGTTTAGATAATGAGTTGGGGGTTTTTTTTCTCGTAATTTTCGAAAATATTTACTGAAAATACTATGTAATTATTCCGTGTTTATGTATTTCATAGCCTTTGATTGGTTCTCCTTTTTAAATGTTAATGTATCGGCTTATTGCTCATATATGATATATATTCTTGTCAATTCATCCTTGTGTCATTCACTGCCTTTAGACGATATTACATTTCTTTGTATAATTTACAGTATACTAGCATGTGTTTATAGAATTGCAAAGAGTATTGTGATCCTTCAGCTTGTATGTGTAATGAAATTGTCTCTCGCTTGAAATATCTAGTCATGTATGCTCATTTTATGCTTTTCGTGTCTTTTCTTATTTATTTAAAATTTGCACCTCTCTGTCCATAAATTAGTTTTTTTAAGGTAAAATGAATAAAGTTAACGTTTGCTATTGCTTAAAAGCTTACTTGTAAAAGAATATAGAAATAACAAAAAATGTAAAAATCAATAAAAGCCCAACTAGATTGAAAAAAAATATGAATTAGGGGATGCGTATTACATTTATTACTGGTTGTATTTGTAGGAGAGTGGAAAGTGAAAGTTATTTGCATTTTGAGTAGTTGAGATATTTTTTCTGGTATACAGTGCTATGTGTAAATGTTTGATTAGAGCTGTTACATGTGGAAACTTGCCTTCATATTGACCTTGGTCAGGTGATATGAATAAATGTACAAGATTTCGATGAAGATTTATTTTGCAAGCACAGTATATTAACAGGAAAGATAAATTATTGAAAAAAAGGTGGAAAGATGCACTCATTTTTCTTATCAAGGTTGTAAATGTATGAATTAAAATGATCACAAAGTGTATTATTTGATTGTATTTTCCATAGATATGGGTGATTTGATAAGCACTATTTAGTTTTGCAATGAAGAAAATTATTGAATGTATATATTTTCAAAGTGCAATGTCATTCCTTAAAATGAAACACAAAAAGTTCCAAGAATTACATGAATGTCTTGTATATAAGAAATTCTTGTATTATCCATGTTCTTGATCAAAAGATCCAGGGATTTTTGTTTCTAGTCTGTTTGGTTGTTTGTCTATACCAAACTTGGCCGAATTATTTTTAATGTTAAAGAGTGAATATTTTGGAATTTGCATGCATATTGCTGTAAAGAAGCCCTTTCAGAAGACTTCCATATTGTAGTACTTGCATGAGAGGTGTTGATCTTTATATTCACAATATACACTGAAAAAATTACTCTACATTATTTCACCATGTGACGTAATTTTGACATAATTATACTGAATGGTAAAGATGTATACTCTGTATAAGATGTCCATCCTTTGATCTTTGAAAGGTTTTCTTTTTGTACTTGATCTATTTCCTGTGTAGTTTTGATGATAATCCACATTTATCATTGTTGTCATTATTATAGAAAGATACCTAGTTAGTTCCTTAAAGTGCTATAAGAATGTTACCAGATCTTTTAAACAATGTGCATATCTACATACACAAGTCGCTGACAAAAAATTGCACTGCAGCATGACTCCAATCACAAGATAAATACAGTAATCCATAAACAGTTCGGTGGAGTTTTTTAGTCGTCAATCTCTGTAATATGTGACGTCAGAAGTTGAACCCCAATGCTTCTTTTCCTTCGGTTTTAATTATGACGTTAATGTCTGTATTGTGACATCACAGTAAAATAACATTAAAAGTTGTACAGGAAGCCTTTATTTTACTCGGGTTTTCCCGTAAAATTGGGCAAATGGATATTTTTAGATATCTCTCACAAATACTTAAGCAGAGGGAGCAATAATTTTTATTAAGTTTTTAATAATTGAATCAGGATTTTAGGAAATAGCCAGATCCCCCACCATTCTAATAGCACTTTAAATTCAACTATGTAAGATTCTTAAGTAAGTAAGTACTTTTCCAAATGATTATTTTAATAATAAGATAAACCCCTACTCTTAAAAAAAATACATGCACTTAAAAAGATTACATTTCTGTCGTGGTATTTGTGCCTCAGAGTGTTCCCATTAAATAGGCATTTGAACATTTATATGTAAACACTTTATAGAGAAAGAGTTGGATATGTATTTGAAAAAAATCTTTTCATAGCAAGTTCTTTAAATGATCAAACTTCATTCAGAAACTATCATCTGAGTGCAAATGGTACATGTAACAGTAATTAAAGTTTTGTTATTTTTCACTTTTTGTTAGAGGTTTCATTTTTAAAATGACAGTGCTTACTAAATCTAAAATAGAAATCACAATCAGAGATGATTTAAAAGTGTGATATTGGTCTCTGGCTACCTAAAATCTTAACCAAAGAAGATATAATACACTGTTCACATCAGAGGTCTAGCAAGAGTCGTAAGAATGGCATTGTATAAACTGTTGTGGTGTACAGATGTTGTAATGAACCAAGCATGCAAGTGATGCATGGCAACAAAGTGATATTATTACACACATAATTCTTGTCAGAGAAAGATCAGCAAGTTGAAGGATTTATCGATGAAGTTTGCCAATCAAAAGAAATGTTCGTAGAATTAGAAATAAATCAGTGATTTTTACTAGTAATTCTTATTTCAGTCAAATCTTGCTCTTGAATTAAGGTTTTAAATAAACTTCACTTTGAAATGAATTTATGAATTATAGTATTTTATTCACTCTCTTAAATCAAAATATCATTTAGTTTATCTTCTTTTGGGTAACCTTTATATCTTAGAATTCTGACCAGAAGTCTTATTGTGTACGGGTTTAGGTTTCACTGATTATGTAGAATCTTTTTAATCACTTGTTCATGTACAAGATAGGGAGGATTATACAGTGTGCCAGGAATGTGGTACAATTATCATGTGATCTTGTTACATTTGTTATTTTGTTGCAATGTGTTATGCCTATGATTACCTTGCTCTTTACTATGTGATAATAACAAGAGAAAAAGACGGTGTAAATTTTGCTTATGTGGTGTTTATTTGTCTGAAACATCTCTTGGAAGGAATAAACCGTTATAAGCAGTCTTTTAATGTGTGTTTCATTATACAGTTATTTAATGGCTACTTGGGGATGAAATAACTGTTTTATTACCTAATTCATTGTGTGGTTAATAATTAGTATAGCATTATGACATTTTTTTTAAGAAGCCGGAAGTAAACAAATGACTTACTTTTGCGAAGTCACTTGAGTGCTTTATCATGGAAACGCTTTCGCTTTGGGTAACAGTTCGTCACGTGATCGGGAAACAGTTTTACTGTTACCCTCTTGCCCTGACTGGTACCCTCTTGCCCTGACTGTTACCCATTTGCATAGAAAAAGGCAGATTTATTGTGAAACAGGATAAAATATGTAATATTAATTTATACAGTCAATTAGGTAATAATGCCTTTTGATACTTTGTAGTCATCGGGAAATAAAAGATGTGACATGGCCATACATGTACTATGTGAACAACAGGCAGTAATGCTTGGATCTAATTATAACAACAGTGTAATGTCTTTAATCATTAATGATTCAAATGTGCAAGTGACCTTTGTGTTGAATGTAGTTAGATGGGTGCATAAAATGGTTTACATGAAAAAACAAGCACACACCTTTTTGGGGGGCTTTTATGAACCATACAATGCATTTGGCCAGAGTCACTGACCTTGAAAACTTTTGAAATGCAAGTCATGGTCAAGGTCATTAGGTTAAAAATTATTGTTCTGATGGAAAGGTCTTGTCGCAAGTAAAATGCATGTGAAATATAAAAGCCCTACCTCTTACATATCAAAAGTTATAACCAATGCTGAAGTTCTTGAAGTGTAGGGGAAATGTGGTGTTTAATTTCTCAAGGTCCAAAATTGCTGTACCAACGGAAAGATCTTAAACATGGAATACACATGTGAAATATGAAAGCCTCATCTCTTACAATTCCAGTTATAAACAATGTTGAAGTTTTTGAATACTAAGGCAAAGGTCAAAATGTACAAAATTATTGTACAGAGGGAAAGGTCTTGTTACAAGGAATATGCATGTAAAATTATTAAAGTCCTATCACGTACCGGGGGCAGGCATGATGTAGTGGTTAAGCGTTTGGCTTGCGGGGCGAAGATCCAGGTTCGATTCCCAGATTGTGCCACTATGTTTAAGAAGTCGGTAGCCTTCTGCTTCCATGTCCTGATATAACTTAAAAATTGTTGAAAGCGATGTAAAACACCAATCAACAACAACCTATCATGTACCAATAGCCTGAACTTTTTTTTCCTACATCAAGGTCAAACTCAGAGCACAAGGTCAAAAATTTTTTAACTAGCAGAAAGGTATTCCCGCAAGATATGCACACGTGAAATATTAAAGCTCTATCACTAAGCATTCAAAACTCCAAGGTCAAAGTCAAAAGATCAAATACTATTGTACAAATAGAAAGGTGTTCCCTTAATAAATAAAGCCCTATCACCTACATTTACAATGTTAAGCCTCCTTTACTGAATTTGGGATGGAATGTTTGGCAGACGGACAACCCAAACACTATATTCCCCCTTGGTCGACAACACCGGGAGCATAATAAATAGAGAAACAAAAGCATGATCTAAATTTATGCCATATCTTGAAACATTACAGATGAAGTATATGAGAAAGGAAATAAGCCCTCCACACATTCTCAACTTGTTTTTAGCAATACATTTATGAGATTATCATATTCTACATAACCATCAAAATCTAGATGCGTGTATCACCAGCAGAATAAAGACTGGTTTAAGCTGCATATTTTAAATATTGTTCAATCAACACACTGAAGACCTCATTTCAGTCAACACACTGAAGACCTAATTTTAACCAACACTTTCTACCCGTATACATGTACTCCACATTTTTAGACCACTGTATGATCACATACCAGATCTTTAATTAAGCCTATTTATACATGTTGTACTACTGCAGTGGCGTAGCTAGTTTAAAATTTAGTATATTCAAATTTTTAATAAAGGCAGGGGGTCAGTGCACAGTATACATATAAAAATGCAAACTTCAAAATATTAATAACATGAATTGTATACACTACAGTAAATACTAATAATACAATAAAGACCTACCGCATGCTCTACAAAGGACAGTGTACGCAAATGCATTTTTGAGTAAAGGGCATTGCACCACTACACTGTAATGCAGGAGTAAATGTGACGTAAAGCTCGTTCTCTTTATCAAGTGTATGATGATGATTTATGACTAGCAGGATTGATGTATAACTACAAAGGAGATGATGTTTATCAATACTTATCCGTAATGTACATATACTTCTATAGTATAGGATAAAATGTTACCATCATCATTGCTTATGACATACTGTAAAGGAATGAAGTAAGAATTGTTGTGAACATTATTCTGAATTGGGGCAGTTCATGCCTCATAATATGTAAAGCATACTGTCTAAAAATGTTTCTGCTTCAAGCCATGTTTTCACTTCACGTATCAAAAACATATACCTGTACAAAGAAATCTGAACTCAGATCCAGAGTATCACGTTCAAAATCAAAACTTTTAAAAGTCCATGTGAAGTTCGTAAGGGCCATGAATTTAGTGTTTGATAATATTGCGCAACACTTGCTGCTATTTATCTCATGATGTTGGGGGGGGGGGGGGGGGGGGGGTTAAAGCAGGTTATGAACCTACAACTTGGATTGCTCTAAACAATGAAAAACTTTTCACAAATCAAATTGGGGTAAGCTTGGTATGGCTTGTGGTACCAATGATCCTGGTTCGATTCCCGGGTTGCGCCACTATGTTTAAGTGATTGGTTACCACCTGCCTCCATGTAACGATATCACTGAAAAATTGTTGAAAGCGACGTAAGACAACAGTCAACCACAAATCAGATTTTATTATCAAGGAATAACTTGCTTGAACATATAGCATGGCTACTTTTCATAATGTATGTTGGAATGTAAAGAAATGCTCTTCAGTTCTTTGGAATACTTTTTCTGATTCATACCCAGTTTAATTGTGTAAAATTCTAATAGACTACATAAGTCAAATATGACAGGAACATAATGACATTAACATCAGCATTTTCTCAAGTAGTCTACAAATTACCAAAACCAAAGTTAAATTACCAATAAAGGTCAGAGGTCATAATTTAAGTCACATAGTAAGTGTTGCATAAATCAAATGCACAAATATTTGTCTTAGTAAACCAAAACACAAATCATTCATACTACTAATTGTTAATATGGTATGGGTAAGTAATAAAAGTGTCATATTTTAAACTGCTCAATAATATGACCTTATACACGAAATATCCACCATTTATGATTATGAATGAGTAACTATATTATATGTACCCAGACAATGACTTCTATTCACCACTGTCAAGTCTATTTTAATTCCTCATCGGAGTGTGTGAGATAAACCTGCTTAAGGTACCTGGTTTTCTCATGGTAATCTGATGGTTTAACTCACAATTAACTATCACCAATCAAGTTAAATAATCTTGTTGTGGCATAACACAGTTACAAAACAATCATTATTATCAATGTATTTTGAAAAAAAGACAAATACCAAAAAATGCAGTAAAGTCATGTGACCTAGACCCTAAAACCAATAAGGATCCATCTTTGATTATGGGCATCGAATGTGTGAAGTAAAATATCATTAGGATACAGAGGTATTGAGATACAATTTAGAAATGTTCTGTTTGTCAGGCAGACAAGGTGACACCTGTGTACCTCTGCGAACTTTGTTGACTGGGATATAAAAAATACACAAATCAAGAAAGAGAGGTTGCTTCTCCCAGTACTACATACACTATTCTACCTTCCTGAACAAGGACATGAAATAGGTCATAATCTTGGTAAAAAATTTGTAACATTTGGTACAATGTATTCCAACATCAACAAGAGCAATGCCTAGTGTGGCATAATACGCCTGTCGCTTAGTTTGAAGGGATGAAATTTGAAAGTATGGAAACATTTAGTTATGGCTCCTACAAAGATTACCCATCATATGCAATGCGACCTTGACCTTACAGATATAACCTTGGTTCAATGTCAAGACACACTTGGGTCCTGGGCAACAATTCTGTGAAATATTATTCAAATCCATGTAAGGGGTAAAAAGTTATGGCCGGGGCAATAAAATACCCATCATATGCATGGTGACCGTGACTTTGCAGATATGACCTATGAGTTGAGGTCATGACACATCCTTGGGTCCTGGGCAACAATTTTGTCAAATATTCAAATCCATCCAATGTGCAAAAAGTTATGGCCGGGACAAGAATCTAATTGACATAAACACTGTGACCTTGACCATGCATATATGACCTTGAAAATCAATAGGATTCATCCTTCAGTCATAAGAAATAAGTGTGCAAAGTTCAAAAGTTCTAGCATGAACTGTTTGATCTGTACCTTGTTTACAAGTTGCATTCGCAAAAGTTTGCTATTTTTGCCCCAAAAATGACTTTGAACTTTGACCTTGACATTGAAAATCAATAGGGCTCCTCTTCATGCCATAAGAAATTAGTGTATAAATTTTGAAAGTCCTAGATTAAACAATATGGTCTGTATAGTGTTTTAACAAGGTACGGACAGACCCACAACGCCATACCATAATACATGTACAGCCATCTATGACGGGCACATAAAAACTCAAAAATTTAATCTGCCACATCCACTTAAAAAGCTTCATGAATTTCTATGTCAATGTCACACACCTAAACACACACACAAAAAAATAAAAAAATAGATGAAATACAGTTTCATCCTGATAAAGGTTATCAAATCACACAGGCCTCTACATATTCACTGCTTTTTCCTTTTGTTTTACCAATCCTGCTACTTGTACTAATTACTTTACAGGCAGTGATTATCTTATACATATTAAAAAAAAAAGTGCTCTGACCATTATACTATCACATGGGTTTAAAATGGAAGAAAGAATGTAATAACCGTCGTATCAAATGAGCAAGTGTGGTTTTTATTACGAGTGTGCAAATTAATCTGACAGTTACAGTTTATTGATCATCAAATGCACGACATCGCATCTTTTGGCACTCTGATTCATTATGGCGTCATAAATAAATGGCCCGTCAAACATGATTTTAATTGTGACGTCACAATGAAACTGTGTAATGGGCATGGTTAAAGTTAATTTGAACTGTGTGGAGTAACAAAACCTCTCAAAATTATGTAGCATCCTGGTTGAGTGTTCACAATGAATAGCAGATCACAAACTGGAAAATCTGGCAAGAAAATACATAAATCCAGTATACTCCAGTTATATCAGGTTCTGTTTCAAAGTGACATATTAAATGTTGGCATCAAGTGTAATGGATAAAACAAAGGAAGTAAATGAGTGAAAAATATCTTTAACACTGTCAGATGTATAAATGTACAAGAAAACAAGAGGCCCAAATGGGCCTATATCGCTCACCTGAGCACAAATTGCTTATTTACAATAAAATGACAGCTCGTTTCAGTAGAAAATTTTGCTTTTTTTCTACAAAACTTTCTATAAGGTTTGGTGATATTTTGTGCAGTCATTTTGAAGTGTTCAAAATGTGTCAACCAATCAGAGCCAATGGTGGCCATCTTGGATTACAGATCGGCACGAAAAACACAAACTTTGTAGAGGACCTGGAGTACTTACTTCCTATGAGGTTTGGTGGAATTCTGTGCAGCTGTTCTGGAGAAGAAGTCCAAAATGTGTCAACCAATCAGAGCCAATGGCGACCATCTTGGATTACGGATCGGCAAGAAAAACACAAACTTTGTAGAGGACCTCAAGTAGTTACTTCCTATGAGGTTTGGTGAAACTCTGTGCAGCGGTTCTGAAGAAGTCGAAAATGTGTCAAACAATCAGAGCCAATGGCGGCCATCTTGGATTACGGATCGGCAAGAAAAACAGACTTTGTAGAGGACCTCAAGTAGTTACTTCCTATGAGGTTTGGTGAAATTCTGTGCAGCAGTTCTGGAGAAGAAGTCCAAAATGTGTCAACCAATCAGAGCCAATGGCGGCCATCTTGGATTCAATTTGCGCGAAAAACACCAACTTGGTAGAGGAACTTGAGTACTTACTTCCTATGAGGTTTGGTGAAATTCTGTGCAGCCGTTCTGGAGAAGAAGTCCAAAATGTGTCAACCAATTAGAGCCAATGGCGGCCATTTTGGATTACGGATCGGCAAGAAAAACACAAACTTTGTAGAGGACCTTGAGTAGTTACTTCCTATGAGGTTTGGTGAAATTCTGTGTAGCGATTCTGGAGAAGAAGTTGAAAATGCGTCAACCAATCAGAGCCAATGGCAGCCATCTTGGATTACGGATCGGCACAAAAAACACAAACTTGGTAGAGGACCTTGAGCACTTACTTCCCATGTAGTTTGGTGAAATTCTGTGCAGCAGTTCTGGAGAAGAAGTCGAAAATGTAGAAAAGCTAACAACGGACAGACGATGGACGGTGATTGATCACAATAGCTCACTTGAGCCTTCGGCTCAGGTGAGCTAAAAACCAATGTTGAACTGCAAGTGTTATGCTACAGTTGTCTGTAATAATTAAAACAGTTTAAAATGTGAACACTTGGGTACATATAGGAATCACCATAAGAATTGTGAACCAAACCCCCCCTGGAAATATGACATAAATATGACTGAATAACATAATAAAAACAGAACCACTCAATATCACAAATTTTCGGCCTCTTCACTTTTGTCATGTGATCAAAACAATTTTATTCTGAACATACATAACACAGTAATGGATTTTACACAGCTCTCTATCTATATCCTTTTGATCAATTGATAAAGGCAAAGTGGCGTAAAATTTGTGATACCAAGTGTTTCTGTTTTTATAATAACCAGTGTACTTCCTTTTGGAAGTGTAAGAATGCATATTAACATAATTTGGGTGGTACATAGGTGAAAATCAGTATCTAGAAGATACTGTGTACCAGTCCTTACATTAATACACAGATAAAGTGTTCTTTGTTGTCATTAATATTAAGAAAGACACATCAGGAAATAACAAGTGAACAGTTAACTCTCATCAAGTACACTCCATTCAGAAATCTTCCGCCCATGGGTTTTCTTCTAGATAAGAGTCTACCACTTCTTTCATAGAAAGATTCGGAATTAATTGTTCCTGCGTGAGATCTGTCCGAGTAACAGGGTCAAAATGTCCAACACGCTGTAAAAAAAAAAAAAAATAAATAATAATTAAATATCAACTGATATTGAAATGTTTTTAAACTTTAACTCCAAATGAATCCTTTATACTCAGTAAACTATTAGAGTGCAGAAATAATTTGTTTTTCCAAAGACTCCTTTGACAACATCACTGAACTGTTTGACAGATGTTGAAGCAAATTTGGTTTTAGCAATAATAGTTTAATGTGTAAGATGTCCTAAATGTGTATAATGTCTATGTTCTTAGTCTGTTTTGTAAAACAGTAATTGGAACATGTTCTATTTGAAATAGTCAATGTTCTTTATACTGTGTACAATACATGTACCAATGGTACATGTAGATGTTCTACAACTTACATGTCATGTTTTTGTTCTTTCATATCATATGTACGGCACTTTTCTACACGTCCAATGCCCTTTTTGCTGTATGTTCTGAACTCTACTTGTTCTACTATGTCCTTATCATATGTATACATTCGTAGATATTCTACAAGGTTTGTCATACGTAAATACATGTAGATGTTCTACAATGTCTTTCCTTTATGTCCATGCCTGTAGATATTTTTCACATTCTATAATCTCTCTGTAAATGATCTACAATGCCTTTCTTATATGTCCACACATGTAGATGTTCTACAATGTCTATCTTAGATGTCCACACCTGTAGATGTTCTACAATGTCTATCTTAGATGTCCACACATGTAGATGTTCTACAATGTCTATCTTAGATGTCCACACCTGTAGATGTTCTACAATGTCTATCTTAGATGTCCACACCTGTAGATGTTCTACAACACCTTTCTTGTATGTCCATACCTGTAGATACTCTACTATGCCTCTCTTGTATGTCCATATCTGTGGATATTCTACACTTTCTATAATGTCTATCTTCTTACATGTACAAATCTGCAGATGCCCTTAAGTGTCTTTTCATGACATGTGCATATTTGTAGATCCTCTTTTATATTTCTCTTATCAATGTACACTGTACCATACACATACATGTTATAGTATTTCCTTCTTGTTATATGTGAATACTTGTACATCTTCTACAATGTCTGTTCATATGTACTTATCTATGTATGTTACACAGCATCCTTGTGATATACACATACCTGTAGATGTTCCACGATGTCTTTTTTGTCATATGTTATACCACTAGGAGTTATGACAGGATCTCTCATTAACTCGAAGCTTATCTTTCCACATAGATAATCAGGAATATCTCTCAGCTAAAACAAGAATGAAATACTGTCAGTTATACATATTCATGTCAAAGATGAATTACAAGCTTTCATAAATTTGAATAAAATCAGTAAATCTGAAGAAAGTGACTAAAATTATATAGTATATTTATGCAATTGTATACACAAACTACATGTGTGTTTCCATTTGAATTTTTGTCTTTCTCTCAACTTGGCAAAAATACTTCTATATCCATAACTATATACCGTTGTTTTTGTCTGTCAATCTTACTTAGACACCTCAGCGTCAGTCGCTTTGGTAAAAGGTTTTAATGATCATGACGGGGCTGATAGTTCAAAGGGCTGACAGGCGTATTATCATCTTTAATTTGTCCAGAAATATATTACTTAAAGGTATAATAAATCCTTTTGCTTAGCTGGATGGTTTTTTTTTTGTTTCATGCCACATCCAAGATTTTCACTAATATACTGACAGCTCCTGCCTTAAGCATTCCACAGAAGCATTTGACCTATTCAACAATACCACCAAAAACAGTAGGGGATCTTTTACATGTCTACATGTACCTCGACATGGGGCACTGATTTTTACTGTCTCATCTGAAATACAAGACACTGTTGAGTCTGCAGTCAGTCTTGAACACAGGACACTGTTAAGTCCTCAGTAATCCCCAGTCAGTTTTAAACATATGACACTGTTAAGTCCCTAGTAATCCCCAGTCAGACTTGAACATAGGACACTCTTGAGTCCCCAGTCAGTCTTGGATACAGGACACTGTTGAATCCCCTGTCAGTCTTGGATACAGGTCACAGTTGAGTCCCCTGTCAGTCTGGAACACAGGGCACTGTTGAGTAACAAATCAATCTTGAACACAGGACACTGTTAAGTCCCCAATCAGTCTTGAACACGGGACACTGTTGAGTCCCCAGTCAGCCTTGAACACAGGACACTTGAATCCCCAGTCAGTCTTGAAAACAGGAAATTGTTGAATCTCCAGAAAGTTTTGAACACAGGACACTCTTTAGTCCCCAGGCAGTCTTGAACACAAGACAATGTTGAGTCCCCAGTCAGTCCTGAACACATGACACTTGAATCCCCAGTCAGTCTTGAACACAGGACTTTACTGAGTCCCCTGTAAGTCTCGAACATAGGAAACTGTGGAGTCCCCAGTCAGTCTTGAACACAGGACACTGTTGAGTCCCCAGTCAGTCTTGAACACAGGACATTTTGGCCCTAGACTAAGCATGCTACCCAGCAAATTACACCTGAGTCTGAAGTTGGACTAGATGTTGTATAATAACCATACATACATGTACAACAGCATGAAACAAGTTCAATCTATTATAAGTCAATATTCATATTCCCAAGATTACATATCACTGCCGTTAGAATATATCAACATGCTTTATATCTACATACCTTTCTTCTCTCATCAACTTGAGCAAATATTTCATTTAACTGTTTCACTTTATTATCCTGTTAAAATACGATTTAAAAACTTACTATCTGAAAGTTAAATGAAGCTTGTATGCCTCAGGGATCAGGGATTTAAACCTGTAGACTGTTAAAATGAAAGTCTTCCTTCTGTATTTCAGATTCTTTTTTAAATAATATACTCCTCATATGCTTATAAAGTCTTTTTTCTATTTGTAGACTGCATCGGTAATTTTCTATTTTTTTTTTACTTGAATAATTCTATGGGTGTTGCCTAATATTTAGAAATATAACTGCTGCTTAAAGTTAATGTTACATGATCAATATATTTCAGAAATATACCCCTCAACATCATAGCTGTCAGTATGAATAAAAGATTATATGTATATGAAATGAGGCAAAATTTAAACAAACTGTTTAAATGACAACATGGTGATACCCCTAATCTTTTTATTTTTACTTTTAGTTCGACAACTTGACATTTAGGTAACTTTGAAAAGAACAATCAAGTTCACTAGTCAACTATGACTTTAATAATTAATTATCACCATAATCAAATTTTTCAAAGATGAAGCTCCTGTGGCAACTTTCCTAGAAATTATCATGCACTTGTTCATTATATGCACATTCAGTTCTAAATAATTATAACCTTGACAATTACTTGAATTACTTGAGAATTATATTTGCATTTATGACATAGTCTTTTTGTGTGTTATGAACGGATTTTCATTGAGATGTGATTAAATTAGAGGTAAACAGTTATTAATGAATAATATTCTTGGTTGTGTTTTTCAAAAGCTTACATGTCTACAATCTTAAGAGGGAGTATAAAATACATTAAGAAAATAATACAAATGACTTCCTCAAGACACTATAACATGTATGAATGTTATGTCTAAGTTGGTATATGAACCACTTTTTTTTTTAATATTAAGCACAATACAGGAAATAACTTGTTGTATTTTCCCCCTTTTGTTGACCAAAAACAAAACAAAAAATCCCCCAGAATCTCACATGTTCCTCCTCGATTTCATCAAGTATATCTTTACAATCTCCTTCTTTGGCTTTTTCTAAATTTCTGAAAATAAGATACCAATTATATTATTCTTTATAGAAGTGTTGATTATCATGGCATTCTATTAAACATACAGGATGGTCGCAACCATGTACATAACTTTTATAATAGTTTTATTCTTTTAACTTCATAATCCTTTTCTACTCTTAAGAATATTATATAGAGGTTCAAAGAGCAAAATAAAAAATGAGACCTTTCTTTATCCTCCATTATTAGTCGATTAAGGTAAGACTGTAGTTGTATTTCTTCTTTTATTCTTTTTTCCTCTATAGCTGTCCATCGTTTCTTTTTAGCATATCGTAAGACACCTGTTATCTCATCACCAAAATTCATCTTCTGATCCTTCGCCAAATCATTAGCTAAGATAAAAGGGCATATCTAATATTCACTGAATCATAATTTGAATTTGAAATAAGATAAATTTCAAAATGTTTTATTACTCTCTTCCTATACAGTTAGATAAGTAAATACAGAATTCTATTATAGATATGATGTGGGCTGTGATTGAAATTGACAAACAAAAGCAATCTATTCCTGACCTCTTTTTAAACTTGCAACTGCTTCATCAAAGAGTCCAAGTTCCACCAACGCCTGTCCCATGAAGAAATGACCCTTTACAAGAGATCTGTCCATGTCCAAAGCCCTTCGACAATCCTGCTGGGCTTGATCCCAGTTTTTCAATTTTAAGTAACATAGTGCACGATTGGTAAAATAAATAGGAGTGTTTGGGCTTTTAATCTGAAAAAGAAAAACCAAGTATTACCTTATTCTGTATTTAAACCTAATATACCTCTAAAATGAATAATACAACTGTACAAGAATATCAACAAATCAAACAGTGATGTATTAAGGTAATACCATAATTGTAGGCCGTTTCAATATCTGAATTTTCTGCCCATGTTTTTAAAGCATTTAAGACGAGAAAAAGAAGTGGTATAAAAGTGATGAAATGACAGTTAATTCAATTTACCTTTTTCATTTGTACAGTTAATTTGCCACAGTGAGATATGATAGATCAAGTAGCAATCACCATAAGATACCTCACCATGATATGCAGAAAATAAGAGAGTTTTCATCAAATGCAGACAAGTCACCTGTCTGAAATGTCCTATAAACTACTATGGCTAATGTAATATCAAGCATCAACATCATAAGTTGCCACAACCTAATGTTTATCTGATGTCATTATATTCAGAGTGAAATTCAAACCTACCACCTACATTCATAGTATGAGCCGAACAACACAACCACATTATTACATGTATTAAGAATTCTCCCCAAAACAAATCTGTATCGGGTGAATTTGATACCTAATTCAATGCACTCTCTTTCTCTAGCTTAAAAATTAGCAACCTCCCCTACTTTAATTTATTACAGTTTGTGTGTAAGAGGGCTTCAAAACTCCCACATTTGTTGTTTCTGGCACAAATAGAAGGTGAATGACAATCAAATTTTACCAGTATTTTCAACACCTGTTGTAGTCAGTGTCAGATCCAGTTTGATTAATTGATTTTTGTTTAATGTCACACCAGGAATATTTCACGTATATGGTGATGGCATCTGCCTGATGCAGGGCATACAAATTTTTACCTTTGCAACCGACCCACCTGAAGCAGTGAGGAATCTTTAACGTGCCATGCATACCACGACACAGGGCCTCGGTTTTTACTGTCTCATCCGAAAGACTGGACACCGGCATGACCAGAGCAGGAATCGAACCCCGGCCTCCCGATCAGGAGTCCAGCGTGATACCACTAGGCCATGCCGGCTTAAAAAAGAACAAAGACACTACAGCTAACAAGGCACCCTATATTTCACTTATATTTGTTCCCCCGACGGGGACTCGAACCCACGATCTATGGTACCAAATCACCTAGCTGTCATGCATCTGACCGTCTAACCCACTAAGCTACCGGAGCTCCACGTCAGATCCAGAGCTCCTTTGCCAAAGACCTTGACTTAATCTTGGTAGATATCAATATAATCTTAAATGTACTTTGGACATTTTTGTATATGGGAATCCTCATGCCATGATATACTAGTATCAAGGGACTCAAATGGGCATATATCACTCACCTGAGCACATGAGAAACTTAACAAGATTTGTTGATGACGGCATTGCTCAGCAGGGTATTGTGAGAGGGGAAGCATGTATTTTCAATGTTTTCTTAATTCAAGGTCAAGTCCAAGGTATTAGGTAAATGTCAAAAGTTAATCAAATGAAAGCTCTGGTCACAATGAACCTACATGTGAAATCATATTCTTAAATATTTGAAAAGAAAAAGTCCAGGTTAAGTCTTTGAAAAGTAGGTCAAAGTCCAAGGTCAAAGTCACAAGGTCAAAATGTATAGTATCAAATGAAAGCTCTTGACATGAGGGATCTATGTGTGAGGTATCAAAGCCCTACAACTATAGATTTTAAAGATAAAGCCCAGGTTAACGTTTTTTGAAAAGTAAGTCAAAGTCCAAGGTCAAGGACACGAAGTCAAAAGTCTTGGTATCAAATGAAAGCTTTTGTCAAGAAGAATTTATGTTTTAAGTATCAAAGCCTTATCCCTCTGGGTTCAAAAGATATAGCCCAAGTTAAAGTTTTTTTAAAAGTAGGTCAAAGTTCAAGGTCAAGGTCAAAAGGTATCGTATCAAATGAAAGCTAGTGACATAAGGGATCTATGTGTAAACTAACAGTTCAAAAGATAAAGCCCAGGTTAAAGCTTTCTGTGCACAAGGTGTCAGACGCAGACACACGGGATATGACAATAGCTCTCTTGACATTTTGTCCCGGCGAACTAAAAAGTATCAGAATGTTCTCTTATGAGAGTATCTTTTTTTAAGAAAGTTAAATTCAGAATTCATCCAAAAACAACACCATGTCATTCTAAAACACTATAGTACATTTAGTTTTGCATTCCAAGTAACCCATCTCTGGACCTACTTTATCACCTCATGGTCCAACCATTGGACAGATCCAGCCAAAACAGCAGAAATACTTTTGAAAATAAGATAGTACAGGTAAACTAGTAATGTAAGGAATGTTTTGGAATTAATTTTTCCTGATCTTCTTCCTGGTGAAGTCAGGAGAACTGTCACCATAAAAATATTTACAAGGAACTTCAAGTTGTGAGCAGAAATGCAGATTAAAATAGTGAAATGATAAAGGAAACAAAAGCTGGTGGCCTAGTTTTAATTAGCTATGCTTTGAAGCTCTACAAGGATTGTGCACTGGCATTGTGCTAAGGCAAATGCTTCCATAAGCCTATTCCCAGTACCAGAAGGACTGTATCTGTAATTGTTGGCTCTGCAAAATAGGTTAATGTAGCATAGTAAATTGTATGTACGAGTAGTGAGGCTGGGAGGATGGTCCTTTGGAGATACATGCATAGAGCAGAAAGGGATGTCCACAAGGTCACATAGTACAATCATGCCATGAAAAAAAGACCTAACGTCAGATTAACTGCAAAAGAGTTTTTTTCCTATGAAATACTTAGAAGACCAATAAAAAGACATGCTTAAGGCCTATATCTCTCACTTGAGCACCTTGAGCACATGAGAAACTGAGAAAATATCAAAATGTACTCTAACAAAAGTATCCTTTTCATAAATTTCATTACAAAACTGAACAAATATGATATCAAATCATTCTAAAACACATGTACATTATGGAAATCAAAGAAAACACTTGAAAATGTGCAAAAGCAACGTAGTTCAGAAAATTGTAAAGAAAGTGTCACAACTGGATATCATAACTGAATCAAAAGCCGTAAAATTTTTTAAGATACCAATCTAGATCACTCTGATGTTTTCAGTTTTATTATCCTATGCAGCCCCTCTGAAGGAAAGCCTGTCAAAGGTACCCTCTGATGCCAATGTTGCCAAACCCACTCCCTGATGGATCTGGTCAAAATCAGCAACATTTCTAGGGAAACTTAAGAACTACATACTTATTAAATTTCATCGATATCTTTCTATCTGTTCGAAGAAAAAATCCATTAAAGCTCATTATTACATACCAATAGCATATCCCTCTTTTTTTATCTTACAACAAGAGCAATGCCTAGCATGTCATAATATGCCAGTTGCTTAGTAAAAGTTAGTTTGAACTTTGAAGGGATAAAATTTGAAAGTATGGAAACACCTTTGTCAACAATTCTGTGAAATATTATTCAAATCCATGCAATGGGTAAAAGTTATGGACCTGACAAAGATTTACCCATCATCTGCAGTGTGACCTTGACAAATATAATCTTGGTTCAAGATCAAGACACACCCTTGGATCCTGGGAAAAAATTCTATGAAATATTATTTAAATTCATCTTAGAAGTAAACTGTAAAGAGTTACAGCCCGGACAAAGACTTACCCATCATATGCAATGTAACCTTGACCTTGCAGATGTGACCTTTGAGTCAAGGTCATGACACATCCTTGAGTCCTGGGCAACAATTCTGTGAAATTTTATTCAAATCCATGCACAGCGTAAAAAGTTATGACCTGGACAAGAATCTAACTGACATTAACACTGTGACCTCGACATTGCAGATATGACCTTGAAAATCAATAGGATTCATCCTCTAGTCATAAAAAGAAAGTGTGCAAAGTTTAAATGTTCTAGCATAAATTGTTTGGTCTATACATGTACATGTATCTTGTTTATAAGTTGCATTCTCAAAAATTTGCTATTTTTGCTCCCAAAATGACCTTGACCTTTGACCTTGATATTGATTATCAAAAGGGTTCCTTCTCATGCCATAAGGAATAAGTGTACTAAGTTTGAAAATCCTAGCCTAAATGGTATGGTCTGTATCGTATCAACAAAGTGTGGACAGACTCACCAACTTACAGACCCACAACGACATACCATGATATTTCCATCTACGGCGGGCGTATAAAAATAAGGCACCACTAATTGGGTGCATGATCCCCCCCCCCCCCCACATGTTGACATGATTTACTCTCTCAGGGGCCAGAACAAAGTTTAAAACCCAGGTAGAGGCAGGTACACAACTTCAAGTCAGAAGTACAGAAAAGTTTTTCTGACCCCACCTATTTTACCCACATGTACCGCAAGGCCAGACCAAAGTTTAAAACCCAAGTGCACAACTTCAAGTCATGTCCTCTTATATAGAGTTTGCCCATGTGATGTCACACTACTAGCATTAGCGGCCATATTGGAGTACATCTGTCTGACTTTTTCCATCTCTACCATGTAAACTTCATTAAATTTCTGAGAAAATAACTATGTATCAGGGTAGATTTCGTGGCTTCAGTCTTAATTAATCAGTAAATATAATCAATCAGTTGAAAATTTTCTGTAAAACATTTAGATATACAATGCAATTATTTCATAAAATTAAGTTAAATCAAGCAGTTGTATATGAGCATTGATGGATAAAGTCCGAGAGTTGTACTCCAATGAGGGAGATAACTCTAGTTAATATGATGAAAACAGGGCTGTATGGGAACACTCTATACCATCACCTATTCATCTGCATCTATCTTGGTTAAGGAGAAGAAGTGTAGACAAGGCTTTTTTAACCCCACCCATTTCTCCTATCCCAGGGACCAGACCAAAGTTTAAAACCCAAGTGTACAGGTGCATGTACCCTTCATGGGTCTGATTGAAAACAGCAACATTTGTAGGGAACCTTGAGATTTTTCCACTTACTAAGTTTCATCAATGTCTTTTTTTTTAGTTTGAAGAAGAAGTCCATTTAAATTCATTATTACATGCTACATGTACATTGTGATAGCATATCCACACTCCCACCCACCCATCTCTGTCTATAATCTAAAAAGAATGCTAAAAATTCTAGAAATTATTGTTCTTTCCAATTACATTTATTACAATAAAATCTATTAAAATATACAAAATTTAGACATTATAAACAACCTACAAGGATAAAATCCAAGAAATTACCTGAAAAGAGGCAAAAATGACAAAGTCCAAAGAGACAAAAAAAAAATATAAAGAATTTGGTTTTGGAATGGAATAAAAAACAAAAACTCTTCTTAAGACAACCTTTTAGATCACTCTGATGTATTCATTTTTATGATCTATGCAGTCGATCTGAAGAAAAAGCTTGTCAAAGGAAGATACCCTATGGGGTCTATGTCACCCATCCTGAATCCATCCATTATATTTTCCCTAAATTATTTGATTTTAATTCCAGCATTATTTGGGTTTTGTGAGACTTTTTCATGATAACTGACGTTATGAGTGGCAAAGGCATCACAGTGCCTACAAACTGATGCAATACACATTATGACACACATTTAACAAGAAATGTTATTATTGCCACTCAAAATGTCAGTCTTACAGTTAATGTGAAAAGGTCTGTTTCAGTTTCACAAATTCTCCTGGCATGAGTATCATGTTAGAAATCACAATCTTGTAAATCATTTCCAATAATGCAATACATGTATTCAATAACATTATAAAATATTTACAGTATCATTGAAAAACTCACAACACTTGCTCAAACATTTGAAACTGGGTGTGTTAACCCCTGAGAGGGCAGTGTAGAGCACCATTAAATAAAACTTGTAGCTGAAACTTGCATCGGTCATGTCATCTCGAAAACAGACATAAAACACCAGTTTTTGGCAGCTCTGAAGAAGATTTTGAAAGAGAGACGGATAGACGAAGAAAAAGAACAATACCGGGGGAATACTGGCTCACTTGAGCCTCTGGCTCAGGTGAACTGAACTAAAAAAGATACTGTGACCATGAGAGTAATCGTAAGGAACATTCATGATTGTTTTACTCGGTCAGTTGTTTTTATTTTGATTTTCTTGTATCAGTCACCGTGAGTCACGTCAGTAGGAAACACGTAAATTCATAAAATTGTCACTTACTATAGCTTTCGAGTAACAGTTCACGGCTCCTTCATAATTTCTAGATGCAAAAAAGCGATTTCCTTGATTTTTAAGATCTGTCGCACTCATTGCAAATGTAAAACGATTTATAAAAATATCATATTATATCTATAATATCAGCTGAATATTATACCGCATATTCAACTTGTCAACATCTAGGTGCTGTACATGGAAGTATGCCTTCAAACATTCAGAAGATTTATAATACAAAGAAAAATAGAGGGAACCTATAACGTTACATTTGGATTTACGGATTTATAAAAATACAGTTTTTTTACTGATATTATTGGACTGTGGCACTCACAACGAAGTACCACTGTGGACATTCCTGGACACTGGAAATCAGAGGTAAGATCAGTGGCTCATTTTACTAATAATTGTCAGTGGCGGATCCAGGATAGGGGGCGCATGTGTAATAGCCGAACTACTCACTAACTCAGCCATTTTTGGTGCAAAATCTGGATTTTTACTAGTAAATATGTGGCCGAATGGGGGGGGGGGGGCGGAGACCCCCCTCTTAATCCGCCACTGATTATAGACGTAACCACAAATGTTTGTTACGTAAACGTATAACTTATTGTAATTGTAGATCAAATATTTACAGAATAGGTTACGGAACATGCGTTTCACTTATATTCGTAAATACGACCATAAACGTCAATCTCTCGTACAGAGTGGCTACGTTACTTTTCGTTTTTCAAAAACTAAGTGTGAAATAGTGCCCTCTGTACGAGAGACTGTGTTTACAAACGATAGCAAAGTTGCATGTTACGAAATACATTCGACTATTGTGCGTTCTACTTTCGGTTTCCATTCACGACTCGTCGTCTGTTTGTTTTGATTCATGAATATGAAACAATCAAAATATAGAATAAAAGAGTGAGGTTTTTTTTTCGGTCTTCCTTGTCTTTCTTAAAAACAGTTAATTTAAGAACTGCATGATATCCCTTAACGACTTTGCATTCGGAAAAATCTTTTCAACTCATTTTAGACATGACACGGGTGTCTGGCAAGACAAAGCGTCTCTTGTTTGGCTAGTTACATCCGCCATTAATACTAAAATCATAGTGAAATCGCCAAAATGCATAAACACTGTGCAACACGGGGTAGAAAGTGCCAGAGACACAAAATATCGATATCAGAACGCACACTTCAAGTAGTGAAACCAAACGATGTTTTAAATGAGAACATGTTTACCTTCGACTGGAGTTCACGATTATAATATTGTATTTTGGATACTGTACTATATATTGACGATTTTTGACGTTTTTGTTCTGAATTAAGTCACGGCCAAAACGGGGAAGGAAATTGAAAAGTACTTGGACACACATTCTAGTTTTCGTAAAAGGCATGACTTTGCACATGTCTAGAGAGAAGGAAAACAGTATCGGGACCGCACGAATTTTGTCAAAAATTGACTTTACACAATTGACTTTACACAATTAGTATTTTATAAAGTTAAAGAGAAAACATTACAGGAGGAATATACCATTTTCATTGACTGAGGTCCTTTTTATAAATCAGAATGATTAGTTTAAAGTAAAACGCAATACGGAATTTGGAATAATATGTCTCATTGATCAAAATAAAAAGCACTATCTTTACGAATGTCGGTTTTGAAAGTTGTCATATAGATTGACAAGTTTGATATTTTTCATTCTGGAAATGGTGTGGTATGTGTATGTTCCATGTCATGTGCAGACCTAGGGAGTAAGAGCAGGGGTCTGGACGCCCCCTGAGATTCGACAAGAATGATCCTTTTGTTTTCGTACTTTTTATTGTGAAACAGATACATCTACGTCCCCATGACATATGGGACCTTATTGTAAAACTTGTATGTGAGGGATTTTGTTTCAACAAACGTTCTGCATCCGTGTATGCATGCTGTTGACCTGTCAATATAAAGAATTACACTAAACTGGTAAAATGTATATAACTAATACAAATGTATAGCGGTAGTAGTTATATAACCCAGCTAAATATTTCAAACTACGAAGTATCCGGATCGCGAAAAGTATATGAAAATCACCAATTCAGTAACACATGTATCATTTGGTATGGATAATAAATTCTTTGCTTATACCAATATTTTTTTTCAAATATAAATAATCTTGTACATGTACTACATATCTAATATTTTAAGGTTTTACTTATATGATATTTAATTTAAGGAGGGCCTATGCTATCATGGACTGAGTACGTTGATTAATTAAGGTTTTTCGTCAATTAAGCATTTACGCCACCAACTTTAACAATATTTCAGTCACACAGCGATATGGAAGCAGGATGTAACCAACCCCTTAAACGAAGTGGCGCTTAATCGGAATCGAACCATGATCGTCTGTACCACATGCAAAGGCGCTTCATCGCTACACCAAGTATGTCATTGTTATCGCGGAACGCAGTAAAGTTTGATGAACGATTTAGTATCACCCTTCAATGAATTGATACTGATTTATGAAATAATTACTGAAATCTACCGATAAGAAAATCTATAGATTAAAAAAAGGATAATCCTTATGAAGCGTTTATCAGCCTGCAGTGTGGTCTAGAAGTGGTCCAGGGGATGGTCCAGAGGTGTTATGCCGGACCTCTAATCCGACGGTCACAGTGAAATAATCTTCGTGAGACAATAAAAACAAATAAAACTACAAATTGGGAATATATCACATACCCCCTTATGTATACCTTGCATATACACCTTTGACCTGATTATAAGCTTATCTCGAGAATGCTGATGGTACATATCTATCAGTACATGTTTATACATTAATAGGGCTTCAGCGAGCTACTGGTAAATCATGAGCAAGCCTGGCAAGGTACGAATATACATCATATTTTTGTTTATTATACGATTATATGTTTTAACATTGCATGTTACCCACTTTTTCGTTCGTTTCAGTACCTTTGTCGTGTTTTTGTTTGTTGTTGATAGTGCCAAACCTGCGCAAACCATTACATTTTCATCTACTGTAGGAGCCAATTAGTATAACTATAACCGTGACAACTACACTAATCCTTGACGCTAATGCTGGTTTGGCGTCTCTGTCAGCTTACGCACATCATAGCTCTACTAATTAAATTACATTCCGTCCATATGTACTTGTACATTTATTCCGTGAACAATTTATGATAGAGTAAGTGTATTTGTAGACATTTGAGAACTACCGTATAACCGGGACAACAGCCGCTCCATTCACACCTTTTAAAGACAATGGGTAGGTATCATTATTGTGTTACTAATAAAAAAGATAAACTGATATTAGTCCATAAAAACAAAAAGGTTAGCTTATTAAATTTATTTATTTTATACTAACATTTCATAAAAAAAAATTCATACTTAAACCAAAATTTCAACAAATTTAGACAAAATATTGCATCAAATTGTCTATGTTAAAATTTTATTTAAGTAGTAATATAATGCCACAGAGTGTGTACATAACTTTTTTTCATCTGTTGTTATATGCATTCGCTATTTCTTGGAATACTAATAATGATAATGTTATAGCCACTAGATTAAAATAATTGATTTGGTTCTTGGCACTTTATTGATTTGGTTCTTGGCACTTTTCTATACGGTATTATTCCACAATGATATCATACATACAGCTTTGAATGTTTTTGTGTCTGTATGTTTGAACGCCCAAGGCGGGTGTAATTCTCAAGCGAGAGACGCTTACTTCGTTCGGACTCTGGTTAGTGGGTCCACGAATGCCCAATATTGTACATAATTAATTATGAATCTGTGATTTTACATTGATACTAAGAATCCATCTGTGATGGTTGACAGTTTTTTTCCAGTGCAACCAACAATCTACTACATAAATTGTATTGTAGATTGTAAAATTCGACAATTTTGATAATATTTTTCGTTTTTGTTTCAAAATTCAAAAAGGAGCTTGTAAGAACTTCTGACGATATCTGCATATGCGGGAAAATTTACGATGCACAGATTTCATGTAATGTGTTTTGTTATTTCAGGGAAATAGATTTGAGTCTTCTGGACAGATATGTGACATTTTTGGTAGAGAGCCACTTCCAGTATGCATTTAGTAAGTAGCAGTGTCTTCATATTATTGTCTCCATACAAATTATGTTACACATTGGTGTACGCTCAATGAAATCAAATACTAGTAATACAATCCAAAAGGGAAAGAAATGCCGGATTCGATGCTGGTTTTTCCACATCGTGCGGGTTTGTATGGCTGATGTGGCTGTCTTACAGAAGATGCTTATTCCCATCGGTATACGATCTTGTCTGAAGGGTTCATTCATAGGTTATTTATGTCCTCAATATGTCATTCCTGACGTATGTTAAATCACATGCAGTTGTTAGGATCACAGCCTACTAAACTCGATTCCATCAACTTCTCTCAGTACAATGATAACTCCTGATCTAATTGTAGTATCTATAATGTACGCGTTCAGTTGTGCTTTTCATTGTGTGTCAGAAATTAAAAAACAACAACAACAACAAACAAACCAAGAGAAAAAACCCCACACAAAATCACGATGGATTCCAACACGTGGACCGTTTCTATTACTCTTTAAAACATTAATTAAAAATACTCTCTACTTGAGTTCAACTTTATGTTTAGACAAGATTCGTGCGAAATTCCTACCGCACACACTATCAGTTGATGCATACAAGGAAACAGTCAATCTTATTAAAACGCGACTTAAACTCCGTTCCTCTACGATACTCTCCGTACACTACGATACTCTCTGTGTACGGAGAGTATCGTAGTCGTAGAGGAACGGAGTACAAGTCGCGTTTTAATATGTTTGGCAAAAAGTATTCTTAAACGACATGATGTCGTTTCCCCTATTTGATAATAAAAGCTACAGCGCACAGGTACGGACAAGAGAATTCCGCTTATCAAGTGATATCTGTCGTCTACGCTTATTCGTTTTCTGAAAATCAGTTTTGGTCTTCATTAAAATAGACAAACGGTATGTGGTGTAATGTTATATGACTGACGTAGACGGTGTATAACGGTATGTGGTGTAATGTTATATGACCGACGTAGGCGGTGTATAACGGTATGTGGTGTAATGTTATATGACCGACGTAGACGGTGTATAACGGTATGTGGTGTAATGTTATATGACCGACGTAGGCGATGTATAACGGTATATGGTATAATGTTATATGACCGACGTAGACGGTGTATAACGGTATGTGGTGTAATGTTATATGACCGACGTAGACGGTGTATAACGGTATGTGGTGTAATGTTATATGACCGACGTAGACGATGTATAACGGTATGTGGTGTAATGTAATATGACCGACGTAGACGATGTATAACGGTATGTGGTGTAATGTTATGTGACCGACGTAGACGGTGTATAACGGTATGTGGTGTAATGTTATATGACCGACGTAGGCGGTGTATAACGGTATGTGGTGTAATGTTATGTGACCGACGTAGACGGTGTATAACGGTATGTGGTGTAATGTTATATGACCGACGTAGACGATGTATAACGGTATGTGGTGTAATGTTATATGACCGACGTAGACGGTGTATAACGGTATGTGGTGTAATGTTATATGACCGACGTAGACGATGTATAACGGTATGTGGTGTAATGTTATATGACCGACGTAGACGGTGTATTACGGTATGTGGTGTAATGTTATATGACCGACGTAGACGATGTATAACGGTATGTGGTGTAATGTTATATGACCGACGTAGACGGTGTATAACGGTATGTGGTGTGATGTTATATGACCGACGTAGACGGTGTATAACGGTATGTGGTGTAATGTTATATGACCGACGTAGACGGTGTATAACGGTATGTGGTGTAATGTTATATGACCGACGTAGACGATGTATAACGGTATGTGGTGTAATGTTATATGACCGACGTAGACGGTGTATAACGGTATGTGGTGTAATGTTATATGACCGACGTAGACGGTGTATAACGGTATGTGGTGTAATGTTATATGACCGACGTAGACGGTGTATAACGGTATGTGGTGTAATGTTATATGACCGACGTAGGCGATGTATAACGGTATGTGGTGTAATGTTATATGACCGACGTAGACGGTGTATAACGGTATGTGGTGTAATGTTATATGACCGACGTAGACGGTGTATAACGGTATGTGGTGTACTGTTATATGACCGACGTAGACGGTGTATAACGGTATGTGGTGTACTGTTATATGACCGACGTAGACGGTGTATAACGGTATGTGGTGTAATGTTATATGACCGACGTAGACGATGTATAACGGTATGTGGTGTAATGTTATATGACCGACGTAGACGGTGTATAACGGTATGTGGTGTAATGTTATATGACCGTCGAAGACGATGTATAACGGTATGTGGTGTAATGTTATATGACCGTCGAAGACGGTGTATAACGGTATGTGGTGTAATGTTATATGACCGACGTAGACGGTGTATAACGGTATGTGGTGTAATGTTATATGACCGACGTAGACGGTGTATAACGGTATGTTGTGTAATGTTATATGACCGACGTAGACGGTGTATAACGGTATGTGGTGTAATGTTATATGACCGACGTAGACGATGTATAACGGTATGTGGTGTAATGTTATATGACCGACGTAGACGGTGTATCACGGTATGTGGTGTAATGTTATATGACCGACGTAGGCGGTGTATAACGGTATGTGGTGTAATGTTATATGACCGACGTAGACGGTGTATAACGGTATGTTGTGTAATGTTATATGACCGACGTAGACAGTGTATAACGGTATGTGGTGTAATGTTATATGACCGTCGAAGACGGTGTATAACGGTATGTTGTGTAATGTTATATGACCGACGTAGACGGTGTATAACGGTATGTGGTGTAATGTTATATGACCGACGTAGACGGTGTATAACGGTATGTGGTGTAATGTTATATGACCGACGTAGACGATGTATAACGGTATGTGGTGTAATGTTATATGACCGACGTAGACGGTGTATAACGGTATGTGGTGTAATGTTATATGACCGACGTAGACGATGTATAACGGTATGTGGTGTAATGTTATATGACCGACGTAGACGGTGTATAACGGTATGTGGTGTAATGTTATATAACCGACGTAGACGATGTATAACGGTATGTGGTGTAATGTTTTATGACCGACGTAGACGGTGTATAACGGTATGTGGTGTAATGTTATATGACCGACGTAGACGATGTATCACGGTATGTGGTGTAATGTTATATGACCGACGTAGACGGTGTATAACGGTATGTGGTGTAATGTTATATGACCGACGTAGACGATGTATAACGGTATGTGGTGTAATGTTATATGACCGACGTAGACGGTGTATAACGGTATGTGGTGTAATGTTATATGACCGACGTAGACGATGTATAACGGTATGTGGTGTAATGTTATATGACCGACGTAGACGGTGTATAACGGTATGTGGTGTAATGTTATATGACCGACGTAGATGATGTATAATGATATGATGTGGTGCTTCTGTTTGTGTGTCTGTCCGTTGAGCTTGTAAACAATATACAGACAAAACCGTTACTTACTGTTTTTAAAGATCAGGTGTCAAAGGTAAAGGTCACACACTAAAGATTGTTGATAAAACTTGTAAACAAAATACAGACCGAACTGACTGGGATTCGGCCGTCAACTCCTACTCCTTATGACAGAGGAGAACGTCTGTTGTTTCAAGAGTCAGAGGTTAAAGTCGCACGAACGCTAAAAATACTGATGCCGAAAGGACGATGCCTTGAATTTTGTTAATGTTAGGTTTCAAGGGTCAATGGCACATGCTTAACATTGATAAACCTTGTGAATAAAAAAAAGACCGAGTCATAAAACCACCAGACTTGTTATACATACTATTGAAGCTGAGAGGAAGACCCCTATTATTTTACAAGTTTAGGGGTTCAAAGTCAAGGGCAGATGGTTAACAAAGTTGGTACACGTACATTTACCATAAGATGACGATACCTATTGTTTTCCAAGACCAAAGATCAAGTTCACACGCCAAACATTGTTGATAAACTGCACGGTGTATACAAGATAAATACAAAATTATTTGGCTATGACCATCAAACATGATACACATACTCCTTAACTATTCTAAAGGACGACGCTCATTGTTTTCCAAGATCAGGAATTAAAGGTCATGGTCACATGCTTAATATAGCTGATTAACAACACCTTATAAACAATATACAAAGAGAATCAGTTTTCCGGAAATATTGTCAGGTATGGTTAGCATTATTCAAATTAAACACACTATGTATTTATATCTATTATGACGACCTTTTTGTCGTCAGTTGTGCAAGTATCTGAACGGCGGGCCCCGGGAATTTCAAATTCCGTAAATATTTATTCATACAAAGATGCTTTTCTGTGCCTCTATACCATGCTGCTTTAAAATTATAGATTAACTGTGAATTTGACTTCTAAAGTTGCTTTGATTTTTATAGTTAATGGAACCTTGGCAGAAGGCATGTCTATGACGCTGGATGAACGCAAACGAACGGCCGAGGCATGGAAAAAGGCGTGTGATGGCAAGTAAGCAAATTGCATGTAAACCTCAAATAGAGAGCAAATGAGGTCATAGAAAATAAGTAAATTCTTTTGTAACAATTTTGGTCCATTTTGATTAGGATGGTTAATTATAGTTTTTCGTGGCTTTCAATAATTTTTCAGTAATACTGCTATAGAATGCAGGAGGTAAACGGCTTCTTAAAGACACTGGCACAATATGGGAGTCGAACCCAGGCCGCCTTTACTGGAAGCTAAGCGCTTCACCACCATACCATGCAAGTCCGCTCCTTTGTCCTTTGATTTGTTTTTAATTTGATACTTTGATTCAATCAGGAAGAATTAATTGCAGTATACAGTTTGTTAAATTTAACGCTTTCTTCCGGTTATGGAGATGTACTCTGTAGGATCATGCTGTATAAGTGGATGTTTAAGGGTGTTGTCCTCATGTTCTTGGTTATACATTTTGTACGGATATTACATCATCACATAATCACTAAACCATAAAATGTTGTAATTATACCAATACATTTTTATAAATGAAAATATGGCAAAATCCATGTTTTTTACGGTAATAGCAAATGTTTGTGTATGTTTGAGGGATATCATTACAAAGCTGTGACACAGTGAAGATGAAATATTAGGAAAGTGTAAGAATTGCGTCAAAGCTTCCCTGATGAATCATTTTATTTTTGTTAATATATACATAAATGAATGATTAAAAGCGAATGAAGATTGTAAAACGTAAGTTAATGTTGCTTCTTAAATTTTGATACAGAATCAAGATCATATTGCATGTTGGAACGAACTGTTTAAGGGACTCACAAGAACTGGTGAGTAAAACAAGTAACATTTATAAATATAAGATGCATATAGAATTAAAGTCATCAAGGAGCTGATAGAACTGAACGTTCAGTCAATCAAAATGTTATGCGCATTTATGTAGTGCCCAATAGTTTGAAAATGACTTCGACCAAGATATAACATCTTACATAGGAATTGGTTGTTAGTTGGTTGATTGGTGTTTTACGTCGCTTTCAACAATTTTTCAGTTATATCGCGACATGGATGCAGGAGGTAACAAACTTCTTAAACGTAGTGGCGCAAACCGGGAATCGAACCCGGATCGTCGGCGCCGCAAGCCAGGCGCTTAACCACCACACCAAGCCTGCCCCCATCTTACATAAGGAAAACATAAGAGTTTTTAATAAAAAAGGAGATCAATAATTTTCAGAAGCATATCATACAATATGATACAACGATATTCCTAGGCACTGGACGTCTTTCTCGGGATGTTGAATACTATTCCAAGTTTTACTGTTACGACACCTTCATGGTCTGTTTTCGCATTTTGCAAAAGAAGTGTTCATGCAAAGGCACAAATTGCATTATAATTTATACATGTACACAGTCTCTATATTCACTAAAACAGCACTGTGGTGTAATAAACAAAATCATAAAAATGTTTGAATGTTCTCTTCGTTTTAAAGGCACGTCATGCACAGGAAATAGGTGTAGAGGCCATCGCTTCCTTATGCACTTCATTCTACAAACCAGAAAGTGAAGGTACTAAGTTAACTTCTAACCAGTTGGAACGAATGAAGGAATGAATCAATGAATAAAAATGAATGAATGAATGAATATATAAATAAAAAATAACTAAACAAATGAAAAAAATATCATGAATTAAAGTAAAATTAAATGAAATAGAAATGAAATACATGTAGAAGGTTTAATTTCATTAAGTTGTACAAGGTAATTTCAATTAAAATGTATGCAAGTGTTTTTGTAGTCAAGATCTTTTATAAGTTCTTTACTTTCCAGAAATACTTGTGGATTACATTGAACAACTTGCCAAGGAAGCGCCAAATCTGCCTTTCTATTATTATTGCATAAATTTTGTCACAGGAGTATACTGTAAGTGGATTAAAAAATCAAGTAAAGGACGATAAAAATTGAAAAAAGTTTTTTGAATTGTAGAACAGTCAATGAGGTCAAATTGTGGATGATGACGTACAAAATTATTTTAGACAATAATAAACTTAAAATTACGTGTCATACTTTTTTTCAAGTAAATGCGGAAAAATTTCTGAGATTGGCTAAAGACAGAATTCCCAATCTCTGTGGTTTGAAACATTCATCCAGAGAATTACC
The DNA here is from genome assembly GCA_035048485.1 of Pteria penguin. Lineage (NCBI taxonomy): Eukaryota > Metazoa > Mollusca > Bivalvia > Pterioida > Pteriidae > Pteria > Pteria penguin. The sequence continues at coordinate 42,260,837 of CM068580.1, read as the reverse complement.
AAATGCATATAACTGTATGAAGGTGGACAAGAAGTTCCAAGTGCTGATGGGTACGGACAATGTAAGTTAGTAATATGTCATATGTGTAGAGAAAACAAATTATGGTATTCATAGTGTTATAGTTCGACTTGTCATATCAGCTACTTCCGACAATGATTTTGTATTATTTAGACTGGCGTCGTCGCACCAGTCTCCTCGTCGGAGGAGGCCGATAGGTCAGATTAATAATGATGAGAAGTCTACGATCAAGAAACATTTATTTTGCATCGAACTAGTTTGATCCAATAGCATTGCTAGAATCTGGTCACGTGATTGCCTTCCAAATTCTTGTGGACGGTCAGATCAGTAGCGTTATTTTGGAGGGCAATGGTAATTTTGAGGCTGAATAAAACGAAACTATCTACTTATGTTTGCTATCTGTTTATCCTGCATGCCTTTGATGTTGACCATGGACAATATAAAAGTTCTTTTCTCCCGCATTTAGCGAAAGCGTGGGGACATTAAATCTCATTCGTCTGTCTGTCCGTCGGTCCGTCTGTCCGTCTGTCACAAAAACTTTAACCTTGGTCATGACTTTTTAACTGTAAGACGTAGGGCCTTCATTTTTCAGCATGTGTATCCCTAATTGCAATACCTTTCCGTTGGTACCAAAATTTCTATCATGTGACCTTGACCCTAACATTTGACCTACTTCAATGTAACTTTAAACCGTAAGATGTAGGGCCTTCATATTTGGCATGTGTGTCTGCATGCACAACCATGACTGTATGTCACAAATCAACTCACCCTTACTGATAGAACCCTCAAAGCGAGGGACCACAATTCTCTGAATTTGCTTGTTAGATTTGTTACTGACGTTCCACGAAAATTTGTCGGGTTGATCAACACCATAGAAGGCAAGGCGCTTGAGGTCACCAATACGCAATGGGCATACCAGTGAACTATATCATAGGAAATACTAAAACTGGGAAATTATGTTATGAAATAGTTCTTTTTCTTTCAAACTTTATCTATATCTCATATATTCATTGTGTGTATTTATCTTCCTCCAGCAATTCCTTGCCTGTCTTAGTCTGGGTATAGACATTCCTGTGACAGCACCATACATGGGCAAGTTATATCACAAGCTGAAGACTGCATTTGATAAGGGAGATCTAGAGGGGGCCAGATCAGTACAAGTAAGTATCTTATTAATAAGAACGATTGCTATGTTTGGTTTGTATTATGATGTATTAATACTAAATAGGATATATCGATAATGAAGTGTGTATCATGTTTATGACCAATGTCAATGCTAGATTTCTGAATATACAATGTATTGTTAAACACTTGGATTTCTTATTACACAAATATGGTAAAACACTTGGATTAACGACTATGCAAAATGCGACTATGCAAAATATCATTAAACACTTGGAATACGAATTATACAAATATTGTAAAACACTTGGATTTCTGACTGTACAAATATGGTAAAATGCTTAGATTATTGATTACACAAATATGGTAAAACACATGGGTTACTCACTCTTCAAAAAAGAGTAATCAAGCAGAATTTTCAATTCACAAGAGCACCATGCAGAACGTTTCATTTGTCTGTTGTCTTGTAATTGAGGGATCGCTTGATCCAAGGTTAACCACGACTATTGCCTAATTTTATTGTGACGTCACAGTTAAATTCATGTTTGACAGGCCATTTATTTATGACATCATACTGAAAAAGTGCACCAAATGGTGCGATGTAAGGCATTTGATGATCGATGATACGTCAATTGAACAATCGAGTGAACATTTTCATAATTTTCAAAATAAATAAGACTCATCAATGTAGTTTAAAATCGGTTTTACTGACATGATAGTGATGAGAAACAAACAATTCTGACTTGAATTCTGATAGTCATGGAATAATTTGATTTTCTTTTTATTTTACAGGAAAAAGTTCAGACTGTGAACTCTATTAGACAGAAGTATGGTACGTTTACCAGTTTTTGTTTTTTTTATAACCTTTAAGAGTAAAATTGAACGTACTTTTCTTACACTCAGTCCTAAGTCATTAAAATACATGTATACACAACCACAGCACAAAATAGCACGTTAATTTTCATTTTTCTTATCGAATGCATTCGCTGGAGTTTGTATTTTGTTTATAAATACTTACATACAGATTTTTATTTGACTGTTCTTTAACTGTAAAGGTGGTGGAATAGATGTTGCGAAGGCCATTTTTAACATCAGTTCTGGAATTGACTGCGGACCTGTGCGACTGCCACTCAAAAGCTTGTCAAATGAGAGAAAGGCCAGTCTGGAAAAAGATTTGAAGGAATTAGGAGTATTTCAATAACAGACATTAATATGACTGGAATCCATATTAACAAAATGGAAATGAATATAACCTTGATAGAATCATATGTTAATGAAGAGTTTCAAATAAAGTACATGTATGCAGACCTTATATATAAATATATGTCTTTGTTGATATGTTATTACGTCACATTAAGGCACCTCACTGTATCAGTGATCTTTACTATGTATGGTAACATATTACGTCACGTTAAAGCCCCTCACTGTATCAATGATCTTTACAATGTATGGTAACATATTACGTCACGTTAAGGCCCCTCACTGTATCAGTGATCTTTACAATGTATGGTAACATATTACGTCACGTTAAGGCCCTCACTGTATCAGTTATCTTTACAATGTATGGTAACATATTACGTCACGTTAAGGCCCCTCACTGTATCAGTGATCTTTACAATGTATGGTAACATGTTACGTCACGTTAAGGCCCCTCACTGTATCAATGATCTTTACAATGTATGGTAACATGTTACGTCACGTTGAGGCCCCTCACTGTATCAGTGATCTTTACAATGTATGGTAACATATTACGTTACGTTAAGGCCCCTCACTGTATCAGTGATCTTTACCATGTATGGTAACATATTACGTCACGTTGAGGCCCCTCACTGTATCAGTAATCTTTACAATGTAGTATGGTAACATATTACGTCACGTTAAGGCCCCTCACTGTATCAGTGATCTTTACCATGTATGGTAACATATTACGTCACGTTAAGGCCCCTCACTGTATCAGTGATCTTTACAATGTATGGTAAGATATTACGTCACGTTAAGGCCCCTCACTGTATCAGTGATCTTTACAATGTATGGTAACATATTACGTCAGGTTATGGCCCCTCACTGTATCAGTGATCTTTACATTGTATGGTAACATGTTACGTCAGGTTAAGGCCCTTCACTGTATCAGTGATCTTTACAATGTATGGTAACATATTACGTCACGTTGAGGCCCCTCACTGTATCAGTGATCTTTACAATGTATGGTTACATATTACGTCACGTTAAGGCCCCTCACTGTATCAGTGATCTTTACAATGTATGGTAACATATTACGTCACGTTAAGGCCCCTCATTGTATCAGTGATCTTTACAATGTATGGTAACATATTACGTCAAGTTGAGGCCCCTCACTGTATCAGTAATCTTTACAATGTAGTATGGTAACATATTACGTCACGTTAAGGCCCCTCACTGTATCAGTGATCTTTATCATGTATGGTAACATTTTACGTCACGTTAAGGCCCCTCACTGTATCGGTGATCTTTACAATGTATGGTAACATATAACGTCACATTAAGGCACCTCACTGTATCAGTGATCTTTACTATGTATGGTAACATATTACGTCACGTTAAAGCCCCTCACTGTGTCAGTGATCTTTACAATGTATGGTAACATATTACGTCACGTTAAGGCCCCTCACTGTATCAGTGATCTTTACAATGTATGGTAACATATTACGTCACGTTAAGGCCCCTCACTGTATCAGTGATCTTTACAATGTATGGTAACATATTACGTCACGTTAAGGCCCTCACTGTATCAGTTATCTTTACAATGTATGGTAACATATTACGTCACGTTAAGGCCCCTCACTGTATCAGTGATCTCTACAACGTATGGTAACATGTTACGTCACGTTAAGGCCCCTCACTGTATCAATGATCTTTACAATGTATGGTAACATGTTACGTCAGGTTGAGGCCCCTCACTGTATCAGTGATCTTTACAATGTATGGTAACATATTACGTTACGTTAAGGCCCCTCACTGTATCAGTGATCTTTACAATGTATGGTAACATATTACGTCAGGTTGAGGCCCCTCACTGTATCAGTAATCTTTACAATGTAGTATGGTAACATATTACGTCACGTTAAGGCCCCTCACTGTATCAGTGATCTTTACCATGTATGGTAACATATTACGTCACGTTGAGGCCCCTCACTGTATCAGTGATCTTTACAATGTATGGTTACATATTACGTCACGTTAAGGCCCCTCACTGTATCAGTGATCTTTACAATGTATGGTAACATATTACGTCACGTTAAGGCCCCTCACTGTATCAGTGATCTTTACAATGTATGGTAACATATTACGTCACGTTAAGGCCCTTCACTGTATCAGTGATCTTTACAATGTATGGTAACATATTACGTCACGTTAAGGCCCCTCACTGTATCAGTGATCTTTACAATGTATGGTAACATATTACGTCACGTTAAGGCCCCTCACTGTATCAGTGATCTTTACAATGTATGGTAACATATTACGTCACGTTAAGGCCCTTCACTGTATCAGTGATCTTTACAATGTATGGTAACATATTACGTCACGTTAAGGCCCTTCACTGTATCAGTGATCTTTACAATGTATGGTAACATATTACGTCACGTTAAGGCCCCTCACTGTATCAGTGATCTTTACAATGTATGGTAACATGTTACGTCACGTTAAGGCCCCTCACTGTATCAGTGATCTTTACAATGTATGGTAACATATTACGTCACGTTAAAGGCCCCTCACTGTATCAGTGATCTTAAAAATGTATGGTAACATATTACGTCACGTTGAGGCCCCTCACTGTATCAGTTATCTTTACAATGTATGGTAACATATTACATCACGTTAAGGCCCCTCACTGTATCAGTGATCTTTACAATGTATGGTAACATGTTACGTCACGTTAAGGCCCCTCACTGCATCAGTGATCTTTACAATGTATGGTAACATATTACGTCATGTTAAGGCCCCTCACTGTATCAGTGATCTTTACAATGTATGGTAAAATATTACGTCACATTGAGGCCCCTCACTGTATCAGTAATCTTTACAATGTAGTATGGTAACATATTACGTCACATTAAGGTCCCTCACTGTATCAGTGATCTTTACAATGTATGGTAACATATTACGTCACGTTGAGGCCCCTCACTGTATCAGTGATCTTTACAATGTATGGTAACATATTACGTCACGTTAAGGCCCCTCACTGTATCAGTGATCTTTACAATGTATGGTAACATATTACATCACGTTAAGGCCCCTCACTGTATCAGTGATCTTTACAATGTATGGTAACATATTACGTCACGTTGAGGCCCCTCACTGTATCAGTGATCTTTACAATGTATGGTAACATATTACGTCACATTAAGGCCCCTCACTGTATCAGTGATCTTTACAATGTATGGTAACATATTACGTCACGTTGAGGCCCCTCACTGTATCAGTGATCTTTACAATGTATGGTAACATATTACGTCACGTTAAGGCCCCTCACTGTATCAGTGATCTTTACAATGTATGGTAACATATTACGTCACGTTGAGGCACCTCACTGTATCAGTGATCTTTACAATGTATGGTAACATATTACGTCACGTTGAGGCCCCTCACTGTATCAGTGATCTTTACAATGTATGGTAACATATTACGTCACGTTGAGGCACCTCACTGTATCAGTGATCTTTACAATGTATGGTAACATGTTACGTCACGTTGAGGCCCTTCACTGTATCAGTTATCTTTACAATGTATGGTAACATATTACGTCACGTTGAGGCACCTCACTGTATCAGTGATCTTTACAATGTATGGTAACATATTACGTTACGTTAAGGCCCCTCACTGTATCAGTGATCTTTACAATGTATGGTAACATATTACGTCACGTTAAGGCCCCTCACTGTATCAGTGATCTTTACAATGTATGGTAACATATTACGTCACGTTAAAGCCCCTAACTGTATCAGTGATCTTTACAATGTATGGTAACATATTACGTCACGTTGAGGCCCCTCACTGTATCAGTGATCCCTACAATGTATGGTAGCATATTACGTCACATTAAGGCCCCTCACTGTATCAGTGATCTTTACAATGTATGGTAACATATTACGTCACGTTGAGGCCCCTCACTGTATCAGTGATCTTTACAATGTATGGTAACATATTACGTCACGTTGAGGCCCCTCACTGTATCAGTGATCTTTACAATGTATGGTAACATATTACGTCACGTTGAGGCCCCTCACTGTATCAGTGATCTTTACAATGTATGGTAACATATTACGTCACGTTGAGGCACCTCACTGTATCAGTGATCTTTACAATGTATGGTAACATATTACGTCACGTTAAGGCCCCTCACTGTATCAGTGATCTTTACAATGTATGGTAACATATTACGTCACGTTGAGGCCCCTCACTGTATCAGTGATCTTTACAATGTATGGTAACATATTACGTCACATTAAGGCCCCTCACTGTATCAGTGATCTTTACAATGTATGGTAACATATTACATCACGTTGAGGCCCCTCACTGTATCAGTGATCTTTACAATGTATGGTAACATATTACGTCACGTTAAGGCCCCTCACTGTATCAGTGATCTTTACAATGTATGGTAACATATTACGTCACGTTGAGGCACCTCACTGTATCAGTGATCTTTACAATGTATGGTAACATATTACGTCACGTTAAGGCCCCTCACTGTATCAGTGATCTTTACAATGTATGGTAACATATTATGTCACGTTGAGGCACCTCACTGTATCAGTGATCTTTACAATGTATGGTAACATGTTACGTCACGTTGAGGCCCTTCACTGTATCAGTTATCTTTACAATGTATGGTAACATATTACGTCACGTTGAGGCACCTCACTGTATCAGTGATCTTTACAATGTATGGTAACATGTTACGTCACGTTGAGGCCCTTCACTGTATCAGTTATCTTTACAATGTATGGTAACATATTACGTCACGTTGAGGCCCCTCACTGTATCAGTGATCTTTACAATGTATGGTAACATGTTACGTCACGTTAAGGCCCTTCACTGTATCAGTGATCTTTACAATGTATGGTAACATATTATGTCACGTTGAGGCACCTCACTGTATCAGTGATCTTTACAATGTATGGTAACATGTTACGTCACGTTGAGGCCCTTCACTGTATCAGTTATCTTTACAATGTATGGTAACATATTACGTCACGTTGAGGCACCTCACTGTATCAGTGATCTTTACAATGTATGGTAACATGTTACGTCACGTTGAGGCACCTCACTGTATCAGTGATCTTTACAATGTATGGTAACATGTTACGTCACGTTGAGGCCCTTCACTGTATCAGTTATCTTTACAATGTATGGTAACATATTACGTCACGTTGAGGCACCTCACTGTATCAGTGATCTTTACAATGTATGGTAACATGTTACGTCACGTTGAGGCCCTTCACTGTATCAGTTATCTTTACAATGTATGGTAACATATTACGTCACGTTGAGGCCCCTCACTGTATCAGTGATCTTTACAATGTATGGTAACATGTTACGTCACGTTAAGGCCCTTCACTGTATCAGTGATCTTTACAGTGTATGGTAACATATTACGTTACGTTGAGACACCTCACTGTATCAGTGATCTTTACAATGTATGGTAACATGTTACGTCACGTTGAGGCCCTTCACTGTATCAGTTATCTTTACAATGTATGGTAACATATCACGTCACGTTAAGGCCCCTCACTGTATCAGTGATCTTTACAATGTAAAGTAACATGTCCGCAAGATTGTATTTACAAAACGTATCGTCCCTAAACAGAGAAGGAATTCAATGATGTACCCTCCTCAAAGACAGACAAAGTTGCATAATGGATCAATTTAAATCGGTGAAAAGGAATAAAGTATCTGACCTTGGGCGCATTCAGTGTCATCTGGCCGACTCCAGCCACATGACTTGGGAAACAGAGAACAAATACCGTATCAGAGGGGTCAAGTATTCGACTACTGTATGTAGTAGTTCAAATAGGATGATAGATTTCATTTTAGCTTGAATGAATGACTAAATCTTCAGGTGTTTTTTCTCTTTTTATTTCTTTTTTTCCCTTGTCATGGATATGCTCTTTTTATTGCCTTTATAGATAGAACTGTCACTTGTAATTGTTTTAAATTCGCATAAAAATAGTGTCATGTGAAATATTATTTTTCCTTTTTATCACAAGGTGGTTGAATACTGCAGCTCTAGGTCCAACACAAGAGCAACTTTGTTACAAATGTCACAGAAGATCAAGGGTTGCATCCAACCTATCTGATGTCGACCATCGAATCAAGCTTATAATTGGGTCTGTCATTTCAACTTGCTCCCTTTACAGTCAAACATTTATAAGACTATTCTTGTGAGGTGTTTGATGCTATAATAATATTACCATATAAGACTTAATTGGTTCCATCCGTAGCCTTCGAATTTACACATACGTTCCCACAATAATATATTCTATTTTAGAATAGTATACAGCATTTTATTTTACCCTATCAAGACTCTACATGGCGGAGATGGTCACTGTGTTTTCACGTTACATGACGTAGATGATTAATATAGCAAGACGTTACATGACGGAGATGGTCATTATATCAACACGTTACATGACGGAGATGGTTATTATAGCTAAACGTTACATGGCGGAGATGGTCATTACATCAACACGTTCCATGACGGAGATGGTTATAAGAGCAAGACGTTACATGGCGGAGATGGTCATTACATCAACACGGTACATGACGGAGATGGTTACTATAGCAAGACGTTACATGGCGGAGATGGTCATTACATCAACACGTTACATGACAGAGATGGTTACTATAGCAAGACGTTACATGGCGGAGATGGTCATTACATCAACACGTTACATGACAGAGATGGTTACTATAGCAAGACGTTACATGGCGGAGATGGTCATTACATCAACACGTTACATGACGGAGATGATTATTATAGCAAGACGTTACATGACGGAGATGGTTATTACATCAACACGTTACATGACGGAGATGGTCATCGTATCAACACGTTACATGACGGAGATGGTCATTGTATCAACAGGTTACATGACGGAAATGGTCATTATATAAACACGTTACATGACGGAAATGGTCATTGTATCAACACGTTACATGACGGAAATGGTCATTGTATCAACACGTTACATGGCGGAGATGGTCAGTGTATCAACACGTTACATGACGGAGATGGTCATTGTATCAACACGTTACATGACGGAGATGTGCATTGTATCAACACGTTACATGGCGAAGATGATCATTGTATCAACACGTTTCATAACGGAGATAGTGATTGTATCAACACGTTACATGACGGAGATGGTCATTGTATCAACACGTTACATGAAGGAAATGTGCATTGTATCAACACGTTACATGACGGAGATGGTTATTGTATCAACACGTTACATGACGGAGATGGTCATTATATCAACACGTTACATGACGGAAATGGTCATTGTATCAACACGTTACATGACGGAAATGGTCATTGTATCAACACGTTACATGACGGAGATGGTTATTGTATCAACACGTTACATGACGGAGATGGTCATTGCATCAACACGTTACATGGCGGAGATGGGCATTGTATCAACACGTTACATGGCGGAGATGGGCATTGTATCAACACGTTACATGGTGGAGATGGTCATTGTATCAACACGTTACATGACGGAGATGGTCATTGTATCAACACGTTACATGGCGGAGATGATTATTATAGCGAGACGTTACATGGCGGAGATGGTCATTGTATCAACAGGTTACATGACGGAAATGGTCATTGTATCAACACGTTACATGACGGAAATGGTCATTGTATCAACACGTTACATGGCGGCGATGGTCATTGTATCAACACGTTACATGACGGAGATGGTCATTGTATCAACACGTTACATGACGGAGATGTTCATTGTATCAACACGTTACATGGCGGAGATGGTCATTGTATCAAGACGTTACATGGCGGAGATGGTCATTGTATCAACACGTTTCATAACGGAGATATTCATTGTATCAACACGTTACATGACGGAGATGGTCATTGTATCAACACGTTACATGACGGAAATGGTCATTGTATCAACACGTTACATGACGGAAATGGTCATTGTATCAACACGTTACATGACGGAGATGGCTATTGTATCAACACGCTACATGACGGAGATGGTCATTGTATCAACACGTTACATGACGGAAATGGTCATTGTATCAACACGTTACATGACAGAAATGGTCATTGTATGAACACGTTACATGACGGAGATGTGCATTGTATCAACACGTTACATGACGGAGATGGTCATTGTATCAACACGTTACATGACGGAGATGATCATTGTATCAACACGTTACATGACGGAAATGGTCATTGTATCAACACGTTACTACATGACGGAGATGGTCATTGTATCAACACGTTACATGACGGAGATGGTTATTGTATCAACACGTTACATGAAGGAAATGTGCATTGTATCAACACGTTACATGACGGAGATGGTTATTGTATCAACACGTTACATGACGGAGATGGTCATTATATCAACACGTTACATGACGGAGATGGTTATTATATCAGCACGTTACATGACGGAAATGGTCAGTGTATCAACACGTTACATGACGGAAATGGTCATTGTATCAACACGTTACATGACGGAGATGGTTATTGTATCAACACGTTACATGACGGAGATGGTCATTGTATCAACACGTTACATGGCGGAGATGGTCATTGTATCAACAGGTTACATGACGGAAATGGTCATTGTATCAACACGTTACATGACGGAAATGGTCATTGTATCAACACGTTACATGGCGGCGATGGTCATTGTATCAACACGTTACATGACGGAGATGGTCATTGTATCAACACGTTACATGACGGAGATGTTCATTGTATCAACACGTTACATGGCGGAGATGGTCATTGTATCAACACGTTACATGAAGGAGATGTGCATGGTATCAACACATTACAAGACGGAGATCGTCATTGTATCAACACGTTACATGGCGGAGATGGGCATTGTATCAACACGTTACATGGCGGAGATGGTCATTGTATCAACACATTACATGACGGAGATGGTCATTGTATCAACACGTTCCATGACGGAGATGATTATTATAGCAAGACGTTACATGTTGGAGATGGTCATTGTATCAACACGTTACATGACGGAAATGGTCATTGTATCAACACGTTACATGACGGAGATGGTCATTGTATCAACACGTTACATGACGGAGATGTTCATTGTATCAACACGTTACATGGCGGAGATGGTCATTGTATCAACACGTTACATGAAGGAGATGTGCATTGTATCAACACGTTACATGACGGAGATGGTCATTATATTAACACGTTACATGACGGAATTGGTCATTGTATCAACACGTTACATGACGGAAATGGTCATTGTATCAACACGTTACATGACGGAGATGGTCATTGTATCAACACGTTACGTGGCGGAGATGGTCATTGTATCAACACGTTACATGACGGAGATGGTCATTGTATCAACACGTTACATGACGAAGATGGTCATTGTATCAAGACGTTACATGGCGGAGATGGTCATTGTATCAACACGTTTCATAACGGAGATATTCATTGTATCAACACGTTACATGACGGAGATGGTCATTGTATCAACACGTTACATGACGGAAATGGTCATTGTATCAACACGTTACATGACGGAAATGGTCATTGTATCAACACGTTACATGACGGAGATGGCTATTGTATCAACACGCTACATGACGGAGATGGTCATTGTATCAACACGTTACATGACGGAAATGGTCATTGTATCAACACGTTACATGACGGAAATGGTCATTGTATCAACACGTTACATGACGGAGATGTGCATTGTATCAACACGTTACATGACGGAGATGGTCATTGTATCAACACGTTACATGACGGAGATGATCATTGTATCAACACGTTACATGACGGAAATGGTCATTGTATCAACACGTTACTACATGACGGAGATGGTCATTGTATCAACACGTTACATGACGGAGATGGTTATTGTATCAACACGTTACATGAAGGAAATGTGCATTGTATCAACACGTTACATGACGGAGATGGCTATTGTATCAACACGCTACATGACGGAGATGGTCATTGTATCAACACGTTACATGACGGAAATGGTCATTGTATCAACACGTTACATGACGGAAATGGTCATTGTATGAACACGTTACATGACGGAGATGTGCATTGTATCAACACGTTACATGACGGAGATGGTCATTGTATCAACACGTTACATGACGGAGATGATCATTGTATCAACACGTTACATGACGGAAATGGTCATTGTATCAACACGTTACTACATGACGGAGATGGTCATTGTATCAACACGTTACATGACGGAGATGGTTATTGTATCAACACGTTACATGAAGGAAATGTGCATTGTATCAACACGTTACATGACGGAGATGGTTATTGTATCAACACGTTACATGACGGAGATGGTCATTATATCAACACGTTACATGACGGAGATGGTTATTATATCAGCACGTTACATGACGGAAATGGTCAGTGTATCAACACGTTACATGACGGAAATGGTCATTGTATCAACACGTTACATGACGGAAATGGTCATACGAAGAACAAACAATCAAAATCAAACCATTGTTGTAGCATAGACTTTTCCTGCATAGGTTATCTTTTCCCTCGAAAAAAATACCTTCTCCCCAACGAAAAATCGACCCAGCATAACTTTTCCCTGGGGAAAACTATTACAGTTATCAAGAAATGCTCTTCTGGTATACAATTTCCCCCAGAATGACAGTACCTTCATTCTAGAAATGAACCGTTTGTTGGTTTGATTGTCATAATTGATGGTACGTATATAATCATGATAAGCACTCATTTTCATCTTAAGGCATTCGTGTGCTTTGTTGACAATCGTGTATATTGGAACCGTTCAAGTGAAAATCAAACAATGTTCTAAATGTTGCAAATAAAGGAATTATTTGAATATTGCCTTATATCTCTTATCTGTCTGTCTGTCTGTGTATGTATGTATGTATGTGTGTATGTATGTATGTATGTATGTATGTATGTATGTATGTATGTATGTATGTATGTATGTATGTATGTATGTATGTATGTATTTTTGCATTTATCTATCTATCTATCTATCTATCTATCTATCTGCCTGCCTGCCTGTCTACCTACCTACCTGTCTGTCTGTCTGTCTGTCTGCCTGTCTGTCTGTCTGCCTGCCTGCCTACCTACCTACCTACCTACCTACCTACCTACCTACCTACCTACCTACCTACCTACCTGTCTGTCTGTCTGTCTGTCTGCCTGCCTGCCTACCTACCTACCTACCTACCTACCTACCTACCCACTTTCCTACCAACCTACCATGTTTCGCTAATGTTCTAATTAAATCATTTAATTCTTAGTTACAAGTTCCATCGTATAATTCGAAAGGGGATGCCATACTAAGCTCATTTTACCAGGGTGGAGGAACAATGCAGGAACAATATCTCTAATGACTGAGAAATTATTATAGCCGATAAATCATGTTCACTTTTAAAAAGGAGAGGTTTTAATTATCCTTGGTGTCGTATGCATTTCATAATCCATTAAAATACTTGCGGTTGTATTATATACCGTGCGTTTCTTTTTACACGAGAATAAAGAGAATCGTATTGTAAAATCATCTGAACGACTTTGTTGGGTACCTTTGATAGTGTCCGTCTGTCTGGGCACTTTGGTCTTCCGGACTTTATGCAATCATTTAAGTTATCGACTTGAAATCTGGTATGTAGCTTTGCATCAATGAGTCACAGATTAAGTTCGAGCTTGGTCATGATTTATGAAAACCGGTGGGGGACATGTATTGCTTCAGTAACACTCAATAGGCTTGTGTGAAAAGTTTTTTCTCGTCATAAACCAAGTATGTTCCCCTCCTTATCTCTTTACCAAACCCCAGTCCTTTATTTAACTGCTGATGGCTTAATTTACCCCTGAATATCAATTTCAGAATACATACCAATTTTAAGTACCGATTCTCTTTGACACAATTCAGGAGTTTTCATAAGAGATATGACTTCTTGAAAATTATTTCTCCGTCGGAGTTATTTTTCTTGATTTTGTCATAAATTCTCTATCAAATTTTAATATTTATTACTGTATATAAATATTGTCATCAGTTTACTTACAACGAAGTGAAATTGATAGATATGTATTATAATCTTGTTTATAGCGTAAGAAGTATTCAAATTAATTACGATTTCCTGGCGCACCGGGTTGGTGGTCCGGGCAATGATTTCCTTACGCTGCATGTCGCATCCGCCATGTATTAAGTGTATATGTTCCCCTCTACCCAAATATTACTGATGAAAATACATTGTGATCATCGAAGAACCCAGGCACAGTAGAGTTTATGTGGTTAGTCAACCCCCCCCCCCCCTTTCCCTTAGAATTTAAGGTGTGTGTATGAGGCAGTTAAACTACTTGTCTTCTTTTTATGTCTGCTATTATTGAACAAGAAAAAATTCATGTCTTTACTTTTCTCAAACAGCTTAAAGTACATAGTATGATATCTAATTTCATACAAAATTTTAAGACCAAAGAAAAAATCTGAGTCGACTGCGTCTTACATATTAACTATGCAAGAGAAGATAACTCTCGCTTTATCTTCCTACTCTTCGTGCTTGCACATTCGGAAGGTTTCGGGCATTGAAACGACATTGCATGCCACAATATTACTTTCAAAATGCATAAACGATGTCTGGAGAGGCTATTGAAGCATAGCTTTATCAGGAATGTCGCTGTGGTAGGTACTGTATAAATGGATTTCAACGCGACATGACACATGATGTAAGTACGTTCGACAACTGCTACAAGCTTTATCTCTTTCAGTGTCAATCCAGGGCGTTCAGAGTCGAAGGACACTCGGGTGCCCCTTACACTCCTATGAACTCTGAAGGGTAAGTATTCTGAAGATATTTCATTAATGTCGAAGTTCGTAACATTCACACCCCATATTCATGATATTCTTGCGTTTAGTTTAAAATTTATAGTTTAAACAGAAGCTCAGACTCTCTCTCTCTCCCTCTCTCTCTCTCTCTCTCTCTCAAAGATGACCCCTCCGCTCCCTCTCAGTCCTGGATATTAAGGCTGTAGAGAGGGTCCCTCTGTAACGATATATGTATTATTAAAAGTTAAAAACAAGTTAAGCCTACCTATAGCAACTTTAAAATTAATATTTTAAAGTTTCATTGAAAAATGTATATATCTACTTATACTGAATTATCGGCTTCACATTCTAAATATTGAGTGTTGGATCCAGAAAAGATGAAGGCAGAAAAGCTTAAAGAAATTTGAATTCCTGTCACTACCTTCTGGCTTTGTCCGCCATATACGGTATCATGTGAATTTGAACGAAACTTTTGCACAACAATTTTCTTGTGGTTTACATAATTCAAATTCAAATTGATTCGAGCATGGGGGAGGGGCGGTTAATTAAATGTAATACCCGTAATGACCGTAAATACACATGTTTTATATACATTTATGATAAAATACACGTGCTTACATGTGTATAGAGACCCCATTATGGATAGCCTCAAATTCGTACATGTTTTGATCACAAAAAATTACTTCTTCGCCGTTAGTTCGATCGATAGATCAATACGTTAGTAATTTATATTTACTAATAGTTAATTTATTTAAGTTTTCATTGGCCTTGGTGGTCGATAGGAATAACTTCCCCTTGTCCTTTCTGCTTCGATCTAGATTCAAGATCTGTGCCGAATCTCGTCTCCTCCTACACTCTGTTTGCCTCTGCCACTATACACTGGCAATCACCATAATATTATAAGGTGATATAATGAAACAATCCCTTCATTTTTCTTCCAAACAGAGCCGATGTAACTCAGTGGATTATGTGCTTGGCTCGTGACCGAGAGGTCTTGGGTTCGACTCCCGCCGTGGGCACACCGGTGTCCTGTCTTTCGGATGAGACAGTGTAAAGCTAGGTCTCGAGTCACGGTAGGCGTGGTACGTAAACGATCCCTCACTAACGTTACTTCGGGTGGAATAAATTTCTGTGCAATGCACCAGAAAGATACCGTCACCATATACGTGATAGTGGAGTGACGTTAAATAAGAATCAATCGATCGATCAGTACTTTTACACATTGCCTCCTGTGAACAAATTCCAAATCTACCACTGATTACAGATCATACAGCGATATTTCCAGGAAATATGTCAACTTTATGAGATATATTTATAATCACTTTCCATTCAGAAATATTCAAAAGCATGTACATGTATAGGATTGGTCTGTCCGTCTTATCACCTATCTACTCATTTGTCTGTCTGTCTTGCTTTAGAGAATTTCGTCTTAATTAGGTGCATCGTTGTACTCTTCTAGCATTTGTTACACCCACGTTTGTTCTGTTTTATCTTTCAGAGATGTACTATTTGATTTTGATTTTCAAGGATGTTTTCAATATCTCAAAGACGCACAGAAGTTCAAATGTTTGTTCGGTAAGCACATTCTACATGTTCCTTTTCACTTATCTCCCCTTACCAACGCATTAAGAAATGAATCATATTTTGTATCGTTTGATGCATGTATCAACAGAAAATTTGGATGGAAAAGTGCATTTTCGCAAGCATTCTGTCAGTATTTTCTGTTGTTACCTGCATCAAAGAACAAACAAAAAACCAAAATGAAAACAAAATAAAAAAGAAAATCAAGACAAAACAAAACAAAAGTATTTACGACACCGTCGATGCATATCTAGTTCTTGATTTTGAAAAATATTTTAGTAAAAAGGTAATGTGCATCATATAATTATGGATGACTTTAAACGAGCTGTAATATGGAATTGCTCGGAACATGTGATGATATCAACCATAAAAATGTTAATTTTACATTTCTCAGTAAACGGTACATCGGGCGAGGGAATGTCCTTAACTGTGGACGAGCGAAAAGATTTGGCCGTAAAGTGGACAAATGCAGCATCTGGAACGTATGCTTTATATACATTTATATACTACATAACTTTAGTCAAATATCGTATTGTTTTCCAAAAATAATTACATTTACAAGATGTGAATATTTCATAAACTGATTTATGTTTCTGACGTTAAGTGATTCATCTTGAGAATGCCAAAGATTTTTTATTCTCCCCTTCATACAAACATTAGACATAAGTCGTTATTCAAAAGCAGGACTCAATAATTACTACGTAAAGTTTAAAATAAATCATTGAAATATTCATGTTTTTGGATTTCAGACGCAAGTATTCATTCAAAATAGTTTGAGGTCACCTTTAGGTATTACCCCCTATGGATGAAGTTCTTATTTTTGTTGTTTTTTTTTTCTTACATTTGAAAAGCCTTTAAAATGCGAGATTGTTGAATGTGAAATTTTAACTATAGTCACAATTCCAACTGTTTCAATCTCAAATGACGTGAATGCAATTGCGTACTTGCAAGAGACTACTTTACTTAAACTATCCTTTCTCTGATACTTGATACGAGATTAGTGTCTGCTTACAGACTTCGGTGGGACTTATGTGATTTTAGACGAAATGCCATAGACGGGACCATTCGTCTATTGCCAGGTCCTTCAAAGAAGAACCTTTTAGTATAAACGCAGAGAATACGCTTCAAGTTTTCAAATCTGTGATGATAACGGAATTAAGAAATACAAATAGTAAAAATTCATAACGGACTTATGTGTGTTTATATAAATTTCACGAAAATTTTATAACGGAAACATTCATGCGTATACGTAAGTGTACGTTTGAAAGCTTTAAAGTCTCGTGACTTACAGTGGGCATTTCTCCTTGTGACGGTTGATTATAAATGACGGACTTCCGATTGTTTGTGTATGTAATTACTTAAATATTTCAGGATATCTTTTAGTGCTATCAAAGTATTATCTAGTTGCTAAAGAAGTTTTGTTTGCAGGTTGATTTGGCTAGAGGTATTCTTTTTTTTTTTTTTTGCTTGACAATGTGCTTAAGTACTCACTCAGACAGTCTGATTTCCTACCATATATATAATGATATATACAACAGAATTCAGTTGTGAAAATTGCAATAACTTCTTGCTCTCTTGCAATAGGCAAACGACAAATATTAGTAAAATGGCCCTGTCTTTATGTACTATCAGTACTTTGATTGTGTACTGCCCACAGGTTTTGGGTGTATGCCGGCTACATGTATTTTGCAGCGTGGACATTGTTTCTTGTAATATAATTAACTGCAGAATATGTTTCTTCTGTACTTTTAGACTTCCTATAATCTTACATATTGGGATGAACAATCTTAGAGACACCATGACATTGGTAATTATCTAAATGTAAAATATATGTACCTACAAGGATGCAAAACAATATTTCTTAGATTTGCAAAGTATTGACGTATTTTAAAAGCTTCGAAGTTAACCAAAACAGAGAAATGGGTTTTTTTCGTGACACATCTGAAGCTATCCTTGAAACATGAAATACAAATAATAATAATAATAATAATAATAATAATAATAATAATAATAATAATAATAATAATAATAATAATAATAAAGGAGCATAAACAATATGAAAGAATAGTAAGTGGCAGAAATTTCTGTGAGATGACTCATGTAATTGAACCTTCATGTGTTGAATTGCATATTTTCAGTATATATCACACTTTTATGATAAAGTTATGTAAGTTGTGCAAATTACATCTTAAAATTTCATGGCAGGACTGAATTAAGTAAAACTGAAAGTTACACAGTAATAAGTGGTTTTAACTAATTACAGGATGAAGGAAATGTTTATTACTTTACCTATCAACATCTTACAGGCACGTCACGCCCAGGACATAGGCGTACAGGCAATAGCAGCTGTGTGTCCGGCGTACTTCAAGCCACGAGATGAAGGTACTGTCATGTTGAAGAGAAAGTGTACTTAGGGATGGTAAATATAAGAATGAAAACATGGCAGTACATAGGCGGATCAAGAATTTTTTTAAAGAAAGGGGACGGAGTTGTAGCCTTCCATGACTAAAATTTTGTACTATTCGGTCCGGAAAGGGGACGTAGCTCTAAAATGGTCGAAAATAACAAAACAATCAAAGCGGACAGTAGGTGTAAATGAGAAACACTTTACTCAAGAAACTTTGTAGGGTTATATCCTATAACATATTTGTAATTTGGAAAATTAAAACATATAATCATTCATGCATGTTTCAATTTTCCAAATTACAAATATGTCATAGGACAGTTATATCGAACGTAGGTCTATGTATCATAATCATCTACTGAATATATTATGGCATGTTATTCATTTATGTTATGTACACCATCCATAATTTGTATTTTGATAGACAGTACAGATATAAATTTGGTCCTATTTTCCATTGTATAGCGGCATTGGTGGAGTATTTGCGGGAGGTATCGGCGTGTGCACCACGCTTACCCATGTACTACTATAGCATAGACTTCATGACTAACGTCTACTGTAAGTAGTATACTAGTATATCATTTATTATAGTTCTGTATTAATGTACATATGATACTGTAAATAAAAAATTACATGTATCTATGACAGAAGATTGAACTTCTTTTGCTCAAGCTAAAAAATCCGAAAATATCGAAAGGTTATCTTATATTTTCAGAAAATCTTGTTAATTTGATTAAGAAACATTCAGTGAGCATATATGGAAGAAGAATATGTCATTCCAACTAAAATAAATACAAAGTAGAACGCCTTGTTCAAAGCTATGATCTGTTAAGCTAATATCACTAGATTTATTGGAGGGAAATGTGGGTATTTCGTGTCGGATTTGGCCAGCCAACTAGGAGACACT
Organism: Pteria penguin; assembly: GCA_035048485.1. Lineage (NCBI taxonomy): Eukaryota > Metazoa > Mollusca > Bivalvia > Pterioida > Pteriidae > Pteria > Pteria penguin. Next base: position 42,240,718 of record CM068580.1, on the reverse strand, counting down.
TAAACCTTCCGGTCACGTGCTCTCTCTTGTGGTTTCCAAGGAACCATAATGACCACTGTGGTAGTTATTGAGTTACAGGGACATTGTGAGAGTAACGTAAAGTTGTGATGAACATTGATAGAGATGTGTCTCTTTTTGCTGATCTTGTACTTCCTAATGTTGCTTTGTTTTATCAGCGTTGTATAGGAACATGATTTGATCTTTATTGTACATGTTTTCTTAATTTTCTCTTGTACGAAACTTGTCCTGGATAGACATAAAGGGCGCTCTGTAAGAGGGTGGCACGCGGTACATGTGACATTTGGGTTTCAAAACACAATTCAACAACTTGGACGAGCTACTAAAGCTTATTTTGTTTAACTTGAACGAATTCTAATGAGCAGATCTTCTTTGTATTTCATAAATCTTGTTCTGTCGCAGTAAAGGACGAGGAAGTGATGCGACAAGGTATTGCGAGAATTCCGACTTTAGCTGGGATGAAGCATTCCACTCCAGATCTAGCAAGTGCATATTACTGTAGCAGACTCAAACCAGATTTAGACATCCTCTTCGGTACAGACACAGTCAGTAAAACATCTCGATACCTTTTTCAACATACAAATGTAATGTCTCAGAATAATATTTTTTTTTTGCATCACATTTTTAAAACCGCACTCAGAATTCACTAAATAAAGTCGACATGCAATACGAGCTACACCTGAAATATGCTCTTTCACGGAAAGTGATGACGCATATCGTTCAATGTTTATGGTTAAGTTTTTGTTCACTTATATTATATGGATTTTTTTTAGAAATAATTTATAATATGCAAATCGTAAAAATATTTTTAAGTCGAAATTCCTAATTTGACAGATACGACTTTGATAAATATACTTCCCGATTTTAATTTGGTCCATTGTAGCTTTTACTGCCAGCATTAAGTTTAGGACTTGACAATCCTATCATGTCGCCATTTCTTGGTTCGATGTTCCACGACATCAAGGAAGCCTACCAATCAGGGGACACGACGACAGCACGGAAGATCCATGTAGGTACAGTTAAATCACGAGTGTGTTCAGAGATCACATTTATGGGAGAGTTTCAAGTTAAAACCTGGAATTCAGTCAAACCTGTTTAAAAGGTCAATAAAGGGAGGGTTGAAAAGCGACCACTAAAGGGAGAGTTGAAGAGTATTCACTTTAGGCAGGTGACCTAATATTACATGTTGATTTTGTGTAGACAATTAGCTGTAAGGAAAAGAGAAAGGTGGTGGCTTATGACAGGTGATTGCTTTATACATGTGACCTTTAAGGCAGGTTCAACTGTACTTGATATTCCATGACATGAAAGTTTTAATTCTATTTACAGTTATAAATCATATTAACATATAAAAAAAATATCAATATAACCCTGAAAATTGTTATTAAAAATAAAGTTCAGACTTCGATATTTTGGAAGTGAGAAGTTTACAAGCCGATTTAATCCAAATAAAGTACTGTTTCATTGGATGTTGCACTAAGTATTTAAAAATCCCCAAACGGTAAAGCATGTTGCATTGTGAAAGCTACATGTTTAGATGGACAGAAACATGCATGTATCGGATCCAGTCGTGTCCATATGATGGCTTTGATGTTCCATTGTCTGATCCTGCCACCAAAACTCAATTTTAATGTCTCCATCACTGGACAAAAATAGATTATCACGGGGTTTAACATACGACCGTCAGGTTACAGGCCGAACACTCTAAAACTGCATGATCCATACCAGCCAATATTGACAATCTTTGTATAAGGTATAACTACATAACATAAATTTTCTGTTTTGTTACAAAGAAGTGGGATATGTATTCTGTATGATAAGTAATTCAGTGTGAGGTCATCTGAAATATCAATCGGAACACCTCACCCTTCACCAACGAAGGACGAGTGCGTTCCGAATGTGGAAAAATCTGTATCCATATTGTTGATGCAATAATCGAGTTATCTTCCGTTACCATTTTTACAATTTTCAATGTTTACCGTCTGACACTTTCTTCTTTGCTTTTCAAAATAACATTTCAAAATTTCACATTTCTAATGCAATGAATGACCTCTAGTCGTAGAAATGTTTCTGCATTTTCTAATTCTATATCTCATTCATTCACCCTAGGATTCGGTTCTTCAACTTAATCAGATCCGTATGAAATTTGGTAAGTATATACCTGTATTCAATTTAAAATTTATGTGATAAAGTTCTTAGTGCATAATTAAAGAAATAAGTACTATTAACAGTTTCATTAATTTCATAGTAGTTTCCTCATCAAATATGGCTGCTTTGTACACGTATGTTCTATTTCCTCTATAGTTCGGTGAAGTAAATTTTAATAAATATTCGTTGAATGAGGAAGATCTTCATATGGTCCTTCATTATACGTTTCCCTTTATATATTTGTACATCGCTATGGTAGACTTTGGGTCTTCCATCACATTTCTACATTTACTTGATCATCTCTTTCTATACTGGAGACTTTATATCGTCATTTGACAACCATATCAAGTTACTGTTTGTTCTGGAGTCAATTTTCTTTTCTGCTCTCACTGAGAATGAGTTAATATTCCTTCCATCGTTTAAGATCACTCACAGAGCCTTTGAAAACTCTTTTTAGAATTATGTACTACAGTAAGTACCATATACATTTAGTATTGATATTAAGACTAAAACCTGTTTAGACCAAATGATTGAAAGTAGGGATCATAATAAAACATTAAGAAGTCCGAACGGACCAACATTGATTACCAGAGGACCACATGACAAAATTGGAAATTATCAGATTGCTTTTAAATAAGGGTATCCTTTTACGAGAAATTGTATTATAAATAGAACCAAGAACAAAACCATATATTTAAGAAACGGTCCTATACTTAAAATTCATTTAGTGTAACTCATTTGAAGTTCATATCTACAAAAAAGTAACAACAACAACAACAACAATAATAATAATAATAATAATAATAATAATAATGATAATAATAATAAAAACATCTCCCTGAATCTACTTTTCTAACCATGAACTCGCCTCTGGTTGGGTCTAGAAGAAAAGTAGCAATACTTGTAGGAGTCATTCAGTACTTCATTTCTGTCGAGTTACATTGGATTTCTTCCATTATTACTAAAGACTAAGTCTGTGAAATCTAAATTTAACCAGATGCAGAACCACATTCCTTTTTAATCTTAAAAAGTACTTTTACATTCCCATTCGATACAATATTTCCTATGCATAAATTATAAGCAACTTACAGTGAGAAAATTCATCTGAAAATGTAAAGACGAGACGAAGTCTGATATCGGCCTGTTTGGCTCATTCGGGTCCACCCCTCAAGATATTTTATACTAGCTAAAAATCAATAACTCTCGTAGGTGGATCTCGATTACATCATTCATGCCAAGTTTGCACGAAATTTTGGAAGCTTAATTAAACAAAAAAAGTGCACCCTTTCTTTGTATAATGTAGAATTATTCCAATATCTATAAATAACAGTATTACCATGGTAAGAAACTTAAAATGAAGAAATGAAAAACAAAAGAAAGAAATTTGCAAAATTAAAGCACTCCTAAGAGCTTAAAGCCGATTTCGGAACTTTAAAAAAGTAACACTTCTTAAGACACCCATCTCAATCACTCTGATGTATTTGGATTTTCGAACTAGGCAGAATATGTGAAGATGTTATAGAGGTGCCTTCGGGGGCCTTTGTCTCGAATTCAGTGCCCACCCATTAAAAGATCTAGACAGTAAACAACGACGCTTGTAGAAGAACCTGAGTACTTTGCTCTTCCAAGTTTCATAAAAATCTATTCAGTGTCCGCAACACCTTTGAAAGATATTACACATATTGGTAATTGTGATAGTAAAATAAGTATGAAATCTATCAATTAATCAGTTATTTTCTCTTCATTGTAACATGATTATCTTTGATGTGACCTTATTTTCAGGTACATCCTTTAGCATACCGAAGCAGTTATTCAGTTTATTGTCCGGATTTGATGTGGGAGGTGTTCGGTTGCCATTGACGCCGATGTCCAAAGAAGAAGTTCAAGAAATGCAAAACGTATTGAAAACAAATGGATTTCTGTGAGATGTGAAGAATTTGTATCATTTTTTATTAAACGGAATGAGATTTTTGAGTTTTACATAATGTTGCAGTAGGCGGTTCCAATAACATGAATTGTCTGCCCTTGATAAGAGTTCTCGAACTTTCTGCATATCACTGTGGGGTATATAAACTTGACTGCTACAAGATTGGCCATATCTAGCCTGTCATTCACAAATTTTATTATACTAAATTTACATTTCAACGGAATACCTTAATAAACAATGTCCTCCGTCAAAAAAAGACACCGAGATTATTATTGCAGAGAAAGACAACTCTCTGTTTTTAAAAATTCATAAATATATATATATGTATATATCTCTGTGTGTATTTATTAATTCCATACTGTCATTTGATAACTTATCAGAACAACAACCGGTTGTCATGTGATCACTTTTGATCAGAAAAATCAAAAGTTATCAAATGACAATACTCAACATGTTGTTCCCATTATTTCCATACTCAATATGTTGTCCCCATAATTGTTGGGATTCCTAAGGAATTGGATTTGTAGTATATTACATTAAATCTACAAAAAAAAAAAAATACATATCGTTCTTAATATATATATATGTAACATACTTATATACATAACGTTACGTTTACTCTGTTGATTTGTTTTTGTTAGGCAAATATGTTCACATAATGATCATTTTGTTGCTGTCATCGGTTCTTTTTACTTCATGCAATACAAGCAGCTCATAATTTGTCTGAAAGCTTTCTTGAAATCTCTATTCTGGAGAGGGTAAACAAATGGATTTACTGCTGAATTTATGATTCCGAGAAAAACGGAAGCGTCCATTAATCTAGTGATGGTTTCTTCTGACGTTTCCATGGTGATGTCGTAAAGCATAACACAGGCGAAAGGTGTCCAACAAAGTATGAATATAATTAAAATGGCGGCCATTAATTTTGCAGCTCTAAGCTCGCGCTGAAGCCTCATCACACGAGTTGTTAGTACGAATCCCAAATCTATAGAAATAATTCTTCGCTTACTTAGTGCAACTCTGCATATGCTTATATAAATCCCTGCAATGAGCGCGAGAACAATGAAATATTGGATTGGAATCAGAATCAAGTATGACATTGATATCACGTGTTTGATTATGCATTCATGTAAAGGGTAAGGGAGACTTTCGGTAAAGAATCTCAGAGGGTATGCCGCTAGAGAGATGGAATACACCCACATTATACATACTGATATGACCGTCTTACGCACGCTGTTGGTGATCTGTTGATATGCTGAACATCGACATACTCCAAGGTATCGGTCCAGCGCCATCAGTAACACGGCGAACATTGACGAAAATGATGAAAACACCATTGACGAAAACCGCAAAAAACACGAAATTTCTGATTTGGCAAATGTAGGATGTAATCTTGCGATTGCTTGTAGTGGAAGGATAAATCCCATTATAAGGTCTGCGACAGCAAGGTTAACAATCAAGATACAAGGTGGCGTTGCTTTCCGGATGTATTTAAAAACAGCTATCAAAACCAATCCGTTACCGAATATTATTATAGTCATTAATAGCAGCTGAAGTCCTGTAGATATACCCAGGCTAACATCCGTGTGACTTCCATTATAATGATACATTCCTAGATGAAGGCTTTGCTGCTTTATTCTAGCAATTCACAAGCAACCTATTTCCATCAACAAATTATAAGCAGCTAATGGCTTGACATCCTAGTTTGTCTCTTTTCCACTTTATGAATTTATTGCATGTCGTATTTTATATAAATCTATTAATCGATGAATAGAGTTTATGGAAGTATGAATCTGTTGTACCAACCTTGTTTTACAGGTCAGAATATATGGTATTGGTGACAATGAGAAGATATCCTGTATATGCTTTGACCAGATGTCGTTTACATAAAAATGCACATACACAGTTAATACGTGTATTTTGGTGCAAAAGTACACAAATAAATGGCAAACATATACAGCATATGGTTTAAACATCAATTTGGTAATATTCCGTTCGGGATGGATTGCATAACAAATCCGTTTGTTCCCAGTAGTTTATTTTAGAAACAGAAGGAAAAGTGAAAGGCAACGTTTCACTGATGGGTTAAATAAAGCCGATTTTCTGGTGCCGCGTGGAAACGGTTTTGAGTAAGTGTCATCAGGTTTGAAAATGATAACCAGTCCTTTTCTGATGTAATGTGACATCAATGATGAAAGTCGCAAGAATACAACCCAGATAGTGCAATATACTTCAGTTAAATGAAAAATAACATCCAAAGGGTTTCCATAGGCTGATCTAGAATTTTTAAAAGGGAAAGGGTGGTGGTGGTGGTTGCAGCCTCCCGTGACTAATGTTTTGCACTATTAGGCCCGGAAGGGAAGGGTTTGATTGAAGCCCTAGAATTTGTCGAAATGACATTTTTTGGTAAAAATTTCTAACCAAAATGGGGAAGGGGGGGAGTTACAACCCATGCAACACCCTTAAAATCCGCCAATGGTTTTGGTTAATAGTCCAAAATGTCGGACACAAGTACGCGACTTGGTCATACTTGTGTCTGATATTTCAGATTAAATGGTTATATATATTCATAAAAACGGGTTGTTTTATAAAATGAGCTGCAACGAGTCTAAGTGTGTTTTATGTATTTTAATAAAGATATTCAGCACTAACGATATTAAACCTACGCTATACAATGTAAATCTTTTGTGTTCACAGGTATCCCTTGGATCATATGACATAAAATTATAAAACATATAAATAAAACACATTCATTATACAACAGCACTATGACAAAATCGATATCAAAATAATTTTTCCATTTCTGCTCTGCTAATAAAGAGCTCTACATCTTATGGCATCTTTTTGCATAGAAAGATATTTACGTGTTCCCATCTGTTCTCGCAGAAACTCTATCTTTCCTTCCATGAAATCGAACTTCAGCTTTACATTTTGCTATCATTCGTTTTGACAATTTACAGGGATTAAAAGGGGTTTCCCTGATGACTATATCTCTAATTCTCTTGTACTATTTTCATACAGTATTCATTCTTTCTAGTACACGTGAACTTCGGTATGGCACGTCCGGATCACCATCGACCGTTTTAGTTTCGCAGTCTGACGGCAGACTAGGTGATCCAATAGATGCTGTGTTAGAGTCGATGTTCATGATAAACTCTTCATATGTTGGTGGAGGTTCCGAGAAATCATCCGGAGATTGTGTACACTCATCACGTGTTTCCGGTCTTGATCCGATTCTGTGTTCTACGACAGATCCCATAACCACGTCATAAGAGGGAGGTTCGTCATCATGAAGTGATCCCCTATAACGAGTAAACAACAATCATATACATGTGTACTATACTACTAATAAATATCATAGTTCGTGGTTTTTCTGGACACGTAAAGAATGACGATCAAGGGGGCGTTTACGAAGGAACTTGGACAAATCGTAAATATTTGAGAACGCATTACATGAAGATATTTGCAGAATTGACGGATTTTCTGTTTGAAATTAGTTTATTTGAAAGAAATCGAGGAAAATTGATAAAACAAGGAGTCAAAATTATACGATTTGTCGTAATTTTTGGTTGGCCCCTATTGTCCAGATGCACGATATTAAATTGTAGTTCTATAATCCGTGCATGTAAAATTAATTTTGATTGGTTACTGGGTCGGTAAGTCTCGTCACGTGACATGGGATTTCTCTGGAAAAGCCGATTCCGAGCAGTTCTGTAAATTGCTTTGATATACAAACGAGGCCATATATCAATGCCTAAGGAATGCTTAGACATAGAAATATAATTTAATTTCCTAAAAAAAAAAAAAAGAAGCATGACCATTCGCGTCAAAGTGTAGATGATATCAGGGACGTATACATACATGTACATCCCTGATGAGATTCATACGAAATTCGAAGTACCTAGTTTTATGGTGACTGACCGATATGCATTTGAAGATATTGCAAGAGGTGTTTTTTTTTGCTCCTTAAGATACTAAACAGATTATCTTCTGATCACTTACTGAGTTTAAAAAAAATTAAACTTATTAATATAAATGAAATTTTAGTATAGAGCAACTTTTTACTGCCCGTAAACAGTTAAATTGATTGACTAAGTGAAGAAACATGATGGAATTTCGGGCGAGACTTGCCGATTAGAATATAGAAAACAGTACTTATACAACAGAAGGGCACATTTTACTCATTTAAGGTAATGTGTATCACATGTTTACCTTGATAGTTGCAATACCAACCTTGGGTTTTCATGGGTTTCTCCAATACTGACGCTGCATAAAGTCACAGAATTACTGCTGTACTGTAAGGAAAAATGACATTAAGACCGATTTTTTGATAACACTTTTCAAAAGATTTCATTTATTTATAACCGTTACCTTCGAAAACCATTTTCTTATTCACTATGTTTTACAAGTAACAAGCTGAAAAAATTCCATGTCCATACAGACGCGATACGTAGCCACGTGAATTGATACGCACATTTAAGTGTAACAAAACGTGCTCGGTATTCAAGTTGGCTAACCAAAATAAATAGATTCCTATTTAGCTTAATAGAAAATAATCTTTAATTACATTTGAATACGTAACACATCTGCTTCGGTGACTAAAATAGACATCAATGTAACTAATATACCTATGTACGATCGTTTTATAAGTCGTCTTTCTAAAGCAAATCACAGTGTATGTCCTTAACTAAAAATATAAGAAATGTTGATTTCTAGCACATGTTTGTGAAAATGAACATGCATTGCACACTAGCTGACTGTCTGTCTTGCGTCATCTACGTCGATGGACGAACAGATGGAAAATGAACTATGAGTAAGTATATACCTAAGACTCTTGGGACTGAATTTTACAGTCAGTAAAGATTTCATTGTTCAGCTCCCCCCCCCCCCGGACGAAATATTAGGATTAATTTTATTCGGTGTTTGAAATGCGATAAAGAAGTGATGAGATAACGATTTTTGAATACACGTAAATTTGACCGTTAACCCAGAAAATGATTAATTTATGGGGTTTCACGTTGCTTTCAACAAATTCAAAGTAATATCGAGACAAAGAAGCATGATGTTACCAACTTCCTAAACATAGGAGTGCAATCTGGGCATCGAACCCGGATCGCCTAGTGTACGGTAGGCTTTTAACAAATGTTAACTGCCATTCTGGATATGAACGTTTTGGACAAAGGTCTAGCGTTTTATCTAAAGCAAAATAGCATGGCGCCGCGCCATGCCCTTTTTCTCAGCGCCATGCCCTTATTTTCCCTAAGTTATTATGAAGATCAATCTCCATTCACGCAATATGAAACCCTCAAAAAGTTCGTTATTTACAGAGCCAGTATATTACGAATATCCCTTCCGACACGCCCTTTTAACACTTTCCGCACATTACGTAATTATCTAAGTCAGCTGTTTGACCCGCTCAATCTCAGCTTTAACTGGTGTACTGCACTGCCTGCCACTTTTCGGGTGTTAATAAGGGGATTTTAATCAATGTTACCTTCTTGAATTTAGATTAGGCTACATCCGTACACGAACAAGGTTTTACACGGTTGTCTGAATGCCGAAATGATAATTTTGCAGGCCAAATTCACATGTTTTCGGTCAGATGTTAAAGAAAATTCAAGGATGTTTGTCCCTTAAAGTAATTATTCTAGGATTATACGAAAAGTATAACAGTAATTGAAAAGTGACTGTAATTAATATGTCTTCTCTGAATATCTTATTACCGAATAAGTTTACATAGCCGGTCACGATCGCTTAGAAGCTTCACTCATACGAACAAAAACTACCCATTCTAAATGCCTTAATATTATTTAACTAATTTTCTCAATTTGACACCAAATATTTAGGATCTACTCTCCACATTTCCTCTGATAATTTTGAACACTGTTGAGTAATTCCGGCGAAGATTATATTTCAGAATATCTTTTATCACTTGATACAACAATATCATCATAAGTAGTTGCAACAAGAGGAGCAAACAACTCACAAAGTGTAGTCATACTATCAGATGTGTCGGGGTTTTTTTTACGATAAAAGAACTGTATAGCATAACTGATTATAAAACATGACTTTTTGGTATTTCTAGAATAAATTGAATATTTACTATCTGTAAGTCAATAAATCTGAATGAACATTATAACCGTTATAAATTATTACAATTACTTATGTACTTTGAACTGAGACAATCACTTTGGCCAGCAATTTATTTACAAAGATCGTCATATAAAGCAGTCACAGAAGTAAGTAATAAGGTAAAGGGGACAGATACACTTTATATTTTCCATTAATGCTACCAGCAATTTCCATTAAGATTTTGACTTTGAATAATTCAAACATCAATCACACTTCATACATGTAGCAGACCCAGGAATTTATTTGTGAAGGAAAATTTGGTGTTTTTTTAGTAGCAAATTGTTTTCTTTATTTTCATCAAAATACTGGTCAGGTTAATTTAAAATTTATTTCAACCTAGAAATTACAACTGCACATCAAGGACTTATAAACTTGTCTATAAGTCTTTCTGCACATGCATACTGTACTTCTAGATCCCACATTACATTTTCTTTAATAACATCATCTTTCCAGCTAAAATAATGGCATGTCATTCAAATATTTAAGTCAATATGTAAAAAATAATGATACATGTAAAGACTGTCTAAGGTACAATTATAAAATTTGCATTATCTCATTTTGCCAATAATAGACAGAAGAAGCAGTGCTGCTCTTGGAGATTTTTAGATTAATTTACAAGAACATGAAACAGAATAAGTTTACAAATTGGAAATTAATGCATTAGTTAAAAGCATTTAATGATTGCAATAATGTAATTGTAACAGATATTAAGTTATAGTTCCTACAACTGTGAAAAAATTATTTTGAAGACAAGCTGGAAATAAAATTTTCAACAAAAACAATTACATCATATTATCAATATCAAGAGGAATTATATTTTACATATTCAAATATCATCTAAGTTAATAAAACAAAGAAATAATGCAATTTTTAACTAAATTTTTAAATATATTTGGTGACAGGAATCGCTAAATTATGTGCCCTTTTTACCAAATACCACGTTAAAAAGTGCCCTTTTGATGGAGAAATTTGTGTGCCCTTTTTGAATCCTAGATTTAACACTAAAGGTCATTCAAGATTATTGTTGAAAGTACATGGTCACTACGGAAACAAAACAGAAAAAAATTAAATAAATAAAATAAAATAAAAATAATAAATAACTAAAATAAAGAGCTTATAATTTGTATATTATCAATAAAAATGATAATGCTTCAGACAAACTGCCATTCAGGATATTGGTAAAGGACAAGGGCACTTAGCAACTAGAACTTAAAATACCAAATAAACAAAAAATAATAAATAAATCAAATTAATAAAAAGCTATATATATCAAATAAAAACCATAAACCGAAAATTGGCAAATTTTCACCAGCATATGCTCATACTTAATATTAAAGATGCATGCAACCTAAACGTGTTTTTCCCAGATAAATTTAAAACTGAAGGTTTCTTATCTGTTGGCGTTATTCATTGATTTAATACAGTTCGGGATCATCCACAAGATTTAATAATTATCTTGTTCACTAATGCCATGGCTGTACCACCAGTGTCTGGCTTGGCTATTAGTTTGGGGACTGTGATGTGCTGTGTGGATTCTTGACACGAGGAATCGGCTTTACTTTGCAGCTAACTATGATACACCTGACATTGTCAAGGTACCAGCGAGATACGAACAAACGATCTTTCGGTTAATTGAATAAAACATGCAGATAATTTATTGATTATGTTTGTTGACAGAATACTGCAATGCGTACTGTTAAGAAGTGACGTCAATTAAAAAAAAAATTAGTTGACTCACTAGAGTATTGGGTTGAAAAAGAACTTGGTTTGGGGCACTCCTGTAAGCTTTGATTTCAGTAAACACTAACTGTTTGTGGGAAAATCCGATTTCATTAATATTATGTGTTTATCTGATCAATAAAAGGATCATCGACAGAAACGCTGTTCATTCATTTATGGACAAAAAGAACACCATATTGAAAGAAAACATTTTACATTTGTCAGAAAATAGATTTTTGAGCCAGCATGTTTTCATAAAAGTTATAATCAAATACATTTATATTTACGACTTCCTATTTTTTATTTAGCATTCTTTCATTCGTTCGTTCCTTCTTCTTTTTTTCTTTCCCTTCATTATACGTTGTTTATTTGTTCTCAATGATGAAAGAAATAAGAAATACAATACAGTGAGTTTTTATACATACATCCATGATGGGTCTGGTGAAGAGCTCCCCAGTATAGCTACGGATAAACACTCCATTAGATCCCGTCTGCGCTGACGGCCGTAAATGATTGAAGGCGCCTCTAGCTAATACCAACACACCAACTACGATCAAAATCGGACCAGCAAATCTTTCTGTATTATTTTTCTCGTACCCTTCAAGATTTTGGAATGTTGCAGATGTGATGACAACGCCGATGACGAGAAGAATGAGACCGGATATGATGTAACAGAGGGCGTTTCCTAAAATCACGGAGCATGGATTTTCGTAAGTCTCGCGTAAATGACCATTGGCAGACGGCCGGTTCCTCCATGTGATGACGGTGTGCATGGCGCAATGTCCTGTTAAAAGGAGTTGTTAAGTGTAATAATCAATTGCATTGGTTTATTTAGTAATGTTGGCACTGGCTGAAACAAGGTTACTATCGACATGGCGGTATCTCTGACTCATCAAGAATGTCAATACTAATAACATGAAAAGAGGTTCTTATAATACCAAATTGTAAAATGATGTGTATGTATTGCAGGTATGCATCAATTCTGCTATGTAATTTGAATTTCCAAATATGTATTTCCAAATATTTACAATTTGCCCATCTCCTTGAGACAAAGTCCGTCGCGCGTATTATGCACGACGGATCTTGTCTTGAGAGGATGCAATTTGTCGTAGGTTGAATTTTTCTGTCTTTCTCTACTTTTTCTTTTCTTTTTCTTTGTATGTATGTGTGTGTGTGTGTGGTTTTTTTTTTTTTTTTTTTTTTGGTTTTTTTGTGTAGTTTAATAGACATTACATTTTATATTTATCTTAGACAAATTCACATCCGTGCATATATGCGATATTTGATATAAGTATTAAATACTAGCAGACAAACGGTACACTAGACAGAGTGATTCTGACCAGTAGTCCTCCAATATCTATGTAAGTGTACTCATTGATAAGCCCAACATCGTCAACATTAATCTTCCATAACTGTATCATAAAACTGTACCCATGTATAGACATCCAGAAGCTGTATGACATGACTTTACTCGAGGAAATATCTCCAACAGCTAAATAATAACGGTACAAGATACCTACGTAACAGTGACCGAGAACCAGTGGTAATGCAATAGGGCAATCATGAATAAGTGATGATACATCAGAGTTAGGTGATCAGCAATGATACATGTACAGTCGTATTTATCAGCAGATCGGTGACGATATAATATTGTTTTTAAAATTATGATCATACATTAGCGTGTTTTGGAATCTGTTATTATACGTTAACTAATATGTTAATTAAGCGATCAGAGGTGATACATACATTAACAGTGTATGGGAATCAATGATGATATATTAGTGTGTTAAGGAGTCAGTGGTGACACATTAGTGTGTAACAGAATCAGTGATGATACATTTGCTTGTTACGGAAAAGTGATGATATCTCAATGTTACAGAATTTGTGATGATACACAAGTGTGTTAGGAAGTCAGTGATGAAACATCAGTATGTTAGAGAATCTGTGATGATATATTAGAGTGTTACACAATCTGTGATGATATATTAGAGTGTTACACAATCTGTGATGACTGTTTTGTGTTAGGGTGTCAGTGGTGGTATATTAGAGTGTTATTGATTCAGTGATGATACATTAGTGTGTTATATGTGCTCATTTATAATGAAGCATTAGTCACTAGTGGTACGGAGTCAGTGATGAAATATCACAGGAGTGTGTTACAGAGTAAGTGATGATACATTACAGTAGTGTGTTACGGATTCAGTGATGATATATTACAGTAGTGTGTTACGGAATCAGTGATGATATACTACAGTAATGTGTTACGGAATCAGTGATGATATATTACAGTAGTGTGTGGCGGAATCAGTGGTGATATACTACAGTAGTGTGTTACGGAATTAGTGATTATATATTACAGTATTGTGTTACGGAATCAGTGATGATACATTACAGTAGTGTGTGGCGGAATCAGTGATGATACATTACAGCAGTGTGTTACGGAATCAGTGATGATATACTACAGTAGTGTGTTACGGAATCAGTGATGATATATTACAGAAGTGTGTTACAGATTCAGTGATAATTTATTACTGTACTCAAGTTTGTATACGGAATCACTACAGCAGTGTGTTACGGAGTCAGTGATGATATATCACAGTAGTGTGTTACGGAATCAGTGATGATATATTACAGTAGTGTGTTACGGAGTCAGTGATGATATATTACAGTAGTGTGTTACGGAATCAGTGATGATATATCACAGTAGTGTGTTACGGAATCAGTGATGATATATTACAGTAGTGTGTTACGGAATCAGTGATGATATACTACAGTAGTGTGTTACGGAATCAGTGATGATATATCACAGTAGTGTGTGGCGGAATCAGTGATGATATACTACAGTAGTGTGTTACGGAATCAGTGATGATATATTACAGTAGTGCGTTACGGAATCACTGATGATATATCACAGTAGTGTGTTACGGAATCAGTGATGATATACTACAGTAGTGTGTTACGGAATCAGTGATGATATACTACAGTAGTGTGTTACGGAATCAGTGATGATATATCACAGTAGTGTGTTACGGAATCAGTGATGATATACTACAGTAGTGTGTTACGGAATCAGTGATGATATACTACAGTAGTGTGTTACGGAATCAGTGATGATATATCACAGTAGTGCGTTACGGAATCAGTGATGATATATTACAGTAGTGCGTTACGGAATCACTGATGATATATCACAGTAGTGTGTTACGGAATCAGTGATGATATACTACAGTAGTGTGTTACGGAATCAGTGATGATATACTACAGTAGTGTGTTACGGAATCAGTGATGATATATCACAGTAGTGTGTTACGGAATCAGTGATGATATACTACAGTAGTGTGTTACGGAATCAGTGATGATATATCACAGTAGTGTGTTACGGAATCAGTGATGATATACTACAGTAGTGTGTTACGGAATCAGTGATGATATATCACAGTAGTGTGTTACGGAATCAGTGATGATATACTACAGTAGTGTGTTACGGAATCAGTGATGATATATCACAGTAGTGTGTGGCGGAATCAGTGATGATATACTACAGTAGTGTGTGGCGGAATCAGTGATGATATACTACAGTAGTGTGTTACGGAATCAGTGATGATATATCACAGTAGTGTGTTACGGAATCAGTGATGATACATTACAGCAGTGTGTTACGGAATCAGTGATGATATACTACAGTAGTGTGTTACGGAATCAGTGATGATATATTACAGAAGTGTGTTACAGATTCAGTGATAATTTATTACTGTACTTAAGTTTGTATACGGAATCACTACAGCAGTGTGTTACAGAGTAAGTGATGATACATTACAGTAGTGTGTTACGGAATCAGTGATGATATATTACAGTAGTGTGTTACGGAATCAGTGATGATATACTACAGTAATGTGTTACGGAATCAGTGATGATATATTACAGTAGTGTGTGGCGGAATCAGTGGTGATATACTACAGTAGTGTGTTACGGAATTAGTGATTATATATTACAGTATTGTGTTACGGAATCAGTGATGATACATTACAGTAGTGTGTGGCGGAATCAGTGATGATACATTACAGCAGTGTGTTACGGAATCAGTGATGATATACTACAGTAGTGTGTTACGGAATCAGTGATGATATATTACAGAAGTGTGTTACAGATTCAGTGATAATTTATTACTGTACTTAAGTTTGTATACGGAATCACTACAGCAGTGTGTTACGGAGTCAGTGATGATATATCACAGTAGTGTGTTACGGAATCAGTGATGATATATTACAGTAGTGTGTTACGGAGTCAGTGATGATATATTACAGTAGTGTGTTACGGAATCAGTGATGATATATCACAGTAGTGTGTTACGGAATCAGTGATGATATATTACAGTAGTGTGTTACGGAATCAGTGATGATATACTACAGTAGTGTGTTACGGAATCAGTGATGATATATCACAGTAGTGTGTGGCGGAATCAGTGATGATATACTACAGTAGTGTGTTACGGAATCAGTGATGATATATTACAGTAGTGCGTTACGGAATCACTGATGATATATCACAGTAGTGTGTTACGGAATCAGTGATGATATACTACAGTAGTGTGTTACGGAATCAGTGATGATATACTACAGTAGTGTGTTACGGAATCAGTGATGATATATCACAGTAGTGTGTTACGGAATCAGTGATGATATACTACAGTAGTGTGTTACGGAATCAGTGATGATATACTACAGTAGTGTGTTACGGAATCAGTGATGATATATCACAGTAGTGCGTTACGGAATCAGTGATGATATATTACAGTAGTGCGTTACGGAATCACTGATGATATATCACAGTAGTGTGTTACGGAATCAGTGATGATATACTACAGTAGTGTGTTACGGAATCAGTGATGATATACTACAGTAGTGTGTTACGGAATCAGTGATGATATATCACAGTAGTGTGTTACGGAATCAGTGATGATATACTACAGTAGTGTGTTACGGAATCAGTGATGATATATCACAGTAGTGTGTTACGGAATCAGTGATGATATACTACAGTAGTGTGTTACGGAATCAGTGATGATATATCACAGTAGTGTGTTACGGAATCAGTGATGATATACTACAGTAGTGTGTTACGGAATCAGTGATGATATACTACAGTAGTGTGTTACGGAATCAGTGATGATATATCACAGTAGTGTGTTACGGAATCAGTGATGATATACTACAGTAGTGTGTTACGGAATCAGTGATGATATACTACAGTAGTGTGTTACGGAATCAGTGATGATATATCACAGTAGTGTGTTACGGAATCAGTGATGATATACTACAGTAGTGTGTTACGGAATCAGTGATGATATACTACAGTAGTGTGTTACGGAATCAGTGATGATATACTACAGTAGTGTGTTACGGAATCAGTGATGATATACTACAGTAGTGTGTTACGGAATCAGTGATGATATATCACAGTAGTGTGTTACGGAATCAGTGATGATATACTACAGTAGTGTGTTACGGAATCAGTGATGATATACTACAGTAGTGTGTTACGGAATCAGTGATGATATACTACAGTAGTGTGTTACGGAATCAGTGATGATATATCACAGTAGTGTGTTACGGAATCAGTGATGATATACTACAGTAGTGTGTTACGGAATCAGTGATGATATACTACAGTAGTGTGTTACGGAATCAGTGATGATACATTAGTCGTGAGGAATCACCGATGATACATCTACACCGATTATTGTCTTTGGCATATCACTGGCGGTAACAATGTTGTTTAACCCTGACAAAATGTATTATCACACCGATTCCCCATTAACACAAACTGTATCATTACAGTTTCCCTAACGTATTACTGCTCAATGTATCACGACTGATATGGCGTCACCTCCGATTAAAGAAGACAACTTATCAACACCGATTCCTTACTCCGCCGATTCCCTACCATAACAACACAACATAATTAAGACCTACCCCCTACGAGATGAATCCAACGCGTTGATTTTCGACCTGGTAGCACATGATGTTATAATATTCTCACGTGTATAGTTTCCTCTTTGACTTGCACACGTACAGTATAGTATATACACACATTTATTATCACAGTTATAAAGCCACCATCAGAACACTACACAAGCTCTCGCTGCTGGTGTGCTATCGATTGCTGGAGTGTATAGTGTTTTCTTGGAGGATCAATAACTACGTGTGCTGTATGGAGCTGATAGCAGCTGTAATGGCGTCTGAGATTGCATGAGTACATGTTCTTTGAATACACCACATCTTTCCATTACATATATATGTGTATGATAATTTAATTATTAGCATGACGGTGTTTAAAGAGGTAGTGATTTAGTTCTGTAGTTAGTCTGGGTCTTTGAGACTGAGTGAGCGATATTGAAATATTTGATGTGTAGTACTAATTTGCTGATAGGGAAAAAGAATTGGAAGCTGAAATATAGAACATTCTTTTTTAATAGAATTCGGGCTGTGATTTAATTAAGGTAGCTGTATATTTTAATTTTCTTTTACGTAGAAACTAATCACGAATTATAAATAACGAGAGAAAATGTCGATGAGTAATCAAGTTCAAATAAACATTGTAAAATAACTCGTTTTACTGCTGATTGTAGATGATGAAAGAATGTAACTAATACCTGCGGAAATTACATATTTAGCATGTCTTTTAATAATACCGAGGAATAAATATACTCAACAATTTTAATTCGACATCCTCAGTCATCTTTAATATTATTACCAGACGTTTCATCGTTAAAGGGAGACATTAAATCTTGTAACATAAATTTTTAAAAATATTCTAAGCCATTTTATTCCTAACAATTCATGAGGAATTTTTTTTTAATCTATGTACCTATTATGGAAACTCCTATGAAAAGTTGTGAAAAATTAATTACTCCTATTTCGTGATCAAACCTAAAACAATGTAAGTTACCGTTTATGATTTATGAATTGAATTAATATTTTCTTGGAGAAACAAATGGAGATCGATGATTTACTTAAACCAGTCAAAACAGAGCACAGTCGTTCACCATTCACAGTAAGCACACCACACAGTAAATGAGCCCCTTTAAGCTCACTAGTGACCGAAAAATAAAATCACCACTTTCATGGACCGTAGTAGACTGATTGTCAAAAGCCTGTCACCGCACTTTTTGGCACTGACATACTTTTTCATTATGACGTCATAAATTAATTACCTGTCAAACATGAATTTATATGTGACGTCACAATGAAACTACTTAATGGAGGTGCTCAAAGTGCTATTAGAATGATCACAATTTTTCGATAAAATGTGCCTATCTACATAAACGAGTCGCTCACAAAATATTATGCTCATGCATGACGCCGATCTCAAGATATATACAATAAGCAATTAAAAGTTCGATAGCTTTTTTTCAGTAGTTAATCACCATAATATATGACGTCAGAAGTTGTGCAGGTGCTACTTTTCCCTGATTTTTTATTATTACGTTAAACTTTGAATTGTGACGTCATACTAAATGACGTTAAAAGTTGTACAAAGGTTCTGTAACAAGTTAAACCGGAAGCCTTTTATTTTGTTCGTGATACTAGGCAAATCGGTATTTTAAAACATCTCCCAGAGAAATACTGAAGCAGGAAAAGTTGTAATTTCTATTATTCTGGAGGAATCTTTCAATTATTATTACATGAAAATGCAAAATTCTCCAGCATTCTAACAGCACTTAGTTAGATCTGGCAATTCCTCAAATCCATCCTTCCACAGTTCGTAAAGGAACGTGACAATTAGTCGATTTTCAATTATTCTGTTTATGATGGCATTAACAATTGCGTTATTTCTCAGAGTTTTATCGGACCTCAGATGATGTCATCACAATGAAAAAGTGTGTTTTGTGGAATGGTGAATTTCATACACCGATCCATTTTTCTTTTTTCAACAAGAAAACGACATTACGCGGACTATGAATTTTTATGTGATGTCATAATCAAATGCTTAACATGACGTCATTACGATCAAATTTAAAATTAGCGCTAAATGCCGTGTCATGAACTTTTAGACAAGTCGCAATGAACTATACCAGAGACGCGTTCAATAACATGAGCGGTCGATGCGCAGCCTAGTGCTCATTATCTGAACGAGGGTATTCACTGTAACGGTAGCGCGAGCTCGCGATACAACCTCCTTTAGTGTTTTACAAAGATTTTCAAGATGACGACTTATGTACTAAAAATGACCACGCTGCAGTTAGACGAACCTAATTTCATTTTATTGTTAATTATTTTAATTAGTTATCTATCTTTATTTTATTATTATTGTTTTATTATTTTCACTATTATTATTTATCATTATTATTATTGAAAAGTAATTTTATACTCGTGAGTGCTCACTTTCGTTCAAGAACTGCATTATACGGTTTTCAATATAAAGAAAGATAACTCTTGCAATCCTTGTCGTATATATATATATACCATTAACTTCAAATCAGCTGAGATGCATGCGATTGTATTGATATGAATAACTTATTCTGGTGCATTGTAAATGTAGTTTTTAATTCTTAATTGAAAATTTACTACAGTTACGTATTATCAATGTTTTTTTCGCTTTTCCCCTCGACAAAAACAAATATCTGAATCTAGTTATGGCACGTGAATACCTACTCAAAATGAAACAAGTATGAAAATCATTAAACTTGATGGAAAAGTAGGGGTTTCTTCCACAACACATGAAACTTTAAAAAAGAAAATCAATCAGGCGATTAAAGATACCTGTACCAAATAGTACTTTATATACTTGCAACGGACGCACAGACCGACGGATGGACGCACTGATATGTGGATCACTATATATCGGTGTTCTGTCGAATGAAATAATGAAAACCGAGGCACCGAGTCACGGTAAACGTGGCATTGTAATATATCCCTCGCTGTCTCAGGTGGGTCCGTTGCATACTCTCTAAATTTTCGTGCGATAATCGGGCATATGTCATTTTTATAAAAGTGAAATGATCTTAGTGTCACGTAAAACAAAAATCAAATAAACTGACAATTTGGCAGATTCCACTACTATCTTGGACCGTGACTTGAAGAGTAGAAGGAAGCGGAAATTACCGAAATTCGAAATTTACTTGCGTATTTTGGTTTGCTGGGAAATTACCGCTGATGAAAACATTTGTTTTCATAGTTTTTCCTCAACTCTCTGTAAATTTTGAAATTTTGGCTTTCCAAAAAGCAGCAAAAATCGACATTCTGAAGAAGTCGTAGGATGCCACAGACGGAAACATTTACTCTAACTATTCCTATTTCACCTGAAGGTAGTAATTGTAACGGACGGAACTATGGACAGAGGGACGAAAATGGCGATCGCTACACACTCCACTCACTCCGCTAGGCAATTGTATATCAAAATAGGGCGCGGTGTAATACATAAGGGAAGGATATCTAAATTATCGCGTGGTGTTACGCATAACCTCCAGGCGTAGGAACGGGAGGCCACCAGCCCCCTCCCAACCTCACTCCACTTCTTTGATTATGATATTCAAAAGAAAAATATTCCCCTTTTCGGAAGTAATAAACAAATGACAAAACTAATATGAAATTTACCTTTTAAAAAGGGTGTTTTAACATTTAAAGTACAAAAGCATGTTTCTATAGTAAATGTTATAAATGTACAAGGAACTGATGACAACCATATCAACTCTGTCAAATAACTTAAATTCAAATTGAGAATACCCCCCTCCCCGCTTTGTGGATTTGTTTCTTACGCCACCGAAAATCTAACATTTATCAGTGACGTAAATGAAAAGTAATTGTTTGAAAATAAAACATTTGGAACTTTATGATTAAATCCAACATGATTTACCTACATAAAGGCTTACGCATTCTGTGACGCGTTATTAGACAGTGATCTATTTCATATTGCCTGGAGAAATAAAACAAACTCGCTGTATACCTATAGGCACGTACATTATGTTTTTCTGTCATATTCCTCCTCAAGAGTTGAGATCATAAAATATTGACGAAAGAGAGGTTGTGGTCGTTCACATCAGACCTGTAGTTCGTGTATATTTAGTCAGACTAAACTGGTTTGTTGTCTCTGCGATGATCAAATGGCTAGAGTTGAGGGTAAGCGTGTTTGACCTTGAATTAACCTGTTATTTACAGGTGAAATGAACTTCATGCAGCCCACCATTACTGACTAATTCAGGAAACATTCGACATATGTACCTACGTCTTCATGTCACATCACTCTGTTTATACACAATTGTCGCATGACGTGGTTTTGTATGAAACGATTTTCACAAAAGCCAGATTGTTCTCTATCTTTGTATTCAATTATGAAAATAAGGAAAACCGTGAGATATTTAATGTACCTGTTGAACATCGTGATGTATAGTGTAATTGATTCGTCTGTAGACAAGATTGTCTTGAATTAATTATGAAAGTATGAGTACTTAACCATACTGTAAAAATATTTTTCTGCGAGTCTATTTTCCTAAGGACGAAACCGAACGTCGGTATTCCCTTCGATGTTGATGACGAACTTGCCATTTCTCTCCGGAGATCCGCCAAGGCCAAGATGTTTCAAATGTCATTTATTTTGTCGAGTTCTCGTTTATCAAACTGAACATTTGTAAACAGCATCTATGTATCTATCTAAAATATTTAATTAAATTTGAAAATGTCCATGGAATCTAAGCCTTTGTACATGTATATTCAAATCCTATTAATAACGATCACATCATCCATCTACTGTCACAAATATATACATGTGTAAGAAAAGTCTTTCAATCACCAGTTTTCTATAAATGAAAGACAAAAACTAGGAAAAAAGTGCATAAAAAGGGTATAAGATTACAAACACAGTGTTTTTATACATTGTAAGCTTAGCAATAAACTAGTACTACTTGACCATATGCTTCAGATTTAGGGTACATAAGAACATTAAAAACGACGTGTTTCATTACATTGTGCTTCTGAGTGTGTAAAGCCTGAGTAGACATAGCATAGAATGTATATTCGACCTGGGGAACATTTTGTCTTAAGATCTAACAAAGCATTATGTTACCCTCACACCCACTCCTTTACTGTTTTCATAGTTTACATCTAATAGCAGCAAGTCTTTCATGTGAAACATAATGAGGACGTCTTGGATACCCCCTCCAGATCTTACACTGATGTTATCCCGTAACCACTAACCCGGAACATGTTCAGAGATCCTGTTGTCAAAGGATGAGTTTACTCAGGCACAACAGTTCAAGGGGTAATGACCATGTTGACAGAAGTGCTGCGCTGGACTCTGTAGATTGTCACGTCTGTCAAAACTGTGTTCGAATCCTGGTAATGACAAGTGCAATGGTTTTTCTGTACATGCTAAATGCCAATGGTATTCCCATGGTACATTAGCTTCCTTCATCACTAAACACCAATGGTGTACATGTATTTAGAGGGGGGCCCTCCATTTCGCTGCATATTTACCAGTAAAAATCCAGATTTGGCACCAAAAATGGCTGAGTAGTTTGGCTAATACACATGTGGCCCTCCCCCACTTTCTGAAAATTCTGGATTTGCCACTGAGCACTGACTGCCTCCATATATGTGAAATAATTCTAGTTATACACAATTTTTCAAATTTCTTCAAAGCAAGTACAATGAACATACTCAAAATTGAATAATTTTATTTTGCATTGCATTATATTATCATCTCATAAATAGCAAGTATGCACAAATCTTTCATAAATATAACTATCAACAATGATACAAGTACCATCTGTCACATTCGACAATATCGATGGAAAACAAGTTAACTGTTAAAAATACCAAAAGTACAAAATCTAACACTGAATAAATTACAACCTTAAGCTACAATATTTATGACTGCACTTTCACACACATTGGTCCATTGTTTCAAGAAACTTTTCTCCTAATAAGTACTTTATAAAGGTAACTTTTTTTAAGGTTTCCACATACAAAACATTAATAAATATTTCCTCATCAATATTCCATTAGGCTAACCGATGTAGAATTTCTCTGGTGGATAAAACATCTCAATAGATAACTTGGCATCATATATGAATAAATAACATGTGAAAAAGAATAATACAATAGCACCGGTAAAGGACTAGCATTAACTGCTCTGTGTACTGCGGACACAAAGTGTTAGACAGCATACATATATACCAGACACTCATCTATACAGATAATATACATGTACACAAAATACTTGAATCAATAACGCATCACTTAATCTTCCTTTAACACCAACACTGGAGTGATAATTGCTGATCAAATGGATTTCTCAATTTCAATAAAAGTCTTACAATAACATCAACATTCTTCTTGCAATGCATATACATCATATTGTAACTTGTGTAGATACATTTAGAGGATTGACATGTGCCATTTCATAAATTTTCCAGCATTTATAATGTATATGACACGACCAACATATTAACAATAAGCCATTCTATGATTCTAATAAATTCTAATGCTATCAAGCTATTGCTTAAAAAGATAGAACTCTTAATTACCTGAGTAGATTTACTCTCATCTCATATATATCCTGAGTGTGTAAAACATTTTTCAAATTTTCATTTGGTTCATTTCTTTTTATAAAGGGGTGCTGCTTATATCGCTTGCCAAATTGTTTTTATGTCACCTCATGAGAGGGAAGAGGGAAGTTAGCAACTCCTTCAACTAGTGACAATCTAAGCCAAGTGATTAAACACTATTCCATGTCTGCCTCTCCTGTGAAACAACTTTAATTATTCATTATCAACACATTCATAACACATAATGGTTAAAATCTAACATGTTTTTACATTTTTTCTATTCAAATGATAGGTGGAAAAATCATAGATACCTAAGAGGGACTATTCCTCAGTATTTTGCATCTGATCTAAAGTTCTTGTTGTACATTTATTAAGACTGTCAAACATATGATGGAAAGTGAAACCCCTCACAAGTCTCAACATTGTACAAGGTGTAACAAACCCTGCATGACATACAAAAAATCATTTAAAACCATTCACATCAGTCATAAGAAGCCAATAATCACCCTTAATGTAAAGAAAATTCAAGACCCTGTACATCAATGGAATATCAAGTTCTAAATCAAAATATAAGAAAAAAAAAACATAGATGTGAAAGTAAACTTGTGATATTGGACATACATCAAATTTGTCATCTCTAGAAGCATTTACTGTAACAACAATAAAGCCTTAAAGGTCAGATTCAAAAAGGGGTAAGGTAGACACAAACAACCCTTCTCATAATGGTCCAAATATATTTTCTAATTCCCTGTTTTGTCAATTTGTGAACAAATTATGTAAATACCCATTTAAGAAGGTAACAGTTATTCACTAGACAATGACACCATACAAAATTCCTAATCAAATATTGATGCTGACTGTAAGAGTATTGCAGGAACTCCTTTTCTCTTTCAGAATACTAAGAAGTAAATATAACATAAACAAACTGAAAAAATTAATAAATACATATACGATAAAATTGCTGCTTGTGAAAGAACTACACAATTCGTCAAAAGCCTGTCTGATAAAGAAATTCTGCCATTTACTTTGTACTTCTTGATTTCAAATTTTAAGCAACAAGGTAAACAGGTCAAAGGTAATTCCCATTCAAAGAGTCAAGTATGTGATTAACTTAGAAACAAAAGATGTTAAAATTTAACCTGGAAAATACTACACAAAGAAGAGGTTAGGCTACATGTACATGACAATGACATGGACAAACTATTACATGCAGTACAGATATTTGCAATAATAAATATTTATAAATATATGTAAAAAAAAGTTGTTATATATATATTGCACTTCAGCTATGGTGGTATGGAAACATCAAGTGAGGGATGAAGTTTGGGAGTTTTTTCATTGTCCGTTTCCATAGTGACATTATTGTCCTCTTTATCAACTTCCATCATTATTGAAGATGGAGATTTTTTGCCTCCATTTACATGTCTTTTCATATGCTTTGTTAAATGGTCGCTTCTCATAAATCGTCTTTCACATAATTCACAAATAAATTTCTTTTCACCTGTGTGAGTGCGCCTATGTCTGGACAGCTCATCTGACCTGGCAAACCGTCTGTTACAACATTCCCACGAGCAAATAAAAGGCTTCTCACCTATAATAAAGAAAAGTCATAAATGGTCTGGATTAAAGAAGTATTTTTTCTGGACTGTAATAATACCCTATTATTAATACATGTAGACATTTTTAAAATAAAACGTGATTACTCCATGATAAACATTTCCCTATATCTTAAAAACAATAATTGTTATGAATCTGAAGGACAAACTCTGTAAATGGATTTGAATGTAGCTTATCAATACCCCTTTGTTTCTTTCATTCTCTATGCTCATGTATACCAACACTTTTGTTTAGCTATTATAGTACTTGTTCTTTTGAATATTGACCTTGTCGATATAGTTGGTTTAACATCCTTTATTTGAACATTAGAGTCAAATTTCAAAAAAAAGATTTTGCTCTAGAACAAAACTTGAACCAGGTATGTTATACAGTATGCTAAGACTGACAAAATCAAGAAAAATTTAACCCAGATATTTTATCATGCAAGGTAGGAACAATATGACATCATACTGTAACCTTGACCTTATATAAGCATTACATAACTTCCAAAGGTAACTTTATTGATAATTTAATATAATCTACAATGTACTTCCAGCTAAACCAAAAACTAACACATACTGACAATAAAATAGTTAATATTTTTCAGAATAAGATATATTAACTTAAGCCTCTGATACATGTGCATATGTACATGTATGGGGGTAACTGAGGTAGTTTACATGTAGTACAAATGTACATGTACATGTAGTTATTAAATTGCACATAAAAGAATTGTTAGATAATTACCTGTATGAGTCCTTAAATGTGCCTTGAGATGTGAACTTTTGAAGTAGGTCTTTCCACAATTTTCATAGGTACATTTATGATTCCTGCTTCTACCAGTTTCCATGTTGAATGTATCTGCCTCCATAACATTTCCATTGGATGGTTTTTGTTGTGGTGCCGGGGCTATGGGACATAATTTTCCCATCCAAGGTGACCTGTTTTCTGCATTCTGTATAGAGCCTCCATTGTTTACTACTATGACCTGAACAATAGGTGGCTGAGACTGCTGACCTGTTGCATTTGCGAAGTTAGGGATTTGGGCAATGGTACTAACATTGACAGACCCTTTACTGTTGACTGTTGTTTCTGGTGGGTTGTATGGCAGGATCAAAGGGCATGTTGTAACCTGCTTATCAAGTCCTGATTTACATGGCAAGATTTTAGTCCTGGAATCTGGACATGCAAATGGAATTGGAATAGACGTTCTG
This sequence comes from Pteria penguin, assembly GCA_035048485.1. Classification (NCBI taxonomy): domain Eukaryota; kingdom Metazoa; phylum Mollusca; class Bivalvia; order Pterioida; family Pteriidae; genus Pteria; species Pteria penguin. The sequence continues at coordinate 42,213,420 of CM068580.1, read as the reverse complement.
ATGTCAAAATCAGGCATTCTGGAGGGAGTACAGGTCACTCCAGACTGGGCAAGTTGATAATTTGGGACAATGACTGAGACCTGCTGACTTTTAAGTGGGGATATAGTGTTGTATTCTGATCTACCCTCCAACAAAAGCTGCAAGATAAACATCCATCAATTAAAGGATACATCATTATTTTTTCTCAGTTACAATAATAAACAAAAACAATGCTGTGAATATGGTTGTTTATGAACATGTACACTACCAATATTGTTAAACAAATCATCAATCAGAGTTTAAATTGTTCAGCATACATGTACATTTACTCTGTGCTGCTTAATACTGCACATTCTAGTTACTGTTTATGGACATATCCATACAGATAATGGATGATAAAAATTGATGATTATTGACAAATTGACAATTTGTGTTAATCTCTCATAATGGTATCTACATTATACAAAGTACATTGGCATACCTTTGCCAGCTTTGATTCACGCCTGCCAGAAGATGAAGACTCGAATGATGAGACAGAGCATTCATCATCGCTGATTCTACGTGGGGAGGAGGATGGAGATGACAGAGGGGAGTGCTCACTGCTACAGTTGGATGATAGGTCTGAGCCAGAGTGCATGACACTTCCCATGGATAGCAGTGTCTCCACTGCCTCCCTCTCTCCTGGGTTACTACATGCTGTATACTCGGGACAATTCTGTAGTACCATGGTACTTATATGTTCCTGTAAAACAAAGTCTTTTTATTTCAAACCGATTACATTTTTATTACATAATTTCTTGTAAAACATATAATACAAACAACATGTATAATAATGGAAATTACTAGGTCTACGGTACATACATGTATTGATTAGTGAAAAGTTTTAAGACCATGTACATGTAATTTAATCTAACTTTTGTTTTGTATTTTTTTTATGTTACTTTTCATCTTGTTATATTTGTAAAATAATTATATATTGGCTATAAAATTTGAAAAATACCCTTAACAAACTGATGTTTATGACAAACATGTACTATTTCATTCTTTTTTTAAGCTGTCTGAAAAAGCTAGAGTCTCAAATTTCTCTATGTCTGTTGATCAATCCAAAAATCCCAACACAATGCACACACAGTTTCTCAGTCTACATGTACATGTAATATCATATGTTTAACATAATTGTGTATGGGTGTATTTATTGATTTTATATATTATATTATATTATATTATATATATATATGTGTGTGTGTGTGTATATACATAGACATTTTTATGTCTATATAAAATGAATAAACATTTACGTTAAATTATATAATGTACATCTGCATTTTTAATTAATGATCAATATAATTTATCATTTAGATCACCAAGATCATTCTTTGAAATAAGAAAAGGGTGAAGCTGGATTGTATGATATCATAATAATTGCAAAACATGTACTTGCACATGAATATTTTAATATTTGACTCTCTCCACTTTATATATATATATATTCAGGTTCTCACTTTTATGATTATATATAGCAACTAATTTCATAAGATACTCTATTTATTTTTAACCATGATGGTCATTTTTACACAAATCACTATTATTTATAGTATATCACGTGACATAGGGAAAATCCACCTAATAATAATATTAGAGAAAAAGTAGGGCAAACTTCAGGCGTGGTCTCAACGTTTAGTGCTGTCCCATTAAGGCATTATTTCTTCAAAGTTTACATGAAAATTAGTAACATTGATGTCATTTACGAAATTTGCGCAAAGTATTGATCGTCACAAACTATTATCAACTGTTCTGAGAAGATATAAATTCACATGCATATATGTCAGAACATAGATCTACAATGAATTACGTATAGCTCTCAATCTTTGCCTTTGGGAGAGGTTTTCATATGATTTTTAGATAGATATCTATTCAAATTTTGTATTTTACTATTTGGTGTAAAGTGGTGTAACGGTGGCGTTGACCGATTTTTATATAGGGCAAAGTCTATGAACGATGTTGGCCTTTCTTCGGTAGATCATGCACTGGGGGAGTGATCTCGAATCGACAAGCTTGACCCGTTTCCGATATATTATGCAAATCAGACAAGGGACACAACTCTTATTTCTTATAATAAAGCAGATTTTCCGCTAAATCATAAAAGAAATTGTTTATTGTATAAGATATTGGCTATTTTATACAAATCTGTGGAATACTTTTCCTACAAACCTACAAAGAATAGATCAGTACGAGCCCGGGGCTGTGCGAGTTAATGAAAAAACTCATCTGACATTTTGCGGTCTACACGAGGTTACATAACAATTGTTTTCTACTCAAAATAAGATGTCTAATGAAAGAAAACTTCTTACCTGATCATCAAGATGATGGATTTATTCAAAATTTCCTCAGAGACCTTCGTTTCTTGAGTGCAAACCTTCTCTTTAATGTGAATTGCACTACACCAAAACATTCTTGCAGGTGAGGGGCGGGGATGAATCAACCAATGAAAAAACAGGGGCAAGTTGGAATTGACCAATGAGATTCGTTTGTGCATGTGATCAGCTGCTGATAGTACAACACTTTGCACGTGTATTTGTTATGGACCGGAAGTGATCTAGCGGTTCATGACTACACTACTCACAAAAAGGGTAAAGAACATCAGAGAGCAGTGCAATAAATTAAGATACATACTGTAGATATTTATAAAATACCAATTATATCGAAACGAAGAGGACATAGATCGACTAAGTAAATCAAAGATAATTCCATATGAATTTGTGTCATTCCATAACCTTAGTAAACAGAGCATCTGCTTTTCAACCATCCCCATATACATAATCATAATTATGATAATGCTTGCTCAAATTTTAGATTATACATGCGCATACATATGCGGATCTAGACATTTTTGAAAGGGGGAGTTGCAGCCTCCCATGACTAATGTTTAGCACAATTCGGTCCGGAAAAAGGGTGGGGGGAGATTGTGCACAGCCCTAAAATTGGTCGAATAAGACCTTTTTTGGTAAAAAAAATTTCCAATCAAAAAGGGGGGGGGGAGTGTTGCATCTACACCCTTTCTAAATCCGCCAATGCGTATGTGTATTGATTTTAATTTCAACAATAGCTACTACACTGTGTAGTTTCCACTTGACATGCAATTTATACTTGAATACAAAGAAAGCTATCTTACCATTTTATCTTCGATGATGTGATACTGAAACACGCACGTCTTACATGGAAAGTTTCAAGGTGAGGAATAGAAACTGGCGCAGAATGGGAGACGAAGGTTAACAAAATATGTGGTATGTCGGAAAGTTTTAAATGCATTTAAAATTATACATTTAAAATTATATCCATTATGTCTACATCAAAACTAATCAGTATCAGTGGCGGATTTAGAGGCCCCCCTTTTTGGTCACATATTTCTGGTCAAAATCCAGATTTTGCACCTAAGATGGCTGAGTAACTCAGATTGGCTAATACACATCTGCCCCCCCCCCCCTTTTTTTGAAATCCTGGATCCGCCACTGAATATAAAGACTAATTATGCACATAGATCAAGCTGACAGATATATATCAGATCTAGTAATTATATTGTACTATTGTTTTATCATGATGTTTCAGAGTCTCGGTGGAAGATTAAATTATTCCCACCAGTGGCACCACTGGATAACATTTACTACATATATGAGGGTGGACTTTGGAGAGGGGGGCTGCTCTGCTATATCTCCCTTTGTCTCTTACATCCACATCTTTCCCTTTTCTCCACAATCCCACTCCACAACCCTTCCAACCGTTTCTTTTCCCCTCTCCTTTCTCTTTTTCTTTTCTCTACCTCAGTCTCCGCCCCCTCTTTTCATCTCTCTCGCCTATACCCTTCCCTTCTACCCTGGTCACTCCCGTATGTGTTCACTCTTGGTTTATATATGAATGAAATAATATGTAAATGTTACATTGAGCAATAAACAAACAAAAGCATCATGTTTTGTGTTTGCTGTGTTGTTTTAGGTACAAATGACTACGATGTGGTAAATTCACTATAAATCTTTGCAGTTGGTTGGTTGGAGTTTTACGTCGCTTTCAACAATTTTTCGGTTATATCGCGACATGGAAGCAGGAGGTAACCAACCTCTTAAACATAGTAGCGCGATCCAGGAATCGAACCCGGATCGTTTGCGCCGCAAGACGAGCGCTTTTAAAACCACTACAATAAGCCTGCCCCAATCCGTGCATTGACAGTGTTTAAGTCTACTATCATTAGATATCGCGTGTTAAACCAACTCTGTAAGGACTGAGAAAATGGCCGATTGGTCACGTAGGAGAGAAATATTGTAAGCCTAAGGCCCTGATATCATTCATATTATATATGTCATCAGATAATCGCGACTAAAGAAACTTTATTTATATCATACACACGTCATTTCCCAAATATCAGCTATTTTAAAAATAGATATTTTATCTCTTGTTAACTATAGGTTACATACCATGCACGGATTCAGAGGGACAGACCGAGGGGTCCGGACCCAATCCAATATTCGGCGAAAATGACTGACTTTTCCTGTAATTTTTTGTGTGTAAAATTAGTAATTTTATACTAATTTTACACACAACACGGGAGGACCTCTCTCGGAAAATTGATATGGGGTAGACCTCCTCGTCACAAAATTCCTGGATCCGCGCCTACATGCACAGACACTTGTTTCTTTTTGGAGAGGGTCGGTATATGACGTCCCTTTACGGACACATCTCACACCCCCCTAAAAAAACACAATAAAAAAACCAAAAAACAAGTGTATCTACAGGGGTTTCAAGTGAGAACAAGATAAAAAGTTATATCCTTCATGCAACATATGCACAGGCTTACTATAACCTTGTGTGCAGAATTTCCTATCATCGGGGACGTATATATTTATGTACGTGACTGCTGTCATGAATCACTTTTTTTGTCGATCACATACTGATGAACAAGTTTTCCGCCAAAAGGGGAATAACTCGTACAATAATATTTGAAGAGATCGTCACCTCTCCGAAAACATTACTATTTAGGTATCATAAAATTAAATATTTCCCATCATATTCAACGTTAAAATAATAAAATTTTAAAACCATTTTACGGTATTAAAAACTTTCACTGAAAATTATGATTATAAAATTTCATAAAATTCATCCTCTTTGGAAACAGCAACCTGCAAATACAAGTTATGCATGTAATCAATCTGCATTGCATCACTTTCAAATTATGAACTTACCTTAAAATAAATTCAAACTTTCACTTAATTACAGCATCTCAAACTTGGAACTACTTTGAAAAATGAAAACATTTTTGACGTGGACCTATGGCCGCGGGATTCCCCCTGTTCATTGTCGTGATACGTTTAAATAGACAATTTGTCTATCTTATTAAAATTCTGTCTTGTCGCTTTTGTTTACCGATATATATTATTCTATTACAATGTTTATATTGCATTGTACATAAATTTGCTGTCAATTTATTCGAAAGATTTTCTTTGTAATGAAAACTCTTTAATTTTATGACTTTCGATATTGACGTTCTTAAATACGTCGCTTTACTGTAGGGTTGAAACTATAGCCCCCTCCCCATCTCACGATACGATACGTTTTGTGATATGCATATGGCAATAACTGTAAGACGATTTCCAATACGATACAGTGCTTCTTCATTCTATACAAAACTGTAATTAAAATTTTCAAAGATCAACATGACTTACTAACGTTGCTGAATTTAAGTGTTCTAGGAATCCCAATACCTATTACCTAAGGTAAGTGAAAGTTGAGGTCGGCTTACTTGGGAATCAGAAACACACTTACCCATGATTCCGTTTTTCTCTGTTCACTTCATCTGGGACACCTACATCAACTTTTCAAGTCAGTGAAAATCCATCATTGTTTATAATAAAATCAAGGTATTATATATATGCTTTATACTCTGAAACAGACTCAGAAGCAGAACTTCTCACATTTTCAGTCACAACTTCCTGATTTCGTAATGAGAACGCGGTTACCTCTCTAGTTTAATTGTATCAATTAAGAAAAGGTTTAAATGACATTCTCTTTTCAATTTTAAATTTTCCATTAACATTTTAAAGAGATCCTTTCTCTTTCTGTACTTAGCTGGAATGTCCTCTGATAAAATAACAAGTGCAACGCTTAACGTTGCATAATACGCACGCCCGACGCTTAATTTAAAGAGGAGTTAAGTGTATGTATGGCGAAATTTCCTTCCTCTCTTATTTCGGGCTTCAAATTTGCCCCCTAATTTTTTACCCAATTTCATTAGAGAAGCAAAACTCTTGTAAGATAATGCTAATGATAAAATTTAGCCTTGGTTTAAAGTTTTGACACACCTTTGAGACCTGGGCAACAATTCTGTGAAATATTATTCAAATCAATGCAGGGAGTAGAAAGTTAAGACCCGGACAACATTTACTATACATAATCACTGTAACCTTCATTCTGCAGATATGACCTTGGTTCAAAATCATAACACACTGTTGCGTCCATGGCAACAATCCTGTAAAATATTATTCAAATCCATGCAGGCAGTAAAGCGTTATGGCTCGAACAAAGATTTATCTTGCATAAGTTTTGGGACCTTGATCATTCAGATATGACCTTGGTTAAAGGACTCACGTTTATCGTTCGTTGCAAGGACTGTTTGAAGGACAAGTAAAAGAGAAGTCACCAGTAGAAAGTGAACTAATGACTGATTACATTATTGTCTTAATGAGGGAAGGGGGCATCAGCATCCCCAGTCCGGGTTTAAATCTGTGTATGTTTGGCAGTTCACTTGAACCGAAGTGAGGTATTATGCAAGTGCATCGTCCGTCCGTTAACTTCTCACATTTTCGACTTCTACTCCAGAACCACTGAAATGATTTTTATCAGACATAGTAGTTATGCAGTTACGAAGTTTTCAAGGTCCTCTACAAATGTTTGCCGTCATAGACAAAATCCAATGAGGGGTGGATCCAGGGAAAAGGGACATGCATTTTTGCTTATTCTAAGATCCAATGAGGGGTGGATCCAGGGAAAAGGGACATGCATTTTTCTTTTATTAGAATACATCTGTTTCAAAGCATTTCGAATGTTCTCTAAATTTTGTGTTATTGTTTTGATGTATCAAATGTAGAGAGGCAAGTTTACAATTTTGTCCGAAATAGAAAAACAAAATTAATTTTCTCAGGAACGTATATATCTAAATATACTCTCAGTTTCCTTTGTCATTCACTTGTTTACACATCTTCATCTCAAGAAGTTCGATAGAAATCTTGTGTCAGATGAATTGGACATGCTGTCACCGAATTTCCTCCTATTTCATTCAATTTACCACTGTTTAAAAATAGTTAAGTTTGCTGTACACCTTTTATCAAACTTTCTGATATAGAATCGTTATGATCTGGATGTAAACACGTATACGATAAAACGAAATGCGAATAATATTCTACTGATAATTTTGGGGGTTTTTTTTCGATTTTTCTCTATAGGAAGAATTCAGACTCAAATCTTATGTTTGGGTCTGACACTTCTGACTAGTTTACAGTTATTTGTCAGTTGTCAAAACACAATAAGCAAGAGAATTTATATACACATGTATTTGCCATTGTTTTCAAGCAGTCAGTTGCTGTGAATATGCAAGTACTGCCCAAGTGAGCGAGAAAGGCTAATTTGGACCTTTCGAGGGTTCTTTTTAGTTAACTCCTGTTTTACGCCATGCCAAAACTATTTCACTTGCATTTATTACACTACCGACCGAACTACTTCGCTTCAGGTTTCGAATATGGAAAAAAAAAAGAAATATTGGGAAGGAGGGGGCAGTTTCCTGCCAGAATTCTGGTTTTCCTGGATGATCATGTTTCCTACTCTCCTATTAAAATTGGTGAATTATAACAATTGAGAATTTAATTAAACAACAATAAAACTATTGGTCATAAGATATGGTGATGCTGAAGAATTAACATAATGGAAACATATACACAATTTAGTAGTTCCGTTTACATAAACATGTATTGGATTACACAAACATTAAATAATTGATCAACGAAGAAGGTAAATGCTCTCCAAGATCCCAGATACGACCTGGGTTATCCTTAAATAAACGATTTCTTATTGTGTATCTACAATGTCGCATCAAAGACCACGGTTCTAAAAACTCTTTGTTAAGAGTTGTCCTGAATGGAGGGTAAATGTCACAAAGTTTCTGAAGGTTTGCGTTGTCCAAAAGTTTATTGTCTCGCACACTGTCCACCCGGAGCAGGAAGGTTATCGTCGGGATCGTACCATATTCTACCGCTCTGTCCAGAGCTGTCTTACCTGCATGAAACATACAATACATGCTGAGTTGATTATTTTGCAAAACATTTGAAACAACTCATTGAACAGGTTATTCCGAATAAATAGATTTTCAACAGCCTTTAAACGATAGTACTTTTTTCTACCTTTGAAAATAATATTTCGATGAATATTTCTGTCTTTAATTAATATAATTAATTCATCTTTTGGTGATATTATCACACTAACTTTATTCAGATATTAGGACCGATTGCTAACAAATTGACATTCTAACCTTTAACATGATTATAGAATGCTTACAATACTGAAATTGAAGTTCGTTGACTTTTTGAAAATGAAAAAAAAATCCCTTTCTTGTAATCTGATATTGGATATAATTACTTTAAATAAGGTATTAATCAAATTAAAATATGATTTAGTCTAATCGTACAGAATTACATCTTATCTTCTGTATGAAAACTGACTTAAACACTTTGAAGAGATAATGTTTTCTTACCTTGGCTGTTCTTAGAATTTACATCTGCACCTCTACGAATTAAAATTCTTGCAATTTTTTCCACATGGTTCTGCTCAATACAAAACTGAAAAGCTGTTCGGTGACCGTTGTCCATCTAAAAAAGATCAAAACATTACACACCAATATACATTAAACGAGAGACCCAAATAGGCCTATATCGCTCATCTGAGCACACGAGAAACTTAGAAAACATCAGAATATTCTCTTATGAAAGTATTTTTTTCAGAATTAATTCAGAAATGAACCCCAAATAACACTACATCATTCTTAAACAAAGTTATACAATTAGCTTTTCATTCTATATAACCCATCTAAACGTTTTCTATACAAAGTTTCTAGACCTACATTGCAACACCATGGAACAACCCCTGGACAAGAACAACAATACTTGCAAGGACAAAACAACTTCATTCATGCCAAATTTTATCAAAATCCTTTTATTCTGAAAAAGTAGTCCGCCAAAGCTTTAAACATATATAAAGTTCAGTTGTGCATATCCAACTCCAATTCCTTTATAAGCTTAATGAGAAATGAAAGAAAAGGGGCACCGATAAACCGACACATAATATGCCCATATTTTGTTATCCTAGGTACTATACAAACTGGAACTAAATATCTAATCTGATTGTGGTAAATTTATATTACCATCGATACTGGTGAAAATGGTTTTCTTCTTCGTTGATTAATTGATCTTCTTCGCGTATCCATTATTTCATATTTTGACACTCCCTTCCTCCTCCTTTCATAATACACCAACTACAGTTGCATTACATTTTGAGGAGATGTGAAAAGTCTTCTCCAATGTACACATCGTCATAATGTGAACATTCTCTTACCAAGTTTCATCAAAATCCACCAAAGTGTTTAGGACGCGTTGCAAAGACAAGGTATTTTGCATAGAAAAGTCTAAAACGAACCCCTCTTAGTCCAAGGACCATAATTCTTGAAATTGACAGCATTCCACTTCCAATATGCACATCTTTATAGGATGTTCTATCTTAGTATCAAGTTTCATCAAAATCCCCTAAACGGTTTAGGAGGGGTTCCGAAGATAAGGTATTTGAAGAAAATCCAAGTCCAAGGGTCATAACTCCTGCAAATGTTTTGGACAGCATTCCCCTTCCAATATGAAGATCTACATGTAATGTTCTTTCATTGTACCACGTTTCATCAAAATTCCCCAAGGGTTTAGGAGGAGTTGTGAGGACAAGACAGGTGGGACAGACAGGCAGGCGGACGACAGCGTATAGCATAAACGCCAACATCTTTATGCAGGCCTATAAAATTGTATGAAAATATTTCCTTATTAAAATTCGAATGCTACCCCACCCTGGCACTGGATTCTCACCTAGATGCATGGCCGTAAGAACCGGAAAGGGGGGGGGCACTTTTTTCGCCAACCATAATTGTTTCAGAGGTTGTTATCTAATTTACTAAATTGTTTTCATTGAATTATTTTTAACATGGAGTTGTTTTTCAATCTTATAAGTTGTATTGCTGCAGCAGTATGTATAAATTTATTCTTTTCTTTCTGAACGGTAATAGTACAAGTTATTTTCATCATGCAAAGATAAAAATTGTCCAGGTTCTGGAAAACATTTACTCATGCAACTATAGGCTCAATTTTTCCGTTCATCTTAGTGCTTCTAAGTTGAAATGACAGGCCCTGAACACCGATTATTCATGTTTGGGAGATAAAAATGAGTTTATTATCAACTGTCAGCAGTGGCTGATTTTGAGGGGGACTGAAACCCCTCCCCCCTTTCGGTCTTAAAATCTTACCACAAAAGGGTAATTTTCGGTCATTTTCGAGGCTGCAACCCCCTTTCCAGACTTAATAGTAGAAAACAGTAGTCATTGCATGCTGCAACCCTTTTAAAAAAATTCAAGATCTGTCTATGGTCAATGTGTAGCTCCATGCGATTCAAGCAAGATTCTTTGGCACAAAAAGTGGTATCATATTGTAAACTTTGTTTTGAGTTTACAAGTTTGATCCCCTCACTTTTCAATTGCTTCCTACGGGCCTGAGATGGATCTGCCAACAAATGTAGGGGACAATGGGTACTATATCCCTACCAAGTTCCATCAAAATACCTTCACCAGATCTGAAAAAATTGAAAATATAGAAATTTTATGAACGACGAAGGACAAACTGACGACACACTATGACAAAAACACAAATGAGCTTTTGGCACAGGTAAGCTTACACCCCAACTTTACATTCATATTTTGGCCAGTGGCTCGTCGCTGCCCCGCCCCCTTTCCGATCACATCGTAAAAACGTAGGTTCCCTGACACAGGACACTGCTTTAGGTGGGTCTGTAGCAAAAGTTTAAAATTCTGTGACATCAGTAGGATATGCTGTCATCAAATATGTGCAATAATCTAGGTAAAATGTATCAATAGAATAAAACATACATACCTCGCGATCGAAATTTACATCTTTCTTTCAACAATCTATTCCACATAGCAATACCCAGAGCTAGAAATACTTACATGATTGATATCACCTCCATAGTCCAATAAAAGCTCTATCAGTTGTGGGTCTTTCAATGATGTGGCTATCATGAGTGGTGTCCCGTTCATACTGTTCTTATGGTTCGGATCTGCACCAGCTGTTAAATCACAAAATAACAATTACGTTATACACCAGGAGTTCACAATCTGCTTAACTGATGTACCCGGTAGTCATAAAAATATGGAAAACATTGGAAAAACTCAGCTAAACAAAACACATCAAGGTTGTGAATGCCATATATTTATATCACTATCTAGAAGTAGAATTTTCACATTTTTTATAAAAAGAAAATAGACCAATTTTGCTGTACAAGGACATACTGAGGGTCCACCACTTGACTTCGTTATCATGATTATATTCAAAATAAAATGTTGTATATTAACTATAACTTTTCTTTTCGAATAAGACTTAAACAAGTAACAGTGTGTCAGCATTTCAACATTAATTGTTTTAAAAGGTCCAAAATGTGTTGAAAACAACCCATATAATATATAGTAATTACATACCTTTAAGTAAAACTTTACACATTTCTAGGCCATCACGGTTCAGTCTTCGAGATATTGCCTGGCACAACACTGATGCTCCCTTTTTATCCTTTATATTGACATCAGCACCATTAGCAATTAATGATTTGACAATGTTTATACCAGGTGCTATCACAGCTTCCATTAGTGCCGTTTTCCCACTGGACATCTGTGCATTAATGTCAACATCTGTAATAAAAATATATACTGATTAAAAGTTTTATATGAGTAATAATATCGTTTTGAACATTTTCATATTGGGATTCATTGTAAAAGTGAAGCAGATGAAATGCAGTTCGTGAATGCTTATTTACCTCTAGACAAAAGCAGGTTAACCACGTCATGTCTTTTGGCGGATGCTGCGCAGTGAAGTGGTGTGCGCATATTATCATCACGGGCGTTAATGTCTGCTCCAAGTTCTAGAAGTAGTTCTATTGTCTAAAATATTATGAAAGTATATGAGTATTTTGTTTCCCAAAACATCGACAACAATGATGGAAAAATCATTAAAATATGTTTTATACAAACAGGGTGCGAAGGGATAACACCAAAACATTCTCAATGATTCAAATATTCTGTATAAGTATTTAGCATACTGTCTAGTGAAAATGACCGAGAACAAAAATGTAATGATGATGAAATTGTCGAAATGTGAAACAAGGGAGAAAAATGTTGACGAAGGAATATTTGGATTTCCCCCCAAGATATTCCCAAAGTTTCACATTACAAGATCCTCTCATCTGTATCAAGTTTTCGAGTTCGAGTCTCTGTCAGGCCAAGTAAGTATTTAACTGTAAAGTCAGTGGGTTTCCACGGGTACTCTGGATTCCTTCACCATCAAACAAGTGCCGCCACTATATTCCTGACCAAATCCTGGCGTGGTGTTTCACAAAAGCAAACAATTTACCTTATAAGGCTTACAAAAGTTTCATTTAAATACATAATGTACTTATCAAGCATTTACCTTGATTTCGGAGTGTACACATGCTGCATGGAGCGCCGTGAAATTCACCAATCGCATACTTCTGTTCAAGCGTCGATTCTCTATTACGCACTCTATCCCTAAATGTAAGATTCCAATATGTTTTAGAACATGGAAAGTTCAGAGTTATTATTAACACTTGTGGAAATTAATCAAATTGCAACTTCTATTCATTATCACACATGCCACGTTTTATACTTTAATTTGTAGAAAAAAAATGATATTGAATATGTTGAAATTTATTACACTTTTGTACATCGATGATATCGTATAATTTCGTTGATTGTAGGATGATATATATTCTCATGCAATTTAATACGAATTCTACTTGGCTGGTGAGGGAAAATTTGAGGCATGTTAACCACAGTGATGGAACGCCACTGGACGCTATCCGGAATTTGCTGATTAGCGAGGCGAGACACGTGTACAGTTAAACAAATCGATGTCTCAAAAGTTAAGTTTATGTGCAGTATATACATTAATTGTGACTTACATATGCACCGGTTCTTAAAATATAGATTAGTTCAAATATTCATTGTAGAAACCGTATCCTGAGCGACTGCAATTACTGCCAATGGATAGATATAGAAACGTAATCATTCTTTCGTACAAATAATCGATATATTACTTTGCATTTACGTGTCCTAATGAAGAGCTAAAGACAAACACCACAATTTCACAGTAACTTTCAATCGTTCAAGACATAACAAGACAGAAATGGTGTCGAAGTGTTGTCAGATAATACTCTTTATAATGAAATAAAAGTGATCGTGTACTATACAGTTTTTTGTCAACATATATGACAATCGTTGTACAGTTTTTTGCGCAGTCATTGTACATTTTTTTTTTGCGGTCTACAATACACAAACCAATAAATCTATACAGAAAAACCAATTAAACTGTATGTAAGCAAATTCACACATGGGTATTGTCCTATGGCATATTTGTAATTTGGGAAATTAAAACAATAGTCATTTATGCATGTTTTAATTTCCCACATTACAAGTATGTCATAGGACAGTATTCATAAGTGACATTTCCAGATTTTATGTAAAGGAGGAGAGAGAGAGAGAGAGAGAGAGAGAGAGAGCGATACCATTAATAGACGGGAGATGGGGGCTAACTGTAAACGGTGCAACACTAAAATTTACGTTACTATTTGTACAAATTGCAGTGGGGCGTAAACCTGTATCTCTCTTTTATCAGATTGTATACTTTAAACTCTCTACGTAATTATATGAACATTTCTAAATATATACATGTACATCTACACCTATAATTGCGAACAAAGACGAAACAATCAAAACGCCAATCAAAATTTCTTTTTTCTAAGAATAGTGTATGCGGAAGGAGGGTTCGAGTCTGTAGGTTGTACAGATTTGTACTGATTCAGTTGTATATTAATGCCCCGGGCAATGATAATATTGACACATATGTAGCCTCCTTGATTGCAGTCTTTTCTTCAAAACCCGAATATTTTTAATTGAGGAAAAAGAAAGGAGAGAGAGTTTAAACATGGAGCATGAATGGCGCCGCGATAGTCGGTATATTGAATGAAATAAAAGTTGCGCGTTGCGCCGTTCACAGTAAGCCGTGGAGTGTAAACGTAAGTGGGGACACGATAAGCGAGCAAACAGCCAAATAACTAAATAAATTTATAAATAAATACAATAAGATACAATCTAGACTACTTTTTGTCTCCGGTTACGACGCCGACTTTGTTACGGTGTATAACAACTGTTCAACACACACACACACACACACACACACACACACACACACAAATATAAATTTATATATATAAATGTATTAAAAGTTGAGCCGTTTACAGTTGTCGCTGCGTTGTTGTTATCATTTGACTTTATTCTAACATCTTCAGTATATGCATCGATCCTAGTGTAAGATAGCCATCTTACGCACCCCTAATTTACTAACTGCCACGGAACTGAACTTGGATCCGCCAAGGCTTACGGGCAGACATGTACTTGTATGACTTTAAATGATTGATCCAATGACCTTAATGTGTTTGTACATGGATAATCAATAAAATAGTAATTACAAAAATTTCGTATATAAGCCTGGATTGCTATTATCTGATCAGATTCACCATATTCATAAAATTTTGTGTGCATGTCCTTGGTGATTTTTGTCAGATAGCTTTGTCAGATGTCTTCAGTTTTCTCTTTGCAAGCATGTATGAGCACTTTGGCAACTTAAGACGGTGGATCTCCCCCTTTATTTGGATCTATCTATCTATTCATTTATTTGGTTTATTATAAAAGTAACGGATTGTATTTTTGTTTCCACTTTACATTGTCTAATTCTCAAATATATTTCTGTAACTGATATTGCCCTAAGTTAATTATCTTCTTTTATATATTTAACTTTATTATTCTGTGTAACAATACTGGTTTTGGTTATTAAAATTATCGAGGGTTAATTATTTCGTTATTTATTTGTTGACTTATTAATGTTCTTCCTCCACTGATTTTAACTATATCCTGAAGCAGAGACTTAATCTAACCGAAGAGACATATACAACACTAGGAATTTCGATGGTGTGCGATTATTCATCGGGGATAATGTTTTCCTTTATTTTCCATATATCGGGGACAACAGAAATATTCACTCTTTTGATGAAGTTTTTCTTTCTGATTGATGGTTTGACAACTTTAATTTTCAGTTTTTCATCGCTGTGGTATATGCATGTATGGTCAATTATTTCAGCAAAGGTGTTAACTTCTTGGTTGCAAAAATAGCATCTGTATATTTCTATGCTCATTGACTGGTGGATGCTGAATTTGACGATGTTGTTGATGGCAAGTAAGTTTAAAATATGAAATTACAAGTGTATAGTTATATTGAAAATACAGTGCATGTGGCAAAAAACTGTACAGAAATTAAAATCACCCCCTCTTACAATAATGTTGAAATCTTGACGAAAATGAATGAACCTCGTGTAATTTTTTAGCACATATGGATTGCAAAACATTATTCTATCACGTGAATGAACTGTTCTGCTGATATGTATGGAACGCCAAATTAACATATTTTCAAATAATTGTACCAATCTTCAAATAATTGCACCTATCTTCAAATAATTGTACCTATATTCAAATGAATTGAAGATAGGTACAATTGAATTAAAGATAAGTGTAAATGAATTAAACATAGGTGTAAATAATTATACCTATCTTTAAATAATTGAACCTATGTCCTATCTTCAAATAAATTACACCTATCTTTAATGGAATTGCACCTATCTTTAATTCTATTATAGATAGATAGATAGATAGATAGATAGATAGATAGATAGTTTATTACCAAAAGCACATGCTTATAGGTTTACAAATACAACATATAATACAAATATACAAAAACAGAAAGTAATGGCAAGTAATGTCAGGCGGAGGAGAGACATTTACATCAACAAAGAGTCTCTCAATTTTTGTGCGTTTTATAAGTTTTTACCAAGATTGAATAATTCGGAAACATTTTGAGATGCCAATAATTGCACAAGTTTGAAAACAGAAGGTCTTCTTTAATAATATAATTCAATTATACCTAGGTTCAATTCGTTTTTGAGTTATTGAAAATAATCACGTCTCCCTTGGAAAGATTTGACCATGGCGGGAAATATAGAGTTCCCGAAGGACAGTCAACCGGCAGTTTAAATTTATCGCCTTGAAAATAAATTTTTAAATATATTGTTCAGATGACTGTGTTTATTTTACTTACATGAGAATTAATTGCCTCTACTGCTGGCACAACAACACTTTGTAGTAACTCAGCCATGGGCATGGCGGTTAAATGAAGATGCAAATAAATTTTCGCGCTATGACGTACCATGAGGTACCTCATGTTATCATGAGGTCAATCTATTGTTCAAAGATGCGATTTGCGAGAAAGTGCAATTCCCCCAGTTATTTTCAAAGAATTTATGTGCATTTTGTTAGTCTTCTGATGTACTAGTATTACATTTCTTTATTTATTGAATTAGTTTTGTTTCTGTCCATTAAATTCTCCATTTATAGCAGATTCACTAGCATTATGTAATTTGTTCTAGAAATGTATTGCTGTTGTATTTTCTCATCATAACAGAATTTTAATTGAAATAAACTCGTGTATTCATTTATAATTCGACTGTGATTTGGGGGGGGGGGGGGGGGGGTTGACAGGTTCTGGAGAAAAGGGACTGTGTGGTAAGGGAATAGATATGTTAATAATAAGGGATACAAAACCGGAAGATAAGACAAAGATATGAGAGGCAAGTAAAAGGTGCAGAGGAAGAGGGAGACATGCAGGTGGACCCGCCAAACCCCAATCCGTCCCTTCTATGATTGTTTCACAGATGAGCATTACCTCGGCTTGTGTTCAAGTCCTCACCATGCCGGAATAATCTCTCTATCGTTTGAAGATCGTTATACCTTACTGCTTGTATCAAAGTCGGTTCTTCCGACACAAACTTCTCTGGTACGGTATATCCCTTAATTGGTATACTGGGTAAGCGTTCGTCCTCATGGCTCTCTTCAGCGAGGGGTACGCTTTGGATATTCCCTTGTAAAAATTCAGCAAGTGACACCTACAAGGTAAGATATTCAATCAGTAGTATATAATTCCCTAACAAATAAGCACATAGGAAGAAAATTTGCCTAATTTCTTCTTTTAACCACAAGTATATATTGTTTGGTGTTTTGTTTTGTTTTGTGGCTTTTTTGTTTGTTTTTGTTTTGTTTTTGGGGTTTTTTTTGGGGGGGGGGGCTTAACTCAAGTTCTGTTTTGTGATAAACAGAGATATCGATTAGTATCTGGTAGCACTCACGTCCTACCATTTATGACTGTAACACATTATTATTATGAATATAACTCATAAATTCACGTAAGCCGGTGTGGCCTAGTGGATAAGGTGCTCGGCTCGTGATCGAAAGGTCGCGGGTTCGACTCCCGCCCGGGGCACACCGGTGTTCTGTCTTTCGGATGAGACAGTAAAAGCCGAGGTCCCGTGTTACGGTAGGCGTGGCACGTGGAAGATCCCTCACTGCTTCGGGTGGGTCCGTTGCAAGGGTCTAAATTTGTATGCAATGCATCAGGCAGATGCCGTCACCATATACGTGAAATAATCGTGGAGTGACGTAAAACAATAATAAAACAAACAAACAAACATAAATTCACGTACATGAATACCGTAGTCTAAGTATAGACCTTTCATCTTCTGATCACGTGACTATCCGCCATTAACGTATTGAATATTGCTAACATCAGCCTAGTCTTGTATCATCAGTCAAGGACTTTCAAAAAAAGTTTATAAGTCATTGCATCAGCTGATACTACCTACTGGTATTTTTTTTCATCATTTGTATCTTTATTAAGTTGTTATGCGGTTTTGCGGTTTTGACAGCGATTATGACTGAAATACAGACTGTTTGCCATGGGTTGCCTTAGTAACATTACTTTACTAAACCTAAAGCAAACGGAGATAGATCCAATCTTATCGCTTATAATGCGAGGGTTTTTATTTTTGAATAACTGACTGTTCACTACTGGTCTATTAAAATTACATTATTTCAGAGACATAACAAGAAAATCTATTGACGCAAGCGTCAAAGTTTCGGGCCGTAACCAAATTGTTCACTGACTTATATTTCCATTACTGTAAGTTTCGACCTACCTATACTGTACAGTTGTTTAAACACCGATTTCTTTTTTTTTTTTTTTTTTTTTGACTTTATGTAATAAGCTCAGTACAAGTTTGATTATGATATGTTCCTAGAAGTAATACTGTAATTTGAAAAAAAAAAGTTAAATTGTGATATTTGTTGGTTATGATTGAATAATATTTGAAAGGATAATGCCTCTTCATACTGAAAAATGGCATCCTAAAATATCGTCAAGAAACTACTTTAAAACCATTAGCAAGTCAATACTTAGCGCGTGGCCCTTAGGACTTAGTGTGTAATTTGGCGACATGTATAACTGTTTTGAAAATTAAAAAAAAAGTCATTGCTCCCACAAACGATGTCGCTTGCCATATGTTTATCCATAAACTTGACCTTGAATATGACCATGACAGTCTCAGTTTGACCTTCGGCTCTCATCGTAATAAATCAATCCTGCAAGTTTGATTTGAAGTATAGATGTTTAATACTAAATTATGACCAATAATGTGAAAGCGTGACTGACAGACAGACGGATGGACATCGGACAAATTGATTCAAATGTTTTGTTTCGCAGGTGACATAAAAAAGGGTCTGAAAAGTGCATTGTAGATGTAATTTCGATGAAATCTAGATATGACAGCAGTTTTAAGGGAGGAGTAAGCATCTTCTGTCTAGTTGTGCAGGCAGGAAAGTCATGGCTCATTATACATGTCTAGTTATCACAGACAGACAAAATGACAGTAAAGGTTAATGCTATGTGTTCAGCCATTTCATGCCAAGTATTTATAACAGTTTGATTGAAATAAACATAATGTATTGGTGAAAATCACTATGTGTTAGCTAGGGCAAGTATAACACACCAAGTATTTTTGTTGAAAGTTCATTTCTGTATTCTAAATTTCTTACTGATACTTGAATATGATTAGAAATGATACACAGATCAGATGAAAAACTTTTTTTCTAGGAAAACACTTATATAAACAATAGAAAAAACTAAACATTTGACTAGCATGCAAGAGTTTTGGTCATTCATTGAAATAGATAATGTTATCAAAACTTACAAAACTTGACTGCAAGTGAATGTAAACAAATTTCATTCTGGGTTCAGATATAATTCAAACTAATATTGAAAGCAAATTTGTAATTAATCCAAAAATTTAAAAACAAATAATATTTGAATAATCTTGTCAAGTACAAGTGGTGTTACTGTTAATGTTTACAGTACAAACCAAATCACACTAAATTTAATCAATACAATAGGACTATCATAATTGTTACATCAAATTAATAAATCTATGCTACGGTATGACTTAAGTATATTCTCAATTTATGGCGCCGGACCCTGTTGCTTAAAATGCTTTCAACATAACCTTTAAATTCAAAATATCTTTCAATATTATTGACTGAATCCAAATTAAGAATACTACAATGAAATCAAACCAAAGAATAAAAATTTGAATTTAAATATTACAGTTTAAGTTTAAAAATTCATTGGGATTTTTTTTTACCTATAATATTTTTGGAATTTTGAACAAAAAGGTTTAAAGTAGTAGTATCAAAACATTTTGAATTACTTTTAATTTTCTTGCTATTTCTTACTAATTTCTATGAAAACTTTAATTCAAACTTCATATCTACATAATTAGTGATAATAATTTCAAACATGACCTGTTGTCTTAATTATCTTTAAGTAATCATTTTGTTGTACAATTAAACTATAAAAATATCGTAGAAAATTTGTTTTTATGAAGTTATGCCGATCTCGTCTCTTATTTTTGGAGGTTAATTGTACAACTTAAGACACTCTTGTTTCAGACAAATGTATGAAATTATAGATGATGACATGGAATTAAAATTTGAATCAATGTCAATGACTTAAAAGGCTTAAATCGGTATAACTTGACTTAAAACATATTTTTGTATGCTTCATTTTATGTATCATTGTTTAGTATAAGTTTACATATACGTCTTAGAATACAATTTCTTCAGTGATCACTTATAATTATAATCAGAGGAAATACTGGTAAATTTTTATTCTGTAATTTTCTTTTCGGTAGATTTTACGATCTTTTCGGGAAACTCAACCTCTCCGGTAATCCCTTCTATACTATCGCGTATAGCAAGGTTTCTAAAAATAAACTAAACATTGAGCACAGCATCGCCGTATATACATATCTATAAATAGCGCCGCAACCATGATGTCATAATTTTCTGTTCTTATAATAACAGGAAAAAAATTTTCACGATAATATGTACAAAGGATGTGAACGTAACGTATTTGTCAAGCGTTTTAATGACCTTTAGTGACCAAGATGATATCTAGTAAACAAAGTAATACCGCAGTGAATCATAGTACTTTACAGGGCAGCAGTAAATCACAGTGTTTTCTCCAAAGTTAAATCAGTAAATGGGCCGGCTCGTGCCGGCCCAAAAAAGGTCTATATTACATCGTATTCGAAATATCACTTACGTGACCCATGACAATACAAATTATAGAGATTATGTGATAATGAAAGGACTTGAAAGTCCTCAAGGTCGGAATTGCATGGTCAAGTACATCAAAGGTAATAAAGTCGTGAACCACCAAGAGATCACACACCAAGCGTGTAGTGTTTAGGATCAGTATTGACAAAAACACGGTCTGCGCACAGGTGCTCGTTTTCATATAAACAACGGCTCCGCCCCTGTACACCCCTGTACGTCTCCGTCTCGTACTATATAGTTATCTCATTCTCTCATCACTTTTGATATTGACAGTAGTGTGAAATTAACAATCTGGACAGTCTCCCGCTGTACATGTACATTTGGGGAAAACCACGTTTACACGTGGAGATCTATAAATAACTGGCTATTTTTAGTAGCATTACATATCAACAACTACCGAGACGTTTGTTTATCGTTGTGACGAGAAGATTGTAGAGTACTTCGAATTCCACTGCTATAAAAAGAAGCGATAGTTTTATTAATTATAATACAACGGATACTAGTACGGACTAGTGATGTACTTCTTAAATTACGGCACAGCTACACAATAATGTCAATCGTACTTTTTCGGGACTTTCCGTCGAGTATTCAGAAAGACTGCATGTCCTCCAGCGCATGAATATAACTCGTCTAAATCGATGGAATAACGGCACATCTATTTTCTCATCTGATCAAACTTATCTTGTATTGACTCGTACAATATGAATTATAAGTACTGAAAGTAAATCTAATCACGCTTTTTCTAAATATCGACGCACTATTTATACACGAGGAGGTATTTTCTGCGTTCCACGCATTCTCCACAGCTTATTGTAACGACTAGGGTCTGGAATTGCTACGCAATTCCGACCAAAAATAAGCGCGAGTACCCTTAGAAAGGTCTAGTATTAACTATCATTTCACTGAATATCTTTAAGATGAATAAATATTGTCATTTCCTAACTTTTAATTTTGAATATTAGTAATCAAAAGAGAACTCTCAGTAGTGAGTACATGATTACGGGCAGTACAGAAGAAGTATTACCTTTTTTTACCGAAAAGGTTTTTGGAATTTTATATTGGAGACAGATAAAAGGAACTATAACGATTACGCGGGTACTCTGACCCCGATTTCTGTCATTATATTCTCAGAATACACCACGTAAGTAACGTTACTTGAGCCAGATAATCAATATAGAGTTACTAAAGCTCGATCAGTAAAAAGAATAAAAGGATGAAAGTAAGAGTGACCCAGTGAAAGGAAGGAGAAGCGTTAATATATTCATACATTCTGAATTCAATTTTTGCTAACTTATATACAGTTAAACGCAATCTTAGGTTAATAAATACGAATATGTGTATAATAGCAGTGTATATAGCTGCATTCAAATTGCATTAGGGAGATGCGTTTTTACCACATGAAGATACAAAGTTAATTGATAAGGTAATTCTAATAATGAGTCGACTCCCTTCTTTTATATCGAAAATTTCGCGAATAAAAATGCTCTGGACTCTTATCTTCTTGACGACATTAATTATACTTATATTTATATTATCGACTGCATTTCCTTATATGCAAGTTTGAAAACAGCTGCACTGCATTTTGTAATGTTTTGCTGTCACGTGACCAAACACATGTTGCCTCATCACGGCGAAAGAATACTTGTACACTCATTGGCGGAGTTGGAGAAAGGGGGTAGATTGCAACCCTTTGGCCGGAAAATTAAAAAAAAAAAAAAAAAGAAAAGGTCATTTCGACCATTTTAGGGCTGCACCCCCCCCCCCCCTTTCCATGAAATTATGACAAACAACGCAATTCTTTAGAACCAAACAAAATGAAAGTTAACATACTTGTGATTTTAAAAAATTGGAGTTGAATCGAGAACTACTGACAGCTGAGCGGCTTGTGTAACAAATTAGTCATTTGAACACCCCCTTGGAATTACGATTTCCACAAACAGATAAGGGGCATCCAAAGGTTTTCAAATTACGAAATATATATATATATATATATATATATATATATATATATATATATATATATATATATTTTTGTGTGTGTGTGTGTGTGTGTGTGTGTGTGTGTGTGTGTGTGTGTGTGTGTGTGTACAAAGCACAAATAGAATCAGTGATACATGGGTGTAAGACACTAGAGCTAACAAGGCACCCTATATTTCACGTATATTCGTTCCCATAACGGGGATTCGAACCCACGACTCACTTAGCTGTCATGTATCCGATCGTCTAACTGACTGAGCTACCCGAGTAGCTGTGGGTTAGACGGTCAGATGCATGACAGTTAGGTGATTCCGTAATTTACCTCGTTAGCAGTAGTATCTTTGTGCTTTAAATATATATATATACATGTATATATATATATATATATGTTGTATATGTTGTATTTATGTTGTATGTATAAATATGTTGTATTTAGCTGAGTGGAGGGTGGAGTGGAGCCTAAAATGGAGTATAAATTGGAGGCAAAAGTGGAGGGTGATCTGAGGACAAATTGTTACATGAAATGACCTTACTCTTGTGTTGCCATTACGGAGGAACATCTCCTCCCCTGGGATCTTGTAGTCGACACCCAGCAAGTCATTAAACTTTTCACCTTTCAAATGTGTATGGATCTATGAAAGTTTTGCTTCACTTGGATGACATTAATCTTATGATTTGAAAATAATAAAGCTTACAAAGCTTTAAACACAGAGATCTTAGTTGAGCGTATTTTATTAGATCTAATACACCATGATTGAATATAGAATTAATTTCTAAGATTGTACTCTTTTATCATAGTTATGGTTTGATAAAAATTAACGATTCATGATTTTGTCTCATTTCAAATAAAACAATTTTAAAATAGTAAATGCACTGTTTATAGAATACAATTTATGTTTAATAATTTCAAACTTTAAAATATGATAACCTGTTACAATTGAAATATGAATTTATCCGCCGATTGCATATTGTTCATATTTTAGATTTTAGGAGACGAATACATTGTTTGATTAAAAGTAATATTTAACGAACAAAAAAGAGAAAGATTTTGCAACTTTACGAATAAAAATGTGTCGCGGGCGATGTACCACCTGTTCTCCCCCCTCCCCCCCTCCCCCCATTTTTCGATCTATTTGTCTGTAACAGCGATCAAAGATAACTGATTATCTCACAGATAACATCTTGTGGTGAAAATTTTAGCTTCGTAAAGACAAGACCCCAAGGGAGGAGATGTTCCTCCGTAATGGCAACATTAGAGCAAGGTCATTTAATGTAACAATTTGTCCTCATATCACCCTCCACGTTTGCCTCCATTTTATACTCCATTTTAGGCTCCACTCCACCCTCCACTCAGCTAAATACAACATGCCTCTCCCTCTCTCTCTCTCTCTCTCTCTCTCTCTCTATATATATATATATATATATCACTGATATATTCAAATTCAGTCTTGCATTTTATTTGCAAATCAAACTCGCTACTGACAACACTCGATTGGTTTATTTGTTTATTTAGTTCGGACGTCATGTTATCTTAGACTATACAGTAATCGAACTTTACTCTCTACTTTCACTTCAACACCGTATAAACAGGAACAACCTACGGGAATACAACAATGCCAGCAATACGACATCTACGCCAACATTCCCCATTCCTCAACGTATATATACATACACGTTATGACGAAATACACGTCATATACTATCATTAATTAATTAAAGGTACTTCTGAACAATGTTAGGACTGAGTTACCTCCCGCTGGTATACCTTCTAAAATAAGTCCTTAGCCTACCGATCTAATACTTATAACTTTACTTACCATTTTCCTTGGCTGAAAACTGCAACTATGATCTAATCCTATATATCTAACAAGGTGTCAGTGAAATAACCAACCATATATGGTTATGTTTACGTACCGAAAAATTCGTTAAATCTATTTATAGAAAGTTTTAAAATTCACTGAAATGTTCCATTATGTCGTTAGTAGTCTATAGTCACCATTTGATACACTCTGTCAAAGTCCTTATAGTTCGAGAGTACATCAGAAATATCCACATTTCATGAATCATCCGATTTGAGAAACATAGCTATGTATAAACAACGCTACTGTATGTTTTTCTACGGGAAACAACTCTTACAGTCTAGTCATAAAGCAATCTTTCCTTTTTTATTCCTTGGTTATTCATATGCTCGGATTCTGTGTTGACAGTAAACATTTATCCAACATTATATAATCTTTAAAAACCCAATAAATTTGATAATCTCGAGATGATTGATTGATTATTGTTTTTTAAAGTCACGATTATTTCACGTATATGGTGACGGCATCTGCCTGATACATAGACTGGAGTTACCTGCTCTTGCTTGCTATCACTGACAGGCATTGTCAATCTATCTGATACATTGCGTAGAAATTTATACTTTTGTCAGAAGCAGTGAGGAATCTTTTACGTGCCACGCCTACCCTGACATGTGGCCTCGGTTTTTACTCTCTCGCGCGAAAGACAGAACACCGATGTGCCCACGGCGGGAGTCGAACCCGGGACTTTTCGGTCATCAGCAAAGCATCCCATCCATTGAGTCACAACGGCTTAAATGATGGAAAATAAATAGTTAGATAAGTAACGGGTTTAATGAAAGGAAAAAATAATACAAATTATGATACAGACAATAGTACAATTCGTTATGAACTGTTAATTATCATTTTTATGTGCAATGCACACTGCTTCATTTGATTTAGTACTTCTTAAAAGAATCATAGATTTTACATTCTCATTTTGAATACAAGCGACTTCATTTTATCAAGGATGACATGATGTCATACATGTATTTTCAATTATTTTTCAGGGGTTTTTTTTCATATTTATCATTAACATTTTCATTATTCAGTATGATCAGACTATAAATTTTATATTCAAATAAATATGTACAAATAGTTCCCATACGCGGATCCAGAAAGGTGGGCTGGGGTTCTGGAGCCACCCTGAGGTTCGGAGAAAATGACTATTCTTGTTATTTTTCAATGTAAAATAAGTAGTTTTACACACAAAAACATGGATGAACCCCTCCTCGGAAAATTCATTGGGCCCTCTCGACAAAATTTCTGGATCCACTCATGGTTTCATGCTAAACTCTTTTACTCATCTGAATTAAGGGCTCAAGTGAGTTATTGCGATTGTCCGTCGCCCGTAAATATTTACATTTTCGACTTCTACGCCGCTCGACAGATTTTGATCAAACTTGTATATCTGTAGTACTAGTGGACCTCTACAAGTTTGTGTTTTCTTCATATCATTATAGACAAAGCCGAAGAAAGTATCCTCCTTTGAAAAATCTTTTTCAGAACTAATGGTATCTAAGTGTTCTAGAATGATGCTAGATTCAAGTTTGTTCTTTTCATGCACAGGCAAATTTGGGGGAAAACTTTTTCTTTATTTTATTATTATTATCATTATTTATTCGGGGGGGGGGGGGGGGGGGGGGGTTATGTTTGTTTGTTCCTTTTGACGTCTTTCAGAACTCTATCATTTTAGTTTAATTTCGGGTAATTTCTTAGATTTTCTCTTTGTAGGTTACTTTTATGCATTGATTTTGTGTATTTTAGATAATTTGATTAAAACAAATGTAATTGGAAAGAAATGAAATATTTTGTTCTGGATTTTTTTTTATTTTTGCAAATTTTGTAGAATAAGAAAGGATACTATCAGTGTGTAATAATAAGCTTTGATGGCCTTCTTCTTCAGAACTGCTGGAAAGATTTTGATGAAACTTATAAGACTTGAAGTATCCAGATCCCCTACATATGTTGTGAATTTCGGACAAATCCACCAGGACTGGACCCAAGGTGGGGAGACATAGACCTTTGACAAACTTTTTTTCAGACCAGCGGCATAGATCATCACACCGAATGCATCAGTATGATCTAGAAGTATGTCATAAAAATGTTGTTATTTATGGTTTCCGTCTGAAATCAAAATTTTAACGTTATTATTTTGGACTTAATCATTTTCACAAATTTTATGTGTCATTTTATTGATTTATTCGACACAGAGAAGCAATAAATTATTTGTTTGCTAAAAATATATATTTCAAGGGTTATTTGAAAATGTCCTGTGAATTTTGTTTCTTGATTTATAAAGATGATAAGCCTGTTTTCATAGGTCAGGTCCAGCAAGCTGAAGGTTAGCGGTTCAAGCCCCATTGGAGGCAAAATGTTGTTTCATTTAATCTTATACATAAATAAGTTAAGTGTTTTGTAACACTCTATAAGTCATATTTGAAAATGAAATACTGACAGCCTTTTTTTCACACATTTTTGTCATTTTCTTGATGTATTCAGGAAACCATACAACACTTGTTTGCCAACTTGCCGTCTGTCGTAAACATGTCACATTTTCGATCGACTTCTTCACAAGAACCCATGCACATATTTCGATGAAGCTTGACAGGAATGAAGTACATATGGTTCCCTACAAGTGTTGTTGTTTTTTGTCCCAATTCGTTTACAGGTGGCGCCACCACAGGAAAAAGTATGTCACAGAGGGTATCCTCCTTTGATAAACTTCTTCTATAGATCCGGTGCATACAGAGACAAACTGAATGCATAGGAATGATCTAAAGGGATGTGTGAAGAAGTGTTGTTATTTTTGGTTCTGTTCCGAAATCAAATTTTTGACGTTTTTGCCAAATTTGTTTTGGACTTGGTGATTTCAATGCAGAAAAGTGTCATATTTCTTAGATAATTCATAATGATGATTTCTTATGGACTATTTTGATCATAATTATGGTAAGGAATGTTATTTAAAAAAAGATTTGTCAATATCTCAATTTTTAGATTTTCTATCAATTTTTCAAGACTTCCAAATGAGGGTGTATAGGGATAATTCTTCACATTTTTAACTTCTACTGTTATACCACATGAAAGATTTTGATGAAACATGGTATACATGAAGTACTATAGGTCCTCTATCGATTTTGTACATTTCATCAAATTGATCAACAGGCGGTGCCACCATGTCTAAAAAATAGATCTCACGATGGTGCATATACCACTTGGTAATTAAATATGGAGAGTAGCCGTTCAAATTCAGCAGGGGTATTTTTTTCCATTTCTTTACATATCTAAATAAGTTTTTAGATGTTTCACAACACGCAACATATGAAATTAGGCCATTTTAAGTTGGATCTGGACAATATTTGAAACAATTGTTGTTCATGACCCAGACTTGAAATCAGTCTACAAAAGGCCACACCTAAAGAAAATGACTAACTTGTTGCCCTGAATCACATCTTGCAGAGACAAAGCAAATGCTTAATATAAAAATCATCTGAATGGATGGGCAAAAAAGTGCTATTGTTTTTGATTCTGGTTTGAAAGAAAATTTGACATATTTTCAACATTTGTGTTGACTTAGTCACAGTAATGAAAAAATAAATGCCTTCTTCTTTCCTGCATGCCTGATCATCTAGGTACTCAGGTGAGCGACATAGGCCCATTTGGGCCTCTTGTTATTACTTTTTTGCTGCTTTTGATGTAGACCAGTTTTGACATGCTGAAGGAAAGTGGTTCAAACCCCACTAAAGGCAAAAAAGTGTTCATTTTAAACCTAAACAAGATTTTAGATATCATTTCAGAAAAAAAATATGGGAAAAATTCTAACTTCAATCTTTCCTACATAACTTGTATCATTGTCTTAATTTATTCAATGTAGAGAAGCAAGTTTACAGTCTTTTGTTAATTGTCAAATATAATATATATATATATATATATATATATATATATATATATATATATATATATATATATATATATATATATATATATATATATATATATATATATATATATATATTAAATATACATATATACAGAGCCATAGATACTTTCAAAAGTATCTATGTCTCTGATATATGCGAATTTCTTCCAGCAGGCAGTTGTTTGTGAATGAGCATATAGACCCACTTGGGATTCTTGTTTTTCTAATTGAATATTAAAAATTTATGATGAAATAAATGCGTGTGTGAATAGACGATCTTCATATTTTACATGATGTTAGCGGCCCGAGACCTGACATGCAACTCTTTGCCAGGATTGTCATTGCTTTTTTGTCGCCATTATCCAGTCCTATACGTCACAATGGAAACTTCGGCAATAAGTAATATGTCGGGTTTTTAGTCTCTTATATCATGTAAAATATGAAAATCGTCTATTCTAATTTTGAATTCTTAAAAATTGGAGGAATTCTATAAAGTGGTCCTTGATATAACGGAAAGAAAGCGCTAGTATTAATAAGTTTATTTACGTTCACTTCACTATAAAGTGTAATAAATGCACCGGAAGTACGTATGCATATAAATTAGGGACAAAAATAGTATAAATAAATAATAAATAACATAATGTATGCTATGTATTAAATAATTTAACGAAAGTTGTAACATACATGTATTAGATAAATGGATAATATCGCGTGAATATTTATGAGTATTTCATGGAAGAATTGTGCAAGAACATTAAATTTTTGGTGCTAAACAGACGGGTAATGATTATCGAGTATTATTTTTACTTCGGGTTTTACAACATTTTGAACACATTTCTAAATGATATTGTGGCTTGAAAGCAGAATGTTGTCGCACGTGAATCTAAATATATATAGTAATGTAACTATATATTATCATGTAACTAATTGTGAACTATTTGTTTACATGGCACTATCAACTATTGTTAAATTAATAACAATGTGCTAAAAATAATAATCATGCAAGTTATCGGCGTATATAGTTTATGCACATGTGGTGTACAGACTCCCTTCTTTGGACAGTGGTCTTTCAGTCCTTTTCGTTTGTTGGAGAGTTTTCTGTTAGTCTGTATGTTCTATCCTTCAGGAGAGTCTGTCAGTCTGTATGTTCTATCCTTCAGGACGGTCTATCAGTCTGTATGTTCTATCCTTCAGGAGGGTCTGTCAGTCTGTATGTTCTGTTCTTCAGGAGGATCTGTCAGCCTGTATGTTCTAGCCTTCAGGAGAGTCTGTCAGTCTGTATGTTCTAGCCTTCAAGAGGGTCTGCCAGTCTGTATGTTCTATCCTTCAGGAGGGTCTGCCAGTCTGTATGTTCTATCCTTCAGGAGGGTCTGTCAGTCTGTATGTTCTATCCTTCAGGAGGGTTGTCAGTATCTTCTTTTTTGGAGGTTGTCTGTCAATCAGTGTGTTTTATTTCTCGGAGATGTCCGTGAGCCTGACCAGTAATCTCCTATAGTCACCGCTTGTGTCGTCTGCTATAGCTTTTGATAAGCTTAATCCATACTTCTTCATATAAGATTTAGCTATATCTTTGAGATCAATCTGAAAAATAGAGTTTTCACAAAAGTAAAATTTAGATGTGTGTTCGGTCTTTTTGTTACACACAGTTACCTCCCATTTGGGACGATACCTGACGAAAATCAATCATGACGTCATCAAATTTTATGGAAACCGATTTCAAACTCAGGGAAATGGTGGTAAAAAATGACGTTTCTTACTGGAAATTGATGACGTCATAATTGTTTTACGTCAGATACCATCCCAAATGGGACATAACTCTGAAATGACTCAATAACAATCGGAGCCATTAATCTCGTCAAGAATTATTTTTACACAATCCCAAATCAGCGAATATGAACAGGTTCTACTGGTTCCTATATTACTTTAATGCATGCATTCAAAGCCAATCATGGACCGATTTGTATCAAGCTCGGAAACGGAGCTAATGTCAAGGCTTGCCTCCCCACTCCCTCCCCCCTCCCCCACTTCTGAAATGCTTCATATGGACCTGATATTAACACAACAAGGAGAAGAAATCATTTATGGCTTTAAGATTGTGATGATCACCAAGGTCGACTGCCCTATAGACCCTTTTGCTGTTACTGCGGGACTAACATTTTGGTTGGCAAATGATAACGTTTCCAATAAAAATTTTGACGTCATAATAAAAAATTGATTGTCACTGACGTCATACTGCGGGAACAGTTATCATTTTGCCAACCAAAATGTTAGTCCCGCAGTAACGTCGAAAGAGTATATTCATCCTTACACGGTTTGTAAAAGAACAGGACATTCAGTCTTTTTTAATTGTTCTATCTGCGTCGCCATAAAAAAATG
Source organism: Pteria penguin (assembly GCA_035048485.1). Classification (NCBI taxonomy): domain Eukaryota; kingdom Metazoa; phylum Mollusca; class Bivalvia; order Pterioida; family Pteriidae; genus Pteria; species Pteria penguin. Next base: position 42,182,360 of record CM068580.1, on the reverse strand, counting down.
CGTTGTTTGTCGGAGTTTTGTTGACCTCAGATGACGTCATCACAACGAAAAATTGCGTTTTGTGGAAGGGTGAATTGGTACACACTGCTTTAGAAAACTTTTCCAAGGTCATAAGGCACAAGTTTCTAGTACATGTGCACTTTCACATTTCGCCTACATGTCTCTTTCTTTGAATATTGTTTAACATCATATCAAAACTCGAACAGTGATGGTTCATTCAGTGAACACTGCTTATATGCGCACCAATATAGTATTTACCATAGAACACTTACGGCTTGAACAGTTATCTACATCTACATGGTTATGCTAGTGGTACACTGCTGAGAGGCGTGCTATAACACCTTAACAATCATTATCATGACTAGAGCTATAACGACAAGGTAGTGTATCTGAATTTGTTCGTGTTCGATTCTCATATGAATCCCTACCTCTGAATGAGACACCACCAGCTGTATAAGACCTTTGTCATCTGTACCGAGCCCTTTCAAACACCCGTGAAAACTGGATGAAAAATAATCCAATGGATCCTTCAAGCATGCCACTGATAGAGAGAAATAGCGTATATTATATATATTATGTATGATACGCAAATTCTCTGATTAAGAACATTCTCATAGAATTGATATTAACTGTCATAAAATTATGTAAAAAAGAAACTAGTAATGGACAAGCAATACATTTGGATCATTTTACGTAGTCTTGTCCCATGATGCCTTGCACTGTATTACAGAATCATGTCCATGGGACAAGGCTACATTGGACTACTTTCTCTGAAGCTATAAATTGTTCATCACAGATCAGTTGGGGATCCAGAATTTTTGAAAAAAGCGGGGGGGGGGGCACCTGTGTATTAGCCAAACTATTCGGTTATTTTTGGTGCCAAATCTGGATTTTTACATGTAAAGGGGGGGGTGGGGCGGCCCTCCTCTAATTCCGCCATTGCAGACAATCAGAAAGACGGACAGACGAACATCCCCTATACTGTGATAGTCCCGTCTAAAGATAGTATAAAATATTTTCATCGGAATAAATATTGAACATTTAAGACATTTCCATTAATCGTTCCACAGTGCTTTAATTAATTACTTGTATTTTGTGCATGAAGTTATCGTTAATCAGTATACATTTACATCATATGCCCTTGAACATAACCTTTTCCTATACTATATTTTCGTGTCCTTGACCTCACCTATAGCGAGTAAAGCCTTCCTATAATTTCCACTGGTCTCGGATTTAATAGTACCCTCTATACCGTTGTCATCCATTTCAGCATAGTCTCTGAACACAGCTTGTAAGTGTAGTCTGCTCCTGACAAGGAGTATCCTATTGATAGTGTGTTCATCTGTACCCACTATGTTTTTTCCTGCCTATTAAAGGAGCAAAGGTATTAATGGTTCCGGACAGTGTAAGTAATATATCACACAAACTTAAAAATAAACCTCTTGCAGTGATCTACTAGTACTCACAAATCAAATGCAGGCGCGGATCCTGATATTTTATCGAGAAGGGGTCCTCCCCGATGAATTTTTCGTGAGGGGGTCCATTCATGTTTTTGTGTGTAAAATGACTTATTTTACATCGAAAAGTAACAAGAAAATAATTTTATCCGAATCTCAGAGTGGGTACAGACCCCCGGTCCACCCCTCTGGTAAAATTTCACGATCATTTGTATGTACCAAAAGCATCAGAATTCTAAAGTACAAAAATAAAGCAATGAGTTATTTAAAAGAAGAGTTCAACCTTTAGGAGATCTCGTGCGTCCTTACGAATAAGATCTTTGTCCAGTATCCCCTCCTCGTTACGGTTAGCCTGAAGCAAACCGACTAAAAGTGTCTTGAAATCTCCACTCGTATCATTGCATATGTCCTCTTCTAGATTCTTGTTAAAAACTGGCAAGTAATAATAATAATAATAAAAATAAAAATAATAATAATAATAATAATAATAATAATAATAATAATAATAATAATAATAATAATTATAATAATAATAATAATAATAAAAATATCCCCCGCGGCACCAAAATTCATAATAGGGCATAGAACTACATATATGACCTTTACCTTTGACCCACGACCTTGGTTCAGGGTCATGACACACCGGCATCTCCAAAGGAACAAATGTACCAAGTATGATCATCATATGATAAAGAATAAAAAAGTTATGCCCCGGACAAAGGTTGGTGGACAGGCGGACAGACAGACAGACGGACAGACAGGGTAATTCCTATATACCCCCAAACTTTGTTTGCGGGGGGGGGGGGGGGGTATAATAAGGTCCTGAGTAAGGAATGCCAACATCAAGCATAATTTAGATGATATGATAGTTATTTTTTCTTTTGTTTTGATTTATTTTGTGTGCACGTCATTTATGAGATTAAATGAACACATAACACTCCTCACATTTATTATATTCTAACTTGATCTCTTCTATTTGATGATTGTTTCGTGTACACAGAATTTCCATTAGAGTCTTCTCACGTGTCCCTATACCCTGTTAAAATATACACAAAATAACAAAATTTTATCAAGGTGAATTATATACAATGCATTTTAACTGACCATTTCCAAAAATTTAATGATTCTAAGTCTAAGAATTTCTTTTTACCGCCACGTCAGATCGCATGCTAAGAAATAGTGTTTTTGAAACTCGAGAAATTATAACTTTTCAATGGCACTATGTAAATTTCAACAAGGTTCATTTAACTAACGTTAATACCCTTTCTTAGTAGCTTAAAACTTTGCACTTACTAAACCACTTATTCGTCGCCAGTGTAACCGGCGTGTAATGTATTTACAATATAGACATGCTACGAGCTGCTGACTCGTACGCGTAAGTACTGTCTTAGAATGTTTAAAATTATGCTTTATAAAACCTTAATCGAAAAGGAAATCTGCAAACCCCTAGAATTACAAGACGGTTGAATGCGTCACCTCTATGGCTTCGTGTAAACACCAGGCGTCGTATAATCGACTGGGCATCATAAGAGATAGGCAGAGCTTTTCAAAATACCCACTCAGATCACCCTTCAAGTCGTCTATCAAATCCTGCAAAAGCAAACATGAATATGAACTGTAACATTTGAATGGTTAAAAATATCCATCAAACTGAATAATGCTGATTTTTTTTGGTAAACCTTATGTCCCTGGTGTGACAATTTTGTCTCTGGCCTTTGACATATTGACACAAAATCAAAAGGCTTCCTCCCTTTTGATAGGATTGAATACATTTAAATATGATTTAAATAAGATGTATGGTAAGTAATTTGTCTTGGAAAGTAATAATTACAGTCTATTTTACCAATAGTGACCTTGACTTTCAACCTGTTGACCACAAAACTGATGGGCATCTCCCCCTTTTTGATATGAATTAGTATATCCAAAAGTGGTCAGTATAGTGTGCATGGTACTTGATTTATCTTCTGGAGAACAATAATTGTGATCTATTTTTATCAGTAATTACCTTGACCTTTAGCCTATTGACCCCAAGATAAATAGGCATCTTCAACTTTTGGTAAGTATACAAAATGCATTGAACTAGATTTATCATTCGGAAACCAATAATTTCAATCTATTTTACTAGTGATGACCTTGACCCTTTACCCATTATCCCAAAAATCAATAGGCACCTTCCCCTTTAAATAAGTATCCATATATCTAGATTTTGTTTGGATAGGAAGCAACGACTTTGGTAATGTCCAGGAAACCATTTTGTGCGACCGAATAACAGATAGACGAATAAAGCAGCCATTTAATGCCCTCGGCCATGCCTGGCGGAGACATAGAAATGTACTATTGAAATGCTTTTTATATGACCACTATGTTTCCAATATACGATAATGTGTTATACTTCCTATGTTTTTCTCCTTTGATGAGGTCAATTATGTACAACAATTTGTAGATCCAATCTTGCCCATGCAATACTTTCTGATAATTGGGATGAACACTGTACTCCACTTCTTTCATAACATAAACTTTTAATTTTTTTCTGCTTTTAGCCTGAAGAAATCTCTCTCGATTAACCAACGCTCAGTATGTATATGGCCACTCTGATTCAAGTCTTTAAAAGTCTTCCTTAACCAATACATCATATTTTGACTTCGACTGATATTTCACTTCTTACCTGTCCGTACATAGTCTTGTATTTTTCCTTTATCTCTTGCCTTTCGCTGTTACAGTTCGCACACAGGACATCAATGATAGTTTTTTCGTCTGTACCTGAAAATGCCATACGTTTACAATACAGCGATCCACTTTTCAGCATAGAAAACGATGTTTGGCGGAATTTTTATTGTTATACTTATGACGCCATAGTCAAATGTCCGACTTGTCCAACCTTGCGTGACGTCATCATAGTCGTATTTTGCGCTAAAATGCTTAACATTTGACGATAGTGGACCGGTGTATTACTCCCCTCAAATATAAAAGAGTGCAAAAGACATCACGCAAAGAAAAAAAAAAAACAAAAACAAAAACAAAAACAAAAAACAAAAAAAAAAAAACAAAAAACAAAAAACAAAACAAAACAAAACAAAAAAAAAAAAACCACCATTCACACTTCTACATATGTTTATGTAAGGTAGTCATGGTTTAATTTTTGTAGGTACCGCCCATGTTTTAATGTTTGTATTTAACCCCCGCCCAACTAATTCAAACATGACAGTAAGAAAAGAAGGGGATGTGCTAAAAATATCCAACAGTATATATCATTCTAGAATAAAATATAAATTCTTAAATCATATCTAGCCTCACTGGCGTTTCGTAATCTTCGTAATCAAAGGTCAGTTACAGATGCTACGTCATTCTGAATGTAAGCTATTTTGTAGCAAGGAAAGATAGCAAACGCGTTGGACAAATTAGAATGTCAAAAGACGATTCAAAATAAGGCACCTTATAATAAATTCAGTTCTTATCAAACCGATTGGGAGTTCTGAAATGCCATGACACGATTGAGAAATGCGATGTGTTAAATGAGGACTTCTTAATTACATATGATACAGTACTAATCTTACCTAATCCCTTGATCGCTTTGTAGAGTCGCTTAGATTCATATTCCGCGTCAAACTTTGCTGGACCGGCAGGAATAACAGTGCCCTAAGTAAAAATTGAAATACTTACAAAATAATTAATTCCTAGCTGGCTCATTTCAAGATGAGGTAGTAAAATTGAAGTTTATCGAAATCAAAATATTCGTCAACGCCTAAGGCGAATCAGTTGTAAAGCTCGGATCATGCATGACTTTTACTGCCACTCTATGGCTGATATGTTTCTAAATGCATTAAAGATCACAATAAATCACCAAAATATCTTAATTATTACTTATAAATGAGCTAGAAATACATAACCTTATAAAATTCTTTCATGTCACAGAAATAAACCATATGAATCAAATAGTAAGCATCTCCTGCTGGCGAACTATATCTTATGATAATTTAACATATCTTTCCGATTCCGTCGTACAGATTGTAAAATGTTTGTAATGCAGTATGGTATCGAAGCCTTGCCTAAACTGGATGAAAGTCTTATATATCATTAATCAACAAAACTGCTAACAAGTAGTTAAGATTGCATTTGCAGTGTTCATTACTAAATATACCTCATATATTGTGTTTTATTTTATTCCAACAATTACATATTATCCAGAATTCAATGGCTTTCCTACATCGTTTGAAAAAAATATATATTAGGGGAAAGAAATACAAGATTTAAACGTCCACCTGCATTCATCTTCTGTATGTATTGAGATGTCATGACACTTTAAATGAACGTCCAAGTTTTGGATGATATGTTTATATGTGAAAGGTATCGTTTTTGGTCATTGGCAGTCAACATTTACAAAAGTTGTTTATGAAGCCATATACATAATCTATTGTTACCATGTTTTCATAGAAAATTACATTTCGTAAACACAGTTTACAGAATAGGAACTACAATACTTTACTATAACTCTTGAAAGGTGAAATGGAAGATTGCCATCCGTTGTAGATAACTGGGAATTTTAGTTATTTGAATAGCGGTGCTGTATGAAAGTATGTCATCTATAGTAAGGAAGGGAAGAGTGGTCTTTGTCAACGACTGATCTTTGTACATGTTTAGAAAATTTTGTGAACGCTGAACACCTTTTTATAGATAATGTTACTGGGTTATTGTTCTAGTGCATAACATTCATCAACATGAATAATGTTTAAAGAAAAAAGTTTGTCTGTGTTGAAAATATCCGTGTATAGAGTATTTTGCCGAGTACATGTATGTAGACGATTAATTAAACCCTTTAAAGTTAAGATTTGCATTTAATATCTCATTTCTTCATTTGAATGCATACAAAAACTTTTGTTTGATAATATGTCCACATCAAATTATTTTACCCAATACATAGTATGGGAGAAAATCATTGACCTTCCGCAAGGACAGAAGTGGACCTTCCACTGCCCCGACCGGAAAAGGACTCACACCTGACGTAGGTGAAAGTTTTTGTTTTGTTTTTAATTTTGTTATACCGTGTATAAAAACTGCGTTGACGTCATAAATGTATGTCGTGTTATGTTTTATTCTTTTGTATTTTACATCGATTAATTTCCCTTTAGCGTTTGTTCCTATCCCTTCAAAGTACGAGTTGTATAATTTGCATGATACTGTTGACCCACGGCAACAGCAGTGATGGTTCTTTTGCCAACCTAATGTATTGTGGCCAGAAACATCAGATCACTGATTACTGTGGGACCAAAGTGATTAAGGACTTACGGTATCAGAGTTGCAATTAGTTTTCCATAGGGTTACAGGTCCTCACTAAAGTAACCCCCCCCCAAAAAAAAAGAAGAAAAAAAAACCACACACACACACACAGAAACCAAACAAACAAACAAAAAAAAACAAACAAAAACAAACAAAACCATACATCACCGTGGCTTTTCAATTTCAAAATTTCCCTTGTATGAACTTACCCCTAGTCCGCACAAAATGTGCTTGCTGAAAATACTATTAACTCTTGATATGAAAAATACTGACCAATTAAATAAATTGTTAACAGACTGTCCATAAATATCATTTTAATTTCAATCAAAATGATATACCTGGCAAAATATATCCACAAAGAAGCCTGGGATTTTTCAGGCATCCGTAGTAGAACTTACGTAGCCAAAACGCTTTCATGACTCCAATCAGGGTCAGTCGATACATTGATACCTTATGGAATTCTTGTAAAATGTAGGTTTTTACAGTTGTACCGTACAGGCGGTCAAATATCTCTTAAACTTTCCGGTATCGCCGGATGATACATAAAACGACTAGAGTTGTCGTCCTTAAGTCAGTGTTCGCCACTATGGTACACAAACCGTCTGGTAGACAGAAACATGTAGATCTGAATACGGGCTTATATTATAGATCCCAAAAGCCAGGTGAGATATTGCCGGATGATACATAAATAGACTAGAGTTATCGTCCCTAAGTCAGTGTTCATCACTATGGTACCCAAACCGTGTGGTAGACAGAAACATGTAGATCTGAATACGGGCTTATATTATAGATCCCAAAAGCCAGGTGAAATATCGCCGGATGATACATAAATAGACTAGAGTTATCGTCCTTAAGTCAGTGTTCGTCACTATGGTACACAAACCGTGTGATAGGCAGAAACATGTAGATCTGAATACTGGCTTATCGATTAATTTAAATATTCTAATACTTAACTAGAACTGAAGTTTGGGTATTCTACATCACGATCTACATACAGCTACGATTCTTACCTCAAAATACAGCGCCATGTCGTAAACAAGGAAATTGAATTTATCATGTGATCGATCGATAAGTATATGCTTATTCCATGGCTTTTAAACTCCACTTACGCGGTGGAAGAGACACGAACAAAGAATTCATTTCCATTTTTGTAAACATTAAAGTTCGACAATCATGTTCCAAATGGTAAAAGGGACCAACGCAGAAGAAAGCAAAAAACGCAGAATGATTACATGTATATTACACTATATGTATATCAGTTGATGAAAAAAGCAAAATCAAGGAAATGTTAATGCAGCTATGACAGGTTTAAACTTAAAACCCCAAAAATTCACGGGTAAAATTTCATCTTTTGGCAACACATGATGAAAGAATTCTCGATATACATTTATAAAAATCAAAATGACACTTATTGTTGAACTCCGTCATAGTTTTCTATGCATCCGTCAATATAATCCTAGTGACAAGGAAGGCCATGTAATGGCGACATGCCTATTGATGTTGTAGACAAAATTACTTAGCTTTGTGAAGGCCTGAAACGAAACTAGTCATAGGTAATGTCGTTGCTTAAAAATTCTGAATACGATCCATACGTCCCGTCTTACATTACTATTAACTAGTCAACACTCATCCTTAATCCCCTTCAATGGGATATACGATTAATCTAGTTTAAATTCCGGTGAATGCATGAAGAATGATGAAGAAATGGTTTACATTTAAAAACATAGTCAACCAAGCGCTACTTATCAATATCTACTTAAACTTACATGTGTATATTTGGACAACATTCAAGCACTTGCAATGTAATAAATCGACCACACATCTTGAGAGTGTAAAATGAAATAGTTTGTCGGGTGCTATGGATCTGAAATTTTAAGACAGATCTATGTGTACATGGGGCCATGTGGGATAACGATGATCTGTCATCCTGTCTCAGGTAAGATTTGCCGGAGATTACTCTTGGTTCTTAACTGTAATATACTCCTCTTCCCTGGGCAATAAAAGGTAACTTCTTTTTAAAGTTGATCTGCAATATAACATTTCATGGAAGATATTGAATCATATGTGTAATATAAAGTTACAGCATTAGAGCAGATTCTTGACTTTCAGGTAAATCATTACGCTTGGATATTTTTTTGTATTGGGGGTTTGGATTGTTCTGTTTTCTCTCTTTCTCTCTTTTTTTCAAATTAATTATTATCATTATTTTTTTAAGAAAGGGGGTGTGTGCCTGTTTTTGTTTGATTGGAGTGGGATTGTTTTCTTTGTAAGTTTTTTCTTTCTCTCTTTTGTTGTATTTTGTTTTCTTTTCTTTTGAAATTTTGAATCATTTTTTATCTTGTTTTATGTATAAAGTGGTTTTATTTGGAATTCACCTGAATGGGGTGGAGAGGGGAAATATGAAGGAGTCTTATGATAAAGTTATAGTCATGGGGGTGCGAATCAGTTTGTTGCGAGGTTGATTAGTTGATTATCTAAACAGCACACCATGTTAAGATTTGACTGAATTTATTGGCAGTATTTATTCCGATAATCCTTTGGACACCATTGATCCACGAAAAATAACTTTCTTTCGTATGCTACACCTATCTGTTGTTACGCAAGAATAATACATGCTCAGTTGTTGTTAAAGACGTCCCTCGCTTTTAACTGAGAGATATTAGTTGATATATATTGTATTTGTTCATGTTTCAAAATGTAAACAGTATACACTTGAATATGTCACTTGCTCTTTTAAATGTTCCTTATTTACACCATGCTTTATCGTCAAAACGGGTTTTTCATTTGCTCGACTAACCACTTACAAAATGTGAATTGCTTTTGTCTAAAAGAGTCTTTGATTGACATGTAAACTGTGAAAAATTACCCTTCTGTATGATTACGATAACGTCTCCGTAGAGGCATATTTTGGCGTTTCTGAAATGCGATATGACCTGCACCTGAATAGGTAATTCGTCCTCATTGGCCATCGGTGATGGTAGTAGGTTCGAATCACTCCCTTTAGTCATGTCAATCGTCACTGGAGGAGTTTCAAACCGACGTCACTGGAAAACCTAATGAAATTAAAAGCAATGCTCCTGTTTGAGGAATTATTATAAATCACGACTATGGACATCATACCATCATAAAATAATTTGTAACCAACAAGCTGTACAACCAACAAGCTGTACAACCAACTTAATAAACCACTAAAACCAACTGGATTTTAATAATCACACACAACTGACAGTATTACCATTATTAAAGTTGCGTTAGCAACTTAAATAACAATACTGAGAGTATGTTGATTATTCTCTTGTAACAATCAGCACTAGTCGCTAAAATAACCATTATTTATCATTTTCAAATCATTCAGGAGTTTGACCACTATCATCCACTACCGAATAGCATCATTGACACTCGTAAACTCGGGCAAATAATACACTTCGTCTGTATAAGTAACCGTTTCATCGGTATAACCATCATATAGCCGACTGAGAGAAATCGACTATTTACCATTCTTCAGTATAACCATCATAGCTGAATGTGACTAGCCGAATATTTGCCATACCTCAGGATAACCATCATAGCTGACTGTAAATTAACCAACTTTTAACTATGTCTCGGTATAATAGTTGACTTCGAGTAACCGACTGTTTACTATTTCTGAGTATTACCTTCATAGGTGACTTTGCCAAACGACTATTTACCATCCCTCATTAAAACTATCATAGCTGAATAGAACTAATCAACTGTTTACCATTCCTCAGTATGACCATCATAGCTGACATTGACTATCCGACTGTTCACCATTCCTAAGGATGACCATCATAGCTGACTTTTACTTACCGACTATTTAACATTCCTCAGTATAATTGTCACATTTGACTAGCACTTATCAACTGTTTACCATTCCTCAGTATGCCCATCATAGCTGACATTGACTAACAGACTGTTTACCATTTCTCAGAAAAACAATCTTACCTGGCAGTGACTAAGCGACTGTTTAGCATTTTTCGGTATAGCCATAATAGCTGACAGTGACTAACTCACTGCTCACCATTCCTCAGAATAATCATTATAGCTGACAGTGACCAGCCCACTTTTCAAGATTCCTCAGAATAATCATTATAGCTGACAATCATTATAGCTGACAATGACCAACCCACTTTTCAAGATTCCTCAGAATAATCATTATAGCTGACAATCATTATAGCTGACAGTGACCAGCCCACTGTTCACCATTTCTCGGAATAATCATTATAGATGACAGTGACCAAACCCACTGTTCACCATTCCTCAGAATAATCATTATAGCTGACAGTGACCAACCCACTGCTCACCATTCCTCAGAATAACCATTATAGCCGACAGTGACCAACCCACTGTTCACCATTCCTCAGAATAATCATTAAAGCTGACAGTGACCAACCCACTTTTCACCATTCCTCAAAATAATCATTATAGCTGACAGTGACCAACCCACTGTTCACCATTCCTCAGAATAATCATTATAGCTGACAGTGACCATCCCACTGCTCATCATTCCTCAGAATAACCAGTATAGCTGACAGTGACCAACCCACTGTTCACCATTCCTCAAAATAATCATTATAGCTGACAGTGACCAACCCACTGTTCACCATTCCTCAGAATAATCATTATAGCTGACAGTGACCAACCCACTGCTCACCATTCCTCAGAATAATCATTATAGCTGACAGTGACCAACCCACTGTTCACCATTCCTCAGAATAATCATTATAGCTGACAGTGACCATCCCACTGCTCATCATTCCTCAGAATAACCAGTATAGCTGACAGTGACCAACCCACTGTTCACCATTCCTCAGAATAATCATTATAGCTGACAGTGACCAACCCACTGTTCACCATTCCTCAGAATAACCAGTATAGCTGACAGTGACCAACCCACTGTTCACCATTTCTCAGGATGCCCATCATAGCCGGCAGTGACTAACCCACTGTTTACCATTCCTTAACATAATCATCGTAGCTGACTTCGACTAACCGACTCTTCACCAACCCCACAATAACCATTATAGCTGGCGATGACTAAACTACTGTTTACCATTTCTCAGTATAGACATCAAAGCTAGCAGTGACTAACCGACTGTTTATCATCCCTCAGGATAACCATCATAACTGACAGTGTCTAACTGACTATTCACATTCCTTATTATAACAGTGTCCATCAAGTATAGTCGACTGTTTAAAATCAATCAGTATAACTGACTGTTTATCATTCATAGGTGTAATTTTCATTTCCTCGTTACTCGGTTTATAACATAATTACAGTCATTACAGGAATACATATTCTTTGATGTTTTCTTTGAATTGACAGTTTATACCATTAACACATTTCAGGTTTATAAATGATTAGTATTTATGTCTACTTACTTTCCATTGTAATTAATTAATGATTCTACGTAGAGAACTTAAATTACGTAGTTATGTTTGCTGCACTACCTAACCTCATTAATTGATATTTACTGAATGCGTAAATGAAATTTACACAACAAACACTAGTCATAATCAACATATCGTGCTGTGTAGTATAGTTTATTCATCAAAAGCAATACAGCCTATAGATCGAATATCAATATTATATATATATATATACATATATATATATATATATATATATATATATATATATATATATATATATATATATATATATATATATATATATATATAGTTTATATATATAGCAATACAGCCTATAGATCGAATATCAATATATATATATATATATATATATATATATATATATATATATATATATATATATATATATATATATATATATATATATATATATATATATATATATATATATATATATGTATATATATATATAATATTGATATTCGATCTATAGGCTGTATTGCTTTTGATGAATAAACTATACTACACAGCACGATATGTTGATATATATATATATATATATATAAATGTTTCAATATGTGTATGTGTACATAACTATTATGATAGACCTAATAATGTCCATTACTGACTGGATGACATCAATAATACTTGAATTTTATTACCACACTTTAAATTCCATAAAGGAAACATGTATACAGACTATGCTTTAAATAAAGTAGAAAAGTAAAAAAAAAAACTGGAATGGAAATTAACCTCTCTGTGATTGTAGTTCTATTTATTTAACTTTCCTGAAAAGCGTAGAGGATGCCTGCACATAACAATTATTCAGGGACTTATCTTTGGAAAAGAAAGAAACTCCGACGTCACTTGGCGGAAATGTGGAAATAGTTCGTCGTTGTAATAAACAACATATGATTTAGTATAGCATACAACAATAAGGAGGGAAACGAATGGCATCTTATAAAGACCATACACCGTTTAACAATCAAGAGCTTTTGTATATAATAATTAATTATTTAAATATATTACATCAAATATACACCGCATACATTTTCCTTGATTCGATGTAAATCACTGCGCTTTTCGCAGGTACAGGTAAAGGTTGAGGAGTACCGAATGTTTACTCAGTTTGACGTCAAACACATCTTCGTCCTAGTTTCAATTTTACGTTAGAAAAAATATATAAAAATATATCAGAAAGATATTTTGATAACAATAATAGTGTGTATATCAGCAAAGGAACCAAGCGACATAAGTAAACAAACGTACAAATATGAAATGAGTTAATCAAAGCTTTTTCGTATGTCGACATGTAGAGTAATACTACGTTACACTACCATTAATAAGAGTTACCTCACTTAGTTTATAAAAAATAAATAGAGTGCATAGTTATATACCGTGTTAGATCGATGTTCCAGACCGACTGATCTATCACTCCACTTCCGGTGGAATTTCCATATCTCGTGTGCGAGAATGTTTGATCCCGTGATACTGTATAGTACATTGTACTTGGTTTCTGATCTGGCAGCCCTTGTTCGATTCTGACTGTCCGTTGGGACTTTTCGGAGGTGAATTACTTGAAACATCCTCTTCCTCTCTATTTGTCATTGGTATGAGATAATATATAAACCACGACCCTTTATGGCGGACTACGTTAGCACATAGGAGATCATTCACTACTTATGGGGGTATCTGTTACATAGGTAAAAATCATGAGGTCCTGCACCAGGCAGATGCCACCTAAAAGAAATAATCATAATGCGGCGTTTGACAATAAGAAAACAAACGAGCAAAATGGAGATTTATCTTCGGTCTCTAAGGAAAATCTTATTTTTGATCTTTTGTATTACTATGATTCTCGCCTAAAGTGAGAAAATAATTCCGAATATTTCAATCTATAAACGCTTCTCAAGTGAATTTAAATGCTGATATTCATATTTACAATGACATTACTAATATATGACCAAAAATTTGCATTATCACTTACGATGAAACCCCATAATACATTAGGGATGCTTCGGACATCTTCTCATTAAAGAAATGGGCATTATGTAAACTCAAAGCGGACACGTGTAGCTGGCGAACCCCATTGAATATTCTTTAAAATGTTTTAAATGTGTCACAAAATAGAATAACCCATGAAGAAAATGACATTAATAATATTTTATAAAGGGAATCTGAAGACATGATATTTAATCTAAAGACAGTGACTTATATTGAATATAATTGGAGGTTGGCGATTTAAATTGAGTATAACGGGAAGGTAAAGACGCATATTGAATATTACCGGAAGATGAAAACTGATACTGAAGATATCCGGGTGATGAAGAGTAGCATTTCTAAATGCACTTAAATTTACACTGGCATTGAACGAAATCCTAAAAAGGCAGAGGAGAGAGAGAGAGTAAATACCCAAAAATGCAACATCGATTTAACAAAAGGCAAAACGGAAAACTGTCATTGAATATAAACTCAATGGAAAGCCTGACAATGAAGAAACTGATGAGTACGACTGACATTAGATATGATTTAAAAACCTCAAGATAGAAATTATGATCATGAAGATAGTGAAGTAAAGCTTTACGAGGTTTATTAGCATTGAACATAATCAGCTGCGATCTTTGTATATAAATGTATACATTATACAGCTCTGTGCGTCTCTTAGAATTAATCACTTGTAAAGGTTTTATTGAATTTTCAATTAAGATTTCTCATTTAAGTGCGCACTGTCCAAGATTTTGCATCGGATAACATTTCTCCTTTCATTCTGTGTATTGATTGGATTTAGCATATAATTATTTATCAATCTACTCTCTCATCTTCTATTGATATGAATTAAAACTGTCCATTCTAGGCGACTTATTTAATGGTGGTTATATGGATCGCAGAAGCATTTACCCATGTCTTGTTCCATTTTAATGTTGATTCTCCTGATTTCAGTGGGAGAGTTTGAATTGGCTGATATCCGTTGATCACTTCTGACTCTAGGGTGTGACGCTTTGGCTGAACATAAATAAATAGAATCTGTTGTGGCAAGATAAAATTAGATAAACATTTAATTTGATCGCTGCTAATTGAATTTATGCTGTATATAGATGACCATTTAAGACTTGTTTGAGTATAAAGTTTCCTCAGTCCGTTGTTGTCGTATTCGAGGTACGAACTACAATATCTGTAGTGGTCCTTGATCGAGATTCCGTATTGCTACAGATCTTATCGTGGATGTCCGCATTTGTTCGATTCAGTCTGTTTGTGCCAGCAATATGCACAGTGTAATTGATTATGTTGTGCCCAATATTGAAACATCGGATTAACAAAGGATTGTTCCGAATTAAGTCTTTTTTCATATAGTGCATTGGTTAAGCTGTTAGTGGATTAACGTTTGAATTGTAAAATATAAATACGTACCGATTATGCAATTGAGAACTTTGGACATTGGTTAAGAAGTTAACTTCTCGAGGACGGGAATGTGACAGGTGAGGAAAACACTGTTGAAGCTCAAGTGTTCTGTTTGAAATCGATTTATTTATGGATACTTTGTTGGATGCAGCAAGAAGCTACTTTGAAATTCAACAAATAGGAAGTCAGAATGCCTTGAACAGGTACGGACTCACGGGAACATAGGATTACAAGATTTATACGAGGTTGACTCCTCACGGACTTAATTCAGTGTACATTGTGGTTGTCCGTGTGTTGACCATTTATTAAAATAAACATCTAACGGTGGATTGCTTAAGATGGAATTCTGTAAATTATTTGTGAGTAGTATTTAAAAGTTTGCTGAAAATTGTTTACACGGACACTATGTCAAAGACGCCTTCCAAATATCAGTGGCAAAATCAACCTCGATATTCCAGCTTGGAAAATTTATTCCTGACTCCACAATTCCTCTCTCAGATGGGAGAGCGACATCATTCGATAGCTGGTTTAAATCGAATTGACATTCGGTTTAGTGCGAATGGAAACAGACGATCACGTCATTTTCTACGAGTCATTCGAAAGAAGATAGAACCATTGCAACAGACGACAAAGGAGGAACCAAGGTATCTTAGTTGGTTGGTTGGTTGGTTGGTGTATTAATGTTTGTTGATTGGTGTTTGGTTGATTGGTGTTTTACGCCGCTTTCAACAGCTATTCAGTCCTATCGCGACATGGAATGAGGAGGTAACTAACCACTTCGATCAACATGGTGTTACAATCCGGAAATCGAACCCAGATCGTCTGCAAGGATATCTTAATCTTCCATGTCAAAACAAACGAGGTCTCAATTATATCATTTTCAAAACAAATATTGCGATAATGTTTTGTAGAAGTAAGTTTTTCCGGATAGATTTCCGATGTTTATAATCTGTCTGTACCAATACTTCACCAAATTGTGTTGTTTCCGTTGAATCCTTTGAAAGTTTTTTAAAATTTAAAAACCTCATACTGAGTAAATTTTTGAAAAGGAGAACGTTCATTTTAATTTCTCGAGCATTTGATTCTTTAAAGAGGAACTTCAACCAAACACACGAATGAGCATACATACATACAACTGTACAGAATGTCGTTTAACATAAGAAATACACTATAATGTTGATTGGAGAGTAATCATATCGTTCAGATTTGAGTTACATGGCAAAGGGAGGTTACTGCTCGACCACTGCTTCGTCCTTAAAGAAGTTTTCAGAAATTGAACTTCTTGTAAAAATGAATGTTGTTGGGAAATAAATTCAGACAGTCACTTAGAATAAAATTGGTAAGATATCATGGATCATTGCATTGTTTGATAATAATGGGGAACTGGTATTAATTATTGCATGATAATAGAAAATAATAGTAATAAAATTTAGGGGAACCAACAGTTAGAGAGAAACTATCGTGTATTTCATGTGATCAGAACACCTCTTTTGAGAGCATTTTTGTACACTTAATATCCATTGAAGTGTCAGGTCATAATCGGTACACTGCGTTTACAGACACCTCTTTAAATCCTTTTCAAAAATATTAGCCCACTGATTTTTCTAAATTGTTTATGTACATAAATTGCAATTTGATTATGAATTGACTCTTATCATGTAAATGTAATAGGGATTAGTTCTTTTGATGTTAACAAATTGATTCCCATTTCAAAGTACCTAAACGTGCCGATTACGTCGAAAGTATTTCGACTTTAGCAGTGGGTTCCTTTCTTTTCATTATATATTTAACAATCCCGGTCATGTTTTGATACCGCCACAATACCGTTAGATAATACAGGGAATTCACATGAAATACAATATATAGAGTCAACATTAACCATAGAATAGAGAACAGATTTGCTCTTTATTGTGAGAAATGACAACATGCACTGTCATTACAAAGAAGGTTTTAAACGGTTTAGTGTTTGATTTTCTGTTTCTTTGTCATGACTGCGAAAGGAACACGTACGATGTTCAGATGTCGGTGATATATTTCTAGTGCCGCAAAGATTCAATTCACCATGTTGAAACCGAAAAAGAAATGTTTGTTTGTAGTGAGTGGCACTCCACTTCTTAGATATGGAAGGTAAGAAAGTCTCAGTTATGTGAGGAACTTTTATGATTTCAGCTTTCACTACAAATTAGGTGGAAGTATTGAATTATTTTTTATCAAAGATTTACAAACACTAAATCAATTTTATGTAGCTGTGCTTGATAAGTTGCCCCATGAACTGTATATATCATATATATATATATATATATACATGTATATGTCGCTGAGATTCATATTCTACATTCCCTTTAGTATAGCACATAGAAGTCTAAGGTCGTGATAATTTTCTAACGTTAAGTTTTTATTTCTACCCGGAAACAATCATTACCCGTAATCCAGTGAGCTAGGCCGCTGAGCCAGAACTTGCTATATGTAGAACCTCTCATATCTGTCGAACTTTGCTTCCGAGTGAGCTAGACCGCTGAGCCAAAACTCACAATGTACAGAGCCTCTCATCTCTGTCGAACTTTGCTTCCGAGTGAGCTAGACCGCTGAGGCAAAACTCACAATGTACAGAGCCTCTCATCTCTGTCGAACTTTGCTTCCGAGTGAGCTAGACCGCTGAGGCAAAACTCACAATGTATAGTGCTTCTCATCTCTGTCGAACTTTGCTTCCGAGTGAGCTAGACCGCTGAGCCAAAACTCACAATGAACAGAGCCTCTCATCTCTGTCGAACTTTGCTTCCGAGTGAGCTAGACCGCTGAGCCAAAACTCACAATGTATAGTGCTTCTCATCTCTGTCGAATATTGCTTCCGAGTGAGCCAGACCGCTGAGCCAAAACTCACAATGTACAAAGCCTCTCATCTCTGTCGAACTTTGCTTCCGAGTGAGCTAGACCGCTGAGCCAAAACTCACAATGTATAGTGCTTCTCATTTCTGTCGAATATTGCTTCCGAATGAGCCAGACCGCTGAGCCAAAACTCACAATGTACAGAGCCTCTCATCTCTGTCGAACTTTGCTTCAGAGTGAGCTAGACCGCTGAGGCAAAACTCACAATGTATAGTGCTTCTCATCTCTGTCGAACTTTGCTTCCGAGTGAGCTAGACCGCTGAGCCAAAACTCACAATGTACAGAGCCTCTCATCTCTGTCGAACTTTGCTTCCGAGTGAGCTAGACCGCTGAGCCAAAACTCACAATGTATAGTGCTTCTCATCTCTGTCGAATATTGCTTCCGAGTGAGCCAGACCGCTGAGCCAAAACTCACAATGTACAAAGCCTCTCATCTCTGTCGAACTTTGCTTCCGAGTGAGCTAGAACGCTGAGCCAAAACTCACAATGTATAGTGCTTCTCATTTCTGTCGAATATTGCTTCCGAATGAGCCAGACCGCTGAGCCAAAACTCACAATGTACAAAGCCTCTCATCTCTGTCGAACTTTGCTTCCGAGTGAGCTAGACCGCTGAGCCAAAACTCACAATGTATAGTGCTTCTCATTTCTGTCGAACTTTGCTTCCGAGTGAGCTAGACCGCTGAGCCAAAACTCACAATGTATAGTGCTTCTCATTTCTGTCGAACTTTGCTTCCGTATGAGCTAGACCGCTGAGCCAAAACTCACAATGTATAGTGCTTCTCATCTCTGTCGAATATTGCTTCCGAGTGAGCTAGACCGCTGAGCCAAAACTCAAAATGTAGAGTGCCTCTCATCTGTGTCGAATATTGCTTCCGAGTGAGCTAGACCGCTGAGACAAAACTCATCATGTATACAGCCTCTCTTCACTTTCGAATATTGCTTTCGAGATAGATAGACAGCTTGATTGATTGATTTTTGTTTACGAATATTTCACGTATATGGTGACGGCATCTGCCTGATGCGGGCATACAAATTTTGACCTTTGCAACGGACCCACCCGAAGCAGTGAGGGCTGCTTGGCAAGAACTTACTAAATATAGAGCCCCTCCTCTCTGTTGACTATTGGTTCCGAGTGAGCTAGACCGCTGAGCCAAAACTCACAATGTAGAGAGCCTCTCATCTCTGTCGAATATTGGTTCCGAGTGAGCTAGACCGCTGAGACAAAACTCGCTATACATAGAGCCTCAGATTTTTGTCGAGTATTGTCTCACAGTAAGCAAGAACGCGGTGTCAGCTCACTATATAATAGAGCCTTTCATCTCTGTCGAATATTGCTCCCGAGTGAGCTAAAACGCTGAGCCAGAATTCGCTATATGTGGAGCCTCTCATCTCTGTGGAATATTGCTCCCGAGTGAACTGGACCGCTGAGCCAGCCTCTCATCTCTGTGGAATATTGCTCCCGAGTGAACTGGACCGCTGAGCCAGAACTCGCTATTTATAGAATCTCTCATCTCTGTGGAATATTGCTCCCGAGTGAACTGGACCGCTGAGCCAGAACTCGCTATATATAGAGTCTCTCATCTCTGTCGAATATTGGTTTCAAGTGAGTTTAAGTCCTGAGACAAAACGTACTATACATGGAGCCTCAAAGTTTTGTCGAATATTGCTTCCGAGTGAGCTAAAACGCTGAGCCAGAACGCACTGTACATAGAGCCTCGCATCTCTGTCGAACTTGGCTTTCGAGTGAGCTAGACGGTTGAGCCAGAACTCACTATATATAGAGCCTCTCGTCTCTGTCGAATATTGGCTCCGAGTGAGCTAAAACGCTGAGCCAGAATTCGCTATATGTGGAGCCTCTCATCTCTGTCGAATTTAGCTCCGAGTGAGCTAAAGCGCTGAGATAAAAATCGTGACATTGCCTCTTCTGTCCATCAAATATTGGTTCCGAGTGAGTTAAGATTCCGAGACGAAACTCGCTGTATATATCTGTCAAATATTTTTATCTATGTTGCCAAGAGTTGTTTGAGAGTTTTATGATATATTATATCTAATTTTCTGGATTTCATTGTATTTTCTCCCATTTACTTGAGCCCGCACTGACATGCTTAAGGGTAGCACTTTCAGACCCTCGATCCGCTCCCATTCATTTACTTTATCACTGGAACGAGAACGGGTTGAGCGTCTGATTTTTAAGAATAGTGTAGGGTTTACATAGGCTAGTAATATTTCTTTAAAACTGTCTTGCATTTACGGTAAGATAACTGGGTCAGTGCATCTGAACAGGCAGTGGAATTCATTGCCTAAATCATTCAAATGATAAATATTACACATTCTCTCGCTTTTTTTTGTAATTTTTTCTGTTTACCTGTTCCTATAGGTAATTTGAAATTTTCTGTTCTAAACGGGCATACTAATTCAGCCTTTTCCCACGCTAGTTTCAATAATAGTTTTCAAATAAGAGGTCAGTTTTAGATATTCTTATTCTTAATTTATACCTTTAGATGAATCAAAAACATTGCTGTTCCAGGCTTGGATAAATTGATTATACAAATGATTTAAAAACAGTGTATTTCAGCCAATTTATGTAAAGATCGGTTTTTCCAAACATATAACAGTCCACATGTATTTAAAATCAATTCAATATAATTAGACCAAGATAGTAGATTTCGTATATTAGATTCATGTCTTTGATTAAAGTACACCTAAATATTTGAAATTGTCAACCATTTTAATTTCATGTGCATCATAATAAAGAAATCAAAATAAATCATAATAAAATTTCGAGTTTTGGAGTTTCATTCCTTTACCAAAATAACACTGACCTTTAACGCCATTCATTACAATACAAATGGAAAAGGTTGAGCCATGTGGCGTTTCTGACATCAATACTGTATTATCTGCATATCATAGTGTAAGTAAATCTAAATGTACATCAAATTCTTCCTCAGTTTTTGTGATATTGAATATACCAAGTAATACCACGAGTTTTTATAAATGATTCAAGGTCATTCAAAAGTACCTGAAATATAATGGCGACAAGTTCTCACCCTGACGTACTCTTCTTTTACAAGGAAAACTGTCAGAACACGTAAAATTTGCTATAATTTCATCTTCAATTCCATTGTACATATTGAAATTACTGCAATACATTTGCCATTTATGTTACTTTTCAAAATTTAATTACAAAGTCCAAGTCTAAAGCTTTTTCAGAATCAATAAATGAACAATGTGACTTTCTATGTTTTTTTTTCTTGAATAATTCGATTAATTAATATAGTATGGTTTAAACGTGGTCTGCACAAGAATACTTTTTACGAAATCCTGCTTGATTATTAAATACCAGTTTAGCTTCATCAGCAAATTGAGCATGTCTGAAATTGAGGATTTAAGTAAATAATTTTCTAATACAACTAAGTAAGGGGACGACTGTTTGATTCGGGGAGGGGGCTGGCACATTTTGATTCTGGCCCTGAAAATGCTGGAAATAAAAATCTGGCTTTGACTGAAATGAAAATAAATATTCTAGCTACTAGCCTGTACATATACTAGATCTTGCAAATATAAAGCTGAATGTTGAATTTTTCCGGCTCACTTCGCTCGCCCGATTGTTCCATATACTATAATATATAGTAGTTTAACTGTGCAACTCATATTTCAGCGGAATTTATAGCATTAGACAAATCGTGCTATTCAATACGTTCAACAAAACTTGATAGAATTTTTTTTTAATATATTTGTATGTCCATTTTGAGGGGCAGACAGGGAACAAGGGTTCTATCATCTGCTTTCTGAGGAATTTTCTCTTCAGATTCTTGTTCGGAATAGTGTAATTCACGTCACCTTGCCGCCAATTTCCAATCCCTTTCCCCAAATTTCCCCTCATGTTGTCCGCCCCTTATTTATATGCCAGGCACACCAATATTTTAACGTTAAAATGTATTTGTCTCATCTCTCACTTGAGCACATATGCAAAGTTTAAATCAAATCATGTGCATTTTCAAAATTTATGGTGGCCATATTTGTTGACAGTGTTTCATTCCTTTTACATTTTAATCAAATCAGTGCAACAGAACATTCGTCAAATTATTTTAACACATTTATTCAAATGTAAAATAAACACCAACATAACTTTAAAATGAGAACAAAAGTAAGACAACAAAAATGTGTATCTTCACTTAACATACATAATAACAAAAGTAAAAAGAGTCCTAAATGAGCTTATATTGTTCACCTTAGACATAGAAAACATTGCACAATGATATTGAACAATGATTGTAGATGGCCACAAGTCTTTAGTTTCTTTAAAACTTTTAAAACGTGTAAAATGGTACATGAGGAACATCTTTGCTTAATATGTACCAAGCTTTAATGAAGGAGTAGTGAAGATAAAGTTAGAAATGTGAAAAATCAATACATGAAAAATATTTATGAAATGCTTTTTTGCATTAAATAAGACAGTTCAAAGTGAGTTAAAAACATAAAATATAATCATTCGGACAGGAAGCCAAATCAGAAACACTTCTTCACACATCCTATTATAGTGATAAATGGATACTAGAGACTGAGAGAGACTATACACTTCACCATAGAAACTAGTAGTATAAAGACCTATGCAATTAAAGTATTGTTTGCATATTATTTGTTGAGTTTACTTTATATTAGAATGTGTTTTGTTAACAAAATATAATTATAGAAGGATGTGTGTTAATGGCATATATTACAATGCAGTTCTAACAAGTATATATTGGCGACAGAAAAGTCAAGAAAATAAATAATCTGTCCCAGGATATTAAGGAAATTAATGTTCTATCCTTCAAAGATCTGAAAATAAATAATCTGACTCGACCAAATTTGCCAGCCCCCCGAATCAAATGGTCGTCACCTAAAGCATATTAAGTCTATAGTTAACTGGATTGTTTGGATCAGCCTTGTTTTTGTAAATTGGTACTATAATACCAGCTAACCAAGAAGAAGGTACAATACTTGTATGGAATATAACAATAAATAATGATACATACCAAGGTAACACATCGTCAGTTTTAGATTTGATGTATTCGATCTCTATATAATCACCCATACTTCTATTAAGACTTAAACATTTCATGCATATCCAACCTCTCTTTCAGTTATACACTCATTGATATCTATGTTAACATTAAACTTTGATAAAATATTCAATTCTTCCTTTGACTGTACATCGATTGTTAAAATCAGGTCTTCTGTCTTGTCGTTGATGTCTTTAAAAACTCATAAAGCCCATTTAGTGGCAGATGGTTTAAAAAATTTAGTGATCTCACTTCATTTTAGAATTTTCCAGGATTCTTAAAATTTTTAGAAATCATGTACCTTAAGTTATTTTTATGTTAAGCTTGTGCTCACTAACTGAATTCTTTAAGGTGTGTTCATACATTTGTACAGTTTTTTTGACCGGATTATATAGCAAATCCAGTGTATGAATTGGCGTAAACTGTCTGTCCGTCCGGCGTCAATAATTTGCATTTAGCTTGATTTCTTGAATACCATTAATGAAATCTACTTCAAACTTGGAAGGTTTGTAGATTGTAGACATTGACGAGTTCTCCCCGACTGATGCGACATTTGATAAC
This sequence comes from Pteria penguin, assembly GCA_035048485.1. Taxonomy (NCBI): domain Eukaryota; kingdom Metazoa; phylum Mollusca; class Bivalvia; order Pterioida; family Pteriidae; genus Pteria; species Pteria penguin. The sequence goes on along the minus strand of CM068580.1, from coordinate 42,158,347 downwards.
CTTGACCTTGATATCATGCTTCGGTAACCACAAACTGATTTTGCGTTTAGCTTGATTTCTTGCATACCATTGATGTTACCTACGTAAAACTTGGTAAGATTGTAGACGTTGGTGAGTTCTTCTTGACTGATGCTAAAATTGGTGACCTTGACGTAGATCTCACGCTTCAGTAAGCACATTGATTTTGCTTTAGCTTGTTGCTTTGCAATCAGTTCAACCGTCTTTGACGGTTTCTTGTTCGTGCATGTAAACTCTAAACGATATCACCACCAAAATTTTTAAAAAGTCTTTTGACTTTTCTATAATTCTGACGCACATATTTACAATATTTTGTGAGCCATTGTTTTAAAAGATTTATTCAAAGAAGTATTGATATGTTTTTTCATTCCGAAAGTTGTAATTTGAGAATTGAATGGTATTACTGTGGATACTATTCCAATTTGATAATTAACTGGTATAAAGAGAGACCGGGGAATCATGAAATTGTGTTGGTTGATATGGTATGGTATTAGATGCAGTTTCATAATACAATGGCATCAGCTGGTACTGTTATAGTGTGGTAATATAATGGTAATGGTGGACAAGGTGGTAGTTTGATCATGGCATAAGAGGCTGCCTTTATAATGTGATACAATATTTTGGTGAATACCTTTTAAGTTATTATTGGATACACTTTTGTACTTTCACTTTTACCGGTATGAGTGGATACCGTCTGTAGTCTGATTATGCAATCGTATTAGTGGATATTTCTGTAGTTTGATAATATAACATTTCTAATGGTTATTGTTGTCGTTTGCATTATTGAATGCTGTGTATTGTGTTATCTATTATATCATGTTGTATACACACAAAAGCAATAAAAATCAGTAAACAACAGCAAGTAGAGTATTTCTAAACTCGTTTTATGCAATCATTCAACTCAGATAAGGCCTACCTGACTAATTCATAGTGTTTAAATCGACGGCCAACTTGAGGTGTTAATTGATATCAAAGCTGAAACAATGACTGCTTTTATCGAGAAACGAGTCCCGTCTCGTGCATTTTGATATACATTTGATATTTGTTAGGTATCTCGGGTCATCAGCAAGTTTTGCCAATGTTACACAGAGAGCGGCTGCCATCCTGGTTGTCAGCACATTCTGTAGTGGTATTACTGCTTTTGTTATACTACTTTGGAATTTTATGGGTATTTCGTATACATATTTGATGTTGATTCAGAGGGTTTTCAAAAAGCATAGCGTTCAGGTAAGAGTAATGAATATTCAACTTCTGCAAAAAAAAATATTTAAGGTTTAAAATTGATTTAAAGCCTTTTCTTGGGGATATTTCGTTCTTGTGAATGATATAGGCCATTATATGATAGAAACTTATGTGCAATCCTGTAACTAATGAGTGATGACTCATTTGAACAAATCGCATCTTGGTGAAGAAATGTCGAAAGCAATAGGGAGAATTTCTACATCAGTTCATACACGTCGAAACTTGACTGAAAAGGCCGTAGGATGTTCCAACTGTGTTGAAAGTAAAAGTACTGTATAAGTGCAGTCATGAATTAGTTTAACCTGATGAGTGTGATTGTCCAACTTCATGTCCATTAGAAGCAGGCTTGGCTTGCGGCACAGACGCTCTGAGTTCGATTGCGTCCCTATATTTAAGAGGTCGGTTACCTCCTACGTCTGTGTCGCAGTATAACGGAAAACTTGTTGAAAGCAACGTAAAACGCCAATCAAACGGCCATATCTTGCAACACATTGGAGTTAGCATAGTTATAAGACAATTCATATGAATCCCGCTAAAATCGTACAACTAATCATACACATGATACAGAATGAATGCTGTCGCGATTCTATTCATCAGTATAATTGAGGGGACAGATAGGGGGGTTAGCCCTTTCCCCCTCCTATCCCCTACCCCATGAATATTTTCTATTTAGGCGTTGAGACGCATTACCGATATGTGACAGTCCACAAACCATATGCACTGCAACTATCACGATGCATGTAGATATTAAAGGCATTTTGCGCGATATCGCATGTAGTGTTTGTCTGTATTTGTTAATTGTTGCTAGTGTCTGTCAAAGCATAATGGGGATGTCATAATTGTATTCACTTATATATATATTCTATCAGATACCTTGGTCTTTTTATATCTTTGCCTCGTCTGCTGACTCTGAATTGGAACATTTGTAAAATTCTCTTCTATCTGGAGGGCCTCCGCTTGAAGTGACATGCCATCAGATTCAAAATTTCCTTTAAGGCGAGGATATGCATTCTTGTCCAACGAAATTTCGAAGTCATCAAAGTTAAAAGAAGAATTAGGAATGGGTTCGATAACATCAGTAATTGTAACGTCTTCGATGCCATCATTTTTTCACTTTATTGTATTTATTCTTCTTCTTCTTCTTATTATTATTATTATTATTATCATTATTATTATTATTATTTTCTTCTTATTATTATTATTATTATTGGGGTTTTTTTTTTATAAGAACCTCTCCTTCCCATCTCTGTCTCCACTCCCGACCCCCTTGCCTCCCCTCCCCTATCCCCTCCCGCTCATCCTGTCCACCCCCTCATAATTAACATTACACGAATTGTAGCGTGCATAATGTGTACTGACCAGTGAATGATTATTCATTGGAAGTAAACAAGTCATGGTCGTATTTAGCGCCTATTCCTCAGTAACAACTGGATTCGGTACAATGAATGATAATGCAAAGGGCAATAATTACTATAGTCGTTTTATTACAAATAATTGATAACATTGAAAACATAATGCTAATTACAAAATGATAAATATAAATACTTGTATATATTAATTGTAAAAAGTTTACAGAATTATTTATCACAATTCATAATATAGTTCATTTCCGTGTAATGTAACAAATGTAAAAATAAACAATGCTATTCGAGAGCATATTCATTGTTTTCCAACTGGCAACTAACCCCCCCCCCCCCTTTCCTTCCAAGTTTTAGAATTTTAACACCAAACCGGTTTCGGAGGTCCATTTGATTTCCCATCATCAAAATCGTATGATTTGACCCCAAGGAGGCGCTTCACTTGAGCAGAAGTAGCGAGGGCGGGTAGAGATTTCAACTCCATAAAACTTGCTTGGACTTCTCCGTTATATTTCCTTTTTCTTCCAGTGTAATTTCCAAGAATTTTTATTCCCTGTGATGACCAATGGGACGACATTAGCTTTTTGTTGTATAAGGATCTTTTAAGCTTTAAATCATCTTCGCTTGCCCATATAGCTGGTGTCATGGTAACAAAAGTAACGTGGCGCCATCTATCACAATCGGGCCTTCCTCTTTCTGGCGGAAGGTTGTCATGAACTGTTCTTGAATCCCACAATATCATGCTTCCTTTTGGTACCTCGACAAAAACAGTTTCACAGCCTTTACTTTCAAACCAGGCAATTTCTTTTGGTTTTAGTTTGAAAAATGTTGTGGAAAGCTTTTCATTTGGTCGAAAGGTCTGGAAGAACTCTTCGTGGTACCGTTCTGATCCTCTCATTATCCTAAAGCAGTAGTCGGTGCACTTGGATTCTTCTAGATAGACAGCTCCTTGAATTGCGTGACGACCCTTCCTTCTACCTCCCTGATCAAGGTGTAACCAGGCGTCAGTGTTAGATCGATACTCTGGATTCTTCATGTTGAAACCTTCACCCTCTGAAAATGACAATATATAATATGCTTCAGTTTTACATGGTAATGGCGATAACATTTTAGGGCATTCCAATTATACACTAGTGTTTGAAAAATTAATAATCTTTGCATAACTTCTCGTTGTGAAATGGTGAATTGGGGTATTTCGTCGCTTTCAGTAATTTTTCAGTAACAACGATGTTTAATCTTCTTTGAACAATGGTTGTCGCCCCTGCGTCACGAGAGGCTTATTCCTCCTACATACACACACAACTGAGTGTGTAAAAGAAGCGAACCTCGCATGTATACACTCTGCATAGAAAATACACTTACAATGTTTTAAAGTATTCTCTTTAGATTGACCATAGAATATTATATTTTGTGTTTGTTTTATCCTTGAATTGGACATTTTGCTTCATAGTGATTAGTTTACACTTTATACGTTTGAATACCCGTCCCCTCCTCCTCCCACCCACGCGATAGAAAGCCATTCCCATAGTCCATTATTAAAACAGTACCTTGTTCGGGAGGAGATGAAATCGCAACGCCGTCTACACTTGTCAAAAGTTTTTCCGTATCCCATATTCGTTCAAAAACTGGCTTCACTAATAATCTGATTTTCCACGATGGTTCAATGTGACCGACCCAGAAGTTCTGTATAACAGATTGTCGCTGACGGAGATACCGTCTTCTGTCTCCAGTAAAATTGCTGTACCAGTCTTTGTACTGTCGGATAAAGCTGTCACATTCTGTGTCGGTCAGTACTCTTCGAATGACGACGACTGAATCCCTCTCCAAAGATTCCAAAATTTCAGCCCTTGAAAAAAAAGAAAAATTATTATGTATAGATTCATATGTAAATTTGTATTTTCAAATTTAAAACTGTATATGTTGAAGTAATACATTGTCCTTGGTAGGTATGGTGAAATTTACAAGGTGCAGTAGTTACTTAAATCAGTCATACAACAGTTGCATGTCTCTGCTTAGTAGTATGTGTATATTATCTGAAAATAGTGTCAAAATGAGAATCATTATTGGTAATAATTCGGAACGACTTTCGCTTTTCCCGTAAGCTGATTTTACAATATAAAATCCTTTTTACGTATTGCGTATGCTTTTTGAAATCTAACAATTGAATTCACAAAGTCACATTCAGATCAAATTTGAGGGGCAAACTTAATGTGGTTAAGTGTTTGGCTTGTAGTCCGGACGATCCGGGTTCATGCGCGGATCCAGAAATTTTTGTCAGAGGGGGTCCAACCAAAAAAGGTAAATTTTTCTCTTAGATGAGGGGGGGGGTCCAACCCCAAAAATGCCCAAATATTACCTTTTTTTGGTAAAATTTTCTGATTCCAGGGGGGGGTCCAGACCCCCCTAACCCCCCCTCTGTATCCGCGCATGGGGTTAATTGATTTCGAGATTGCTCCACTGTTTATAAAAGGTTGGTAACTTTCTGATACATTTCCATTACGGTATCAAAGGATAGCAATCAGTTTTCCATAGGGTTACATGTGAAGTTTCTATAAAAAGGAATGTCATTTGAAGCTTCATTTACATTTCAATACAAAGGAAGATCCCCCATTAAAATAAAAAAGCTTCCAAAATAATTGAAATGTCAAAGGTCACTGTCAAGGTCACGAGGTCAATTACCTTGGGACTTTGACAGGGCTTTATTTAGTGAAGTATGTATGCCAAATACGAAGTTTCCATCTCTCACGATTCAAAACTCATGACGAAGGTTAAAGTTGACAACAGACAAGCAAACAAAGAAGTCAGAAACAATATATATTGAGGGGGCAGATAGGGGTGGGGGAGGGGGGTCTCAGCGTGTCTCACAATCTCACCGTGGCATTCCTTTTTCAAAATTTACCTTGTTTGAACTTACCCTCATTCTGCAAAAAATGTGCTTGCTGAAAATATTTTTTACACTTGATGTGAAAAATACTGACCTATCAACAAAATTGTAATATTGTTGTTTGTCAACAGATAGTCCATAAATAGCAATTCAATCATATCCACTCAGAAGCCTGGATTTTTTTACTCCGAACAGGACATTTTGATATACATGTATAAGTAAATAATATGTTGAACTTAAATCTTTGCCCAAATGCTATATCAAAATATACATAGTATATTTACACATAATATATAGTTGATTATTTTGATCGCTTTGAGATCCACAAAAGCTGACATAAATAGTCTGCCTCATTTATTGTTAAAATAAAACATATATCAGAAAATTTTTACACTAGGCCTACCTTGATAAAATGTTTTCCATGTTCTGTTCGTCATTGTATAATAATGCTGCTGACAGATTGCCATTTTATATACAATTCCAAAAGAGTATTAATAAATCCGATTCAATGAATCTGACTCACCATGTACCTTTTCTGAAAATGAGTGCTTAAAGTGAAACTAGATTTTATTATCTAAATGTACACTATCAAGGTCATCAAGTGACGTTATGTGTACACTTGATCCTGTTTTTATACTTTCGGTTTATCTAGTGTGAAACGGATTGGGTTGTACAAAATTTTAATGAAATCATTTCCCTTATTATATAAATTAGCCTATGACGACATTAAGTTTCAGAAAATTAGAAATGTCAAGGAAAACCCCGGCCAATTGATGTAAATTTATCTCAATGCTATGTTTTAAAGTTTGCTATTATAAATAAAGACGCAGCTGTCTTAGCAAGATTGCATTGAACAGAATACTAATGTGAACTTATTTCATAAAACAAAACATTTAGAATGTTCACCCTTAAATTCTTTACCCGTATGCTATTCTGGGGTACCTAAGGCCTAAAATAATTACTTGACGTCAAGTTGATTGTGAGCGATGTGATGAAGTTTGCTAAAAATAGACGTGGCCTTCTCAGCAAGGTGCATTCGGAACAACCTCGCCCTTTACTTGTACCTACGTAACGTCGAGTCGTCCGGGAAGCGAAAGTTCGTTAAAAATTGGCGTAGCATGCGTCTCATCGAAGTGGGGTTGTACAAAGTTATGATGTCGAGTTATTTAAAAAAAATAAAGCAAACCCAAAACATCAAGAATGTTAACCCCTTAATTCATTCTCCGTTTGATATTCTGGTATTGATTTTCTCTTCACCATAGATGTACCTAAAAATAAATACACGGCATCTTGTGATTCAGAAAATCAGATAAGTTCTGAAAACCGAATGTTGCTCTCGGTTTTTCTCTAGAGATATAGTTTGCTAAAAATAGAAGTAGTCGTTATTATTGTGAAAGTCTTGTTATAATATACCTGCCAATCCCTCGTCGCTGTTTGTACCATACTCCCTCAATCGTCACTTATAAAAGTTTTCCGCGTTACGTAGCATAGCGGAAAATATTTGTCTTTGTGGTTCGAAAGAAATTATTTAGTGTGGCCTATGAGGCTATTCGAATACTCGTGTGTTCTGGTCACGTGGTAGTCAAGGTCGAGTAGAGTAATACAGCGTGGATTATCAGTTCTAGCTCGTTTCTCAAGCTGTACGCATCTAATTCTTTTTAATTTTGTATGAGAATAGGGGATAAATTATCCTACCCATTTTCAGAGCTTTTTACCGACAAGTTTTTTATCTCTGTTTTTCCCTGGGTTTGATAATTTGTGCAATGTGAACTGATATTATATTACATATTTTCATGTCTTTTATAACATCCACGACGTCATGTATGGTTCATGAATGTCGTTAAAGTTTCATGTATATTTACATACAGTAATTTTGGTCCTGTTTGAAAATTATGACACAGGATAAATTGTTTTGCTTTTGATAAATTTAAACTCCGGCTTTCACGTACGCTTCTCGAGCTAGTCGGCAAATACTATTTGCTTATTGTTTCATTTATTTATGAATAGAGTAAAGACATGTTAATATTTCACACTCTGTTTACCCCTCTTGTATCATTTCTCCCTATACTGACATAACCTTATGGATGACAAACCACTTGTCATCAAGATCAAGACCTTAATCAATGCTTGGATTGTGACTTGTGACGTCACATGTACAGGAACTTTGTGAAAGTTTTAGCCAGTTGACCCTAATATCATTGCAAAAAAAAAAAAAAAAGAAAAAAAACCAAGACAAAACATCTAAAGGATATTTAGGTCAAGTTCAAATTTGGTTATGGTTCAGTAATTTTTGTGAGAGGTATCCCCCTTGTACTTAGGAAATTTCTTAAAATTAGCAGTTTCCGCCCATTACCTCAAGAACGGATAGAGATATTGAATGGATATTTGGTATACAGATACATCTTAAGTATATCTAGATCAAATACAAAATTAGTTATGGTTCAATAATTTTTGTCAGAGTTATTCCCCATGGAATTAGGAAATTTCTTAAAATTTGCAGTTTCCGCACATTATCTCTGGAACCAATAAAGATATTGAATTTTTATTTGATATACTGATACATCTAAATGATAAGTAGGTCAAATTAAAATCTGGTTATGGTTAAATAATTTTTGTGAGAGTTTTCCCCCTTAGACTTAGGAAATTTCTTAAAATTTGCAGTTTCCGCACATGATCTCTGGAACCAATAAAGATATTGAATTTATATTTGATATACTGATACGTCTAAAGGATATTTAGGTAAAGTTCAAATTTGGTTATGGTTCAATAATTTTTCTGAGAATTATCCCCCTTGGACTTTGAAAATTACTATAAATTAGCAGTTCTCTTCATTTTCTCAGGAACAGCTAGATATATTGAATTTATATTTGGTATACAGATACATCTTAAGGATACCTAGGTCAAGTTGATAAGTTTTAATTTAGATATGGTTCAGTTATTTTTGTAAGAGTTATCCCCTTTGGACTTTGAAAATTTCTAAAAATATGCAGTTTCAGCTCATTATCGCAGGAATGGATAAAGGTATTGAATTGATGTTGGGTATAAAGATACATCATGAAGATACCTAGGTCAGGTTTTATTATGCACAATGATGAAATAATTATCGTCAATGATTGAGTGTTGATTACTGAAAATATGTTGATTCGGATAATATGCTAATTCCGGTTCAATTCTCAGTAATCGAAAATCACTGATATAGAAGAATTGAAAAAAAGTGTCAGTGCTTTATGCCTACGTTACAAAAAAAAAAAAAAAAAACCAGGGGAAGAGGGGCATATTCTACGCTGGCGTTGCTCTTGTTAATTCAAAATCTGGCGCAGCAAATATACTAGGCAGTCAGAATCAAAATCTGATGTCGGCCCCGACTATTTATTTGTGATTTTCGTAATCATTTCTCATTAGGGTGGGTATGTGAAGTTCAAGCTATTATAACGTGCAATGTAAACAATTTTTATGGCAGCGACATATTTGTCCGTTCATTTTTCCGTAATTTGAATCGGTCTTACATAGAACTGGTTTACGTCACAGCCGGTTATTTTACCTCAATCTCTACCCAGAGTTGTCGTTCCTTCTCAATCCATACACACCTACTGTCCGCGCCACTCACTCTGGAAACTGAAAAATCTGGATTTTCAGTTATCCATCGTCAGAATAATTTCAAAAAGGCAAAACCATTCGATAGATCTTGTTTAGTCGTAACTTTTGGTGTATGCTATATGTTTGTATGAAGAAGCGTTCATATCATATAGAAAAAAAATCAATTTTAGATAGGGTGATTTCCATGTTAAATTTTGAGGTGACGTCGCCAAGTTTCCCATAGACTCAATATTAAACATCGGCAACGTCAAGTCAAAATTAACATAGAAAACGCCCTATCTAAAATGATTCTTTCCCTATAAAATACGAATGCTTCTTCGTAGAAACATACAACATACACTAAAAGTTACGACTAAACAAGATCTGTCGATGATATTAATTTTGTAAAACTATATTAAAGATAAATAAGTGAAAATCCAGCTTTTTCGGTTTACAAAGTGAGTGGCGCGGACAGTAGATACATATCGATATGTTAAAAATAGTACCTTGTTGATATAAAAAAATCTGTATTCCAAACGTATATACAGCATGTGGTTATGAAAGGAAAAGCCACTTCAAGAAAATACGAGCATTCTGAAAGATGCAGGGACGTATATGTGTTATATATGCCCCTGGAAAGATCAAACCTAACCGACAACCTAAGGAATCATCCCCTTCCTTCTGGATACACCCTTACTTCGAATTTCCTCTGTATTCAGATGGTTGTGTACCCTTTTATTTCAAAGATGCAATTTTTACGAGATAACAATTAACGGATGATGTAGGTTTATCCATTGTCATAGCCGCAAGTAGTGGCCCTAAATGAATGATAGGGCCACGATTCCTTACGTTGCGTAAATTTGCAATTTGATAAACAGAATGGCCGGCACGATTCTACGCATTTCAGCATCAGATGTAGCAAATATCTAACATATATTATATAAACATTAAGCAAACGATCAGCAATAATAACTTACCCTCGATCTGTCGTCTGAAGGCTCCACACACATTTTTTCCCAAACTGTATCAAATTTGCCGGTTTGTTTATATGTAGTCTGAATCATCCACACGTTTGCGTATTTACACCTCGGTAGCAGAATCAAACATGTGGATGATTCAGACTACGTATAAACAGGGACGTATATATCTATATATACGTCCCTGGTATAAACAAACCGGTAAATTTGACACAGGTAGAGAAAAAAATGAGAAAAGAAGAAAGTGTACAGCCTTCAGACGACAGAACTAGACACTGAACTGACATAAGCGGATCTAGAAAGTTTGGAAAGTGGGAGAGGGTGCAGTCTGCCATGACTACTTATTTCCATCGCTCAGTCTGGAAAGGGGGGTATTGCAGCCTTGAAAATGGTCAAAAATAATCTTTTTTTGGTAAATAATTTCCAACCAAAGGGGGTTAAAATCCCCCCTCATTTCCAACTCCTAAACATGGATAATCGATGTTAAAGGCCTTTCATTTCAACTTAGAGGCACTAAGAGTAACTGAAAATTGCGCCTATGTTTGCATGAGTAAATGTTTTCCAGAGCCGGAACACTTTTTATCTTTGCATGATGAAAATAACTTGTAGTATTATTATTCAGAAAGAAAAGAACATTTTATACATATTGCTGCAAAACAACTTAAAAGATTGCAAATATTCTTCTTCTTCTTCCAATACGAAGTGTACTCAAAAGCTGAGTGCTATACTTCATGTTCAATTGTATGTTAAGAATAATTTAATGAAAACAATTTAGTATCTTACATAACAAGCTATGAAACAATTATGATCGGGCAATATTATAGAATATTATCCCGTAACGACAATTTTAACTCATTTATATGTGTATAATTTTGTATTGGTTTCCATTGATTTGGTTTATGTTACATTTATTCTACGTCAGGTTACTATTCAAACTGTGTTACGCGAAGCGCCAGTACATGTACCGTCACCAAAACTGTCTATGCACTCTAAATAAACTTCTATTTATTTATTCATTCATTCATTTACTTATATATTTATTTATCTATTTATAGAAAGCTTTCGCAACGGCATATCATTATGATCATACATTATAGTGAATGAAGCCATCTTTATTGTTTTGCCGCCTCGTCTCTATGCATGTTCTAATCGCTGCATTTAAGATGTATAGCGGCCAAACATTGAAACTATATATAATATATATGCTACCTTGTATTTGTATTTCGTCCTCTTGTAACAAATGTTTATTTACTTCGCTCACGTGTTGTTTGGATCGATCCTTAAAATGTCGCACCTATACGTTTCTGTGTAATCAGTAATACATATTTTCCTTCTTTCGTTTTCGAAAAATGGCTTGGCTAATAATCACTACTTACTGTATCTATATCTATGCATGTGTAATGAACATCTGGTTTTATTATGATTTTTTATTGTTGTTTTGTTTCTTTGTTTGTTTTGTTTTGAGTTTTTGTTTTTGGATTTTTTGTTTTTTTGGGGGGGTTTTGGGGGTTTTTGGGGGGGGGGGGGTGTAATTGTTTTGTGTGTAGGTGTGTGTGTGTTTGGGTTTTATTTGTTTTTGTGGTAGAATATTAGCCATTAACGACAATTTTAATTCATTGATATGTGTATGTATATAGTATCTCTATACCTTCATTTCCCGCACTTTTGTATTGGTTTCATTATGTATTACGTGGAGCGTCAGTTCATGTATTGTCACCAAAACTGTGTATGCACTCATTATGTACTGCTATTTATCTATTTTTATTTATGTATCTATTTATTTATATACTTATTGAAGGCTATGAAAATATATAAGTAGTTAACAGCCGAGGGATAACATAATTGCCATACTTTCATATACATTGAGATACTATATGCAAAAACGGAACAAAGAAATTCGAGTTTATATATACCTGTGTAAATAAATTAGTCAAATCTATTTTTGGCATGTGTCTATATTAATAAAATAAATCTTAAATGTGACGGTTACATATAGATCACTGATGATATTTAAGTGGACTGTAACGTTGGATAAAAGCCTGAACCATACCAATATAGAACTAACTAATTATAATTGTATAGAAGTGTATTATTAATACCAAACAAAAAATATTGGCCTTGCATTTAAAGTGTTAATTTGGCGGTCACATAAACGTGTATTATACACATTTGTCGAGCCTATGTGCACAAGTTACTAAATATATACTAATATATACTTACAACATATCTAATAGGTAATGTACGGGTTGCGAACTTTGACGAATATATTAGATTAATATTGACATTGGCAATTATAGATACTCGAGAGAAAGACAGATATTGTAGACCTTTGACATACTTGAAATATTTATGATATTTAGATACGTAATTTCACTTATATTTTTAAATACATGCACGACATGTGTTATACATATTTTAAATACATTATAGGAGAAAGTCATTTTTAAAATACTGTATATCAATCAGTCAGTCGTTCAGTCATTTTATTAAAATGTCATATTTTGATCCATATAATGAATAAACAATAAACAATTAAATAAATGCTTCCTTAAATAAATAGATTGATTAATAAAAAATGATTAATTGATTAATAAAAACATAAACTGTATATACATAGGATGAAAATGGTAATACTGTCTTCTTTTCAATATCAATCATTCATCAATTTATCACCTCGCCGTGTGGAGGCTCGGTGATTATTGTTTCATGCGACTCGGGGAATTTCTGGACAATAAACCACGGCTAGGTAGTTTTTATTTCCTACATCATGATGTTTTACATTAGCCTACAACAGCTTTGTTAAGAAGTCAATCCGATGTAGCTCAATGGATGAGGTGCTCGTCTCTAGACCCAGAAGTCCTGGGTTCGACTCCCGCCGTTGACACATCCATGTCCTGTCTTTCGGACGAGACAGAGGAAATCGAGTTTTTCCCGTATATCAGTAGACGTGGCACCCAAAAGACCCTTCACTCCATCGGCTGGTTCCGTCCCAGTGGTATACATTTCTTTACAATATATCAGGCATATGCCGTCACCACGTGACGTGAAATAATCGTGGAGTGACGTAAATTAATAACAATAGGGAAAAGGTCTATTGTGACTAAATAAATCGTTTCCTATTTATCTTACATTTCATTCCATGCCAGGCATACATTATTTGCCTTAAAACTTTACGTCATTTTATTCTTACGTCACACTGCAGGTGGAAGGGTTATAACCCACCTTTGACGGTTATTCAGTCAACTGTTGTGGGGTTTTAATCATCGAAGATACGATAGTTGGTCAGATCTTTCGAACTATGTAACACCTTACATTCCATTTGATTACTAATTCTTATACGATCTTGTAGTATTTACTTAATACATATAATTAACTTATATACTATCACTTTCTCTCATTCAGAGAGTTAAACCTAAAACAAATTGAAATGTGCCTCCCAGATATATGTATGTCTATGCATTCAGCAACACAATGTTCGCTTATTGATATTCCTCGGTCTTTGTAGATTTTTTTATTTGGGGGATTATATTCACCAATCGTCGATATGATGTGTCCCGAGGAGATACGAACTGTGTTACGCGAAGCCCCAGTACATGTACCGTCACCAAAACTGTCTATGCACTCTAAATAAACTTCTATTTATTTATTCATTCATTTATTTACTTATATATTTATTTATGTATTTATAGAAAGCTTTCGCAACGGCATATCATCATGATCATACATTATAGTGAATGAAGCGATCTTTATTGTTTTGCCGCCTTGTCTCTATGCATGTTCTTATCGCAGCATTTAAGATGTATAGCGGCCAAACATTGAAACTATATATAATATATATGCTACCTTGTATTTGTATTTCGTCCTCTTGTAACAGATGTTTATTTTCTTCGCTCACGTGTTGTTTGGATCGATCCTTAAAATGTCGCACCTATACGTTTCTGTGTAATCAGTAATACATATTTTCCTTCTTTCGTTTTCGAAAAACGGCTTGGCTAATAATCACTACTTACTGTATCTATATCTATGCATGTGTAATGAACATCTGGTTTTATTATAATTTTTTATTGTTGTTTTGTTTCTTTGTTTTGTTTTGAGTTTTTGTTTTTGGATTTTTGGGGGTTTTGGGGGTTTTTTTTGGGGGGGGTGTAATTGTTTTGTGTGTAGGTGTGTGTATGGGTTTTATTTGTTTTTGTGGTAGAATATTAGCCATTAACGACAATTTTAATTCATTGATATGTGTATGTATATAGTATCTCTATACCTTCATTTCCCACACTTTTGTATTGGTTTCATTATGTATTACGTGGAGCGTCAGTTCATGTATTGTCACCAAAACTGTGTATGCACTCATTATGCACTTCTATTTATCTATTTTTATTTATTTATCTATTTATTTATATGCTTATTGAAGGCTATGAAAATATATTAGTAGTTAACAGCCGAGGGATAACATAATTGCCATACTTTCATATATACATTGAGATACTATATGCAAAAACGGAACAAAGAAATTCGAGTTTATATATACCTGTGTAAATAAATTAGTCAAATCTATTTTTGGCATGTGTCTATATTAATAAAATAAATCTTAAATGTGACGGTTACATATAGATCACTGATGATATTTAAGTGGACTGTAACGTTGGATAAAAGCCTGAACCATACCAATATAGAACTAACTAATTATAATTGTATAGAAGTGTATTATTAATACCAAACAAAAAATATTGGCCTTGCATTTAAAGTGTTAATTTGGCGGTCACATAAACGTGTATTATACACATTTGTCGAGCCTATGTGCACAAGTTACTAAATATATACTAATATATACTTACAACATATCTAATAGGTAATGTACGGGTTGCGAACTTTGACGAATATATTAGATTAATGTTGACATTGGCAATTATAGATACTCGAGAGAAAGACAGATATTGTAGACCTTTGACATACTTGAAATATTTATGATATTTAGATACGTAATTTCACTTATATTTTTAAATACATGCACGACATGTGTTATACATATTTTAAATACATTATAGGAGAAAGTCATTTTTAAAATACTGTATATCAATCAGTCAGTCGTTCAGTCATTTTATTAAAATGTCATATTTTGATCCATATAATGAATAAACAATAAACAATTAAATAAATGCTTCCTTAAATAAATAGATTGATTAATAAAAAATGATTAATTGATTAATAAAAACATAAACTGTATATACATAGGATGAAAATGGTAATACTGTCTTCTTTTCAATATCAATCATTCATCAATTTATCACCTCGCCGTGTGGAGGCTCGGTGATTATTGTTTCATGCGACTCGGGGAATTTCTGGACAATAAACCACGGCTAGGTAGTTTTTATTTCCTACATCATGATGTTTTACATTAGCCTACAACAGCTTTGTTAAGAAGTCAATCCGATGTAGCTCAATGGATGAGGTGCTCGTCTCTAGACCCAGAAGTCCTGGGTTCGACTCCCGCCGTTGACACATCCATGTCCTGTCTTTCGGACGAGACAAAGGAAATCGAGTTTTTCCCGTATATCAGTAGACGTGGCACCCAAAAGACCCTTCACTCCATCGGCTGGTTCCGTCCCAGTGGTATACATTTCTTTACAATATATCAGGCATATGCCGTCACCACGTGACGTGAAATAATCGTGGAGTGACGTAAATTAATAACAATAGGGAAAAGGTCTATTGTGACTAAATAAATCGTTTCCTATTTATCTTACATTTCATTCCATGCCAGGCATACATTATTTGCCTTAAAACTTTACGTCATTTTATTCTTACGTCACACTGCAGGTGGAAGGGTTATAACCCACCTTTGACGGTTATTCAGTCAACTGTTGTGGGGTTTTAATCATCGAAGATACGATAGTTGGTCAGATCTTTCGAACTATGTAACACCTTACATTCCATTTGATTACTAATTCTTATACGATCTTGTAGTATTTACTTAATACATATAAATAACTTATATACTATCACTTTCTCTCATTCAGAGAGTTAAACCTAAAACAAATTGAAATGTGCCTCCCAGATATATGTATGTCTATGCATTCAGCAACACAATGTTCGCTTATTGATATTCCTCGGTCTTTGTAGATTTTTTTATTTGGGGGATTATATTCACCTATCGTCGATATGATGTGTCCCGAGGAGATACGAACTGTGTTACGCGAAGCCCCAGTACATGTACCGTCACCAAAACTGTCTATGCACTCTAAATAAACTTCTATTTATTTATTCATTCATTTATTTACTTATATATTTATTTATGTATTTATAGAAAGCTTTCGCAACGGCATATCATCATGATCATACATTATAGTGAACGAAGCGATCTTTATTGTTTTGCCGCCTTGTCTCTATGCATGTTCTTATCGCAGCATTTAAGATGTATAGCGGCCAAACATTGAAACTATATATAATATATATGCTACCTTGTATTTGTATTTCGTCCTCTTGTAACAGATGTTTATTTTCTTCGCTCACGTGTTGTTTGGATCGATCCTTAAAATGTCGCACCTATACGTTTCTGTGTAATCAGTAATACATATTTTCCTTCTTTCGTTTTCGAAAAACGGCTTGGCTAATAATCACTACTTACTGTATCTATATCTATGCATGTGTAATGAACATCTGGTTTTATTATAATTTTTTATTGTTGTTTTGTTTCTTTGTTTTGTTTTGAGTTTTTGTTTTTGGAGGTTTTGGGGGGTTTTTTATGGGGGGGGGGGTGTAATTGTTTTGTGTGTAGGTGTGTGTATGGGTTTTATTTGTTTTTGTGGTAGAATATTAGCCATTAACGACAATTTTAATTCATTGATATGTGTATGTATATAGTATCTCTATACCTTCATTTCCCACACTTTTGTATTGGTTTCATTATGTATTACGTGGAGCGTCAGTTCATGTATTGTCACCAAAACTGTGTATGCACTCATTATGCACTTCTATTTATCTATTTTTATTTATTTATCTATTTATTTATATGCTTATTGAAGGCTATGAAAATATATTAGTAGTTAACAGCCGAGGGATAACATAATTGCCATACTTTCATATACATTGAGATACTATATGCAAAAACGGAACAAAGAAATTCGAGTTTATATATACCTGTGTAAATAAATTAGTCAAATCTATTTTTGGCATGTGTCTATATTAATAAAATAAATCTTAAATGTGACGGTTACATATAGATCACTGATGATATTTAAGTGGACTGTAACGTTGGATAAAAGCCTGAACCATACCAATATAGAACTAACTAATTATAATTGTATAGAAGTGTATTATTAATACCAAACAAAAAATATTGGCCTTGCATTTAAAGTGTTAATTTGGCGGTCACATAAACGTGTATTATACACATTTGTCGAGCCTATGTGCACAAGTTACTAAATATATACTAATATATACTTACAACATATCTAATAGGTAATGTACGGGTTGCGAACTTTGACGAATATATTAGATTAATGTTGACATTGGCAATTATAGATACTCGAGAGAAAGACAGATATTGTAGACCTTTGACATACTTGAAATATTTATGATATTTAGATACGTAATTTCACTTATATTTTTAAATACATGCACGACATGTGTTATACATATTTTAAATACATTATAGGAGAAAGTCATTTTTAAAATACTGTATATCAATCAGTCAGTCGTTCAGTCATTTTATTAAAATGTCATATTTTGATCCATATAATGAATAAACAATAAACAATTAAATAAATGCTTCCTTAAATAAATAGATTGATTAATAAAAAATGATTAATTGATTAATAAAAACATAAACTGTATATACATAGGATGAAAATGGTAATACTGTCTTCTTTTCAATATCAATCATTCATCAATTTATCACCTCGCCGTGTGGAGGCTCGGTGATTATTGTTTCATGCGACTCGGGAAATTTCTGGACAATAAACCACGGCTAGGTAGTTTTTATTTCCTACATCATGATGTTTTACATTAGCCTACAACAGCTTTGTTAAGAAGTCAATCCGATGTAGCTCAATGGATGAGGTGCTCGTCTCTAGACCCAGAAGTCCTGGGTTCGACTCCCGCCGTTGACACATCCATGTCCTGTCTTTCGGACGAGACAAAGGAAATCGAGTTTTTCCCGTATATCAGTAGACGTGGCACCCAAAAGACCCTTCACTCCATCGGCTGGTTCCGTCCCAGTGGTATACATTTCTTTACAATATATCAGGCATATGCCGTCACCACGTGACGTGAAATAATCGTGGAGTGACGTAAATTAATAACAATAGGGAAAAGGTCTATTGTGACTAAATAAATCGTTTCCTATTTATCTTACATTTCATTCCATGCCAGGCATACATTATTTGCCTTAAAACTTTACGTCATTTTATTCTTACGTCACACTGCAGGTGGAAGGGTTATAACCCACCTTTGACGGTTATTCAGTCAACTGTTGTGGGGTTTTAATCATCGAAGATACGATAGTTGGTCAGATCTTTCGAACTATGTAACACCTTACATTCCATTTGATTACTAATTCTTATACGATCTTGTAGTATTTACTTAATACATATAAATAACTTATATACTATCACTTTCTCTCATTCAGAGAGTTAAACCTAAAACAAATTGAAATGTGCCTCCCAGATATATGTATGTCTATGCATTCAGCAACACAATGTTCGCTTATTGATATTCCTCGGTCTTTGTAGATTTTTTTATTTGGGGGATTATATTCACCTATCGTCGATATGATGTGTCCCGAGGAGATACGAACTGTGTTACGCGAAGCCCCAGTACATGTACCGTCACCAAAACTGTCTATGCACTCTAAATAAACTTCTATTTATTTATTCATTCATTTATTTACTTATATATTTATTTATGTATTTATAGAAAGCTTTCGCAACGGCATATCATCATGATCATACATTATAGTGAACGAAGCGATCTTTATTGTTTTGCCGCCTTGTCTCTATGCATGTTCTTATCGCAGCATTTAAGATGTATAGCGGCCAAACATTGAAACTATATATAATATATATGCTACCTTGTATTTGTATTTCGTCCTCTTGTAACAGATGTTTATTTTCTTCGCTCACGTGTTGTTTGGATCGATCCTTAAAATGTCGCACCTATACGTTTCTGTGTAATCAGTAATACATATTTTCCTTCTTTCGTTTTCGAAAAACGGCTTGGCTAATAATCACTACTTACTGTATCTATATCTATGCATGTGTAATGAACATCTGGTTTTATTATAATTTTTTATTGTTGTTTTGTTTCTTTGTTTTGTTTTGAGTTTTTGTTTTTGGATTTTTGGGGGTTTTGGGGGGTTTTTTTGGGGGGGGGGGGTGTGTGTAATTGTTTTGTGTGTAGGTGTGTGTATGGGTTTTATTTGTTTTTGTGGTAGAATATTAGCCATTAACGACAATTTTAATTCATTGATATGTGTATGTATATAGTATCTCTATACCTTCATTTCCCACACTTTTGTATTGGTTTCATTATGTATTACGTGGAGCGTCAGTTCATGTATTGTCACCAAAACTGTGTATGCACTCATTATGCACTTCTATTTATCTATTTTTATTTATTTATCTATTTATTTATATGCTTATTGAAGGCTATGAAAATATATTAGTAGTTAACAGCCGAGGGATAACATAATTGCCATACTTTCATATACATTGAGATACTATATGCAAAAACGGAACAAAGAAATTCGAGTTTATATATACCTGTGTAAATAAATTAGTCAAATCTATTTTTGGCATGTGTCTATATTAATAAAATAAATCTTAAATGTGACGGTTACATATAGATCACTGATGATATTTAAGTGGACTGTAACGTTGGATAAAAGCCTGAACCATACCAATATAGAACTAACTAATTATAATTGTATAGAAGTGTATTATTAATACCAAACAAAAAATATTGGCCTTGCATTTAAAGTGTTAATTTGGCGGTCACATAAACGTGTATTATACACATTTGTCGAGCCTATGTGCACAAGTTACTAAATATATACTAATATATACTTACAACATATCTAATAGGTAATGTACGGGTTGCGAACTTTGACGAATATATTAGATTAATGTTGACATTGGCAATTATAGATACTCGAGAGAAAGACAGATATTGTAGACCTTTGACATACTTGAAATATTTATGATATTTAGATACGTAATTTCACTTATATTTTTAAATACATGCACGACATGTGTTATACATATTTTAAATACATTATAGGAGAAAGTCATTTTTAAAATACTGTATATCAATCAGTCAGTCGTTCAGTCATTTTATTAAAATGTCATATTTTGATCCATATAATGAATAAACAATAAACAATTAAATAAATGCTTCCTTAAATAAATAGATTGATTAATAAAAAATGATTAATTGATTAATAAAAACATAAACTGTATATACATAGGATGAAAATGGTAATACTGTCTTCTTTTCAATATCAATCATTCATCAATTTATCACCTCGCCGTGTGGAGGCTCGGTGATTATTGTTTCATGCGACTCGGGAAATTTCTGGACAATAAACCACGGCTAGGTAGTTTTTATTTCCTACATCATGATGTTTTACATTAGCCTACAACAGCTTTGTTAAGAAGTCAATCCGATGTAGCTCAATGGATGAGGTGCTCGTCTCTAGACCCAGAAGTCCTGGGTTCGACTCCCGCCGTTGACACATCCATGTCCTGTCTTTCGGACGAGACAGAGGAAATCGAGTTTTTCCCGTATATCAGTAGACGTGGCACCCAAAAGACCCTTCACTCCATCGGCTGGTTCCGTCCCAGTGGTATACATTTCTTTACAATATATCAGGCATATGCCGTCACCACGTGACGTGAAATAATCGTGGAGTGACGTAAATTAATAACAATAGGGAAAAGGTCTATTGTGACTAAATAAATCGTTTCCTATTTATCTTACATTTCATTCCATGCCAGGCATACATTATTTGCCTTAAAACTTTACGTCATTTTATTCTTACGTCACACTGCAGGTGGAAGGGTTATAACCCACCTTTGACGGTTATTCAGTCAACTGTTGTGGGGTTTTAATCATCGAAGATACGATAGTTGGTCAGATCTTTCGAACTATGTAACACCTTACATTCCATTTGATTACTAATTCTTATACGATCTTGTAGTATTTACTTAATACATATAATTAACTTATATACTATCACTTTCTCTCATTCAGAGAGTTAAACCTAAAACAAATTGAAATGTGCCTCCCAGATATATGTATGTCTATGCATTCAGCAACACAATGTTCGCTTATTGATATTCCTCGGTCTTTGTAGATTTTTTTATTTGGGGGATTATATTCACCAATCGTCGATATGATGTGTCCCGAGGAGATACGAAGTGAGAATATGTAATCCACTGCGATCATATTAAAATATTAAGTCTGCACTTAGTTGGATATGACTATGTTCTTCACTCGCTCAGTATATTTGTCTATACCATCATCGTGAAAAGTTCTATATGCAAGTGGCTTATTCTATCGATGCGAGAATGAAATGTTTATGCAGGTATCTTGCTGTTCCTCATGAAGTATAAAACACTTAGCAGCAGTACTAATATTCGGTTATATGAAATACATAGTTTGTTAACGCAAACTTATCCATAAATTGCCAAAATACTGTAAAATTCTGTAGGTTTGTGCCATTTGTAACTAAATCGTTTCCAAAAGATGCTACATTATATACCGTGAATCAATTTATTATTCGCGAAAATGAGATTTCTTTCATTTATTTGATAAAAGGTTATTTCTGAAATCAATTTTTTCAGTAATATCCAATATTATTGGAACGTACTAAAGACTGTTATGGTTACAAAAATAAATGTGCGCGAATGATAAGCTGTTTCAGAGGTGTAGCTTGGAAAAGAAAAGTAGGGGGGGGGGGGGGGGCACAACTTTTCAGAATATTGAAAAAAATCAGAATTTTGAAAAACAACAACAACAAAACGATGGTCATGAACACGTTTTCATTTATACTTTTATATACATGTACTATTTAAGTAGGTCAATTCTGTTACGTCAAAAAGTGGGGAGAGGGGCGCACAAATTCACTTGTGGCCCATTTTTGCCCCCTTTCTCCTACGCCCTTTTGTTTAATACAGCATATTGAGGGTACGAAGAACGTGCGTTTCATATATTAAGCACTCAGTCTGTCCCTTGTAATGTAATCCTGAAGTGTCCCAGGTTCAACAAATCCATTACGATAAACATTAAACACACATTTAAAAAGACAAATGCTTTAGCATTTTGACAACACCTATATTGACAACCATTTGAATCTACCTTTGTATTGACAAATTGTCTATATTTCTATTCACCCTACTTGAATGCTTCTCATTGTTTTCATGTATATCGAATGCCGTTATCAAACTCTCATTCCTGAAGGCAGTTTTAATCAAGTAGTTGTAAAACTGTAACATTCTTACAATCGACCATATACATTCATAACGTAAACGGCTCCAAGGGGATTTAAATCTGCATATTGTCACACTGTCAAGCGGACATTGATGAAATGAGAAGACCATTTATAATTTCTGACCCCAATATCTTTTGAACACATACTTTGTATTGTACACGAACACGATAGGATTAAGGATCTCCCTATATCGGTCACCGTAGCATGTTAATCAGACTTCAGTGCAAGACTGGTCAGAAATTTTGGAAAGATGTGTAGTGCGTTTCACTTCGTTGAGCTCTTGAATTTCATGTGAAATTTTGATGATGCTTTCTCCGAGGAAAAGGTCCGGATTTTGTTTGTTGTCTGCGAGAATAGTACCAGTGGATGGAGAGTCTGAAATCAGAAGGTAAATGGGGTCTCAACATGGATAAAAGTATTCCATTTGTGTGATATGTCTTACATTTGAAGCAGTTTTAAGTGTAACATACAATACTGTATATATTTTGATTTAAAAAAAATGCCGATCTATAAGAAATTACCTCGATTTAGGGGCAAGGGTTAATCGTGCCATCAGCTCCTAAAGGAGGTTATCCAGAGCGAGACTTTGGAGAAATTTGATCGGGAAGTTTTTTTCTTCAGGTGTAAGATACTCCAGTCAGCTTTCTCATCTTTATGGAAAACTCTGAAATGTCGTTTAAGAATCAGATGGGAAAAAATATTATCAACAAATGTGTGTTGTACATTTTCTTGAATACACGTATGCTTTCTTTAACATTGTGTATGGGGTAGTCACAGAAAAGACGAACCACAACGTGTATGCCAATTATAGAGACTTTTGATTATTGTTTCACGTCACATCAATGTTATTTCACTTATATGGCGACGGTTCCTTCCTAGTGCATGACCTCCTAATTTTGTCTATGCAACAAACCTATCCGAAGCAGCAAGGGATTTTTTTACTTGCCAACGTATAACTTGACACAGGATATGGTTTATACAATCTCTTCTGAAGAAGAGATAGGAAGGCAAACATTTTCACTGTGAATAAACCCCTATCAACAAAATCGATCCGGGGGTTTGGATAAAAAAAACTCATCCAGTATTGTATTCAGGCGCGTTTCCAGAAATTTTGTTCAAAGGTAGGGGGAGTTTCAACCCTCAATGAATTTTCCGAAAGGGGTGCCACCCATGTTCTTGTGTGTAAAATTACTTATTTACATAGAAAAATAACGAGAAAGGTACTTTTCGCCGAATCTCAGAGTGGGTCCAGGCCCCCAGTTCGCCCCTCCGGATTCGCGGTGTTATTAGTGTGACCAGCTTCTCATTCAAAATACATATAATCAGTACAATTTCATGCATTATATAATATTTTCAAAAGAATCAGTAGGTATCGAATTAAATTCGCATAACAAACTTACATACGTCATTCACTATGATGGCAGGAGCATTTGTACGTTGATTATGTTATTTATATAAGAAGATCGGATTGTCATGTTCTCAGTCCGCTTGTTTGAACTCTCGATTACATATCATGGCGTTCCTTTCTTATTTGTTTTTCAGTAGCTCTGTGGGTCCGACTTTAAGAGATTGTCATCTGGCAGATATGAATTACAAATAGACAATTCATTATCGCATATTCCCACTTAAGACTAATGGGACC
The DNA here is from genome assembly GCA_035048485.1 of Pteria penguin. Taxonomy (NCBI): domain Eukaryota; kingdom Metazoa; phylum Mollusca; class Bivalvia; order Pterioida; family Pteriidae; genus Pteria; species Pteria penguin. The sequence continues at coordinate 42,134,163 of CM068580.1, read as the reverse complement.
CATATCTCTCTGGATATATGTAAGATTGCAGTAGAAAACCTTTACTTCGACGTGGACGACGAGTTGTCTTATTCTTTTTGCTGAATATACTACTTAAAACACAAAACAGTAGACTTCATTGTTATGTAATTCCTTTTGATGCGTTATGGAGGCAGCTTTTTGTAGCCCTGAGTAAAGTTGATTTGTTTACTGGTATTTAAGCCGGTATTTGTTTGTCTGTATAAAACAGGTATTGTGATATACATGAACATGTTCCTTTTCATGGTAACGCAGTCTAAATTAAAAGTAGGAAACTTATGTGTTTGGCAGGACACACAACGCCGATGTTGTATATGTCTCGTAAATTATCTTGTTTCAAGATATTCATACCTGCAATAGTACTGAATTCGAATCAGATGTATTTATAAGACACACTATGGTATGTGCTCATTTCTTATTGCTTTATGTTTCAACTCTCCTGGACACCAATACTGCGTTCCTTTATCCAATTCTCTCCCTTGGATTCAGTGAGTTCTGCAAATGTAACTGGTTCCCTATCGGCAGGCGCTTCATGTGTATAGACGTTCCTACACGCCGACGCTTATGGTGATGAGTAGAATCTATCGGTAAAGTCTGGTAGAGAAATCAGTGCCCATGGTAATTAGTAGAATCTATCGGTAGAGTATGGTGGTGGTAGAGACATCGGTGTCCTTGGCATTTAGTAGAATTTATTGGTAGAGTATGGTGGCGGTAGAGAAATAAGTGTCCTTGGTATTTAGTAGAATTTATTAGTAGAGTCTTGTGGTGATAGAGAAATCGGTGCCCTTGATATTTAGTAGAATTTATTGGTAGAGTCTGGTGGTGATAGAGAAATTGGTGCCCTTGGTAATTAGTAGAATTTATTGGAAGAGTCTGGTGGTGATAGAGAAATCGGTGTCCATGGTAATTAGTAGAATTTATTGGTAGAGTCTGGTGGTGATAGAGAAATCGGTGCCCTTGGTGTTTAGTAGAATTTATTGGTAGAGTCTGGTAGTGATAGAGAAATCGGTGCCCTTGGTAATTAGTAGAATTTATTGGTAGAGTCTGGTGGTGATAGAGAAATCGGTGTCCATGGTAATTAGTAGAATTTATTGGTAGAGTCTGGTGGTGATAGAGAAATCGGTGTCCATGGTAATTAGTAGAATTTATTGGTAGAGTCTGGTGGTGGTAGAGAAATCGGTGCTCATGATAATTAAGTAAGAATGTTACGGTAGAGTGTGGTGGTCATAGGGAAATCCAATTATTCGACTCGGTGAGTCAAGCTACATAGTCCTTGTCGAGACTTGGACAGGCTTACTGGGCACGACAGGTGTGATAGCACATAACAGCCAATTTGTAATATATTTTGTTATTTATCTGTTTGTGTATTTTTTGGTATACTATTTATTTATTTTTTTGTTCACGTATCTATCTATCTATTAATTTATTTGTTTATCTACCTTTTTATATAGATTAATAAATGTAAATTGAAATCGACGTATCAACCTATGATTGATACAAGTGTTGTGAGTTTTACCTCAGACGGTTATAGGTTCGTAACTTTACATTTCACAACTTCAGTTTTATTACTTTAGTAAGGTAAATACATGTATCTGATTAATATTTCAGGGCGATGGAGAACGGAAGCGATTGTTACGATTTTCCAGACGACGCCATAGACAAGGTAGCTAAAGCAAACTGCGTTAAAATGGACGCGACACAGATCCTGCCAGAAGTACAAGCTTCACAATGTGCTTTCCATTCTAAGAAAGACAAAAGGACCGAATTATTCATAAATAATATGCAAAATGTAAACATACCCCTATCGCCAGTTATCAACAGACAATTTAAGCATTTCACAAAAAGTACAGTGTCTAGCAAAGACCGATTAAAACAACAAACCTCTAGAACTGATACAAATTTTTCGAGTCGAAGAGACCCCCCTCCTCTCATTAGCAGCCTGCCTCGAGGTCTGCCCTCCAAGGAGTTTGTGATGACGTGGCTGATGCACGGATCGGAACCCAGTTCCAAACAATACTTCCCGGATATTAGTGACAATGAGAAAAAAAGTCAGCAAAAACACAAAAGAAAAGATCAAATGCGAAAATCAACCATAAGTGAATAATTGCTAGTAAACAGAGAATATACGGGAAAAGTGCTTTTCTTGTTTTATATAAATGGTCAGAATAATGCATGAATGGAGTATAATATAATATGTCAAAATGTTTCATATGATATGTCATATTGCATCATACACATATTACCTTCATATAATGCACATGTCTTTAATTATAATACACATGCCATAGATATAATGTATATCGCGTAAGTTCAACGATTCATTTATTTCTCATTGTCAAAGACACATCAGATACATATGTACATTATATACAAGTTCTGGAAAAAAACGTACATGTCATACATAAAATATTCATACCGACGATGTACACGAATGATTTAGTCTAATTTATTATTATTGTATCAATAATAGATATTTATTATAGTTATCTATAATAATTATGATGTATTTTATAGTATAATGGAAATTTATCGTTTAATATATCTATAAATGGTATGTTAGACCCAGATGTTTTCATGTTGATCAAAAGCTCTACATCGTTTACCTCCACCGGTTATAACCCCAACATGGTTCAAATAACATTGTTGGATATACAGTTTAAATGTTAAGCCTCACCAGGTCTAATAAACAAAGCATAATCAATCTTCTTTGACATTTAAAATGTTGATAATTTTTTAGTATATAACTGTCAGTACATATATATGAAAGTATCTCTTAATACTTTTGATGTATTCGGATACTACTGATAAGGAATTTATACGTCCCAAATTCGTGTTCATCGTAAAGGGTTGATTTAACCTTTCCCATAATGATGCTGTGCATTGGCGATCTATTTTTCATTAATACTGTGAGGATATTTGTTACTGCTTTTGAATCTTAAAGGATATTTCTTCAATATAAGACTCTGGTCTTGTCTTGAAACGGGGTGGGGGGAGTTTACTTGAAATTTGCAATATATTCATACATAGGATAGAGGCAGAATTGTATTTTCTTGTTTATAGTTTCTGTATCAATTTAACAAAAGCCACGCATATGTGTTACATATCATAGATAACTTTTAATTAAACATTCACTTTACATTGTCACACAAATAGATATTTCATGTATTTTCGGATCCTTTAGTTACAAAACGGCATTTCTTATTCTATATTGTTTTGACTCCATTTGTTGATAAAATTCTTCATTTAAAACTTTAATGTCACTGTTTTGTTGATTAAAAGTTTAAAAGAAGATCTATGTTCTTTTCTTAATGAAGTCGATGTGGCTCAATGGATGAGGTGCTCGGCTCGTGACCAAGAGGTCCCTAGTTCGACTCCCGTCGTGGACACACCGGTGTTCTGTCTTTCAGATGAGACAATAAGAACAGAGGGCCCAGATCCTGCACTATGTCCGTGAAATTATCGGGGAGTGATGTAAAATACTTAACTATCTATTCATCTACCTTTCTAACTATTTTTACAAAAATCTCTCTTAGACTTCCAGAGGGAAGCGCAATGGTTATAATAATGTGATAGATGGTTCTTCTTCTTATTATTATTATAACTATTTTTAATTCAGTGGCGTAGAAAGAAATTCAAATGTGCGGGGAAGGATGCAGCAAAATAATTTCTTATATTCAAAGTATAATTCAACAAGCCAACCCCCCCCCCCAAAAAAAAAAAACAACAAAACAAAACAAAACCAAAAATAAACACAAACAAACAAAGCAGGCAGAGACAACAATCCTAGACATCGGGGTAATAACTTTTACACTTATTATATTTGCTAAAGAAAATTACTTTAAAAGAACCATTTTACAGATAATCTTTATTATTTACTATCGCTTTTATATATTTTTAAGTTATACAGTATAAGACTCTTTAAACTGCTAGACATGTAAGTGTTGAGTTAAGCCCTGAACTCGCTCAGTTGTTTTATCTATTTGATAATTGTTTTACGTCAAATTTATTTTATGTATATTGTGGCACCTACTTTTTTCACGACCTATGCAACTTCCTGAAGAAATTTGTTAGTTAATATACATGTAGCACAACAGAAAAGATGAATCCGATATGTTGATATGCATTTATATGAGATGAGCGACAATCGTTCTCACTCTTCAGTTACATTTTAGCAAATAAAAGACAACAAATATTATGACAACGCTATTGTCATGATCTTATACATGTACGTACAAAGCTACAAACTGGTATTCGAATGCAATGCTCCGACCTGTCCTTTTAAGTAACTTGCATTCCAGCAGTCAGTGTGTAACACTTACATATGTACACATTTAGTATGCCATCATGGCGAGTGTGACCGGTCAGCAGGGGATGTTTACTCCTCCATGACACCTGATCCCACCTCTGGTATGCCATCATGGCGAGTGTGACCGGTCAGCAGGGGATGTTTACTCCTCCATGACACCTGATTCCACCTCTGGTATGCCATCATGGCGAGTGTGACCGGTCAGCAGGGGATGTTTACTCCTCCATGACACCTGATTCCACATCTGGATTTGTATGGGGGTTCGTGATTTCCATTACTCACCATTTTGTCTTTCTATATCGATATTCTGACGGAGCATTACTCGGTATCTTATTGTCGTACATACTGACGTGACTGAATTAGCCTGCAAACAGTTCTATACTCGTTCCACATTCCAGTCACTGTTTTTCATGCATTATTCCTATTTCGTTAGCCCACGCCGTATTTTGAGTGGGTAACGTTTCTTCCATGTTAAACCCACGATGCAGATAAACTGGATTACATGCAAGGACGAAAGAGAAAGAAACTGATGCTAGTACACAGCTGAGAATCTTACCCAAATCCAAACAGAACTCTACGCAGACACAGTAAAAAAGACGTTCTGATTTACCAAAATCTACAGAGATGGATGAGTAGGAAATTAGTAATTGTGTTATAACTGGTTACTGTACTTGACAGATTTTTGCACAAGCCGCATGAGTTTTGTCACATAGATATTGGAGTTACCTCTCTTGAACTGACGAAAATAGAATACAACATTGACCTAGCGGAGTCTGATAAAAAGTTGAGGGCCAAAACTGGCAACTTTCAATAAAAGAAAGACAAATCATATCTTTTTTAAATACATGTATACTGCAAAAAGAAGAGGCCAATCCCACTTGTCCACTACCCCCCCCCCCCCCCTCTTTCGGACTTTTGAAAGCGGGAGGCATATGACCCCTATACCCCTTGTCCTACACCCTTTACGATGAGTGTTATAGAAACAGAAACACCTAACAGTTTCTATTCACTACAGATACAAACAATAAATAGGCAGCGGTTATTCACTGAAGGAGCCTGCCCTTCAACACTGTGTGATGCCCACGGCTGTCCACTCATATCGATAACCGTGCCAGTGCCAAGAGAAGGAATGAAAAGCCGTGCGTATCACACGATGGCCCTTCAAAATACATCAAGAAATATTTGAAATAGAACATTCATTCTCATTGGTTACAGATTCAGAGAGGACTAACCGGACCGGAAATATTGGATAATAACTCTAAAAGATGTCATTTTATTTGTCAGCTTATTATTTTATGTCATACCAAAACATATTTACGTACATGGTGGCGGCATCTGTTTGTTGTATCTCTGCAATGGGCCCACCCGGGTCAAAGCATCGAGAAATCTGTTACGTTACTCCCTCGTGAAGGAGTAAGGCAATCTGATTAAAACCATACTCTTTATTCCGCTTCTCTATTTGTCCCATTACGCAATGAGACAAATACAGAAGAGGAATAATTGATTGATTGATTGATTTTTGTTTTACGTCACACCACGAACATTTCACGTATATGGTGACGGCATCTGCCTGATGCGGGGCATACAAATTTTGACCTTTGCAACGGACCCACCCGAAGCAGTGAGGGATCTTTAACGTGCCATGCATACCACGACACGGGGCCTCGGTTTTTACTGTCTCATCCGAAAGACAGAACACCGGCATGACCAGAGCGGGACTCGAACCCCGGCCACCCGATCAGGAGTCCGACTCGATACCACTAGGCCACGCCGGCTTCAGAAGAGGAATAAAGATATGGTTTTAATCAGATTGGGAGTAAGATAATTATGTGGGCTTTCCACTCTCGTAAGTCAGCATAACTAATTTTATGAAAGACCTTAATTAAAAGGACAACAAAGCCATGATTCAGAGGTTAAATGATTGGTATTCATTTACACCATTAACAGTTCACTTATATATATATATTAATAAAACCAAAAAATTTAAAAATTTCTATATGTGTTATATTATCTCTTTATGCATTATGAAATGTTATTCCCGTATCCCTCAATAAACGGATTAATGATATAACAGCTACTTCAAACTATTAAACTAACATGTTTTTGTGACACTAGTTTACTAGCTTATATTTTCCCCAAAATACTTATGCTTATACTATTTATCCTTATCTCCCACAACTGATGCGATTCCTACTCCCAGATCCAGTCCCACGGACACTGTTATGGTCAGGCTATAAGAGACTCCCATAAGTAAAGCGACATACAGGTATCTCCTTAATCATTTCTGCCACAAATGTTACTAGATTCTTACCCATCGACCTGGGTTGCTCTCTCCATTATTTATGGGACTACTGTAGTGGGGTGTTTCACCCGAAAAAGAGACACCAGATAAAAAAAATCCATGGTGAAACCATTGAATTAACCTACCCCGAGCAGTTCACATCAATAATATTGCTCTATGCTAACAGTAGTAGTAGTAGTTGTAGTATTTAATATTTTAAAATCACTATGTTATTTATATTTTGAATACGTATAATAGGGATTATTAAGTTTGTTATAATAGAGATCTTGCTGCAAAATTGATTCTGGATTTTGATGCCAATGTCCATAATAACGGTCTCTGGATTCTGGGGTTTGATGTTAGTGTCCATAATGACGGACTCTGATTTCCTGATAAAATCTAATCAGGGATGTGGAAATCCTATGCCCGACTTGTCCGACACGAACTTTACGTTTGCCATACGGACAAGTGATTTTTTCAGTTTGTTTGTTCGTGGACAAGTGTATTTTAGATAAATAAATAATAAAAAAAAAAAACAATCATAATCGAATTGCATTGTCTGGAATACCTTTGTAGGCTTCTACTATCTATCAGTCTCCACATGAGGGTGCTATGTTTTAAGAGAAGAATGCTGCGGCGTTCTCTGAAAGATACTACTTATCTATACTTCTTTTTGAGTTGTCAAATAATGTGCCTTTAAGATTATAGAGATGGATGTTTTTGTGATTCATGAGGGAGGGAGAAATGAAAAACTAATGATGAATAATAAAAATCCAGTTCCTAAACTGACGAAAAAGAATATGATGAAAATGAAAGGAACCACAGTGTTAATCACATTTTCCGTGGCTGAGAACAGCAGGCGAAACCACGTTTTGCCGTAAGTTTGTATCCTGAGATCACGGATAAAACATCCGGTTTGTCTATAGGATAAAACATCCAGTTTGTCTATACGGATTTCCCAGTATGCACCTGGATGGAAATCCATTCAGGACCAGTATCATACAAGACAATATGCAACATCAAATGTGTTTAGTCGCTAGTGGAAAGCCTTTTGACCAACGTAGTAGTAGTAGTAGTAGTAGTAGTAGCAGCAGCAGCAGTAGTAGTAGTAGTAGTAGTAGTAGTAGTAGTAGTAGTAGTAGTAGCAGTAGTCTGTACATGCACAAACATGTCATTAGAATACATGTATTTACACACATTCACAGAAAAATACAAGTATGATCTGTACATAACACATTTCATTATGGTAGGAAAAAAGCAATATTATTTTTACAAGTTAAATAAGCAACTGTTTGTAGACAACAATTCAGTGATGTGGAAATGGATATATATGTAATAAAAGTTGAAATAAATCTGTTTAAAGATCAGAAAATATGGGACAAGTAAAACTCTGTTTCGGACAACACATGTTTTTGGATTTACTTTACCAGGGACAAGTGTATGAAACTCATATTTCCACACCCCTGTGATACATGTAGTTTTATTTATCTATTCATTCATTTATTTTATTTATCTATCTATTTATTATTTTTTCAAATTTATTTATTTATTGGCAACTTCAATGTCCAGAGTTAACAATGCGAAAACTGATCAGCAGATATAACAAACAAATATTAAAAAAAAACACATAAAAGCAGAAACAAAAGGAAAACAAATAAACAAAACAAAAGCCACAAAACGTAATAAGTAATAAATCATGCAGGATTCATCATGCATAAAAAGATCGGACTAAAGAACTCTACAGTTTACTTATATTTGAAAGAGAATTTGTATCGGCGCAACTAATTGAAGACCTACATTTGATGAAGACCAACGGAAGACCTACATTTATCCAGGGAAGTATAGTTAAGCTTAAACTATACATCCTTGATTTATCTAGACATTATTATTAAAAACTGTTCTTAGAAATGTGTTCTTTATTATTAAGAAAGACAATATAGGTATTTAGTTGTGTAATATCGATTACTATTTTATGGAGACTCAGTAATTAAAATTTCATTGTCATTTATAAAATGTGATATCTTAGAGGAGCGGATATTTTTGTTTAAATATACGTTAATAAAGGAATAAGGTCAGATTTGTCCTGACTACTGTGATGTATGTTTACAGTACATTTGAGTATACAGCTCTGTAAAGGCGGCCATTTCGATCCAAAGAAGACTTACATATAACATGCTATTTTTTTTTTATAATAACGTCTACATAAATGTAGGTCTTCCGCAGGTCTTCAATTACTCGTATGTCTTCATTCAGGTACGCCTACTTGTATTACACGAGTTGTCTAATCAAGTACGAAATGGGCGTCGGGATCATTCGTACTGATACGATTTCGTACTGGGATTTTTCGTACCGCTCGTACGAAATATTGGGTTCTTTCGTACTGATTAGTGAGATCATTCGTACTGGTATATATCATTAAGTGTAATTATGTATATCTTTCATACTGGTATATATCATTATGTATAATTATGTATATTAAGCTATGAGTCGACATTATTGTTAAGAAAAAACAGATTGAATTTTAGCATTTTGATTACACAAAACATAACATTAAAAATAAATATATTTATAATAAATATTATCATATCTAATAATTATTAATATAAGATCCCGAAACGTCGTATTTAAATACCGAAACATCGCATACTAGGTCCCGAAATCTCGTATACATGTAGGTCCCGTAACGTCGTGTTCCCGAAACGTCATGTTTTCTAAGTGATAACTGTTTGTTTTGTTATTCTTTGCTTTTGACAAGCACTAGTTCATAGTAAGACTTAGACCATTGCTCGTGGGGGAAATCAGTGAATTATAAAAGACGATAAATACTGTTTATGATTTAATTTATTCATTAGGCCTCATGCGCGGATCCAGAAATTTTTGTCAGAGGGGGTCCAACCAAAAAAGGTAAATTTTTCTCTTAGACGAGGGGGGTCCAACCCCAAAAATGCCCAAATATTACCTTTTTTGGTAAAATTTTCGGATTCCAGGGGGGGAGGTCCAGACCCCCCTAACCCCCCCCTCTGTATCCGCGCATGGGCCTATTACTTGATTATTACATACAACAACAAGCATGAAATGATATAATATTAAGCACAAGTTTCAAACATAAAATCACTAAAAGAATAATGAGCATAATATTTTCAAATTACATGAATGCTAAAAGTCGACACTAAACAATATACCCACTCACCATAAGAATTTTATAAGCACTACACACTAGTAACGCTAACGCTAGATAATTACTGTCCAATCTCATCTAATGATACATTGAACACTGTCCAAGCTCATCTACAAATGCAATTCAAGGACGAGTAATATATACCCTGTACGAAAATCAGCACAGTACTTCATACGCAACATTTGTGATTGTAACTGAGAAAACATATAATAAACTCAGCTTGACACCAACAAACTAATATTGTTTATAAGTCCTTGATTATATGTTATATGTATATTTTTTACGAATCAACACGCATCAAAGTACGTAATATTTCAAATGCAATGTTCGTGAATGAACAACAACATAGCTAAAAAGTTCAAATAATTTAATATGTATATATTTTAAGCATACAAATGTAGTTTTAACATCCGTACGAATAATCCCGGTAGTAGTACGAAAGATCCCGTACGAAAAATCCCAGTACGAAAACGTATCTGTACGAACGATCCCGGAACGATCCCGGAACACGAAATGTTCTCAGTACGAATATATTCTTACAGGTAGACTGTACAGTACTTTCCTCTCAGGTAAGTTTAAAGTTTTTAAATCTAGCGAATTAGTCAGTTAATTAAATGTACTACATTCGTATTGTCATATGATACTTAGACAGAAGATGATACCATATACATATTATTAATATCCCTTAGTACTAATACTTCGATTAAAAAAAAAAAGGGGGGGGGGGGGTTAGATCATAAGAGGTAAATGGCGCGGATAGTGACGAGAGTGATAGCGATGTGTAACCAGTCATTTTCTTTTTAAACATAACGAAGTTTTGAATTGGTAAGATATAAAGACTAATTTCTTTGAATGACATCACATTGTATTGCGAAATATTAACCGTATACGTGTATGTCTATACGCCATAACAGCATAACATTGACTAACAGCTGAGCAGGGCAGTCACAACTGTGTGGTCATCAGACAGGTAATGTGTATACTTCCTTGTTTTTCTTTCTGCTCTTTTCTGTCTATGTATTCTGTGACCAAAAAATGGTTTGTATTCATACCAAGAGAATGATTTCTGTATAATCAAGGTATGATGTTTTTAAACAAGAACTCATGGAGAAAGCTTTGTTAGTTTCATGGTCATTATCATACTTTTACACTTATAGTGTTGTATTTTCATCATTATTATGATATTATAAATTTCAGCCTGTTAAGTGAGTTTGGCATCTTTTGGAATACTATGGGCATTAAAACTACAGCAATTTGACACACTGATTGAAAGTGTTCCAAGATAAAATTATCAATATATACATGATTTGCAGTTTTCTTTTGTAATTATAAAATAATACCATAATATGCATTTGTCCTTTTACAATCAAGAAATAAACTGCTGTTACAATTTGTACATAAATTGGGATGAATTGGTTTCTTAGTTTAATTCTTGAACTATACTTGAATCTAGTAAGACTGTGTAATGATAATATGAAAATATCTTCTGACTTATGTTCTGATCATTAGGGAAAAATAAAAAAAATATTCTCATCTTACCCATCCAAACATAAAATCACTTTATAACCACAAAAAGGAAATGAACAGTATCTTAATTTAAGCAGTATTTGAATGTGTAAGTAAAACCTGTTACATTGTTGCAAGAAAAACAGAAATTTATAAAGTACAGTTTTTAAATGTTTGACCTTTAATCAATATACTAAATCACAACTATGAAAACTTTATGTTTAGTTACACCAATTTCCAGTTTAATTTAAGAATGATGGAGGTTTCAGTAATTATGATGTTTATAATTTCAATAGACTTTTTTCCAATTGATCTCGCATTTCATTACATGCCAAAAATACAATACTACTAGTATTCATCAATAGAATAAAACTCAATAAAATCCAAACCCCAGTTATTAATTCATTGATGAACAGAAGAATTTGAAATTATGACTTAAGTGTTTCTCAGATTATTGCGCTGGACCCTGATTGGAAATTATCCATCCTCCATCCTTAAGCCGGTGTGGTATAGCGCTGGACTCCTGATCGGGAGGTCGGGGTTCGAGTCCCGCTCTGGTCATGCCGGTGTCCTGTCTTTCGGATGAGACAGTAAAATCTGAGGCCCCGTGTTGTGGTATGCATGGCATGTTAAAGATCCTTCACTACTTCGGGTGGGTCTGTTGCAAAGGTCAAAATTTGTATGCCCCGCATCAGGCAGATGCCGTCACCATATACATGAAATATTTGTGGTGTGACGTTAAACAAAAATCAATCAATCAATCCTCCACCCTTTAATCAGCATACAGGGGCATAGCCAGAGTGCAAATGATGTGTACACACAAGAAAGGCAGGGGGTTTGGGGGAAAGGAAAACGACCACCTCTTTCTCTTTCACATGAGACACTTTATTTTTGACAAAATGTTAAGTATGCGCTTGCATATTTGGCGTAATGGTAGCTACGCCACTGGAATATTTTACTAGAGATAAACTTCTTCTACCAGTAAAATGAAGGACTGCATATGTGGCAGCATCTCACAACTATCATATTGTATTGGCCCATTTTTAAGAATAGAACACTCTCCCTTTTCTTCAGCAAACTCTTGTAACCAAATGGTAACCATCTCTTTCCTAGACAAAGATTACCACCAAAGGATGACCCTGTTGTAATTTTTTTGTTAGATTCACACTTGATTGTATCCTGTGTTTGACAATAATCAGTAATGTCAGTCCACAAAATGAAGGTCTCTCCTTTCCCACTCTTACCCTTATGTCTCACACTGCCTCCTTCCCAAGGTTTCCCTAGTGATACTCCTAGACTAGCCTCCCCTTGTCCTTTCCTTCCTCCCTTTCTCTTTCCATTTCCATCCTGTTACTTCTCTCACACTCCTACCCTGTCCCTCCCCCTCAAATGATTTATTAAACTTTGAGTATTGTATTCATAGTTCATGTATGTAGGTATAACTTCTACTACATGTACAAGTAACAAAAACATTCATATCCGTCTCAATGTTACATGTATTCTGAGATTTGACAAATATATCTCTCGGTACTTTTTCATTTAAAACATCTAAAGTTACCCTCCATAACAGAGTATGTAGTGTGGTCCCTTTTCAAGAATTTTTCCAAATCCGCACCAGTGTTTCGTCTTGTCTAAAGGAACACGAAAAATCCCGCAAAATGTATAAAACAAAGAGGAAATTTGTATTCTACAGATCTACAAGGAAGTTTTTTTCTTTAAAGAGAAGTTTAATTATTAGGGACACTAGAGGTATAGGGCAAGAAATAAGCTGTACGTTCATGCGAGAGGGAATTGATATGGTGCGAGGGAGATTGTGAGAAATGGGTGGGAGGTGAGAAGTAGGGAATAGAAAGAGGAGCGAGAGGTAGCAAAGAAAGTTTGACAGGAGAGGTATCGGGTTGGAGTTGAGATACAGAGCGGAATGGAGGAAGCAGGGTGGCTTACCCCTATCTGCCCCTGATAGTCTAACCGTAATAGTCGACTCTGCTCAATTTAGTTCTTCTATCACCTTTGACTTTTCGATATTTCTCTCTTTCCGCCTTTATGCAAATATTTACCTGTGGGATTTCCAAAGGTAACTGACGGGTAATGATAAGACATTTAGTAACAGATTACATGACTTGAGATGATGTCATCAGATCTTGAGCCTGGTGATCTTTTATTTTGAGACAATAATCGTCCATAGCTCACTGATCAGCTGGTTCAACTGTTCCCTGTACGCGAAGGTATTTAAATAGATCGCCTCGAAAAAAAATCTTCCCAATGTAGGTCATTAAAGTGAATATAAAGCAAATGTACACAAAACATATGTATTGAGTAGGAAACTGGAGGAAACCGTTTAAGTATATATGAAGAGAATAGTGTTAAGTACCTCATAGCTTTCCCAAATAGGCCTTAAGGATTGCATAATATTCAAATGGTAAGTTATAACATGCAAATTGCACATAATTATCGTTAACATACAATTTATTGTAAAGTACTTAACAGAGGGATGACTTGTAGTTGTTGAAATTACTGCTCATTTACTAATATTCGTAACCTTACTGTTACAAAATTCTATTTTGTCGTTTTATGCCTCTTTTACCCATATCACAACATCAATTAACTAACGTATGATATAACTTTGAACCAGAGTTACTTTACACTCTAACATATGACAGCTAAGAATGCTGACATAGTTTTTGTATGTTCTAGTCGTCAGACGTGTCCTCAACGCGACTCCATGGACTCTTCATGAATCGAACACCCGATTCTCTGGTTACAAGTTGAGCTTGCTAATCACTTTACTTTGATTTCCGGTAACAGTTTACTTCTTTAATTCTACCTGGTGCGACCACTGTGCAAATGTTTCAGGGTTGGGCTGGGACAAATGTTTTACAGACCAGATACCATATCCATCTTCAAGATGTCTTGTGTAAAAGGTGTACAGATGATTGGCTTCTTGGAGTATAAGTAGTATTTCTAACCTTGGTGTTTTATTTCATATAAATCCGATATCCTTAACCGTAATGTAAGCTTTTTATTATATTATTCTTTGTAAATCACGTCAAAGAAGAATATGATAAATAACTTATATTACATTACTCTGTCCCATTTTGTTACCTCAACTATTACAGAAAAATTAAATTTTAAAGAAATATGAATACCCCTTTCATCATATACATCTTAAATGCTCACTCCTCCTAAAGAGTGATGACCGAGTCCATCCCAGCAGAGACATAGACTACTCAGCGGTGAAAGTAGTTTGTCTCTGATCCCAGGGGCCTGGAAACGCTTCAGATCTTCCATAGGAAGACATTATGATGAAGAAATCTTGTTCATGAAATCAAAGTCGGAGATTTTTTGTCATGAAAAGAGCTTAAAGTTTACATATACCGGAGTCATCAACATAAACATGATGTATATTGCAATATCTACCGGCGGCCTCAATAATGCTGGTGATAAATTGAATAAAGGTGTCGTCTCCTCGGAACATCCTGTACACCTGTACGATCATTATAGATAATCTCGCGACGCCTCGGGCATCCTTTGTAGGTTGGTTTAATAGCACATGTTCAGAAAACTTTTATCGTTCAGCATGTCCGCCATAGACCGTGAAAATGAATAGTATACATAGTTGTGGCTTTCGTGACTTTTTTTCTGCTATGTTGTACTTTCTGTCTGTGACATTTTACTAGTTCTTACTATTTATAGCAATGTGTTAGTATATTGTGTTCACTATCCATGGCATTGGGTTAGTACTTTGTATTTACTGTTCGTGACATTGGGTCAATACATTGTGTTCACTATCCGTGACATTGTGTTCACTATCCACGACATTGGGTTAGTACATTGTATTTACTATCCCTGACATTGGGGTAGTACGTTGTATTCACTATCCGTGACATTTAGATTAGTACATAGTACTTTCTTTCCATTAGTACATAGTGCACACTGTCCATGACGTTTGGGTTAGTACATAGTGCCTACTGTCAGTCACGTTTGGGTTAGTGCAAAGTGCTCACTGTCAGTCACGTTTGTGTTAGTACATAGTGCTTTCCATTATATTGAGTAAGTACTCGCTGTTCCTGTTTTTGTGCTAATGCAGAGTACAAGCTATCAGTGACATTGATTGTAATCATAGTAATTGCCGTCCGTGCGTTTGGATTACACGTAGTACTTCAGGACTTTGACATTGAATTACCTCGCAGTACTTCCTATCCGTGACATTCAGTCAGTGTGTAGTGCACTCTGTTCATTGTACTAAATAAGTATACATAGGATATTCCTGTCTAACTTGTTATGCTTATTTGAAATAGTACTATCACCCCATAATGATAGATATTATGGGAAATACAATGTCAAGAAGAAATTTGTACAAAGTTGAATGTGTAGTTAAATTTTGAAAATTTGTCATGGTTACAGCTTTTAGATAGAAATATGCGAAAATACGGATCTCATGACATTAGATATCAAGAAGCTGTATTTTATTATTATTTATGTTAATTATTTGTTAATTATTTACAAATTTCAACTCACATGGCGGAATATGTTACTGTCTGACTATTAATTTATGTTTTATTACACTTTTCTTTGTTTCGACCGTGGAGTACCTCTCTCTCTCTCGCGTTGTAAATATTGTTTGATCTTTGTGTAGAAAGATTCCTCGATCTTACTCTTTAATTAACACTTATGAGTAGACCACTTACAATGTATACGCTTTGACCTTTCTTGTTCTGTTCTAGTATATGTACCACTAGGTGCGCAAGTGTGACCATTAATGTAAATATCCTGTCCACAATGTAATGCAATAACCAGTCATTATAGAGACGTACTGGCCATTAAAAGTCAATAAGATTAAACAACAGTACTTAACACACATCGGTGATTTAACTACATATATAACTCGAGGCCATGACTCCCCCTACATGTCCGTGCATATACAACACATCAAAGGCAACTTTTCATTTTTCTATTCTATAGTTTACCTTAAATCGATATAGAATAAGTCCAGTGTGTAGTAAACATTGTAAGAGATGTTTACGAGGAGGTTTTTGGTGTTGTGTCTATGTACAGTCAAGTAACACCTGGCTCCAAAAGATAATTTCAATCTTTGTTGTGGAGGTAGACATGTACTTTGTGGAACTTTATTCGGATTAATTCAGGTAAGATCACCTGGATTTGATTTATATTCTGTAATTTCGTAGTTAAATTATTATTACATGCATTACGATAGCCACTTCTTTGCTGGGGTACCCTATGCCCTGTAATTGACCCTCGTTAATGAGAAGTCTTGGTGAGATGTCGATTCTTGTTATCGTCATTACGTTTGAGAGGAAATGGGGGGGGGGGGGAGGGGGTAGCATTAGCAATGATCAGGAATTTGCGTCGCTTTGTAACATTTATACCATTGCTTAGGTCAAATCCTGTCACTCATCAAGTAGTGTGTTATGAACGGCAAGTGTTCGAATTCCACAGGTGATTTGTCGATTCAGTACAGTAAAACTCGAGGTCCAATTTCAAAGATATCTAGGACTTAACCGAGACTTTTTCCGTCTATAATCGATATTAATTGGTCATCCCATCCACAGTAATCGATAAGGCATTGTGTCAGGTATGAATAATGTTCCAGGTAAAGAGACTGACTCTATCCTTAGTCAACCCTCATGACGTCATGCTATCGTGTTATCGAGTATATATGATACCTATCTCAGGCTGTCCTGTATGCTTGTTATGTAGGAATTGTTTACTGTCAGGACACCGCACTCTCTATTCTTCATTAGAATGATAGGAATGCCTTCTAGTCGTAATACAATACTTGTTACGTGATACTTAGTATATGCCCTCTTATTTTACAGTAAAATGACAATACAGAGGGAAGGTCGCGAATCGCCTCGTACCATACCTGGTACAACTAGATGCTGAATGTGTATACACTGTACGGAAATCTGCCAGAGGAGGGCTCATGTTGATCAATCTAAGGTCATGGCAATGCAACTGACCTCCATCACACAGACACCAGACAGACTGGTCAACAAAGGTGCTAGTTTCTTTCGTAACAGCAATGCCAATTCTGGTATCCACGGTGAGTATACGATTTTTAACCACATTGGGTGATGAGGCTGCATGGGGAAATACGTGTACTGACACCCCCTTCACGTTACGTCTTCATAAAAGGTCACGCTATTTTAGAGAGATGTGAAAGGACCTGGGGTATCTCAGCCTTTAGACTCACAGCAGGGCATGGGTTATATTGGTGTCCCTGTAGTTTAGAGAAGGAAAGTGTATCTTTTAAATTGTTTCTCCCTCTCGAGACTGAGAACTGTCTTTCTTGTGTACTTAATTCTTATCTCAAGGACAGCTGGATGAGATTTATCATGTTGTATTGTCACAAGGTCTTCCAAAGTATGACGTCACGATCAAGCAATGGAGTTTTCCTGGATATGCGGGTTGGATTGGCCTGTCAGGGGAAAGCCGGGTTCTGAAAAAGTAGATACGGGAAGGGAAAGATGATATTGCAGGAATTCGTCAGAATCGGGGAATGGAATTTAAAGCGTATCTTAAAAAGTAGGGGTTGGAAGGGATAGCATTGGGGTTTTTTTTCAAAGGTGACAGTTCCTTTTCATTTGGGATTGTTTTTTGTCCCATACGGGTAATGCTAAAAGATTCATGTTTGGGAAAAATTTAGACAGATTTTTGGAAAAATCAACGAAATTGGGAAAAGGCATTATAACGGGCCAGATTTGAACGGGAAAACACTAGATAGTAGTATATCTTAAGATCAAAAGAGAAAGTGAATTATTAAGTACACATAATGAATTTACGTAGGACAGAATTTACAAACACAAACGAAATCTTTAGTAAGTCTCCTGGATTTTTCCACAACAAAATACATAGTTACATCAATCAAAATTCATGTGAATGGTTTAAGGTTATAAACATACGGATAGTAAACCAAAAAGTACAAAATACGGATATACGACGAGCGCGCGAGTCAGAGAATGGGGGGGGGATGTTTCAGAATTTTCCTCGAGTTGTCTTTCTTTGCCAAACTTCAGCAGTTGCAACAGCAGCATCTTCAATAGCATATTTTACAATAAACAATCACATATTGATATCCTTAAATACTAATAGGTACATGTCTTCTTGCTTCTAAAGCAGACTGCCTATTAAGATATGAAATATTAGCAAAATCACGGGGAATTAATCATTAAATTTCCATCCTCTATGCCAGTATTTTCTTCAGTGGCTGAAATAGATTTTATTGTGTTGCTGGTCATAGACCATTGTTGTTCATCGTATGTTAACCTCTTTAATAAACTCTAATTTATGACGAAGGAAAACGATAGCACAAGCGTTAATGTTATTACTGAAGATAACATGTACTCGTTCTCCTTTGTAAGATTAAATGAAAAACGCATGTTATCTGCATGACACTTTCTAACTTGTTGTTAGATGTTCAAGTGATCACGTCGGAATCATATTTAAAACTAACTACATGTATTTACAATCATACTTATGACGTTTTTTATGATATGCGTATGCTAGTGTATTGATCCTTCCATTTGAATATAAAAATCGTATTTATATCACGCTGGTGTAGCCTTGTGGATGAGGTGCTCGGCTCATGAGCGGGAGGCCCAGGTTCCACTCCCTTCGTGGGTGCACCGGTGTCCTGTCTATCGGATGAGACAGTAAATATCGATGTCCCGTGTTGCGGTAGACGTGGCACGTAAAATGTCCCTCACTGAGTCTGGAGGGTCGGTTGCAAAGTTATAAATTTCTGTGAGATGCATCATGCAGATGCCGTCACCATATACGTGAAATAATCGTGGAGTGACGTAAAACAATAATCAATAAATTAATCGTATTTATATCAAACTTCGTGGGCAAGACACCGTCTGTGAACTGAAAATAGGATGACTTCACATGATATCAATAAATATTTGTTTGCTATATCTAAAATGTAGATTATTACAGATTTTCATACCGTCCGGAATATGGGAATATTCAGATTTTAAATATCCTGTCCGACTTGCTGTGTCGTAATTTTGAAATAATGAAAGCTCTATACATTTCATATTATAACTAAAAACCAGTTTCAGTAAAATGATTTGCAACATACATAGAATCGGACGGGTTAAGAAATTTACAGCATGTACTTCACGAATATAATCATTCAGTCTGATAACATAAAAGGTAAAAAAAAAGGGGGGGGGGCAGTATAACTACCAGTTGCCTGTTCTTCGGGGAACTAATGATTCACCAGCTTCGTGGGTGTTTTTATGTTCTTATGGTATGTACTCATAGGTATTAGGGGTAGGTATGGTGTAGTGGTTAAGTGATTAGCTTGGGCGCCGACGATCCGGGTTCGATTCCCGGATTGCACCACTGTCTAAGAGGTTGGTAACCCCCTGTTTCTATGTCGTGATATAACTGAAATATTGTTGAAAGCGACGTAAAACACCAATCATAGATATAATGTTTTCTATGCTTAATCCACGTCTGCAGATACTGACACCCCACCACCACATTTTAGAACAGTTAAATAAAGAGAGGAAATTGTACATATACACAACACAATCTTAGGCGTATTCAGTGTGTCATATTAAGAAGAAACCTGACATGAGGCAAGCCGGGTGAGCTCTATTCCGTGATACATAATGCGTAGACGAAACGGAAACACAAGTGCATTTTTTATGCCACTGCTGTTTCAGCATATATCAGTAAGTATTGAATTTGAAGAGTAAGAGAAGCTTCTCTTGAACATCTGATCGCAATAAAGAACACCATCCTCTGGCATAGCTGCCCTGTTTGTTTTGAATTGATGTCTTCACAGAGACTGCATATTTCTTATTCATTAATTCATAAACAGCTAGAGCGATATTATTGGGAATTTCTGTCTAGACAGACAGCAGAAACAATATGTGTTCATCTTTTGTGTGAAGTGCAGTGATACGGAGTAGCATCCTGGGATATTGTAAGTTCAACATGTATATTATATATTTTTTGAAACCATATTTTCGCGGAAGTCATTTTAAGGAGAAAAGTTCTTAGGTTCCGCGTATTATCAATTGTTAAGAGACTTTGATCCTGGTCATGATTTGTCTGATGGTATTAGAACTGGATTCTGATGAATCATGCAATAAGGAAATCTCAAGTACGTGTGAAAATATCACTTTTTTTATAATTGATGGTTTTGTTCCAGGTAATTATGTTTTAATCTCGGTTGTCTAAAGCTCCGGAATGCATTAGTGCCCATTTTTTATTGTTTAATACAATATGTAATATCTTAGAATTTATTATTCGCAAAATTTCCTCCGGAAGTGTGTCTATTGAGAGAGCACTTGATAAGGCATATTTGCACACAGGTTGAAGCAGTCAATTTAGAAATATGATGGAAAAAGCTGTATGGGAATCGAGGAGTGTCTTTGATTCGTTATATTATTTAGATTTATTAGATGGTAAAAGACAAAATGAGTATTGTTTTCTGTTTAGTACACATTATTGAAAGCGATATTTCAAAGACGTCCTTATGATGTATCTTTTATTGTTAAGTCTGGGCATTCTTAGCAGTAGCCTATTGATTTTGCCTCTAATGCAAGCCCCTGCAACAGTTTATTGTGAAAATGCAGTGAATTCAGTCACTGCATGTAAACCTCGGCATTGCCTGACATTATGTCAGATTTGCCTCCAGTCGTCCATGTAATACTGCTGTAACATAGTGGAGAACTTCGGCGGATCTGTATATGGTTTGTATTGTTCTTGAAGTTAGGATAATCCTTTTGGGTGTCATAATCCCATATAATATTGCTATGACGTAGATAAGTAACCCGGCGGATCTGCATATTGTTTGTATGTTTCCTATGTAATACTGCTCTGACGTAGATAAGTAACCCGGCGGATCTGCATATGGTTTGTATGTTTCCTGTAGTCAGGGTAATCCTTTTTGGTGGCATACTCCCATGTAATACTGCTGTGACGTAGATAAGTAACCCGGCGGATCTGCATATGGTTTGTAGGTTTCCCATGTAATACTGCTGTGACGTAGATAAGTAACCCGGTGGATCTGCATATGGTTTGTATGTTTTCTGTAGTTAGGGTAATCCTTTTTGGTGGCATACTCCCATATAATACTGCTGTGACGTAGATAAGTAACCCGGCGGATCTGCATATGGTTTGTATGTTTCTTGTAGTTAGGGTAATCCTTCTTGGTGGCATACTCCCATATAATACTGCTGTGACGTAGATAAGTAACCCGGCGGATCTGCATATGGTTTGTATGTTTCTTGTAGTTTGGATAATGCTTTTTTTTGTCATACTCTCATGTAATACTGCTGTAACGTAGATAAGTAATCCGGTGGATCTGCATATGGTTTGTATGTTTCCCATGTAATACTGCTGTGACGTAGATAAGTAACCCGGCGGATCTGCATATGGTTTGTATGTTTCTTGTAGTTTTGATAATGCTTTTTTTGTCATACTCTCATGTAATACTGCTGTAACGTAGATAAGTAATCCGGTGGATCTGCATATGGTTTGTATGTTTCCCATGTAATACTGCTGTGACGTAGATAAGTAACCCGGCGGATCTGCATATGGTTTGTATGTTTCCTGTAGTTAGGGTAATCCTTTTTGGTGGCATACTCCCATATAATACTGCTGTGACGTAGATAAGTAACCCGGCGGATCTGCATATGGTTTGTATGTTTCTTGTAGTTTGGATAATGCTTTTTTTGTCATACTCTCATGTAATACTGCTGTAACGTAGATAAGTAATCCGGCGGATCTGCATATGGTTTGTATGTTTCTTGTAGTTTGGATAATCCTGTTGGTGTCATATTTGTTTATATATGTATATAAGAACAACAATGTGTATACTTATAAAGAAGGATCCTGATTGGCGGCTGACTGATGTACTTGTATTGACCGATTCGGTTTAATCATATAGTATAACTGTCTAGTGTCTACAGTAACATACAGTAAATAATCTTACGAGACGACTCGCATGAATTTTGTAAAAAATTGTCCGGTTTGACGATGTGTTTACTCGTTTATGATAATTATGTGTAGCGGTGAATGATCTTACGGTATTTGGTGTTTACGTAATATTGAAACCTTTTGTGTATGTAACAGTTCATTTCATATTATCTTAGAGAATTATTCTGTTATAGAGTTTGGTTATTTGGAAGCAAATATATATCAAAATGCACATAAACAAAAGGTCCTTATCACTTACGGCCCTTAAGCAAGTCGATTACGTGACAAAAATAAATATTAAATAAATAAAATAGAATTTTTCTCAAATGATGTTTTTAGCTCACCTGAGCCAAAGGCTTAAGTGAGCTATTGTGATCAATCGTAGTCCGTCGTCCGTCCGTCGTCAACTTTTCACATTTTCGACTTCTTCTTCAGAACCGCTGAACAGAATTTGATGCAACTTGGTATACATGAAGTACTCAAGGTCCTCTACAAGTGTTGTTATTTTTCGTCCGGATCCATTGACAGGTGGCGCCACTATGAGCAAAAGTAGGTCACCGAGGGTACCCTCCTTTGACAAACTTCTTCTTCAGACCGGGGGCATACAGAGACAAACTGAATGCATAGGAATAATCAAGACAGATGTGTGAAGAAGTGTTGTTATTTTTGGTTCCCTTCCAAAATCAAATTTTTGACGTTTTTTCAACATTTTTTTGGACTTAGTAATTTCAGTGCAGAAAAGTGTAATGTTTTTCAGTTAATTAATAATGATGAGTTCTTATGGACTATTTTGATCATAATTATGGTAAGTAATATTATTATGCAAGAATTTTGTCAATATCTCAATTTTTTTTTATTTTTTATGAATTTTTTAAGACTTCCAAGAAAAGGGGGGGGGGTTTGAGGTTTGGAGGACAGTTTTTTTCACATTTTCAACTTACTCTACAGAACTGCCTGAAGGATTGTGGTGAAACTGGGTAGGATGTAAGTACTCATGGTCTCTTACAAGGGTTGTTATTTTTTTGTCCAGATCAATCAGCAGATGGGGCCACCACAGGCAAAAGTAGGTCACAGAGTGTACCCTCCTTTGATAAACTTCTTTTTCAGATTGGAGGCATACAGAGACATACTGAATAAATAGGAATGATCTAGAGACATATGTGAAGAAATGTTGTTGGTTTTGGTTCCATTCCGAAATCAAATTTTTGACGTTTTTTCGTTGTCTTTTTGAACTTAGTGTTTTCAATGCAAAAACAAGTGACTTTACTGATTATTGCTCCTCATATCATAATTTGATGCTGTAATTTGGTTTCATTTAATCATATTTAGGGCAAAGAATGCCACAGTAAAAGTTTTTTGTCAGTATCTTAATTTTTAGATGTTTTATGAAGATTATAAGATTGTAATGTTACTTGTAATGAAAGGTTTAAAGAAATCATAAGGTCATGGGTTCAAACCCCGCTGGGGGCAATTTATTTCTTTTAATTATATGTATGAAAATAACTTTCATAGTGAAATTTTTTTTTCAATATCTCAGTTTCCAGATTTTTATTTTTTTTTAATAAAAAAAAGGGGGGGGGATTATTCACATTTTTTATCTTAAGAACTGTGTGAAGTTAAGATGTGGCAATAGGTGACACCACAGGCCAATTTTTTTATAAATTTTATTCTATGCAAAAGGAGAAAGATTACTTCATCATTGCAGTTTGCATTGACTTCTTCCAGTGAAGTGCAAACCATACAGATATTGATATATTTTCAATATTTAACATTTAAAATAATTGTTTGAAATATGAAATCATCATGTTCTTTCATAAAAAATTAAAAACACCTCCTCCCCTTATCATTTTTGAGAAAAAAAAACCGGGCTCAAAATACTGTATCATTTTTCACGTCACAAGACACGATAGCAGGTGATTTTCTCCTCAAGAAATTTTCACGTCAATAGCTTTGTATGTATGTCATTAAAGAATGAAAGTTTTTCTTTGATTATGTTTTGATTTAATTCTCTTGAAATATACTGAAATCAATAGATCAAGAATGTGGAGAGGAAGCCGCCTTTCCATTTTCAGGTTCATCTGATTTGTAGTTACTGAGTTATGGGACTTTGATTTTGAGCTCACCTGAGCCGAATGTCATACCCGATTGTCTGTCGTCTGTCCGTAAACTTTTTGATATATTCAACTTCTTCTCTGAAACTACTGGGCAGAATTCAATGAAAAATTTCATTCTTGTTCCTCGTCATATTATGCACAAATTTTGCGCTTCGTTTGATCTAGATGTTCAGGTGAGAGATATAGGCCTACTTGGGCCTCTTGTTTTGGGGTGGGATGAGGGTGTATGTGACCTTCTGAAAATTTGCTTTATGAAAAGCAACACTACTTATAGAGGAAACTAAGAATTTCATTCCTGCCAATTGTCATTCATATCCCTCTATTCTGATATCCATTCTTAGTATTACAAACAATACTGTATCTTCCCCCTTTTTTAACGAAAAGGTTATATAAGGAGAATACCTTTAGGGACCTATGGCATCCCTGGTTGAATCCATCCCTCGACAGGGGCTTTGACTCCCTCTTTCCTACCAAGTTTCATCAGAATCCTTTCAGTAGGGGAGGTGAAAATTTTAAAAACACGAACGACGGAAGATCAATAGCTCCCCTTGACCCTTCAACTCATGTGAGATAAAACACCACGAATCCAAATTTATCAATTACAGGAGGGTCAGGTAGTACTAGATATGTGCTTGTCGGTATCTTCCACCATAATACCCCTATTTATCAAATAATTTGACTATTTCTCTTTTTGATCTCAGAACGCACATGTTCGGCTTAATCGCTATAAGACTGAAGACAAATGGGATTATCTGTCATTAAAACAATTCTTATTGAAACTAAAGCCTATGTAGAAACTACCAATTATATAGATCAATTATTCATACGTGTGTGTGGTATTTTTTTAATATCACTTAAAATATCTCTTAGTAGGCAATCCTCTTTGACAATACGAATATCCACTCTTATTAGATAACAGTGATTAGCCAATGGTCTACTTGTTTAAAAAAAATTCTTGTTTCATAGGAATTACTTAAATGCTGAAAATTATGTTGATTTAGAATTAAAATGTCTTTACAGAATATGATATACAGATACCGAGACCAAATGCTACAAAGTCTACTTTTTGGACGGGAGACAGAAGCGTTTATTCCGTTATATATATATAGAAATTTGACATGGCTGATTATGAGCAATCATTAAGTTCCACTCTAATGTCTTTAATAACAGGCATTTCATCCCAAGGATTGTAAGACGCGAATAGAACAACGATTGTTTATTAGTGTTTTACGTTATACATTAGATGTTTTCACGTACAGGGCGATATCTGCCTGATGTATTGCAAAGAAGATTGGTCCTTTTTTCCAAATGCACCTGTACCTTTGCATTGGGGAAGTTTTTTGTCCCATTTGCATATTGCTAAAAGATCAATGTGTGTGAAAAATTTAGACAAATTATGGGAAAAATCAATGAAATTTCCATTTGGGAGGGTCCTTATATGGGACGTGAGTGAAGAAAAAAACACTGCTATGCAACGGGTCTACCCGACGTAAGGGGAATTTTGAAGTGCCATCGTCTACCGTGACAAAGGGGCCTTGGGTTTTATTATGTCCTCTGAAAGACAAGACACCGACGAGCTGCCGGTGGAATTCGGAAACCGGACCTCCCGGACACGATCGACTGAATTGCACCTACTCGAGTGACGGATTTAGGAAAGGGGGGCACCCCCTTTTAGTCACATATTTCTTAGTAAAAATCCAGATTTAGCACCAAATATGGCTGAGTAGTTTGACTAATATACATCCCCCTTTTTCGGAAATCCTGGATTCGCCACTGAACTCGAACGCACAGAGCAACGACACATGTATATTTTAAATATTTTGGCATTCGACATCAGATTCAATGTTCTACCGTATCCTTTACTATTAATTCACTGATTAAATGTACGCTTACTCTTTGTATACCTGGTTTTCTAGGGATACATGTATGTCCATCGATGTACGGGGTTGTGAGCGCCACACTGTCATTTCATCAGTGAAAGTATTTACATGTACATTAGAATTGAAATATGAATAATTTCATATCCGTTGTTGTTGTTGTTGTTGTTGAAACTTTGATATAAGTATTTTCTGTATTATGTCTCGGATCCAAAGACATACAGAGACAGGTTACATCATTGGTTGTTCGTAGCATGAATGCCCAGCAGTAGCAGGTCGAAGCTTACACTACTGCTGCTTCAGATCTTCGCCTTCTCTGGTTGACTTTGACATACTTCTTACGCACAACACAACCACACGTGAACTGTTTTTGCGCATCAAAATCATATAGTCTGTGCATTTCATCTATCTCTTACAATACTTTGTGCAATATTTTGAGTAATATTTTAAATAGGTAATAATACAAGATCATATTTATAAGGGAAAAGGGGACAGGAGAAAGTATACAAAAATATTATTTAGATATAGTGTTTTTACTCATCTCGAATATTTTATATGGGCATAAAAGCTTACATGTGTGTTTGAATCCTTATTGTAGCACATAGAAGAAAAAGCGCTGTAGAACTTTTAGAGGCATCAAAACCTGAGTATGTTAAAAGTACGAAGGTTCTTAATGAAAAGCAAGAGCTGAAACATCCAGAGGTGCTACATGTCAGTAATACATGGTCCGACGCCAACAGTACAACAAGGTCAGAGGTGAACAGTTCATCCAGATCAGAGGTGATCTCCAGTAAAACAGCAAGGTCGGATGCTCTACATACATCTCCTACAAGGTATAGTCCAATACCTAGGGTTTTTCTGATTGTTTTAGATTTGTTTTGGGGAGTTTATTTTATTTGTGCGTGTGGAGTGGGGATGAGGGTCCAGCACACTAAATTTTTTTTTTTAATTACGATTTTTGTAACTTCTGCTCACGACAACGGTCATCTCAAGAGAGGATTTAACTACAATGTGTATATGACCGTCTGTCTGTATCGTGTGGGCACAATTCGATAAATTGTATTGTAACTTTTACTATTCTTGAAAAAATGATTAGACACGACGTATGTAAAACACGCTTTAAAGGCACATATTTTAGTAGAAAATAATTATTTCCATTCCTTTTCGCCTCCGTGTGGTTCCATTTAGAAAGTATTGATACGGAAATAAGTTATATCCAAGAGCTGTTTATCTCTGGCACACAGGCAGTAGATTTCATCAGTTCATTACAAAGAACGATAAAGTAGTAAATTAATAGTAGGGGTAGAACCTTATCATAACCCCTGCAAACAAAGTTTTTTTTTGGGGGGGGGGGGTATATAGGAATCACCCTGTCTGTCTGTCTGTCCGTACGCCTGTCTGTCCGTCTGTCCACCAAACCTTGTCCGGACCATAACTTCTCACCCTGTTCACGGATTTCAATAATATTTCACAAAATTGTTGCTCAGGATCCAAGGGTGTGTCAAAACAATGAACCAAGGTCATAGGTCAAAGGTCAAGGTTATGATAGACACAATAAGTAAAATCTTGTCCGGGCCTTAACTTCTTCCTCTGTGCACAGATTTCAATAATATTCAACAGAATGTTTGCTCAGGATCCAAGGGTGTGTCATGACTGGAAACCAAGGTCAAAGGTCAAGGTCATAATAGACACAATAAGTAAATTTTTGTCCAGGTCATAACTTCTCACCTTATGCACACATTTCAATAATATTTCACAGAATTCTTGCTTAGGATCCAAGGGTGTGTCGTGAGCTTGAACCAAAGTCATAGGTCAAAGTTGAAGGTCATAATAGACACATTAATTAAAACTTTGTCCGGGCCATAACTTCTCACCCTGTACACAGATTTCAATAATATTTCACAGAATTGTTGCTTAGAATCCAAGGGTGTGTCGTGTCATGACCTTGAACCTAGGTCATAGGTCAAAGGTCAAGGTCACAATAGACACCATTGGTATAACCTTGTCCGGGCCTTAACTTCTTCCCCTGTGCGCGGATTTCAATAATATTTCATACAGATCAGTTATACCTCAAAATGTACAAGTGGGACATCCATTACACTTATACCAGTGATTTTAAGGATGAATTATTACATGTTTCAACTTTGTTGCCGGGGGTGGGTGGGTATTTCTCCCGTTAGGACAGTTCTAGTTGAATTTGATATCAAATATCTAGATATTTGAAATATGTATGTAATGCACGTCTACCTCGTAGAGAACAAAATGAGATAAGATTCCTGTTGAGCTTCTTAGAAATAATGATCATACTAAGAGGAGAAATTTTAAAGAAATTTGACCAATGGTCAAAAATTGGGTAATTATATACATGTAATGTTATACAAAGCAAATTGTACGAACGAAGTTGAACAGTCATTGCAGTCTCATGGTCTCGCTTAGCAGTGCTTTTGTGCTTTTATACTTGCTTTTTTCTTAATTATTATTTATTTTTAACAATACAACATTGCGTTTGTTTCTGTTTTTTGGGGTTTTTAATATTCACATGTATAATAGTTGGCATTTTATAAACGGGCATATATTGCAAATGTGCAACGTTGAGGTATGTGTTTCATTGATTTTATTTTTATGCAACACAAGCTGATTCATCGATTACCTCATACAAAATATTCAAACAATTTATCGACCAATTGAGAGTGTATCTACAAAACAGCGTGCTAGTATTGACTTATCATGCCAATCACACTCCTTTCAGCCTGTAAGGAATGCCTTATACAAAATATTCCATGTTTACATCGCACATTTTACCGAAAACGTCAAGCATACTTCTCTACATAAATCCGCGGTCAATATACTAAATAATCGGCCATTAAATTAAAATTGAATGGACTTGAGTATTTTTATATTGTAATGTTCATTTCATGCACTTATTTAATTTCCTGCGTCTCTAACTGTTTATTTTCGTTTGTAAGTGAAGTACATTCTCCACAGTACTCTCGTCAAAATGCTTTGGGCATTTATGTCTGGTATGGCTAGTTCAACAAAAGACGCTTACTCCTGGTGTACATACTTTCCAGGGATATACGAATGTCAGTCGATGTACGTTGTTATTTCACACTGTCGTTTCATTTGTAAATTTAATATTTTACATTGAAATAGAAAAATGAATAATTTCATATCCATTTTGGTTGTTGTTGTTGTTGAAACTTTAAGTATTTTCTATATTATGATTCGGATCCAACGTTTCATTTGATGCTCATGAAAAGGATGCTCGTTAGCAGGTTACATCATTAGTTGTTGGTAACATGAATGCGCAGCAGTAGCAGGTCGAAGCTTACACTACCACTGCTTCAGATCTTCGCCTTCTCTGGTTGACATGATGTAAATACATAATCCAAAGTAGCATACAACAAATATTCAACGGAACATATCTATTAACGTGCCATCGTATACAGTCTCGTTAGCCAGTTCCCGACGATAGATAAACAATGGTGTATGAAATATTCATTTTTCTTCTTCTTTCAACAAAACGAACAATAAAAACGTATTTCAATTATCATTTGGGCGTCACAATACATGCTGATCTATATTAGACCGACAGTTTTATCATACTGATGCTACATTTACTTTATTGAGAGAGACAAACGTCAAACTGATAGCAACATGGTCTTTATCTTGATTAGGACAAAGATCGATGCAAGGATTTAGGCCCACATTCGAGCCACACACTGGAGCCAATACACTACCATTATGTCATATTCTTTATTTAGCTTAGATAATGATGATGTTAATATTCCTACCCATTGTCCCTTTTCATTCATGGCTATCGTCAATGTTAATGTTCTCATGGGATCTATTCATTCTCATTTTGGTCCCTTGTTTACCGAATATATTGGATCTGTTTAAATTTGTTTGAAATTCAGTACTTCATTGGTTAATTTCTGATAAGCAGTTAATTGATATATCATCAATAATGGGGTGCAACGTTTCTAAAGATCGATGTTAATTATGTCTATGTTTACTTTCCCTATAGACCCAGAAGTGCTGTGATTGGAATTCGGCCAAGTAGACCGTATTCAGAGGATGGATTTTCAACATCTGATGTAGCCTTTAATGGTCAAGTACGGAATCATTCTGCCGAAAAATATGACTTAAGAGTGCAAAGAAGTAACTTGGATAGTGCAAATAATTCCACCAGGAGAAGGGAGATAAATTCTCAAACAGATCGATCCAAGAACGACAAAGTGGAGAACAATGTGGTGAATTCACAGGAAGCAAATGCTAAAAGAAATGTAATGAACTTCAGTATGGATTTAAAAGAAAAATCGATAGTTAAGGCAAGTTCAGATGAAAAACCTCCATTAAAGGAGAAACCAGTGATAAAAGAAAAACCAGTTATACGTGAAAAACCTGCAATACGAGAGAAACCAACATGTCCCAAAGATTTTCTAATGCCTTCTTCGTATCACTCTCTTAGTACATCAGTGACAGTTCTTGTAGAAAAACGATGTGCTAAAATCGGTTCTCATAAACCCTCAAACGACCTCGAAGTTATTCGAAGGAAAAAGAAGCCTTTACATAGATCCCAGTCAGACCTGAGCGGCAGACATTCCAGGACAAGCTCGGATTTCTCGGACTTAAGTTCTCGGTTATCAAGGACAAGTACCGAGCTTGAACGGTTTTTTAACGAGATGGGCATAGATAGAAGTGTACTAGAGCCTATGATGCGTTTACACGATAGACGAACCAAAAGCAGTGACATGTTTGACAGCATTAGTTCTGTAGGATCTGCCTCCAACCCGAGAAGTACGTGTTCAGATATCTCACAAAGTGATAACAAAGAAAAGGACAGTGTAGAAACTGGCAAAGAACTTGCTGAGCGAAATGCCAAAGATACCTCCATTGTAGAAAAGAATGCCCGTATAATAAAATGGCTGTGTAACGTAAAGAAAGCTAGACATATAGACCAAAAATCGTCATAATCTCTATATAAATTTTGTCATGTAAGTATATAATACTACCATTATGATTTCGGTATAAAATCGTGGTTATAACATTCTAAGCTGTATGATTATTTAAACATACTTTCCTTCATTGTACATACATTGTATCATTTACTGATCATTTATTAAGATATTTTATGATACTTAGTCTTTCAATGTTTTCTTTCAGTTTTCAAACCAAGAAACGAGTATCATACAGTATGGCACAGAAAACAGTCGAAACGACTTCTCATCATTATGGTTAATGTCCAGGATATATGTGCTTCATTTCTAGTGCTTTAAAATGAAATGGAATACCAAATTTATCATACCCATGTACAGATGGAAACCAAATATGTGTACATTGTGTTCCTAATTATTCTATGTGAACAGTGCTCCTCATGATCCTTCGAAATCTCTTGTATTACTTTATACGCTCGTAGGGAATGTTTATGATATGACGCTGCCCATAGATCTACCAGACTGTGTTTGTCTGACCTTCTGAGGATCAAATGTTGGAGTTAGCTAAATACGGAACGAAACTTTAAACTGATCATTATCAGATCGAAGAAAATGAAGCTTGTCGATTTTCAAAATAAAAAATTTGTAGACTGCGGAGTAAAAATACCAAATTGCTAGTCCTAGAATCATGCAAACTCGTTATGAATAGAAATAGTAATTCTGAATTTTTTTGGAATCACACATTTATTTTTATTCGTAGAAAATTTAAAATCCCAAATGGATTATGACCCTTTGAGCTGAGAAAATATTAATTAGCTTTAGTTTTCCCATTCCACCTCCTTCTTATTTGACTTTTGGAATATATGTACTTGTATACATAGAAAAATCCATGAGTGAGTTACAAATTTCCGAGGTGTTGTGCAGTATTGCAGAGTAGTCCCATTTAAAATAACAAATGGGCGTATGATTGAACGTAAGCGTCTTCAATGTAGTGGTCCAAGCTTTGAGCAAGCTTTCTCATTGGAAGAAGGGGAAATGGAGTGACGAGATGCCTATTAACAAAAATTAATTTATAATGCATAAATGCCGTTTGATGTGATTCGTGCATGGTGCCTTTAACGTTTCTATAACAGAACAATAGAATCTTGTATCTACAAATATTTGGTCGTGTATTATACCTCTATACAATAGTTAGAATTCAGCATTTATTCGATGTACGAGTCTCACCATGATGCATTTATTCCGGTTAATGTTTATCCGTTGTATGAAACCGATCATGTTTGTTTGTTTTGTCTTGTTGATTTTGCCATTGCCAATGCATTCTGAAATACGTGTAATTTTCTAATAAAAGGAGCTGCTAAGCAGCTACACTTAACATGCATCTATTGTTTCATTTAACCTAAAATATTCATCTGAAACGTGGGATCAAGGAATAAGATTAAAAATATGTAGCATGGTTGGTCTTTATATTACGAAACTTAATTATTTTACGCCAAGATTATTTCTCTAGCAAGTTGCCAAAACCTGCTCAATACGTTGCATAAAATTTTTACGTCTACAATTGTTGGTTGATTGGTGTTTTACGTGGCTTTCAACGATTTTTCAGTTATATCGCGACATGGAAGCAGGAGGTGACCAACCTCTTAAGCATAGTGGCGCAATCCGGTAATCGAATCCGGATCGTCGGCGCCGCAAGCCAAGCGCTTAACCACTACACCAAGTCTGCCCCTCCCGTCTACAATGGACCCGCCGAAGCAGTGAGGACCATGTCAGTGTCAACTTTCACACGGTTACTCAGATTTTATTGTCTCGTCCTTCAAGCAAGACATCGAAAAGTCGTCGGTAAGGATCGAACACGGGGCCTCGGCCTCGATTACAACACACTATCGTTGTTTCAATATCCAGTAATGATGACATGTCATGTACGAAAACATGAAACCGGATGTGTACCCTACATTTTCTATTAATAAACCTTCCGGTAATGCTCTGTTTCTGTAACATTCACGGGTAATTATATTTATTATCGACAGTTACTGGCGATATGGTACATGCATTTGGAAAAGGATTATCACCTCATATGCAATTCTCTTCACTTGTATGTGTGTCACTATCAATTTTGGAGTGGTTTGATGAAACTTTAGAAAATTAATTACTCATGATACCTGCAAAATCATGTAAAAAGTTGGGTCCAAGCCGGTGTCAATGTTTAGAACTTGTCACATTTTCTAACCAAATACATATCACCGCCAGATAGGTCATCTTGAAAATCTTTGGAAGGTATTTTCGCAGAAATTAAAATAATCTGTAGAAGAAATGATCTAGTGATTGTACCCAACGAAAAGATATGGTGTTATGTAATTAATTGTGACTGGTTTTCTCGAAAAAAGGGGTGCTTTCCTCATTATACGCTAGCTGTAGATGGACGTATTATGGTATGGCGGGCTGAGTGTGTCCGCACCTTATTAACACGATACAGACCATACCGGTTAGACTAGGACTTTCAAACTTGGTACACTTATTTCTTATAGCATGAGGACGAACCCTATTGATTTTCAATATCGAGGTCAAATGTTAAGGTCATTTTGGAACATTTTTTGGAGAATGCAACTTGTAAACTTGTTTATGCTAAACCTTTAAGCTTTACACACTTGTATATTATGACTGGAGGATGAACCCCATTAATTTTCAAGGTCATATCTGCAAGGTAAAGGTCAAAGTACTTACGTCAGATTCTTGTAAAAGTCATTACTTTTAACACCTTGCATGGATTTGAATAATATTTCACATAATTGTTGCTCAGGACCCAAGAGTGTGTCATGACCAGACTCAAAGGTCATATCTGCAAGGTCAAGGTTACAATGATCTGTAAATCTTTGTCCGGGTCATAACTCTTTACTCCTGACATGGATTTGAATATTATTTCACAGAATTGTTGCCCAGGACCGAAGGGTGTGTCTTGACATTGAACCAAGGTCAAGGTCACGCTGCATATGATAGGTAAATATTTGTCTGGGCCATAACTTTTTACCCCTGGCATTGATTTGAGTAATATTTCACAGAATTGTTGCCCAGGACCCAAGGGTGTGTCATGACTTTGAACCAAGGGCATGCAAGGACAAGGTCACCGTGCATATGATGGGTCAATCTTTGTCCGGTCCACATTTTTTTACCCATTGCACGGACCTCAAAGTTTCACAGAAAGAATTGTTGGCAAATGGGGAATGTTTCCATACTTTTAAATTTCATCCCTTCAAGCTAAGCGACGGGCGTATTGTGCCACGCTAGACGTTGCTCTTGTTTCATTATCATAATACCGACGCATGTAAAATTAGTGTTATATAATCTTATGTGGCTGCAATGGAAGCCATCTTTTTGTTGTTGATTTGACAGAGTCTCTGATTCATCAGTTTATCAGCATTGCTAATGAAGACTTATATCAGAACAATTGTTAAGTTCATATAATTAAATTAAACTCGTATAACTCAATAAGAGTTCCTGAGCATTCATGTTGTGGATTCATTTATGTATGTTCGTTACACGTCACCTCGATATTATTTCATTAGCATACATGCATTTAATGAAGACATCTCCCTGCAGCATTGCACAGATACTACGATCCATACAAGAACCCACCTAAAGCGGTGAGTGAGCTACGTGCATCTACCGTCCCACGGTATCGCGGTAATAGGAATCATCGGCAAACGCTGAGATGATCCAGACAAGTGATTTATCCTTCGAAATTTATCTTCGGTTTCTACATAAAATCTTATTTTTCGGTTTTTTAATATGTCTATTCAGCCGGTGTAGCACAGTGAATGAGGTGCTCGACTCGTGACCTAGAGGCCCAGATACCGGCGATTCCCGCCGTGGGTGCACCGGTGTCCTGTCTTTCAGATAAGACGGCAACAAACGAGGACCCGTGTCGCGGTAGGCGTGGCACGTAAACGATCCCTTGCTGATTTAGGAGGATCCGTTACAAGGTATAAATATCTATGCGGTGCATCATGCAGATGCCGTCCATTGATGTGAAATAATTGTGGAGTGACGTAAAACAATAATTAACCAGTCAATCAATCAATTTACTATGTCTATTGCCTTAAGTGAGAAAATAATTTAGAATATGTTATCTTTATCTACTTTTCCAGTGAATTCAATCTAATGTTCATACATGTATATTTACAATAATATTAATTTTTAAATGAAAATTTGCATTACCGCTTACGATAAATGCAATCATATCCCATTATACTTCCAGGACGTCCAAACCTCTTCTCATTGAAAAATCAGGCATTATGTAAAACTCGCTGCGGACGCCCCCCCCCCCCCCTTCACCCCTTATTACTGATGAATCCAGAAAACAGAGTACTTACGATTCACATGTGGAACTTGAACCCAAGACCTCTTGGCCCCTGGCCAAGCATTTTACAATCTGGGCTATGTCGGATCCATTTTTGTAGTCGCAAATTGAGACACATACTTGCTCTAACACCTTACACAATGAAATGCAACAATAGATAGAATAAACATTTTTATTTCATCAAATTTTTTCTTTCCTTTGAAGATAAGTAAACATAACGCATGACGAATATTTCAAAACAAGAAAGCTAACACCAGAAAATGATACTAAAAATATACATTAAATAACATATATTTATATCACGGTTACTCTGTAACATTTGTAAATCAATGAATATATAATATACATGTATTTGTTTGTCGCAGTTACTATTATTTTGCTTTCTGTGAGAATGTCCCACAAATATTTATAGTTTGATTTTCCACAGGCCTTAGCATCACTGAGAAGACTTGAATTATCGAAATGCGATAATGATGCACTGATTAATTGACATATACATGTATATGTTCTGTACTTGTATGATCAATGATCATTTCGTAAGGCATAATGCAACAAGGAAATATATAAGAGGGATGTTCTGTGCTAAATCTGTTATGAATTTGAACTTGCAAAACACCGTAACAATAACAACAGCATAGACTTTTGCAGCCAAATATGCCCAAAACGTTAGCAGTGTCGAGACATGGATGAAAATAAAGTATCGTGACATAGTTGGGCATAGTTGGTCCAGTACAACTTTGATATAAATAAGATATTCAATGCATTGTATTATACACTGTAATTAAATAAACAACTTATCACAGTTATGCTTTAACTTCGAAAAATGAATCGTCGTATACAACGGATGTAGTCAAGTTTTCAACAAATTATTTGATCATAAAGACTGCTGAAATAAAGTAAAACAAGTTTATGATTAAAATATTCGTAATCTGTGATTCAATGATTAACAGTAATTAATGATTAATAATTAATTATAGGAACAAAACTTGACAGTGAAAACTGTTTTCACAACTACAGTTCTCAGTTGTCCTATTTATGTAATACATGTATGTGCAAAGTATGGTATCGATTGATGCTAATCTTAAAAGTACAGCTAAAACTATGTGTATCTTGAAAATACTGAACATTAATATTAATGCCATTATAAATTTCATTGTTGTAAATGACGATGAACAATACACAAACAACCTTTATACATACAATAACATACTTGTGAAGAAATAAATCTCTGACCCTCCCTCATCAATGCACAAGTACCTGAGTGATATCATTTTTTGTAATATGGATGTAAAGATGGTGATGTTCTGTGTCGTTTCGACAATCCAATCCTTATCGGTTTCTTCTTGTCATAGATGGGTAAACGTGTTATTGCAGGTGGTTTGTCATCTACTGAAGAAAAATAAACGTTTACTTTATCATATA
Organism: Pteria penguin; assembly: GCA_035048485.1. NCBI lineage: Eukaryota > Metazoa > Mollusca > Bivalvia > Pterioida > Pteriidae > Pteria > Pteria penguin. Next base: position 42,097,208 of record CM068580.1, on the reverse strand, counting down.
AACTAAGCATATAAATATTTAACAAAACATGGATAATAAATCTGTATCTATAACAAATCACTACCAGAGCAACGTCTAAGTTATACACGCCGGTTGCTTACGTATTGGCAGCAGTTTTCTTAACCAAGATGTTCTTAAAGGTGCGGATGTGACCCTAACATCAACAAGAGCAAAGCCTACGTTGCAAAATACACCCGTCGCTTAATTTCAGAGTGAAAACTTTCTACAAAGGGCAAAAACAACTTTCAAAGGCAATGGCATTTATAAGCAAGGAATTTAATCAAAGCCTACGTTGAACTTGACCACATAGTCACGAACCTAGGTCAAGATCATGATACACCACCTTGTCATAAAGAACAATTCTGCCGGGTATGAAGCTGCAAAATAAATCATTAAGAAAATATGGCCCAAGCTAGGAAATTTTACTGATATCTACATTGACCTTAAAGCGTAAAGCCCTGGATCAAGTTCATAACACTGCCTTGTCATAAGGAACACATGTACCATGTATGAAGCTGCAGAACGGAAATACTAAGAATATATGGTAAGGAAGTTCTATTAATGTCTACAGTGACCTTGACCTTAAAGCGATGACGCTGGGTCAAGGTCATGACAAAACACTTGTCAGAAAACATGCCGCTTTACTTCGCATGCAGTCTTTTTCTTACAAGTAGCATGTACTGTAGGTTTTAAAATCATATTCTTACATAAAATTTTCATTACTTTTGGTACATTATTAGCTTGTTATTTATATATTCTGACTTTAGAAATAAATAAATATCTTCCTCTCGCCATAATGAATGGATGTACCCGAACATCAAATTCTAGTCCTCATTCCAGTTTTCAGTACTTCTGTACTTACTCGAAATATATACTTCAAATTACTGAATGATAAAATAGTTGGTAAATTATTCTTAAACTAAGGAGTATCACCCTCATGCACAGCGTGGTCCTTGGATGGGTTATCTGACCCTTACTCTTAGGTCAATTCGGTAAAGAGCTAGCTCTTCAAATATCAATGTTTTGGATTTCCACAGTTGAGCATCACTATAAGTTGTCGAAGTGCGTATATGGTGCACCAAAATTTATACACGTATATATGTTTTGATGTTTATTTTTCATAGCTAAGACAGTTTTAAATGACGATTCTTCCGAGCCACTTAAACAATATCTTACTTCATATATGACCTCGAGAAAGAATATAATTCGTTCTATTGCCTTGATAAGTACGTGTATAAATTTAGAAATTGAAAATCCTTTATTTTTTCGACTATAATTTCCTATTCAGCTTGACTTAACGGGCTAGACCTTAGAGTAACCACATAATAGATATTAAGTCTCGTGCAACATTTGTGCAAAGTTTGATTATAATGCAATTGTTCAGAAAAGAACTATGGATTTTTAAAGAAGTCGCCACTTTTTATTATAAGTGGCCTTGAGCGTTGAGATATGACTTGACGCACCATGGTCTATGTATATGTTACATTTGTCCGAAGTATTATCAAAGTGCATTAAATGTAAATAAAACATGAGCTCGAACGGACATACTGACAGACGACAACGCGGAGACTATATGCTCCCCGAAAACTCAAAATGATTGAAAAGCATGACAAAAAAATCTTCCTTTCTGACTGAAGACCGTCTTTGTCAGGTTTGAGAATTATAAGTCTATGTCGTATACAGGTTTGGTCTTTTCATTTTTACAATAACGTTCAGTGACCACTTCCTAACTTCCTAAAACAATGAATGTGCTAATGAAGTTATATCATATCATTATGTTGATACGATATAAATATACATTTGACAGTGTAGCCACTACACACCTGTCACTAAACCAATATTGATACTTATACTATCATGCTCTACCATACTCTATACTTGCAAAGCATACATGAATAAACATCACAACAACATTTAGTTCAACAAAATGAAAGTATCCATAAATATAACTGGTTGGTAAACCCTGTACCTTACGGAAGTACGATTTTTCTCGATACAGGAAGAAATTAAAACTTGCTATTTACATTACTGTTGTGTCCGCTGGCGCTGGTTTCACTCGCCCTGTATGACCTATGACACATTTCATGCAATATTTCTTGATATCTGGATGAAACAGGGACTTCGGTCTCTAACGTTGTCATTGGTACGTTTACATTTACCTATTACATTCCTTGTAGGTAACTAATTGAAACGTAATTCTTACAATCTAATTTCGATAGGTAATCTTTAAAAATTGCAGCATTTACGTACCCTACTACATGTAGCGTAATAGCTCCGTGTCGTCAGGAAACGTGTGCTAGTAATGTGCATGATATCCTTAATAGTATGTTTTACGATAAAGACAACTACAGCAGTTCTAGTCGTAAACTTGCTTTCGCCGGAATTTATATCAACAATTTGATAAAGCCACTGTGACCTTGATCATGAAAATATGACATTAAGCCAAGGTCAACGCAGAAGTGTTTCTATGGGTAACATGTGTACTACGGGTATGCTTTGCTGTGATCTTGACCTTCAATGAATGATCTTGTGTCACACTCATGACACACTCTCGTCTCGCATGTATCAATAATGTGAAGTACCGACTTGTTCAAAGCAAGCATTCAGAGTTTATTGCCAGGACAATCTCAAATTGACCGACCACAGACGACATAACGTTGACGACAGACAAATATACAAACAAACATACAGACAGGTAAAAACAATATGCCCTCGACCTTTCGATCCCGGAGCATAAAAAGGCAGGAAGTACCAATGTACATGACAAATTTTGTTTTTAGGGGTATTAACATGTTGCAGTTTGTTAAAGGTCTTACCAAGGTTAACTGATGTAGGAACAACGCCATCTTGGTCACATGACGGAGTGTACTTCCATTTAAAACAAGGAAACATGTAATCGCCAATCTTTGCAATTGGTCGTGGTTTACAATCTCCATCTACAAAAAGTGACCAAATTTAAACTAGCGTAATGTATGATATTACCACGGCACCATGATGTTATACAGTGTATTGATACAGAACTACTTATGAGAAAATGAATAAAAAATTAATATTTGCTTACAATGAGTTTAGAATACTTACACCGATATCTATGTTCAATTTACGGTAAAGTCACTACTACTTAAAGTTGTATACCCTACAATTCGGTATGATTTCAAAATTAGGGCATGTAAAACAAAACTTTATTTTTGTCGTATGGCTGAAGTTATTAACTTTGCGTTAATAACATTTTTGTTGCTTTAAACCCTCGGAGATATCAAAATAAAAAGAATATACTTCGTAAATAAAGCGGGTATTTCATATATACAACCATACACTGATTTCGTGCATCAAAAGAAATACGATGAAGGGAGACTCCAAAAGAAACCAATTTCAGTAAATATCAACTTTAGCATCGTGAAGTTTATTAACCTCGCCCTCAATGATGCGGCTTCCGAATTAAATCACATTTGCAAGGGCCCTTTTTAATATTTTAGGCTTATATACATATAACTAAAAGAATTAGAATAAATTTACTTACAATATGCACTGTACTAGCGAACATAGGGTATACAGCTTTAAACTTTTATTTGTTGCAATCTAATTCTCTTGTAATCATGATGCTATTCTTTAAATAATTCACATTGTCTATAGAATACAAAGAAATCAGTACAATTGATGAAAGCTCCCTGACCAAAGTGCATCAAACCAATGGATGACTATCAGACAGGAAACCCTTAACACCCAAAAATCATCAGGGAGCATAAAAAGTTAGGGTTGTATGCATCCTTAATACGAAGTATGAACATACGCTAGTAAAAATCTGCAAATACAAATTTTCTATTTATTTATTTATTATTATTATAATTTTTTTTTTTGGTATTTCAAGTTCAAGTTTCTGACAAATCTGGGCCTTCCAGAAATGACCCGAGTGACCTATGTGTAAAAACCCATATCCCAAAACATGATTAACCGATTAACTTTTGTGTGAAGTATGCTCATTGCCTGTTGAACATTAACAAAATATATAAACCTTTTTGAAATTTCAGGTTCTATTTCTGAATAACCTTGACCTTTTCAAATTGAGTTGTCCAAAAGTCTCTGGCACAAAGAAACCATGTCTCGGCGAACAATTGTGTGAATTTGTTAAATATCAACAAGACATGCTGGAGTTAAGACCTTTCTCTATATGTGTATATTTGTTTAGTGACTCTGACCTTCCAGAAATGACCTAGAGTGACCAAAAGCCCCTATCCCAAGGAGTGTTTGTGTGAAACACGATACAATCCTGATGAATCGTTTAAAAGATATGAGGCCTTTCCCAATACATGTACTTTGGGGGATATGTGCTGAATGACCTTGTAGAAATGACCTTGAGAGTCCATTGTCCCAAAGTCCCTGTCCAAGGAACATTTTTGTGAAATATGATAAAATTCAACGATTTATGATATATGAGCTCGGACAGACGGACGAATACAACAACGACTGTATGTTGTTCCCCCGAAATTTTTCGGGGACTATAAAATGTGATCTTTATTTTTAAATGTACATCTTTAAAATATATGTCAATTCAGTGTATATATGTTCAGTATTCTTAGTATACCTCGACTGACAGTGAACATGGATGATTCGCCAATTCCATCCTTATCATAAAAATCGTTATCACCAGTTGCGTTTGGCACATGCTGATCATCTACAGGAATGGTGTTGCTTGAATCTGTGGTCGATTGTTCGATCTCTTTTAAATTACATTCTAACGAAGCCTCTTCTACTTTATTCTCATAGCACTGCCCTTCGCTCTGTGACAAATAACATTCTTCAGAAGCAATAAATCCCAAACTCTCCTGGGAATACTTCTCGGTGTGTGCAGTGACAGCCTTGTTAGATTCTGTATCTATTGTTGAAGTTTCAGCATGGTCAAACCAAAATTGCCTTTCATCATTTTTGTATAGAAATTCAGTTTTTGTGTGGAATTCCATTCTTGAAATGTTTTCTGGCTGCAATTTTGAGTCATGAGATTTCACATTACGCAAAGTTACAAGATCAATATCATTCGATAGACCGTGGGCTTGATGTTGGAGTTGATCTTTCACGCCTACACCGCTTTGGCTTTTAGGCTCTTCAATATTACAAGCTGGTTTTATTCTAGTCTTACTATAAAAAGAATTTTCCTCTTCATTCTTAGAATTATCCACAAGACATTCGTCAGCTGGTTCTTCGAATAACTTACAAATCGTGGTTATTTCACTTGAGCTCTCCTCTTGTCCCTTACAGCAGTCAAATGCATATTGGTTGTCTGACTCTTCGGTTAATTCACAAGCTGTCGTTATCCCGATTATAGTGCTGAACGAATTATCAACTTGAATCTTCCCTACCTTCATGAGCGTTGAAGATGCATCTTCACCATCTGATACATTCTTGAGCTCAAGTTTCATTTCAAGACATGTGCTGTCTTCTTGCAGTATTTCTATTGTTGACAAATTCTGAAGTACACACTCGCTAGTCTCTGAAAGGAGTTCTTCCTTATTTTCATCACAATGAGGAGGTAGCTGCTTTGGTGCCTCGATGTTCATACTAGTATTGCAACTAATCTTCCCATGGTCTAGTTTATCAGTTACATCCTTTCCTGTTGATACAATATTGTCCCTCTCTGTTATTTCAGAAATATTTTGTTCTTCTTCCAAAGAACGCTTGGTCTGATCAGTAACAAATAAAATGTTTCCGTTGAAATTTTCCTCCATTACATTATTTTTGTTTTCCTCGAGAATGTCCCTTTCTTTCATGATTTCACTGCAATATCTTGGAAAACAATTTTCTCCCTCCCATGTGATACAAACGTCATCGGGAATAATACGGTTTCCAGCTTTAAATGAATATTCTTTATCTTCAACAGAGTCTTGCTGAGTGTTTAATATTTGATTTTCTCCTTCAAACAGTTCACAATCTTCAACTTTTTCAATTTCGGAATTTTCTTTTTCCGTCAACTTGTCGCATTCTTTTGAAAAACAATAGCGTTCTTGCTCTGAAATGTACATTTTACAGTACGAGGCACCTTCGTCTCTATATAGACAATTTCTATCGTGTTCATTTTCTTCTTTGGTATTTGACGACAATATATCCTTTTCCTTAGCTTCATACTTGACAATTTCCAAAGGACCAACATTATATGTTTCTATCACCTCGTATGTTTTTTCTTGCAGAAGTATACATCCATCTGTATCGTTTTTTATCCCTAGTACGGCACCTGAACCGTTAGAAAGTGATTCTTCCTTTTTCCATTCTTTTGCATTGTCACTTGTGTTGTCACTAGTATCAGATAATTTACAAAATTGTGTCGTCTTTATATCATATAAACAATTTCCTTCTCGAAATAAGTCTGTCCTCTTTAATTCACTTATTCGTGGTGGATGTACCTGCTTCTCCATGACATGTTCCTTTTCCTTTTCCATCTCAAGGTTGTTTTCGACTGTTTGCAAAATCTCTTTTTCAATTTCACTTTCTCTTATTTGGATAGGCTCTTCATTGTCTGAATGGCCGAATTTTACTGGAACAAATATTTCCTCGCCGTTCGAACATATGGTATCATCTCTAATATGTATTGAATGTTGCATATCTTTTCCCTGTGGACTGGAATATTGGTTTTTTTCATACATCCATGTACACTCTTTATAGAACCGTTCATTTAAATCATTTTGTTCCACGTTTGAAAGAATTGACTCCATAACTTCCATCAAATCAGTGTATAAGATAGCTGAACTGTGCACCGCCTTAACGTCCGACATTGAACGCTTGACAATTCTTCTGTAGTCTAGGCTCTGTCTACCTTCGATTTCAGTCAGCATATCAGAGACTATATGCCCAACCTCTTCTAAAACGTTTATATCACATCCAGATTTATTGAAAGCATACATTATCAGTGTAAATGTAAATTATCTTCTTCTGACGAACAGCTTGATTATGGACTGTTAATTCCTGAATTCACACAAAATACAGAATTACTGTACAATGTCAATAGCCTAGGCTTGAATAGAAAAATGGAATGTGGTTTAATCTTATCTTTTAAAATCCTGAGTTTATGTACATAGAAGTAAAATCCTTGAAAATGTCACTACTAATATTAATATTTTGACTAAATGATCGGCTTTATCTTAAAATAATACCTGAGCTAAAAATAATATCTCAAAATAATTTGAGCTCGCATACAGACGAGCAGAGCACGGTTTACTCGTGTTGATGTCGCATTACATATTTTTGGTACCACCATATTATTCTTTAAACGTTTCGTGTGAAAAATTTTTTATGTCCTCTCGTCTTGGGAAACCTGTTGATTCTTGTTCTCTATATGGAGGATTATTTATCAAATTTTTAAATATGTGTCCTTTGATTGTGCTGCTTTTGTAGTGAGCGGGAAGGTGGGCGCCCGTAAACCGGTTAACCACACCAAATGAGTGACATCTGTTACTTTAATTGACCATCCTAAGTCAGTATTGTAACCACAGTACACTCGAATATTTTTGTAATGTCGTTTTCTGTGAATATTTTACTATTATCATGTTTTATGTGCATGTCCTTGGTGATTTGTGTCATACAGCTTGGTCAAATGTCTTCTGGGTCCGGCGCCATAAAATGAGAAAATACTTGAGTCATAATTTCAATTCTTCCGTATAACAATGAATTGATAACTGGGCTATGGATTTTATTGAGTTTTATTCTATCGATAAATAGAATTAAATCATTCTGCATGACGATTTATTTGAACGTTTGATAATGTAATAAATTAAAATGAAATAATTAAATTAAGTGTTTTCTCAGTTTTTGTCGCCGGATCCTGTTTTCTTCCCCGATGATAATGTCAAAGATCTTAACGATTTCGAAACGATAACGGTCATATACATGTATTTGTATTTACATGTATATATTTTCTTTAGTATGCATATGCGTCTATTCTAATGTGCGTAATGATGCTCATTTTTTACATTTACATGTATTTTGAAGATATTTGATAAACTACACATTATAATTTTCATCATTGCTATAAAAGTTATGAAAAGAATTTTCTTTTTCCAGATTTCTGATTTCTTTCCCATGTTGGATTTCGTATTTTACGAATTTACTATATAAACCTATATAAAATTCGACGCGTTCCGCGGATCTAGACATATCATAACAAGATCATGATCAGGCACGGATCCAGAAATTTTGTGAAGAGGAGGTCAACCCGCAATGAATTTTTCTGAGTAGGGGTCCATCCATGTTTTTGTGTGTAAAATGTTATTTTGCTGGATCTTTTTTTAAAACCGAGTTAACATAGGCAAACTTGTGTGTTTATATGCGCAGAATAGGCCGACAGCATAATATATGCAGTTAAAACTGCAGTATAGAAACTAGGTCTAGTAGTATAAAGACCTATACTGTAGATGCGATTAAAGTCAAGTGATGTTTGCATGTTTTTGCAGTGATGTTCAGTGAAAAGTGTCAGTCCGAATGTTTTGACTGACAAAATTTCATTCGGACTGACAAAAATATTAAATTCTCTCCATATATTTCACTGCTCGGCAAAATTTTCAAAATCACTGAAAATTAGGCCTACTGACATGTTGAAAAACTTTTCAACAACTATATAAGTAGAATATAAATAGATACTGCTGTAGATTCTCACGAGGAAATTGACAACTTTCATCTTGACTTACCGAGTGTTAATTGATCATTTTAAAACTACTAACTAGTACAGTACTGTAGTAGTCTGTACAATAAAGTAGATTTGCAAGAAAGTTCTGGTAAAATACGACTCATGTATGTCTCAAATTATTATGCTCTTCTTTACGAATAGGTTTGTATCATACCTTATTAATTATTTCAATGTCTCCATCTTGTATGATGATTGTCAAAATTCTGCCCTACCTCATCAGTATCGTCTGCTCAAGATAAGACGTCAAGAGGAAGCTCACGAACAGTGGTAAAACTCACGAGATTTTTACTGCTATACATTAGAGACTTCAAAAAGAAAGGAGCTTGAATAAAAATAAATTCAAAATAAAAAACAGAAAGAGAAATATATACTGTAAATAGATCTAAATCCATGTTTTAAATGTCTTAAATATACTGTACATCACTGGTACAAATGTACATGTAGGCCTACACCTAGCATTCTCTCGTAACGAGAGAGAAAAAATTAATCGCTCAATAAATAAACTTAATCTTAAATCTAAAACAAGAAATATCTTGATAATTTATACTATTGACTTAATACACGATATTCCAACAATCGGCGGGCGATAACTCGAATTTTATCATCAACGTTTTCCTTATTTGGAAAAGAAGGCTGACCCGGAAATATTCAGATAACTTACTGGTCACGGGAAACCAGGAACTATCACAGAAAACATCTAAAAGGCGCACAATAGTCGTTATATGTTTATTTGAATCAAAGCTACACGAGGAAATATATTTACAAAGTAGTTCGTCCATGGTAAGCATGTTTTAATTGTTAGTTTAGATAATTTTTTTCGCGTTTCCTCTGACCACAGCGTTTAAGAGCTGAATTGAACTTGTGGTGTCACTGGTATTGATGTATGTTACATTGCAACATAATGCTATGTTACTGTATTGTGCTTGTCAGTAATGAAATTGGGAAGGGTAGGAAAATCTGAATAACAGAAACATGTAAGCATTCACTCAGTATGACTGTATGTCTCTGATTCAATGAATGCAAGGATTCACTACATTTTAGGCCTACCTCTGAGTACTACTTACTTGCAAGTAAAGAACAGATGTCAAAAATAGCCTAAGTATGCAGCAGCTATTAAAAAAATCCACATTTTCATCCATTTAAGTTCAGACAGGGACGTATATATAACTTTGTTATATACGTCCCTGGTTCAGAGTAGAAATTTTTTGATACTTTGAAATGGTGTGGTCCTAATTCAGACTCAGAGAAAGAATATCCCAAGGAGTTCCATGTTTACCTTTGTCAATACTAGTACTGGCAGTAGTGTATCTGCATTAGCATTGATTATTTTAATATTAATCTTCAACCTAATATCATATGTGATAAAGAGAATGTCAATGTGTGACACAAAATTAGTTGTTAGTTGTCGCACATAACTTACCTATAATCTTTCATCATTGTTGAACTTGTGAATTTTATATTCCATGTGAGAAGGGTCACCCATTGAGACACATCCAGTTGTAGTTAGAAACTAATTATTATGAGACACTTTGATTTTCTACACTGGAAAAGGGTCTGTTAGTGCGCTGTTTGAGTTCATGTCATTTGAACTTTTGAATATCTTTAATCAAATGCTACATGTATGCAAAACTGTTTTCTTACCATAAGCCATTGTCAGTCTGAGTTTGATTGAATATATTCCAAAGTTCAAATGGAGATTCTGTTCCAAAAAACATTTTAGGCAAGTAGGAACAGTCTTTTTCTGTATATACATGTAGCATTTATGTGATATATGTATTACCAGGAGCAGAAAATTGACCATGGACATGTTACAGAATCTAGAAAAAGCAGTTATTATCATACTGTGTATTAGTATGAATTTTCACTAGCTTAGTCTCCATCAAAAACTGTTTGGCCTCCACAAGTCATTCAGATCTGTGTAGTTAAGTGCTACACAGGCCCAAATGAAAGTTTGTCTGTCCAAGAAAAAAAAGTGACAATACTATTACTACTCCATTTTCCATGTAAAATTTAATTCTTTCTGTATGTACATGTATTGAAATTCATCAATACATCTCAGTTGTTTATAGAAGACCATTTCTCATCATATTTTCTTTTATATGATTTTAAATCCTGTGTTGTTTGCTTTCTTTCAATGGGTTACATGTACCTGATAAATACTTTACATGTAGTTTATCATCATTTAGACTTTTTAACCTTAACTGGGAATTGACATTTGTGTGGCAAAGGCATCACTGTACTTGCAAAACAATGTAAGATGAATTCAAATTTGTATTATGGCGTCCAAAAAGTTTTGGGAAATGGTATTATTTGCGACGTTAACACAATATAGAGAGGAGACATACATACATTTCTTTATAGAGATCAGAAGGTCTGTGGTTTCACCTTCCACACATTATACTGTTAGAAATCACAATTTTGTAGTTGTAAACCTTTCCCAATTACGCTCTATTCAATATGAAACGTTTACAGTATTAATGACCAACTCATTATGGTCTCTGAATCTTTTTACATTTGTTCATTTGAAAATGATGTGTTAACCATTGGGGGCATGACCAAATAAAGCTAAAACTTTCATTGGTCATGTGATCTGGAAATCAGACATAAAACACTGGTCTGAATAAATTCTCTTGGTCAGGACTGGTTGACCAATATTACTGGAAAAGATTGCTAGCTTCATTACCTGATTCAGAAGTGATGTGACGGAGTGACTGGATGTATTCAAGCTTGCTACAGTCAACTCATCTTCATTGTCAGAATGACCACCCATACACTTTGCTATTTTGAGGTGGGGATACATAGTAGTACATATGTCTACACATCTGTTCATTTGTCTTTGCTTCCACCCTGATGAACTCTGATGACATTTCAGTCACTGAAACCGTTATTTCCCATAGCCAATCAATGATCTGACTAGGCACATGCAAGTGACGCAATATGTAACAAACACTGTTCAAAAACTACCTTGTAGGTCATGCATGAAATGAAACATACAAACGCTGGGGATGTTAATTTCATTCCTAGGTATTTGTAGCGGATCACTGATTGGCTGAAAATCAGAGTTCAGAACATGATACCTTACAGAGTTTCACCAGATCTTTATCTGCAATGGGACAAATAGAGAAGTGGAATAAAGACATGGTTTAAATCAGATTGACTGTGTATATGTTTCCATCTATGGCAACCAACTTATAAACTATGATATCTAGCTTAAATTTGATTTTCTGTACTTTTACTTTTTGCTCATTACTTTAAACTTGATAATTCAAATGGCATTTGATTCAATATATGACAAATCTTAAGTTTTTAGATGTTATATTATATATAAGATAATATTTTACCATCATTTTTTCTCATTTTATTTCTGTTTTCAAAAATGCAACATGTACATCTAAAATTTTGAAAGTCATTATTTAAATTGTTTATAAAATCAAGTTGTATAATTCTATATGTTGTCTTTATAGAAATACTTAGAAGGGTATAAATACAAATTGTTATGATTGCAGTATCTTCACACCCTCCATAGGCCTTGCACCCTATTGGGTCCTTTCGTTATATAGAGTTATTTCCCATATGAGCAGGTATCTGACGTCAAACATTGTGATGTCATACAATTTCTATATCATCTCCCATAATTTTACGCCGGTTTCCAAAGAACTGAATGACGTCACAATGAGTTGACGTAAAATACCCATTTAAATGGGAAATAACTCTGTATAATAAAAAGACCCAATATGCAATAAAGCATATCAATACACACATGTCATCCTTGTCATGATGAATTTAAATGGTCCAATTATATATTTAAAGAGATCATTGTTTAAAAGAATAATGTTCTGCTGTTCAGAACCCCTGCCAATCTTGGTAAAAACATGATAATTCACAGATTTGTAGTCGCGTTAGGAATCATACGGTCATGCTCATCACCTTTGTTACATTTGTTAATTCTAAACTGTAACATCATAAACATGAATTGATCTTGAGTACACATATCTTTACTTTATGTACACTACTGCCTTCTTTGTATCATCACCTTTAATACATTTGTTAATTCTAAACTATAACATCATAAACATGAATTGATCTTGAGTACACACATCTTTAGTTTAAGTATACTGCTGCCTTCTATGTATCAGGTGATTTTATCATAATCTTCATATCCATAACATCAAATGCTAGATTAGATTAATTATCTCAAAATTACAAGAGCATTTTCCTTTTTGTCTTTTTACTTCTTGAAGTTGAACAGCAGGTTTAAATTTCATGAAACTTTTATATTCATAAACAGGCTTACATCATCCTGCGGTACATGATATGTATAAATAGGCTTACATCATCCTACGGTACATGATATGTTTACAAATTAGAGGTAAAAATCTCTCTGCAGGTGTAGTGAAGTAACTGTAAGGTTGTGCAGTATCTAAAATTAGAACTTGGTTTAAATTTAGATTCTTGTTTTCAAATTTGAAGTTTTACCCATCATGTTAGATTTATATACATGTATACAATACATCAACCAGAAAATTTCTAACTTAGAATTATCATCTGTGAAATGATAGTAAGACTTTGAAATTTTAGACTGCAGTTTTTCAAAACTTAGTTTCACTGTTACAAGAAAAATCTACAAAGCTTACTATGATTAAAATATCTGAAGTGTGTTGGATTGGTGACATTTGTGTTTTGAGTCAATTAAAGCAAAGAGATACATGTAGTCTCAATGGGAGTTATCATACATAAAAAAACATTTATATGGAAATTTTACCTTGGTAAGCTTTATTGTCTTTTGGAAATGGTACAAGATGACATGGTATAGTTTATTTACCAAATGCAAAATAGATTTGTTGGTACAACCTACCTAAAAGCTAGTTTGCTTTTGGTAAATAAACTAAACTATACTATACAAGATGGCATGGAGGATTTATTACTGATATTAAAGTTGTGATACATTTTGTATTTTATAAAAGTGGTAATTTTCATATAACAGTGCACAGTTGTTCTTGCAAAGTCATTGACATTTATGTCGATTGTTACTGTAAGAACATGTAGGAGAAAACAGAAAAATTTTCTAATCCTATTTATCTCTTCTTTTTCTTCTTCTTCATCTTCCAATATGAAGTGTACTCACAAGCTGAGTGTTACACTTCATGTGGCAGTCAAGATAAAAAGCCTCACAGGGCAATATGATACAGTGAAAAAAGTTAAAATCCTTGATCCTCACCCTAAGCTGAAGTGGGCAGATGATATGTTGCCCATTGCAGTCCGGTAGTTCTCCAAGGAACATGCTGATGCCATTGCTGATGGAAGTCTCTTCCAATCCCTGATGGTATGTGGGAAGAAGGAGAACCGGTACACATCCTTTTTTGTTGTATGGATGCAAAAGGTACATTGTCCCCTTGTCCTCAATTCTGGTGTTGGTCTGGATTGGATATTGTTCTGCTGGAATGGCCACTAGATTGTGCTGTATCTAGAATTGCAAAAGAAGGCGGATCTTTACTCTTCTGATCTATGGCAGTTCCCATCCCATCCAATTCTTGGCAACAGTGTTGCAGAAAGTAAAGTAAAACAGTCATACTTGTCAGTGTATATGTATGAATATGCCTATATTTTGTTTAGTGATGGCAGTATCCATTGTTTTAAAAGTCAACATTGAAGTTTGGTATTAGAAATTAGGTGATTTTTACATGCTTTCGTCCCAGCTCAGAAAGATCTGGAAACATTTACTTTAGTGCATGGTCATTCTATCTGTTTATCTTCGTTACTTTTACTTAAATATTCCTGAGACTTCTGCTTGTTTAGTCCAGGATGCAAAATGTTATAGTTAATTAGAAAAATGTGGTGTTAAGCTTTAAAATCTGCTGATTAATTGTTTATAGTACAATGTACACCCACATCTTTACTGTTCCTACTTAGCACCTATCCACGACTGGATACTGGGGCATTTTCACATCATGTCATCTATTCAATATTGTATCAAATTTATCTGCTTCTACATGATGCATGTAAATCTTAATTTCCATTGATATAAATCTAATACATGTACATACATTTATTTCCTTATCATTATGTCAGATTATTACTTAAATAAAAACAAGGGTTTTCCACCTTAATAGTACCCATAGAGAATTTACCCTTCAGTCCATAGATGTTTAGTGAAATATGTCATAGTACTCATGCAGTATTTCTCTACGGGTAGAGCATTCCTTTGGGTTACAAGTATACTTTATCAGTTATCAGATATACACATCTTCTCACTGATTATATCTTCATCTAGATCAGATTATGGTCAGGCAACAATGGGATTTCAGTCCTCTTTAGCGGTGACATTCTTGAATCTAGTTTTTATGTGATGTGTATAATGAGTCACTGTGTTAGTAATCCTTCTGTCATAGTTATTTCACTCAAGTTTAACTTAGGATGATTGCTATTCTGTCAATAATGAAGGTGTTTGTTGAGTAGTTTAAACTTTTTGGTTTATAAATCAATAATATTTCTTTGATATATTTCTTGTGCAAATAAAGCTCTTTATGGCCAAGTGGTTGAAGTAAGTTTCACTCATGTTTGAAATTTTATTATGTTCAAACTGCACAATATTCATAGTCATGTTTTTATGCATTTTATAGTCGAGATATACAGCTGAAGTATGTGTCAAGGCACATTGAAAATTCATCTCTGCACATAGCAAGACAGCAGGTTTGAAGCAACATATAGTTTAAAAATTCTTGAATAGGTCTTAATCAACAAAGAAAACCTTTCTCAAGTGACCTGCAGACTTCTGAACTGAGTAAAGATATATAAAGAGATGAAGGGCTGTATATATATTGCATTAAATATTGCATAGCTAAATTGACGCCTTCGTTGTTTATAAAACAGTAGTTGTTTTTTGACATCATAAACAGATGTATAACTTGGCAGAGTCTTAAAACTTGAATAACTTCATCACAATGTGTTTTGGAAAGTTGAATTTAGGTCAGTAACACATCCATATTCTGTTCCCATGGGCACTAGACATGTACATAGATGGATGGATAGAAGCATGATTAGTTCAAGTATCATCTGGAATAAATACTGAAAGCTACCTCCTGCATCATGTAATACACGAACTGTTTAAGTAAAAAATCAGATCCATTTATGTCTACATGTAATATTAGTCATATTTTCCAGCTCAGCTTACCATAAGCTGAAAGCTCAAGTGAGCTTTTCTGATCTCCCATTGTCTGTCATCCATCTGTCTGTCTGTAAACTTTCAACATTTTCAACTTCTTCTTCAGAACCGCTGGAAGGATTTTGATGAAACTTGGTATACATGAACTACTATAGGTTCTCTACCAAGTGTATTCTTTTCATTTCAAAGCTGCTGACAGGCGGTGGTGCCACTATGGTTAAAAAAATGTTGCAGAAGTTACCCCTCTTTAAAAATCTTCTTCAGATCCACTATGATAATAAAACTAATGGCATCTGAGTGATTTAGAAGGATAAATGTTTTGAGTTTGTTTATTTCATTGAAATCAGATAAATAATTTTGGACTTTTTTTTTAACATCCTTTCAGACTTTTCATGCAAAATAGCATGATTTTCATCAATATTTTCCCTATGGTTGACTTTTGATGCACTGAAATGCTTATTTTAGCCAGAATATAGTTGAAATAATTTTGACAAAATTTTTATTATGGGATTTTTCATGAATTTTTTAAGATTGCAAAAAGGTAGAGTCTGGGGTGTATTTTATGTGCAATGTTTTCTATGTCTCCGATGAGTGGTATAGGCCCACTTAAGTCTCTTGTTCATTTTTGACTGCTTTTTGGATGTAGTATTTGTACTGATAGAACAGCTTCTTGTATTAGAATGATTTATAACCCAATATATCAATCCAATACACATAATATACATAGCTTAACTTCTTATTAAAGTTAGAGATAAAAATTCAACTATGGCTCAGTTTTCTTTTGCTGTAAAAACAAAAACTAAACAAAAGTATTTTCATGATATTGATTTATTTCTGAAAAATGCATGATAAATCTCTAGAAGCAGTGAGGTAAAAGATCAATAAGTAAGTCAAACCAACATTGTATGTGGACTGTAACACCCGATCAGAATAGTCTAACGCCTGGATAGCTAGCTAAACACTTGTCTGCTGTTATGAACTTAATTACTCTCGCAATCCATCCTGCAAGCAATCAATAGGGCCTGACTCTTTCAAGTCTGCTGTGACCTGATGTGGTAAGTATGGTGCAGGGAATATCATGTCCGCTATTGGTAATATTGGTCCTCTTTATTACATAATTCATGGTGAATACTTGTGATGCGTAAATCCAGCATTCTCTGTGTTTGCTGTACTGATGTAATGAAGTGGTTATATATGTTGATTGATAATGATCCATACTCCACAGGAAAGTGGATGACAATTACTGCGATGTCAACCGTTCTTAGTTTTATGAAATGCTTTAAAAGCCAGCAGGGAAGTATAGAACATGTGCATGTTTTACTGTGTTATAATGATAATACATGGGAGGAGGAAAGTAATTTCTATGTGAATGTTGGCCATAGCATTAGTTGTAACTTCCCTATGCTGCTGTTGAACGGGAAAATTGTTGTGTAAACGTCACATTTTCAAGTACATGTAATGTACATACACGGACATTGCCATTTGTCATTGGTAATTGCCTTGTGATAACATATTTAACCAGGAAATAATCCTTTGCTAAAGTTTTTTGTTCCTTGTATGTCTAAATAGGTTGTTGTGTTTGAATGAAAAAGCTAAATACAACAAAAGTATTGTCAAATTTGTTCGAATTAATTTAATATTTTTCCTCATAAAATCATGTGGCATTCTCTTAATAAAAGGAAAAATAAAAAAAAAACTATAAACATATCTATGCCTATGGAATTTGGTGTCAAAAATGATAGTACTACAAATTATAGTACTGAAAAATTAGATGATATTTAAAAGGGTTGTTTGACGTTTCATTCATGTAGATCTATTTAACACTCGTGCAAATTATTTGGTCTTTGGAGAAAATGCAAGGCATTAAATATCATGGAAGTAGAGGTTTGGCACTGTTTGTCTTACTTTGAGGCTTAATTATCAGAAATTTTCTGGTGAAGATACTACATTGCCTCTTGCACTTAACCCCTTTCACCTCTAGTCTGTATTTGTGTTTTGGCAGACAAAACTAAGGTATGCCACTGATAGAGAATAAAAATGTCACAGGAATATAACACTAAAATATGTAACTATATTTATTAAATTTCTTAAGGTTTTTGAGACGAAAATCCAAAGAGCTGATCTGGTATCTTTACGGCATTGACTGTGAATTGTTTGATTGATTGATTGATTATTGTTTTAAGTCACTCCACGATTACTTCTCGTATACGGTGACGGCATCCGCCTGATGCATTGCATACAAATTTATACCTTTGCAACCGACCAGCTTCATTGGGCTGTGGACACCCAGACACTTCAATATTTTACCTTAATGTTTGACCTCAAAATTGTAATTTAAACAATTTCTTTCCTCTTTGTTAAGTGTGAACTATCATAAAGTATTCTATTCCCAGCTCATTGTTATACTTATATTGTACTTCCTTTTTTATTTTACTAGGGAGAGACTCTGTTATGTAGTGAAGTCACATCTACTTATTCACATTATAGTGTCAATGTTATATGCTCCAACAATATCTATAGCAGTTTATTGTCTGTGTCATACCACTGGACAGCAATGAAACAAAACATGTTCATTAGTGTAAAGAGATTGTATTGTACATTTATATGTGGCATAGTAATCACCTGCAAAAGCATGTCAACAACAAGTATAAAAAAGAGTGTGAATTTTTATCATATGCTTTACTGCTCATAAAAATCTGAAGTGCTACAATAAGTTCATGCAATACTGGAATAATAATTAAAGAAATGTGTTAGCTACAATTACATACAAAATGTATGTTTTATACGGGTACTTATTATCAAAATCAGATCCAAGTATTTTGGAAAAGAAAAAGACACATGATTTGAGCATTTTCATTTTGTAATTCTTTTTTTTTTTCTTTTTTAGATCACCTGAGCTGAGGCTCAAGTGAACTAGAGTCATACCAATACAGCCATCATTTGTCCGATGTCCAGCATCTGTCATCGGGTTACTAGCATTTAGCATTTTGTACTTGTATTTCAACACTTACTGAAGTGATTTTGATGAAACTTGGATGCTTTTTTTATTTTGATTTAAAAAAGGGGAATTGCCCTACAAGAGTTGATTTCAGTCAAATCCTTCAATAGCTATTCCAAAGTCAAATCAAAGACTTTTTTTATGTCTTTTCAGACTTCATCAATTTTGTGTACCTATTTCAAGTGATTTCTTTGATTATATTCATTTAGGCTGTTTATAATACATTTAAACTTAGTGCGTTTTAACTGAATGTATTTAAATAAATGTAACTGTGCAGAATTTGAATCATTCTTTTTCATTTGGCTATAATTAAAAGAGGAAGGTTTTGAAACTATTTGTACATTAATAATAAAAATGATAATGTAATTAGAGGTATACATGTACATCATATTAGCTGTAAAGAATATAATAGAATTTATAATAGAAACCACATGCACTATATATGTATATAAAACAGTCTAATATTTTCCAAGGGTGGATCCTGGTTTTTTGAGTTACTGGAGGATAAAGCGAGTTGACTGGTTCTTATAAAAAAAATTGCTGTGAATGATAATAAATATACATACATGTAATATGAAACTACATTGCCATTATTAGGCAGTCTTTGTAATATAGTCATGGGACAATCTATACCGTTGTTGAAAAAATTTCAATGCACAAAATCCAAAGTGATGTTCCGTCTCTCCTACATGACTTATTAAAATGAATTAGAATGATCTCATTTCTTAATTGAAGTATGTAAAATTATGAATTTTCACATAAAAAATTATTGCAAGAAAGTGGTTTTCTTTAAAATTACTTGTCACATGTCACTTGTCACTCATTATTTTTGTACCTGCAGTGGATTTTGTCATACAACTGAGTTAGATCTGATCTTCTAATAAATCTGACTCAGCTGCATTACAAAATCTGCCATCATCTTGCATTTTCTCATGTACATAACCTTTAGTATACAGTGCAGAAGCATGCATCTATATGCAGAACTAGAGGTTTTCAAAAGGTTAGGAGGGTTTGCGAACTGCCATGAACTCTTTTCAGTCAGACAGATCAACCATGCTACTTTGTGTCACATCATATCTATGTAAAGCAATATATATCTGACTAAAGTAAAATGTTGATGGGATGAATGATTTTGTTAGAAAACATTCTTTTTGTTTTTAGGTGTATTTCTCTTAGAATTCTGCATGTTGCCATGGGAAATCTTTTACGACTTTTATGGAAACAAGATGAAGAAAACCAACCCAATATTTTTGTAAATTTTGAATGTAAGTAATTTTATATGTTCTTTTATTCAAATGATTAATGCTCTCACACACTTTGCATTTTTTTCCAGTTCCAGGTGTGATAAAAGCAGTGTAATGGGAAATTTGTTAAAGATTTTATATTGTCAGCCTGATTCATCAAACACCAGAGATTATGACCTGTTTGTTGATTTTGAGAGTAAGTTGTTTCTTGAACCCATAGGCCTGCTCTTAAGCTGATGCCTTGCCTATCACCTGATATTGCATGCTTGTGTAGTACACACCCAATGGCAAAGCATGATGAATGTTTTCTAAATGTATCAAGGCATACATAAATATGTCACTTACATCCTTTTCATTTAATCTCTTCCTTGGTTCATAGTAGTTCCATTTTTTTCATAGAAATTGAAATTCTTGTTGTGGTTCTATTTTTATTTCAGATTTATTTGTTTTAGAGATTTTTTCAGCATGGTTATGGTTATGCTATCATTATTCTTTCACTGGATGCATCATTGTCATATACACTTGTCATGCATCTTGTATCTTCATAATCTTACTACTTAATGCTGCCTTGTGGAAGCGAGGATTATCTTTCATTAAATGTTTTTATGTTCCCGGTCTTGTAGATCAAGTGGGCATATAGAGTTTGGGTTTCCCATCTTTCTGTGAGTCTGTCTGTCTGTCATTCCGTCCCATTCTGTACCGATTTCAATAAAAGGTTCATGACATTGTAAATGTAGGTGATGGGGCTTTCATATTTTAAATGTATATTTCTTGTGGGAAGATCTTTCTTTTTGTACAATAATGTTTGACCTTCTGACCTTGACCTTGGAATTTGACCCACATTTAGGGAAAAAACCTTATGCTATAACATTTGAATGCTTAGTGACAGAGCGTTAACATTTCACCCGTGCATACGGGAATACCTTTCTACTAGTACAAAAAATTTTGACCTTGTGACCGTGCCCTTGGAGTTTGACCTAAGTTTAGGAAAAAATAGTTCATGCTATTACTTTTGAATGGTACGCGATATGACTTTAATATTTTACATGCTTATTCTTTGTGACAAGACCTTTCCCTTGGTACCATAGTTTTTGACCTCTTGACCTTTACCATTTCAAAACTTTATTATTTGTTATTATAACTTTTGAATCATAAAAAATAAAGCTTTCATATTTCACATGTGACAAGACCTTTCCATTAGTACACTAATTTTTTACCTCGAGCACTTGACAGTGATGTTTGCTCTACATCGCAAAAACTGTAATATTGGTTATAACTTTTGATTCATAAGAGGTAGGGCTTTCATATTTCACATGCATGTTTCTTATGACAAGACCTGTCCATCAATAATTTTTGACCTTGTGACCTTGACCGTGACCTTTGATCTACATTTCATAAGCTTTGACATGGGTTATAACTTTTTAATCGTAACAGGTATTGCTTTCATTTTTCACATGTATATTCCTTGTGACAAGACCTTTGCATTAGAACAATAATTTTTGACCTTGTGACCATGACCTTTGACCTACATTTTAAAAACTTTGACATAGGGTATAACTTATAAATCATAAGAGATAGGTCTTCCATATTTCACATGTCTATTCCCATGGGTTAGGTATAATTAAGATATGGGACATTGCAGAATTTACTTTATTTGGACTTTGTTTTTGCCAGGGGCATCTGTGTTTCACAAACACATCTTGTTAAAAGTATTGTATTTATTCAACCTGTCTAACTTCTCTTAAGACACCACCAAAAGGATGGTGCAAAAGTGACCACTTAATGCAGGTGACCTCTAAATACAGGTTGATTTTGTATAGCCATTTGGTAATAAGGAGCAGAAAAGGTGGTTGTTTATGACAGGTGATTGTTAAATACAGGTGGACTGTAAAGCAGAATTGACTGGATATTTCATTGTGTTATTTAATAGGACTGATTGTTAAGTAGCAGAAAAATAAAAGATATAATAAATATCATTGGAATTTATCAAATTGATAAATAAAGCAAAAACACACTAAGCTATGCAGTTTGTACATGTACAACATTCAGTACTAATAATATTAAGCATGTAAGTGATAAAGATCCTTTAATATATCAATAATAATACAAAATAATCATACTTTCAGATCATATCTTTAAAACCTTTGTAATTTTGTATTAGATAAACTCAGTTCTTTAGTTTCTGATATGACTTATGCCCATAAAGCTGTGCAACTTGACTGAATGCAATTATTTTCATAATCATTATTTCGTAATTTTATTTTCCTCTAATTGTGTAATTGCTAATGATGTGATAAAAACAATAACAATACATCATATGTAGACATTTGCAATTGATAATTTTTCGTAAAGCAGCAGAAAAAGAGAGATAGTAGAAATTTATTTCATATACCGGTATCTGTCAACTGTGCATTTTCTCTTGTCATCTTCAGACAAAAGTCAGAATCTTAATTATGATAATAATTTGTTGAACATGTAGTTAGTGAATATGTTTTGTAATAATTTCCTGCAGCTGTAGATCCATCTGAAGAAGAAAGGCCTGTGTATAACAGGGTACAATCTGTACTAGATGATGGTCAGATAATACTCAAGGACATTTCCCAGTATGCAGGAGCAACAGAGGATATACGACAAGTAGGTCAAATCTGAATTGTAGTGTGGAACTCAATGTCATAATGTATTTATAGCAATTCCGCTATTTTAATTTTCATAGCAGCAAATTACATCGACACTGGTTATATACAGTGTAGACCACTGTCCATTCTGTAATCCTATGAAAACCATACTTTTTTATGTACTTTTCTTTTATTACTTTCGTTGAATCTAAACTGTCTGAATACTGGACACTGTCTGCAGGACACAATCTTCGATCTGCTTTTGTTAATATCCTATTATTTAAACAGACAATACTGGATACATCCATTGCCAAGATAACAACACCCTTGACTGCTTGTGTTGTTTTCATGAGAAAATTTGTTGTTGTTTTGTTTTTACTCTATGCCACTCCAGGATTATTGCATTTATATGGTGGCAGCATTTGACTTGTGTATTGCTTCCTAATTTTGTCTTATGCTGCAAACCCACATGAAGCAGTGAGGGATCTTGTACACCTCAATATATGCAATGACACAGGGTTCATACTGTCTCATCAGAGGACAAATAGGGAAGCAAAAGACGATAAATCACCTTGAAAAATGACTTTCATTAGCTGAAATTGAACCCAGGACCTCAATTTTGAAGTCCAGTGTGATACCTTTGGACCAAGCTGCCCCTACCAATGACATCTGTTTACTGATGATTAATTCATAATGTGTATCTATTATTAGTGTATAAACACTAACTGCGCATGGCTTCTCATTCATGATTAAAAATTTACACACAGAAATGAAGTATGCAAAGAATGATTTTGAAACCTGTCAATATTTGTTTTTAATTGTGCTGAAATATTACTTAATTATCTGCTAAGCATTATATTGCTACACCATCAAATGATCTTAATGAACATTTTATCAACCACTTACATGCATCATAATGTTAAGTAAGTCTACATTGCCTATGTCATAGCTTATTTTTAAGTGTGGAAGTGTCAGTTTAACACTCGAAAACAGTAATTGAAAAATTGATGCAGAAACTATTCCAAAAATACCTGTACAATCATAAATACAAAGTTCAGTAACACCTATAATTTAATATCTCTATGATCTTAAAGAGGATTTGTTTATTCCAGATTTTATAATATTAAATTTCTGAATACCAGACATTTGTCCAAAGCAGACAATACATCTGGTCAAGTGACTTTCCAATTTAGATTAAACTGTATAATTAAATTCACTTCTGTGTCTTATAAACTAGACACTACTCTTAATAAGTACATATTCATGAACTAGATTATTGATATGTCACCTTATTTAGCTTAATCTTCAGTGACTTGATACAAGTAAGCAAATTATATATTGAGTCTTTTCGTCAAACAGAGTTATTTCCCATTTTGTACGGTATCTGACATAAAACTATTATTACGTCAGAAATTTCCAATGGAAACATCATTTTTGTACCAATATTTTTAGACCAGTTTCCATAGAATATGATGATGTTACAATTACTTAATGTCAGATACCGTCCCAAATGGGAATTAGCTCTCTGTAACGAAAAGACCGAATATATGCATGTAGGTAAATCTTCAGTTACTAAATGTAAATCATTCAGTTTATACAACTTGCCTGTATAGGCAAACATACTATGACTAAATACGAGTAAGTCGATTTTAATAATTAATGTTTAAACAACTATGAATAAAATCAACAATTTGGAAGTATAGAACAGTCAGGAAAACCTATATGTACATTGTACATGTATAAGGTAACCTATGTATAAGGTAACCAATGTATAAGGTAACCTATACTAATTAAATGCATTTCAGTCAATATATACAACTAGTATTTATCAGGAAATTGACAATACACACTCTTGCTTTTATGGATATGATAATTAAATGGTGTATTGTGGAACTTGATATGGCTTCATTTATCTTACGAACTGTGACTTCACATAAGTATGTAACAGAATGAAAGTCATTCAGTGGCAATGTACTCAGCGAATGTTGGGGTTTGTAAATGATGTTTCCATAAATACTGTATGTCATCTTTATATTATAGTGTACAAAATATCACAAGATTTAGTGTGTCTTTGGAATGTTGGAATAAATATTTCCATTTGATTGAATGAAATAGAAGTCGTGTATTCTGAACAAATTAACTTTAAATAATGCTGTTTTCTCTGATTTTGTACATACAGAATTTACTCTCATTATGTACATGACAGGCAATCAGTAATCCGAGAAAGGAAGAAATGCAGGACAAAGCCTGGCAGAATGTCTGCCCCCTAGTTTCAAAATTGAAAAGCTACTATGAATTTTCAAACAAATTAGGTATGTTTATAATTTTTACATACATATCGTAATATATCCTAGTTTGTGTGTATTTGGAGATTGTTTCTTTGCAACTGCTACTATGTAACCTGAACCAAACATAGCTATCTTTACATCATTATATAAAATGTTCAGAAAGTGGTTATTTCGCTTTGTCAGTAGTAAAGGTCTGTTGTAGTGCTACAACAAATCTAAGATCCCTGTTTTTCAGGTCACATGATCCTCCTCTGTCATGCAGCTGAACATTTTAAACTTCTTCATGAAAACAACTTCGTGAATTGTCACCAGGTGTCATATGCAGTATCTTAAATTTCATGGTCTCCATACCACTGAGACCTTTTTGACAGGACCAATTTTCAAAAATCTTCTTTACTCCTGCTGTATGCATAAATTGGTTATAAAAAGCATAAACTCTCTATCCCAGTTGTAAAATTCATAAATAGGGGTTTAGACCCTAAGGCAGGACCAAAATAATTATATAATGGTAATGTACTGAAAAAAAATCTTCTTCTTTACTGCTATGCATTATAAAGAAATGTCGAATAACTTGAGCCTTGAAATCTCGAAAATCCCTGAAATTTGGAGTAATCATGCAGTCCTAACCATTTTTTTTCTTCTTCAAATCAAGTCCATTTGTAAGGACCCTTGCCGTGGAAATTTTATTGAGTTTTCCCAAACAATGATCTTTTAGCTTTATGCAGATGGGACAAAAAATTCCCAAATGCAAAAGGTACAGGCACCGTCAAAAAAAAAAAACACTGCTGGGAACTTCTCTGTTCATTTAATTAAAAAAAGAGAAACTATGTAAATTCAAAATGATTTTGAAGGTCCTTTACACTTTCTGTTATCAAAGAAAAACTTGTTGTTGTTGTCCATGGACCTTTGACCTACTTATGTCCTATCTGTTTGGCAGTTATTGTTTGCAAAGTTTTAATCCACTCAGCAGGCTATGTTGTCTTCTTACAACTCTTGTATAAACTTCTTTCACATTTAAAAAAGAAAAAAAAGAGCAAATTTGATTTCATAATTCAGAACTACAGATTGAAAAGTTAAATTTAAAGCTTATATATGAAAATATATGGAAATTAATTGATCGTAACCTATTAATTCTTTTCTGTTGTCATTCAAGTCCACTTGTAGTAATACAATGATACTTTACTATTTTAATAGGTCTATTAATGTTCGTATTGCAGATAGTGTTGTCCAGGACCTCTTAGAAGTATTATGTTCTAAAGACAAGTCACCACGTGAGCATCTTGAAACCCAACAAGCTTTATTCAAACAGTTTGCAGATATTTTAGATTTTGTCTTGCGATTTGATGATAGAAAGGTTTGTGTGCTTTCCTCAAAATTTTACCCCATTGTAACTAATGCAATATACTACATTTCGCTATTATAAGACTCAGATGTAAATAAAGCACGGTCAATTGATCAAACCACGCGCACGCTCTCTGATAAGCCAAAGGAAAAATTGGGGAAAATTGTCAATAAGAAGCCAACTTCAAGATAAATCGGGTAAATAAGAACTTTGGGACTTGAAAATGTATTCGAGATAAGCATGGTATTCGACACACCAGTGTTCAACACATCCAGGGGAAATTTAATCATATTATGAAGGATTTTTTTCGGGACCAACGTCTGACTTCGAGATATCCTGGGTATTCGAGATATCAGTGTTCGGCATATCGAAGTTTGACTGTATGTGGTCTGAATGATCATGTACAAAATTTCTTTATCATACATTCCTCATTAAATGGAGCGTTTAATGTAATGGCATTGTCCTTTTGTCCATACAAGACCATTTCAGAAAGTTTTCATTAATGTTTTGAGGTAATGAAATGAAACTTGGTGTGTATGTTCAGCATGAAGTAGTCCATATCAAGATTGATGTTTTTAGCAATTGACTCTGTTTACTATATTTATTACCCTTTAATAAAAATAAGTAATTCAGAATTTTTCTGGCCTTGCTTAAAGATATTGGAATGAAACATGTTTTATATCGTCATTATGAATAGTCTTGTACCGATAATCAGACAACTTTGATTAATGACGAAAGAAAGCAACCAATTCCAATCATCGATTGAATTTTCTTACAATCAGTCATCAGATTCACATCTTATTATGTGCATCTCAGAATTGTCTGTTTCCAGTTTTTAATTTTACATGCACCAAAAACTGCAAAGCGATGTAAACAATATGAACGTCAGTGAAAAATGACAAAACATTTTAAATATACCAAGATTATGTTTTATAAATAAAAAAAGTAACATCCAAATATAATCGGTAATATTGTAACCGGAAGCATGAACAATTTCCAACCGATGGTCGATTATGAAAATTAACTGATGTCCCATCACTAATTATGAGGTCCTACATAATAAGTTTGACTGTTTATGCAATTGACTCTATTTAACAAGACTTACCGCTTTTTGATGAAAATCATTATTTTGGAAATTTTTGGGTTATGTTTGAGATATTGAAGTGAAACTCTAAGTGTATGTTTAGTAGGAGGTCTTGCATATGAAAGTCAATTTTTTCTCAGTTAACCCAATTTTCATGAGTATTCCAAAGTTTTCAGTAATGGTTTAAAATATCATACTTTAACCCAGTGTTAATGTTTACTATAGGATCTTACAGATGAAGTTCAATTTCTTTATCAATTGTCCCCTTTTTTAAATTACCTGAACCAAAGGTTCTTGGGACATTGTCTGATGAAGATTTGGAAGTTTGCAGCAAGCAAACAAGCATTATTTTTTTATTTTATTTTATGTTAGGTAAATGAATATAAATTCAAAGTATCAGACTACAAAATTATTTTTCACAATTTTCTTCATTTTTCTTTTTAGATAAACAAAAGGGGATGGGTTGGGAGAAACTATTCCATCTGAATTTAGTTTTGACAGACTTCTTCAGAAATATTCAAAGGATCTTGATGAAACTATGTAGGAGTACAGTACCCAAGGCCCCCTGTTATATTTTTAGCTCACCACGTGGAAGTTTAGAGGAGCTTATGGAGAAAGTATAAGTGCTAACAAAACTTACACTGTGTTCATTCTAGGATGATGTTGTTGTTGTTATTTCCATTCCAAAATCAAATTTATGTTTGGCTTCTTTTATGAAAGTTGATTTTCAAAATTTTGTTATCTTGATTTTTAATATAATACAGTGTAGATCAACATAAAGCAAAACTTGGATATAGATATATAAACCTCTGTGTATGTTTATGTGTGAGAGACATTGATATTCTTGTTACAAATTTTGTAGATGACCAATCCTGCCATACAGAATGACTTCAGCTACTACAGGAGAACTCTTAGTCGAATGAAATTAGCAAATGAAGTAGGTCCCTGTACTCAACTTCTTTTTGCAAGAGATACTGTCTTTACAATAATAAAATAAAATAATATAAGAAGGAGAAAATGTCACAGAATTTTAGAGATCATTATAGTCCATACATTTATATCAGAATCACCCTGTTCATCTTACCAATCAGTTCGGAAATTTTCAAAACTACTTTATCATATAAATACTACTGCTGTATACTAATGATCTGTTTCCCATAATTGATACCCATGACACAAAGGCATGCTATGATCTTGACCTAAAGTCATATCTCCAAGATCTAGGTCACAGTCACAGGTTAAGGAGTTTTGAAAGTTTCTTCATGATAAAAATACAACTGCTATATACCATTGATATAGTTGATACTGTTAGGGCTGTTTGAATTTTGAAAATACGAATATGAAAGCAAGTTTTTAATCAAAGACCAAAGTATGTGTTGTACAAATGTATTTAACATTTAAAAGTGCAGTAGAGAAAGTTTTACTAAGTGCAGTAGAGAAAGTATCTACATAGTATGAAGAAAATATATAATTACCAATCTTGTTGTCTAACATTGAAATTCTCTCTTAAGAGAGTTGACTCACAAACTAAATTTGGTTAAACATGTTAAAAATAAAATATGAAACTCCTTTGTCTTTAGGATGAAACTGGAAATGAGAATGTAGTATCGAATGAAATGGCTAATAGAATGTCCTTATTCTATGCCCCTGCTACACCTATGCTGAAAGTTCTAAGTGAGGCAACAACCAAATTTGTCTCCTCGCATAAAGAGCTGCCGGTGGAGAACACCACAGAATGCCTGAGTACGATGGCAAACATTTGTAGAGTGATGATTGAGACTCCGTAAGTCATAGTATCATCTTTTTTTCTTTATGTTATTCAGTCTTTTTGTTAAACAGAGTTATTTCCCCTTTGGGACGGCATCTTATGTAAAACATTTATGACGTCATCAATTTCATATGGAAATGTCATTTGTGGACAGTCATTTCCCAGAGTTTTAGATCGGTTTTTATAGAATTTGATGATGTCATAAAATTGCATTACGTCAGATACCATCCCAAATGGGAAGTAACTCTGCATAACAAAAAGACCGAATATATAGACCTAAATCTATGCAGTATAATACATGTTTCTGACGAATAAGTAGGAGTTATTCAAGTTATTTTAACATTTACTTGCATACTATTTAATGTATATAATATTTTACTGAAACCTACTGGTGCACATCAAATTTACAAAGACAAACTGTACATTCCTAATTAGAGCACATACACATTGAGACATTAGTTGTACCACCATCGTGACAGTGGTGTCATCATGATA
This sequence comes from Pteria penguin, assembly GCA_035048485.1. Lineage (NCBI taxonomy): Eukaryota > Metazoa > Mollusca > Bivalvia > Pterioida > Pteriidae > Pteria > Pteria penguin. The sequence goes on along the minus strand of CM068580.1, from coordinate 42,067,544 downwards.
AAGAAAGTTTTATATAACAGAATTAGATCTGTAATTAATATATAACGGATATAAGTATATTGGTTTTCGGGTCAGTGAAGGTGAATTGCAGTTGCCAGCACCAGTGTAGCTCAATCTTATTGAAACGCGACTTGTACTTCTTTCCTCTACGCCTTTCAGAACAGCCAGTCAGAATTTGAGTTAAAGATCTTTTGATGACCTCGAATCGGCAGTTGTAAGATCTTGTACATGGAGAGTATCGTAGAGGAGCGAAATACAAGTCGCGTTTTAATAAGATTGCAATGTAGCTATTCAATTTAATACAGAAACATCTGCAGAAATGTAATTTTTGCACGAGTGAGTCGATTTAAATAAGTCATTAAACTTTCAATAATTTATTTCATTTGAAATATCAAAATCAAATTGACATTTATCAACAAAAAGAAGAGATTAAGTACTATGTACACTGTGTAATTAAGTTTTGCCTGTGGAGAAGCTCTTTACCAGTCCTAGCAATGATATTGCATATAATATTTATTTAGTACTTAAAGTTTGGATGATAATGTGAGTTAAAGTGCATCTTTGCTTCCATTCATGACTTTCCTGACTTTAATAGGTAAATGACTCATAGGTTGCTAAAGTTTATTACCGGTATTTAAAAAGTACAAACAGACAAAGGAAATGAATACTAGTATCAGAATTGAAAACACCTGGTGTTTAACTAAAGCAGGAAGAAGTACATCATTGGTCATAAGTAATATGAAAATAAGAATTGGAAGACAAATTTTAATCAAAACCTTGCACATGATTTTACAGTTCTTCATCTCATTTTCCATTACAACTCAAACAAAAGGTTCAACAATAATTAATATATATATTATGTATATTTCAGAGAATATGTTGCAAGATTCCAGAGTGGAGAGACAAAGCTGTTTTGTTTGCGAGTGATGGTTGGAGTCATTATCTTATATGATCATGTCCATCCTGTCGGAGCATTTGCCAAATCATCATCGATAGATGTAAGTATTTATCCTTTCACATATTGAGATGTGTATATTTTAGCAATAGTATTAGTATTAGCATTAGTATCTTATACCAGTACAGAGCTTCAATACAGAAGGTGGCAAAATGGGACAGAAAGATTCAGAACTAATTTTCAACCATTGGATGTATTACATGTAATACTATTGTTACTTCTTATCAACAGGAATTGCCTGTCAGAATTTGTTGAAATTGAAAAAGAGGTTTTTTTTTCATTAAACTGTGTTTTCATCTCCTTATGCAGAGAACTGTTTTATTTTCTTTAAAAAGTATTGTATTATTAGTCTCAGTATCAGCATAAAGTCAATGATCTAATTACTGACATGCATATTTCATTAATAAAGAATTTTCATTTGATGTTTTTAGGGGAGAAAGCTTTACATAATCTTTTTAATTTTATCAAAGAAAAGCTCTAACTTTACTTTAAAGCATAACTTTAAACTTTAAAGTGTAAAGATTTCATATTTGACATGAATTCCCATTTAAACATTTCTACCCATTATTTTAAGGTCTGTGACCCTGTCACCTTAATGAATACTGGCTACTAACACTAGCTGCTTTACAGGCCTAAAACCTTGCTGACAATGAAGATATAGGGTATCCTATGTTTTGTCTTTGATGTTTTATGTGGCATCTACAAATCCTATAGCTCTTTTTAATATTTTTATGCCGCCGCCATGAAATGGCTGGGGGCATATAGTGTTGCCCTGTTCTGTCATTCCGTCATCATTCAGTTTCTGCTCATTTTCTCTTTGAAGGTTTGATGGATTAAATTGACATTTGGTATACAGATATATCAAGGGAAGACACAGGTCAAGTTTAAATATGGGTGTGGTCCGGTAATTTCTGACAGAGTTACTGCCTTTGAACATATAAAATTTCTTAAAAATGACAGTTTCTGCTCATTTTCTATTGAGGGTTTGATGGATTAAATTGATATTGGGTATATTGATGTATCAAGGGAATATGCAGATCAAGCTTCAATATGGGTGTGGTTTGATAATTTCTGATGGAGTTATTGCCCTTGAACATAGAAAATTTCTTAAAAATGACAGTTTCCACTCATTTTCTCTTTGAAGGTGTGATGGATTAAATTGATATTGGGTATATAGATGTTTCAAGAGAAAATGCAGATCAATATGGGTTTGTTCTGGTAATTTTTGACTGAGTAATTGCCCTTGAACATATAAAAATTTTGATTTTTCAAATTATAGTTTTCTGGCAAATTATATTTTACTACCTTAGCTGCCAGTGGGGGCATCTGTGTCGCACCAACACATTAATATTCTAGTTATGCAAGGCTTCACTATAGTTTCGTAGACCAGAGTTTGTACAGACATTTTAAGTATGGCATGGAAACTAGTTAATTTTAATAAAAAGATATATATATATAACATAATTTCTGTTTTAGAGTGTATGGAAGGCCAATAATTTTCAATTTAAATTTTGCTGAATTCCGTTTTCAGTTTTTACTAATTTTTTTCTTTTCCATTTGTATACGCCCGTCATAGACGGACGTATTACGGTATAGCTCTGCACCTTTTTAACATAATACAGACCATACCGTTTAGACTAGGACATTCAAATTTGGTACACTTATTTCTTATGGCATGAGGACGAACCCTTTAGATTTTCAATATCGATGTCAAAGGTGAATGTCATTTCGGGGGTAAAAATAGCAAATTTGGAGAATGCAACTTGTAAACAAGGTACAGACCAAACTGTTTATACTAGAACTTTCACACTTTGCACAGTTGTTTCTTATGACTGAAGGATGAACCCTATTGGTTTTCAAGGTCATATCTGCAAGGTCAAAGTCAGAGTGCTTATGTCAGCTAGATTCTTGTCCAGGCAATAACTTTTTACTCCTTGCATAGATTTGAATAATATTTCACAGAACTGTGGCCCACTCAAAAGTCATATCTGCAAGGTCAAAGTCACAATGCATATGATGGGTAACTCTTTGTCCAAGCCATAACTCTTTACCCCTGTCATGGATTTGAACAACATTTCACAGAATTGTTGCCCAGGACCCAGGGGTGTGTCTGGACCTTGAACCAAGGTTATATCTGCAAGGACAATGTCACACTGCATATGACAGATAAATATTTGTCATAACTTTTCACCCCTTGCATGGATGTGAGTAATATTTTACAGTATTGTTGCCCAGGATCCAAGGGTGTGTCATGACCTTGACCAAGGTCATATCTACAAGGACAAGGTTACAGTGCATATGATGGTGTAAAATATTGCCCGGTCCATAACTTTTAACCCACTGTACAAATTTTGATAATATTTTAAAGTAAAGTTGGCAAAGGGGGAAAGTTTTCATACTTTCAAATTTCATCTCTTTAACTTAAGCGATGGGTGTATTATGCTGTGCTAGGCAAATACTCTTGTTGTTTTATAGTTTGTTTTGACTAGAACAACCTTGTTTTAGAACTTTCAAATACAAACAAAACATGCTGTACATTTTATACTAGCAGCATGGGTTTTCTTTGCCAGTTGAATCTTTTGTACTACCTTTCATTGTGGTGAAATCAACATTATGCAAGGCAAAATTTATAAAAGAAAATGTTCTAATCTGCTTAGTTTATATTTCACCAACTGCAGATTAATACTAAATGACAGACACAGCCAAAAAAACCCATAGAAATAAAGATTGAATTATCAAAAAACCATGGTTTTCAGGAAAATCATGTGGAAAAAGAGACATTACATTCAGCTTGTTCACTCTCTAATTTTGACGATGATTCCACAATCTCGGAATATCACTTGTGTAATGTATGTACAGTTCACTCTCAGTAAGTTGAACTTCAACGACCCAAAGAAAAATAGTGCAAGTCATTCTCAATTAAACATTTATTAAATTTTCAGTAAAAACAGAATATACAGAAAGAAAAAAAAATAATTGAAAACTTTTAAACTTTCTTCAAATGTATTCTCTGTATTTGAAATTCACTCCATTTACACTTGAATGAAGTAGTCAGGAAAAGGATTATTAGCCACTATCTCATAGGTGAAATCACGAGTGGTATAAAACATTTAGTAAAAAATAAATTATAATTGTTTCACCCTTAGTACCAGTAAGTCAAACATGCTGATGTCTTCATGTAACAAAAACTGTTCAGCTTTATGTCATTATCCAATGCATACATAATTTTCAATAACTGCTTAAAATGTGAAAATGGGTTTAACTTCTTTTTAGATCAAAAGCTGTATAAAAGTTTTAAAGGATCAAGAGCCAGGAAGAGTGGAGGGTTTATTAAATGCTTTAAGGTATTTCATTAATCTTTGTTGAATTTAAGAAGCAGTAGTAGAGTGCTTCCAAATACCATTTGTTATCTGTATTGTGTAAGAATATTTCAAGTCAGTTGAAACAAAAAATCATTTGAGTAGTATCATTTTAAATAATAACATGTTCTTAAAAAATAATTTTGTGTATAAGTTTAAAGAAATAACAGAGACTGATTGTAGAAGAAAAATGTATATGTATAATGTCAATGTATATATGAGAAATGGCTTTATCTTGTAAAATTTATTTTCAGATATACAACAAAACATCTGAATGATGAAGTTACACCAAAGACAATAAAAACCATGCTGGCCTGCTGATTCACTGCACACCATATTTTTGTTTTGTACTTCAAGCCAATATACCAAGACCTCATTTAGTCAGCGAAGACTATTACAAATCTACAGATTTTTCTATAAGATGTGATAGATCTTTAGGAAAGACATTAGGATTCCAGAAATGCTTCCTGATTTTATTAAAGCTTATGTCATCACAACTTTTCTTTTAAATGAGAATTTATTTTTAGATCTCCTGATGCAATGATTTATTCATTTTTATCAAAATTCTTGGGACCATGCATGCTCAAGAAATGAGAATTTTGCTCTTGATAGTATTTTTCTTTGGATTTATTGGGACTGAAAGATTTAATTCTGTTGATAATTTGACATGTAAGTTTCATGTGATGTGTTTTGAGATGTGTGGTATTTTTGTGAGCATGCTTCTCCTTAATTGTATCATCTGCTTGCCTCTCCATGGCCTCATGGTGTTGTGTGGCTATAGTATATCAAAAAGAGGCATTTCTGTACAAGTATGAAATACACCATGGAGAATATACATGTATTTGAATTGAAGTTTTATATAATACATACTACACAATATCATACTGTCATACTGTGTAGAAGATTATGGATAAGGGTGGTGAAATTAAAACATTCTCATCTTCTTCTTTGCTGTAATCATTACCTGATAAGATGTGGTTTGCCTTTGCTGGATTCTTCTCAATTAAACTTACTGTTAGTAGCAACTTTCCATATTTAGATTTCTTCACAAGATTCAGATACAGAAAAAAGTTTTGTCAGTATAAAACTATTTAGAGACATATCAAGGTCGACAAAAGTAAATACAGGCATTTCCTTCTTTATCAAGATTCTGGATTAAATTGCATTGTATTTGTACATCATGCTCCCTCATTTTAGCAGTAAAAAGAATCTAGGTTAAAGTTGTGCCAAAAAAAAGTCCAGACATATTTTTTTATTATTCTTGGATAGAATTCAGTCATATCAGCAATGTGTCACAACAATGAATGATTTCTATTGGCCATGGAGATTTCCATAAGGCAGCTAGCTACCTGTACCATTGCTTACTTTTGATTCTGAATTTGAGTCCTACATGTATACCTAACAAAGATATGGAGAATCTCTAGACATACGTAATAGTGGTTCAAAATGAGTAGCATTCTATTATCTTAAGATTTGTGATATATCTCAAAATTTTGTCCTTGTTACAGAGATGTGTCTGTGTATGTGTTTATAACATTTATTGTACAAGTTATTTTCCTATATAAACTGCTTAGTCATTCCAATGATAGCTGACTGTTTATGTATTTGTGTGTAATGATGTGTACATATATTCTGTTGCTATGTTAATTTCTGCAAGAAAACTTTTGATAGATATTTGCTCACAATTTTATATAAAGTATTATGGAAGCAGAGGTTTTACAATTTTTGTACTGGTGTTCACTTTTGTGATATTGGGAATTACAATAGTCTGCAGTACTGTATAGAAGTAATGTACTGGTACTCTTTTTTTTAATTGTCATATCCTACCTTTCTCAATACATGGTAGAAAAATACACTGTGTGTAATATTTTTTTCTTTCATGTTCAAAATTCATTTACAAGTAGTAAATATTGCCACAATATTTTTGATAAATATCAGTGTGGTATTAAAACAAACCAATAAAACTTAATATTTGATATGGAATAAACTTTGTTTTCTACTATCAAGAAATCAAAATCTACACCCAATTTTCTGATAGTGCTTTTGTTAATTTCAAGATTTCATTAGACAATAGTGAGACAATTCTTATCTAAAACTTCTTAGATATAAAAGGAGCTAAATAAGATATAAAGTTTATCATATATACAATGATAGAGTAGTCAGTATTATAAAACCAAAATATGATATAATTGTATCGTATGTGATATTCCATGACAACAACGTGAAGGCAAGAATTATTTTACAAATTCTATTTCTATTGTTATCCTGATTGTTTTAATCCAGTATAGTAAGTAGATAGTAACCATCAAGCAAACTAGTGCTTTCTCTGCTTTCATCTTGTTGTTAGTCCTCCATGTAGGGGAGTGTGTTGATTCCATTATAGCTCTAGTATTACCGTATAGACTTCCATGTTCATGTTTTGCATACCTCGTGATTGTTGTTGAGTTGTACAATATTGTTGGTATAATGTGTTACAAGGAGTTATTTAGCATAATATTATCACATACAAAAAAGGGTATGAAAATATGAAAGATGTTTGGGTTACTATACATAAAGTTAATACCGGTAGCTTATACTGTTCACATTGATGAAATGGCAAAGGAATTCTGCTTTGCATTAACAAGATGAATGTCATATAAATTAAAATGACTGTAGAAGTAATATTGTCCAGTTTAATCAGAACATTTTGACTACAAGTTTGTTTTTGTAACGTATTTTCACGTAGCTTCATTTAGTGTGTTGCTTCGTGACCATAAACCATTTTCTTGTGAACTGATGATTGATGTATAATGGTAGATACAACTTTGATAAGGATAAGACTTGTGCCATAAATTGAAGAAACAATTGATAAGTTACATTCCCTATGTATTTTGAATGTGTGCTTACAAGTGAAAGTATGCCTTTTTTACCTTTGTATAGTTAATGTAAGAAGAACTTTTCTTATGCCCAAAGATTGAGGCATATTGTTTCTGTCTTGTCTATCTGTGTGTCTGTTCTTCTGCAAACAACTTTAAGGTTGTTCATAACTTTTTAACCATACCAGCCAGTGCTTACATATTTTAAATGTGTCTTCTTGTGTCAAGGCCTTTCCATTGGTTCCACAATTTTGACCTTGTGACCTTCACATTTGACCTACAATTCAAAAAATAACTTCTTAGCTATGATTTTTCAACCATGGAGCTAGAGCTTGCATATTTCACATGTGTCTTCCTTGTAGTTAGACCTTTCCATTGATTACCTTGTGACCTTGACCATCAAGTTTGACTAGCATTGACTTAAATAATAAAAGACCTTGACAGTGGTCTTTACTTTTGAACCATAGGAGATGGGGACTTGATATTTCACATGTGTATTTCTTGTGGCAAGACCTTTCAACTGGTATCATAATCTCTTAACTTCACCTTCATGTTCGACCTACATTTCAAACTTGAATTCTTTGGTGTAACTTTCTAACCATAAATTGAAGAAACAATTGATAAGTTACATTCCCTATGCATATTGAATGTTGGCTTACAAGTGGAAGTATGCCTTTTTGGTGTTGTATAATTAATGTAAAATGAACTTGTTTGTGTCTTCAAATTGATAGACTAGGGCATATTGTTTCTGACCTGCCAATCTGTTTATTTGTCTTTGGACAACTTTAGCACTGGGCATTACTTTTAACCAAACCAGCCAGTGCTTTCAAAATTGATATGTTTTCCTTGTGGTGAGATACTGTAATTTTTGACGGTATGACCTTGACTGTTAAGTATTGTCATAATTCAAGAACATTTTCCTTCACTTTTGAACATTGGAGACCAAGCTTTCATATTTCACATATGTGCTCCATGTGGTAAAATGTTTCCATTGATACCACAATTTATAACCTTGTGACCTTGATTGTCAACTTTGACTTACATCACAAAATTTCCTCATTAAGGATTTTTTTTTGTCTTCAAGGGCAGTGTTTCACAAACACATCTTGTTTCCTTGTTTTTTTTTTGTTCTTTGTTTGTATACATGTACAGGCATTTTTCCTGTGAAAGTTATGTATGCTATAATAGGAAAATGAATTAATAAGTTCAATAATTATAAGAACTCAATCTTACTGCAGCGGTAGTGAACTTTGTTTAATAATTACAATGCATTTGGTAATTTTGTTCTTCTCAAAGTAAAGTACAGCTTATCTCTGACTAGTAAACCTCTCTAACTGTAGGCTACTATATATATGTCCTAGTTAGAGATATTTCGTGGTGATGAGTAGACATTCTTCAGAATGAAAAATGTGCTAATATTCATTTTACTTTTCAATCAATAAAGCAATAAAGATCACAGTGACTCGATCGTATTTAGTTGATAGTAGTGATATTTAAATTACAGCTTTCAATTTTTCACATACATTTTTGTTTAAGTCCTAAGATGTTGATCTAAAATATGTATAAAGTAGCATATACTAGTATGTATCTATGAATTACAGAGATGCTAAAACCCAAAAGTGAAACCCCCTGACGTTCACAGCATGTTGTCGCGGGAGATACATTTACATGTATATGAATATATTTCACCTGCACATATTGGATCTTTTTGTTATACAGATTTATTTCCCATATGAGCAGGTGTCTGACGTCAAACCGTTGTGATGTCAACCAATTCTATGGAAAATGGTGTAAAAATATGGGAAATGATATAGAAATTGTATGACGTCACAGTGGTTTGACGTCAGATACCGGTTCATATGGGAAATAACTCTGTATAACGAAAACACCCTATTGCTGCTGTGGATAATATGAGCTGGAAATTTCGTTTCATTCTGTAGACTTTATCGGGGCCAGTATATGCTAGAAGTGGCGGCAGATATTGTTGTCGATGACAACTTCATGTCGTAGGAATTCTATATCTCACAGAAGGGGAATGAATGCTGGATTCAAATTGGTGAAATGAAATCCAACTGCTAATCTAGTCTGCTGGCGTGGATCAAAGGTTAAGGTGTTCGCATATGCATACATTTCTGTGTGATGCATCAGGCAGATGCCGTCACCAAATAAGTGATGAAATGATCGTGGTTTGACGGTAAAAAGAATAAAACAGCATGAAATTAAGTATTCCGATCGTGACATTATGCGAGAATCAGTCGACCATTCTTTGCATGTTGAGATGTAACAAAAGAACGGGAACATAGTCGAGTAACGCTAATCCAGTGATAAACACAGATCTTATAATGTCAAAGATATACAGATAAATCTTATAACTGTGTTTTGTTTTGGTTTGGGTTTGGGGGGGGGGGGGTTTAAATTTTATTTTACGTCACGCCGACATTTTGCTATATGGTGGCGGCATCTGTCTGATGCATCGCACAGAAATTTAGACCTATGCGACCGACCCACCAAAACAGTGAGAAATCTTACATGTTTCACTTCTCCCTTAAGACGGGACTTGGATTTGTAATGTATTATCCGATAAAACATTACACCAACGATCTACCGTAGGGACTCGAACCCGAGACTTCAGTCACTATCAAAGCATGTCACCGAATGAGATACACCAGCTCATAAATGATCAATTGGATGATGGTCTTGCGAGGCAAATCATCGATAGCAAATGCCATTATATTAATGAGCATATCTGTACTACTGAATTTTAGTGATATTTTCTTTTTCTGAACCAATTTATCTGCTTCCATTATTTGTGGATGAGGTGTTAAGCTCGTGATCGAAAGGTTGCGAGTCCGACTCCCATCCTGGGTACACCGGTGTTCTGTCTTTCGGATGAGACAGTAAAAACCGAGGTCTCGTGTCACGGTAGACGTGGTACGTAACAGATCCTGCGCTGCTTATGATGAATCCGTAGAAATTTCTGTACAATTCATCAGGCAGATGCCTTTCACCTTAGACGTGGAGTAAAACTGCAATCAATCAATCCAATTTCTTTTTTATACTTTTCAAATCAGTGGCTGATTCAGCATTTCCATATATGATGGTCGAAAATGAGAAGGGGTGTAAAATCTTAAGTCCATGCAGAAAAAAAGCGGCGGGCGGGCTCCTAACTCTCTGATTCCACCCTCGCCATTTTAGCCACAGAATATCTAGCTTTGCTGGGAATGAGACTGAAGGTGAATGTAATGAATATATCGTCTTGCTGTATATGCCTACGGTTCTACCGGAGGTCTTACAATGCGGAAAACTAAAATCTCAATTCTCAATGATGTCAGACTGAACATATATAATATTAAAGCAGCGGAGACAATACGAAACTTTATGAACTCTGTCACTGTTATTGCCTTGAAATACTCATACTCTTAAAAAACAAATTATAAAACAAACAAGCCAAAAAAAAAATCAAAAACAAAATCCAAAAGGAATGTTCAGTGAACCACAACTGAAAACAAAAAACCTAAACTAAACAAAACCACTCCTAAATAGGCCAACAGTTGAACCCGGGTCTTACATATCTAGATATGTATAAGTCACTCATAGGGCCTAGCTAATTATGGTTTACCCATTTTATAATGGAATTTATCTGATCATGTCGCATCAATATTTACTAGATCTATATATTTTAACTGTGACACTTTTCAAAGTAATTTTAATAAATTGATTATTTATTTGTATTAAAGCAGATTTATAATTATACATATTCATCATAGAATTTTTTTAAATGCTTCATTATTAAGAATTGCAAATCAATGTGAGAATAGTTTAATATCAATACAAATGCACTGCTTTTAATCTAACGTTAGATGGTTTAAAATTCACCGCTCTTTAATAATCCATTCCCCACAATACATCTCGAATCACTGGGCATGCGCATGCAATGTATTGCAAATGGCCGCACTTGTTATTGTTCCATGGCGTTAAGAAAAGGGTATATTTATATGTGATACCTGTCGTCCACGAAGGTCAGTCGAGTGAAATGGACAAATTGCATTGAAAAATCAATTTATCATCTCTCAAATTATGCAGCAAATGTAGCAATTTGTGTGTGCATTGCTAACAAAAATATGTCGATGTGGGCGAGGTGTTGCTTATTTCGAGCATACTTCAACCCGTTCGACATGCAAAAACTATGTTTCATCACGAAATACTAAGGAAAATATCAATGCAGGGTCACCTTAAAATGATTGATGAATCATATTAAATTGATGATTTGGCTATTATTTACTGGGCACCGCCAAATGAATGATTTGGATATCAGTCGGTGCGTTGACATGGACGACTTCTGTCCGAATTTTATACTTTAATGTTCTTCCGGAAAGACAAGTTTCTATGATGCGTTATTAAATTACAAAGAAAATATAATGCTGTGCATTGCTTTAAATGAAGTTATATTTCTGAATTTGTTTGTTTCAAATACGGCATTAATAGCTCGAATTTTCTCTGATAAAGTTGACGATAATTGGGTCAAGTTGATCACATGATCTATAATTTAATGAAATAGTATACATATAGATCTAGTATGAAAAGTTGTGTATGTTTGGATCCTGACATTATGCCTGCATTTGGGTGCTATGTTGAATATTTTGTGGTAATGTTTGAATTTGCACTTTTGTTGCTAGTATAAATGAATTTGTTTAACTTTGTGAGTCACACACTGTCTTGTATATTATATATTCTGGATTCGGGTTGGTCACATGAACAAATTTGCACCACATTTTTCCAGGGATAAATTTCGGGTTTTATCTTCGCTCTCTACAAAGAATCTGAAATTTTGAATCCTATTTTAAATCTGCAAGTTTATAAAATGTATAGTAAAAGTAAAAAACGAAGAAGTACCGAAAGGCAAACCATATCTCATAGTCCATGGAATAAAGGGGACAATATCGTGTTTAGTGTCATATTCAGACAAATGGGATAAAGGGTCATTATTCATAAGAATCTTAAATGAATTTCAGTAGTTAGTGATTCATGCATCTCTTTCATGCTGATAAAAATTGAGCAAAAATATTTCATGGTCTATGATAACTCTTAAGTTTATCCTCCAGGTCATTCTTGGAGTGTTTCAGTAACATCATGCTGACATCGAGAATCATATTCATACATGCACATATATACTCCACATTAATTTGAATAGATTGCTATTCAGATTTTAGCTGACAAATGCTGGTCAACTTAATAACTGAGTGCAAAAATTTCATGAAGTACATTAGAATTTAGACGGAAATATATTATTATTGGTATAATGAAACAGAAAGATATATGGGGAAGTATATCTTTGTCTGAACCATAACTTTTTATCATTTGCATGGATTTGCAAGGATGTATCATGACATTGAATCAAAATCATATCTTCAAGGAAGCTGGCATGGCCTAGTGGTATCGCGCTGGACTCCTGATCTGGAGGCCAGGGTTTGAGTTCCACTCTGGCCATGCCGGTGCCCTGTCTTTCTGACGAGACAGTAAAAACCAAGGCCCCTTGTCGTGGTATGCATGGCACGTTAAAGATCCCTCACTGCTTCGGGTGGGTCCGTTGCAAAGGTCAAAATTTGTATGCCCTGCATCAGGTAGATGCAGTTACCATATATGTGAAATACATGTATTCATGGTGTGACGTTAAACAAAAATCATTCAATCATATCTGCAAGGTCAAGGTTACAGTGCTTATGTCAGTTAAATTGTTGTCTAGGCTCTAAGGCCATCTTTAAAATTATGTTAATTGTGGTAACACTACTCACATTTTGGAAGTGAGGGGGTGGGGTTTTTTTGGTTTTTAATTGCACAATTTAAAAGATGAGTTGGGGTTTTTTTTTGGGGGGGGGTGTTTTGTTTTGGGGTTTTTTTTTCATGTTGAAAGTTGGTATATGAAATAAATATGCAGGAGATTCTGAACAAAGACCTGACAAAGCAATCCTTATATGAAATGTGTGTCTATTTGCCTTGCTTAGCAAGATTGACATGAAACTTAGAAACTGTAAAATGACCGCTGGTTATTTGCCACTTCCGAAGATAAAATTTATCCCCATACTTCATTTCTTTGCTGCATTCAAACATAAAAAACAATACTGATGAACAAGTCAAAATTTTTGCCAGGTATAAATGAGCAAAGTGTACTAGAGATGAGTTAACCACAAAATGATGCAATAATGGATATATTTTCACCCCCTTACTGGTTAAACTTTCACATACATCAGATGCAGATGATTGGAGGACATGCCTTTTTTTTAAATAATTTATCAGATTCATTTAAAATTGAAATTGTATATTGTAGTTGCTTACGTCCAGCATTTAGTCTGGATCTTTACTGTTGAGTCATGTAACATATATTGTATATAGGTCATTGGGATTTTGTAAAATTGAAAGAGTTATCTTAAGTAAGTCAGTTAAGAGATTTTTTCAAAAAGTTGAAATATCTCTGAAATGATGTATAATGCATCTTAACCCAACAGAGTTGGTATTACATATATATATATATAGATATATATATATATAAGTTTTTCACTGTTAATTTTTTGTTCTTTAGGTAGTCCTATGCCATCGTGGTGACAATGGGTCCTCAAGAGGACTATGTGGAGACAGTGTTTACCTGTGAAGGGGACATTAATGATCCAGATCTTCAAACAAGGCTTGAGGATTTCAAACAAGGATTGAGAGATTTATTGTCCACAGGTGAATCAAACTCAAAGTGCTCAAACTCGAAATGGGAGTATCATACTGGTACAACTGAAAGTACTCCAATACAAGATCTTGAAAATAAGATTGGACTAATTACATATGAGCTTAGATTCTGTTTAAAACAATCTAATTAGAATTAGGGTTTGGATCCCTTCATGATGATCGCTACACAAAAGTTTCTGTGAAAAAGAGTTTCATGTGAAAAATTTTTACAATGACCTTTAACCATGGCTGTAATATGTTAATGACACAAGAAATTTCATATTTAGTGTTCCATAAATGAATCATTTTTAATTGACACTACACACAAAATCTTTTTTTTTTGACACATCAGGCTGAATACAAGGAAGAATCCTGAATTGTTGCATAAACATATTCTTATGTGATACAGGTTTAGTGTCTATGTAACCTTCACATTAAAGGTTCATAATAGATGCACTTCTCTAAAATATGCTTCATATCAATAAGAGCTGCTACTGAGTGCAATCTGCTTCACAAACATTTGTTGGGTTTTAATTTTCGATTCTTGATAACCAATATTTATATGATGATTTGGATTCCTCATGAATTGACATAAGAATTAATACTATATGTAGTTGAGAAAAAATGATTTATGTAATCCAATCTGAATACCACTATGAATGTACCTCTAGGTATTATTTAGAGATGCAACGATACAGCTCCTCACGATATAATACGTATCACGATACTTGAACAGCGATACGATACATATTGTGATACATTTTCTTATCATGAAATCAGGGTTAAAATGTACCAGTTCGATTTCATGAAGATCCTACATGTATAAAAGAGCTTTGGGAGAAAAAGAAATACACATTATAATTCATACTAGAAATGAGGTACAAATTGATACAGTATAACATTATAAAGAATATACTGAAAACATATCCATTTGGTCTTTTTCTTACAATTTTTTAAATATGAAACATTTCTATTTATCATGGAAATTGCAACATAATTTTATAATGAGTAATATTGGCGTATGATTGCGTATCGTTTGAGTTCCCTATCGTATGATATGATATCGCGGTATATCGTTGCATCTCTTGTATTACTATAAATCTGAAGGTGGAAGGCATAAGTTATTTTACTGGTAGAGTTTCAGATTTGTTTGAACCTTTAGTTTTCTGTAGTAGGTTTCCATCTAGTTATTTTGATAGATATATATCATGATGAGGATAATAAACTCAATGTTTCTTTTGTCTTTTATTGTCTATTATAGAACATGTAATTATATCCTCATTTTCTTCTTCTTTTATTACACAGTTTACACATAAATTTAGCATTCTACTTTATGGAGTACATGTGTACTTCATATAGTATGCTCTCCTTGACATTGCTTTGTATTAAATGTATCTTTTTATAATTGTGGGATTCTGATCTTAAGATTTAAAGCTTTTATTGTTGTGTAACTTCCACAGATCAGTGACTTATCAATTTTTGTTTTTCAGTCCAGTCACACAGTCATTAATATTATATTGAATCCTGTACTACGATAATTTAATATTTTAAAATTGTAATTGTAAAGTTTTTTTCTTTTACTGATTTTGTACTCGCTTCAATTTGCAGATAAGAGGAAATTGATTTTGAAGAAAGTGGAACCGTGGAATAGTGTAAGAGTAACATTTAAGATACCATTAGAAGCAGCAAGACGTCTGAAACAGTTAGCACAGCAAGGCAATGCATCTCTACGTCAGCTTGGTGTATTAGCTGTACAGTTGGAGGGTGACCAATTGATATCACTTACCATTGCAGGTCGAAATAATGAGAGAACCCAGTTAATATTCAGAACTGCTGATGATTCTACAGATGCTGCATCTGTGACTGTGATAAATCCAAATTCTAGGGGCTCTGGAGGCGGGGTGTCCCTAGACGTAAATCAGCAAAACCCTAATGAAGCAACACAACAAAATATTGCCCAGTATCTACGTCAGGGTTCTGCCATATTTGATTCTATACTACAAAACAGAAACAATGATGCATCTATTGGTAATGTTTCTCACCAAGAGTCATTGCCTTCATCAAGCCCAACACAAAATAATTCCCAGCTTGGTATTCCAGAGGACATAGTAGCAGCACATTCTTTGGATCGCATGGTTGGACTTCCTGGAATCAGCTTGGGTTCTGCTAATTTCCCGGTCATTCCTGGATTAATAAATAGCCAGATGGGTTTACGACCTCCTCCTCCATATCCAGGCAGCAGCTCCCTTCTTAATAATTTGGCTAAAGTTGGTCGTGCTGGAATTACATCCACAGCTAGTCCTTTACTAGTCAATCTCCTACAAACGGACCCTAATTTAGCTGCAAGCTATAGCAGTATGTTACCACCATCAGAAACTAGCCCGCAGCAAAAGAAGAAAAGAAAACCAAGGAAACCAAAGGACAAGAATAAACAAGCTGTATCTACTAGTGATGGAGAAAAACCAATACAAAGTGTTCCCAACCCTTTGCATGAATCCTATGGAAATAGTTTACCTTTAGTGACTTCTGGAATTAGCTCTAATATGCCAAGCATTCCCATGGTGACTCAGGCACTTCCTGCATCATCTCAGCCCAGTGTTACTTATTCTTCTCAGGGTATTTCTCCAGTCCTAACTGGTACAGCACATGTTGATTCCAGTCGTCCAGGTATTCTCAAGGGTCAGAAAGTAGAAGATAGAGTAGACCAACGTTTACCAGAGAATACAGCTGGCAAAATCATTAATCCGTACACTGGACTTCTAGAACCAATGGATAGTTCTGACTCTAGTCCATCAAAAAGTGATACTTCTTTTGATGGATATTCTCCTCATAAAAATATTAGTAAAAGATCTCCAAAAGACCAGATGATTCATTTAAGTGCTTTCAATTCAAATAATGTTGTAGACAGTAGATTATCAACAGTGCCAAGTTCAGTATCGACAGACATGGAGGTTTCAAGGCAGCTTGCTAGTAACAATTCATCTACTCAGTATTCTTATTCTCTTGCGTCTAGTCCAGAACATCCTATTTCTAGTATCTTATCGCACAATGCAAATAGTGCACAAAGTAATGTGTCAAGATCACACCAACATGCTGATTCATTACACAGTGAATTTATGTCAGACTCAAATAGAATTGAGACAACATTAACAACCTCTTCAGTAGTGTCCAGTTCTGTGCATAAATCATTATACAGTGTCAAGATGTCTGATTCTGTGTTAGGAAGAACTAGTGTGTCTCAACATACAGTGAACTCAAATGTGTCTACAGAAAGTGCTCAATGGGGTAGTCAGGCCTCTATGCATTCAGAGTCTGTTACGTCAAGCCATAATATACCACATGTCAAAGACTGTTCTCTACTGAGTGCAAAGACTGAACAATTGCTCAATGAAAACCATCCAAATCCAGCCAAAAATAATCTAGGCAGTCCAATAATTCAAAGTCCTGATTCTGAAAATTCGAGTCAGAGTAGTTTATTACAAGACACTCCTAATGATATGGGTGTTGTACCACCAGGCTCTTCACTCGATTCTAAAGTATACAATCATGACTCTGGGGTGGGTAGTTCTTCTGAAAGATCGGATGATACTCCATCAGAACCAGGAGATCATGATTTTAAATCAGGACATCCAGAAGAAAACTTGCGATTGGCAGAGAATCTATCAAAGGAGATCATTCCTAAACTAGATCTTAGTGGTAATTCTAAGACAGTGAATGAAATTCCTCTTATGAATCATAAAAATGGGAAACCAAATTCAATAAATAGTGCTAATTTACAAAACTTTGTGTCAAAGCAGAATATGAACATTACAGTTGGTTGTGCTTTGTCAAACTCACTTGATACTAAATATTGTGATAGCAAATCAATGGCAGAACTTATGACAGCTGATAAGATGCTTGGCCAAAATTCATTAGTGAATAACATCGGAAAAAATGTGTCCCACAAAAATAGCACAATATTACATTGGTCATCTGCCGAGAAATTGCATGCCTTTCAAATGGAAGGGAATACTCAAGTTGATAATCAACACCCTTTCAATGAATTCATGAGAAAAGCTGACAATCTTCATCCTAAAAAGAAGTTTGGTAGGTATTTTTAGTTCAATGTATTAGCATTTATCAATAATATTCCTTACTTATGATCAGTAATTTTCAGTTATTTAGTCATTTGTGTTATGGTTGTTTCAAGATGACATCATTACTTGTGGTAATACCAGTACCAAGTTTCAGTTACATTTTAGTAACTGAATTTTGTGTGTTGCGTAGTAATCTTATTGTACCACAAATGTAATGAACTTATGAAGAAAGAATCTGCTCCAATTGTTGAAATTTTGACACCCAAATTTCAAAGGAAAACTTCATTTAAAAGGAATAGTAATTTAGTATGGTAACCCTCTAAATCAGTCTAAAGGACAAAGGTCTCCAACTTCATTTCCAGCTTAGTGATTTTAATAAAAAATAAAAAGAACTCTAAGGACTGAAGAAGCTGGTGTTCTGTCCCAGTTCTGTGTTATTTTACTTTTGAAGTACATCACGAAGGTACAATAGTTGTGTAGGATGATAAATTTAGAACACCTAAAGCTTGAGTCAGTGAAAAGGGTTTGGAAAGGAGACAGGAGTCAATATTTATTTTCATACATTCGTAATTTAAATTTTGCTTATCTATATACATGTACATGTACAGTTAGACATAATCTAATCCTGAGTTAATAAATATTGATGAAAAAAATTGCAGAATTGTACCACCACCATTACCTGTAATGATTTAATTTTTGACCAGACATATTGATAGTAACATTTACATCTGCAGTACAGCTGTTGTACTAACAATACGAAAAAAACAACCACAAATACTTGTACCATGATAGGGAATATAGCTGGATTCAAATGACATCAAACAAACACATTTACCAGACTGAAAATACAAAATTGATCTTAACTATCTATGTAAATATTGTTATTTGAAGAATAAAAATTTCAGATATCTTCACTACATGTACATGTGTATGTAAAGGTTTTCTGTTTTATTCTATGGCACAGAGCAAGGGATAGGATCTTAACGAAGTGAAGGTGATTGAAAGTTTTTGAAGTCATATCTTAATCAGTTAATTTATTGATATTAAATTTTTTGTGGCTCATGGCAACCCCCATAAACCATATCAATTTAGCAGAAAATATGAGACATAAAAACCATTAACAGTGAGAGAATACTGTGACATGATTCAATCAAATATTTTATTTCATGAAAAACCTTGCACATGGTATTTAAATAGCAATATTCCTATTGACATACCATGTACATGTACCAATAAAGTTATGTTTTGGCAAAATCTTTTTTTGGCAAAATATAGAGTCTGGAAGTTGAAGTTATTGACCTTTGTCTCCATCTTGCAAAACTTTTATATCTTTGCACTAAAGAGTTCCTCAAATAAAATGCAGTTGATGACTAGAAAGATAAGTCTAATTTAGTGATGAATAAAGCTGCAGGATTGCCAGGAATGTTGCAAATACTGATTTTCATTATGGCAGATGGAAAATACAAAACATCTGAACTGTACTGTGTACTCTCATAAATCATAATTGTTGCTAATGGCTTAGTGTATGTGAAACCAAAAAAAGACCTGATCATTGAACATGGATGATATCAAGCCAAAAAAACTTCTTTTGCTGACTAGCCACATCTGTTTTGCATTTTTCTGTCAATATACAGTTATTATACATAATACTATATCAGGAATTACTTCATTCTTTGAAATTTATTAAGCCAGTGGCCTAGTGGTATCACGCTCGTCTCCTGATTAGGAGGCTGGGGTTCGAGTCCCGCTCTGGTCATGCCGGTGTCCTGTCTTTCAGATGAGACAGTAAAAACCGAGGCCCTGTGTCGTTGTATGCATGGCATGTTAAAGATCCCTTACTGCTATGGGTGGGTCCGTTGCTTTATCATATGACATATGAATATTACTGCTTCATACTATTAATTTAGTTGGTAATTCACACAATTGTTACCATTGCACAAAAGTTTGTTATTTTAACTCAAAGTCATACATCCAAGGTCAAGTCACAGTAAACCAATGGAGAAGTTTGAAAAATCGTTTTGCCATACAGGTATAAATACAGCTGCTATATACTATTGATCTTATCATGTATACTTCATGTAATCCTTATCTCTGGCAAAATGGTGTACTAAAGGTCATTGTGGTAGCCAATGTATGACAAAAAATGTCCTTTTAACATGCTTCTGCTTCACAGTTTTTACCCATGACACATAGATTAAAGACTGTGTCATTAACTTAATCCATGGTCACATTTCCAACCTGTAACCAAATTTATTGTTTTACAGCTTTTGACTTGGGAAGTAATTGTCCTAAAAGGATTGTACTAGTTTTTGTTGGTGATAGGCCCATTAATGACAAATTATGCATTGCAGGCTTTGCTCTTTATATATTGTGACCCAAAATCATTTTTTCAACATTTTATATGTAAACTTCACAAACTTAGAAAATTATCTGGTGAGTTTTCAAAACTTTCGCTATGAAGACAGTCTTAAACTATTGGGTCCTATTTAAGGTGTCATTAGGCTTGGCATACAACATTAAAAGGATTTGCAAATAGAATAGTGGAAATGTGCTTGTCTGGACGAATGTCCGGAGAGCTCTCATCATACTCCATCATCCTTGTCGTCGGCTTCATCCATAGATAATAACTTTAACCTGGATCATAACTTCAGAACCATTAGAGACCGCGCGTTAATATTTCACCTGTGTATTTCTTGTGCTAAGGCTTTTCATTGGGTAACAAAGTTTTTTACTTTATGACCTAGACCTTGAAGTTTGCTCTACTTTTGAAAAACTTTAACCTTGGTCATGACTTACAAATAGTAAGAGAAAGCATTCAAATATTTCATGTGTGTATTCCTTGTAACAAGACCTTCCGTTTCGTTCCAAAATGTTTTAGGTTTTGACCTCTGACCTTGAAGATTGACTTACTTGCAAAGAAACTTTTGTTATCTAAAATTGGTTGCCACCAGCAAGCTCTGTAGTCTTCTGACAAATCTTTTTTGATATAGAATTATATTTTCATATGCATTATGTTAATTGTTGGGTTTAGTTAAAATCATCTAAATGGTGAGCATTTGGGCTTCTCTTAAATATATTGTTTTGTCCTGTTCAAAATTTAGGGTATGTTGCCTTTCAACCAGCTTCAAATTAATACCTGCATTTTATATTGCCTTATTACCTTGACTTTAAAGTATTTTTATGAAGAATTTAAACTTCATTATAGAGTATCTTATCAGATCAGACTTACAAGAGGCCAGTAAGAACAAAAATGAACATATGTTCATAACCGTAATGAAATATGTATTCAACTATTAAACTATTAAACATAGGCATTTCATATTTCACTTGTACATTCCTTGCAACCTTGCCAGTGGTACATGTACCTTCATTTTTGACCTCATGACATTGACCTTGTCTTGATGTTTAACAAACTTTCCAAAAACCTTAACCTTGTCTATAACTCTTCAACTACTGGGGTAGAGCTTCCATATTTTCCATTTGTGTTCATTACGGTCAGGCCTTTCTGTCTGTATCAAATTTTTACCCCACAATTTTCACCTTAAAATTTGACCGATTTTTCAAAAACTTTGACTTTGCCCATAACTCAACTACTAGCTCAAGGGATTTCACATGCGTTATTATGGCTAAACCTTTCTGTCCATACCAGATGTTTTGACCTTGTGACCTTGATGTTTGACCCACTTTTCAAGAACTTTAATATTGCCCACAACTTGTCAATTATTGAGGGTAGAGCTTTCATATTTCACATTTGTGTTCATTATAGCTAGACAGACTTTCGTCTGTATCCAAATTTTTGATCCCACAGCCTTCAGCTTAAATTAAGAAAACATTGAAAATGCATGATTTCCCTGTAACAATTCTCGCTGGCAAGTTATGTTGTCTCTTGACAACTCATGTTAGGCAGCCCAACTTACCAAGATAACCTGTTGCAATTTGGGCTTCCTCTGTCTTCATGCATCATCTATTAGCAGTTCATTGTGTTTAATTTCTTATTGAAAACTAATTGGCCAATTGAAATCACACTCCACATGTACTGGGTAGCATCTTTAGGATAAGAGGAAGTTACTGTAATGATACGAATTTCATCATTCCTAATCTCACTTAGGCCTTTGGGATGGGCCTTAAACTGCTAAACAATGAAATCTTCGAATCATTTTCTCCTTAACATCTAGGAGAAAAAAACAATATGCAGAATTTTAAAAAGTCTTCTATCAAAAAGGTGAAATTCATTACCTCACAGTATGGGATCAGCTTAGTTGAGGCAGGGCTAATATATTTATACAATCTGATTAAAACCATATCTTTATTCAGCTTCTCTATTTGTTTCATTACGTATAAAGATCTGGTGAAACCCCATAAGGGTTCATGTTCTGGTGACCTCTGATTTTCAGCCAGTCAGTAGATTGGCTATAAAATCTTAAGGATGAAATTAACATCCACAGCGTACGTGACCCACAAGGTAGTTTTTGTACGGGGTTTGTTACATATTACGTCACTATCACGTGCCTATCCGAGTCACTGATTGGCTATGGGAAATAACGGTTTCGTTGACTGAGACATCATCAGAGGTCACCAGAACATGAACAAGGCCTTACAGGGTTTCGTCAGATCTTTATATGCAATGGAACAATAGACAAGTGGAATAAAGATATGGTTTTCATCAGATTGGTATTTATATAGATATGGATTGAAAGTTTATTTAGCCTTCAACTAGAATTCATGGCCCCTTGGGCAGGGATTTAATCCTCAGGACTGGGCCAAAATTACCACATACTAGTGATAATGTTACCTGTGTCTAGTCTTTGAAGGTTTTCTTCTATAATTTTATGCCCTGTAAAGAAAAACTGAATATTACATGGTTAGGCATGTACCTTTTACATAAATTTGTGAAATTTATGACCCATAGACAAAGGTAGATTTAAATAGAATTTTAAAATCCTTTTATTTCTGTGGGTGTAGACTCAGATGTGGAGAAACCCCATGTGCCTCTGTTATTTGAATGGTTCTTTTTTTCTTCAAATAAGACCGTTACAAGAACCCTCTCCCAAAGGAAATCTCATTGATTTTTCCCAAAATTTGTCTAGAATTTCCACAAACATTGATCTTGTTAGCATTATGCAAATGGGACAAAAAATGAAAAGGTACACCTTTGAAAAAGTAAAAGCAAGTAACGAAAAAAAAAAAAACCCACTGCTTGTATGATACATCAAATGAAGTTTCTAAATTTAACATAATAATACTTTCAACTGTCTTGTGAACATGCAGTTGAGTCAAAGGAATGTCAAAGGAATCAAGGCTGCTGGTAATCTGTGGAAATGTCTAAGGCTACTTTTTCACTCACCCATTACTTTAAACATATTTAATAATAACCTTGTTGATCGCTTTTTCAGAATTTGAAGGTAGATCTGTGGAGGTAGCGGTCTCTTCTCATCATCAAAAAGGGGATCATGGACAGACGAGAGGTCATCTCTCATCATACACCTCTAGCAATCGAACCCCCTCTCCAAGACCTCCCAGTACCTCAAATGACCTGATCAACAACAAGGATGTCAAGTGCAATAGTGAGATGTACTATAGTTCATTGAATTCAAGGTTACATGGTGCCTCTGCATCTCTTGAACACCAATATCTTTCTCATGCAAAATACTCCAAATCTTCTCATTCAGAAGCAAAATGTAAGTCCCCTACAAGTATAACCTCTTCAGTTCCTATGTTGTCTGTGATGAAAAAGAGTGCAGAGATTGTGCCACCATTGGACAAAGGATTAAATTCTCAGGGCAATGGTGAAAGGAATTCATCATACAGCAAAAGTGAAAATGGATGTAAATTCTCTAATCCCTCTTCTGTCAATGGGCTGGTGGAAGTGAGTAAAACAATAGATGTGACTAGTATGTATAAAAGGAAGTCTCCAGTGGGTGCCACAGTGAATTCAATACCTCATAATTTCTTTGATCCGGCATTGCCTTCAATGGCAAAAAGACTGACAGAATCAGTTCAGAAACTAGTGAAACCTCTTCTTACGACAGAGTCTTCTTCTCTACCTCATTCCCAACGGAAATCTCCCATAAACACATCAAAGTTATTGGCCACCTCATCCCCGCCTCGACATTGCAAAGGTAGTGGAACAAAGTCACCAATATCTGATGCGCTTTTAGAAAAAAACAACTTAAATTTCAGTGAATCTGTGATGTTTGGACAAAATGTTGTAGTTAATGATAACTCGTTTTCATTAACGTCAGCAAGTGAGCATTTATCTAGTCAAGGAATAGAGAATTCTATGCTTTCATCTCTTTCACATAACTTTGAACTTCCTCAGTTACATCTGGATGGTTCTCAGAGCTTTGAATCTTCATTGTCAGCAGCAACAGTACAAAATCATGTCAGTGATAGTGGCAGCAAAAAGGATAAGAAATCTCCCAGTGAAACAAGATCTCACTTCCTTGGTACGCTTTTAAAGCAGACTGGTGTGCAACGAGATAGTATTGAAGATACTAAACATTCAATACAGAAAGACCTATCTACAGCATCCTCGAACCAGAATGACATGTCGGAGTGTAAACCAAATGTTGTTCCTGTATCATCCGTGCATTTCCCACCATCCTCATCTAATAGCCTGTCTAACATGCAAGAAGGTGTACATGAATCAAAGACCACAAACTCTGTAAAAAGCATACAACAAATAGCACCTCTTAAAATCAAGTTGACTGATAAAAAAATAGGAGAGTCTGAAAAGAGCTATATGTCTCACTCTGTGCTATCAAATGATTCACAGGATATAAAATCTGAATCTGAAAAACCTTTGTACTGCTCATCATGTAAAAGTAAGACATGTGAGTGTTCTGAGAAAGGAGTTAAATACAAAGTTACAAAACACAATGATCTCAAAAGTTCTTCATTGAAAAGCCCCAAATCTACAGAAGATACCATTAAAAATGCATTGGAAGTGATTGAGAAATCAAAAATGGAATTGGAAGAGAGAAAGGTTGAAGTAACAGTTGTCACTAAACCCAAAACAGTAACTGAGCAAAAAAGTGATAAATCTGAACCAACTGTGCCGCCATTGATTTTGCGTGTACGAAGAAAAAGTATCTCTGAGTCTCAAGATAATTTAGATGATTCTTCATCTAAGATGACATTGAGAACTAGTAAAGGCAGCTCTAAATCAGAGGAAAGCTCCTCGCAGCACAGGCACAAAGCTTTACGGACACAACTTCCTTGTGAAACTGTGGAATTAGGTGAAAAAATTCAATCAACAGACAATGTTGAGAAAGATGTAGGTAAATCTTCTCCTGAGGAAGATTCTAATAAACGAAGCTTACGAAAACGGAAAACCACTCCACTTGAGATAGAACCAGAAGCAAAAAAATCAAATAATGATACAGAAGATTTAAAAATTACTAAATCAGACACAAAAGACATTGTTCAAGATGTCAGTGTTAAGAATCTAAGATCCACAGATACAAAGGAAAATTCAGCTTTCACAACATTAAAATCGGACTCCAACAAAGTAGGAGACAAGTTAAATCCACCTGAAAATCTTGAAAATGATATAACGAAATTAGGTTTAAGAAATAGGGAGAAAGCTAAGGCCGGATTTTCTGAAGAGAAGGGAAAGAATCCAAATAATCGAGATGTAAAAGATCTTAAAAGAGTGAAGTCAGTAGAAGAGGAGGATCGTGGTAAAAGGCAGCCAAGCAGACGCAATAAACCCTCAAGTAATCCACAGAATGAAAAGTCACAAAAAAACTCCTCTCCTCAGCTAAATGAAAAGACTCAAGTCAATGGTAATTATAAATACAGATATAAATAAAAAATATGTTTATCATTGACATTAAACCTAGCTTGGCTGAATGATAAGCAGGGCAGATTTATAGTTTGAAAATTCATAATTGACTTGAAATGTGTTCTAAGCCAGGTCATTCTAATTGTACTTCATAAGGAGAGACATTAAAAGTCAACATCTTTGTAAAGATAATTTCATACATTACATATGCCCATAGTAAGATGATTGGAATCGGGTCAGACATTGAAAGCTTGCACTGCGGCTGATGCCACCTTTGTACACTGTTCAGTGTTTCAAACTTATGAAACATTGTGACTTAAATTCATCAGTGTTGAACGGAAACTGTACAATTCTTAATGTAAGATGTTTTTCTAGCATCACAGTTGTTAGTTTCTATTTATTAACATCTTGTGAAGTTAAACTAGAATGTTAACAGCTTAAACAAGGAAGTAGAGCAATGGTTCTCCGGTAATCACTTTCTTCATGTTCGATTTTATGGAATACAATTTAGTGAATTTACTACTTTCAATTCTTTGGATTCCACTTCTGACCAGAAAGTGAAATACAGGTTTTATTCCATTATTCATTATATTCAAATTCTTATAGTAATTGATTAATAGATTACTATAGTGGAAATGCTATAGATTATTAGATAGCAAAATTATCTGCAGGCAGTCTCTTTTTTTAGAAAATTGATACGAAGTACATGTGTATAAGCTCTGTTTATCAGATATTTATAGTGCATTTCCTTTGTTCTATCCATAGTAATAAGTATTAATATATGCGATAACCAATGCTCCTTTCATTTTGTTATCACATAGCTTTCGATCCCCTGACAAGTGTATGTTCTGCACTGAGTGCAAAATATGTGTGATGTTGCTTATTTCATACTGTCCTCATAACAGTAAGTAACTGTCTTATGAATGAAATAGGCATGGTTTCCCACTCTGGTGTTCTTTGCTTTTGTGTTAAATACTACATCTACCCCATTGATAAGACAGTTACTTATTGGACAGTGTGAAATAACCAATACCGGTACTTGCTTTAAAGGAACTAAATCATCAGGGATAAATTATGATGTAAATAGCCGAGTGTCTGTTTTTTAGTGGTACAAGAGAACAGTCACTGTAATGATGTTTCCAATAAACGGTCCACCAGATCTGCAAAAGCAAAGGGTAAGTTATTTGTATTTCTTGTAATGTGAATTTTGTTGAAGTGAGAGTGAAATGATTCATTTGCTTTCCTTTGTTTAATTATTTATAATTCAACATTTTGACCTCTAAACTACTGGGAATAAAATCAGTTTTTAGCTCATTTGAGCCAAAGGCTTGTTTTTCAGTTTATTGATAATGATGATTTCTTATGGACTATTTTTATGATAATTATGGTATAGAATATTATTGTGAAAGAATTTTGTCAATATCTCAATTTTTGGACTTTTTTTTTATAAATTTTGTGAAGACTTCCAAAAAATGGGGAGGGGGCCATTTTTCACATTTTTTTTCTGCCAAACTGTTAGAAGGATTTTAATAAAACTTGGTAGAAATAAATAACTTATGACCCCTTCAAATTTTGTTGTTTTGGTCCAGATGTCTTTACAGGTGATGCCTCCACAGTCAAAAGTAGGTCACAATAGAGTACCCTACTTTGAAAATCCTCTACTTCATACTGGTTGTATACAGAGACAAACAGAATGCATAGAAATGATCTAGAGGGATTAATGTAGAAGTATTGTCATTCTAGATCCCTTCCAAAATCAAATTTTAAAAGTTTTTTGACATTTTTGGGGGGCAGGATTTGGTGTAGTGGTTAAGCGCTTGGCTTGCGGCGCCAACGATCCAGATTCGATTCCCGAGTTACGCCACTATGTTTAAGAGGTTGGTAACCTCCTGCTTCTGTGTCGCGATATAACTGAAATATTGTTGAAAGCTTCGTAAAACACCCAATCAACCAACCTACATTTTTTTGGACTCAAGGTGATTTCGATGCAGAAAAGTGTCATATTTCTTAGTTAATTGATAATGATGATTTTTTATAGACTATTTTGATCGTAATTATGGTAAGGAATGTTATCTTAAAATAATTTTGTCAATATCTCAATTTTTGGATTTCTATGAAATTTATAAGACTTCCAAATGAGGATGTATAGGGACAATTCTTCACATTTTTAACATTTGCTTTTATACCAAATAAAAGATTTTGATGAAACATAGTATACATGAAGTACTATAGGTCCTCTATCAATTTTGTAAATTTCATCCAAATTGGTCAGCAGGTGGTGCCACCATGGCTAAAAAAATAGATCTCACAATGCTACTTATACCAATTGTTAATTAAAATATGGAGAGTAGCGGTTTACATCCAGCTGTGGTTAAAAAACTTTTTCATTTCTTTACACATTTAGATAAATTTTTAGATGTTTCACAACACTCAACATATGAAATTAGGCCATTTTAAGTTGGATCTGGACAATATTTGAAACAATTGTTTTTCGTGATCCAGACTTGAAATCGGTCAACAAAAGGCCCCATCTAAAGAAAATGAATCACAACTTGCATAGAGACAGAGCAAATGCTTAATATCAAAATCATCTGAATGAATATGCAAAAAAGTGTTGTTGTTTTTTATTCTGGTCTGAAATAAAATTTGACATATTTTCAACATTTGTGTTGACCTAGTCACTGTAATGCAAAAATAAACTACTTTTTCCTTCCTTCCTGCATGACTGATCATCTAGGTAATCAAGTGAGTGATATAGACCCACTTTGGCCTCTCTTTTTTTATGCCCCCACCAGGGGCATTAAACAGAGGTAATTTATAATCTTACCAGAGAAGGCTACATATTGATTTGAGGGTAAAAATGTCAAATGCTTGGTCACTACTGGTAATATTTATAGGAGTTATGGCCCATGAAACTAATTATTTAGGCACATGGTGTTGCTGCTATGAATTCAGACCACAGTTGGGGATATGTTTTGCAAACATGCTCTAGTTTTGCATGATTATGCCATTTAATTATGTTTTAGCAGACAAATTTTATAACTAGCCCTTTGGGTTACTTCAGCCGGAAACTTCAGAAGCATAGATTAAATTTTAGAAATCTCAGGTGTGGCTTGTAGGTGTTGGGAAAGACTGAATAAACTTACTCTTAATTCCCTTCTGTTTTGTTCAGAACTAGTTGCATGTATACTAGATAGGTGAGTTATTGATTTTTATGACAGTGTCCGTTTCTATACCTCGGTTGCAAGTACCGAATGTGATTTGCAGCTTCCACAGGGACAAAGCTCGCTTGAACCTGGGACCAATTTTCATATCTACATGTATATACAAAAATCGATCCCAGGTTCAAGTGAGCTTTGTCCCTGTGACAGCTACTTAAAAATGTTGCTGCCACTGTATGATGGCAATAAACTTTTAACTGAACAAATATTTCCTGTCATTTTAAATTGCAAAACACACACTGTGTTGACACAGGTGACATTTGTTTGAAAGGATTGACAGTTATTTATGTTACAGATAAATTGGTAATTTAAGTAACAAAATTGACACAGTTGTCTCTGTTACAGATGCAACCGATACTCTACCTCCTTCCAATAAAAGGCGGCGTACGTCAAAAGATGGTCGATAGTGTGATGTCATTTCTTTCCTTCCTGACTGATGTAATCAGCTGTCTCATGTATATAGCATTATGTAACCTGTACCATACCTGTGTTGGTGGACTTTGTATATGCAGAGAACAGAGTAGATAGTTCCTGGCAAGTTGAAGGGGAAATGTTTCTGTAACTGTCTCATCATTATGCAATAGAAGTGTGGCCAGTATCTTTGACACATGTTCATAAAACACAAAAAAATTTGTAATGTATTGAGTACTTGAAGTCCTAAAATATTAAACAAAGATGGCATGATACTTTTAAATTTCAAAAATCAAGATGAATCAACCCCTTGTAAATAGATGCCAATTTCTTTTGATTAGAATGAGTCCAGGTCAAGGACAGCTTGTGTAAGGTCTTTCTTTGCATAGGGCCATTTAGCAGAACTTTCTGAGACTATTCAAACTAACTTTTAACTTGAATTTTGAAGATAGCATTTGAAGGACATTTGTAATTTTTCAGGATAATTTTGAATGACCTCATAGATACCAATAGGAAACAGACTTATCTTACAGCTTTTCATGTAATACTCATTGCAAATTATTGGTGGTACAAATTTTAACAAATACTTTTCTCCTAAAATCACCTCAAAGTTTGTGGTATCTAATGAAAGAGTTTTACCTAGTCATAGATAAAAAAAAGTATGTCTTGCCTATAATCTGTAAACAATTACAAAGGATTGTTTAAAGTAGTAATATACTCGCATATAAATAGAGCAAATATGTTTTATTTATTTGTATTTTCATGATATGTATCTTGAATTTTCTGCAAGTTTTAAATCAGTATTCTGGCCTACTAACATTTCCCCTGTTGACTCGTCAGATTGGGAACTACAGATTTTTAAATGGCATTTTCATTAACTTCTTAACATCTTGACTGTAGCATTTGTTAAGATCTGTTGTATTATTATGAATATTGCAATGATCTTAAATCTAAGATTTCATCATGTTTTTCTCTTTTGATTGAGACTAACTGAGCATGTGCAATACCCTGTCTACTGTTCATAAACTATTCTTTGTATTGACATATTGTCCCAGACATTACATCAAGCTCATAATCTGAATTAGGTAAAAATGTATATGATTTGCTTGTGCATGTGTACTCTTTGATATGATCCTTGATTCATGGATCTAGAAAAGATGCATAGTCACTATTTTTAGGGTGTTAAGCATAGTTATGCATGAATGATTTTAAGTCTTCTTTGACTCTTGGATACTGGAAAGAGTGTCAAAAAGTTTTCTTTGTGATACTTAATTTGATTTTTTTGTGATGGCTTTATCTGTATGTCTTTAACCACATGAAAAATTTTTTTTGAAAGAATTTTTTTTTTGCTAGCTACTTTGTCTAGGTATACATATGCAACTTCTGGTTCTCTTGAATGCATAGTAACATAAAGACCTAATTACTGTGTCTCTTCTTATAACTCTGAAAACAAAAAGTGTTTTACTATTACGTCTTCCTCTTCTTTTATATATAAAAGTACAGTGTGTTGAATGTGCACAGGAAAACATTACACCTTGACTCTGAATAATGATGTCACCATGTATTGATTCATTGTGTGCATTTAAGTTTAATGTAATACAAACAAGAACAATAGATTGATTTAAGACAGTAGTAAAATATGGTACAATATATAGGAAGATATGGTATGATACATAGTAAGATATGGTATGATGTATACTGGTAGTAAGAAGTTTGACTGGTAGAGCTGTAGTCTCAACAGTCTCTGATTAATTCATGTATGATTATTAATGGTGATATGATAAAGCAGATTTCCATGGGATAACATTGTACACTTTGTTTATAACAGGTGACATTTCTATACTATAATGGGAGATTTATAAACCATGTTAAATCCCTACAAACTGTGACAGGGTCATGATGCACTCTATTTATATGCCATAATTTGGGTTGCATAATGGACCTCATTCTTACATTGCTGCGTGCGGCTTTGAGAGTTGTTTTGTATTTATGCCATTGGTTTCTGTTATAGGGCCATATTTCATGTACTCTTATTATGTTCTAGTCTACAAGAGGACTTCATCAGACCAAATATAACCATGTTATTAATATAAATGACTCTACTTTATGTTATTGTGTACAGTGTATTAAATGTATAATATACAATGTATTATATATGATAGATTTATAATATTGATTACTCTGATTCTAGATTGATCACTACGATAGTAGAAAACGTCGTCATCATCATTGTAAATATCTAATTGTAGTAACATTATGCGACGTGCGTGGATTGATGGATCATGGCTTTTACCTGCTGTGGACTGGTATTGTTCATTTCTGTATTTGCTTTCTTCATAACTTCCCTCCCTTTATAATGTCTATTGTGCTCGACATAATTAAAGGGCCTTTTTTCTGGTGAGAGTTGCATAGAAAATGTTTCTGATTGAAATAAAATATTGATGATTTGTTTTTGTTTGTAACCTATTTTGTTTGTAAGCTATTTAGTCTGCCTCTTTTTTCTTGTGTCCATTCAGCATATTTTTATTTTTATATCCAGTAATTGTGAATAAACATTAGCTCACACTTTGTAAATTGTTTATTTGTTCTTTGGTTGGAAATACAGTAGTAACTATACGATCAGCATACAGTGGTTAGTTGGTTGATTGGTGTTTTACGTCACTTTCAAAAATTTTTCAGTTTAATCATGACACGCAGCAAAAGGTAACCAACCTTTAAACATAGTGGTGCAATCTGGGAATCGAACCCGGATCTTCAGTGCCGCAAGCCAAGTGCTTAACCACTACACCAAGCCTGCCCCTAGCATACATAGTCATCATCTCAATGTCTGGAAGTGTTACTACTTTTTGAAGTCATTTGTATTTAAATTGTTTGGTAGTTAAAGACGTTACCAATGTATACATGAGTAAGTAAAAAGGCATTGATGAATTTGTTAGATCTACTCTTTATTGTGAAACACTACATTTGGTATAAAGAACTTTGGAACAAGAACATAAGTATAGCCGTACATATTGCTTTAACCTCTCCACCATTTCCCAGATGAACAGCAGAAGATGTATCATTAGTATATGTAGTCTAAAAATTGTAAAAGTGTGTGTTTTTCAACTATTTCCCTGGATAATGCTCAATAGCAAACGTCTGTAGTCTCCGCTACATTCACTGTCTACTTCTTCCGCTAAGGACTTTTCGTATAGTTGTTCATATTCATCCTTTATATCTTGAAGATCATCCTGAAATGTATAATCGCCCAATAGTATTCAACACATAAAACTTCGTAGTTTATATAACCATTTATAGAATAACTTGACTGTAATGTACATATCTGGCCTATCATAAAATTATGAAGCTCACTTATAAGACGAGTTGGACTAACCGATGATATTTGCGGAGACCTATAATAGATATATCGTGGGTCTCTGATTTTTGTAACACGACTTCGGATTTGGTAAGAATAGACGGAACTGTTCCATAACAAACAGAATATTTTGCTTGATTCTTACCTCGCTTCTAGTCACTATAATCCTTATGAGATCATTATCCGAAGTTCCTATTCCAGACATCGCTGCATGCAAACATTTGGCAAAGTATCTTGGTTTATTTCTCGCAACATCAACTAAAATTTGAAAGAAAAAATGTCAATTTTTATAAGATTGTTTTATGGCATCTGCTTATTTCAATAGAATACGATAAATCTCTTGAGAATTATCACTTGGATGTATAATGACTGGAATGAAACGTGTCTATGGTCCAATTACGTTGTACTGCTTAATGTACTTGTACAATATAGAAGGCTGTCAAAACACAAAATGTTAATAGCAAAATTGTCAAGAGTTGCCTTTCTTTATCTTGTATTAGGAAGTTTATGCGAAAGTGACAGAAAAAAACTTCATTAGTTGTCTGTCTGTCCGTCTATCAGACACATGTTACCACGGTCACCTTTCCCCTTAAACACTACAATTTAGTTACTTGAATCATTATTATGAGTTTAATTAACCCATGCCATCTTTTGTTCAAGTATCTTTTCACAATTTTACCTAAAGCTAAATAGCCATTCTTCACGTTTGCACTCATTTCACTTTCAATGTCTTCTTCGATCGTTTTCCCTTCAGATATTTCCTCGTATTTTTCAAATATGGCAAGAAGTTGTTCATAGCTTTTCAGACACAAGACTTTGTTCATTTCAGCTTCTTCGGTTCCCCATTGCCCGGCACCGGCCTGTAATTACGATTCATTATAAATAAATAAATATATATATATATATATATATATATATATATATATATATCTTAAGTAAGCAATCGTAGAATCAATAAGCTCATCTCAAACTGGAACTTTTATTGATACATGTATTATTTGTATAAACACGTTGTATTTTCCTTATCTGTAACGTTACCTTTCAAATAATACGATATTTTCATACTTTCATGTCATTTTTTAAACAAAACTTTAACTTCGATGATAGTTTTGATCAGTAACAGATGGGGCAT
Organism: Pteria penguin; assembly: GCA_035048485.1. NCBI lineage: Eukaryota > Metazoa > Mollusca > Bivalvia > Pterioida > Pteriidae > Pteria > Pteria penguin. Next base: position 42,033,683 of record CM068580.1, on the reverse strand, counting down.
TCATATCTGATGTTTTTCAAATAGTACCAAGTACCAACATCTTAACCCTGTGACATTCGCCGGTCTCGGTGATATCTCTTAAACGATAAGAGGAAGGGCGTCTTATTTAATGTAAGGAATTCCTTGGACTTTCCATTTAGACAGTCAAAATTTTGAACTTGATCTTTGATTTTATTTCCTCTCTCTCTCATCTTATGGACAAAATAAGGAAGATTTGCATATTTTATTTATATCTTTCCTGTAACATGAGCATTTTTAAAAGTGATACCAACGTCAGTCACTGTGGGACATAAGTAGGCACCCTTGCCTGGTCCTTGAAATCTGTATGCTTGCTTTGATCGAGCCAATGCTTTACACAATTTTACCTATCAGACGAAGGTATGTAATGACCTTCATCAAACATCATGTCTCCAAGGTCAACGTCACAGTGAGACTTTTACTTGACTTCTTGTCTTGTCTATTAAATCCGTATGCTTGCTTACATGAAGTCAATACAGACAATAGCTCACACATCTGCTACCCATCACTGATGGCATCAGACAAAATATGTTCTTTAACATACACCTATGGTTTTTATCTCCAAGGTCAAGGTCGAGGTGAAGTCTGCAACCAAATTTGTTGTTTTGCGAATTTGCTGTCGGGAGGGGGGGGTGGTAATGTGTCCCGTTAGTACTATTCTAGTTCCCTATTTCTTGTTCATTTTAAATGTGACACAAAAGAAAATAAAACTGATTAATATCAAAACACATTTATACTTACATCGAAGAATTTCTGTGCATCCTCTTGGGCTTCATACCAGTTAACTTCGTCATTCTGTTCTCGGCCATTACAACACAATGAAACCATCAAACGGCCAAAGTAACCACTCGTATCGCTTTGTAGATCTTCCTCTAGACTGACCTCAAACTCTACAGAATCAAAAGAACACTTTTCTTTAAAGTCCATTTACTACACAAAAATATTTTCGAATGTAGTCTGTTAATAGCTGTAAATTGTTTCGAATACTACTTCATTTTCTTTTTGTTTAAATCACATTGTATTTCCTGGGTGACCGTTGTTCAAGTCTTGAAAGGTAATGAATATGTTTTGAAAGTGAAACCTTAAATAACTCACTCGGAATTTTGATATAATCTATGTCCCCTGTCCGATTTTATTAGTGTTTGACTTATTAACCCGTATCTACTTGCATCGCTTTCTGGAAAATGGTGACATCAATGATTAACAAAGTATATTGCGAAGTAGTCTATGTTTGCCTACATAAGTCTGAATGATTATAGTCGTTCAATCTTTTCGTTTAACATTTTGGGTTTATAAGGTTGTAGTACACCATGGTCCTTTGAATTTGTGGAATTTTAAATTTTGAGAGTTTACCTACCATTCTGGTATTCCTCTTTGATCTGTTCAAGCTCTTCGTTTGTCCTTGAGCACATTATTTCTATCAAGTCGTGTTCATCCGTTCCAGCGCCCTACAAACACAAAGAAACACATGTAATACTTATAAACTTATTTTCAAAACTCAACAACTGATATAGAAAGCAGTATATATTAAATTGAAGACAGCACAGCATCACAGCAGATGCATTACTTTCTGAAATGATTGCCCACATATTAAAATCTAAAAGTGTCAATCATGCAGTTTATTTTACTTCACGGTTGGATTATTTTACTTATATAATGACGGCATCTGCCTGAACATTACATAAAAATATCCAGTGGAGGATTAAGAAGGGTGGGGCTCCCCCCTTTTCGGCACATATTTACAAGTAAATTTCCAGATTTGGGACCAAAAATGATCGAGTAGTTTGGCTAATATACATGTGCCCCCCTTTTTTCGGAAATTCTGGATCCGCCACTGATATCAACCTACTAACCCGAGGCATCGAGAGCACCTTATTGTGCGTTACAGCACAAGCTGTCTCCGTTTCCCCCGTCTCATCCAAAAGACAGGACACCGAAGAGTCGTAGGTGGGGCACGAGCCGAGAACTTCTCGGTCTCGAGACCATCGCGCTACCAACAGAGTTACGTCAAATTGAGTATGAAATAGGACGGACGGGTACGAATGGGCCGACTGTTTCAAGAGATTGTGTATTCTCACCGAGATAGCAGCGTGGAGTTGTCTGGCGTCAAACTTTCTGGGCATAGTCATCAGAGCGATAATGCTGTCCTCAAAATCCCCTCTCAGTTCATCCTTCAAGTCCTCTATCAGGTCCTGTGTCATAAACAAACATTCAAACTACTTGTTACGTATAAATGTGGCATAGAGTTCAAAATACAGTATAAATAGCTACTAAAGATTTATTTATGTGTGCTTTTCTAAAATGTCCAAAAGAAAAAAAAAACGAAATATGGAGGGTATTTATTGCTTTGTTATTCCGACATATAGTGCTTCCATTAGCCTTTTACTTGGAATTACATCAGAAATACATCAGTTATACGATATTTATACAATGGAGTGGCTAATCAAAGGCAAAAGAATATTATTTGTATTTAATTTTAGGTAGAGTTATGATGAACTTAAGGTTAAAAAGGGGACGTGAATTCCTCTAAATCCTTCCCTATGCATAGTCGAATGCATACTGCCAGGCACCGCTTTTTGCGAATATATACTGAATTTTATATTTGAAGATAGATAACTCTGTCAAATAACAATACGTCCAATCTTGTTTTACGTGACATTTACCTTTCCGTACGACGTTTTGAATGCTTCTGCGATGGCCTGTCGTTCTTCAAACGTATGTTTTACCACACAGTTTATGACGCCCTCCTCATTTGTACCTGAGTAAAATCAAAGAGATACTGCAGTATGTGCATTGTATTTGTTCAAATTAAAGAAAAAATCATCAGATGAAAATTAAATCATATTAACCTGCTAATTGCATGTAGTTAAAATGAGTATAAAGAACATAAATAAAAGTTATTTGATGAAGTTTAATAAGTGTTCAGCCAATTGTGAATGTTTTCAGAAAATGGTTTCCCATAAGAATGATCTACTTCCGGTAAGATCAAAGTACAATGTAATGGAGTGATGGACAAGCTGAGCACGTCACTCCGCATTTATTCCTTTTAATATTAGGTAACGATTCGCATCTTCACATGACAATATCATGTTATTCTCGTTGTTGGTTGGTTGATCGGTGTTTTACGTCGCTTTCAACAATATTTCAGTTATATCATGACATGGAAGCAGAAAGTTACCAACCTCAGAAACATAGTGGCGCAACCCAGGAATCGAACCCGGATCGTCGGCGCCGCAATCCAAGCGCTTAATCACTACACCAAGCCTGCCTCTGTTATTCTCGTGAAAACATTGTACTTCCTTAACTTTGTAAACTATGCAGTAAAATTGATTTGACGTGTGTTCTTACCCCATCCGGTCATAGCACTTCGCAGTTCTTCTGCGGCTGCCTCCGGATCAAAATCGTCCAACGGGAAAATTGTGCCCTGCAATTAAACATACTTGTAGTTTAAGAATGCGCTATTAGTGTCTATCCTCGGTTTTGGTGAAAAGTGTTCGGACCAACTAAATCCATAGTATGTCATTTTCAAATTTATTAAGGTAGGACTCTAGAGTTTTGTATACAGTCCTTTCTCACCCTTGATATATCCCCCGTGAAACCCCGAATAGTTCACCCAAAATGGTCACATAGCAGACTTCTTCATCCTGAAAGTTAAATTTTCCCGGGATATACAAAGCATTTCCCCTCCCGGTAAATTCAGAAAATTAAAACATATTAGAACACAAGGGTGACCTTACATTGAGAAATTCCCAAGACCTAATCCATAATAGACTAGTAATACGTCAATTACCTATTGACGCATTACTAGTCTATTATGGATTAGGTCTTGGGAATTTCTCTATTCTATTATGGATTAGGTCTTGGGAATTTCTCAATGTAAGGTCACCCATGTGATTAGAATATAATAAACAATGTAACTGAAAACAATGTAATGTCCAAGTCTAACTATCCAACTGTCATTTGATAACTTTTGATACTCCTGATCAAAAGTGATCTGTCATGTGATCAGTTTTGATTAGGAGTATCAAAAGTTACCAAATGACACAGACAACCGTTGTCAATGCTATATACATGTAATCTTGCATACTATATCGTATTCAATTGATACATATGTACTTGCATAACAATTGTTTTCGCCAATCCAAGATTACTGCACTTATATGATGGCGGCGCCTGTCTGGTGTATTGTTTCATAATTTTGTACCATGCTGTAGACCCACCCGAAGCCGGGATTTTTCAAATGTCAACGTATACTGTGACACGGGGCCTCGGTTTATACCGTGACAGGGGCCTTGGTTTATACCGTGACACAGGGTCTCGGTTTATAGCGTGACAGGGACCTTGGTTTATACCGTGTCACGGGGCCTCGGTTTATACCGTGACACGGGCCTTGGTTTATACCGTGACACGGGCCTCGGTTTACACTGTCTCATCTAAAGGACAGATACAAAGGCAGAGGATGATAAATTATTTTAGACAATTCAGAGCCATCAGTCAGAATCGAAGTTTGATACAACTGGACCTATAGATCTACGATAAAGGAGGGAAATCTACTATGAGGAAATTACTCTTATAAACACAAGTCATTTTCAGGAGGATCTTTTATGAGGGGAAACTACTACATGAATAAAGGTGGAGTTCCCTGGAAACAACGGAAGTCCCTCTACAAAACGTAATCTAACCAATTAAAGCAATGGGAACATTGAAGTATGTATATGGGTAAGCTTCGCCATCCATATATTTTGCTTATTATTGTGAAGCAAAAGCAGATTTCCCCCTTCTTTTATGCAGATCCAGGTTTTATTTTCGTTGCTGCATTTTGAATCATACACATCAGTATTTTTTCCTTCAAATCAGGTCCGTCAAAAGGAACCTTCCCAATGGAAATTTTATTGATTTTCCCATAATTTTTAAAATTTTTCATATACATTGATATTTTAGCATTATGCAAATGGGACAAAATTTTTTGTTGTATTTGGCATTGATGAAAAGAAAGAATCGTAATATCTGTAATACATACGTAAAATACAAAAATAATTAATAGTACTAGTATTTGTCACCGATATGCACAACAACATATCAAAGTGGACGTTCATGGACCTTATAAGTGAAAAGTGAGACCATTTGAATAATCGTCTCCTGTTTGGCTGGGGGCACCTGCCATTGATACCCAAAACATACTCGAGAAAGAAAAAGAAATTTCCACGTATGAGATTGGTAGATGCCTGTTTTTTGCAATATCAGGTTGAAAATGACGGTACATTTTGTTTACATCTGTAGCTGACATACTAATTCATTGTATCCATCATGAGTTATAAATCAATGACACAGAGGTTCGAAAGTATGTTATTAATGACCTTAATATACTTTTCCAGGGCAATTTAAAAAAAATACATCCATCTTTGTATGATGAGTGCATATTCGTATTGCTCATATTGAGTTTCCTATGTCGCACCTGTTAAGAAGCTCGGTGGATTTTGTTGCACTTAACTAAATGACTCTTTAGTGGTTAAGTTTATTATCAAATGCCATTTAAGGATTCGATCTTGAGAGTTGTTATTGGGGTAAAGGTTATACGTCATGTTCAACAATTTTTCAGTTATATGGCGTCATTGGGTTTGAAGTTCATTGGCCTCTATGAAGCAATTCGGCGTAATACGGGGTTCGAACCCGGATCTGTTACACTATAAACTAGCGCGGATTCGATCAAAATTCCCCCATTATATGACATACTAAGAAACACACACGAAGTAGTCCATACCCCTGTCGTCTCTACTTAACGATTTCGAAGCATGTTTCATTCATTAATTTGCCCTGATAGGTAAATTCCTATATCCTGTGTTGTCATGTCTTACAAATGATCTGTCCGAAACATCCCGTCGGCATACATGTGACAACGAACAGGAAAGGTCGAATTAACCTTGGGCAAGATATACATAGATACACATACAAACATGTACTAACAAATATCTATATGCATACATAGATGTATGCACGTATTAAACAGCTACAACGATAGTTTTGGGGAGTTTTTTTTTGGGGGGGGGGGGGGTGGATTCGATAGCTGCAAATCCAGATGAGCAAATATTATATAGAAATACATTGTACTATAAAATTTTATTTTTCACCTTTTGCAGAACAAGGCTTTCATTATATCTCATTTCAAAATTGTTATTTTTAACAATTTCGTCTATGATTGAAAAAGAGACAGGGACTATCGTTTTCATGTAAATTCTATCTTGTTTCAACTTATATTTAGATCTTCTAAATACAAATATTTTCAGAGCTTTAGCTTTATTTTACTTTTGACGGATTTATCAACACCAAGATTTTATCTTGGAGGTAAGAATTTTAACTATTTACTAGTGATATCGATTTTCGCCCACACTAATGTAAACACTATACCTACGTGTAACCCCTCGACGCATATTACCTGTACAGGTATATCATATTTGACGTCGTAAACAGAAACCTGAATAACTACATTCATTCATGGAAGAATAAGCACATAAAAGAAAATATGTTTTGTAACGAAATTTATATATATGAATATATATCAAATAAAGTTTTCTATGTGTTTGATCACTTACATAATTTCCTTCAATTACATGTGAAAAAACACGATGCTTGGCGGAAAACATGGTTTGAAACATGGGCACCGCCCTCCAGGATGCAAGAGAACACATTCTAAAAGTCTTGCATGTAATGCGCTCTTATATGAACAAAATGGGGAAAAATTGTATTAAATTACATTTTATAAAAGTAAATACAAACATAAAATCTAAAGCATAGACATTGGTTGGAAGTGTATTTAGTAATTTCGACTTACCGGCATGTTGAGAGACTTCTTCCTTATACACCTTAATTTACAGACGGGAATACCTGGAGTGTCAAAATGTCAGAGTCACGTGACAAGGTTCACCGACGTTTACTCATCATAACGCCCCCACTCTCAATTTATCATCTTCACAGGTAGAATCTAAAATATGGGAATGAATAATGGGATTATCATCAATGACCAAATGCTGATATTGAATTATATAAGTTTTATGTACCCAATCAGCGAGGGGTAAGGTGGTATTGGACTATAAGTCCATAGTCTGCGTTATCTCCCGTTGGGTATAACATACGTGTACATCGTTATTGATTCCTATTGATATTTCGTTATATCTCAATAACATGTATGTCCCAAAGCGATAGGATGAGGCGTTAAATGAAGGAAAAGTAATATGTATTTGTGAAATTTTCAGCTATTTGACCGTTTTGTATCTATTTTCGTTTGATTTGTCCGTTGCCATGCATCCGAGTGTTTTAATATTCTTTCCCTCTCAGAAACAAGTGTAATGCATTGTGATGATAATATAGACCACTATTAGGACATTCTAAAATTTCTTGGACCATGAGCACGGACCGTTCGCCATTAATGGAGCGAAAAGGATGTCAATACTGACGTACTGAGTTCTGTATTTATATTAATTATTTTCCAATAATAATAATAATAATAATAATAATAATAATAATAATAATAATAATAATAATAATAATATTTTTAATATAAAGGTATTTTCAAGCGGGTAGAAATTCCATAGAAAGATAAGTGAATCGTATTTTTCAATAGCCCCGTCGTTTCTAATTCTTTCATTTAAAAAAACCATACCCAATCTGAATACAATAATAATAAGCAAGTCAAAAGTGTCATACCTGCAACTGTTTAGAAGTCCAAGGGTTTTCAAAATTAAGTTCAATAAAAGAAACAAACATACGGTAAACAAATGTGCATAGTACACATCATTATTTGGTAAATTCTCAACAGCCAGATGTAACAAGCATTCTGAGAGTATTGCATGGCAAGTCTGTTGATAAGAATTAAATGCTAAGTTCATGCATAATTGGTTAAAATTTCAGTCTAAAAGCATTAGTCAAAATAACTCCAGGTCTGGATATGTAAGGCAAAGTATAATGTTAAAATATCTACAAAGATGACAAAGATAAAAATGCTGAAAACTGAGTTTTTGTATTAATTTTCCAAGTCCAAGAGCCGAATCTCAGCAAAAAATTAGCGAACCGGAACAAAATTCGAATTCAATCTGTGACTTGTCATGGTTAAGCAATGCATCGAACAACAAATGAACATCTGCAAGCGTGTCCAAAAACAACCGACAAACAAACAAACTGTGGTGAACTGAGTTTTTGCATTAATTAATTAAGTCCAACGGCTATAAAAATATCAGCAAAAAGTAAACGAACCGAAACAAAATCCGAACATGATCTGTAACTTTTCATGATAAACATCAGAAAGAAAAAAGTGCGGAAAACTAATTATTTGCATTAAATTTTCTAAGTCTTAGAGCCGTAACTCACCAAAAGCATCAATGAATCTGAACAAAATTTGCACTTGATTTGTAACTTGTCATGGTATAACAATACATATCAAATATCAAATGAATGTCTGAAAGCATAAAAAGTATCGCTGTAGCTGTTTAATACGTATACATTCCAAGGGCTATAACTCACCCCCAAAATTAACGAACTGAAACACAATGTACCAATTATCAAATGATAATTTGCAAGCATTCAGAAAAAGGTGATTTGCCGGACTGACAGACGGAGAAAGTGCAAACCTAAAGTCCCTTTCGATGAAATTTGCCGGTATGGTACTTATAAGTGGAAACATGTTATGTATTGAGAAACGAGTATAATATGAACAAACATCTATCGGCTATTCAACCCCGCCATGTATGATTTCACGGTCAGATTTGAGTATAAAATGGGGGGGGGGGGGATTAAACTATTAAACTCCTTTTTCTCAATCGTGTGTGTGTGTGTGTGTGGGGGGGGGGGGGGGGTGTAGGTGTATATATATATAATAAGCGCCAAAACAGCAAAATAGTAATTTTAGAAAGATAGGCTAGCACATATAATCAAGGTATCACAAACAAAATAGACAGAAACCAAAAACTATCAGTAACGATGATTATGAACTAACATGACTTGATTACATGATAAAATTATAAAAACATACATATCTAAAATAGACTTGAAAAATGCGGTGTATGTAAATACAAGTTTATATCTACGGTAGAGGTACATGCGACTTATAAAATAATAAATTGCTAATAGAATTGTTTCCACAAATATGCAATGCACGTACCAAGAATTAAAGCAATTTTCATTCAAGAAATAAGGCCAGGAATCGGTGTCATGACGAAGAGTAATTTGTATAAGTATATTGTAAACAATTACTACCTTTAGTTTTATCTTACAAAATCACTACCTGTAAAAATTCGAGAAACGATAACTTAATCTAGAATCTCTGGACATAACATTAACATAGAAAATGGAAGATATCTATATGTCGATAGAAATGACCGTAAATGTTTATTATGTAATATGAATGAGATAGAGGAGGAATATCATTTTATACTTCAATGTCCAGTTTATGAAACATTAAGAAAACAGTACATCAAAAGCAGAGACATATATACACATAAAAAGTATATATGTCTCTGATCAAAAGGCATCATTGTCGTAATAGAAGTGTTTTAAGTTAATTCAATTACATGTACTTGGTACTGAAAATATTAAGGAGTTAAGGGGGTCGGGAAAGTTCTTGGTAGAAGCTAGTAATATTCGTGACGAATTTTCTGCAAATGGACCTTGAAATCTAAAATATTATTCATTAAATTGTGAAGTTATATATACGACTGTTATATTCCTACCTCTTTTGCTAATTACATGTATATTTGCACAAAATGGAAGATGTAAGAAATTCAACTAGTCTATATATATTTGTAATTGTATCATATATAGAATAAACTGAAACTGAAAATGAGTGCAGTAAAGGGAGAAATAAATGACACAGGCCGCCAAACTTACTTGACGGATAATGAAACAACAAATAAACGGGTCGAATTACGGATTCAAATAATCCTTATGAGGATTTTTTTAAATCCCTGGCACTTTTTGTGTCGAATTTAAGATCACCGCCTGTTTCTTGATCGGACGAGACATTTCAGATCGACTTTTATAGAATCATTACCTTCACACTATAAATAAGGTGTATGGTAAGGAGTCCCCTAGTGTCTGTCGGTATGTCGAAATTCCCTGCTTCTTGTCGATAGAGGTTGCAACCAATGATTCTGAATCATATTTAAAAAAAAAGGTTTGAAAGAGATTCCAACAAAGCGATTACTAGTATTTTGAGGGTTTTACTGCCTCCTTCCTGGATACAGGTTTTCCGTGATCCCCCTTTACATCCAAATAAAAGGAGTCATTGGCAGATTTAAAAAAAAGGATAAATGAGTTACAACCCTCCTTACCTCAACAGACTTCTTTTTTTATACAAAGCTATGTTAGAAGGCGGAGTCCTGGTGCCACTGAAAGTGGAACCCGGCAATGTTAATGAAAATCTTATATTGTACAAAGCGACATTTATGAGAATTGTCTGAGATAACATTTTAAGAAACATATGTAAAATGACTTGAAATACCAGATTAATGGGAAAACCCGCGAAATTGATATAAATAAATCAATTTATAAATAAATAAATACATATTCATTTATTAGATATGGAGCACTTTAAAATCTCTCCCTCAGTGGCAATTTATATATCATACACAATGGTTTAGATGTCGACAGTTGTAAAATTGCAACATTTACTACCGAAATAAACTTTTAGAACGTTAAAATATCATAATTAATAATTATTTACAAAGTATCATTTGTATATTATTTAAAAATATGGGACGATTTTTTTCATCAGCCCTGCCCTCCCCTGAAGGCTTTTATGTAATTTTAGTGTACAGTGTACGATTAAAATAAAATTACAGTTGTTGTCAATCAATCGTGATAGTATTACAAGTTACATAAGCTACATCTATGCGGGTTACTTGTGTTGTATTACTATATTTGGGAGGTTGTTAACCATGTTATAACCAAGTATGCGACGTTAAACTAGTCGAACCCTTAAAAAAAATTAATCTCGGGTTTGATATTAAAGCACCTGCACTTTTTATATTTGACCCATCAAGATCATATTAATACGCTATACGTAGTTGAATATTGTCATGGGTTTTGATATACACATATCAAGTTTCATTCGATATGCGTCACAAATAAAATTACTAATGAACTATTTCATTCATTTCATGTTGACAGGCCCATAGAACTATTTTGTGTCTGCGTAACCATTGTTTACTATACAGGAGTAAACAGGCAAATGACAACCTGAAAATGCCGAAACTTTAGAAAATGAAATCAAACGAAAATGAGGATAACACCACAGGTATAGTTTGTTTTCGGTACTTCAATCAAATATTGGAAGTCTATATTTTCATGTCAGTCTTGTCGTTTACAAAGGAAATGATAATGGATGTGATTTAATTAAAACAATACATAGCACATGTAATGTTTAGTAACTTAGTAGCAGTGCCTTAATGTTGATGCTATAATTTTGGCTCCTTGACAGCTTGCAACATTCGGTTTTGTGTCCTGTTTAAATGACAGAATATTATTTGGGAGTTTGATAGCTTGTGTGAACTACTTTTGAAAGCTTCTTTATCTTACAATCATTCACTAAATAGTATAATTCCATCCTGGTTGTTTTAATCCCCGGGACTTGTATAGTTGACTTTTGAGCTGTTTGGCGATAGTTGTTTACAAAGTGTAAAACTTAGTACACAGATATGGTCAAAGGCTTAGGCTTGTTGTAATACAGTAGTTCTTTGCATGATAACAGATATATCCACTTGATTTATTTATCAACCACCATGTGATGTGATTAGTATTTCAGTCTGCAGAGATTAAGTATTGAGAGCTATATCTACTGTATATGTACAGTGTGTTGCTTGAGACTCATCTTTTAGAAGTTTTATTTATTTAATAGAAACTATGTGATGAATTACATGTGGAAATGTTATTTTTACCCAGTGTCTTGAATACATAACCTAGAGTTTTAATTAAAATTAAATTCAAATATTAATTGCTGATAAAAATGTTTGAAATTTCCAGAATTTTGAAACATGTCCCATATGTAATAAATATATGTCATATAAATAAGACACAATATCCACATAATCCACTTGATGAAGGCCAGGTGGCTGAAAATTTGTAGATATAAATTGATTTGGTCATATATATACAGTATGCTTTAGTACTGATTTCAGTAATGAAAAATATAAGGATGATGTCATATTGTCTGTGTAATTTATCAGTTAGATAAGAATGTAAATGCTCATCTATCTGTTTAAATAACATTTGTAAATCAAATTGTCGCAAACTTAATATTTTCTTTTCCACTGCAGTTATTGAGATCAAAGGCAAAGGGGCCATTGCAATCTCTGGAGTATCTGGATTTGTCAAACCTTGACATAGGTGAGCTTTTTAAACATAAAAATATTACAGCATGAATTTGCTCAACATGATTGTATGATAATTTAATACATTATTGTATGTATTGTATTGTGTTGAGAGTATAATGTAAGCTCTTTCAATAATTGTCAATTCCAGCTTGTATTTCATATCAATAATGAATTTAGTATTGATGGAATGTATGCAAAATAACTTTATTTATCTCATAGATATAATCTATGTACAGACATATTTCAATAATCAATGGTAGTTTTGCAGCTGTGATTAGTATGTATAATGAACATAATTTGCCCAGGGGTACATTAAGAATCATAACAGCTACATAGTACTACCTAGCTGAACAGATGGCTAGGTTGTCTGTGTATGTAGCACTGTTTTATTTGAAAATTCTCTTCTAGATTTGTATGTAAAATGTTGGACAGAATAGAAAAATAAGGTAGATAACTGTTTAAGTTTTTAACATTTACAATTTACAGAAGATGCAGGACTCTTAACACTACATATAGATATAATGAATAATTTGTGAAAATACAGCTACCATTTAACTTTGCCACTAATTATTTGAAAGCATTTTGTTCAACAAAAACAAGGTCAACAAACTAAGCAATAAGGATAGTTGCTACTACTCTGAATGACCTCAGATATTCAAAATCAATAATTTCATATTTTCTAGCCGTCATAGAGAAACTTGGTGCATGTCCAAAGCTTGAGACACTGATACTGAAAAATAATTTGTTGTATGAAGTAGCTAATCTGGATTGTTTACATCAGCTATGGAACATAGATTTAAGCAACAATGAGGTAAGTTTATATGGAATGTATTGCTACTCATTTAATACAGTTTTACTCTTTTTTAAGAACCAATTTTTAAAGGAGTTTTTAAACCATTGGTTATAATTCAGCAAAGTTATAGGTATCTAGTATATTACGCAAAAATTAATCAAATTGAAAAGCTCATAATATGTTAAAGATTTTGGATATAATGTTCACCTTACAAATAGAATTTTAGCAGTTAAACGAATCAATGATAACTAAATTTATATCAAATAAAATACATTCAAATTTAATTTACAGTATATAATGATATTGCTTTCTAGTTAAAAAGCTTGGATGGGTTGTCACGGTTTGTTGCTTTTGGATCTGTTAATTTGTCAAACAATGATCTAACATGGCACGAACTTGGAAAGATACGACACATCCATATACTACATCTGAGTATGCATGGCAACAGTCAGATGGAAAAAGACCCATACTGTGAGTTAATATCTCATGCACTTAGTGTTTATGGATTTAATAGAATTCTACATGTACTACATTTAAGACATATAAGTATATTGAAATAAAAAAAACCCCACAGTCATGCTCATAAAGATCCTGGTTTTATAAATAGATATCTTGTAGATACTTGCAATTAATGTGACAAACGTAAGCTGGTAATAATTTTGTGGAGAAATTTTATTCATGTTGTTGGAGTTTTGTAATCATCTTTATTTATAAGGATCTGTTCAACTTCTCAGTATGTATTAAAATATTCTATAATTAAGCATGTTCTGTTCATATAAATATCTACAAATTTCATGTGTATAAAGATTAGATCTTACTAGGGTTGTTTGACTATGACTGAAATATAATACATGTAACAACAGTAAAGTTTTCTTACTTCTGTTTCATTTAGTATTGAAGTTCTTAATTGACAGGGTACCTGCTGACAGTTTTTGGTTTGCTAGGGGTACTCAGTTTCTTCCTCCACCAATATACAGTTTCTCAACTACTAATATCAGCCATGATTTACATTTTAGTCACCTGCCAAATTCATTTCTCTCAATGTGGGCACTTTTATGGGGCAGCTTACGTCAAAATTACATGACTTCGTAACAATCACAAAGAGCATGTGTATGTTGGCGTTATTGTAGTTGCTATACTCTTTATTACTCACTGCCTGATGCAACATTTAACAGGAACAATGTCAATGGCAAACTTAATTTCACTAAACAAAAGAAAAAAAACTAGTCTCATGTTTACTTGGCAATTTTTTGTTATTTAACTTCATATTCAGTGATTTTGAAATAAATGAATAATGTTCATTAAATATATCCTCTATTAGAAGAGAAATCTAGGATTATGGGTAATTGTTATCTACATATATTGTACATGTATTTATTTTTGTTTAATAATAATGCTGTGTTTTTCCTGGTTGGCCTATATAATTTTCCAAATATATGTTGATTACTCATGTAAAGTTATAAGTTTTATAAAAATGGATAAATATTTGAAAAAAAACTTAATAGTAACATCATTAAAGATGTTCAAGATATTCACATTCTGATAGAACTAAACTTCTCAAGTTTGATTGATTGATTTGACTCTTGCTCAGATGCAAATCAGATTGCAATGAACCCTCTGAACTCTTGACATTTGAATTTTACTGCTATTTTTATTGGATGAGATTAACCTATCCATTGTAATTCTCTGTATTAAATATTTAAATTATATTCATGTCAGATTTGACATCACTTATTCACTGCCAAGTTTATTTGTTTGGTGGTATAGATTTACATAACATTCAGTATCACTAAACTTTTCAACTACATAAAAATTCACCTCATATTCTTGTCACAGGGAATTTTAAATAGTTTTTTCTTTGATAAATTAGATATACCCTTTATGTCATACAAAAATAAATTAGGCTTATTCATTCAGAACTAATCATAGTAATTAAATGAATTTAAACTTTCACCATCACAAGTTATCCAAGTTTTACTGTTTTGTTTTGGGATTTCTCAAGTTAACAAATTGTAAAATGTTTGGTTTGAAGCTAAGGTAATTAAAATTTAAGTTGGTTGAGGGTTGACAGGATGTATTCCAAAATGGTGTCTTGCAGGTTTAGCATTTAGTATTATCATCATTATTTTTCTCCAAAAGTGTACCAACCTCAAACATACAATCCTTATTCCTATGCAATTAAAGAAAACATTTTAGAAAAATCAGGCAAAGTAGTTATTTAACTGAACAAGTATGTGGCAGCCACATTTTTTTCATTTTGATTTTTAGAATTTTCTATGACAAGAGGTGAAGTAAATGCACAGTAATTCACTCTGTATCTTAAATGAACTGTTTTCAAGTAACCTAAGACAGCTAATGATTGCACTAATATAAATATACCGTGTGCATTTGACATGGACATTTAAGAAGAATGCTTAGCTAATTCTGTCATGTGACTTTGATATGGTTATCTACCATTAAGGATCATGCTAAGCTAATTCTGTCATTTGATCAACACATGACTAAAATTGAATAATGATCATATTAAGCTAATTCTGTCATGTGATCATCACATGACTAATGAATAATGATCATATTAAGCTAATTCTTTTAAGTGATCTAGATATTGTTTTGTGTATACTAGATTTTGAACTGGAGTTGCTTACTTCATAGTCACACAAGCAACATAGTTCATCATGCTGTGCTTAAAAACCAAATAATCAATGAACATCAAGAAGCTTTGAATTTAAGCCATGGTTATTTTGGGATTGACACCACTGAACTGTGCTAAACTTTAGAATCCATCACAGGGCTGAACATAACATCAGCATAAATTATTCCACATATGTAGTGCATTCTCAGAAAGTATCAGAAAGTTTTATAACCTCCACTGAGATTGATCTCTAGTAGCAATCTTGCTGAGCACAGTCTCAGAGTTTGAGTCTGAGTCTGGAATTGAGTAGGATAAATGTTTTATAACCTCAGGGCCTGATCCCTGCTAGGCTTAACATAACATTAGCATTGGCATTGCAAGACTTCACATTACATTATGAATGTGGCTACCAGACTTGACTTTACATTGACCTTGAGGCTTTTCCTTCTAAAATACCAAAAATACTTGTAAGTACTGAACCATGTGATTCTTAAATCATGTTACCTTTGATACCTGATAGGCCGAATTGGTGCTAAGGTTTAATACAAATTTCATTGAAAAAGTTCTTACTGAGCTTCTTTAATTAAATTTTTGCTAATGAAAATTACTAGATACTTAAAAAAAAACCCCAGTGTATTGGAATAGTATGCATCATTTAATACTCTGAAAAAGAGAAAGAAGATGTGACGACGTGATACATAGTGGGCAGGATATTCTAATTGCTTTAAAAATCTTTTAAGAATTTAAAGAAATGTGATATTCTATTAGAGATTTCTGTCCATTTATATATATACTAATTAACCTATCAATATAGTCCTTTATTGCTACATCCTAATCGCCTGATTTCCCTTTACAATCACCTGACCAGATTTCGAAAAATGTAACTGTAGGGGCTATCTCATCACAGATTGATCAAAGATTAATATGTGTTTAAAACAATAGAAGAACAGGTAATAATGGGCTGGGTCTGCCTGTAAAAACATACATAGACTTCTTATCAGTAGGTAAACATTTAAATGTCCCATAAATATCTGATCTTAAACTGTATAAACAACTTCAATCTGAAACATAAAAAGACTTGGCAACAATCACAGAGATCTTATCTTGAATTAACTGAATCATGTGCTCACTTGTAATGTTCACAGTATATCTTTCACAAAAATTGTAACGTAATACTGAAATGGTGACGCCAGAAACACTATTCCATAGCTACCACATGATGGATGGGAATAATGGTACATATGATCAATGATTTGGGCTCTGGCTACATGTATTTATATCTCTGGTACAAGTGAAAGCAGTCAAAACAGCTTTCTTGTTTCTGCACTGCTTTGGGCACTGGAAACTGAGTAATAATTTCATCATTCAAATCATATACATGTACTTTTAACTGTATGTTAATGATTATGGAGAGAATTTGTTAGTAAATACTCTGTATGACATTATAGCATGTGTGACATTTACCAAATGTTAATTTACCATGGGGAAAGTCATAGCTAAGTTTCTAATCCTCTGTATTTCTGCAGTTAGCTTTTCCCCCCAAAAGTACTGAAATTCATGGATGGGGGGACCAATGCAAGATAGTAAGAAGGGATTTCAGTGTTTTTGTTCAAAGTGGTGACAGATTGTTTGTTAACTTGTGAGAGTCTCAAAATGATTGGTTGGTTGTCCTTAAGAAAATAAGTCCTTCAAAATCAAGTTTCATTCAAACGTATGGATAGAACATAAAAAAGTAGGAATAAAGTTAAAACAAACATTCTACTTCGCTGTACTTAATGTAGATGTTGTTTTGACACAATATGCATTAAAGCATTTTACTCAAATAGCAATTTAGGTTATATTGACTGCTTGTTGTATATATTTAAGTATTGCGTATCTCTTCATCAGATCGTATTCACATGGTGGACTGCCTTCCGAATGTCTGGATGTTGGATGGACGCATAATTACATGTAAGAATGGTTCATTTATTAATAATTTATTCATTAGGAAGAAAGATATTGGTAAAAATTGCAGTTCCCTCCATTTTTTTTCTCACCTCCTAGTACCTACAGCTGTCCTTTATTACATCAACTTCGCATTTTGCTATCATTACAGTTTATATATCTCATTTTTGCCAACATTACGTCACTCTTTGTTTAACAAATCTTTTTTGTAATTTAACACAATTCTAATTCAACCTCACCCTATCAACAAAGTGATGCCTTTAGAGGTATACCACTTTGTCACAGACAGTACTATATATACACAGGTATAGACTGATGAATCACTTGTGAGGGTAAAATAGCAGCGTTAAACCCCAATTCAGGTAATTCATCGACTGAGGAAATTGTTTGCAGAGCACACATCAAGTTTTAAGTTGGTGCTTGTTAATGTATACTAGGTGTCATGAGTTTAGAATTACTGTTTATGGCATTCATTATCGAGTTACTCTACATGAATAACATTGGAGTCTGGTGACAAACAAGAAAATGACGAAGATGCACCAAGTCTATCTTTATGCTATAATAGGAAAATTTGGAGATAATTAACAGAGCCAGACAAAAGCAATGACACATAAAACATTTCATTTAAAAAGAAAAATATTTAGTCATGTTTTTTGTCAAAAATATTTTAGAAATTTATTACCAATTTACAAGGTAAATGTACAGTATACATTTGTTTTTACAACAATAAACAAATGCACGTCTTAACGTGTATCACACAATGCTGTATCAAAAATCTCTATCATTGTAGCTCCAAAAGGATGTAGATTTGATTCAGAAAGAGATACTGTTATATTATAAATAAGTGGAATTTAAGAAATTTTTTTTTGTGCAAGATTAAGATATCTGAAAATTAAATTTTTGTATGAATTAAAGTATTGATTCTCTTTGGATTTGATTTTTTTTTTTTCAAATTTCATTAACAAATGTATCTTTACTTATAATGAAAAAAAAAGATATATGATTAATCAATCATTGGAATACTGCTGTATATCAGTAGGGTATTTTAAAATGGAATTAGAAATATTTGATAATAAGAAATTTCTGTTTTAATAGGCAGTACCGTGTATGTCTTTTTTTTTGTCTTTAGAATCAAATAGTTCTTATATGAAATATTATACATTTATTTTTGATTTATAACTACAATCTGTTTATAAAATCAAATTATTATATCTCATTTCCATATATGACTCAATTTAACATTTTGTTTTAGCTGCTGAGAGAATCCAAGTTAAAAATTTCTTCCAGGATTCAGCTCTTACAGATAAGCCTATCGTATGTACCATTTAGTAACTGATAAGAGATGCAAATACTTTATTTTCACGAGAAATTATACTCGCAGATTTACATGAAAATAAAAGGCCTTGCATATAAAAAGTGATTAACGTTATTCTGTTCAGAATGAATTAATATTTAGAAAAAAAACCCCAAAACTTTTTAAATTTCTCATTTGTAAGATTCATAATCTCTTACATTTGCAATGTTTCCTTTGCTTAAGGTGTATATTTTATATAAGTGTCTTCATTAGTTTGATTCACCTATTTGTCAAGTCTTTAAGAATTAAAAAGTTTATGAAATTCTGTAAAAATTTTTCTATTTATTATATCTGGAATGCCTTTGTATATATTATCAGAGACACAAGCTCTCCAAGGATTGGTTCATCCCCACGGCTCTGAAGAAGATAGAAGTGAATGGTATATATGGTGATAAGGTAACAACAAATAAATACTGAATATGTTATTGTCATATTTCTATTGTAAACATATGACAAATCTTACCATATTACTTATTGTTATATTCTGTTAAATGGGAGTATACAAACACTCCTATTCTACAATAATATAATTCTTTATCAGTTAAAACTCTATGCTGTTGGTTCTGTAAACTAATACAGTTTTGAGATGGATTTTTTAATATTTATTTAACACTCCTTTTATTTTTCATTAGATCTATAGAGTTAAATTTTGAATAGACCCTTTCACTATTACTGCAGGACTGACGTTGTGGTTGGCAAAATCATAATTATTCCCATAAAATGACATCAAAGACATTCATTTTTTTATTACGTCAAATTTTCTACAGAAAGGTTATCATTTGCCAAACAAAAAACTTCAATACTGCAATAGTAGTAAAAAGGTCTATTGATGGATTTCTGATTTGACATTAAAGAAATGTATTCATCCCTTGTAAACTTACAGAAATAGAAATAATGAGAGTTATTACGCTAAAATGTTGTAATTTGATCAAGACAGCTTTAATGCCCATTGTAAATAAGAGGAAGGTAGAAATACTTTTGTGCCAGAGATGTTCCTGTGGTAGAGCAGCTTACTATTCTAACAAGTTTCAACTTGCATTTCTGGTATTGCCTGAATACCATCTCTGGTATTGCCTATGTTAGCATTTCGGATATTGCCTGAATAGCATTTCTGGTATCACCTATAATAGCATTTCTGGTATTACCTATAATAGCATTTCTGGTATTGCCTATGACAGCGTTTCTGGTATTGCCTAAATTAACATTTTTGGTATTTCAGGCAACACATGTTATGAGAAGGTTTCCTACAAATGGTACACATAATATTGGTAAGTGGTCATTACATCTAGATAACATGAAGCTATGACATCACGACATGTACGCATATTTCAGACTTAATAAGGTTTCTTAGAATTAAGGCACAATGTAAGTTTGCTGTCTTTGTCACAATTCTAAACATGCCCATCAATCCAGATTACATATACATTAATTCTAATTCACAAATTCAATCCTATTGGTTATTTGAAGGATTTGCTTGTCTTAGCTGTAAATTTTGAACCATAGTTATTGTTTATCTTGTAGAAACTGATAAACGACGTCTGAAATACTTGGGATACAATGTACAAGAAGACCTCATTCAGAATAGAAAGTATACAAAGAGGTAAAAGAAATTTTCAAAATGCTAAATGCTACAAAATATATATGATTGTAAATATTTTGAGTACAGAAGAGTATGTCAACAACATTTTTATCAATAGAATACTAATGAAGCTCTATTTCTTTATTTTCAGGGATTTCCAAGTTTTGAAGTATAGGAAAACTTTCCTGGAGGATATTCTCGAAGCTCGATCAGAAGAGAAAGAGAGATGCAATATGTTATTGATGCTGCTTGTGGTATGAACGTTTTGTAATGTCATTATAGCATTGTATTGACTTTATATATATAGATAGTTAGAGTTTATCATCCCACCTGATTTAAAGAGCATGTTGGTACGGAGGTATATTACTTGATTTCTAATATGATGACCAGTGGTCAAACATAGCAATGGCAGAGGATTGTGTTCCTAGTTGGTTTATCATCTTCTGCCTACCTGTCTGTTCTCCATATGAGACTTCATAACCTGAGGTCCAGTCATGGCATGTGTTGTCACATAAGAGATCCATAATTACTTTGGATCAGGGGTCTTTTGTAAAAAATCATGAGGTTCTGCACCCTGCAAGTGCTGCTACCGTATCAGTGAAAAAAATTTAGATGTGTCATTAACAAACAACAGATAGATTTTATTTTATTTTTGTCGTATATTACACTAAGATTATTTCACATTTATGTTGAGGGCATCTTTCTGATGCATCACACAGAAATTTAGACCTAGGAACCCACCCAAAGCAGTGAAGGATCTTTTGCATGCTACATCTATGGTATCAATTGACCAGGGTTCTACATGTCACATTTAGACTTTCAGTCTTGAACCAGCCACCTTATTGAGCTAGGTCAACTCGCAAACAAATCTGACCTTATATTAAATATCATTGAATAAGGATGAAAAACTGTAGGGTATGATTTCTTTATAAATCAGGAAATATATATAATCCAAAAGAAGGCCATAAAAATTACTGAAAATTATATGAAACCATGTAGAAATAGAAAGGGTATTTCTGAGTTTATTTGTGACTAGACTTTCAGTAATTTCCATTTGACTAGATTTACAAGCATGTGGTCAGTCTGAAAATATTTCAGGTTTCTAATTAAATATAAACCCACAAACAAAACATTTAGAAAATTAAATAAGACATTTAATGAAATACAATATCTTTCAGTAAATAACTAAAATACATGCATGTTACAGTGCATTTTCTTTCACATTTTAAAAATTAGATTTTATCTAGTGATGCAGAAATCCTCTTAATTGAAATCTAAGCTTTGAGGCGTTCACTCATCATTGAAGAATCTACTTGTAGATATATATGTTTGTATTCTTTGACCTCTATTTTTCCATCTGTGTTTCCGTATGTGTTATGTCTTGTACTTTCAGGCATCCTTAGAATTTGTAATGCCTACGCATTTGGTTAAAGAAACTCTTGATACAACAAAACTCAGCAAAATTGGGTAAGACAGGTGTATATTAACGAATATTGAAATAATATAAAACCTAATAGATAGAGTGCTTCCATGTGGTACAATATAATGTGAATATAATAGATGCTTTATACCTACTTTTATTTGTTCAGACTTTAATTTCGTATGATTTCAGTTCTAAATGAAAATGCAATACTCATTAATACCAGGCAACCCTTGACATTACTATTAAAATATTAGATGTATATTGCTTCTTATTAGAATAACATTTCTCAACTAAATCAAAAGTGAGATTCTCATGTACCTAAAAGCATATCGCAAAAGTAATGTACAGTACATTTGTATTCAAAGTCTGATATACTGTAGAGCATTTTACCTTTGTCTAATACTACACTAATGGCACTATTCAATATTTGATATTCTGTGTTAGAAAATAAAAAACAACTTAGTCACTGTGATAATGTATAGAATCAAACTATTTGAAGTGATTGAAAAGCTTTAGTTTATAGCTTGTTATGACATCTCTGGAGAAAAAATGTCTTATTATAATATCAACTTTTAAAGAAATTTTTGTGTTCCATATAATTGACCCTTCCATTTCGCAGATTATTTGTTGAACTTTGTGACGTCACAATACATTTTCAATGTTTGTCGGAGGTATGACCGAGGTTTAAAGCATTGTGACGTCATCAAATTTAACAAAATTTCAAGCATAAATGGAAGGGTCAATTTCTAAGAATTCACCACATATGTTTATATTGGAGACCCAGATATGATAAGTGTTCTTTTGATGTTTGACAGGAAAGTCTATACAATGGATTTATTCTTATTACCTCGGGAGGTGCGGTGTATGACTGTTTGTGTGCTCCTCAGTGCTGTCAAAATCGATAAAGATGACAAAGAGGTATTATATTTATCATTGAAACATCTACAGACTGTGTTTAATCATTTGTTGAATTAATTTTTATAGTGATTATTTTAAATCATAAAAGTTTTCATAAGTTTCTACCCTTTTGAAAATTTTTTATATGAAAAGCTGTATACTTTTTCCAACTTTATGAATAGACCTCTTTACATTATCTACGGTCATGTAATTTGTGTATGCACAAAAGCTTTTCTTGATGTTTACCTTTGAACCTAAAAGTGAACTGAACTCTTAATATTGCATATCAATGTTCTGGACTCTTAAGGTTTTATAGTTAAGCCTTCTGGAAGGGCTGTTGTACATATACAAACTGTAAAACTTCTGTTATACAGTGCCCGCCACTTAATTGAATGTCGTATTGTTGAATATTTCGTTTTATTGAATAAGATGCTGAAATCCAAAACCATTTACTATTAAATCTATTGAAAATCCGCCACGTATTACACTAGAATAAAGAAGCAATTTCGTTTATTTGATATAGCGCGATTATCCTAACAAGCATACCTTTGTTAAAACTTCACCGTATCACGCTCAAGGTCATGTTATTTACTACGATGTGAGCGACCTATCAATTAGAGATAAATGGTTTCACACCTGTCCAGGTAAAAGCTGTTGACCAAATCACACGTTAAATGTCCAATAGGCTGTAGCGGTAGGGATGAAAGGATTAATTAATAACCAACTGCCGAAGCCAGATCGTGCGCAAGATCACTGAAAACCTCGATAAGATGACGCAGTTAGCAAACGGCATTGCATGAAGACTGACCCTACTAGATGCCGTCCACTTACTTAGTAAGGTCTGACGCACCGTCAAGCCCACAGCTATCGCCAATTGCTTCCGAAAGGCTGGCTTTGTCTCATCAGACAACGACTCTACCGAAATTGACAGTGTCCGGTCGCCAGAGGATGTTAATAGCTAGACACTTGATGCCTTCATCACAAATGATGGCAACATGGAGAGCTAAGCTGCCTGGACTGAGGAGAAAATATGCACCCATTTTCCAGAAGACGAGACCCGACCATATGACACCAGTGAGACGAGGAGGCTGAAGAAACGGCACCAGTAATGCACGGCGAACGTAAAGATGCAATAGCAATATTTTGACGATTCCTTGAGGAAAAGTACAGCGATGACTTCAGCGTGTTCTATCAGATGGAAAATTGAAATTTTACTCGCTTGAATATGCCTTTTAATTTGCCTTTGTTAAAATAAATTGGTGAACCCGTCTTGTTTCTTTGATCACCGTGGCCACACGACTGAGATACAATTACATGTGTTTCAATAGACAGCGAATTTATCTTTTCTGTCAGACGAGCAGGTGTAATGTAACTATTTAATAACATTTGGTCACTGTACTTAAAAACACAATTATCGAAAAATCTGGTCTGTTGACTTTCATGTAGCTCAAGCAAACAAAAGGAGGATCTAAGAGAGGTAACTCTAGTGTATCTATATATAGATACATGTACGATGATTCCATTACAGATACCGCGAAAGTTATACACATATGCAATTCTTGCATAATCTGTCGATCTTTGGTCTTTGAAACTGCATTCGTTCGTCACGCCGTGTAATTGAATATTCGTTTATTTGAATAATAAAGTCCTGACAAATAGCCTATTCAATTAAGCGGCTTGCACTATAATAAAAAAGTGTATTATAATTTGTCCATCAGGATAGAGGATGGAAATTGACTTATTTATCGCAAAACAAAATTGACTTATTTATTATCAGTATGGTTTACATCTTCCTAACATCATGATTCCTTCCTTGACAGGATGGGGGCTTGTATGATAAGCTATACCTCTGCCTGTTTTACACTGTGACTGAGTTAACGAAGCTTAGCCATTCCACAAACACAAAACAGTCAGCCATTAAATCCAAGCTTAATACTTTGTGAGTATATACAGTTTACACTAGTATTATGGTATATAAATGGTGATGAGGATTTGTTTATGGAGTTTCTTATATTCATTCAGTTTGATCAAAATCTGACAGACCCTGGTTCCGCCACTACGTTTAAGAGATTGGTTACCTCCTGCTTCCATGTCCTGATATAAATGAAAAATTGTTGAAAGTGATGTAAAACACCAATCAATCAACCAACCAACCAACCAATCTGACAGATCTTATTACCTACACTCTAAACATTTTTTCAAGAAAGGTAACTCCTGAATCAAAGATTTTAATTATTTATGTATGTGAGTTATCATTCCTGAATTAGAAATAAATGTCAGTAAAATCATGATCTTATATATTGTAGATATCGTGATTATAAATGCCTTCTTGCATCAGAGATCGTACAGCTATTATGTATTGTGCCAGCATTTTTCGAATATGTTACGAAAGATGTCGGTGAGTGCATTACTTACAAGAGCATAACAATGGTGTAATGTTTTTCTTTGTTGTTTTGGTAACATATTGAAACAAAACACTTGAATATACTGTTGAACAATTTATTTCATGTGACTTTGTCTGGACGAAAACTTTTACTGCTTCGTTTGCAAGACAAAGTTTTCATGTGAATCATTAGATACTTGAAGCATTTTTGTCAGTGAAAATCAGACTTGAGTTATATTGGAGAGTTACAGTGTTATTTTCAAATGAACAAGACTTGCAAATTTATGCAGACTGTGGTAAACGAGAATCATACCTTGGTCCATTTTAATTGCTCTTTTTGAAAAATTTTTTATTTCAGGTGTTTTAAACTTAGTAATCACGGCTACAGGTGATGCATCAATAGTGGAGAGAATATCGATGATAGCAGCAACTGTGTCCCATGAAGGAGTAAGTATATCGCAACCGTGACATGTGTATAGTACTTTATTATGCAGAATTAGAGTACTGATTACTGTAATTAGTACACTCCATGGTGAGAAGGTGTCAACTGTAAAAGCTCGTTAGTATTGTAAACTTTGCTTGGTCCTATGGAATATGTAATGTCAATGAAAAAGTAAATTTTACCTCACAAAACCTCTCATGTTGTTAGATCAAACTTGGAATAATTTTTATGAGGAATATGCTATATGATGTGGCATTAGATAAGTAGTAGTTAGAATTAATATTTTGACCATTTATTGATCTATGTTATGCTTTACAGGGAATCAGACGACTTTATGAGGAGATATCAGATTTACTTCTACAAAAGGTTCAAGAGCAATCCATCAATATTAGCAACAAGACAGCCAAAATATCCCATTCAGATGACATACTGACGGTATGTTTAGTAAACAAAATTATCTAGTTATATGTAGTAGTAGAAATGTACTGTTAGTATGATTTCATTACATATAAATGCTGTCAGAAAATCTTTCTGATGATATTATATACTGTATAGTTACTTATTTATTTAGCTTAGCCATATTCATATTTTAGTGTAGATAGCACAGCTTTTTAATGTCAATTCCTGACTACAATATAAGGACTCTAGCAGATCACATGACTTACATTCACTTCAATAAAAGTCGTTGGGGAGTAGGCTATACAAAAAGCAGGCTGTCTGTTGGTCTGTCCATCTGCATGTCTGTCTGTAGACATTTAAGTTTTTGGGACATTTTTTCACACATTATTTAAATATTGAATTGAAACTTGGTACACATCTTCATCGTCACCAACTACAGTCCGAGTTTTAATTTTGTCATGGTAAACCAAATTTTGCTGGAGTTATTTTTCAGGTTTATTTTTCACACATTTGCTGAAAACTTTATATACTTCTACATTACCAATAACAACTAACAGACTTTTACTTATACCTCCGCTGAAGTCATATATCCAAAGTCAATTCAATCTATGCCCTAGCTTTTGATGTACAACTTTGTTGCTGTTGCAGGTATTTACCCTATTAGGACAGTCCTTGTTCACGACTGTGTTAATTACTATACTGGTACCAGCAATCTGTACTCTTAAGCTTTACATAAAGATTTGGTTTTGCTGAAATAAGTATACCTGTAGTATTTAGTTATTTTTGGTCATCATGTATTGGTTTGGAAAAATGCTGCATGTAGCAAAGCAATTAGAAAGTTGGACTAGAAATCAGATTCCTCTCAACAGACCTTTCAAGTATATCTCTAATAACTGGAATATAACCAGACAACCTATGTCAAGGCTAGACTAGGTACATGAGCAATTCCATGTTGTCCATAGCAAAGTTGCAGGGGAATCGGGTTTCATTTTGAGCATTCATTAGTGTTGCGATAATGATACAAGTGAAAAATTCTGGAAAATGGCATCAAAATACAAACAAATGGGATATATAATGTCAAAGAAATATGAGAGTATAGTACCAAAATTAAAGTCTTGATATGATATAAGCATTCACTAAATTTAATCTTTACATATTCAAAATTGAGCCACATGTTTTTCTATGAAATAAAATTTTATTCTATTCAACAGTCACGTAAAGCCTTACCCACTAAAGTTGGCATGTCTGTAGAGCTTGCTGAATTTCATGCCAAAGGGTTAACCAGTCCAGATAAGGAACCAACTAGAGTTCTGAGTGCAAAGAAAATGGCTGCTATTAGCAGAAAGCGCTTTCCTCGTATGTATTCTGTTCATATTCTTTTCTGAAAAGATAGGGCTTTATGTTTGGAGCATGGACTGAATTTATAATGTTATTATTTTCCAGCATATATTCCCCAGAAATTCCCAGGTTCTTGAAAATGAATATCATGTTTCAAAGAAAATCATCAAAGATAATTCTGTATGAATTAATTTCAGTTATTTTTTCTCTATTTTCTTTCCAGTGCAGTAGTGCTTGAAAACATGAGAAAAAAAATTTGTATGGTGATCTTGTATAGTTTTCTGTCTTTTTCCATAGATAAATCATTTTCCAAGTCAAAATATTCTATTCTTTCTATTCTACTCTATTCTTTAATGATTCTCTGGTTTTTATATTTAAATGATTTATTTTTCAGATCTTGGGGACCCATTGTTACTTGGACCACAGGTATGCAGTAATACAAATTATATTCATATACATTGCAATAATGATTTAAAATTAAATATATTTATATATTTGATTTCAAATAATTCTTTGTTTAGTACTTATTACTGTCAATTTGTTTTTATGCAGACCCTTGGTAAGATTGTGTCACTACCCCAGCCATTTGTAGCACTTGTTGCCATGGATGCTGTACCAGGTAATGTCATCTTTACATTTTATTGATTTCTTTGTTACTTCATTGATAGAAATTTATGCTCTCTGTGATGAATTTGTTTTTCTGTCTTGTGACGTGTTTCATGTTATGCTCCTTGGAATACTTGCTAAAAGAAAGTGTCTCATGTATTATGAAAATGAAATGACATGAAATGAATGTGAACGTTAATTATTTCGTATTATACCAAAACAAAAAGCCATTTTCAAACTTTACTATTTACACTAAAACAATCATATTTTTATGAAGGACAGTGTCATAATATTACTGAAGCTGAAGAAGTGAGAATTAACAATTTGTAAATGTTTTCAGTTTTTGCACTCTGTCTGCAGAAACATTCCGTAAAATAGATGGTTTTCAAATGCATAAGTTTTAATCAGAGTTACTTCCCTTTTCTGCCATCTTTGAGATATATGGCAGAACATTAATGCATAAATTAATCACATTTTGTAAGGGATTTCTCCAAACAAAGAATGCTTCTTGAATTATTCCAATTGTTATGCAATAATAAAGCTATTGTACAATGTTAAAATGTTTTCAGCGGAGTCAAAATACAAACAACTTTCTCAAAAACATTTAATAAAATTGGTATGAATATGAAGCAATTTAAAGTCCAGCTTCACCTCCAAAATGGCAGAAAAGAGAAGTAACTCCAATTAAATTTCATGCATTCAAAAACTATCTATACTTACATTGAAGTGTCACTCTTATACCCCTATGATTTACACTAGGTATTTGAACCATGATTAGTAAAATCACAGCAATGTCCTTACAACTTTATTTCCAAAGACTTCCTCCCAGTAATATCTCTAAAATATACAGAACCAATTTACAATGCAGTGCAGTTTCATTGCCTTTCTTTATGAATGCCTTATATCACACTGTAGTTGCCAATGGTTCAATGGAGAGTAAACTGAAGACAAGTGAAGATCACTATACATATGTTAATATGGACCAGTTATCATGGGACTCAGATTTGAATTTTTGGAAGCCAAAAGGTGCCATTGGAGACAGGTAAAATCATAGTGCTTAAAATACTGACTACGGATTAGTGCAGTTTTTGCATATACATGTACATTTTGTATTAATCAGAATTTCAAATATGAAATATATTCCTTTTTATTCACTTGTGTTTATGAAATTAGGTTGATTATGCTATGTATTTGATTTCTATGGTTTTGATATTTTCATAGATTTTTGTTTGTTCTTAAATTATCCATATGTTTTTTTAAAGTTGGATAATTTTAGTTTTCTTTTAATAAAGAAAAATATATATTTAGAAAGTCTTAAGTTTTAATCGTTGTAATTGTTTATCATAGTTATGGGTTTATACATATAACTATTTTTCAATAAGAATTTTGTTAATAAAAGTAAGTACATTCAAAATTCAATAAATCAAAATTTGAAAACCTCCAGAGACTTCAAAATAACCTTGTAATCCCAAATTCTTTCTATTCATTTTCTCAACAACAAAGAAACAATGAAAACTTGAATCTACTGAAACGTAAAGTGATTTTGAAGATTTCTTACACTTTGAGTTGTTGAAGTTCAACTGTAAAAGATAGAAAAAAGATTCTGTACAGATTTATCTTCATTTAGTTTAAAATCAAGCATTCATTCAATCTTTATTTCCTCTTTTGAAGAGTTCAGTTGACAAAAACATACAAATACATCAAAACATATAATAGGACATAATAACATGCATATATGTGAATGTAGATAATTTTAGGGTATGATTCCATATCAGTGTTCTATTGTGTCAGTCCAGTCACACATCAAATTTCATAGATACTAATTCATATGTACATGTAATCACTGGTATGTACTAATCAACCTCTTTTCGAGGTTATATAGGCCATACACATCTCTTATAAATCTAAAATATTAAAGATATTTTGCATTAAAAAAGTTACATAAATTGTGATTCAAGATTTGATTTTCAGCATTTTGATGGAATATGTTAGTACCAGTAAAAATAAACAAAGGTAAAATCTGTTAACAAGTCAGAAGGTGTCAAACAACTTAACCTTACTTTAACTTCTTAATGTCTAGTAGATGTTCAGTGTTTAACACATATATCTTGTCTATAGTCTTTACATATATATGAGGTAGTTATATGTGTAGATGTTTATATGATTTGAATCTGACACAAAGGAAGTTTTGAAATAAAGGTAGATTGAAAAATCGTCCAATAAAAAGTAAAAGAAATAATGATAAAGTCATAACTCTACATATATAACAGTAAGAAGAAAATATATACATCTTGTTTAACTTTATGACTATGGTACTTTTAATATGGTATTTATATCTATTAGAGTACATTACATTTATACCGTGTCTGTATACAATGTTTAATTTATCAATAACCAGCTATATTTAGTTGTCTGTATTGTCATCACTTAGTTTGTCACATTCTGTTGTTAGCTTAAGACTCTATTGGTTTGAATCTTCAATGACAATGGATGAGTACGTACTTAGACCAGTTTACTAAATAAGAGCTTTCTTGAGGATCTGATTGGGCATTCTGTCTGGGACTGTCAATCATGTGGCACATACTAATTTAATCTTTTGTTAGTAGTAGCTAGTACAGAGAACTTGGGAAGTTAGTGTATATCTCTTCTGTGACGTACTGAATTGTTTATATATTGTTAATATGAAGTTTTTTTAATTTAGAACATAGTTTCGAGAATTTAAAAAAACAACCATCGTCACTTGATATAGATATTTTAGGTGTAGCCAACAATGTCACTACTTGATATTTCAGGAATGTTCAAGATGGTGTTTTTTTTTCTTGTAAATTTGTTTTTTGATATTCAAAATTAAAGTCAAGATATTTCTACTTCTGATAACCATACTTAGTAAGGAACTGAGAGGTCTTGGGTTCAAGTCTATTACAAGCCCTTTTGTCTTTGGCTGGTAACTATAAAGGTCCTAGGTTCAAGTCTAACAGACCATTCTGTTGTATGGCTAGGGGCTGAGAGGTCCCAGACTCGGCCATTCTGTCTAAAACAGACAAGACAGTATTCGTATGTTCTGGTAAATGATGGCACTTAATAAATCCTCCATAGTATTTTTTGTGAGTTTGTTGCATAAGTTGAAATATTTTTGCAATGTATCAGGAAGATGCTGTCATGATACAAGTGAATACCTATGGCATGATATAAAACAAGGAATAAATAAATAGTATTTATCTTTATGAATGTAAATTATTGGTGTACATGTTATACATTATACGTATAATAACAACGCTTGAACTCTCTAACAAGATTTAGATATAGAATTAGATCTAGTACATTGTAATTGGTGAAGGCTTGCAATGGTTTATTTCAGATTTCCACATGTTCTTCTTCTTTGTTTTCTACAAAGTACAAAGTTTGAGTTTGTAAAGTTTTAATTATCAACTTTAAAACAACGTTATCAGAATCTTATTTCATAATCAATTCCTGAATTGATAAAAGATACATTACTCTGAGTTGGTTTTATGTTCTTTGTTGTTATGGTTAGTTTTTTTATTTTGGTTTTTTGTGTCGCTGTATTCAGTTGTTTTCATATTATGATAATTTTTGTAATAAAAATACTCCTGTTTAATGTACAGTATTTAAGGGTTTGATATTTTACTGTCTATCCATATAGATTTCTATACAGAGCTTACTTTGTGCAAGTTATTATAGTACATAAATATGAGTCAATGTATCTATGAAGACAAAATTTGTAACTGCATTCTTAAAATGAATCTGTGTTGGAATGAATTTCAAAAATATCATTATGTTGTACATTGTTACGAGTGTCACAGTCACATTGTACAAGCTATTTATATATGCGAGTCTTAAGACAGGGCGTATTATGTTATGGCCTTGTCCGGCGTCAGGCGTCAGTGAATAGGCTTGTCAGGGCTATTACTTCTTTCCCTGTGCACAGATTTCAATAATATTTTACAGAATCGTTGCTTAGGATCCAAGGGTGTGTCATGACTTTGACCCAAGGTCATAGGTCAAAGGTCAAGGTCACAACATGTAAAGTGAATAAAACATTGTCTGGGCCATAACTTCTTTCCCTGTGCATGGATTTCAATAATATTTCTCAGAATTTTTACTTAGGACCCAAGAGTGTGTCATGACCTTGACCCAAGGTCAAAGGTCAAGGCCACAACATGCAAAGTGAGTAAAACCTTGTCTGGACCATAACTTCTTCCCCTGTGCATGGATTTAAATAATATTTCACAGAGTTGTTACTTAGGACCCAAGGATGTGTCATAACCTTGACCCAAGGTCATAGGTCAAAGGTAAAGGTCACAACATGCAAAGTGAATAAATCTTGTTACTATGATAAGATGCTATGGAGATGCTATGTAATGTGATAACCTAAGTAAACCTCAGTTGTTTTTCATGAAACTTATACAGAATGCTTAAATAGTGTAGGGGAAGTCACTTTTTAGTTTTGAGCAAATTCCATTTTGTTGTTACAGAGTTATGGGACTTGGATCCCTCTTTTTGGATTTCAATATTTCATTAAAGTGTTACCAAAGAAACTCATGTTTGGGGGTAATAAAACCATACATTCACATTGATCCTGTCCAAAGTAAGCAAGGGGAATATTAAGCCACGCTAGGCGTTGCTCTTGTTCATACTTCTCATCAGACAGTAAGACAAAATGTAAGAAGTAAGAATTTGAAATTCATTGTCATTTGGAACATAGCAACTTGTCAAATATTATATTAAAAGAGTTCTTATCTTTGATTGTCCTTCACTTCCACTTTGGCAGAATGGGGAACAGTATCTAAATCTTTCCTTAATGTATTGTATCATTTATCAGTCCACCTACACATTTCATTTACTATGTTCACACTCTGGTTTTCATGTATGGTATATATCTTAACTCTTTATGGTAATTTGTATCTTCTCAGCTATATCTAGTGGTGATATTTACATCTTGAAAATGTTCATTTCAATAACATTATTTGAATTTAATTTAATGAATAGATCGCCCCACCGTGTATTTGGTTTGCCTCTTCAATACATGGTCTTTGTAATATCATATGCATTCTTAGGAATTACAGTTTAACTAGGCGCTTGCAAAATTAAGCCCTCTTAATTCAAAATAGTTTTAAGCTGGGAACAGCCATGACTTAAAGGAAACACAGAAACAAACAGTTTTTTTTGTTTTTTTGACGAATCATATTAAGTTAATTTTTCATCAAAATTGATAAACAAAATGATCTTTTAGTGAAAATGTGGAGTCATTAAATTCATGTGGTTGGATAATGATTGTATTAATTGAGAGGTATTTATAATTGATCTCATTCTGAAGATTTGCTTTTGCATGATTTGCAGGTTGACTATGCATACCATGGAGGATTTACAGCAAGAACTAGAACGTAAGGCAAATATGGTTGACAAAGTTCCACGTCCAAATTCTCCTAACTGGAGCATTCCCGGACATGATTCAATTAACACACCCCTTATATACTCACCAAGACACTTTACAAATACTGCGGCAGAAACACCAAGACCTAAGGTGAATATTTAAAAGAAGTTTAATCATTAATCATAAATGAATTAATCATTGTAATCATATATTATATCTATTTAAAACTACAGTTTTCTGTGTTTGAAATAATCATAACAATTATAACCTGTAACCATTTCTCTGACACATTATCATCAGAAGTCAATTCATCGTTCTGATTAATCAAATTTCTAATATGTTAACTTGCATGTATTGTTGGAACAATAGAATCTTGAATCTTGGTATGAATTATAGAAAAAACGTGTCAAAATTTCCCTGAATGGAATTTTACCTTCCAAGGTATGATTTAGTGATCAGATATAGAGTTTTAAGGAATTTTAGACATGTGTGGTGGGAAGGAAGAGAATACACAGAATTTACTGAAGGAGTGCTTGTGACATCAAGATCTTTAAAATTCTGTCTTTGATTTTTATGAGTATGCGATCTAAATTTCTGCCATTTCAATTTCACTCTTACAGTAGAGAAGCCAGATTGCCAAGGATTTCTGTATCTGCATATTCTTTATTCTATTTTTATAAATTACTCAGAAAGGAAGTACATTATTTCTCTATCTTTCAAATCTAACTTGACTATGATATTCTCATGAGGCAGCTGTATCAGCTTATTATGGGGATTCTCCCGGATCGATTGTTTGGTGAATCTCGATGTTTGGAATCGGTAAGTCCTGCTACCACCTGCCTACCAGATACCTCCACTGTATAGCACCAAATGGTCAAATGTGTAGCAATGCATAGTGCTTTATGGGCTTCAGCATATTCGTCATGGCTACCATTAATTTTGATATTATAGTACGGCCTATATTTTTTAAGTTTGCATGTAGAATGAGGCTTGAAATATGATACAAGTATGTTGCATGCATTTTACAGAAAACACCAAAGAAATTCAATCAGAATTTTTCAATTTTCAGACTCCC
Source organism: Pteria penguin (assembly GCA_035048485.1). Classification (NCBI taxonomy): domain Eukaryota; kingdom Metazoa; phylum Mollusca; class Bivalvia; order Pterioida; family Pteriidae; genus Pteria; species Pteria penguin. Next base: position 41,999,049 of record CM068580.1, on the reverse strand, counting down.
TGTTTAATATGCTTGTGAATAATATACAGCACTAATATCATGTACCTTTAAAACATGACTGACCACTAGATTTTGGATGTTTTCGAGCATGGGGTGCATGTTCATTGTATTGTACTAAGGTGCTGTTGTCCGTCTGTCAGTCTGCAACATTTAAGAAAGAAATAATTTGATGGTTCTATATGCTTAGCTAGGGTATGAGTGCTCCATACATCTGTCTGTTTATTACAGGTCATATATTCCAATAAATGGAACATTCATGTTACTTTATTTTACCATATAACATCCAAGCTTTTAGAATGAGGTTACAAAGAATTACATGTATATAGAAAAATTGAGGTCATTTCAAAAGTGTTATGTAGAATGTCAGACGAAGGTTATTACATAATGTATCTTCTTGCAATAAACATAGTCAAGGTCATTCTCTTAAAGGTCAAAATCTTTCAGAAATTGACTCTTAAAACATCAGAATTATCTCTTATCTCTTACTCAATATGTAAATTAGATTATCTTTTTGCATAAGGTCAGAGCATATAAACCAAAGGTCAAAAACATTCTGACATTGTTACCTGAAAAAAGTCAAAGATTGGATTCTTTTCTACATAATTCATGAAATCGGTTCTTTAAATTGTTGGACTGATTTAAAATTTTTAATCGGAGTCAGTAAACAAGAAAAAAAGTGTCAAAGGTTATACTAAAAATCACCATTCAATGGCATCACTGCAAAAAACAAAACACTAACGAGTATTCATTAGTTTTTCTGATTCTCTGTTTTTTTTTTTTGAGAATGTTTTAGTTTTATAAAGATAATTTAACTTAACTTTTTATGAATAAGCAGTAGACACCTACTTTTAATTTACCCCTAAGTGTAGCATGGAGACAGACAGAAAACTTTGTCTTACAAAGGAAATATGATATTATGATTTGTTGATTGGTGATTTATGTCAAAGTTGTGCAGTCCGGGAATAAAACATTGTGATATTAAGTCATGTTTTTTGTATTATTGACTTCGTTTCATTTCTGTGATTATATATGTGTAAATAGAGAAATTACACGTGATATTCCAGCATTCACAATTCAGTGTATATTAAAACTATGTACTTTGACTAGTCATTGAATATTGGGTTTATGTAGAGGAAAAAAATCTGTTATTTCTAATTTATCAAAATAATTTAAGTGATAATTTTTAACTATAACTTTCATGGAAATACCTCTGAGGTCAATTCATATAGTGAGGTTTAATTTTCTTCATTGTGAATTTACAATATATTGAAACAGGAATAAAAAAATATGTGAAAACTTGTTCTTATCCTCTTGATGAAATTAAAAGTAACTTGTTGCTGAATGCAATATGATTTGAATAATCTTAATATCTGGATCTGTTTCTTTCAAATTCCATAGTATATGTATATTTTCTTAGCAAATTAAATTTTAGAATTAGCTTGAATTTATTGTAAATGATCTTAATGTGTGTAAAATTTACTATAATAAAGATCTACTTTTCTATTTCAAAGTTTCCAGTAAGTAAAATATTTTACTATATTTTATATAGTCCAGTAACCACGGCCTACCACCACGTCCAATGTCTTCCATTCTGAAGGATAAATTGGACATAGATTGGACAAAAAGGCCAGTATCAGCTGGAGCATTTCTAGAGAGGTCATATAGGTCACATTCTCCCTCCGGCAAGAGTTCTTCACAGGTACCCTTTATTCTCTTTATTTTTGTTGGATTCTATGATTTTATCAAGGTATTTCACAAATGCTCAAATCAAAATCTTAGCACATCCATTTTAGTGGAAAGTTTGCGCAAAGTATCCAAAATCTTTCATTGCAAATATGGTATGCAGTTTTTTAAAATTGCCTATCAATATTTCTAGTCAAACAATTTCAAAATATCATTGGACATGTTTCAGATTGACATTGATGATTCAGAGGGTCTGAATGAATTGACTGAAAATTTAGGCCCAAAGCCAAGCAATAGTGACTGTTTGCAGTGTGCCTTGGAAGCTGCTATATCATCAGAAAATCTTGAGCAGGTAAGTGTACAGAGAGTGTACAGCATGCTGAATGATATACATGTATCATAAGTGTGAAGTGATGTTCTGAACCTGTAAATTTATTGTGTATAGTATAAAGTTTTACTTTGATCCAGACATATGTAAAGCTTTTGTATCCAGGGTGATTTAATGCCTCAACACAAATCAGCTGGTCCATCTGACTCTGCATTCCACCTAAAGGAATTTTGCCGGAAGACAAAATGTTGCAACTTACATGTAGGATTTTGCAATTCATGCAGATTGGTTTTTTGATCCGGCTTCGATGAAGCCGCACTCATTGCAATCACTTTCTTTTCAGGGGTTATAACTTTCACTACCGATATAGAGCTTACTACGCCGCTGAAAAGTAAAGTGCCGAAAAATTACTGATGTTGTCTTTAAAATTCTTGATCAGCACAATGTACCTTTAGCTCAGTTAATTTAAGCTAAACATAAACTAGTTTCAATAACTCGAAAAAGGAGTTGCAATAATGTTTTCAAATTTCGCGTAATAATATGTAGTTGTGACTACTTTACGATGTGTTTACCACCGACACCGTCATTTGTACTCGATTGTGTAATTCTCCGGACAAAGCATTTGTCTTGGTCTTGTATCGCTTGTTTTTATCGAGATATTTCAATTAAAGTTTTCCCCAACATGTTCTGGAACTTTAGTTCTTTTTCACATATGTGACAAATTTAAAGATCGATCTTCCCGCATTTCCTCCGATAATGAAAATGCAATATAAATATTTAGGTAAATGTTGTATGTTTCCAAATATAAATGATGTGAAAACATTATGAGAATCGTGAATAAGATGGTTATTTAATGTCCCACTTGAAGGAATGTCGTTCCTTGGCTCAGCTTCGACTCGTGACAACAATGCAGTAAAACTTGTTGCCATGAAGTTGTCGATTGCACGTTCATTTCGGATACAAGCAATTGCAAACTCTTTGCCGTAAGATAGTATGAAGAGAGAAATTTTATTAGCATTTTGTACATAGGTATAATGACGATGTAGTTGCAACAAAGACCTAATTTTTGCCCCCCCCCCCCCCTTTTCCTGAAATCCTGAATCCGCCATTACAATGGTAAAATGATTACATACTTAAAATCAGCAAAGCCGACTCTCAGGACTTTTGAGTCCTTTGATTTTTTCATCTGAAACTGAAAAGGGATCTCCAAATTTATTTTGTCAGCAGATATTCTTTCAGACATTAATAAGAAATTGGAGAAGAAGTCATTAATCTTTTGCCAAATAAAGACACAGAACAAAGTTATTTAAAAAAAAAAACCCCAAAAACTGGGATCACAAACACCATGTAAAAATATACTACTTGCGAATTATATAATAGAACAATATGAATTCTTGAGATGAAAGAACTTCGTGAACAGATTGAATTAATTCTGTTATTTTAACCTTTAAGTTATAACCAATACTCACAGCATAATTTCATTTTATGATTTTACAAACAACAAAGGTGTGACTATGACTTTTAAGTATGATGTATATCACACAGTATTGCCATGATTGTGCATATTCATTTACACAAGGGGAATTTTTCATGGAGAAAGCTTTTATCAGTACACAAGGATCTCTATGCAGATATAATGGAAATGAAGCAGGTTAACTGTTAGTGCAAAGTGGTAAGGTGAACCCTATCTATGACCTTTGTGGGATAAACAAACTTAATCATTTTAGCAACATACTAGTTAAACATTAAACCATTATGTACATAACCCTAGAATAACACGTGTCCTATAATAATAACATTCAACTGGTTACCTGTCCCAATAAAGGTGTAAATGAATTTATGCACTGTTTGATTTAGGCTCAGGTCTTGATAACATTATACAACGTGTATTTACGGCGCAAGGTTACTGATACTCGAAGAGTTTATCAGCGCAATCAGACCGACAATCAATCTCAGTTCATGCATACACTGAATATATATACTGGATAATTTATAGTCAGAAAAAGTGCAAATATTTTAGCTCGCCTGTGCTAAATGCTAACAAGTAATTTAACTACACGGAGAGACTTTGGTAAAGTTGTTCAAAGTGACGGAGAAGGTAGATTTTACAGTGCAGTTAAAATCATCCTTTGAAATACAATATTAATTTTGTTAAAATAATGAGTTCGCTGCAAATATTAGGCCCCGAAATTAAAATAATATTACGACCACACAACCCTAAAGAGGACATTTTAAAACTTGTCAGAGATATATCCTTCGATGATAGATCAATTAGTTCATTTAAAAAATTCTTAAATACCGTAAAAGTTATATTACTTTTCTGTCTTACGCATTTATCATTATAGCAAAGCAATATACTCGGTCAGATGATCAATAACTGATTTTACCTCTCTTCTTAAGGTCAACATAACCTTTGACAATATAATTTACCGTAGTTTATAAGTGAGAACATAATCTTGAGATGATGACTATATATGTAAATAGCTTGTTTTATGACAGGGTTTATCTATCTCTTTGACACTGGGTACTCTATAAAGATATATGACATACATGTGTACTTTACATGACGTCAGCGTGATCTTACTTCCTGATTACGAGAAACGGACTTGCAAGGACATATTTTATAACTATGTTTTGTTTACCGTTGTTATTGGATTCAGAAATTTGTTGATATTTACATGTAAATATAACATAATTTCTTTCAGTAGCAAATGCAGAGTTTATGTACACGGGTTTTGTCCATAACAATGCCGGTGCCGGTTGTATATAGCAGTTTATTGTAAGTGGCGTTGTCCATACGATGAACATGTTAATACGTGTCGTAACAGTCTTTGTTTTGGATAAAGGCAAGTCCCGATTTACTCAGTGATCATACATGTCACTACAATGACATATTGACACAGGTACTGACGTAAGCAGTCACGATTTACACTCAGTGATCATACATGTCACTACATGACATATCGACACAGGTGCTGACGTAGGCAGTCCTAATTTACACTCAACGATCATACATGTCACTGCATGACATATCGACACAGGTACTGACGACGTAAGCAGTCCTGATTTACACTCAGCGACCGTACATGTCACTGCATGGCATATCGACACAGGTGATGACGTAGGCAAGCCCTGATTCACACTCAGTGACAGTACATGTCACTACAAGACATGCCGCGTGTTGATGTATGCTCAACGACCATACATGTCACTACATGCAAGGTCATTGCCATAACGGGCGCGGGGAAATCATGACATACGTTCAGTTGTCACCACAATATGTCATAGCGATACCAGTGCAAGCACGGAAAAGTCGTAATATACACTCGATGTCCAGACATGTCATTAGATGGTATAAGCGATACCAGTATGGTCGCGATATAGTTTCAGTGACATATGGCACATCCTGACTTGGCGATACCAGTATGGACATAGACAAGTTGTGTTACATATTTTAAGTGATTATACATGTCCCTACATGTCGTGGCAAAGTTAATGCAAGTTGCAGTGTAACTTATTGTCTAATGCCGTCATATTCCGTTGTTCTCTCAGTGACTATTCGTATTACTACGTGTCGCAATGATACGAATAGGTGTGGTGACAACGCATGTCCATGCATGTCACTCAATGACATCGTGATACCAGTTTGGAATCATGCAAGTCTTGTAGTCAGTGACTATGTGTGTCACTATTATAAGGAAACCAGTATGGGCGAGGACATGTAGTTATGTGTTCCCAGTGGCCACACATGATACAACATACCAATACAGGCGCTGGCAAGTTCCAATGTATGATCAATAGCTCTACTTGACAGTCGGATGTCTAGTTTTTGATATGCGGCCAGTGACTATATATGTCATATAAAGATAGAAAGCACTACGGACACTGGCCAGTCTTGATGTACGGTCATTGATTACACGTCAAAGTGATATCAGTACGGTAACGGGCAAGTCGTAATAACTAATGTATGCTCAATGACCAAGCATGTCATTATGATAACGGTATGGGCGTGGGCAGATTGTGATGTATAGCCAGAGACCATACGTCATAGTAATACCAGTACATGAGAGGCAAAGTGGTGATGAACAGTCAGTGACCACTCATCATAGTGAAACCAGTGTCTTTTTCTAACTTTAAATTTTTGTGATTTAAAGTGAGCACATGACTATTTATGTGACACCAGTAAGGGAGATGGCAAGTCGTGATATACGATCAATGACCAAAGACATCATAGCGATACCGGTATTGGCGTGGGCAAGTCGTGATGTACAGTCACTGACCACGTGTCATAATGATACCGGTATGGGCGCGGGAAAAGTCGTGTTGTACAGTCACTGACCACGTGTCATAATGATACCGGTATGGGCGCGGGAAAAGTCGTGTTGTACAGTCACTGACCACGTGTCATAATGATACAGGTATGGGAGCGGGCAAGTTGTGATGTACGCTCAGTATCCAAATATGCAATAGCGATACCGGCCTGGGCACCGGCAAATCGTGATATACAGTCAGTGACCATGTCATTACATGTTATGGTAATACTGGTATTTTTTCTTGTTAGCCACACTAGATGTCATCTGTGTGTGTAACACCTAGCAATCTGGGAAACATAGCGATTGTCCCATGTTCGAACCCCATTTTGGACTTGATAATCGATTAATCGGATGAACTGTCATGGACCACATAACCTATGTCCACTGAAGCACTTTTCAAACCCTCACTGCGTTGGGTACTTCCAATGCTAAGATCAATATTCCACACAGTGCACCAGATAGGTTCTGCTCGATATAACCAGAAAGGGATGTATACGACCAGCAAAATGTTCATGTCAGGTCATTCTTTGTGAACTTTCCGTTCAGAAATCATTTATTTTGTTTCATGTGTCTTCATAAAAGATGGCATATTTTTATGTATCACAGAAGTCGTTTTATAGTAAACTGCGTGTTATAAACAATTTCAGGACGTAATATTACATGTAGACCAAAGTCTTACTTACCACGTCAATACGACCCTTTCACCACACTCCATTAAATAGGAATTAATAAACTATTCATTCAAATCATATCATATCTTGTATCACGCTACTTGATGCCGCTGCATATACATGCATAAATGTCTTTACAGTAGAACAGGAGTCGGCATGGCCCGGTAGTTAACGTGCTCGACCGAGGGACCGTCTGATTTATACAAAATTTAAATACATAGTTATGACGAGGGAAAGATGATTTTTTTTTACTCTCAGAATGTTTGTTATTAGATATACAGTACATAGAAAAAGATATTGCCGAAGTTGATTGAAGCCGAAAGAATGGAGAACGCCCATGGTTTATACACTTTGCAGTTATTGGCAAAGCCGCGCACAACACAGAGATTGGAAAATATCGCAAATTCTATATACTTTTTCAGTATTGTTGGCATGCAAATCTAGGTCTAGTACCCTTAGATTGTGTTATCTGTAAAACCTAATTGGGCTGGCCAGTCTATTGCTTCATATGTCTCCATTCTAAAAGACAATTTGTCAACAACATGTTGACATATATCAATACGTGCTCAAATAAAACTGCAAAATCACGATTTTAACGGGACAACCCTTATCTTGAAGAGCGTTTCTAAAAGCCATATTCTGCTGTGTAACGTTAAAATCAACATCAATCAAAGTGAAAGAAAATTTCTGGCATTAACAGAATAATTTAATAGAAATCAAATATATACACGGATATCCCTGGATCTTGAACAATATTGGCAAGATACTGTTCTAAAGTCATTCACATTCTAGACGATCAAAAATACACAGAAAACTAAGTCTATCATCTTAAAAGCTTTCCGATTTGTTTACAGTGGTTTAAAAGTGTTGTTCTCTGAAATTCATATCAATGTTTGAGTGACGTCAGACTTTGTACATCCTGGTTAAGATTGCGTTTATTTGTCCGGATTCATCGTAATCCATCGCGGTTTTACCGTCTTCGTCTCGGGCACTAAAGTTAATCCCTGCTCGTATAAGGGCAAGACCTGCCTCAATATGATCGTTTCTTACAGCAAAATGTAAAGCAGTCCTCTGCGAATTGTCGTAGCTGTTAACGTTTACGCCGGCCCTTGACAAAAGGTTTATGCTGTCTATATGGCCCGACTTGGCAGCATAATGTAACGGAGTACAACCGTGAAGATCCCGTAGGTTTAGATTGGCACCGTATTGTATTAAATTGACAGTAATATGTACATCACCTGCCTCTATTGCGTTGTGGAGAGGGGTTCGATTTCCTATACTTAACATGTTCACATTTGCACTATTCCTTAACAAAATTGAAGCTATCTCTGGCGCCTTATGAGTTGCAGCGAGATGCAGTGGTGATTTACGAAAAGTTGTTGTTAGATTTACATCAGCACCATTATCTATTAACAGTTTCGCGATTTGCAAATTATTGATGGCACATGATAGATGGAGAGGAGTTCTGCCCATTAATTTTTCTTTTGTATTTACATGAGCATTGCTTCTTTTGAGAATCATTTTTGTAATATCTAAATATCCAGCAGAAACAGCCAGGTGAAGCGGTAGCATTCCAGATTTGTCCTTGTGAGCTATATCAGCACCTCGTTGTATCAAAAGTTTTGTTAAATCAGGATGTTGATAAATAATTGATAAATGTAGCGGATTAATTCCATTAAAGTCACACATGTTGACTTCAGCCCCACTGTCAATCAAAAGACCTGCCATCTTGACGTCATTTTTTATCATTGATAGATGCAACGGAGATCGGCCTAATTTGTCTGTGGCATTCACTGATGCTCCGCTGTCAATGAGCATGCGTGTAGCATGTACTCTGCCACTTGTCACCAGTTTATGTAAAATAGTTGTACCATTTTTCACTGAGCTAGATTCGTTAACATCGGCACCGCTTTCTATGAAATACCTAGCAGTCAATAAGTTGTTATGTAGTAGAGCCACCTGCAGGGGTGTGACACCATCATTGTCGTGTGCGTTTAATTCCACGCCAGGGTCCACCAGGATCTGAAGAATCTGGGGTCGATGTCGCCTAGCAACGGAATGAAGGGCTGTAGTACCATCACATGTTATCGTTGTACAAATGTCCGGCCACAATTTCTTATTCTTTTCTAGATATTCCTGAACTTCCCCGGCATCCCCAAAAGACACTATTTTCACTAGCGCTTCCGATGCTTTCTCTAATGCGTTGAAATTCTTCATTCTGAAACTCATAGTACAATGTTCACCAGAATTATAAATCCCTTAAAAAGATAAACTCTTTCAGTGACTGGCAATGAGATACGGAAGGAAAGTCTTTAATTCGACTTCGATCCTTTCATGTTGCAAGCCAAAAAGGGAATGACGACCTCAAAGGTGCAATAATCCCGTAAGGAGAGATGTATGGCTGCACTTCACTTTCACCCTGGTCACAAGCACCGGTTGTTTAGAAAACCCACAAGACTACATGCTTACAAAGTATTTGTTGTGCCGTGTTCCATACTTCAATATAACTTGACGAGTACGTATAAGGGATATCTCAAGTGTCCATAAAATGTCATACAAGAGCTCTCGTATGTATAGAGATAGATTCCGAGTTTCACTTTAAACACTGGTTAAATGTACAGCTTTTCCGAGTGAGTATTCCACTTAAAAATTCTGGCATCCTCCAATCGCCGGCGTTGCTATAATAGGCATCAATCATATTCATTAAATGGGAATTTAGCGTAAAGTAGTTTTCCTTGCGTCAATATTGAAGTTTATGAAATCTGTCAATTTCCCTTCGAATAAAAATAAAGCCTCGGTTGTTTCTGTGCCATGGAGGCGCTGTCGTGCTCCAAGGATGGGGATAGAGACTGTGTAATCTACATAATAAACTGGCTCGATCACACGTCCAAAGTCGATTTTAATCCCTCTGCTATTTTAATCTCATTCAATGTACCTGTATTTGTCCTCTTCAGATCAATATCAAAGTTTAATTCCGTTTCGCAACACGAGTTTTCCTTACATTTCATTGAAAATAACTGATAGAATAGGCGAAGTAGTCCCATCGATTGGAAGGTATGGTGTTTGTATTGACTTTTCAACACTTTCATCCATTCAAACTCATGTTGAATATTGTTTTAAGTCGCCTGTATCTAACAATAGACTAGATTGCAATACACAGCACTTAGCGTAGACTCGTGGCAGAAGACAATGTATTAAATACCACTTCATTCAATCATTACATATATTCCACGATATAAAAGGGGCTATCTGCTGCCCAAGTACTTTAACGTGTCGATCTGTTAGACAGTTATGATATTGGATCAAAGGTGATTGGTTTTGACGAAATGAAATAAACGTCGGACCTATTTCACATAGACAGAGCTCGTGTTTGTTTCACCTAGCTACTGCAGGGAAATAGAAAGGCCGTTTAAATTTTGATAATTCCGGTCTGATCCGAGCGCATTCCTGTCATGGAATGTATATTGATATTGAAATTCGCCTTCCTAATTTGACTAAATATACAATTACCACTCTTATTCAGTGATAAGTCACATTGTGATAAATGAATTCTATATCGCGCTAATGTTCGATTTGAAATGATTGAATATTCTTTCACTTGATTTCATTTAAGCAACGAAATAACATTTGCGTTGTCATATAATGGTAAAGAAATTGACGTTTACCATGAGCATTGAAAATCGAGAATAGATATTTCCAATGAAACATATGCAAACCATTGGCGTTTTAAAGGTAAACATTTAAAAATAAAAAAAAATTATTGAAATGAGGATTTTAAGATTTGAAGATGTGTGGGTGAGCATTCTCTGTAGGAGTATTTAGATTTGATGTGAAATTTGAAGCTTTCATAGTTGGCACTTTTCTGTATATACAAAACGGAACAATAAATGGGACGGATGAATCTGGTTAGTAAATGGATCGTATCTGGTTACAATAAAATTTTAAAAGTAGAATGTACAGAAAGTCCGGACAGATATCTCGGTTTAAAAGGTCTCAAATTTTCTTACAGTGTTCAGCATGTTCGAGCCTAGTGTAAATCTTATTAACGCTGGGATTAAATATATATAATACATAAAATGACTTTTATTTTAAACCCGAATTTCCATTTTTGGTGTATGCCAGAAGGAGAAAAAGCAACTTTTAGCTTGCGGGTTGTTCGTCGGTTATAATACACTACATATATGCATGTATATATATATATACTCTTATTGTCGTGTCTGAAATCTTAGAGTCGGTTTATTTTAATAATTATTGCTACAACAGTGTTATTACAACGCCTTATCTTTGATCATGGGAACTATTCTGATCATATAAATCGCTTTGAGAAATGTAAGAGAAAAGACAGCAAAGAAGTCGTCAGACGGATATAGTAATTGTCAGTATTGTTCATTGATAACCTTTTAACCAACCGGTTTGGCCGTTTCCAAAAACATAAAGATAAAAAAACTCCGATTGCATATCTGATGTAAAACGCTGTGGGAAACTCTTTGATTTAATATGCTTTAAGATTGTAGTAACACTCTTGTGCCATGACTATTGGCTTACTAAACTGCGCTAAGTGTAATTTTATGTTTAATGTTTTTGTGTATTTGCTTTAGTAGTTGCTGTACTTGTTTAAAATGCTTGTTTATCGTGGATCTTTTTGTTGAAGACTTTATTACAAACACACTCAACCAAAATTATGAACATTTCATATACTTTTGATCAAGCGTTTTACATGTTTGTCACATTTTAAATGATAATGTTCTTTAAAGGAAGAACATGTTTATTCTTTATCTAGAAAAACTACTCTTGCGTGTCATCATTGAGTGACTTGTTGAAAATTGAGATTATTTTGTCATAAACAGAAAAAAACCTCCGAACGTCGTTTTCCTTGCACGCTTTTATAAAGATGAGAATAGAACAAAGATGGCATTCATCCATCTTGGAGTCAAAAGGTCAAAGGCTAAGGTTGTAATGATAAGAATTGTTTATACGATGTCTAAGACATCCTATTCGTGTTCAGTGATGAAAAGTGTACAGAGGACATGAGATTAAAGATCAGGATCACATTAAGGACACATATTCAAGATATAAATTACTTATGAAATACACAGTAATAAATGGGGAGAGCGTATTTGTCCAGTGGAAGTACTTGATTTCAGATCGATCGATTCTCGTTTAAACCCTACTGTCCACAGTCTGAATTTTCTTGGGTGGTATATCATCATCTGCCTTATTCGAATGCTAGAAATGTTGAATTATGTATAGAACTAGTTCGGTTTGTATATCATATTTTCATTCATCAGTTACTGTCTTTTGCGAAGGTTAGTCAACAGTGTACCTATGTTCATTGGTATACGTTACATACGAAAAGAGAGTGGATAAAATCGAAGTTTATTCCATGTTAATTTTCGAACCCCCCTCCTAATATATATAATAAAACCAAGAAAAATCCCCAAAACAAAGTAAAAGAAAACAGAATCACAATAACCAACACTGATGTCAGTGAACACATCAATGTAAGCATATGTTCCCCTCGAATCTTGCGGGTACCAAAGTAAAACCATATTCAATGGGATCATTGACCATTTGCTCCCATTGAATTCCTTTTGGGTACCAGAAAGTGTGGAGCTCGAAAGTCATGCACATAACATGTATCATGAAGAGCAAAAATATCAAATATCAAACTTCTTACAAAACGAATTATCTTGTTTTATCAGCACACAAACATGTAGTGTCCGCGATAACTTTGTCGCTTTTACAGTTAAACTCGAGTTTGTTACATGTATTTATTTAAGTCTTTTCAAGTTTCACATTGCATGCAATTGTATTACATCTGGCTCTTGGAACATACGTATATTAACAAGGCAATGAAATTGATATACAATCTCTCGAAACATAGCTTATAAGTCATGCGTCGATCTGCTTTATACAAATGACATATTATAAACGTTTCATTGAAGTATTACGTACATAAACGAATGAAAGAGATGTGTATATATAATGTTGAATTACTAATAATGACAAGGGAAGCATGAGCGTACCTTAGTCTAATGCTTTCTGAATTATCGTTATGTTGGATCAGTTAGGGACAGCTAGGTGCAAACTGATTTTAATAAGTGGTACTTTGTTTTTATTGACTCTACATGAAAGTTAGCCTTCAACTTTGTTTGATGATTCAATATTTGTATTACTTTGTGGCACGAAAGAGAAAATCGTATTTAAACATAGATTATAACGCACCTAGATCTCGGAATCGCAATCTTATGACCAAATTAACAATGGCGATACAATACTGAATCAGTAACGCAAAGTATCATTTTAGTGAGGGAAACAATCTAAATTGGACTAAATTGAGCAATACTGTAATTTTAAGGTGTTTTCCTTCAACGTTTAAAAAGACGTAGACCCATATTCTTTGTCATCTATTCGTTGAAGACCTCTCAATATAAAGCTGGAAGTATTGAAGCATGTAATGGGTATTGATCACTAGTTTAATTTAGATCCAGAACATTGATATCCGTTGGATTGTAGATACTATCTCCGCATGCAGTGTCAATTACTCGAAATCTATATTGGGTGCGGTGTTATAGTCATCAACACGCTTTCTATTGTGAAAAGTTCTTGCATGGCATGTAAACCGATGCGGTGCATGGAGCTGCAGAATAGACCTGATAATTGGGATTTATATAGGGGTACCAAATAAAGGACACGCCATTCACGACACAGGTTCTGGGGTTATTATTTCTGTATTGTAGAAATTTTACATCCTTTATGGAGAAATATAATTATTGGTAAAGAAGCGTTTATTTCAGAGACATATAAGACTGTATTCCTCAATGGTTGACGAGAATTCGTTTGTTCTCTAGGTATAATGACACGTGTTGTTATCAGTCTTCCACCATATATAACAATCTTGTCTAATTCTTTATAAAAATACAACAAAATTATGTGAAACTGACAAACTTCCTAATAAATCGTGATTATTTACTTTTCTTTACTTAGCAACGCCATCGTCTTTACACATATTTGACGGGCAGCATCCACGGTTATGACATCTTCTATTTTATCATTTTATTACCGATATTATTGAAATAATCACATCCGTTACAAATATTACCATATCTACCAAAAGGAGTTTGATGATATTACTCTCCACTGAAATTGGTTACACTTCAAAGAGTAGCTTAGTTGTCATTTTGCTCCTTCACATACCTATAGTGACATAGGAATGGGGGGAGGGGGGAGGGGGGACCAACATAAATGTGGAAGCCCGATCTTATGCACATGTAAATTTATTACTGATTGCCAGCATAATTCATATATGATTTACTTCAAAGAATATGTATTATGTAATTTAATGATTCAGTAATGCTAAATAAAGCTGCTCACATACCACAGGTTGCAATTAGCTTCTGCCCTGAAAATGAGGAGTCTCTTTAGTTTATTTTCATTAACTCTGGATTCTCCAGTATACCATACATGTATATTACTGGAAACGTTGAAATAGGTGAAATGAACCTCATTGTTGCATAAAACAATGGATTTAAAAGATCCAAAAAGAAATTGTTTTGTTGTTGGAAATGAAATAAGCATTGTAAAGTAATTTCATCTTAACTTGCCTTTATTTTTTTACATTTTTTTCCCTATAGTCAGCAGAAGAAAAGAAAACTTTGGAAACCAAGGCAGGTGACCATCATCATTTACATCACCATCAGTAAGTATACTATTAACGTAGTTATCATGAAATGTCCAGTGTCTGTAGACACATAGAGTATACTCATGATTTATTCTTCTTATTACAATGTTTAGGCATATAGGTATCTTGTCTGTCTGACTTTTCATCTATCTCCCATTTTGTCCCCCATCTGTCTGTCAATGTCACAAAGCAGTTTCCAGATCCAAGTTCCATTAGTGAGGTTCAAACCAGATACCAAACAATCAACAAGTCTAGCATACTAAACTTAGGTTAACATGTGCTCTATCTGACAAGAAAGCTTAAATTTTCATGATTATCTGTGCTGTTAAATAACTCAGTGACATTTTGGCACATCTTTGTGACTACGTTTTCTATGGGTTTTTTTTTTTTGGCAGATATTCATAGAGATAAACATACCAATAAATCTTTAATTTAGCAAAACTTAATTTTTGTGGAAAATTCTCAAATTGAAATGAGGGTTAGTTACCTCCGTCCCATGCTAGTGCATGTATTGCTTCTGCAATACTCTCATAATGCTTTTTGTAACACAGTTGTGGTGTTTTTTCACATATTTTTAAAAATGCATAAATACATATCAAAGTAAAAGAAAATGTATCAGATGTATATAATATATTTAGTGAAAGCAAGTTGTTCTCTCAGTCTTTTCAATTTCTGTGCAATTTGCATATTTTATCCAGTGATATGATGAATAAATCAACCCCTATGTCAAACTTCATCTTTGCAATCATACTTTTGTAATGTATTAAGTCCCACTAAGCTGCCAGTATAACAAAATTTGCATGGCAGCAGTCAAAATATTAATTATGCTCTCTGAGAGTCGCTCAGTATAAGTTACTGAAATTTTAAGTAGCAATATGAAACAACAAATGAAAATTGATAAAAAAAACCCCCAAATTTCATCAAAGTTATCAATTAATGTATTAATTTTCATTAATTTTTTCTCTCTATAAATGGCCATTAAGGGTTGTGTTGCAAAGTAATGTCAGTAGTTCATTATTATTGAATTATACATTGCACCAACCCATGAAGTTAGTTTGTTAATTTTTTTATCATTTTATGAGGAATTCTTTTGTTTGCAACATTTCACATTTATTGTATCTATCTTTAATTTGCATTTTAGACAGAAAAATGGTGATATGATAGAAGAAAACGATCTACAGGACAATAAAAACACAGGACAAGAGAAAGAGAAAAGAGAACCAGGATCTGAAGAAGCAAAAGAAACCAAAGAGGGAGGTGAACAACAACACCCATCTCCAGAAGTTTCAAAGTCTCAGACCTCACATGAACCTCCTGGTAAAAACAAGGCCAGACAAAGTAACACATTATCTGTTACTGGGGCGCCACTTCAGATTCCCAGTGGTGAAGACACTGCTCGAACACAAAGTAGTGAGCCAAACACCCAAAGAGGAGCAACTCCAGCGAGCACTACACTGTCAACACATAGGCAAACTTTACCAAAACCTCAAACTCAGAGGCCCTCATCAGGGTAGGTAGAAACCTATTCCTCTGTGAAAAGGTTTGATAAAATAAATTCCTGTTGATGAAATGAATTCTATGGATAGACAGATAGATAGATTATTGTTTTACGTCGTACCGGGGATATTCCACCTATATGGTGACGATTGAATTCTATGGAAGACAGTGGTAAAAATGAAAAAAAAAGAGATAGCAGGTGGCATATTATATTACATACATGGATATGACTATAAGTACTGTATATTTATTGACGTACTGTCCCACATTACATCCAACAAGGATTTTTGTATACTTATTATGTATGTGAATCTGATATGCTTTCTGTTTAAGACAGATCATTCTGTAAAAGTCATTGATGATTTTCAACATCCAATAATTTCAGTGTGTTGCAAGACACACCAGTTTCTAGAACTTAAATACATATTTATATATCCTTTGTTCTTTTCCATTTTAGTACTCAGTATAATATTTGATATTTATTTCCCAGACATAGATCTAGTTCTATATTGCATATGTGAGGATGAATTTAATAATGTATGAGACTCTGCAGTATGCTTTGTGAAATTTTAATGTACATTAAGATTCTTAGTCATTTATTTCTGAATAAAAATGATTTTTACATCATTTCACCTTTTCTTTTAAGATTTCCAATTCTTATTTCAGGAGGAAAATGCCACCAACCCGTCCCTACAGTGCAGTGGATGCCTATAAATATATTGTGGCCCACCCTATCAAATCCAGCATGGATAGCACCTACAACACTTCCTACCAGAAGCAGCGTACAGAAGCCTGGAAACAGACAGCAGCGATAGAAAGAGCTCAGAAACTAAGTAGGTTACAGCTAGACTATGGAAATGTGTTAAACTGAATGCTTATATAGAAAGCTAGAATAAAGTTGGTGACGGTTAAAGTGTTTCTGTTCTTATTGTTGACTTACATTGACTGTTTTCATATTGGTTTTAAGTGAAGGAAAATGGCATTCTGGACCTACTCATTTAAAAGCACTAAGAAATGTGTTTTGTCTTTTTAGATATGTATTTATTCATAGTGTTAAAAATGTCTGTTTTGCTGTCTATTTTAGACATTTTGTGTATGATATATTGATATTCCTCTTCAGAAGAGCAGGTCATTAAGGTCTCTGTCGTAACGAATAACCGTGGTGAAGGTAAGTTTCCAATATAGAGGATGTGCACCAGTATCTATTCGGTACATTCTTTTTATCTTCATAACCCATCCATTCACTCACCCCTATTGGATTCTGATTAGATTTGATTATTTTTTAGTCAAAGCCAATAATATTGACAGTATGATTTTGTCTCATTACTCATTGATTAGTCAGTGATTGATATTTCTGTATCTCTATAAGTTTGTGCTTCAGTGTTTTCAAATTTGTTTAAAACCATTGTTATTTGTAAAATCATTTTTATTAATACATAGTCCAGAATAACTTAATCTCTGTCTTCTTCCTCAAAGCCAAAAATGTTAAAAATATTAATTTAAAAGTAGTTAGGCATTGTAAAATTTGGAGTATAAAAATTGACTATCTCAAGATCTATAATAGAAACTTGTCAATGAAATTTCTTTCCTGAATTTCCATAAATAACATTCAACCATAACTGTACTTAACAGCTGTCAATTAAAAGCAAAAGAAAGACAACTCTTGCAGTAACTAATCGATATTAGTTTTGATGATTTTTACACAAAAACGCAATTAACGTTGTTCTTGTTACATGCATATTTATTATTCAAAAGGGTTAGCATGATTTTTTTTCTATAATTGTCACAGTGTTTTAAAACTATGCGTAAAGATACACATATACTGTAGAAACTGGATATTTCTGAAATGATCTTTTTTCATATAAATCCACAAACGATATGAAAACTCATCTATGCCACTTTTCATGCTTCACAATATATAAACATATCGCATGCTAGATATTTTCCTGTTTCCAGAATGTTATAAAATTCTGAATTGTATTATTCCTTGACAAATCATAACTGGGAAAATCTTTTATTGTTATGCTTACAAGGATTTTTATTTGAAATATTGGATATTAAGTTCATTCTTCATATATCCATTTCAATGTAAAATGTATAATCCGCATATGCAGTTAAAACATTTTCTTAGAATGTAATTTTGTTTTCATAAAGATGAACAAAAACAAGTTGGACTTAAATCTATTGAAGAAGGTAAGACAAGAATTACCAGATGTATCTCGGCACTTTTTACTGTAAGCCCGATATTCCATATGATATCCTAGGAATATTGTTTTTGGTCTGTGCAACTGTCATTCAGTGACTAATTTAAAACTAGAATAGATAGAGACTTCATACTTTAACATACATACTTCACTTATGAAACCCTTTCAATTCAGGTACAAAAGTTTATACAAGCTCTAACAATGAACTTCCTACTGATAACAGTAGCGAGTTATGCTGCCAGCAGTTTTTATTGTTCTTAGTACAGGCATTAAAGACAATAGTATACTGACCTTCAATGTATATATATATATGCGCTATCCATCTAAGCTGCTTTCAAGGGAAGTGTTTCAAATTCATGTTTTATGATTAACAGTAGTCTTAGCCATATTATTATCATTAGATTATTCATATGTACTAATCTAAGAAAGACAACTACAGAGTCTTCATAGTTTCTCCATGTAGAAGGCAACACAATGAGGACTGTCTACTTAAGAACTGAAGTGAAGTCAATACCAAGCACTTATATAGCATAGATATTCATCTGCTCATTTCAAAGGTCCAAGGAATAAAAGTTTAAATTTTGAACACCATGTTTCATAACTAAAAGCTGTACTTATGCATAACAATTAATATGATGTCAAACAACAGACAAACAAGTCAATATGAAAAATTACCCAAGGTTTTTTTGTTGAATGAATAAATCATGATAAAATCATAGACTATGTTTTTAATAACAGAAACAATTTTACAAGAATTTTTGGATAAGAGTAAGCGAGTGTTGAATGCTTTTGAGAAACATTAAGCGAGTGATGAATTCTGTTGAGAAACATCGAGATTTTGCGTGAAAGATAAATGATATTGTATTTGGAGTGTTTGCCATATGATAAGGACAGCCTCAATATATTGCTTGGATGTAGCTTTATAACGGGAGATGTAGCTTTATAACGGGAGAATCTCACTACAGAGTGAAGTGTTATCTTTCAGAGTCTTACATTACTCAGTGCTTGATTTTATTGTAAATATTTATTTCAATTTTACATTAAGAACTTTCCTTGTCCCTAAGTTATATAAAAAATTCAAGAAATATTAATATATATGTCAGAAAAATTAAATCAGTATAAAGTTTGAAGCATCTTAAAGCTTCGTATGAATGAATTCAAATAAGTTTATGATACATGTGTATACATTTAATGTACTGATGGTGTCAATCAGTGTCACATGCTTGCATATTCGTTATAATCTGCTTTACATATAAGCACTTGTTTTTCAAAAAATCTGTGAAAGAAGAGCACTATAATTGAGAACTTAATTAATCAATTAAGGTATCCTATTATTTCTGTATCGGTCGGGAATATCAAGAAACATTGTTCAATTGAGCAGTTCTAGATTAAACAGTTTAAGATAAGACTTGCATATCTAAAACATACATTTCCTGAATTCTGTGTCAGTTATGTCTTAAACATGTCCTAATCTGGCAATAGATATCAAATATGCAATATTTTGTAGGTCGCAGGAAATCCCCTCCCCCACAACGCCCCTCATCTCCAGCTGCTATTATACGTATCCAGTCCAGTTGTGGAAAAAATGATGAATCTGTATCGAGACCTGGCAGTGCTGCACTCCATATGAAAGCAGGCACTGATTGGCTAGCTGGAGGTCGTGACCTTTATTGGGAAAGTTTACAGAAACGACCAAGATCTGGTCATGTTCCAGGGTGGAAGGATGGTCTCCCTGAAAATATGAAGAGACCGAGATCTGCAGCTTCTGCAAGGTTTGTTCATTTGTAATACTGAAAGAGCACAGTAAGCCAGATATTAAACCAAGTCTGTTTTGTGTTTCTTAACCTGCCCAATTAAGATGATAGCTGAGATCAATAAATGTACATGATGTAGATCTAAAAAGTTGTCATTCAGAGCACATATAATAATTATAGGCTTAAAATGTATGTACAGTTGTTCATCTTGGATGTGATGAATATATAAATATTTAATACTGCCTGTGTACTTACTTATCAAAAACATTATCAAGCTTAGTTACATATTAATGTAATAGGTCATTGCTATCTCCACTACAATCTGAATCCTGCTAAGACAGTAAACATTCACTAAAAGGTTTAACTAAACATACATATGAAATGCATATATGGAATTCTGAAATATATGTTCACCTTAAACAGTTAATTGAAAATTTTCCACGTTTTTGCTAATAATATATTTGTAAGTGCAAAAAGATTTGATGTATGACATATTACAGGAAGTCCCGTGTGATGACACCATCATCTTTAATCTATGAGAGCATGCTGCATGGTAAGTTTATAGACTCACACCACATTCTTAGCGTATATATGTAGTACATAGTAAACTCAGTAACTAATTGTTAACATCTTTAAGTTTTTCACATTTCCAACATTTACGATATTTCCTAAGATTCAGAAACATACATGTATTGACTTGTATTCTATGCCTTTCTGTTTTCTTGAAACATAAACTCTATTTCTTATTATCTCTTGCTAAACTACAGTCTGATAATGGGATAACAGTTTGTGGTTATCACTTTTGTTGAGAATGTTTAGACAAATCCATCTATCGGAGTTAGAGCTGATGTCATAGAGAGTTCTTGATCACTACATTGCATTCAAGTTATCCATTTACATAGGTAATTAAACTGAAGCATGCACAGGTGTGCTTATGCTTCCATCGTATACTTTTAAAGAGCATGAACAGCACTGTGCTTGTGCTACAGTATAAAAAGCATTGGTGCATGTAAAACAATGCTTGTGATACCATTGTATAAAGTTAGAAAGTAGAAAACAAAATTCAAATAGTGCAATAATTATACAAACTCCTTATTCTTGGCTTAGAAACAGCACTCATTCATAATGGTCTTAGTATTGTAAATTTATACTCAATAAATAAATAATGTTAAGTTTCATATTTTACAGTCTGATTTGACTGTCCAATTACTAGGTATTACTTCATAAAACTGTATGTATATACGTATATCTACTGAAATAAAGATTTTTGCAGAGAGGATAATGATAAGATCTATAGATAAGATTCCTCATCATCTTTATTGTTAACGATTTGATTTCAGGCACATCAGATGAAATCAATGATGCTATTTTTATTCAGTCGATACCCCTTCAACCAGTAAATGTTTGCTTTTTCTTTATTTTGCTATGTTCTGCATTGTGGCACTAGTGAACAAATTAAAAAAAATGCAGTGTCTTGCACTTTTTTAAGAAGTACATTATATATAACCAAGATGGTTGAAAGGTTGCTCTGTTATCACCATGGTAATATATCAGTATATTGGTGCAGTTTGGTGTGCTCCACTCATTTGTACGAATGTTTATATCTTTTGAGTTGATGTTTATTACTCATTAATGAGTCATAGTCAAGGAAATGACCAAACATGGAGGACTGTGATACTGCATATGATACATTGTACATTGATCTGGTCTTGATGAATCAGAGATGAATCAGAGTTTAGCACAAATGCTAAAAAAAGTGTTATTGATAAAAATTATGAGATTTTAACGGCATGAATTAGAATAAAACTTAAGTGAAAGAAAAGTCTCTTCAGGTGACTTATTTGGACATAATGTAAGAATTTAAAACAGTGTAATACACAGTAATAGATAGTTGGTAGTGTGATTTTTCCAAGATCTAATTCATGTTTTGTTCTATAAAATTATTCCATTTAGATTCCATGGACAGTAAGTGAAAATTTAAACTGTAAAGGCTGTTACCCTATTCACTGTGATATTGCTTAGAACAGAGTGTAGACTATTGATTTAATAGTTGCTCCACTTTGCCTGATAGGCTAGATTTATTGAATTTTGTGTTCAATTTTTTTTACAAATTTTCTAATTTTACAGCAAATTGAAATTGATAAGTACACAAGGTATATTGTATTTTCACATTTAGGCTTTCATACCTGTATGGCAGTGACATGCAGATTCCAAAGCCTCATTCTGAATTAAAATTCATGTCATATCTCATATATTTTGACAGAAGTTTCATAATCACTCTTGTTTTGCTTATGATCTAAGATGGAGATATAGAATGTTAATTTTGAAATACTGATGGTCATGCTTTACTTAAGGCAGGGGAATAAGTGTATTGAATGATAGAGGTATATTCTGTTATTTCTGAGATAACAGTCTTTCAGTTTCTAACTCATATCTTCTTTGCATTTTTTTGTTTGTTTTTCTTTGGGGTTTTTTTTTTTGTTGGCTTTTTTTTTATTTTAAGTATTGTAAATCCTTTATTTCATATTAGTTTAAACTCTTTAAATGTAAATTAGCAGATGAGAATTTGCACAATGATGGGTTTTATTGTTGCTTCTCTTAGCATTTTGAAATTATTCAGCAGAGTTGTCTTGATATTATGCAGGTAATGATATATGTGTGTTTTCACCTTATATTAAAAAAGAAAAAGATATAAAGCCCTTATAACTTCCTGAAGTTTTAAAAATTTATCATGATTTCATCCTTCCATTATGTACATAATACATCGTATGCCCATAATAAAATGAATTACCCAAAGTAATAATACTATTATGATACTCTTATTTATCTTCTCTTGTTTCACTTCTTGTTGAAGATGCTTGATGAATTGCACTGCACTTCTTTGTGTGTTGAGCTTTGTTTATTTTTCCCAGGCCATCCCACACCACGAGATTCCCTCCCTGAGCTAACAGATCTTTCCGACTATCCACCTTTCCAACAAGTGAGCATTCCGCGCATACGAATGCTTGGTACCCCACAGCAGGGGCACTCTGACTTTTACGAGATGCCACCACATGATACCGTGTATAGGTAGAGCTAGTCACAACCACTTATAGGGCTAGCGTGGTGCCAGAGACATAATTATGTACATTAGTTAAGCTTCTATAACTTGTGTTTGACGGAACTGTGCTGTATATCAGTGCCATATATTAGGAGTTGTCTATATTTTTGGTGGATTTTGATTTATTAACAAGAGTGTTTTAATCTAGAATTTATATATATATAACTTGTCTAGTCAAATTGAGAGAGATTTATGTTAGAATTTGAAAATGCATGCCATAGTGACCTCAGATATAGGAATTTTTGTCATTAAAAATCAATATTCATTTGAATATCATGAATATTTTTCAAAGGACATGCATATAGATGTTTTGATGCTCATTTCTAAAACACCGTTCTGTTGTATGCTTTCATAATTTTGTTATAGTTATTGGTAGTATTGCTTATGTACATGTTAAATGAAAACTTTAATTTTCAAACTGTAAATGAAAAAAAGTTTATGGTTCATATCAATCTCATCATATGATTTGTTCTCTAGATGTGTTAGTTACTCAACTACTTTAGTTGCTTAAAATAAAAAAAATTTGCTCACATAAAAAAGTAGGTGTGTCAAAAGCTCTTCCTAAACTCTGGTATACTGCTGTGGGTATTCTGTGACCCTACTATGACCTTGTCTTGGCTGTGGGTGACCTTGGTGGTGGAATATAGTCAACTCTGACCTTTCAATACTATCTCACTCCATGGTGTTTGGTGTTTTTTTCCACGGTAAGATTAATACCTATTGGCAAAATATCTATGGTTACATATATTTGTAAATGAAAGATACATTTAATGATTTTCATTTACCACTATTTCTTCTTTTCAAAAAATCTTGATTAATTTCCCTATTAAGTATAAGAATTGTCATTAACATAAGCTTCATAACTTTTCAGTTTGTTTGCATATTCATTGATTTTAAATGACTCTTTACTTGTAAGATGTAATTCTCCAGAGAAATGTATTTATAATGCATGGATTTCAATATGGAGGTGTGTACTCTAGAGATAAATTGATGTGACCCAATTTCTCTACATGCAACTCTCATGTTCTGCCATTGTTAAAGAGAAATGCTTCAACAGCCTTTATTTGTCAAATGATTGAGGTCATTCCTTTTTATTTCATTTCACTTTGATTGTAAGCCTTTTACAAGTAAGTTTAATGAACATTCCCATGAGCTTAATATAATGCACTTCTTTTTCATTCTGTACAGAATTAATTTGAAATTTCACTTTTCAAATCTTATTCATATTAGAATATCGGTCAAATGTAGTGATCATGAAATTATTGTCCAATGTAGGGTTCAGTTTATTATAGATTTATGATTTTGTTTCAGCAACCCTCCTTGCAGTCCCTCATTTCACAGTACTAAGCTGAATATTGTAGCTTTGCAGCATATTCCTGAGAGCAACGTGGAAGAGAACATCGCTGAGTACCTATACAGCTTATATGAATAATAACATTTACATTTCAAAACTATCAGTAATTATCTTTATGGCTGTTGTATGAATAGGCTCAGTAGAATCTGTATTCTAAGATTGCCTGGTTGATCATATGTTCTTCAGATAATTTCTCTTTTGTGCCAGTTTCCTTGTAAGGAAATAAATGGGCACCCATAATTGCTTCAGACACAGGATAGATCTTACACAGCAGTTCTCCATCACAAAATATTCTCCCATGGCAGTAGCCTTATATAACAGGGTTTAGCTCTTATTTGATACAATCTAACAACATAGAATTCATGACATGGGTCCTTCAACACAGTTTTTTAAGTATCTCATGATAGTATCTCACATTACAGAATAGTGTCTAAAAATGGGTATTTCACATAATAAAATAATTATCTCATCATTGGTGTCTCATGTAATAAAAAAGGTATCTCATGATGGGTCTCTCACATTATGGAATAAGTATCTCTTAAGGGTATCTCATATAATACGATAAGTATCTCATGATGGGTACCTCATGTCATAAGATAAGTATCTCATGATGGGTACCTCATGTCATAAGATAAGTATGTCATGATGGGTATCTCATATAATAAGATAGGTATCTCATGATAGGTATCTCATGATGGTTATCTCATGTATTAAATAGGTATCTCATGATGGGTCTCTTACATTACAGAATGATATCTCACAATGGGTATCTCATACAGTAAATTTAAATAAGATAATTATCTCATGATGGGTTTTCTCAACTTATATAATAAGTATCTCATAATGCTTATCTCACATTACATGTATAAGAAAAGTATCTCATGATCGATATTTTGCATTATCAAAGAAGTTCTTCATAATGGATATCTGACATTATAGAATAAGTATCTCATGATGGGTCTCTCACCTTCTAGAGTTTTTATCTCATGATTTATCTCAATACAAGTTCTGCTGAATATTAAACCTAAACCATGTGAAGTAACATTTCATAATTTTCAGTTAAAAAATGAAACAGTGCTGAAAAGGTTATGAAAATCAGTTACTGAATATATTTAAAGACTGGATGAAAATACCTACAATAGATTTAGTGATTTTCTGTCAGATGATGTTCAAGATTTTTTATATCTATAATATTAGTATTCTCATTAAATGTAGACTTTAAAACCACATAAAATACCTGAATAAATATGAAAAATTATTGTTTATAATTCACACAATATGAAATTCTCAGTTATGAAAAAATGGTTATGTCTATAATAATGAAAAACATGAAACTTTGAATGTGGTCTAATTCAAAACAGAACATTAATATGAACTTAGTTGATAAGATATAGGTGATCAACCAATTTCTGTCTTATTTCCAATACTTTTATATTGGATTTTTTATATCAGTACTGTGATAATATGTGCCCTACAGATAACTGTGATATATTCTCTGGTCCGTCCATTTGCTCAAATTCTGAACATGTAAACGTATAACAATTGAATCTGAATATGTACATGATTATAGAATGCTGGAATGCATTCTGAATTCAACGAATTTATTATCTCTGGTACATGTTATATATTGTTTATGTATGATGAACATGTGTTTGATATGAATTATGTACGAATAAAATCTGTATTTACTGAATCTTCTATTCATCAGGACTTTTGTAAAATTTTCAGATTTTTTTTTATTATTTTCAATGGAAATGGATATGTAGTGAAGTATTTTAATAGCATACATAAGAAACAATGTAGTGCCAAAATTGTCAATTATTATCATCTTATTACATTGCAACAGTTGAAATAATATTTGTGTAATGTATTCGTTCAGCTGTGCCAGTAGAGTTTCATATCGAAACAAATTATAAATGGGATTTTAATTAATGATGATGTATTATGCCTAATATATTATTGGTATTGAATGAAGATTAAGACTATAGGATGTTAGTAAGCATGATAGATGAAGATGTGTATATTATTGGTACTGAATGAAGATTAAGACTGTAGGTTGTTAGTAGGCATGATAGATGAAGATGTGTATATTGTGGGTACTGAATGAAGATTAAGACTGTAGGTTGTTAGTAGGCATGATAGATGAAGATGTGTATATTGTTGGTATTGAATGAAGATTAAGACTGTAGGTTGTTAGTAGGCATGATAGATGAAGATGTGTATATTGTTGGTATTGAATGAAGATTAAGACTAGGTTGTTAGTAGGCATGATAGATGAAGATGTGTATATTGTGGGTACTGAATGAAGATTAAGACTGTAGGATGTTAGTAGGCATGATAGATGAAGATGTGTATATTGTTGGTATAGAATGAAGATTAAGACTGTAGGTTGTTAGTAGGCATGATAGATGAAGATGTGTATATTGTTGGTATAGAATGAAGATTAAGACTGTAGGTTGTTAGTAGACATGATAGATGAAGATGTGTATATTGTTGGTATTGAATGAAGATTAAGACTATAGGATGTTAGTAGGCATGATAGATGAAGATGTATATATTGTTGAACATGGTTTGGTCAAATTCTAGTCAGTATTCATCGTGAGCTTCAGTCCCCAATGATCACTTTACTGAAGATTTGAAGATACCATTAATGTTTAAATAGCCCAGATGTAGATAATAATGTGGACTGAGGAGCTCATGATGAATCAGTATTTGATTGGACAAACTCTGTCTATGCATTGATACCATTAACAACATAGGCGGATCTAGAAATTTTTGAGAGGGAGGGTTGCAGTCTCCCATGACAAAAGTGTTGCACAATTGGTCTGGAAAGAGCGGTTGGGGGGGGGGGGTTGCAGCCCTAAAAGGGTTGAAAACAACTTTTTTTTTTGGTAAAATTTTCCGACCAAAGGTGGGGCGGGGAATGTGTGCAACCCCCCTCTAAATCTGCTAATGAACAATGAAAATTTATGGCATTCTGGAATGACCTCCCAATCTTCATTCTTCTGTGTCATTGAGTTTTGCTCTATACATGTGGGTTATTGCTTATTATTAGAGGGTGTGGCATGGTTATACATGTGTCTTAGTGACGCCAAATATACAGTAATAGAGTATTCTGAAATCCTATAGTAATTGTATTTACATAGTATGGTTCCTTATGCATTACCTCAGTGAGAGGACCTTAAATCAAGTTACTTGTAACATCGTATGTCAGGACTGCAGAAACGGGGTATACCAAAATGGTTTTGTCCTACCTTTTTTTATTGTTGTGATTTTCATTCATGCTTCAGAGATTGTTTCACATAGCCCAGTTAATGTCTTAGATGTCAAGGTCATAATGATATAGTAGAGAGTCCTTTAAACTGTATGACCATGTTTCACACAGTTATTGTCCATTACTTGATAATGTGTTTTAGTATAAAGAACCTTTCGGGAGGAATTTAAGGGCATGATGACATGATGACATTTTTTTATTCTGTAATCATGTCACGTGACATTTGTTTCTAGTTTGTTTTATATGTACATGTATTTAACTAAAGAACATAACTAACGTTTAGTTTTTGGTTTGTCTGTCACGCTTTAGTTTGATAGATTGTTGTAGTTTTTAATATGGATGTATTTTGACATTCAAACATTGATTTCCCTTTCATTTTGATGTTTTACTACAATTCTTGCTCGCAGTAAATGATTTGAAATTTACAAACTATGTGAATGAACAATTTTCATTTTCAAGACTTATTTTCTTTTTTATGTTTTTAATACACGACCATGATATAGAAGAAGGGTTGACTAGTGCTGTTGATCTTAGACTATGCCTATCTTTTGTCCATACCACATACGTGTGCACTGACATATTTACCGCATGTATTTTATCATCGAATCAGTGTTGTGTCTACTTGCTGATATTTTAAATAATTGTTTGATGTTACCAAAATCTTAGTAGTAACGAATTTTCAAACGTAGTTGGGAACATAGAAAATGGAAAAAAAAATAAAGATTTCAAACGCATATGTCTCTTTCGTCATCATTATTTCCCCTTTTTAACGGGGTAATCTGACATCAGCATATTTAGAATATGTGCATAAAAACTAGGTTCACTGTGTATTTCTTTCCAACAATACAACAAAAATCTTTCCAAGGACAAAAAAAAAAATGCAGGACCATTTTTATCGAAGAATTTATTTCCTCTAAATTGTGCACTGTTTCATCCATGTACCACTACAAGACTACTTATAACTTTACCTTAATCCAATACTCACCTAATACCCCAGATTCAGTGAGTTAATTATATATTTAGCTAGTTAGTTTATTAATTTTACTCTATATTACGGTAATTTGACTTGTATGATGACGACATCAGTCTAATGCATGGTCTTATAATTTTACCTATACAACGATTCCATCCGAAACGAGATCTTTTATGTTCAAGAACCTTTAGGCCACTGCTCCAAACGGTCTTGAGGCTCTCCGACCCTTTGACAAAGGTGTATATATGCAACGGGTGGTTATTTTTTAAATCATAAGAAAATCAAGTTTCATTAGTTCAATTCTTTTGTTTAAAAAAAAGTTCTTTCTGCGTGATGTGTGTAATTGGCGGAGATGCCGCTAGACATAAATAAATAAATAAATAAATAAATAAATAAATAAGCATACAAACGAAACCAAACCAAAAAACTTTGTTCATCTGTTCGATAAAAGTAAACACGGTGTTTGATTTGAGAGTTTGTTTTATACAATATAAGTATACTGGAAGGGGCTAGAACGGCAAAACACATTCCCTTGCAAACAGACGCACGCATCCCGCCTCGCCAGCCACACAAATTACAACCCAAAACCCCAGCGATAGACTAATGTATAGCTACTCCCGCACTTCGAGATTTTTGGGGCATTAATTTTAATCACCACAACCCGAGACTTTATAGGATCGAAAGCGAGGTCTACATACTGCCCCCACCCCTTTCTGTTCCCTGCTCGTAGTCTGATAATATAACCTCGTAAGGTTCCTCTGGCATTTATCATTTAGTTTGACATTTGCTACACATACTTAATGTGTTCTGTGAATTGCTAAACTCAACCCACCTATAAGAACGATGTAGTGTATGGGGCTTACTTAGATTGGTCCGGTATCCCGAGGATTTAGGGAGCGTAAGATATCGCACTTCCCTATAATTTTACTTATTTTATCATGGTTCCATCTATACTAATTAACATTTGTTTGTGCTCGTTTCATAATTATATTCATATACTTACGTCGTAATTTGACTAAAACAAAATAAAAAAACCAACGAAACAAAAACAAAACAATCAAAACGGACGTGGTTATTCGACAGGAGAAGCTTATTCGTTTTAGGTTCTTGATTTTGTCTCCCTTTGATAATCCAGCTTTGTTTTAGTTTGGGTGAGTTGGGGTGTAGTTATCGAGTATTTCAACTAGCGATATTTGACTACTTTTAGTCTAATGATGTATTAAACAGGTGTGCCGTGTAACTTTGGTCTTTCATTTCTAGGAGCTTGTATGTTACTTCCTTACTTTTACATAAACATATACATGCATTCAATTCGTGCTTGGAAGTAATCGTAAATCTTGTACTTTCGGGAATGTAACATGAGATATGTTAGGTAGCTGGAGCTATTCATAGACAGAATAACGACATCGTCATACATAATGAGTTGGCAAAGTTTAACCATTTTTTTTTCAATGTTTAGATGTATCAACACAGAGTCCAGTGGTTACACGTCTCTTAAGGGACGGTCATTTGATATTGAGGGGAGGGGAGAGCTGGCAAGATGGTTGAATCAGATTAATTTTCTAGCAAACCTTTCACATATTTATTTTCGTGATGCTTTTAGCTAGATTATGCATTGTCTTTATTATTGCCGCTGCTGTCGTGACTTATTTATTGACGACGAATTGCTACAATTCGTGCAATGTTGGTAATGCTATAATTATAAATGATACTACTGTTAAAATGCAACATTTCTCCGCGGTGATCTAAAAAGCAAGCATGTTTACTGTTTTGTTGATGATTTTATTAAAAGCCTGGTACTACAATTTTTTTTTCAGATATGATCAAAATATGCTTGTGAAATACTAAGCTCATGTTGGTGGTTGTTTTCATGAAGGAAGTGAATCAAGGTCACACATTTGAAGAGCAGCATCATTATTTTCAATAATAAGCATGTCGAATGTGAGCCTTCTACCTCTTGTATTTTATTTAAGTGTGTCTCAAATTAATGAAACGTATATTTTAATATGAATGGAATACAAATTACGTAGTCATCTAAAACTCCATTTTACGATGCATGTCAATGGAAAATTTCTTCATGTATTTGTTGTAGAATAAAGCCTCACATATTTTTAAATAGATGAAATCTAATTTTGGTCTTCGGTCTTCAGGATTTTTGTTTTGTTTTGTTTTGTTTTTAAATATATATAGTAAACTGTTCTTTTTTAAACACAAAACGTTTAGTCCTCTTTATACTTGGCGTACAATGCGGGTCTCGAAAAATGTGACATCGTTGATAGTTTAGTTGATCGAGAGACATGTGTTGTATATGCATCTCTAAAAGTCAAAATATTGTGGCGGATTTAGAAGGAGCGGGGGCCCGCCCCGCCCCCCCCCTTTTGGTCACATATTTACTAGTAAAAATCCAGATTTTGCACCAAAATTGGTGAGAAGTTTGGCTAATACTCATTTGCCCCCCCCCCCCCCCTTTCGGAAATCCTGGATCCGCCATTGTATCGTCCCCTTATTGGCTAAATTGTGTAATCATGGATCATCTCGTAACAGTTTACATTTCCATCTGAATCCAGCCTGCTTATACCGCATACCATAGCTACAGGAGCGACCAGAGACTGGATTATTCATTCCAATCCGAATCATCTATTTATTCCATCAGGGACACGCTTTGCCAAATAACTTTCATCAAATCGCACATACTCGACAACAATACATTAATTGTGTTTACTTGCTTTCATGATAGAGTTTCTATTCTTATATTTCCAAATTTAAGTTGTAAATTAAGGAGACAAATTTACGATCTGTTTACGAATAAATATAAGGAGATATATACATACATTAACTGATGCGCCATATATGCATTCAGTTTCGACAACTTATGTCTCTTCAGCGATGTTCAAAACCGAACAGTGAAAATCCGAAGTATGAATACATGTAATACGAAATGTCAGACCCGATCACCAACTTGGCGCCACCAAGTCTTATGATTGGGTCTGACATTTCGGACTAGAATATTTCTAGAGCTAAAAATTACTAGACTGACCTAAAAGCAATCACCAAAGAACCATTCTAAGGACAGAGATTTGCATGAGTTCTTAGTTTTATAATAAATTATAAACTTTTGTCACAGTAAGGGAACAACCATTTGATTTTAGGGGGTGGGGAGAATTTACCAAAAAAAAAAAAAAAACAATAATAATAATAATAAAATAAATAAATAGATAAAAAATCTGGCTCCCAATATAGGTGTGTTTGGTTTATACTAAAAGGGCAATCGAAATTTTTTCCGTACTTCTGCATTCCCTCCACTCCCCTACGGACGCTAAATTTCATGGATAAGTTGTGAAAATATCAATAATTCAGCTCTGAATATAAAAAACAATTCCGGTCCTGAAAAATAGGCAAAAAACGCACACACAAATCGGCTCACAAAAGTCCCCCCCCCCCCTATAAAAATCGCATAGTTGCTCCCTAAATTTGAAGTATATATTTTGAGTCCGTACAGAAGCACTGAAAACTGGGGCTTGTGATTACACTCAGGGACCAGCAGTTCAACATATTTCTGTTCGATCTGTTTCAAAGACGGATGGAAGCTGGGGAATAGCAATTTGCAGTCGTAATATTAGTAATTTGATATGAGCCTATATTGCCTAACAAACGAAAATGAAGCTAGTTAAAGGCTACCTCGGCGAATTGGACTATTATCTGCACGCCCTTATTGTTTAGGTTGAAGTATAACTATTTTCTATTCATTTTAATCTCATTCGGGTCCGGCGCTATAAATTGAGAAAATAATTAAGTCATAATTTCAAATTCTGCTGTTCAGCAATGAATTAAAATAGAATTTAACCAGTCTGCATGATAATTTTTTTGAATGTTTGATTGATAGATAGATTCATTGAAAGATAATATATGTATATATATATAATACAAATACTGCCTATTGAATATAGAGACTATGTCATTTCAAATATACTTGCTGAATACCTATCTTTTTGAAAACTGGATCTCTCATTAACCAATTTATGATGGATCATTGTCGAACAAAATACGTGAGAAAGCATTCATATCAAGCTGATTAACTGCATTTGTCTTTAAATGAATAAAACACATCTTTAATAATTGTAGATTCTTGAGACAAGAATCGATAGACCCGCGTTATTAACTCCATTACCCAAACGTGTTGTGTGCCGACTGCTGTCAGGACGTTGTCTACCGGGTATTCTATGTAGCCTACATTATACATGTACAAATGTCTTTGAAATGCGGAAAGTATTCAGACACCAATTATCGTATGTGTGTATTTATATTTCATTTTGAGATTTTATTCTCTGTTTGTGAATGTATAAAGGGAAGACCTTTAATGTTTATATATATTTTTGTATTAGCGCGCACCTGCACCTCTGCACGTCTCGTAGTTCGCAAAGCCAAATGTCACGTGACTTAACGAGACTTTCGAGTTGACAACTGTGTTTCATGCATTAGGTTGACTATGTGATAATGTATCCAGTCTGAAGAGAGTGAAAGACGTTGTCGGTTTGTACACTTTTTTG
The DNA here is from genome assembly GCA_035048485.1 of Pteria penguin. NCBI lineage: Eukaryota > Metazoa > Mollusca > Bivalvia > Pterioida > Pteriidae > Pteria > Pteria penguin. The sequence goes on along the minus strand of CM068580.1, from coordinate 41,965,670 downwards.
ATTTACATATACAGCATATCATTGAGACAAAGAACTCCCAAATATGCAAGCCATCCAATTGAAAACAATAATTCCTAGAACCGACGACCAAAACAAAAGAAGGAAAAGGCTATAATTTCTGTTTACTGATAATATCTTTGTGCTATACATAACATTTTCGATAAAATCAATGTTTGATTACGAGTTTTATTGTGATTTTTGTTTTAGATGTATATAAAGTAATTGAATAATGGTGTCAGAGGAAATTCGAAATCCTAGTTCCTTTCTTATCTAACGATGGGTAAAGATCATAAATTTGTAAACTGTAAGTGGTAGAAAAACTGTTCAATATGTATGCTTTGGTCTTTTCTCTAAATCTTCTAATCCTCAATGTGTGAAAAAAACATCATCTATATACTAGTATTGAAGATTTGAGCTGCCAGATACTCATCGAAAACTAAATTCGTTCATCTTCATGATGGATGCCAGACACTTGGGCCTTTTTCCACCTCGGCCTGGAGATACTTCAGCCTTTTTCCATTTCGACCCAGATGTTTTAGCATAAACAAGGGAATCATTTCAGTCTTGAATTTTTTAACTTTTATTTCAAGAGGCAAATATGAAATACGATTGACTGTGATCACAATTTGAAAATCATGATGCATGAATTATGATGAATAGATAGTTTTCGAATGCATAAAATTTAACTGGAATGACTTCACTTTTCCACCTTATTGGAAGTATGTGATTGAATATTTGTCCATAAATCAACCAAATTGTGTAAGGAATTTTTCCAGACTATAAGGATGCATGCTTCTTGAATTTTTGCAATTGTTATGCAATAATAAAACTATAGAACAATATTAAAATTTTTCAGAGGAGTGAAAATTTGAATCGCTTACTGAAATCAATTCAGTGTAGTTTTACAATGTCAGTTTTAGCGAAACTTGCTTTTGATTTACAGGACATTCGGTCTGGTAAGTCTGTAGGATATACCTGACCGAATGAATTTTTACCTGACCGAAAAAAAATGCAATAAACCCATAAAATTGAAACATTTCTGGTTTGATTTATTTCTATGTGTATGAAAATATAAGCAAGTCCTCCCAGACTTCACTTCGCTTCCTAAAGTCATCACAGAATTCATCATTATCTCTGTCTACATATAATTTGGCAAATAGCTCCATGTCTTCATCATTTCAATAACTGCACTGACTCTCATATTACTGCATCCTTTAATAAACATGTTTTGCCCAGTATGGGATAGTTCTGATTTTTCGAAAAAAGTTGTACAGATGGAGCACAACATGGTACCGTCATTCGCAATGTAGCCTACGCCGCGCCACGGCTACCCTCCTTCCACTTGTGAAGAAAATTTCTTCATCATGATTGCTCGTATTTTTTTTCAGCCCTCTCTTCAATTGACATTTTTAGATTCTTTTGTTTCATTGACTCCCCTGGAACAGCTCCCTCCACGTATTTTAGTTTGAAATACATAATGAATATATATATCACGCGATGTCCTTAATGCACTGAGCACAAAGCGGTAATGCTGTTGTGAAGCGTAATGAACAAAATGGTCACGTATGCGATATCCGACAATCTGTACGGAAAATACGAAAATTGCCGGACTGAAGCGAATTTTACAGGATTTGTCTGATGGTCAGGTGGGGTTTCGATTTGACTGCCATGTTTTGAAGTTACCTTTTCAAATTTTATATTTAACGCCCATAAAATGAGGAAAAGATTGGGTTCTGAATTGAGTATTTCAATCCATTGTTAATAAGTACATACAATGATACATGTACATATGCAGATTGAGAGGGTGAAAAGTGTGGGGATAGTTGGTTGGATGGTGTGTTTGGGCTCCTAACCCCCTCCTTTGAAATATTCAAAGTATTCTTCCATATCAATGATATGTACATGTAAATAATTCTTATAAAGCAATTTGAAATTGATGGATGTATTTTATTTTTCATGAAACTCAATCTTCCCTGACATGAATCTTATGCATACCTGGTAGTTTGTTCAAAATTTTGTTAATATCTTTGATCCTACTTTTTTGTAAGTTTAGGCACTTTTTGACCAGATTGCAAAGCAATTCCAGTCTATGAATTTGCGAAAAGCGTCTGTCTGTCAGTCCCTCCGTCTGTCCGTACGGCATCAACATTTTGCATTTAGCTTGGTTTCTCTCATACCCTAAAGGGTACTTATGTCAAAGTTGGTAGGTTTGTAGATACTTGAATGTTCTATCCAACGAATACAAAAATTTAGTGACCTTGACCTTGACTTTACGCTTCAGTGAACACACACTGTTTTTTGCCTTTAGGGTGACCACTTGCATACATGTATTGTTAATGTTCATGCAAAGCAATTCTGGTCTTTAAATTGGCAAAATCGGTCCGTCTGTCTGTCAGTCCGTCTGTTGTCAACTTTTTGCGTTTAGCATTTGCAATCTGGTCACACCGTCGACGACGGTTTCTTGTTATTTATTGTATTTCCCCCATTTTTTTTTACCCTCCATAAGGCATGATATTTTTTAAAAATTAGAGAGTGCAATTTCAAGAAAATTATTTCCAAAGTCTATATCTTTACCAGTGGTAGGAAATGAACTGGGGAAAAAATATCAAATATAAAACACAGATTGTATGATTCAGTTATTCTATTTGAACATGATGATAACACATAACATCAGTTTCATTTCAAGACCAAGAAAAATTTAAAAATCAAGGATTCTGTCTTTAATATTTATCAAACAAAAGAAAGGATTTTTTAAGGTGTGCAGGTGTCAAGGACTGTATAGAAACAGAAACACATCTCCCTGTGCCCTCTAATATATTAGTTTTTTGTTTTAAGATGCTATCCTATGAATATTTACTGTATGACATATTTTCAAGTTTAACTTATTTCCTCTTCATTACATAAAATATATATTCGGCCCCAAAATAGGCAGATTGAGAGTCCTGTAATCAGTGAATCAGTGTGTAGTTCCCATGTAACAGTCACAGTCAACTTAAAAAGGTATATTAATTAAATTAAAATATATGTACAATGCTCCCGGTAGATGCAGGTACTACATTTATAGATATAAGTGAAATAATTTTGATACAAAATAAAAGTCAGCAACAGCTTAAAGCCCGAGTTTTTTAGTAAGTTTTTTTACGGATATGCCAACCCAATTTTCGAAAATAAATACATGTATACTGTAATTGAAAACCAGAAATTTTTTTCTTAGCCATGAATTTTTGGATTTCATGTGATCGTTATTTGTCAACAGTATAAATCAACAAGACGCTTCAATAATGCAGTTCAAGAGCTCGGACGAATTAGACCGAGACATGCCAAAAATCAGTCGGTGGGTTTTTGGCCTGAGATAATAACATTCAAAAACATGAGAATTTCAAAAATCAGATTTCCTTTAGCAAATTACGGTGAGATTCAATTAATCATGACTATTTGCTTATTTTCAGTGCAGATTCATTATGGTAATGATTGTTTAATAGCATCCATTACCAATTTTCTTCATGTTACATGCTGTTTGTTAGCGTACTTTCACTTCTTGTTTCAAACATTAAGTACAATGGACAGCACACAAGATACAGAAAAATGGTAATGAATGCTATTAAAGTTTTAAACAGTAATTATCTGGAGAATTGACGGTGCAAATAAGCAAAAATGGCCGTGATTGATTGAATTTTACTATAATTTGCCAAGGTGAGTCTGATTTTCGAAAATCATAGAAATTCTCAAGTTATCGAATGTTTCTCAGGCCAAAAACTCATGAATATAGAAATTAGAAATTTGTCCTTTGTCGTAAGGAGGGGCAAATGATTGAAAACATCAGTGCAGACATCAGATTGTGTACTTTTGAAATAAAAAATTCATGTACAAAACACAGTTTCTCTATTAAAATCCATCACGGTCACATTTAGTCACCTATCAAATCCATTGCTCTCAGTGTGGGCACTTTTATGTGGCAACATGCGTCATAATTGTATGACATCATAACGGTCACGAAATGTGCATGTATGATGACTTTATTGTAGTTGTGATAATTTATATAAAGAATACAAACATTGTGTTGATTTTCTTATGCCTCCGCCATATGCTGGGGGCATTTTATGTTGCACCTGTCCCTAATTCCATCATTCTGCATTCTGTCCGTTCAGTTTTTGTTACTTGTTTACTAGATAGATTTAAGTGTTGGGTGTTTGTCACTCTGCATGTGTTTCTCTAAACTTGTTACCGTTGCTTTTGTATGTACATGTAATAAAATACTTGTTTTGAAAGCAATATTAGTTTTATTTTTATTTTATGACCACCCAATGGACTGTTTTGGTACAAAAATCTGTAAGCCAAAAAATAAAGAAACTTGGCCTAACATTATTTATTCGAAGTTTTGTTAAGAAAAACTTTTATCAAGCTAGTTGCATGAAGCGAAAATTTGTTAGGCTCAGACTAATTTTGATGTAATATTTTATATGTTATCCACTTTTCATTCAAATGCTGCAATCAGACTTCCACAATTACTTACCTGTTTTATAAAGTTTATTGCTACATGTGTGACTTTCAACATATTCAAACCAAGTTTGGATATTTACTTATCGGTACTTATCAAGAGAGGAAGAACCCTATTGATTTTAGAGTCAAAAGGTCAAAGGTCACAGTTGATAAATAGTCTGTTATTACTGGTTTTTGGATGATTACTCAAGTACCTATCATCATATTCAAACCAAATTTGGATGTATGCTTACTTATCAAGAGAGAAAGAACCCTATTGATTTTGAGGTCATAAGGTCAAAGGTCAAGGTCACAGCTGACAAAAAGGCTGAAATTATTGGCTTCCATGTAAATCTTATGTATTATCGTATATTACTAGTATTAAATGCTCATCAGAATTTGATTATATTTCACACAATTTACGGGCCAAGTTCTTTTAAACTGAGGTATATGTAATTTAGAATTCATTAAACGGGAAGGATGCCTATATATTTGAGGGTCAATATGTCAAAAGGCAATACATGTACTACACTGCTGGTAATATTTATAGGAGTTATAGCCCAAGAAACTTATAATTTAGGAAAGTTTGTTGCTGCTATCAATGAAGCCCACACAGGGACACATGTTTTACAAAAATGCTGTACTTTAAATTTTGCTTTTAAATTGAAAAAATAATGTGACTTATTTTTCTGTATTTAGGTCACTGGAAGTCATGGAGGAATCCAATCCAAGGAAGGTGTATGGAATACAACCCCCACAAACAACCCCAAATGAGGGGTCTTTCCTGGATCCAAGATTACCCATTATGGACAACAGTCAGCAACCTATTTTCCCGTCCTCATGGAATCAGTTCAGTGGCATGCCTTCTCATGATACTTCCAACAATACATTTCATTGGGATACATTTACTCCTCCTAACACCCCTGCCTTTGGTGCTTCATATCCAGGAATGAATGCTGAGACAGAATATCTAAGTCAAATATTGAGTAATATACGAAATAATCCATCTTCAATAAACCCAGATCCACGTCTGGCAGATCAGTCTGCTACAGGAGGGTTGTACTATCCAGATGCTGGAGTTGAGGGACATGAACTCTACCTTGAAACCTTAAGAGAGTGGAGTTCTAGTGCATCAGTCTCCAATGATTATGACCCTTTTAACTCTCCAGATATCCTGCAACAACCTGTCTCTCCTGATTCATTAGATCCCAAAGAAAGTGCTTCTTCTAAGCCATCATACTCTGAAATAGCTAAATCTCTCAAGTCCAAACCTATGCAGATCAATAAAGAAAAAGAAGATCAACAGGTCAAGAAAAAAATACCGGATCCTCCTCTTATCAAACAGCAACAATTCAAGCCCATCAGAAAATCACATATACACCGACAGTTCTCTAAAGGACAGAAAAACAGTTCTTATGACATGGAATCTAAAGTGAGCCCAGATTCAAAATATGGTCTGGATAGCTTCGAGGAGGTTGATAATAGCGGAAGTAGTATTGATAAGATAAAGAGTGATAGTGTGGAGAGTATACCCTTGTTGAGTAGGAAGGGGAGTACTAGCAGTGTGAGTAGTGGAACTAGTGGAATTGAAGAGATACATCTTACTAAACCCCCACCGTCTTCATATATCAAAAAAGAATGTTCCTCAAAGAAGTCTTCTAATGGGTCTCAAGGTATTTACTCAGAATCAGCATCTGAGAAAAAGCTACACCATGACAAAGCTTTCTTTGATCCCAGGAGAATATTTCAGAACAAGTCCGCTACCAAAACAACACCCTGTTCAAAGTTTTCAAGTTCAGACAGTAATGCCACATCTAAAGTTATATCTGGTTCAAAGTTTTCTACGGATGACAGTGCAACTACGACTGTGTTGAATAATGGCAAACCTGCTGGACACTCCAAGCCTACCACATCAAATCATCGTAAAAGTACTGACTATATTAATAATGACTTGAGAGATGAAAACAAAAAATCTAATCAGAGCTCTACCAAAGTTGAAGGTAGTAAGAGAGAAAATGTAACAAATGGAAAGGTAGAGCGTAAGAATAAACATCCCTCGGTAGATAACCATGGATCTGGACGGAGAAAGAATCGTAACCAGATGTCTATGAACTCCACATTTGATCAGGAATATATTGGTAAGTTATATCTTCTATGTGTTTTCCTTTACACGAAGTTATCCTTAAACATTGAACATGTACATATTTCTATGCCTTTCTCAACCTGAATAGGTGACATATTTGTATTCCGCTACTTAATAGTTGAGATTTTGAATTCAAGCTTTTATCTAATCTAAGACTTAAGCTCAGCAGGGATGAAACTAGACATTCTAATGTTTTTCTGAGCTCTGAGGCTACAGTTGTTGAATTTCACTTTCCCCTTTCACAAGCAAGAAGGACTAGATGGAAACAAATTGTATTGGTCAAAGCACAAATTTACTGCACAAAATTTGTGATGTCAATTAGTCAAAAGAAATTTTTTATGCTCCTTAAAGGGAGAGCATAGAGTCGTCGCTTTGTCTGTCCGTTCGTCCGTCCAAATTTTGTCCAGAGCGTAACACAAAAACTAAGAGAGTTATCAACAAGAAACTTCATAGATAGATAGGTCTCAATGAGGAGAAGTGCAGTTTGCAAGAACTGTAACTCTATCCTGCATAATTTAGGAGTTATTGCCCTTTGTTATTTTTCATACTTAAATTTTGTCTGGAGCATAACACAAAAACTGTAAGAGATATCAATATGAAACTTTATTGGTAGATAGATCTCTATAAGGAGAAGTGCAGTGTGCCAGAATTGTAACTCTGTCTTGCATAATTTAGGAGTTATTGCCCTTTGTTATATTTCATACTTAACTTTTGTCCGGAGCATAACACATAGACTATAAGAGATATCAATATGAAACTTTGGTAGATAGATCTCTATGAGAAGTGCAGTGTACAAGAATAACTCTGTTTTGCATAATTTAGGAGTTATTGTGCTCTGTTATTTTGTACTAAATTAATTTGTTTTTTTACTCATGAAACTTTAAAGGTAACTAGATTTTATTCAAAGGGTACAAATAATAAAAGCGGTATTATAAAGAGTGCAAGAAACAGAGATTTTTTTGCTTTATAAAACTGTATCATTATTTATATATACAAACATATTTGAAAAAAAATATCCCTTTTACAATTAGCCTTCAATCCGGGAGCATTCATCGGTTCTACGGATTCTCTTGTTTATGTGTGTTTTCCCTCTAGATTGAGAATATATTCATAACTGTAAAATATAAATAACCTGTTTATAGACAGATCTGTTTTTCTCAGCATTTACTGGTATGTACACATTCTACATACTCTTATCGATAATCATACTTCGATAATGGATTGTAACATGATCAGTGATCACAATTTTAAGTAACGAAGCAGGCAGGCTCAAGTGTCACTCAACTAGCCGGATACAGGCTACTAGTGCCGAGTATTCCTTGGATATCATTAATTATACATGTATGTATATATGATACCTATTTAATTTACTGTATCGGGTTTAGGGGGAAGAGTGGTACTTGGCTCCTTCACTTTGTCCATTAATACATGTAGCATTATCTTTGTCTGTTGTGCCTTTGTATACACTGTCTTTACACTTACAGGTGAAACAGGTTCTTTTGAATTCTTCACTAGTGTTGGATTTGTAGCTACTGGTGTATTAATTTATATTTGATACAGTGCAGTTTAGGTATTTTTGAGAAAATGCTTGAAAACAGAGGTTTGAAATTACGCAGTGAAAATTTCAGTGTAAATTTACTTGTAATGTGTCACACCTTTGCATAAAACCACTATGATTTGTTAAATGGTTATTTCTAAATTTACGCCTGCATTTGGTCCTCTGTGGTTTGATTAAAAATTATAAAACACATAGACAATAATGATTATACATGTATACAGTTGTTAAACTTAGAAATCATTTACACATCTGAAACAAAACATAATTACAAGCACAGTGATTAAATCATGTTAATTCAAAATACTTTGTACACTTTGGTAAGATAATGATCTATAAAATGAGAGAATCAATGGATTGATGGAATTCCTAAACAGAAATTGAAACTAGGTTACTTCATTTACGTTACCTTGTCAAAGAACTTGGACAGGTATTTATTTGCTACCAACTGGCGTGTTCATGTCAAATTAAAACAGAAAACACTCAATGACTCATTCAGTCAACATAAGGACATTTCCTACAAAATAATAAATGCAACATGGACAGCTATGAAAAATTAGTATTTCTGCATCTATTGGATTCACAGAATAAAATGACAAAAATATATGGGGGTCACTCTACCTTTTTTTTTTCCTATGACTTCCAAAAACTTCGCTGTAAATTTTTGGTAAATATTTTATATAAGGAAAGTTCAGTATCGCACATCTGGTGATAGTTTTCACCCTAGATGTATATGATTTCTTTCAAATGAAAAATTCTGATAACGACAGATACCTTAAGTATGCTTTAAGGTAAAACAAGTAAAATAATGATAATAGAAAAAGAACCCAGTTTGTTACCAGAAATATGTACCCCTACTCCTATTTATGAAACCTCATTTTTAAACATTTGGGCATAATTTAATTACACACAGAAACCAATGGTAAATTAGTACTGTATATATATGCAAACTACGGTAAATGCACACTGTGACACAGAAACAGCAGAAGATAAGTTTTAGCTGTTGAAAAAATGACGGTTTAACTCGAACTTACCCTATCCCCCTTCTTGGTCTGATTACAAAGCAATTTCAGTTTATAGATTGGTGATGTCCATCCATCATTCCGTCCATGTGGATGTCTGTCCGTCAACATTTTGGTTACCGTGTATGTTTATGGTTGAAGCAAAATCTCAGCAACTACGAGAGTATAATTACAATACTTCACACATAGGTTCCTTATGACCCGAGCTTTCAAATTATGTTATGACTTACGTTTCAAAAATTTTAATATTAGTTTTAACTTTTAAATCGTAAGAGGTAGGACTTTCATATTTCACATGTCTATTTCTGGTGACAAGACGTTTCTGTCAGTACAATGATTTTTTACCTCTTGACCATGACCTTTGACTTACATGTAAAAAATTTTGGGTGTATCTTTTTCATCTTCATGCGAAAATTATATATATAGATATGTATATCATATGGGCTCATTATCTCTCTTTGACGCTTATTTGTGCATCATATGGGGTATTGCAGGAAAAGCCTTTAAATATCAGAGTTTGATAATAACTGCCTTTCTACCTATTAATAAGCTTTCTTTAAGCATACATGTACAGCAGAAGAACCTTTATTCCAAGCACATCTTCCATGAAATTGTAGCTCAGTTGATTGATGATTTAAAAGTGTAAAGTTGATATCATCATTATGTACATGTCTACATGTACATTGTGTACATGCATATGTACATCTGTACATTTAGATTTCTAATGAAGGATCTTAAGTAAACTTAATATCATTATAGGGGCAGACTTGGTTCAGCACATGGCTTCAGTGCTAGCGATCTGGGTTCAGATAATAGATTCCACAACTATGTTTCACATAAAAACTTTGAAAAGTTCGTTACAAATTTCTTGCTGCCATGTGCCTGTATGACTGAAAATTGTTACATGTACAAGTGACGTAACCCAGTCAACCAATAATAATATCTGGTTTGTTACCTACATGTTACTATAAAAACTACACTAATGGTTAATTACGTGTATATGTTTGTTGCTTACATTTGTACTTGTATAATAAATGTTGGTTTTACCAGAGACATACAACACATTGTTGTGTGTCTCTAATTTTACAAAAGATTGTATTAAATAGATTTAGTATAAATTAAAATTTTCACATAATGCAAAAATGTATCCTCTGCAAACATAGCTGAAAGAATATAAAACTGCATTTGTGTAGCTACATGTATTAACTTATAAGTTATTGTTCTGCCTACAAAATAATTGTTGTTTTGAAAACCATTCTAATGAAATTGAACAAAGTGTAGTTCGAAAATTTCAGATGATATCTTTTACAAGCAACGTTTGACAGACATAAGGAGTCACTTAATGTCTGTCCATCAAATAAACACACGGTGCATGTGCACACTCACATGGGTTTATCATTACCTTGTATATCATTACCTTGATCAAAAGTCACCCAAAAGGTCAAAGTAGGAAAATGCAGAAAAAAACCCCCAAAACACTGCACTATCAGCTATAGCCAGTAAAATTCCAATCTCACGGTCGATTTTTATGCCCCCGGATGGATAGATCGGGGCATATTGTTTTTGTCCTATCCGTTTGTTTGTTTGTTTGTCTGTCTGTTGTCAACTTTAACCTTGGCTATAACTTTGAACCGTGAGGAATAGAGACTTCATATTTCACTTGCGTACTCAACTAATGAAGCCCTTTCAAATGACACCACGGTCGATGACCTTTTGACCTTAACAATGACCTTCATGCTAAAAATAACTTTTTGGACTTTGATGCCGCCGGGGGCATTAGTGTTTCACAAACACAGCTTGTTTTGTATCGAACAATTTTACCGGTAATCTTTTATAGCATACGGAAAGTCAGATTTTGACAGCTTATGAAAATACAAAATTTGAAAATTGAAGAAAGTTTAAAAAACAAAAAACAAAAACCAAACAAAACGCTAGAAAACAAACAAACTAAAAGCACCTTAAACCTGTCAACCTAAAATCGCCAAGTACCGTTAGTACGTTCTCACCTGTCGACTTCTGTTTAATTATTACATGTTAGCGTTGAATGGAAACGAAAAGTACTAGTAGGTCTGTTAATGGATGGTGTACATGTATGTCGGGGTCATTTGTTATTTCAGGATACAGTAATGTATTATTCATTTAGATACATAGAGGGACTAATCCAAAGAAAAAGAAACTCAGAGACATTAGAAAATAACAGGCGAGAAAATAAGAAAGATTATGAGAAAACTTTAACAAAAAAGAAAAGTTGAAAAGATTGGTTGATTTTTAAAATTTCATGAAAAAGTTGTGAAAGATATACATAGATTTTTTAGGTCAAGGGACAAGAATAGCAAGTTACTATGTCACAAGTGGTGTTACCGCATAGTCGACTTTTTATAAGTGACATCATCATTGAGAACTCGCTGTGGCAACATTTTTATCGATCACAAGTTATAATGTCATTTATTAAGCTGATATTATGGACGTCAACTGAAACTGAAATTATCTTCGTTTCCTGTCGGAAGTATTTAAGCAAGTTAGCCATAACGTACAAATCAAACCCAAAATGTATTTTAAATGTGTCATGTTTTTATTTTCTGATTTTCTTTTGGGACAGAAAAATTAAAACGTGATATTTGAGAGAAAGTTTTGAATTTACTTAGAGGTTGTACATGTAAATACAAAAATAAAATTAAAACATGAGAGCTGATATATATATATATATATATATATATATATATATATATATATATATATATATATATATATATATATATATATATATATATATTCCAAAATGTAATGTTCACTTTCGTTAACCTTGTTGTGATAAAAGTTTCACTGTTGTTTACATTTAACTTAAACATGAATTCGTTTGGGAACTACATGTATAGGCTTAGGGGTCTCGGTGACAGAATGGGTAATGACACTGAAGCTGATGAGCCGATTTGTGAGATGTGGCAGTGAGACGGCGAAATGTCTATAGTATACTACGGAAAGTCCAGTAATATATCTAAATAGATGCCGCCTTGATACAGGTCAATCAGGGGGCGGGGGATAGGTTTAGATAAAATTTAGGGTTTCCAGGAGTAACTACAGATCCGCATCTACCACATTCCCGGGACTTGTCACATCGTTTCTTTTTTTCTTTAATCACAAGCACCGCATCGTTATTTATATTTGAGGTTTCAGAATTTTCTCATTACAAATACTAGTACAATGTACATATACATACTTTACCATTAAAACAAAAGGACTAATTTTATTTTCTTTTCGCGTGTGTGTAGTATGTAACGTTAAAATTCATAATCATAATCACTTTTTCCCCTTGCTCTTATTATTATAATTATTATTGTTATTTAGTATTTACTGTTGTAAATTACTAAATATAAGTATTTATTGACTTGTTTTCAGGTCTCTAATGTAATGTAACTTTTCGTATCATACTGATGTACATATTGTTTGGAAATAAATGTTTTAACTAAAAATACATATCTTTGGAGGCAACGCGGGAATTGAATCATTGACGCTCAACACCAAGGGGGGAGGCGAAAAGTGAGCTCGGGTCTGTCATAACCCGCATAGATTTGACAAAAGTGGAGAAGATTGCATTGTAGTTCATGTAGATGTATTTATTAACTTAACGTGAGGCATATCTGTTCCCTCCAACACAAAAAGTGAGGGGGTCATGCCCTTGACACTTTACCAACTGTAGGACCGGTATGGTGGGAAACCTAAAACAGGAAGGAATACAAAGAATGTCATCATTTCAACTTCCGCAACGTATATATAGTTTTTTCTTTAATGTCACAGCATGTAAATTGAGTCAATGACATCGTAGTGTGCTGTGTGTAAGGGCGTCCTCTTGCAGTTGGTTTTTATCTTGACTGCCGTAGTCTTACGCAGGAAGTAACTTATCTGGACTTTAGCATTGTTGACAGTGTCCTTCACAGATGTCTGGCTAGGTAAACAGCAGCTGATAGAAAGAGATCGATTGGCATTGATACGACATTATTTCCTATTTCAGATGAGTGGATTAACTACATGTACAACAAGGCTAAAGCTGTACTCAAGAGCGCATGGTCTGGACTAGTAGCCCTCATTCTTCTGTTACTTGGGCTCATCGTTTATATGTGAGTAAAACCTCGTGGTCAGTATAGATGTATTGCTCAATGCATTTTCATAAATAGTCAAGGTATGTTGTAAACTACCGTTTGCATATTAATGTATTTGTACATTTTCTTCATTTGAAGGCAAACATCTTTATATTGAAGATTCAGAAGGTTGATCAGACTAAACGGAGAGTGATGTGATGCAACAATTCTGCAGTACTGCTTATTGTTTGCACACTCTTTCAGATCGAACGTTTAGACATAAAATAAAAGTGAAATTAGTGTACTTACCGAATATCTGAATATAAGCTGTCACTTTCTCGAGACCGATCTTTCTGTCTGCATTAGCTATTAAATTTTTTATCTGTCTTATGTTATTCCTTTGTACAACTTAATTGCTGATGAGACGTACAGTAACGTATGTTCGTTAGTTATTTCGTTCGTTCGTCTGTCTGTTAGACGCATAATACAAGAGATTAATCAAAGACGGCATACTTTCTCTCTCTGGTATGAGGAAGAACCACAAAGTATCAAAGGTCAAGGCCACGCAGGATGTTCCGCTTTGCCATACTCTTATTCACATTTTGTCTACAATCTCACAGCAGTGCTTGCATTTCAATCAAATATGATACTATGGTAAACCACCCTCTACAGATGTACTTGAAAGGAGGTAATTCTGAATGGACAAATTTTACAAGGGTTATAGCTTTTGAAGTTTACATGTGAAAAGGTTAATATCTATTTGGTCATTACAATTCATATTTCTAGGAAAGAAAAGGTTCATTCTTGCAGCCTTCTGAGCTTCAGCAGAACTCTAAATTATTTGGTCATAGAGTCCCTTTCTGGGGAACTGTTGATGCAGCAAGGACACAATTTGCACTAATGATGTGTCCAATTAGTAAAGATGACTTCATACTGCAGCTTTTTAATCTAGTGAAGAATCTAGGATGTACTATGATCTCGTTTGTACTTCCTAGTTCAAGGCCACAATAGGGATATCTTTAAATTGACAAGATGTATTTTCATAGCAACACAGGTTAAGTTTATAGACAACTTGAAATAATAAACAATAGCTTAACAAAATGGCCACTGAGAGGTATACATGTACTTGGCCATGTTTGCAATGCTATAGAAATATTCTTTGTATAGGCTCTTTCATATTAACTTTGGGACTGATGTTTGAGGATTAAAATAGTTATATTTCCCATAAAACTTTTGGCATTATTGTAAAGTTTTTGATTACGTTTTATGGCATTTTGTGGAAATGGTGATGATTTGAAAACACCCCCCCCCCCCCAACCTCCTTTCCCAAATAGTCAGTCCCTCAGGTAATGCAAAAGAGAATATTAAATAAGACATGTAATAACTTCCATGGTGGATATCTTTTGGTGTAAAACAATAATAAACACCCCTCCCCCCCTCCCAAAAAAAGAGCATTCTAGCAGTGTAACATTCAGATTTATAAAATTTTTGACATGTCTATGTATGTGTATTTTTACAGAGTTTCTGGTTGTGTTCGCCTTTCCATATTTGTCTGGCATCATGTTTCAAATTTCATACGGATTAAGATATTGCAGAAATATTTCTCCAAATATATACACATTATACCTGAACCACAGACTCAGATAGGACTGGATGCCAATATTACCTTGCCAACTACAGGTTAGTTCATCTTTACAAATATTATTAGTCTATCATCAATAACCTCCTGCTTCCATGTCGTGATATAACTGAAATATTGTTGAAAGTAACGTAAAACACCAATCCACCAACCAACAACAAACCCACCAGTAAAACCAGAGGGGATTTCAGGTTTCCACTCCATTTGTCTGTTTGTCCATCTGTCTGGGACACTTTTCTCAACTTTTTTGCAACCATTGAGGCCATTGACATGAAATTTTGTACATAGCACTACAAATCAAGATTGAGTTTGGTTATGATTGATCCATTTTTGGAAGAGTCGTGGCAGAAACTGGATTGGGACATGTATTGCTTCAGCAATACTCAATACACATATGCTTGTTACTCAAAGGCAAATATAACGGCAGGTTGTTACAGTGTTATAGCACTGGATATTATATGTTATAATCCAAGTTCAATCTTGGTTATTGTTTAGATTAATATATGCCTGCATAAAATGCAGGACATACCATGGTATCATACAGATGTCAGTCTGTCCTCATAAAATCCTATTTCTGCCCTTAAACCATTTCAGATACAAATGATCTTTGTGTAATTTGGGAATGGAAGGGTATTGGTTGTAGATATCCACCGTGTCTCTAACTCGGGGTCTGGTCCAGGGAGCGGGGCAAATGAGAGTATTAAACAATCTAATGTGTACTTAATCTATGCTTATAGCTGTGATCTGATGATATTACAGGTAAAGGGTATCACTTGTAGTTGTGGACCTATAGATATAGATTTGAATCTGAGATGGTATTCTGAAAGGGAAGTGCTTGCAGTTATGCAACATAATTTTAAAATTGATGTTTGGCCCATGAAAGAGGGGCAGATGAGTGGGCAACATCATCTTGTCCACTCTACTCCTTGTAAAGCAATATAGATAAAACTGATCTAATGATACTGTATGAAAGTGCGATGGGGTTTGACCCCTTAGGTGTACATACAATGTACCTGTTAGAGGTGATTTACTTTTCTTTGGTGATTTATCATCTATTGTCTCCCATCTCTGGATGAGACAGTATAAAGTTAGGCCCAGCATGGAGATTATTGTTGCCATGTAAAAGGTCTGTCATTGCCTCAGGTCGATCCGTCGCAGAAATGACAAGAGTTTCAGTAAAACTGATGGATGCTTCCCGAATAGCAGTTATAATACAGGAAATTGATGACTCAATTCATTTAAAAAAGAAAATCAGTAAAACTGATGGATTCTCCAAGGAGCACAGCAATAATGAAGGAAATGAATGACTCCATACATAGAAAACCATTGTATTAATTGATGACGATTTCAAATCTCAATGTATCATATGGAACAACAAGTGATCACAGTATCTTAAACTTCATTGAGTGAGCTTGACCTTGATTAGTTATGAAATAAAACTTATTATCGTGACCATGACCTTTAAGAAATGACCTTGAATGATCTTTTTCCAAAAGCATTTAACCTCAGTCTTCAAAAGATAGTACAAGCCCGATGTTCGAGGCTTGTAAAATTGGGATCGGGTGGGTAAAATTTTGGGATCATAGCCCTGATTGGGCATGTAAAGTTTTGGAAGGTGAACAAGGCATAATAACTGGTCATGATTCCTTCCCTGTAGTATAAAGAGCGGGCAGATCCTTCTATCAAGACACTGAAATGGCTGTCGCCGTCACATGAAGAAAAGCAGGGGGCGAAGCATCGTTCTAAAATATCGCGACAGAGGAAACTCCAGCCACATTGGTGCTAGGGGCAGAGTCGGGTAAAATGTTTTGTAAATGGTGCAGGGCAGAGATTGTAGAGAATTGCAGGTTTGTCACGAACATTGACCACTTTAGGCTGACCTCTGTGAGGGAACACGAAAGGTCTAAATGGCACAAATACATGTACCAAAATACTCTTGTACTGTAATGTTGTAGGAGACAATAATTCTGCTTCTTGTTTGTCTGGTCTTAGTGAGGCAAGGAAGTGTCTACACCAGCTTAAGAAAGTTAATTATGAAACACTAGTCATTAAATTCCGAACTGCCCATGCTTTAATTCGGGCTTGTGAAATTTTTTCAGGCTTCTGAATTTTGTCTGTTACCTGCCCTTTGGGCTTGTAGTAAAAAAACCTTCTCGCAAAAGCTGTAACCTAAATAACATTTTTGGGGAATTGTGATCAAATTCTGATGAAAGGTGTAGGAGGTATAAGTACTTCATGGTACTTTAAGTCATAGTTAATAAGTGACCTTGACCTTTCAGAAATGACCTTGAATGAGCTTTGTCCAAAAGCCCTTAACCTAAATAACATTTTGTGAAGTATGATCAAATATTGATGAAAAGTGTAGGAGATATAAGTATGTCATAGTATTTTAAGTCATAGTTAATAAGTGACCTTGACCTTTCAGAAATGAACTTGAGTGACCTTTGTCCAAAAGCCCTTAACCTAAATAATATTTTGGTGAATTATGATCAAATTCTATTGAAGGTGTAGGAGATATACATACTTCATGGTATTTCAAGTCATAGTAAATAAGTGACCTTGACCTTTCAGATATGACGTTGAGTGACCTTTGTCCTTAAGCCTTTAACCCAAATAATATTTTGGTGAAGTATGATCAAATTCTAATGAAAGGTGAAGGAGATATATGTGCTTCATGGTATTTTAAGTCATAGTTGATAAGTGACCTTGACCTTTCAGAAATGACCGTGAGTGACCTTTATTCCAAAGCCTTTAAATAATATTTTGGTGAAGTATGATAAAATATTGATGAAAGGTACAGGAGATATGAGCTCGGGTGGACGGACAGATGGACGGAGGGACAGACAGACAGAGGGACACGACAGCAACTATATGCTATGCTCCCCTGAAAGTTTTTGAAAGAGCATAAAAATCATGCACAAAGCACCAGGTACATACATGCCTCACGACCATATGAGTGAAAAATGGAGTGGCATAAAATAGTAAACAAACAGATGCAAATAGGATTACCCAGCATGTAATGGAAACAGTTGCAAATTAGCATTTACATCCAAGTACATTATGAGTCATTATGTAATAATGATTATTATGCAGTAACCAATGTTGCTGAGAGTAGGCTCACAGCAGAAAAAAAGGGAATAACATGGATTGAAAATTTATTTAAGGCGGCGTGGCCTAGTGGTATCGCACTCGCCTGCTGATCGGGAGGCCGGGGTTCGAGTCCTGCTCTGGTCATGCTGGTGTCCTGTCTTTTGGATGAGACGGTAAAACCGAGGCCCCGTGTCGTGGTATGCATAGCATGTTAAGATCCCTCGCTCTCACTGCTTCGGATGGGTCTGTTGCAAAGGTCAAAATTTGTATGCCAAGCATCAGGCAGATGCCATCATCATATATCAGAAATATTTGTGGTGTGACGTTAAACAAAAATCATTCAATCAATCAATAATACTTATGTTATCTTTGTATATATTTCTTAGGCCATGAAGCAATGCAGAGGCTTTTAGCTTGCAAGGGAAAGGACCCTTATAGGTAGGTCATTATGTTTAGGTGAAAAAGAACAGGGAAATAAGTAGCAGTTATTTTTGGTAAATGCAAAAAAAACCCCAATTTTGATATAGCATATAGCACATTTGTTTGTGAAACACTGATGCCTTAGGATGGCAGCCAATTTTTAAGTTTCTAAAAGGTAGTTCAAAGGTCAGTGGTCATGGTAACATTATTTAATGTCAAAAAAAAGCTGTTGTCACAAGGAATTAACATGTGATAATGTACATTTATTATTATGTATAAAGACATAGGTTGCCTTTTCATAGATCTGCTGTTGGATAGATTAAGGTAAAATGTATGGAAATTAAGTGAAAGGGGTGTAGGTTATACAAGGTACAACCCTAGAGGTGACATCACTGTATATACCATCTTTCTTGGGAGTGCCATGGACAACAGCAAGGTTCCATACACTTTATATATCTTACTGTGTTAGCTTCCGAATGAATAAGAGGCAGTTAGTAGTAGTAGTAGTAGATCTCATTTGATATTAGATCTGATGGCTAGATTTGAACCAAACTGTCTGCATATTTTTCTTGGGTAATTTACAATCTGCTCTCTAGTCCGACAAGACAGTATAAAACATGGCCCCAAGTGATGGTAAACTACTAAACATAACCTTGCTACAGGATACACCTACTCTGCTTCAGATGGGTCCACTACACAGTTAAAATTAAGGGGGCATGCACCAGGCAAGTGCTGCCTCCATATAATTTTTAGGAAAATAATCTTGATATTGCATAAATCAATCAATCAACAAACAAACAATTTAATAAAATTCATACCAGACTACCTTCCCACATAATAGAATAACCATATCAATGCTTTTAATATGAAGGAATTTGTTTTTCAGTATTTTAGGTTTAAAGCATGATGCTACAGATGATGATATAAGAAGATACTATCGTAAACAGGCAGTGCTAGTGCATCCTGATAAGGTAAATTTTTTTTCTAGTTATTCTGTAAACAGGCAGTACTAGTACATCCTGATAAGGTAAATTTTTTTTCTCGTTCTGTAAACAGGCAGTGCTGGTGCATCCTGATAAAGTAAATTTTTTTTAGTTATTCTGTAAACAAGCAGTGCTAGTGCATCCTGATAAGGTAAATTTTTTTTTCTAGTTATTCTGCTTGTTTCCGACCTGTTGTCAATCTTTCTGATATGGAAGCAGTATAGTTTAGATATTAATGGGTGAATGGCAAATTGAATTGTAAGTAGTATCCTTAAAAGAAAAGTTTCAAATTTTATCATTTCCGTCGATTCTCTCTGAATGGGAGAAATTCAGACCCAAGCATATGAGACTTGACATTACGGACTAAATACAATCATGATAATAATACTAGAATTGAAATATTCTACTAACATCTGCATTGATGAAGTCTCATAATATATATGGCCTATCTATATTGTATGGATATATTTTCAAAACCCTGCCTAGCTTGGTCCATAGCATGCTTGACGTAACCCGAGAGGTTCCGGATTCGAACACTTTTGATGAGTGGCAGATGTCCAGTATTTCTTATGTGAGAATTTAAAAAAAAAAAGATAGATGTTGTCGTATGAAAATTCCTCATTGCTTTGGGTGGGTCTGTTGCATAAGACAGAATTCATTGCAACGCATTGGGCCAATGTCATTGATGAAATAACTTTGGTTTGATGTAAAACAATTCAGTAAACAATTATATTTTCAGAATACCCAGCCTGGTGCTGAAGAATCCTTTAAAATTCTTGGACATGCTTTTGAACTCATTGGAGAATCGGTAAGCATTTTGCATGTCATCAAGAGGACCACACTATTCTTCTTTCTTATGAATGAAATTTATTGTGAAATGTAAGCAACATTTGACCACATGCAGAATATTTCAAGGATCATTACAATCTTCACACTGTCAAGGCTTTATGATTCTGTCCCTCATACTAACTCTTGTAGAAAGTCATTATTGAGAATGCAATGCTGGGCTTGCAGTTTAATATTTTATTGGTCCAAGTGAAATCAAGAAACCAATAAGGAAACAATTCAGAGTTAACAACATGTTAAATGTATATATTTCTATATACATATTCTATATTTGAAAGATATTGAACTACATTTTTTCATTTTCATACATCTGTGTACAATTTTTCAAATAATGGAGAATCCATGAAGAAATCCTTAAAATGAAAAATATTATATATGAATACTTGATTTCAAAGTATGAACAGAGAGCCTTTAGTATATATTTTTAGAAATCATAGTGTGTACTGCAAACAAAATTTTTAAATAGGATTTTTTGTCAGGTTTGTGTTAGGTAAGGATACTGTTGCATATGAAATGGTCTGATAACATTTTGGTTTTTTATGAAATGAAGAAATCTTTAAAAGATTATGTGTTTTGAATGGAAATTATCACATTGAAGATTTTGCACCTTCATGTTTATAAATACTTGGTTGAAATTGTCAGTATGTCAATAAATACTGCCACTGTGATATTTTAATATGATTATATATGGAAGTAGTAATCTTGCTATATCATTGGTACAATTATTCGTTAAAAAAACCCCAGATGACAGATGCTGCTGTGCTCTAAATACATATTCTTTGTTGTTCTCTGGACCCGGTTTAAATAATGTTTTTCTGACTTTGCTCCAATTTTCAAATGCCAGTTTGGTATTTTATTTGTCCGAAGTAAATGAAATAAATATGAAATAAATCCTTGTATGTTTTTCAACTGAAATTTTATATAAACAATCTTAAGTGACAAAAGCAGAACAAAAATATCTGCTTTGGGTCCTCTGCAACATCAAGGCATTTTGTCATCAAAAATATTCATTTTATCACAGTATCGCTAAGATTTCCAGTATAAATTTAAAACAGGTACATGCTGGTAACTTCGGAGACATACCGGTGTCAATCCTTACATATGGAATCACAAAACCTCGATATTGTTAAAGATGGATCCTTACGTCATGCTTCTAATTTCCTCCTTTGTTAGTTAATAAATGCTTAACATCTGTGCAGTCCATTTATTTCATTGCATAAACAAACACAGATTTTACCAGAAGATAGTAACATATGTTTATAGATTTCTTTAGTAAAAGCAAACGTCAATGTTTGAATAGGTTGCAGTCATGAAGGATGTCCATATAGATCTATTGTAGCATATGTAAACTATCAATAATCATATCAAATGCTATCACTTTCCCATTGTAATCAAATTCTTCAATAATTATAGCTGACAGATAGAGTTTGGGGGTATATAGTAATCACTCTGTCCATCTGTTTAAGAAGTTTTAAAAGCTCAATCTTAAGTATAGGTATAAATAGGGCTTTTAATTTTTAATATTTCAAACAAAAGGAAAGGGGGGGGGCTTATGATTAGTGCTATCAATTGGCACCTTAATCTTTATCATATTTTTTTTTACAGGTAATGTATTTTTCATTTAGATCCTCATGAGCATAGCTTTCATTTAGTGCCGTGACTTTTGACCTTGTCTGGATATGTAACTGATATCAAAATGCATAGACTTTTAGCTTTTAAATATAGATACTTTCAGATTAGGCTTTGTTTGAGATGTTTTGGCTTTTTTTTTTTACTAAACAACCTTGACATTTTGCATCTACTCTTTAATGGTAAGAGTTAGAATTTGTATTTTTCAAATATAGATACAATATGATAAGGGCTTTCATTGGCAACTTTTGACCCATTGACCATGACCTATATATAATCCCTTATACATGTAATAAATAAACTGATTATATTCCAAATTTGTTGCATCAGAGTATTATTTTAGTTCACAATGTCTAATTTTAAGCAAGATTTGTTATGTGTACCACTAGTATTTCCTAATTGCAATCAGGTTCTTTTCACAGAAACATCAACAATCTTACATTTTATTATTCAGATATTCAAGATAATCTGACTTGCTTCTTTCTGTTCTTAGGAAAAGAGAAAGGCATACGATAGTAAGCTAGCAGAAGCTCATCAAGCTGAAGCTGCCATGGTAAGAGTCAGTTTTCTAGTGTTCGTATATGCTAGATATAGCTATGTTATCATATTCTAACTTGATAAGGTTCAGATTAGAAAGTTGTAGTATCATATCCCACCAATGATTTGTTTTATTTCATTTGTATGAATATCTTGTGTATGGTCTAAATAGCGCTTAGATCTAATGTTTTATAACTTGTATAAGAAGCATTTTATCAGCATGCTAAATGCACTAAGTCAGAGATGAATGACCTGGATTAGGTTATTTATCCTATATTGGTGACTGTATTTCAGAAAGATTTCAATGATCTGCTTACCAAACTTCAGAACAAGATTCAGGAGGTAAGATGAGAGTTGTCTGTTGATATTTGTTGTATTAAAGATTTCATCCAAAAAGACATAAAACTAAAAGAAGGAAAATATTTGTATTGAATGAATGTAGACTTATATTCTTGACTTTTACATGTATAATATCCTTCTTGAACAGGCGGCAAATATGATGCGTTGTGATAACTGTGGTGGAAAGCATAAACGTATACCAGTGGATAGGCCATGGTACAGTGCTAGGTTCTGTAAACGATGCAATATAAGACATTCTGCTAAAGAGGTATGTAAAATCCATCAGATTTTGTTACTTGTATAAAAACCTGAGCATAATGAGAGAAAGATTCATTAACTTTGATTTTCTTTGGGCAAATTATTCATTTTGTCTTTCTATTGTAGGGAGATGTTTGGGCAGAAACTTCAGTCTTTGGATTCTTATGGCATTACTATGCATGCATGGAAGGCAAAATCTATGATATCACTGAATGGGTTTCATGTAAGGTAGGTCACTGTGAGGAAGTGCATCATATTGATAAAGTTCTCTTTTTGTATGTTTAAAACTTGAAAATGAGGTACTTTGGTGGATTATAGTGCAAAAATGGAATTTGCTGTTGTCTCTCACCTTCATAGAGTTCGGGTTGTGAGTAAACAAAGTCACATACTGTAATTCACTGTCACCTCTCATATTTATAGAGTATTGGCTTGTGAATAAATGAAGTGACGTATACACCTTGCTGTTACCATATTGGTAAATGAGTGCTATGGTTTTAATTGACAAAAGATTCCCTGTATGAAATCAAAATGACTCAAAAATTCAGTTTTGTGCAACTTATGTAGGTAGATGGATTACTTTGATCTTGCTTCATTTTTATCAACAGATTAATATTTACTTTCCGTCTATGATAGATTTATTCACCACTTCAAAATGCATTGTGAACAAAATATAGAATGATGGCTGTTTTATTTCATTACAGAAAGACTACTTCAAACATATGCAAGCCTCTGCTCATCATGTATTCTATAGAATTGCTACTGAAGGTGGAAGAAATAACAATCAGCAAGGACGATCAGGGTAAACTCATTTTATTATAGAGTAACATATACATGCTAAAGGCACTTACTGTCTAGAAATTATAAGAAACAGATTTTATGGCATTTCTCTGGTTTGTTGTGTGGTTTTGTCCATCTTTTCATTTGTTTTTCTGAAGACTTAAGTTAAGCTTGAATAAGCAAGACTGTTGTCTGGAGACTTAAGTTTAGCTTGAATAAGCAAAGCAAGACTGTTATCTGGAGACTTAAGTTTAGCTTGAATAAGCAAAGCAAGACTGTTATCTGGAGACTTAAGTTTAGCTTGAATAAGCAAAGCAAGACTGTTATCTGGAGACTTAAGTTTAGCTTGAATAAGCAAAGCAAGACTGTTATCTGGAGACTTAAGTTAAGCTTGAATAAGCAAGACTGTTGTCTGGAGACTTAAGTTTAGCTTGAATAAGAATAGACTGTTGTCTTGATTCTTAAGTTCAGGTTGAATTAAGAAAGGACTATTAGCACTATGATCACAAGACCAATAAAACAGAATTATTATGATAACAGGTAAAATCTTTAATGTTAAAGCTCACTGGAACATTTTATGAATAGCTGACTAACGTGGTTCTTATGTATACAAAACTGAGTGCCTTTGAATATAAAAAACCAGTTCACATAACATGTATGGCCAGAAGAAACAACACTGTTGAATATGAAGATGTACATGTCAAGGTCACTGTTGTACATAATAGACTTGAGTCTCCATTTATTAGGAGATATTTAGTGAAATTCTTCACAATACATGTGATGAAATACTGCGTTTGAATGATTTGTACTGATTGTATATTATACAAAGTGACTATTTTTATGCTCCCCAAAACAAAGGTCACTCAAGGTCATTTCTGAAAGGTAAAGGTCACTTATTAACTATGACTTAAAGCACCATGTAGTACTTACATCTCCTACACTCTCATCAGAATTTGATCATATTTTAGCAAAAATGTTGTTTAGGTTAAGGGCTTTGGGACAAAGGTCACTCAGTCATTTCTGAAAGGTCCAAAGTCATGTTAAAAAGTTTTTATTTCGTAACTAATCAAGGTTAGATTTACTCATTTTAGTTTAAAATACTGTGATGACTTGTTCTACAGTTGACTCAATTGGATATTCATATGATACATTGAGATTTGAAGTTGTCATCAATTAATACAATGATTTCCTATATATTGCATATTTAACACATAGCTAATTCCAGCTAAATTGCAAAAGAAGTTTCCAAGGTGTTGACTAAAAATCTCAAATTACAAAAATATGTCCTTTTACATATGTAGAAATAAGTGATATTAAGGTAAATTGTGAAATATTTAGTATGTTCCTTGTCTAATTTACAAATTAGAATAATACCGATACATCTGTGTTGCTAGAATAATTATGCTGTATTTCCTTAAATTATTTTTTAAAGAGTTTACTACATGTATTTTTCAGTGAGGCAGATCTAGAAAACTTCATCAATCATCTGTTTCATCAGGCTATGAATACAGAGCAAGGTGCTGGTAACCAATGGCAACCACCTCAACAACAGTCTCAGACTGCATCTAATCAAAATTGGTCCTCGACAACTGCTAGCAAGAAGACCTCTCGTCGGAGAAAGAAGAAGCATTAGTTGCCATTGATTGACTCTGTATCTAAATCGTTCTAATTAACATGCAAGCAATTCCTTATCCAAAGTATCTGCTATTGTCATTAACCAATGTCAATCTATATCATTTCCGAAGTAGACAGTTAGTCTATATTATGACTAAAACAGTATGAGTATTGTAGTTCATTTAGTTATCTTTTCACATTATGAAAGGTAGAAGTTTCCTTGACTTATTTACATGATTATTTTATCAGAATCAACAGACCACACCTGAAATTAATTGTTCAAAGAAATTTTGAAACATTTCTAAATCTTCTTCTGAAATAATTCTGAAATTTTGTA
The DNA here is from genome assembly GCA_035048485.1 of Pteria penguin. NCBI lineage: Eukaryota > Metazoa > Mollusca > Bivalvia > Pterioida > Pteriidae > Pteria > Pteria penguin. Next base: position 41,939,926 of record CM068580.1, on the reverse strand, counting down.
TCTCACAAGTTACTGGTAGTTCTATTGTTTATTTTGTTTTTACTGGGGAGAAGTATCCCTTGCTTCTGAATATGTAATAAGCATGAACTGCATAGTTTCATTCATTTGTATTATTTGGATGTATAACTTCCATGTCTGAAAAGAAATTTATATTCTACTAAAACATGGTTATGCTTGCATAACTTTTCATATACACTAGTAATGCTCGCTTCATTGATATTCAGAGTTAAAAATGGGGAAATGTCCTTTAATACTACTTACCATAAATCTGTAAGGTTTTGTGACAGTTTATTTTTGCAAATTTGAGTCAGAGATAAAAAGTTTTATTTTCTTTATTCTCATTTTAACAATATAATGATAAATAAGAAATATGTATGAATATTACTGAAACTTTTGTCTGCTTATGTAAAAAAAATTTAAATGAAAAATTAACATATTGTATGTGGTCATCTTCATAAAGTGATGAATGGCATTAATCTATGCCAATTCGGACTCTATGTACTACTAACCTTAACTTTCGCAAACACACTATCTTTCAAGTGTTTCTGATACAAATTGATTAAAAATATACGAATTTTGTGAAGTCATTATCCTTGCAAATTTTCATTCAACAGACAGGAAAACTTTCCAGATTTATAGTACATTGTTGAGTAATAAATAATTATAACTATGGTATGTATCTTTTGTTACTGAAAATTTGAGGAAAAATCTCTATGAAATATACATCATCATACTCAATTGATACTATGTATGTTGCTGGTCACATTCATTCAGTCATCATATTTCCCAATGTTGCCATAAAGGAAACAGTTCTTTTTCATTTCTCTACTGCGTAACATGCTAAGTACTCTGTTTGTCATGGGGATTGTGTTTCATGCTTTAATTTTGAATTTGTCTTAGATAGATAGATCATTTTATTTGATGATATTAATGGTTATATAAAAGTATTTGTGAAGTTATAAAATGTGAAATATAAAAGGTTGAATTTTATTTAACTTGTTGTTATAGTTAGAGATAGGCTTTGATATTTTACATATGTACAAATTTTGACCTCATGCAGTGACCTTGACTTCGTACTTCACACAGTTGTTGTCAATTATGCAATGGTGTGTCGTGGCAATAACCAAAGGTCACATACAACAGTGGTCACTGAAGTCATAACTAGGTGTTCATTTCATAAAAATTATTAGTATGAAAAATCTACATCATGTTTTGCTTGTCTGTTGCATAGCATTGTGATGACATCATTTTAGGCCCCACGAAACTCTGATAAATTACGTATTTGTGTATGATGTCGCAAATATAACAACAGAAAATTATTTGAATATCATTTTCTTTTTATGAACAAAAAATTGAAAATTTTCACCAATAACACAATGATGAGGTTATCTTGATCCTCTTGACTGGGGTTCATTATATTGTCAAGGTCACCATGGTTCTGTAATGGTTGGTTGATTGGTGTTTGATATCGCTTTCAACAGTAGTTCAATCATATCCTGACATGGAAGCAGGAAGTAACCAACCTCTTAACATAGTGGTGCAATATGGTAATTGAACCTGGATCGTCTGCACCACATGCCCTGCACTTAACCACTACATCAAGTCTGCCCCTCACACTACTAAAAAGGTAATCTATGTTCCCTTCCAAAGTAGCAGTGCTTTGGTATCGTGGGTGAATATTTCTTTTAGACAGACAAGTTCCTGTCCTTTAGTTAAGAGAAATCATGGTAAAATCTACGGTGGTTAGTCATGCTCATTAGCTCCACCTCTGTGATAAGGAACAAACCTACACAACTACAAACGCTACCCAAGCTAATGGTGTAGAATGTATTGTCCAATGATTTTATCTTTAACAAATACTAAGAATTGTGCTTAAAAGATGGTAAATAAACTGATACCAAACAATAGGAAGAACTAAAATTATGCCTGCATATACATGTATAAAGGTCAGTACTGAGCTTTACAAAGAGGGCTCAGGCATGTCTGCCTTCTTGTATTGGATGATTGTTATTATGTAAATGTAAGAACGTTTTCGATCAGTTTCTGATTTATGAGTCATCAACATTTATGTAAAAAAAATCAGGAGTGACCTAAAACAGTAAATCAGTCTGATTTACAAAGCATCACTACAGTGATTCTACTAACTCTTGATTGGACTGGGAATAATGACCAATGACCAACTAATACATATCTAATGTTCTGTGAAACTTTATCCAGTATTGCTTATAAGACTGTTGGGATTCATGAGTTATATATATAACACCTTCAGAAATCTATGCTCTGGTTTGGTCCAAAGAGTGGGAACTAGCATGGGAATCATAAGGTACATATTCAAGATAAATTCCACATCAAATTGTGTATGATTTTTCTTTACTTCATAAACATAAAACATTGAATTTAATATCATGAACACAATTTTTTTGGTATGGCAAAAATGCCTACGTTTTCAGGTGTTAGTTTGCTTTCAATGTATTCATTCAGTTCACATTCAAATCCCTTGTCTCTAAGAAAGATAACTCTTCCATAGTCAATCAAACGCTTACATTTTCTGCCAATGGCCTCTTTTTCCTGCACAGAAATATTCAGCTCTGGTCTGAAAAAGAAGAATTTCCACACATAATACATAAACAATGTACCAATTTCTGTTGAAATAAGATGATATTTGCCATACAACCCTACTTCCTACAGAAGTGAGCTGCATTTGGAACCTAAATATCCAGATAAATTCTTATCTCACCTGGATAATGGTTTGTCTGTTTTGTGCTCATCTTCTTCCATTTCTGCTTCAGATGTTTTTTGTGAAAATTCTTCTTGGTCATCAGATTTACTTTTGGCTTCCTCATGTGATTTCAAACCTTCATTTCCTTCCCTCTTATCTCTATCAATATCATTTTGTTGTGAAGCTGACACTATGTCAGATTCCATCTCCTCTCGTGTTTTCCAACCAGTCCAGGTTGCCGCAGTCCAACTACTTAATTTGCAGAGAATTTGAAACTCTCTAGGAGAGAAGCCACAATTCTGTATGAATTTTTTGCCTGTGTATGCCTTCCATGTACATCTATGATGACAGCAAAGAGCAATAGTGATCCCTGCCAGACTGGTGACAGTTTTATCTTTTGTACAGGCATCTGACATAGTGGAGTCCCCCGATTCTGTCTTCTGTTTTTTCTTCTCTGGAACATCTGTTAGACTTTCACTGTCTGTAGAAAGAGTTCCAGTGACACATCTTAGAGCTAAATCTGAAATCACAAATAAATCATAATGCTCTGTGTTGGGAATTACTGACATTACCTATTATGCAAAATATCTAAGTTTAAGTCAATACACCAACTGTTGAAAACAACTTGATTGAAATATATAGTTTTATACAAATAGTTTTAAACATGAACTGTAGGTCAGAAGCAGCTGTGAGAATCAACTACAAAATTCTGATACCGATTTGTATTTGTATCTCTCTATTCAATTGACAAACTTCAAACTCAGACTTTTATCTTTTTCAGTACCAGTATATACATATATTTTATTTGAATAATATAGGATATAATTTTAGGCTGCAGATCAGAAAGATGAAATCTTTACAAAATATGTCTGCTGTGTACCTCATAACAAATCACAAATTTCATTAATTATTGCCTTGTTTTGAGGTTCATATTTCTATGAATTTGATTCCTGATGCATGTCGTAGTGATTACACAAACTTCTAATGATGGAATCTATCTAGAGATGGTAATTTGTTAGAGTTTGTTTGCAGCATCTCCACAGAAGTGTTTGTCTACTACTAAGGATTTGTACCCAGTAACAATGATAATGGTATCCTTACCAACAGCACCTCCACACAGGTGTTTACCTACAGTAACAATGGGTTTGTTCCGTGTAGCAATGCTATAATTATATGCAGAACCTCAACACAGGTGTTTACTGATAGCAACTAAAAGTTATTCCTTAAACCAATGCTATGCTTACCTATAGCATCTCCACACAGGTGTTTACCTACAGTAACAATAGGTTTGTTCCGTGTAGCAATGCTATAATTATATGCAGAACCTCAACACAGGTGTTTACTGATAGCAACTAAAAGTCATTCCTTAAAGCAATGCTATGCTTACCTACATGTATAGGATCTCCACACAGGTGTTTACCTCAGTAACAATAGGTTTGTTCCGTGTAGCAATGCTATAATTATATGCAGAACCTCAACACAGGTGTTTACTGATAGCAACTAAAAGTTATTCCTTAAACCAATGCTATGCTTACCTACATGTATAGGATCTCCACACAGGTGTTTACCTACAGTAACAATAGGTTTGTTCCGTGTAGCAATGCTATAATTATATGCAGAACCTCAACACAGGTGTTTACTGATAGCAACTAAAAGTTATTCCTTAAAGCAATGCTATGCTTACCTACATGTATAGGATCTCCATACAGGTGTTTACCTACAGTAACAATAGGTTTGTTCCGTGTAGCAATGCTATAATTATATGCAGAACCTCAACACAGGTGTTTACTGATAGCAACTTAAAGTTAATTCCCTAAAGGAATGCTATACTTACCTGAAGCACCTCCACACAGGTGTTTACCTACACCAACTACATGTATAAGCTTATTCTCTAAAGCAATGCTATGCTTACCTGTAGCACCTCCACACAGGTGTTTACCTACACCAACCACATGTATAAGCTTACTGTAGCACCTCCACACAGGTGTTTACCTACACCAACCACATGTATAAGCTTACTGTAGCACCTCCACACAGGTGTTTACCTACACCAACCACATGTATAAGCTTACTGTAGCACCTCCACACAGGTGTTTACCTACACCAACTACATGTATAAGCTTATTCTCTAAAGCAATGCTATGCTTACCTGTAGCACCTCCACACAAGTGTTTTCCTACAGCAACAATAGGTTTATTCCCTGAAGCTATGCTATTTACTTTGCCTGAAATTATAAACTGGAAATCATAAAATACAAGCATTATTCGTCATTTTACTGTTGAAGCAAATTGTACATGTACATTTTTAAGGATTGTGTTTGGATTTTTGTGTTTCATTGGTGCGTATTGGCAGTAGGGAATGGCAAAAAAAAAATGTGTAAAGTATGGAGGTATAAATCTGTGATGTACTTCTAAGTCACATGCCAGGCAATTGCTATTATTGATTTCCATTATTGTGCAGTTTCGTTAGTACCTTCATTTAAGAGAAATACACTGTGAATGTAAATTTTAAGTATTGCAGTCTAAGAATTGGTACTATAAGGACTTTATCCAGCATCTAGAAGTTGAGTATGTTAATGTACTCTGTTGTATATTCCAAAGATGTATGTAGATAGTGGATTTGTTTCTTTTTTAATCTTTTATTAAATGCAACTGTGTAATTCTGCAACTGTATGAATGCAATGGTAAGTGGTGGAGAATTAATATGGTGGTAACCACTTTTTGGTGGCGGAATATGTACATGGTGGTGACCAGTGTTTAGTTGTAGAGGATCTATATGGTGCTGACCAGAGTTCAGCAGTAAGGATCTATGTAAAGGCAGCTGTCTTTAGAAGTAGAGGATCTATAAGGTGGCAGACAGGGTTTAGTGGTGGAGGATCTATATAATAGCAGCCAATGTTCAGCAATGTTCAATGTTTAGTGGTGGAGGATATACTTGATGGTGACCAGCGTTCAGTTGAAGAGGATCTATGATGTGTCAGCTAGTGTTAAGCAGTGAGAGATATATTTGTGTTTAATGCTGTAGGCTCCATGTGTTTAGTGGTGGAGGATCTATGAGGTGGCAGCCAGCGTTTAGTGATAGAGGACCTATATGGTGGTCACCAGTGTTTAGTGGACGAGGGTCTAGGTGATGACAGTCAAGCTCTCAGTGTTTAGTGATAGAGGATTTATATGGTGACACCCACTGTTAAATGCTGGAAAGTCTATATATCCATATTCTATGTCTATATAGCCAATGTTTAGTGGTAATGGGAACCGGATTATTCAAAGAAACTCCAAATCTTCAGCATAGCCTAAATGGTATTAAAACACAAAATAAGACAATGAAATGTAGAAGAAGCTACATACCAAGATGTAAATTTTCAATATCTATTCTAATCCTTTCAAACTTTGGACCATTTTCTTCCCATTTATGGACACTGTCAGCCTATAACAAAAATTAATGAATACAATAGATGTTACAATGAAGATGTAATGGACAGGGTGGCATAGGAGGTAGAATTTTGAGTAGAATTACATAGTCTATTCATAACTTTTGTCTGACAGCAATGTAGCTGCAGTTGTTTACTTTCAGTTTTACCTCAAACCTCTGACAAAAAAAGGATATGGCATGTAAATTTTTTATATATGGAGAATAAATTATTGTGGGGTGCCATTAATGACATTCAAATGTTACATAAGGTACAAAAGAAGAGTTTCAGAAAACAACATCCCTGTTGGGGCATAGTCAGAGGGAAAGCGTGTATTTTCAATGTTCTTTTAATTCAAGGTAAAGTCCAAGGTAAAGGTCAAAAGTTAAGCAGATGAAAGCTCTTGTCACACTGAATCTACAACTGAAATCCCTGTCTCTAATATTTCAAAAGAAAAAGTCCATGTAAATGTTTTAGAAAAGTAGGTCAAATTCCCCTCTTGGTTCAGAAGTTATAGCCAAGGTTTGTTTTTGAAAAGTAAATCAAACTGCAAGGTCAAGGTCAAAAGCTCAAAGATCATTATCCCAAATGAAAGGGTCTTCCACAAGGTATCAATGTGTGGAATTTCAAAGCCAAACTCCTCTTGCTTCAAAAGCATCACCAAGGTTAAAGTTTTTGAAAAGAGGATCAAACATTAAGGTCACAGTCCCAAGGCCAAAGGTCATGGTCCCAAATAAAAAGGCCTTCAACAAGATATCCATGTGGCCCTAGCCTTCCTGGTTTAAAAGTTATAGCCAAAGTTAAAGATTTTGAAAAGTAGGTCAAGGTCACAAGGTGAAAGGTCATGGTCTCAAATCAAAGCTCCTTTTACAATGTATCCATGGTGAAGTTTCAAGGCTTTACCCCGCTTGGTTCAAAACATATAACCCAAGTTAAAGTTTTTGTCTACAGATGCCGATGACACCGATGATGAACAACAATGTCAGGGGTATGACATTAGCTCTCCAGACAGTCGTCCTGGCAAGCTAAAAAGAATAGATAAGGCTTGTTTAAGGCAGTGCTGTGGTACTATGGATACTGTATACAGCAGTAAATTACCTTGTACCGAACATGACTCCTGTCTACCAATACAAAAGCCACATCGGTTTCCTCAGCTATACCCTTCTGAATCCAGTGAGAGAGACTGCCTGCAAAACATATCTAACTTCAGTATCAGTGGAAAACTATGAATATTTCAAAGATTCTCAACTTCTTGCAGGTATAATAAAACTTAATTAAAGGCATTTCATGGTACAATCTCCTCATATTTATTAACTCATATTGATCAAAAAGAAAAACATCCATAGGTATATTAAATCAAGCATCAATATTTTTAAACCATAATAGAAAGGCGACTTGATGCATTTATTTACCTTTACCAGCTCCAAGTTCTACATAACACAACCCTGATCTTAGCAGTCCCATATCCCTCAAATGTCCAACTAAAGAAGCCTGAAACAGACAAGACAGTAGAATGCTCAGTAGAATACTCAGAGCAAAACTGGAGAAGAATTATTAACCAAATGGTAGAAAACTTGAAAACAGATAAAACAGATCAAAGAAGTGAAAAAAATTATCCTAAAGAGAAGTATTCATAATTTATACAGAAAACAATATATTGATAATATAAATCTGTTCAGCAAATGTAAAGTTCTTCTACCAAATGTACATTAGAAGAAAATTGTAAGAACAGATAATTTAATATAAATATTAATCTAATGTGCATTCCAACAAATAATGTCTCTTCAGCGATGCTCAATGCCAAAACAGCCAAAATTCAAATTACTTGTAATGCAAACTAACATGGAAGATCGCAAATAATCAATTTGTTCATGTTTTGTATTTTAGTCACCTACCAAATCTGTTGTTCTAAACTTGGGCAGATTTTCTGCCCCACTGGAAAACAATAGAATGGTGTGTATAAATGCACAAGTCCAAATGGTCAATCAGTAATTACGATCTTGTGTATTAACTAAATGAATAAAACACACCTTAGGACAAAGCCATGCTTGTGGACGGTACAATTCACATAGAATCAAGCAAACATTACTTCATGTTACCTGTTGTTTTCTATGTCGGATTGCAGGAATTCCATACGATTTGTTAGCAAGTTCCTCATTGAGACATGGATGATGAAGAATCTTCTGTGATATTCTCCTGTTGATATGCTCTATCAAAGACAGAAATGCTAATTAAATAACGACAATGTGGGATTTCCATCATTTTCAATAAAACATACATGAATGTTGTTACCATCACTAATTAGACTTATTAGCTAGAATACAGTAACATGCGCATACATGCACAATCTCAGTTTACACATTTATATGTTGAAGTGCGCAAGGTCAATATCTCTAGTTCAAGATTGTGGAAATATAATGTTATGTTTATCACATGAACTTGTTACCTTCATACTTTACTTCGACTTGTTTGATAATTCTCTTTAATTCTTCAGATGAAATATCTTCCCATGGGATCTACGATTAACAAAAGTGTTGGTATAGAAAGGGGTCACAAGAAGATTTGAGCAGAAGCTTATTTGACAACAAATTTCAAATTTCTCATTTAACAGTTCATTTTCAAATACTATAATAGATCATCTTTAAGTTGTAAAATTTGATGAAAATCTATTTTTGTCTGAGTTATATCAGGATATTTTTTTGTTCCACAATCAAATATAATGTTAAGTGACCTTTGTCCAAAAGCTCTTATCCTAAATAACATTTTTAGTGAAGTATGATCAAATTCCGATGAAAGGTGTAGGAGATATAAGTACTTTATGGTATTTTAAGTCATAATTAATAAGTGAACTTGACATTTCAGAAATGACCTTGAATGAACTTTGTCCCAAAGTCTTTAACCTAAATGATATTTTGGTGAAGTATGATCAAATTCTGTTAAAAGGTGTAGGAGATATACATACATCATGGTATTGTAAGTCATAGTTAATAAGTGACCTTGACCTTTCAGAAATGACCTTAAGTGACCAATGTCTAAAAGAACTTACCCTAAAGAACCTATTGGTGAAATATGATCTAATTCTGATGAAAGATCTAGGAGATATAAGTACTTAAATTACTTTAACTCATAGTAAATAAGTGACCTTGACATTTCAGAAATGACCTTGAATGACCTTTGCTCAAAAGTCCTTAACCTAAATAACATGTTGGCGAAATATGATCAAATTCTGATGAAAGGTGTAGAAGATATATGTACTTCATGGTATTTAAAGTCATAGTTAATAAGTGACCTTGACCTTTCAGAAATGACCTTGAGTGACTATTGTCCAAAAGACCTTAACCTAAAGAACTTATTGTGAAGTATGATCCAATTCTGGTGAAAGGTATAGGAGATATAAGTACTTCATGTTACTTTAACTCATAGTAAATAAGTGACCTTGACATTTCAGAAATGACCTTGAATGACCTTTGTCTAAAAGCCGTTAACCTAAATAACATTTTGGTGAAGTATGATTAAATTCTGATGAAAGGTGTAGGAGATATACGTACTTCATGGTATTTTAAGTCATAGTTAATAAGTGACCTTGACCTTTCAGAAATGAACTTGAGTGCCCTTTGTCTAAAATCCTTAAGCTCAATTACATTTTGGTGAAGTATGGTCAAATTCTGATGAAAGGTGTAGGAGATATACATACTTCATGATATTTTAAGTCATAGTTAATAAGTGACCTTTCAGAAATGACCTTGAGTGACCTTTGTCCCAAAGCCCCTAACCTAAAAAATATTTTGGTGAAGTATGATCAAATTCTGATGAAAGGTATAGAAGATATGAGCTCAAACAGACGGACGGACAGATACACAGACACGACAGCGACTATATAATCCCCCGAAAGTTTTCAGGGGGCATAAGTATAATGGGTAATTGATTGACAATACCTCTCCATTGCAATAAATTCAAAATATCTGCAACATTGGGATTTAAACTAACAGAAAAATCTCACATTCCTTGTTACTATATTAATATCTATATCAAAAACAGGTAAATGAATCAATTAGATATAATAAGAATAAACTCTATACTTTTCCATTTATATCCTGGTTTTCAAATATATATTTAAATCTTTTCCACTACATCCTGGTTATGGAAAATATAAAAATTTTCCTGTTACATCCTGGTTAATAAAAATATATCTATGTATCTTAAATACAACATCCTGGTTATTGAAAAATATCTATAACTTTCTTTTACAGCCTGGTGTTTACAAATGTATTTCTACCTTTCCTGTTACATCCTGGTCTTGCTTGTCTCCACTGTTGATTTCAGCTATGAAGTAAGGCTAAGGAGAAAACATTTGTAAATCAGAAAGACGATAGAGGCTGTAGCAGTGTAAGACTTTATTACTTCAGTAAAAAACATTATCATAAACTTCAAATCTTTATTCACATAGACTTCAAAATCTTCATGCAATCAACTTATATATCACCATAACAAATGCTATCTAAAGTTTTTTTCTGAGCTACAATGTCTGGAGTAGCATGACTGGTCACTTGCTCGAGCAGTCTCGGGTTCAAACACCACGAGTGGCTTGTCAGTGTCTGGTCTTTCATATGTAAATGCAATAAGAAAGTTCATAGAATGTGACCCTAATCAATTATTGCCAGATCTCTTTGCCAATATGTGTAAATAGAGAATGGTGTTTTAATCACATTGTCTCTGTTCTTATCAGCTTTTTATCACATCAACATTGAAAAACATTCCCCAAAAAGCCAAACCTAACAGCAATATTCAGTCCTTGATTTAATTTTTAAGTAAATTACACGAGTAAATGCAAGGAAATTGACACTGACTTTCTTATACCACATATTATGTAAATAATTTTGCTTACAATACATGTACTTACATCAAGTACATAACAAAACCTTTACTTGAATACTATGCTAAAATGCGTCATCAGAATGATATTTATGACATATGAAAGCAATGGGATAAGTAGAGGGAAAATGTCTCCATTCGTTGACAGTTTTACACCACACCAAACCTACTTGACTTATATAATGAGGGCATCTACCTAATGCAATGCCCAGAAATTTCTGCCCAAAGCCGTGAGAGATCGCTTACAAACTTAGTTTAGTGACGGGACACAGAAGTACCACCAATTGGATTGTAGAGCCTGGAAACTCTTGGCAACAAATAAATCAAACAACTGAATGAGCTACTGTAATTTAGCATGACACAGTATTCTGGAGTTTAGTGACTTATCTAAAAGACAGGACACACAGAAAACCACCAATTGGATTGTTGAGCCTGGGAAGTCTTGGCCACGAATAAATCAAACAACTGAATGAGCTACTGTACTCTAGGTCAGCATGAAAATGTATTAAATATGGTGTCTGTAGAATAAAAACTGTGAGTTATGATTTTTTTTTCCAATTATTATGAATAAGTTTCTCTTACTGGTACTTCTTTTTGTTGAATCCTACATTTCTTAAGATGTTTTTGCAGCATATCCTCAAAACAAGTGCTGAAAAGTAAAAAATTTGTGATAGTAAAATCATGAATAAGCACATAAAGGACAGCACACAATAAGTATACAAGGAACAGCACAAAATAAGTACACAAGGGACTGCACACAATAAACACAAAAGGGACAGTGCAAAATTAGTACCCAAGGGACAGCACACAATAAACACACAAGGGACAGCACACAATTAGTACCCAAGGGACAGCACACAATAAATACACGAAGGACAGTACACATAAGCACACATGGGACAGCACACAATTAGCACATGAAGGACAGCACACAACAAGTACACAAGGGACAGCATTCAATAAGCAGACGAAGGACAGCACACAATAAACACACAAAGGACAGCACATAATAAATACTGTACACAAGGGACATTGCTAACTAGGATTAATTTTGAGGCCAAGTAATACAATTATACATACAGTATTTCATTTTAATATTATCTATGAGTCACCATGAAGCACATTTCATCTCATGTTATTTGATATGACATGTAATATATAAGTTTTGATGTAATAACTACTTACTGTTTAGGATTCAAGGGACATTTGATCCTTTTCTTGCCTTGATTAATCTAAAAAATTATATATGATTCTATAAAATTTAAAACCGCTTGTATATACCACTGAACTCTGTTTGTTCAACTTTACTTGAGGATATTGTCAATTCTGTATACACTGCTAATTTTGTTACAGAGTTTTATAGAGAGTTACAGTATCAAAATCTGATTTTCGATAACTTTTTCATATCAAGAACACTTTGATATAGTCTGAAATGTCAAATTCTACAATACATACCAAATTCCATGGTTGTATCTGACATTTAAGACTTATTCTGACAAACAACATGTTTCATATACAGACTCTAACAGTTTTTATTTCACACTTATTATTGCTTTACATGGTGATGTTATCTTTTAAACATGAATAGTTTGATAGAGAATCTGGATATCTGTAACCACCTAATGACCTTCAGCAGGTTAACTGACATTCAACAAAGTTCACTGGTGGATATTCCACAAACTTTTTGAAGGTTAACTGGTAGACATGATATGACCTTCAGCAAGTAAAGTGGTGGAAATACATTGACCTTCAATATGTTAAAAAGTGAAAATTCCACATTCTTATTAAAGATAACTGGTGGAAATTTCACTGAACTTTGGCAGATTAATTCCACTACCCTTCAGCAGGTTGACAGGTGTATATTCTGTGACCTTAAGCAGCTTAACTAGTGGTCATTTCATGACCTGCAGCAAGTTTAAATAGTGGAAATTCCACAAACCTTTAGCAGGATAACTGGTGGACATTTCAGTGACTTTCAACAGGTCAACTGGTGAACATTTCAATGACCTTAAATAGGTTACCTGCCTTCAACTGGTGGATAATAATTGTTTTTTTAGCATGTTAATTGCAGAAACTCCATTGATCTACACATTTACATGTACAACAGGTTTAAATCATGGAAATTCCACCTGACCTTCAAGAGGATAACTGGTGGAAAGTCCACTGAACTTCACCAAGTTAATTGTCGGACACTCCATGACTTCAGCAGGTTAGTTAGTGGAAATGCATTAACTTTAAGTAAATTAACTAGTAATTTTGTTTAAATCTTGGTAATTTCTATTACATTTTGCCATTTCTTTGTCACAATTATTTAAGGAAGTTTAAAATTCTTATTCCAGTGCCTTCATTCATGTTTTTTTTTTCAGATTTGTAAAGCAGTACATCATCTTTAATACCTATGAATAGTAATATAGAAAACAAAACTCTTTATCCAAAGAATAGTGTAATCTTTATCATCTAGATTAATTCAATAGTTTGTACTACATATATCTGCATGGAAAGAAATGCAGGCAGAAATGATGCAATCACGATAAGATTGGATTAAGGGTTACAAATATTTAAATAAGTATCTCCTCTGAGGTTCCAAATCAGTTTCGTTAGAAATATTATGTGCATGATTATTGTATTATCACTCAAAATGTTCATTTATTTCAAACTGCTAAGATGATGACAGAAAAACTGAGATAAATGAAAGCATGGATGAAACCTCCAAGTTGACTAAGTATCTGGAATTTGGCCCGGAATTGTCCAGACAAACCTGTATATCATTAACAGATTTAGACTGGTGATCCATCCCACGTAAGTAAATTAAATTATTCCAGAAATTGTAGCAAATTTTTAGAACCATTCATATATAAAATGACCATAGTTTCAGCTAAAACTGGTGGAAATTACATCATTTCCCGGAGGATGACCATTTCGTGTATCAGGGATGATATCTAGAGTCTAATCTATCAGTCTATGTGGCAAGAAAGATTCAAACAGATTTTTCACATTTTGGACACATCTAACAGATTGGCACATCCTTACATTTAAGATATGGTCTCTCAAATATCATAAAGTCTCTGTTTCTGAGACAGTTTTCGGAGAATTTGAATAAATAAATATAATATTGTCAGAAATTTAATTTTGCAAATCTTTACTGTTCACTAACAATGTTTATAAAGAAGGTTGACATTTTTCATCAATGATTGCGAAGTGTTCAGCTGCTCAAATATAGAATATTCTACATCTGGATACTTAAAAAATGGCAACTACTACATGTACTGGTAAACTTCTTTTATAAACATTTTTTATATCATAAAAATGTGCTTTTTTGAGTTTCAGATAAAGATTCAATTGGACTTTAATTTTCCTTTTTGTACTTATTTGGAAAATCATGGTAAAGGACTCAAAGAACAGATTTTTGCATTTGACAAAATATTTCTCAAATGAAATAATGCACCATACCTGTCTAATGCTGCAAAATAGGAAACTCAAACAGCTTGGGCACATTCCCTCAATTAAGGGATAGTCTCTCAAATTTGAGACATTCTCTGTTTTGAGAGAAAATTTCAGGGTTTTTCTAGTAAAAAAGTTTGTCCTCAAACTTAAAAGACGAAATCTTTATGACACACTGAACAATATTTTCAACAGATGTATATTTGTAGCAGTTGCCATTTCTGTGAATTCCGATACAAAATATTCTCCATTTTCACAGCTATAAACTCCTGAAGTATTGATTAAAAATATCATAACATTGTTCAGAAAACCAAAAAGATTTGCTGTTTTAAGTTTCAGACCAGAATTAAAATATGCAGAATTTGAAAAACCCTGAAAATTGTCTCTGAAAACAGGGAACATCTTGCATTCTAGATATTATCCCTAACCTACCAAATAGATTAAGAGTACAACCAGATAAGAGAGAAACTGTGGAGGCTTTAATTCTTGCCAAAATATCATTGCTATCCATTTAAATTATGAGAGAAAAAATGTTATAGATAGAAAAATTTCTAAGAATGACGTATGGTTCACACATAATGGAACCTGGCACCATTCGCTACAAGAAACTACTGGGATAGGAAAGCAGGCACTGTCACCAACATGGTCAACTCCCCGAGATGGAAACCGCTACAGATCAGAAGAGTAAAGATCTGCATGCCTTCTTTTGCTATTCAAGATCCAGCATAATCTAATGGCCATTCCAACAGAACAATACCTAATCCAGACAGACAAAAGAACAAGGTGACAAAATACCTTTCGCATCCCAACCAGTGAAAATGAATTAGTCCGGTAATAATGTTGTCGGTCCCATATATAAACGTAAATTTTCTGACCGATTGTCTGGTGAAGATGAACAAAACACAAAATCAAAAGTTTAAAGGCCTTTCATGTTGACAATGACAAAATAGCTCTTCCTTTGCAGTTGTAACTAGACTTCCATTAGCATGTTCCTTGAAGGACTACCAGACTGCAATGGGCAACATTACCATCTGCCAACTTAAGTTTAGGGCGAGAATCTAGGATCATAATGCCCATTGAGGTTTTTATCTTGACTGCCACATGAAGTATAACGCTCAACTTTTGAGTACACTTCGTACTGGAAGAAGAAGAAGAAACCCTCCCCCCCCCCCCCCCCTTTTTCCACCTCAAAATGATCTGTGATTTGTATACCCCTAAAAGACCAGCATGCTCTGCACAGTATTTTTGGTTTGAAGATGGTTTAAAACGACAGAATCTTCTTTTCTTTTCGAGATAAAATGCGCATTGTCCTTCTGATGGTTGTTGGTTTGGCCTCAGAATCTCATCACTCTCCATGTTTCACAATCTACTTCTACTTTCACTTTTGTTCACTACACCATACACATTTTTGATAAATATTTTGTAATGACATAAATATGGATAATTATCTAATTAAAATTACAAGCATTCTTAATCGCTATTTATATATTATATGTTGCATTATTTATTTTCAAAGAATCTTTTCTGGGTTTTCCCCGGACGGATATTTACTGCGGGCTATAATATTTTCTCATGGCGGATATTGTTTTGAAGAAAAGAGAGAGTCGCTTTTAAGTTTCGGATATAAATATAGCTTTTAAAATTGTTTCGAATTGAAATTGACAACAAAATGTTTATTACCCTTAAGACTTTACAACAACAAACCTTTAAAGTTGAAATTGATGGTGAAAGCACGGTAATTTTCCAGAAACTTCTGTTCGGCATGATGATATTGCACAGTTGTAACTTGCAATTGCACAGTTCAAAGTGACCGATAAGAGTATTTCTCTTGTTTAATGTCATTTATAAAATCATAGAACTAAACTCTAATTATCATAGAAAAAATCCATGGAAATTATTTATTAGTAAAAGAATTAATAATGTATTTTTGAAAAAATCAGAAAATATGTGGACTACACGATTGCAGTCTGAAATTGACCCTTCAAATTACGTGCAAAATGTAGACACTTTCACACTAATCTGGGGACCTAATATTTAGGTGAGCGGACGTATTTGCGGAGACCCATTAGTAACAGCTATTATCAACATTGCGTAGTGGAAGAGTATTGTGAACTGGCATGGATAGTTCTCCGCAAACACTTCCACCCACCAAAACCTTAGGTCCGCTGTTTAGTGTGAAAGGGTCTATTGTTAAATCTGATGAGGTCACAATACTTTACACCTGGGTCATACCTTGGGCAAACATTGAAAATGTATTGTGATGCACAAAATTCGGTAAATTACTAATTCGGAAACTATGGGTCAATTTCGGATCAAGATAGTCCAAAATGTCAGACTCAAGCATAAAACTTGGGTCTAAATTCCTCCCATAGAGAGAATCAAGAGGAATTCAAAAACTCCAAACTTTTTACCATTCACAGTTTGCTTTGTCATTCACTTAATTGTTTACATCCAAATTATAATGTTCTGATGCTTTCATATCAGTTGTATAGCAAGTGATTCACAGCATTTCATCACCAAATTTTCTCCAATTTTAATTAAACTAGAATTAAACATAATCTGAAAATAAAAACTGTGGAAAAATTTGGCTAAAGATTTTTTAAAAATATCTTGAAACGAGCCGTTCTGATATAGAGGCATTATAATTTGGATGTAAATAAGTGATTGATAAAGTGAATTGCGAGTAAGAATATGAGCAAATTTTTCTGCACCTGATTCGATAGATTGGGGGATTACTGTTTTTGACCAGTCTGTCTGTTTGTCTTTCTGGTTGAACAAGAAACATTGTCAACTTTAACATTTGCCATTTTGAACTGTTAGAGAAAGACTTCATGCTTGGCATGCATTCTCCACTACTGAAGCCCTTTCAAATTACACCAAGGTCATTGACCATGTGACCTTGACTGTGACCTTTGGTCTACATTTCAAAATTTGCCTTATTTGGACTTTTTGCCGCCAGGGGTATTCATGTTTCACAAACATCATGTTTTTTTAGCTCACCTGAGCCAAAGGCTCAAGTGAGCTATTGTGATCAATCACCGTCCGTCGTCTATCGTTAACTTTTCACATTTTCGACTTCTTCTCCAGAACCACTGAACAGAATTTGATGAAACTTGATAAGCATGTAGTACTCATGGTCCCCTACAAGTCGTCCGGATTCATCAACAGGTGGCGCCACCACAGGCAAAAGTAGGTCAAAGAGGGTACCCTCCTTTGACAAACTTCTTCTTCAGACCGGGGGCATACAGAGACAAACCGAATGCATAGGAATGATCTAGAGGGATGTGTGAAGAAGTGTTGTTATTTTTGGTTCCGTTCCGAAATCAAATTTTTGACGTTTTTTTGACGTTTTTTTGTACTTGGTAGTTTTAATGCAGAAAAGAGGTATTTTTTTCTTTTAGTAAACATTGATGCATTAATTTGGTTTAATTTGATCATTTTGATGGTAAGAAATACTACTGCGAAGAAAATTTTTCAATATTTTATGTTTTGGATTTTTTATGAATTTTTTAAGACTTTCAAGAAAAAGGGTGGGGGGTGGGATAATTGGTGTAAACATTTCACATTTTGAACTTTTTCTTCAGAACCACTTGCTGGAATTCAATGAAACTTGGCATGCATCAAATACTCAAGGTCCCTGACAAATGTGGTCATCTTTGTCAGGATCCATTGAAATATGGAGAGTAGCGGTTCAAATCCAGCTGTGGTCAAAAAAAATTTTTTTTTTTTTTTTACACATCTAAATAATTTTTTAGATGTTTCTCAACACTCAACATATGAAATTAGGAATTTTACGTTTAAGACTTTCAAAAAAAAAAGGGGGGGGGGGGGGGGTGGGGGGGGCATTTTTGACATTTTCAAATTTTTAGAAAAAACTGTTTGTAGGATTTTAATAAATCTTGGTAGAAATAAGTCACTTATGATCCTCTTCAAATTCTGTTGTTTTCGTCCAGACCTCTTTACAGGTGGCGCCACCATAGTCAAGAGTAGGTCACAAAAGAGTTCCCTCGTTTAACAATATTCTTTTTCATAAGGGCTGTATACAGAGACAAACAGAATGCATAGAAATGATCTAGAGGGATGAGTGAAGATGTATTGTCATTTTGGTTCCCTTCCAAAATCAAATTTTAGAATTTTTTAGACATTTCTTTGGACTTGGTGATTCAATGCAGAAAAAAGTGTCATATTTCCTAGTTAATTGATAATGATGATTTCTTATGGACTATTGTGATCATAATTATGGTAAGGATTGTTACTTTGAAAGAATTTTGTCAATATCTCAATTTTTGGATTTTCTGTGAATTTTTTAAGACTTCCAAATGAGGGTGTATAGGAACAATTCAATCACATTTTTCACTTCTGCTGTTATACCACATGAAAGATTTTAATGAAACATGGAATACATGAAGTACTAAAAGTCCTCTATCAATTTGGTAAATTTCATCCAAATTGGTTAACAGATAATGCCACCATGTCTAAAAAGCAGTTCTCACAATAGTACATATACCACTTGGTAATTGAAATATGGAGAGTAGCGGTTCAAATCCAGCTGTGGTCAAATTTTTTTTTTTCATTTCTTTACACATCTAAATAAGTTTTTAGATGTTTCTCAACACTCAACATATGAAATTAGGCAATTTTAAGTTAGATCTGGACAATATTTGAAACAATTGTTGTTCATGACCAGACTTGAAATCAGTCAACAAAAGGCCCCACCTAAAGAAAATGACTAACTTGTTGCCCTGAATGACTTCTTGCAGAGACAAAGGAAATGCTTAATATCAAAATCACCTGAATGGATGTGCAAAAAAAGTGTTGTTTTTTATTCTAGCCTGAAATAAAATTTGACATATTTTCAACATCTGTGTTGACTTAGTCACATTAATGCAAAAATAAATGAATTCTTCCTTCATGCATGACTGATAATCTAGGTACTCAGGTGAGCGATATAGGCCCACTTGGGCCTCTTGTTTTTTTTTTAATTCCTGTCGATTCTCTCTCTAGGAAGAATTCGGACCAAAATCTTATGCTTCGGACTGATTGGACTAGGATCAAGTGTGACTTTAGTCTGAAATTTTTCCATAGAGAGATTTAACACAAAAATCAAATTTTCAATGCTCAACACAGTTTGCTTTGTCTTGCATCAGTTTACATTCAAAGTATGATGCTTCCAAATCTTATCAGAAGGTTGGATTAAAGACTGATAGCAAGTGAATTCAAACATTCTTTCTTTGGCTGTGTTCCATTTTCACTCAGATGGAAATTTTAGATAAACAGGAAAGTAGTGAAGAGATGATTGCAAGAATGTACAAAATACTTGCTACTGCCATTTCAATCGTTGAATTTTCTGATATGGACTAAAAATTTCCATTCCTGTTAATTGTTTAAGATTTCAGACAAGTCTTAATAACAGACTAACTGTATCTGTAATTTGGTATTAGGCTTCTGTATGTATGCCTTTTCCTTGTAGAAAGTGTCAGTTGACTTTTCTAGTTTTCCTTTTAAACATGACAATTAACATTTATTTAGTGTTCTATGCATTACTTTATAAACCTGTATGTCATTTGTTTTACATGTATGTTCGATCTTGGAAGATGATCATGTCTTCACATTAAAGATGATTACACCAAATGAAATTGTCAGATGGTCAAAATGTTATTGTTGCTTTCATGGTGTTTATGTTTTAGAGAAAAAAAAATTGTGAGTTCTCAGTCACAGGTACATGTATTCATTGTCAGGAATGTCAATCAGGAAGTTCTGGAGTGAGAATTTGGCCCCATTCCCAGATAGTATCTTGTTTTATCCCAATTTAAACATTGAATTTTTCCAATTTGATCTACATAAATACTATTGTCACTGTTTTTGGTTTGTAGTAAATTTGCCACCTTCACATGATTCAATTCACAGGTTTTTTTTATGTATGTCCTCTTTAACATTTTTCTGGAAAAATCAATATGAAACTTGCCTTTTAAAGGCTCTACATTGTAGAGATATCAAGAATCTGAATTTATGTGTGCAGAAAAATTTTGACTTATGGAATTTCAATGTCTATCTAAATTTGACGGAAAAATGTGCATACCAACTATTTTGTTTGCAAGTTTCTGTTTTTAGCTCACCTGAGCCAAAGGCTCAAGTGAGCTATTGTGATCAATCACCGTCCGTCGTCTGTCGTCCATTGTCTGTCGTCCGTCGTTAACTTTTCACATTTTCGACTTCTTCTCCAGAACAACTGAACAGAATTTGATGAAACTTAATAAGCATGTAGTACTCATGGTCCCCTACAAGTGTTGTTGTTTTTCGTCCGGATTCATCAACAGGTGGCGCCACCACAGGCAAAAGTAGGTCAAAGAGGGTACCCTCCTTTGACAAACTTCTTCTTCAGACCGGGGGCATACAGAGACAAACCGAATGCATAGGAATGATCTAGAGGGATGTGTGAAGAAGTGTTGTTATTTTTGGTTCCGTTCCGAAATCAAATTTTTGACGTTTTTTTGACGTTTTTTTGTACTTGGTAGTTTTAATGCAGAAAAGAGGTATTTTTTTCTTTTAGTAAACATTGATGCATTAATTTGGTTTAATTTGATCATTTTGATGGTAAGAAATACTACTGCGAAGAAATTTTTTCAATATTTTAGGTTTTGGATTTTTTATGAATTTTTTAAGACTTTCAAGAAAAAGGGGGGTGGGATAATTGGGGTAAACATTTCACAGTTTGAACTTTTCTTCGGAACCACTTGCTGGAATTCAATGAAACTTGGCATGCATCAAATACTCAAGGTCCCCGACAAATGTGGTCATCTTTGTCAGGATCCATGAACAGGTGGCACCACCACAGACAAAAGTAGGTCACAGAGGGTACCCTCCTTTGACAAACTTCTTATTCAGATCGGGTGCATACAGCGACAAACCGACTGCATAGGAATGATTTAGAGGCATATGGGAAGAAGTGTTGATATTTTTGGTTCCATTCCGAAATCAAATTTTTGACGTTTTTTCATTTTTATTTTGGACTTTGTTATTATAATGCATTAAAGAGTTATTATTTTCTTTTAGTAAACATTGATGCATTCATTTGGTTTCATTTAATCATTTCTATGGTAAAGAATGCTGGTGCGAAGGAATTTTTTCAATATCTCGATTTTTGAATTTTTTATGAATTTTTTAAGACTTCCAAGAAAAGGGGAGGGGGGGACAATTTTTCATATCTTCAACTTGATCTACAGAACAACTTGAAGGATTTTGATAAAATTGGGTAGGATGCAAGTACTCATAGCCCTTTTCAAAGGTTTTGTTTTTTGTGTGGATCATCCAAATTGGTTAACAGATAATGCCACCATGTCTAAAAGTAGGTCTCACAATGGTACATATACCACTTGGTAATTGAAATATGGAGAGTAGCGGTTCAAATCCAGCTGTGGTCAAAAAAATTTTTTTTTTTTTTTTTACACATCTAAATAATTTTTTAGATGTTTCTCAACACTCAACATATGAAATTAGGAATTTTACGTTTAAGACTTCCAAAAAAAAGGGGGGGGGGTGGCCATTTTTCACATTTTCAACTTTTTCTACAAAACTATTTGAAGGATTTTTATAAATCTTGGTAGAAATAAGTCACTTATGATCCTCTTCAAATTCTGTTGTTTTCGTCCAGACCTCTTTACAGGTGGCGCCACCATAGTCAAGAGTAGGTCACAAAAGAGTTCCCTCGTTTAACAATATTCTTTTTCATACGGGCTGTATACAGAGACAAACAGAATGCATAGAAATGATCTAGAGGGATGAGTGAAGATGTATTGTCATTTTGGTTCCCTTCCAAGATCAAATTTTAGAATTTTTTTCGACATTTCTTTGGACTTGGTGATTCAATGCAGAAAAAAGTGTCATATTTCCTAGTTAATTGATAATGATGATTTCTTATGGACTATTGTGATCATAATTATGGTAAGGATTGTTACTTTGAAAGAATTTTGTCAATATCTCAATTTTTGGATTTTCTATGAATTTTTTAAGACTTCCAAATGAGGGTGTATAGGAACAATTCAATCACGTTTTTCACTTCTGCTGTTATACCACATGAAAGATTTTAATGAAACATGGAATACATGAAGTACTAAAAGTCCTCTATCAATTTGGTAAATTTCATCCAAATTGGTTAACAGATAATGCCACCATGTCTAAAAAGCAGTTCTCACAATAGTACATATACCACTTGGTAATTGAAATATGGAGAGTAGCGGTTCAAATCCAGCTGTGGTCAAATTTTTTTTTTCATTTCTTTACACATCTAAATAAGTTTTTAGATGTTTCTCAACACTCAACATATGAAATTAGGCAATTTTAAGTTAGATCTGGACAATATTTGAAACAATTGTTGTTCATGACCCAGACTAGAAATCAGTCAACAAAAGGCCCCACCTAAAGAAAATGACTAACTTGTGGCCCTGAATGACTTCTTGCAGAGACAAAGGAAATGCTTAATATCAAAATCACCTGAATGGATGTGCAAAAAAGTGTTGTTTTTCATTCTAGCCTGAAATAAAATTTGACATATTTTCAACATCTGTGTTGACTTAGTCACATTAATGCAAAAATAAATGAATTCTTCCTTCATGCATGACTGATAATCTAGGTACTCAGGTGAGCGATATAGGCCCACTTGGGCCTCTTGTTCAAAAGCTAGTTTTATAGTGTATTGTTCAACAAATTATTAATGTGACTACCAGGTATGATGTTCATCAGTCTTACTGGTACTTCTGATTTATTCCAGAAAGTACACATAGAACAAGTGCAATCTGTAGATCTTGCATAAAATTTCACACAATTCAGTGTATTAAGAAAAAAAATTATACAATGTAATAGGATCAATATTTTTACTGTGCCTCTGTTTCGATAATTTCACAATGATGACATACTGCAATCATGTTCTACATTGTAAACTTGGCTGCATTTATTGAGTCTTTTTGTTACTCAGAGTTACTTCCCATTTGGGACGGTACCTGACGTAAAACAATTATGACGTCATTAAATTCCTACAACAGTTTATTTGCAAATTTTAGAATGGATCTTACAATTTGGCATCATTGGTTTCTCTTGATAAAGACCAAACCGCTGACAATTTGTGAAGAGAGTGTGCAGTTTTTATACGCCCTCATTAGACGGGACATATTATGTTATGGCGCTGTCCATCCGGGGTCATGTTTTCTGTACTTTTTTTGCCGTCTTTCAAGATATTGAATTGAAATTTGGTATATTGCTTTATATCAAGCGATGTCAGTACCATTTCAAGTTTTGTTACGATTGATCACTTTTGGCGGATTTATGATCCTTCGACTTATAAATTTCAAGATTTTTTTTTTAAATTCATTTAAAATCTAATTTTTGTTGAAACATTATGAAATTTAGCATGAAACAAGTGAAATGTACCAACTATCACATATTTTACAGGTATTGATATCTTTTTCTTCAGTTTTGAGAAATTTATAATCTTTGGGGGGTGGGGGGCTTGGACTAAAACATTTCAAGATTTTTTTTCAAAATCTGTTCACTATCCACATGGATTTCAATAATATTTCACAGTATTGTTATTTAGGACCTAAGGGTGTGTAATGACCTTGACCTAAGGTCATAGGTCAAAGGTCAAGGTCACAACATGCAAAATGAGTAAAACCTTGTTTTGGCCATAACGTCTTCCCCTGTGCATGGATTTCAATAATATTTTATAGAATTGTTACACTTGACCCAAGGTCAAAGGTCAAGGTCACAACATGCAAAGTGAGTAAAACCTTCTTCGGGCCATAACTTCTTCCGCAGTGCATAGATTTCAATAATATTTCACAGAACTGTTACTTAGCACCCAAGCACATGTTATGACCTTGACCATCAAAAGTCAAGGTCACAACATGCAAAGTGAATAAAACCTTGTTCGGGCCATAACTTCTTCCCCTGTGCATGGATTTCAATAATATTTCACAGAATTGTTACTTAAGACTCAAGGGTGTGTCATGACCTTGACCCAAGGTCAAAGGTTAAGGTCACATCATGCAAAGTGAATAAAACTTTGTTACTATGATGAGATGCTATGGAGATGCTATGTAAAGTGATAACTCAAGTAAACCTAGGGGCAGGCGTGGTGTAGTGGTTAAGCGCTTGGCTTGCGGCGCCGACGACTCGGGTTCGATTCCCGGGTTGCGCCACTATGTTTAAGAGGTTGGTAACCTCCTGCTTCCATGTCGCGATATAACTGAAATATTGTTGAAAGCGACGTAAAACACCAATCAACCAACCAACTCAAGTAAACCTCAGTTATTTTTCATGAAACTTATACAGAATGCTTAAATTTAAAATAGTGCAGGGGAAGCAAATTCCATTTTGTTGTTACAGAGTTATGGGACTTGGATCCCTCTTTTTGGATTTCAATATTTCATAAAAGTATTACCAAAGGAGTAATAAAACCATACATTCACATTGATCCTGTCCAAAGTAAGCGATGGGCATATTATGCCACGCTCGGCGTTGCTCTTGTTTTATTTATTTATACATGGACTTTTCTCTAGAATATCTAACTTGTGAGATTTCAGAATTTCCTGCTACTTTAAACAGCTTTTCATTTAATTTTTTAAGGGATTCAAAGTGATATATATCTTTTACTGAAAGCAGTAAACCTAGAATAATAACATTCAGACAACCATTATACTGTCAGTGAAGAAATTATGTCTATATATCTTTCCAGTTTGTATATTATTTTCTTATTTTGTATCAGGTAAAAGTATTGAAAGAAAAGATTGAAGCAGAGAAAGGAAAGGATAATTTTCCAGCTGGTGGACAGAAACTTATATATGCAGGTATTAAATAAATATTCAAAAGACATGTACATATATTAGTTAAAATATAGAAAAAAGGATATAAGTATTAGATAATAATGTACAAAAACAAAGGAAAATTGATGTCTTTCTAAAAGATGGTCCAAAGTCAATTTCAGAATAGATTAGTGGAAAGATAATGTACATGTACATTGTATCAATATCAAGCTTAAAAAAAGGAGAAATATAAAATTACTAAGTTGATTTGAAATGTGATGAAAGGATTATTTTGTTGAGAAAAGATGAAGGGTCACAGCTAAATAATACATGTAATTTAGGAATTGTCAGATTCATTTATATTTATCCACATCCCTATTTACGGAGTCGTAATTTCATTTTATTGAGGTTTGATAGGCCATTTAATTACAAATCATGGTAAATGAATTTGCCAACAGTTGCTGTGTCAGGCATTGTGGGATTAGTTAAGTGGGTTGAAATCTGACACCTATCAGAAAATATAATTAATTTTTTTTTCATAAAACAAAAATGTATTACAATTCAGTTATCAATTGCAGGGAAAATCCTTGATGATGAAAAGAAAATTGCAGAATACAAGATTGAAGAAAAGAATTTTGTAGTTGTTATGGTAACAAAAGTATGTATATCATTTTCCATATAGTGATATGCTTCTTTATGTCCCCACCAGGTATAGTAGGGGGCATTAAGTGCTTGCTTTGTCTGTCCTTCCGTCCTTCTGTCCTTTTGTGGTTTCTGGATGATAACTTAAGTACCTTTCAACATATTCAAACCAAATTTGGATATATACTTACTTATAAAGATAGGAAGAACCCTATTGATCTTTGGGTCAAAAAGTCAAAGGTCAAAGTCAGCTGATGGAAATAAATTGTAATTATTGGTATCTTCTGTCCTTCTGTCCTTTTGTGGTTTCTGGATGATAACTCGAGTACCTTTTAACATATTCCAACCAAATTTGGTATGTTGCTGCTGTGAATTAAGCCGACGTGGGGGCATATGTTTTACAAACATTCTCTAGTTTTAGCAACAGTTGATGTTGAGAAATAGCAATTCTATAAAGCTACAAAACAATCTGAAACATATATATTATAGTCATTTCTTTTTTTCATTTCTTTTCATATAAGTGTTTAGTTTTGCCTCTTAAGATTTAATTTTTCATGCCTCATTCACATAAATGCATATTGAATTTTAATTGGCACTAGTTTGAATGTGTAGTGAATTAATACAAATAAGATCAGTATTGCATTCACATAGTAAAGTTTTTATTTGCATAGAATTCAATACAAAAATACTAACAAATTATTTTAATACTGGAGGTTGTGTAGACTCCATTATACATGTATAAGTAAAGTAAGTAATGTCCAAGCTGTGCCTGATTCTGATCTGCTTCACATCAGTGAAACTAATTATAAACTTCAACCTTAAAAAACTTCATGGCTTGGAGTAAGTAGTTAACTTAGAAGTGATCTTATGCATTCCTCTAGCAAACGTTTATATTAGGAGTATCATATGTACACGCCTATAAGTCTGTTTTATAGGGCTTGAAATTTTGGAATTTGTCATTGACTCGCCTATAAGTCAGTTCTAAATTTTCATTGTACGAAGGTTTGTATTT
This sequence comes from Pteria penguin, assembly GCA_035048485.1. Classification (NCBI taxonomy): domain Eukaryota; kingdom Metazoa; phylum Mollusca; class Bivalvia; order Pterioida; family Pteriidae; genus Pteria; species Pteria penguin. The sequence goes on along the minus strand of CM068580.1, from coordinate 41,913,035 downwards.
GCTTATGGCATCTTTTCAATGTCTTTCAATAAATGGCTTGGGAGTCTTTCCGCTTTAATGATGGTATCACTTATGTGTACTTAACAATACAGTAGAATTCAAATGACATTCAATGGTAGGGGATATAGATTGCTTTCAGTTACTCTATCAATGGTGCATGATGTCTGCATTGTCTGTTAATCAATGGCAAAGTTTGACTTCAGATAAAGGGTGGATTTTTTCCTCTCGTGTAGTATGGAGCCTTTAGTCTGTTGTGCATTTCAACTACAATATTTTTCTTCTAAAAATCCGACTATCCATATATACGGTATGTTATAAAACCTGTTCCCTTCATTTGAAAGGTCTTGGTCATTTTGATGATGTAGGAAGGCATGTTGATATTCATTCTTGTTGCTTCCACTGTTTATTACTAACTCCTTTGGTTTGGTTTGGTTTGGCAAATACTCGTGTTCACAAAGAATTAGAAGTTGATAGATTATTTTTTCTTAAAGCCAAAAGCAGCTGCAGCACCTGCCAAACCTGCAGAGACTGCACCGCCTCCTGCTCCAGAACCTAAACCTGCAGAAGAACAAAAGGTAGAGGAAAAGAAACCAGAAACTACACAGAGGTGCTTATCATAACTGTTATCATTGTTAGTTACCTACAGGCAAATCTGTCCATGTCTGCCTGTCATGCATTCTTATTTTCCATCACAAAACTGTTGACTAAAGATAACTCAAGTACTATTTATTAGATACAGATGAAATTTAGAAATACATATACTTATTTATGAAAAGAGAAAGATGCATATTGATTTTGAGGTCATAGGTCAAAGTGGCAGTGTCTGAACTAGGAGTAAATATGTGGTAATAGTGTGGTTTCCAGACACAGCAGACTTGCAGGTACCTTGGCTTTGGCATATGTTTTACAAAACATTCTAAGTTGCATGTGCATATCAAGACTCAAATGCAACTATGGTAACAGTTGAATTAATTTTGGCAGATTTATGTCCCTTAACAAGATACAAAATTCAGTTTCCTGGACATTTTATGTGATACAGGTAGATATCTGAATGTCTGGTATGTGGTTTTCTTATAGTAAATTTCAGATAATTTTGTACTTGTTGACCTTTAAACTGAAGGTGTATTTGAGGGAAAGGGGGACATGTATTGCTACAGCTATAAATGCGAGTGAAAAGATTTTTCTTTTCAGACTTTCAGTTGTTTACATGTGCAAACATGTAACATAATTAAGATATGCATAATGAATTATCATATAATTGGTTTCAGTGACCCTCCACCATCTGTACCTGCAGCTACAGCAACACCTGCTGCCACAGCAACAACAGCAGCCACGGCTACAGCAACAGTTACTTCTGCCACAGGGTCTGAAGGAGACCCTACCTTGCAGGCCAGTGGTTTGCTGGTGACAGGAGAAGACTATGAGAAAATGGTTCTAGAAATTATGTCAATGGGTTTTGAGAGGGAACAGGTTGTGAGAGCTCTCAGAGCCAGCTTCAACAATCCTGATAGAGCTGTAGAATATTTATTTAGTGTAAGTCTATAGGAGTCATCTTTTTTAATACACCTGCATAAAATGTGGGCATATTATGCTACACCGCTGTCGTCCATCTGTCCTACGTTTCTTGTCTTTGCAACTCCTCCCAAACCCTTGGGGAGATGTTGATGAAACTTCGTACAATGAAAGAACACCATATGATGTGCATATTGCAAGGAGAATGCTGTCCATAAAAATTACAGGAGTAATGGTCTATGAACTAAGATTTTCTTAAAATACCTCTTAAACCCTTAGGGGAATTTTGATGAAACTTGATACAAAGAGAGAACATCCTCTGAAGAGGAATGGGGAATGCTGTTTAATAAAAGATGACAAGAGTTATGGCCCTTGGACTTGGAGATTCTTAGAATTTTCTATGCAAAATATCTTGTCTTGCAACTCCTCCTAAACCTTTCAGAGGATTTTGATGGAACATGGTACAAAAAAAAAGAACACCATATGAAGATGTGCATATTGGAAGGGGAATGCTTTCCCAAAGCATTTACAGGAGTTATGACCCTAGGGCTTAGATTTTTCCATGCTAAATACCTTGTCTTCACAACTTCTCCTAAATCCTGTGGTGGGTTTTGATGAAACATGGTACAAAAAAAAGAACATCATATGAAAATGTGCATATTGGAAGGGGAATGCTGTCCCAAAACATTTACAGGAGTTATGACCCTTAGACATAGATTTTTCTATGCTAAATACATTGTCTTTGCAACTCCTCCTAAACCTATTGGTGGATTTTGATGAAACTTCGTAAGGAGATCACATTATGAAGATGTGCATATTGTTTGAAAATTTTCACATCTCGATATTTAATACAATTGTAGTTGATGTATTTATGAAAAGGGTGTCAATATAATAAATAATAATAATAAATTGCGAGCATATTTTGTGCTGTTTAACGGTGCCCTGTTTTTGGAATTGTTATTCATTATAGAATTGGTTGGTTTATTGATTGGGGCTTTACGTGGCTTTCAACAATTTTTCATTAATCATATTGCCATTTGGAGACAGGGGTTATCAACCTCTCAAAGAAAGTTCTGCAATTCAGTAATCCAAGTGTGATGCTATTCATCATGGGATGATGTGAGACAATTTCTTTCATCCTCTCAATCCATCCAACTTTAATTATATAGGTGTATATTTTAATTCTCCCAGTGAATGGGAATGATGCCATGCCTGTCAACCATATACTGTTTATATGCTCTACTTGCTATAAACTGCTTGGATTTTAATAAAATCTTTCTTGTATAAATTTTAAGGGAATCTGATACAGTAGTGTTTAAGTAGTGGTGATTGTTTTCAAATGTGGACAGAGAAAAAAAATTATCTGAATCTTAGAAGATTACCTTCTAAAGAACCACAGCTGAAGTGATTTCTTATTTAAATACAATATGTCACAACAATAGAGAAGTACATTATTTTGGGCCATCGTAGAGGGACAGTTTCTACCTCAACTTTATTGATAGATATTAAAGTGGCATAATCTCAAGCTTCACAGGCCACAATGTTTTCATATTTGCTATGCAACACATCTTTGACATGTTAAAATATTTTTAAAGGAATACCTTACTGAAATTTTCACTGTGCGCCAGGTACCAATAGATTTGATAGTTGTCTATATAGAGGACAACTTATTTATTGTCCCCCACTTTTCGCAAAAGCGTGGGGACATTAAATCTCATTCGTCTGTCCATCCGTCAGTCACAAAAACTTTAACCATGGTCATAACTTTTTAACTGTAAGACGTGGGACCTTCATATTTGGCTTGTGTGTCCCTAATGGCGCTGCAGATACATGTAGACATGCACAACCATGACAATATGTCACAGATCACTGCACCCTTACTGATAGAACCCCAAAAGCAGAGAACCACAATTCTATGAATTTGCTTGTTAAATCCTCTTTGCAAGAAGTACTACATAGTGGCATCCAGTATATAATGATGGCTAATATAAGGGACATCTTATATATTAATACCTCTTTGCATAAAATACCTCATAGTGGCATCCAGTGTTTAGTGGTGGATGTAATTAGAATATCAAGGGAAAACATCAACCTTCATCAGGTACACTAGCAGACATTCCTGTTTGTCCAAATCAGACTTGACAGAGCAAGAGATGATTTATAAAATTCAGAAGTAATAAATCTTTCTATAAAACAGGGTATACCAGAAACACCTGAACCAGAAGTTCCAGCATCAACCCAGGCAGCTCCTCCAACAACACCCACAGGAGCAACAACAGGCACGACACCTACTACCACCCCTCTAGCACAACAACCTGCAACTGGTTCAATATCTAGTATCCCTACTCCTAGGCCAGGTAAGTTTCCATGATACATAGTGTACATACCTCTATCCAAAGTTCTTCCATATCTAAGATTTAATATTTCTGTTTCCTAAGTAGTTCCTGTCTGTCTTATTTCTTATTTCTAAGGTCAGGTAAGTAGATATGTAGTATCTCACTTCATAGGTCATGTAAGTGGATATGTAGTATCTCACTTCATAGGTTATGTAAGTAGATATGTAGTATCTCACTTCATAGGTCATGTAAGTGGATATGTAGATTCTCACTTCATAGGTCAGGTAAGTGGATATGTAGTATCTCACTTCATAGGTCAGGTAAGTGGTTATGTAGTATCTCACTTCATAGGTCAGGTTATTCTTGTGTGTGCAAAGCATTCCTTTTCTTAGCTCAGGTAAGTTTCACATGTAATACCCTCATTCCTAGACAGAAGGTTTTCTGTTCTGAACTTAGAATTGTCTTACAATTTCTTCATTTAGTCTTAAATTTGCACTGTTTTTCACCTTTACAAGACCTCTATCGTTACTCATTCTTAGAATTAGTTATCTGTCTGAAATAGATAATCAGGATATACTTAAAATATTCGTTTTAAATGAGGTAAAAATGAGTGAAATTTATCACTATTAAACTTGTATATGTGTTATTTGAAACTGTCATTCATTTTGTTTTAAAAGGTGAAGATCCTCTTGCATTTTTGAGAACCCAACCTCAGTTTCAAAGAATGAGACAACTTATTCAAGAAAACCCACAATTTCTTCCTGCTCTCTTACAACAAATAGGTCAATCAAATCCTCCACTTTTACAGGTAAGACTAATCAAATCCTTGGCTTTTCTACTAGTAAAATTAATCAAATCCTCCTCTTCAGTCAAAACCTCCATTCTGCAGATCTGTCAGAAAAGATTTCATTGAATGAGTTTTGTTAAATAAATTTCCCCTTTTACAGTTGCTATCAGATTAAGAATGCATTGTTTGATTCTTGTTTGACTTCACACCAAGGTTATTGCATGCGCATGGTGACAGCATTTGCCTAATGCATGAATACACAGGAATTTAAAATTGAAACTGTGAGGGATCCTTTGGTGTCATTTTTACCTAGACATAGGACCTCATTTTACCCCCGCAAATGAAGTTAGGGGGGTATATAGGAATCACCTTGTCCATTTGTCTGTCTGTCCATCTTGTCTGTCCAGAAAAATTTAAACTTGACCATAACTTTTGAGCCAAAAGAGACTGGGTATTCATACTACACATGTATATTCCTTGTGGCAAGACCTTTCTTTTGGTGCCAAAATTTTTGACCTTGTGACCTTGGTCTTGACATTTAACCTACTTTTTAAAAACTGTAACCTTAGCTATAACTTTTGAACCAAAAGAGACTGGGTGTTCGTACTACACATGTATATTCCTTGTGGCAAGACTTTTCTTTTGGTGCCAAAATTTCTGACCTTGTGACCTTGGCCTTGACATTTGACCTACTTTTTAAAAACTTTAACCTTAGCCATAACTTTTGAACCAAAAGAGACTTGGTATTCATACTACACGTGTATATTCTTTGTGGCAAGTCCTTTCTTTTGGTACCAAAATTTTTGACCTTGTGACCTTGGCCTTGACATTTCACCTACTTTTTAAAAACTAACCTTACCCATCACTTTTGAACTAAAAGAGACTGGGTATTCATACTACACATGTATATTCCTTGAGGCAAGGCCTTTCTTTTGATACCAAAATTTGTGACCTTGTGACCTTAGCCTTGACATTTGACTTACTTTTGAAAAACTTTAACCTTAGCCATAACTTTTGAAAGAAAAGAGATGGGACCTTCATACTACACATGTATTCCTTGTGGTAAGACCTTTCTTTTGGTACCAAAATTTTTGACCTTGTGGCCTTGGCCTTGACATTTGACTTACTTTTTAAAAACTTTAACCTTAGCCATAATTTTTGAACCAAAAGAGACCAGGTATTCATACTACACCTGTATATTCCTTGTGGTAAGACCTTTCTTTCGGTACCAAAATTTTTGACCTTGTGACTTTGGCTTTGACATTTGACCTACTTTTTAAAAACTTTAACCTTAGCCATAACTTTTGAACCAAAAGAGACTGGGTATTCATACTACACATGTATATTCCTTGTGGTAAGACCTTTCTTTTGGTACCAAACTTTTTGACCTTGATACCTTGGCTTGACATTTGACTTACTTTGTAAAAACTTTAACCTTAGCCATAACTTTTGACATGTGTATTCCTTATGGCAAGACCTTTTTGTCGATACCAACATTTTTGACCTTGTGACCTTGGTCTTTTGTCCTTGGTCTATGCCCTATTTTGAATTTTGGTGCCACGGGGGGTATTTGTCCCGTTAGGACAGTTCTAGTTAAATCTGTCTCATTCAAAAGACAGGACACTGATGAGCCCTGGCAGGATTTGAACCTGGAACCTCTGTGTCACATGCAAAATTAAGCAGATTAAGCTCAGGCTGCAATGTACAAAGATGACTTAAAACAAAGTAAATTCTTTTTTGCTGAAATAACTAAACTTTACTCAAAAAACGGTAATGTGAATCAAAGCATGTGGTGGTCAGCCTAATTATGATATGGCAGGCATTATCAAAGAGAGTGTATGCAATACAACTTTTTGCCTTTAACAAGTGTTTTCAAGCTGTCTACATAAGTCAGGGTTATATCATTAGTGTCATGAGTAAGGATTTTAAGTTGAAAACCATACATCTATGGAAAGGGGGAATTGAAAACTGTGGGCCATAGCTTTTGGTATTATGAAAGTTCTTAAAAGCAAATTTGTATCTGGTTTTCTTGTAAACCACTACAAACTGCATGCCCATCTCACATACTGGTAGATAATTTACTACATATGATAATAAAAGTTGCAGATAAGTTTTGTCCTTTGGTTGATTGTAACAGATATATACATGTATTTTTGTATCCTCCATTTCTTGCACTTCCCTTTTAGTTGAATAAGCTTTTAAGGATTTATGAATGACACAATCTAATTTTTCAATCTTGTACATTAAAGACCATGTAAGTAGTAAGAATTCAGGTTTGTAAATTAAACTGGTCAAAAGTACCATAAAACCAAGTCAAAATTATTTGTTTTCTTGACCCCTTGTTGCTTAATTTTATAGATGGAACATACACTGTAGAATCCATGACAACTTTAACATGTTTGGAATAACACCATTTATTATGAATTTTTTTAGATGATTAGTCAGAACCAAGAGAGATTTATACAGATGTTAAATGAGCCCATGGAAGAAGAAGGTACCGAATCCAGTCCAGGTGCTGGTGGAATGCCTGGAAGAGGGGCTCCTGGTGCTGGTGCAGGAAACTACATACAAGTTACACCTCAAGAAAAGGAAGCAATAGAAAGGGTAAGGAACCACATGTGTAATGGTGCATTGTGCACAAAATAGTCTTTTTTATACGATTTACTTCAAACTGTGTCCCAATACGTACAGTGCAATGTATATTAGTAAAATCATTTTTTCTTTCTTCTTTCAGTTGAAAGCTTTAGGATTTCCAGAAGGAATGTGTATTCAAGCCTACTTTGCATGTGAAAAAAATGAAGACATGGCTGCAAACTTTTTACTTTCACAAAATTTTGATGACGATGATCAGCAAAGTTGATTTCCTCATATTAAGCAACTAAGTATTGTTCAAATTGGTGCCAGCTGAATAGACATGGATATTATTCTTGCTTTATTATTTCCTTAGTGTTTCATATGCATCCTTCTATTTATTCCATATAGTTAAATTCAGGATAGGAGGAGTTATGACACTACAGTTATAATAATTAAAGTAAAATCATAGAGAATAATCTCTTGTGGATCGTCAAGGCGAAACCCAATACCTAATCCTTCATTCATTTTACAGTGTGTACATCTTGCATATTAATTTGTATTTGATTCTTATCTTTTGATACCAGGATAGTGGGATTTTGAGATTTCCTGCAAGGAAATTTTCTGTTATTTCTGCTTGTTTAAGTTGCACATGTATATGAAGAACATATGTATGTAAAGAATATTTTTTAGGGTTGATAGACTATGACTGTTTATGATCTTATGCAATATGCACTGTCAAGATGTTATAGGGTCATACCACATAACTCATCACTGTTCATGAATATGCTGTGTTGCATTTCATCTAACCTTTATAAAATGCTATTCGTGAATTAAGTGTTATGAATAAATTCTAAGAAGAGTATTAAGATTTGTGTGTTATCACTTGCAAGGACTATTTGGTCCGACAGACCTCTTTATGATAACTGCAGTCTTACAATTTGTGTATGTGTGTAGCCTTTCCATTGTTAACCTCAAACTTAAATGTGAACTGATCTTTCATAATTGCTGATTGATGTTTGGAAATGCTATAGTACACATACACAAATTTTAAGACCACAGTTATTATAAACAGGTCTGTTATATTGAAATGCCCCGTAAGTCCTCTTTTGAAATTTGGATCAATTTCCCAATCAAAATCCTACGTTACCTTTGTAATTTCTACTAGATATCTAGAACTAGTTACACTGAAATCCTGAATATGATAATCAAAGATGATGTCAAAGTCTTTAAAGGTACATCACCTTTGATTTCATACCTATTCTTATTGAAATACTGACATACATACACTTTAGGGTATGTGTGAAATGTAATCACTTATATGAACATTCAACCATGCACTTATAAGTAAGTAAAGTATCTTTTAGCGAATAATTAGATCTAATATTCAAGATCGCAAATAATTATTCCTTTCATGTTTTGCAATTTAGTCAAATCTGTTGTTCTAAACTTGGACAGATTTTCTGCCCCACTGGAGAAGGAAAAAAAATGGTGTGTATAAAAGCAAGAGTCAAAACGGTCAATCTGTAATCACAATCTTGCATGTTTCAAGTGTTTTTAAACTTTAATGAAAACATGCCATATATGCATGACTTTGTAATCAATACAAACACAATGAATGCTCTTTCAAACAGGTCATTTATTTCAATATCTGAAAAGGGAGTCCCAACATTTAAAACAAGTTTCCTTGATTTCAATATGACTAGATTAGACTGCATAATCATTAATGCAATCAAATGTACTAATGCTGATAATTGCAATTTTGTTAAATTCTTCATGTCCTTACAATTTCAAAGTTTGATGAGTTAAATTGACAAATTTCTTTTGAAGTTCATAGTAGTAGCATTTGGAATAAGAGGAAAATGTCCATATTACAATAGATGTGCAATTGAAACATTGTGCAGCAAACAATAAAAAACAAAAGCAAAGCGGTGCACATAATATGTTCTGGAGAGTCAATGCATTGTAGTTCAAGTTGATAAGGACAAGTCTCATTGTGATATTATAATTAAGCTACCATATGTCTCTGCCTACTTCTATGATAAAATGTTTATGCCCCTGAATCGATAGACCATGGGTATATTGTTTTGGACCTGTCTGTTTTCAGCTTTTAACCTTCACCATAACTTTTGAACTGTGAAAGATAGAGATTTCATATTTGGCATGCATACTCCAATAATGAAGCCCTTTCAAATTATGTCAAGGTCATTGACCCATGACCTTGACCTACATTTCAAAGTTTGTGTTATTTGCCATAACTTTTAAAGAGTGAAAAATAGTCTTTCCATTTGGCATGCATTCTCCACTAATAAAACCCGTTTAAATTATGCAAAGGTCATTGACCTTGACCTTTGACCTACATTTCAAATTTTGCCACCAGGAGGACTTGTGTTTGAAAATCAGATCTTGTTTCAGATGATAATGCATCTTTCTTGATTTTAATTTTGTACTATTATAGATACTTGAAACATAATATTACATACCAGCATTTTCTTCATGTCTGACAATGTTTCATAAACACATCTGGTTCATTCTGGATGGATAATTCCTGATGGTTATTTCATAACAACACTGTCTTGTTGAAGCAATTAATAACCACATATGGTCATGAATGTAATGGTTTCCTGAGGATCATGATGGACATGTAGGGCAATGAATTCTTTGGTTTCTAGGGGAACACAATGAACCATGTAGGGTTAAGAACGCCATGGTTTTTCAGTGAACACAATGAAGACCAAGTAAGGTTTAGAATGCACAGTCTCTGTGAACATGATGATGACCATGTAAGGTAATAAATGCTATGGTTTCTAAGTTCACATTATTAACTACAGAGTCCACTAATGCTATGGTTTCATGGTCAATGCAGTGATGACCATGTAAGGTTCTGAATGCCATATGTTTTCAGTAAACAGTATTGGCTATACAAGTTTAACAATGTTAACAATTACGTTGGAAGCCTTCAAAATGGATACTCTGGTTAACAATGAACTACTTCTAAGACTTGGAATAAAGATTGAGTTTCTTTCTCACCAGCTATACTCCTCAAGAATACAGAGCAACGTCACAGGGACTGTCTTGTAAGTTAAATGCATTGTTTATAAAATTTTATTATTAAAAATAGTACATTTCTTGACAACAATTCAATGATGGTAAGGGACAAAACCATAAGCAATAGACTTATTTCCAAGTTTTATATCACAGTTTGAAATTATTAAATTTTGCTATAAAAAGCATGCAACCACAGAGAAACACTGACATTCCAATTATGCAATTTCAGTCATTCAAAATCAAAATCCTTTATCTTGATAATTAAATAGATGTGGCTGTACTCCCCTTGCTTTGTTCACTTGTAATCCTCTTGTTGAAAGTAATCTTGATGAATTTTGTTCAGATAGTGTATCTATGGACCAACAATTCCTCTTAAATTTAAGATTTTATTACAAATAAAAGACACTAGGAAATCTGCCTTTGAAGTTTCAAGAAAACTCAAGCCTTTCTCTTGATCACAACTGATTTAAAACCATACAAATTTCACAATACATGAATTTTATACCCCTGTAAAGAAAGCAATGAAGAATGCAGCCTTAACCATTAAAAATATATTCTTATCTTTGTATATATAATGTGAAAACATGTATTGTAAATAATGCATTTCTGTCATAAATATTTGTCACAATATTCTTGTTCCACTTCTAGTAATGAAAACAAAACATTAAATACATAAACACTAACATGATACCTGAATAATATTTCCATATTATGTATTTAAAATACTATTTCTAAGGAACAATTTCTACAATATCTATCCTCAGTTTCCAGTTTTTATGTACCACTATTTATGTATGAATAAATTATCACATGTTACAAAACACTGTCAATTGATTAAATACCACGCTTCGCCTATCCTCTTAGCAACCAGGGGCAGGCTTAGTGTAGTGGTTTAGCACTTGGTTTGTGGTGCCAACGATCCGGGTTCGATTCCTGGGTTGCGCCACTATGTTTAAAATTAGTTAACTCCTGCTTCAATGTCGCCATATAACTGAAAAATTGTTGAAAGCGACGTAAAACACCAATTCAACCCACCAACCAATCTTAGCAACCATTGGCACATATGGCATTGATGATTAAAAAGTTGCATACATTTTTAAAGAGTAGACATTATGAAGAATATTTGAAGACATTTTCTATAAACTGTTTCATGTATGTTTTTTACCACTTACATAATACTATGACAGAAACTATAGAAATTGATGCATTCTTCCCAATAAGGAATTTTAAAGTCTCCGTTCCTCATCAATTGAAATGAATCCGATTACCATTGTTCAGCAGCTATCTATATGTAGCAGGTGATCTATCACTTCTCTGTCCTTCCACATTAACTATTGTTTATAACTACTTGTTTTCTTGGTTACAGATATCAGGAGAATAACATGACATGGTTACAAGCTTAGTTAAAGCTACTACACAGGATGACATCACAAAGACACACCCATTTCTGACATCCATTTTAATCCCTCTTCTGTATTTCCTGAAAACAATATGTTATAAATAAGGTTAACAGTTTTGGAATGGTAACACAGATTGTAGGTAACAACTCTAGGAAAGTGATATTCAGATAATAATTAATATTCATGAAGTCACAGTTATTGTTATGACATCACATTAAGATTCTGTGCCCACTTCATTAATATTTACTCAAACAATTGACAAAGGATTTGGTAGCAAACTAAATACAAACTGTGACAGACTGTAACCGTAGCAACAATATTGTATATTTCACTACCAGTTGTGAAATATTTTCTGTACTTGTACCTGTAAAGAAATCAAACACTTGAACTAAATTTAGCATTATGTACCTCGAGGTTTATATTCTAATCCAATGAAACCATCGTAGTTTAGATCCTGAAGTAATTTAAAGAAGTATCTGAAGTTTACTTCCCCTTGATCATTTGGTTCTCCCCTGTCTGGTATCTGGGCCACCTGGATATGTCCTGCATACAAACAAATACAAGGACTTAACAATTAAGGTACAGGCTGTAAGAACACATAATGAACCACACAACACAGGAAAGGCAGTTATGTAGTATGTCAAATTTTATAATAAACTTTCTTTTTGGAAATTCCTATCAGTTTATATATGGAGAGAAAGCTTAAAATCTAAATAAATAAAATCTCAATAAAATTCATTTATTATACATTTACCAAGGACCTTAAGATGGATTTAATTTTGAATGACAGAATGTTGCAGTATGTCACACAAAACACAAATGATAATCCTCAATTATGTCAGTGGCTAGATGAAAATTATTACTGTAATAATCTTTAAGTTTTGCAGATATAATAAAGCAGTTTTACCACATGATGAAACCTACCTATGAAAGGAAGATACTGCTTCAAGTTCTGTGTTAAGTTTCCATCCATTATTTGAATATGAAAAACATCCTGAAATGTTATCAAAATAATCTACCTTTTGTAGCTATTATCAAAGAAATGAAATTGCTGAAAGCAATCTTCTGTGTAACATGTCATTCATCTGGTTGAGATTGATGTATTCTCAATGATAATTCATCAGTCTGTTGATAATTTTAGTGACACTTTCTGTAGTTTTCTCTAAAAAATTTAAAATATGTAACTGTAATTATTTTTCATATACAATTGAGGTACCAAGCATTTGAATACCAATTTGAATCCCCTACAAACTTATTCACTTCTTCCTTTTAAATTAATTGAGACTTCTTTATGTGTTACTGCTGTCCAGAATACATACTTTTTCTCTGGTCTGATGTCTAATGTTTTGTAATCAATTCAACTGGTAGAATATATATAACATATTATACATTATACTTACAAACATCAATTTCAAGTTGGGACTGTTTACTTCTTTAATGATATTAATTGCTGTAAAAAGAATATGAATTCTGACAGAAACTGATGGTCTACTTGTTCCATGAATGACAAGTCTGTCTAATACAAGAGATTTTTGAATGAGGTTTTTCTAATGATTTCTATATTGAAAATATTTTCAGTGGTGAACACTTTATTTCTGACAAACTGCAAGTCATTTTCAACTATGCATTGCATGTATCATCTTACTAAGACTCATCAATCAAGAGAAGTAGCACTACTACTACTTCTTCAATATGGCCATCGATCATTTGATAATATTCTGAACTGAAAATCAATTACATCTACTATTTATTGTGATAAAAGACTTCAATTCTGTGTATTAAGTGGCATGAAAATATTTTCTACAATTTCCTTATAAATGAATTAAACACACAAAATTGGATGTACAGACAGGCAGAAGGATAGAAGATGGACATGACAAACACTACATTCACCAGTCATACACAGGGCAGACATAAAAACTATCCATAATCTTGAAAGACTAAATCTTTACCTGAAATGTTTCGCAGATAATGTAATAGTATTCTTTGTGTCAAAGTTTAGTGATATCAATTCAAATGTTAAATTTTGGCACAAAATACATTAATTCATGCCTTCGCAATAAAATGCATAAACTCAACCTGCTTTACCTTCATGTATGTCTGTGAGGAAATACTTTGGTGCTGTCAATCTACTGTTAAGAGGTTCTATAAGACCAGTTATACCTTCCTAAAAACAATAAAGTTAGCAGGTATGAGCTATAATACTTTGTCTTGATACAACTTCTAAAAGTAAGGTATCAAGTACATCAAACCCTTTATGTATTACATGCCTAAAATGTAATAATCAGGATCACTTAGGCAATATATATAAATCTGATAAAAATGAAACAATCTATTTACTATGCAATGTCCATAGAACTACAATACAAACACTGAATTTTAAAGTTATCTATGTTCAGAATGTCATAATCAAGATAACTTCAAAGCATATATATATATATATAAATAAATATATATATATATATATAAAAATATATATAATATATATATATATATATATATATATATATATATATATATATATACATACATATACATACATACATGTATATATATGAATCCTTAATTGTTTGAGTTTTTTATTGTCGAATATATACTCTGTATACAAACAAACATTTTGTCAATTTTGTCATATATATATATATATATATATATATATATATATATATATATATATATATATATATATATATATATATACACACATATATATATATATATATACATGTATATATATCTTATTAAAGTGAAATATTTCATTTAATGCTCTTTGTCTATAGAGTTACAATGAAAACATCTTCTGATTTATATATGAAATACAGTCTTGCTGGCCAAGTGTAGCTCTGAAACTCCGTAGCTCTGAAACTTATTGTAGCCTCTCACTTCTGTCAAGTCTGAAAGAAACCCTATCTGGGCAAGTGGAAAGTGGGAAGTGATTCTGCTGAAAATCAATAGTTCTCATTTTTTCAACAGACACCAGCTATCATATTAGTTAAAATACTAGTGTGGTGTTCAACAAACAAAATTTCAACCTATTGAAAAGAAAAGGTATTTAGATTTTTGGTTACTTTTGAACTTGGCTGCTGACATGACTAGGGTCCGGCGCCAAAAACTGAGAATATACAAGTCAAAAATTCATATTCTTCTGTTCATCAATGAATTAATAACTGGGATTTGGATTTTATTTAGTTTTATTCTACTGATAAATAGAATTAAACCATTCTGCATTAAAATTTATTTGAACGTTTGATAATGGTAAAATTAAAATGAAATTTTTGACTTAAGTATATTCTCAGTTTATGGCGCTGGACCCTGATCTTGACCTTGATTGAACTTAAAATAACATACCAGAGTTAGACAGAGCAAATAAACATTTTTCACTTTTGTGAAACAGGGGGGAAATAATTATCATACAAATATTTACATTTATAAGATACCTTTTCAAACCTTTTGGCTACTTTTTTCATATTTTCTATGTATGTTGCTCTCATTGCTTCCACAGAAGAGTTGCCTTTAAATCCTGCCATCACATGTACTCTGTAAGAACATATTCAAGTTTAATTCCTTTTCATATGCACTTTAATCAATAAATACTGTTTAAACTAATTCCTGTAATAATTTGTATGAATGAAAACTGATGAAAACACTTTGATGGATGCAGGAGATACAGCACCAAACACTTGTAAGCATGACCCTTACTTAGTATGATCTCTTCAGATAAAATGTAATAAAAATCAATACAACCTATATCTATTTTGTCATTCTGCTTCCAGTTGACACCTTTAAAATACTGTGTAGAATCTTATAATTTTTGTACAACTGTAAATTGCAACTGTGACTGTGTCAATGAAATGAATAATCCTTCATGTAAATGTCAATTTACATAGTATCATCTTATACTATTGCTTACATGTCATGTACTTAATAATTACCAGCTGTTCTGAGGTTTATAACTGTTTGCATTGATCATTTACTAGCTGTACTGAGCTGTTTGCATTTATCATTTACTAGCTGTACTGAGCTGTTTGCATTGATCATTTACTAGCTGTACTGAGCTGTTTGCACTGATCATATATGAGCTGTACTAAGCTGTTTGCACTGATCATATATGAGCTGTACTAAGCTGTTTGCACTGATCATTTACTAGCTGTACTAAGCTGTTTGCACTGATCATTTACTAGCTGTACTAAGCTGTTTGCACTGATCATTTACTATCTGTCCTGAGCTGTTTGCACTGATAATTTACTAGCTGTACTGAGCTGTTTGCATTTATCATTTACTAACTGTACTGAGCTGTTTGCACTGATCCTTTACTAGCTGTACTAAGCTGTTTTACATGTCATATAATTATTATCATTAACTAGTCACACTTAACTTTTACATGATATATACTAATCATTTACACAATGTACTGACCTTTTACAGTCTAACCCTTTGGCATACTCTATAGTTGTTTCAAGTTTCTCATCAAATTCTGCTTGTCTATCAGGTAATGCAGCTAATCCAAGGTCTTTTGATAAATCTCCTAAAAAGAAATTAGCATCTTTTTTATGAAGTATTTAGCACTTTTGGATATTCATTAACAAAAATGAACTACAAGTACATACTAGACAAAACTAGATCTACTTCTAGACATATTTTCTGGTATTTCTTACAAGTCCTCACACAACCAAACACATATTCCCTTGAATTTTCATCAATACGGCCTCATATTTAATTTAAACACTAGCATAATGAAGATATTTTTTGATAAATCACTATCAAACAATAACTAGTAAACTGCATACTGGAGATAAGCACCATGTTAAACATGTATAGAGCATTTCGGATATCTTCTTGTTTGCTTGTTTTCTAATTGTATCAAAAACCTTTTCAATCAAATGAGGTTTATAACTAGTAACTCTAATACCAAATAAACTAAACTAAATAAAAGATCTTTAAATTCTATTGGAAAGTACATGAACATTACATTCTGCTTTTCATTCACACCTGTTAATTTTAATTAAAGAGCTCTTAATTTTCCTGGAATGAAAAACCCCATGTTTAATATAGATCTCTAAAGATTTTATACCATTTATTCAATAAAATTAAAACATGAATCAAGGATGAAATATAATGCTCAATTTATGTGTAAAGTTTGTAATGGAAGAGGAAGATCAACAATTTACTTATAGATGCATAAAGATATAACATTGTGCTGGTATATTTCTTACAATTGATCTACAGATATGTAACAGGACTGAAAACATTATTCAAAAATATAATTGATAAGGCAATTTGATAACAAATTCTAAATCTAATGAATTTAGTGTCATGACCTTATTCTTTATACATTATGTGATTTAAGTCAAATTGGGTTGAACAATAAATAGCTATCTAGAGTGTAAGAATTAAATGTAGTGAAGATTTCTGAATCCAATAAAAAGTGATCAGATTTCATTTTCTTAATCTAGAATAATCTTGACATTTGATAAATAACATTTAACCAAGGTCAGTTGGCAAATTAAATCACATACCGGAATAAAACATTATGGTGTGAATTATGACCCAAATCCTAGAAATCGTTGAGCAAAAAAAAAAAATGCACTTTCCATGCCCATGCTACAAAAAGGGCCTTAGACTTTGACTCTGAGTAAAAAAGGACTGCACATTCATGATATGGGGATTTTTTAAAAGTATAATCCGAATTTACAGATAAAACTCTGGCCAGATCAACAATATCGCGATCAAATATTAACTGTTGAAATATAAACTCTCTTATAACTATACAGCTTAAAATTTTGTGCATTTACGTGTGTATCATTTAATGATAAATCATTACATTACCAGGCCAAGAATTAAGAAGAACCTGTTCCACTCCTGCTGCTTGTTTGGCATCTTTCAAAGATTTCAACGATTCATGATAAGCGAACCCAAACTCCACGTATTGGAAACCAGCAGCTTTTGCGGCTTGATATCGCTCTGAATATAACTTTTTCTCGGCAAAGAGCATAGACAGATTTGCAGAAAACTTCAGTTTCATCGTGACACTGCTGAAGTGCCTTGCAAGCGGGTTAAGAGTTGAAAGTGAAAATACATGCAAACGGAACATGTGGATTAGTAAATAGAATATCACTACGCACATGGCTACAGCGCACGCGAGTGCTCTTCCGCATGCCGCAACAATTTTTAAATTGTCATCCAGTGAAATGTCCATGTAATTTATCATTTGAATTTCACTATTTATTCAGATGATGTTTTAAAATCTTTTCCCTTCAAATTATTATATTTTTCTTTTCTATGAAAATATGATCTATGAAATATTTTTAAGCGGAAGTATTGAAGCGATGCGTTTTGTTTCGCTTCCGTTAAAATTGAAACTAGGAATAGCGTACGTTTCCGGTGATGTGTCAAATGACAAATTATCATATAAGAAGGAAGCATGGGTCTATGTAAATGTCCGAAAAAGAAGGTTACTAACATTTTCTGTTTTGAACATAGAGTGAATGTTTGCGAAAGTTGTTTAGTCGCTAATCATGAAAAATGCATTGTCAAGTCTTACCTACTATGGCTTCAAGACAGTGACTACAGTCCCGTGTGCAAACTCTGTGAAAAAAATTTAAACGATGAAGACTGTGGTAACTGCGTAAGACTTGTTTGTTATGATGTTTTCCACTGGACATGTATCAATAGATATGCACAACAACTACCACAAAACACAGCACCTGCTGGGTACACCTGTCCAGCATGCCAAGCAGGAATATTCCCTGCACAAAACATGGTATCCCCAGTTGCAGACAAACTGAAGGAGATGTTATCTACAGTAAATTGGGCACGAGCTGGACTAGGTCTACCATTGATTGAGGAAAAGGCAGATGTTAGTAGTAGCCAGAAGATTCCTGAGAATCAAACTGAAGTTCCAGTTACACCTTCGAAATCTGATCCTACATCTCTCCAGTATGTAGCAACAGGTCTTGGTGTCACTCCTAATCCACTGGTGTCAACTCCAAAGTACACAAGGCCCAGTGCTCATGTCAGTCCTAATCAGCATAGTGTCATCTCTGTGGATGCTGGAACTTCAGCAAGAGGGCTTGAGAAGGCATTTGCGATGGGTGACACAAGAAAACTTTTTGACACAACTAAGGAAGAAACAGCAGGACTTCTGAATACTTCAGCAGATCATGATGAAAATAAATACCGTAGGCGGTCAGCATTTGAGTGGCTGACAAGATGGTTGAAATCTAGAGAGAGCAAACACAAGAAAAAGGACCCTAATGCTGTTCGAAATAGATTCTTAATGGTCCTTCTTATCGGCATAATTGGATTTATCACTTTGGTAATAATCTTCTCCAGACTTGGTCGTGATGCTAGTGATGATGATCCATTTTTAGATCCCATAGGAAATCCTAATATCAGAAATGACGATTATGAGAAATTTAGAATGCCAGTAAATTAAAGTTTAGTACATGTACATTATATGTACATTGTGTTTGCACTTTATGTACATGTTATGTGTATAATGATGTATTAAATATAATACATCTGAAATGTTTATTTTTCAGTTTATATGTACCTTGTTTTATCTTCAATTTGTTTCTTTGAGATTACTTTAAAATGTTTTAAAATATACTAATTTTAAAATTTGGGAAACAAAACCATTTTTGATTATCATTATACTGGTATAGACAAATTATTATTTTGGTGATATCTGGGACCAACTGCATACAGTACAGTCCGGCAGGAACTTTGAATGCCTACTGTCCACAGTGGGCAGTCCACCTAAAATTTCAGTGGGCATTAGGAGTGTACATTTTCCTGAGCTATCAAGCTGTCCACTTACCTGTATGTTAATTCTAACTGGCTCTTACAAGAATGTCCTTTGTGTCCAGTAGACATTTTTAATGCCCACTCTAAAAATGCCCACTGTGACCAGTGGGCAAATTAAGTTCCACTCGGACTGTACTGTAAGAATTTGACATTGGGTTGGAACACATTGCAAGTGTTGTAATGAATTTGAACTGTGAATTAATGAAATTTATTATGAAAAAAAAAAATTGAATCGAATAAGATAATATGTATTATTTTGCATACATGTAATTATTCTCCTTACACACATTTATTGTCTGTGTCTGAATCACAAATTCATGTAAAGTTTTTATCATTCCATATACCTACACTATAAGTTGTTTGAGTTGATTAAAAGTGAACCTATTAATACTTGAATCACATCTCTAAACAAACACTTCATTCGTTATTATTTTCAAACCTGACTAGAATATCAGAAAACATTTGATTTATGTAGATATTTCATACATGTATGTATTAAATAATTTTCATATGGATGTTTATATTCGTGTTTAAGGTTATGATGTCGTCAAGTATTTTTTGGTAAAAAAGATTTATTAGGCAAATGAGTTAATTTGGGTTTTATGCTACACTAAAATTTTAATGCCCAAGTAAGAAATTGTCAAACATTAGTATTGCTTTTAGTATCAGTAACTTTGATCAGATAAATTTCTTTTTCCCTTCATTATATTCACTATTATATTTTGAGATTTTAATATATAAGATATGCTAGTTTGGTTATTCTGTTTCTCAGTATTGTATGTGTATGCAATAAAGTGCATTAAGAGTTTACACTTGTTTGTCTTGCATTAATAAGTAGTCCATTAAGTTTGGTTACGGAGGGAGTACAATCTGCAGTATAGTGAATGCTTTTGATATACTGGTACATGTACATGTAATGAATTAGAAATGCTGGTATTTTTAATACAGTGTACTGTACAAAAAACTTGCCTTGATATCATACTCTGAAATTCATTGCTGTTTGAATGTCAGTACAATATAGTTTTGGCAAATTTGAAATGCCCATCAGCCCATCTGTCTGGGAACAACAGTTTAGGAAATGTAAATAGCATTGTTTATCATGTTAGTGAAGATACATGCTGTATGATTTATCTGTAGTTAGATATTTATGAGTACTTTCAATTTAACCAAAAGAATTGATGGCCATGATCTGCATTTCATTCTTAAAGGAACATAATTATATCTGTTTTCTATTTTGAAGAAGGTTTTAACCAAACAAAGAGTCACATCTGTTTTCTTGTCTATTGTTTTTGAATAGCTCACGTGAGCTAAAGGCTCAAGAGAGCTATTATCATGGCATATTGCCGGCGTCCGTAGCTTTTCACCTTTTCCACTTCTGCAGAATCAGTGGAAGGATTTTGATGAAACTATGTAGGCATGAAGTATTCATGGTCCCCAACAAGTGTTGTTTTTTGTCCAGATCCATCAACAGGTGGTGCCACCACAGAGAAAAGTAGGTCACAAAGGGTACTCTCCTTTGACAAACTTCTTGAGACCAACTGCGCACAGAGACAAACTTAATGCATAGGAGTAATCTAGAGAGATGTTTGAAGAAGTGTTGTTGTCTTTGGTTCTATTCATAAATCAAATTTTTGACATTTTTTCCACATTTTCTTTTAATTTGTGATTTTAATGCAATTTTTCTTCTTTTAATAGGTGATAATGATGCTTTAATTTGGTTTATTTTAATCATAATTATGGTAAAGAATGTAATTGTGAAAGAATTGTGTCAATATCTTAATTTTCTTATGAATTTTTTAAGATGGCCAAATAACAAAAACCAACCAAGCAAACAAACAACACCCCCCCCCCCCCCACACACACACACACACAAAGAGGGTGGGGTTGGGGAACATTTTTCTACAATTTCAACTTCTGCTGCAGAACCACTGGAGGGATTTTGATGGGAATGAAGTATTCATGGTCTTTTACATGTGTTGATATTTTTCATCGAGATCTGTTCACAGGTTTTTGAACATTCATTTGCTGAAAATTATTATAGATTTAAGGGTTATAAATTTCAATTTAGTCTGCATAAACAATTACTTAACTTTGATAATGATTCGGATTTTACACTCAGTTTTCAGTACATAATGTAGTCACAACACACTAAACATCAGGGAATTTATATATTTATCTGCAAAGTTTTCAAGCTGTCAGTTGAATAAGCAAATTGTGTTCAGGTGACTGATATAGGCCCACTTGGGCCTCTTGTTCAGTCTATAAAAAACTTATAAAAAAAAAAAAGAAATTGATTTTGAACAGAACTCTAATGATAAGAGAGGTTTCAGAATAAAATAAGATCTGCTTTTAAGTGAGCTTATTTGTCCCCCACTGATTAAATGGGTTTCCACTGCATCTGCCAGAGACACTTTCATTTTCGGAAAATTTTTTTTTTTTTGCAATCACTTAAGTTATTGACCAGAAATTTGGTAGGTATAGTTTTGTATCAGTGAGTTATAAAACAAAAATGAGTTGGGTCATTTTTAGCGCGCCTGCACTTGTGTGTTATTGTTCTACAGTTGACTCATTTCTGATAGGTCAAAGTCACTTATTAACTATAACTTAAAGTACCATGAAGTACTTATATCTCCTACACCTTTCATCAGAATTTGATCATATACTTCACTAAAATGTTATTTAGGTTAAGGGCTTTGGTACAAAGGCCAATCAAAGTCATTTCTAAAAGGTCAAAGTCACTTATTAACTATAACTGAAAGTACCATGAAGTACTTAAATCTCCTACACCTTTCATCAGAATTTGATCATATACTTCACTAAAATGTTATTTAGGTTAAGGGCTTTGGTACAAAGGTCACTAAAAGTCATTTCTGAAAGGTCAAGGTCACTTATTAACTATAACTTAAAATACCATGAATTACTTATATCCTACACCTTTCATCAGAATTTGATCATACTTCACCAAAATGTTATTTAGATTAAGGGCTTTTGGACAAAGGTCTCTCAAGGTCATTTCTGAAAGGTAGGGGCAGGCTTGGTGTAGTGGTTAAGTGCTTGGCTTGCGGCGCCGACGATCCAGGTTCGATTCCTGGGTTGCGCCACTATGTTTAAGAGGTTGGTAACCTCCTGCTTCCATGTTGCGATATAACTGAAATATTGTTGAAAGCGACGTAAAACACCAATCAACCATTTCTGAAAGGTCAAGGCCACTTATTAGCTATAACTTAAAATACCATGAAGTATGTTTATCTCCTACACCTTTGATCAGAATTTGATCATACTTCACCAAAATGTTATTTAGATTAAGGGCTTTTGAACAAAGGTCACTCAAGGTTATTTATGAAAGGTCAAGGTCACTTATAAAAATGACTTAAAGTAAAATGAAGAACATATATATCCTACACCTTTCATCAGAATTTGATCATAATTCACCAAAAATGGTATTTACGATAAGGGCTTTTAGACAAAGGTCATTTCTGAAAGGTCAAGGTCACAATAAAAAGTTTTATTTCATAACTAATCAAAGTCAAACTTACTCATTTTAGTTTAAGATATCGTGATCACTTGTTGTTCTACAGTTGACTCAATTGGATATCCATATGATACATTGAGATTTGAAATCGTCATCAATTAATACAATGATTTCCTATATATTGAGTCATTCATTTCCTTCCTTATTGCTGTGCTTCTTGAGCATCCATCAGTTTCACTGATTTTTTTTTTTTTTTTTTTTTTGTATATGAATTGAGTCATCAATGTCCTGCATTATAACTGCCGTTCGGGGAGCATCCATCAGTTTTACTGATACACTTGTTGGGTTTCTTTTTATACTTTTGTTATGTGACTTAAATCTAATAATGAACAAG
The DNA here is from genome assembly GCA_035048485.1 of Pteria penguin. Taxonomy (NCBI): domain Eukaryota; kingdom Metazoa; phylum Mollusca; class Bivalvia; order Pterioida; family Pteriidae; genus Pteria; species Pteria penguin. Next base: position 41,889,709 of record CM068580.1, on the reverse strand, counting down.
AAACAATTTGATGCAAGCACCAAACGATGGGCCGGAACACGTGCGTGTTAAAACTATGAAGTACGTTAAAGGCTGAAACAATTTTAATACACAACGAGCAAGCTTACAGTCTGTGTTGCATGCAACACTTGTCCCCTGCCTTCGTCTGTCTGTGAAACACAACTTTTAATTCGTTCCAACATTAGGAATTAATGCTCGTCATGTACTATCACTGTGTAAAGTTACTTCAAAATTGTACATTGCTAACAGAAGTTTCATCTGAAAACCCGAAATCTATTTGACCTACTTATTTGACCTATTCATCCCAAACACGATCCCATGCAAGTTGTCTTCATGTACTATTACTGTGTGAAGTATTTTCAATGTAAAAGATTCCTATAACTTGTTATCATCTGGAAACCCAAAGTCCATTTTTATTAACAGTGACCTACTTATTTGACCTACTAATCACTATTAACATGTTAATTGGCATATACGTTCACAATGGCAATCAAAATTTTGTGTTAAACAAAGCTTAGAAAAGAAATAAATTCACAAATGTTTATTGCAGAAATATAAACTACATAAAACATATTAATTGAACTGCAATTTTATTCTAAATATCATCCATTCAGAGAGAAAAAAATCCGTTTGTGTAAGGATAACACACAAGTACGGAAACCCATTTAGGGGACCTATCAAAAATATTTTTGAATTTGATATAACGAATTCTTGAATTTGTTAAAACCAATTAATTCATTTTAACAAATTTGAGGAATTCGTTATAACGTATTAAATCTGTTATAACAAATCTGAGGAATTCGTTATAACGAATAGAGACCTACCAAAAATATTTTTGAATTTGATATAACGAATTCTTGAATTTGTTAAAACGGATTAAATTCGTTTTAACGGACTCTTGAATATGTTAAAACGGATTAATTTCGTTTTAACAGTTTTGGGGAATTCGTTATAACGTATTAAATCTGTTATAACAATTTTTAGGTATATATGAATTTAAGAATTCGTTATTTCGAATTTAATTTGTTAAAACGAATTTCAAAATCTGTTAAAACAAATTCCTCAGACGAATTCCTCAAATTTGTTAAAAGGAATTTAATCCGTTTTAACAAATTCAAGAATTCGTTAAAACGAATTTAATCCTTTTCAACAAATTCAAGAATTTGTTATATCAAATTCAAAAATATTTTTTGATAGGTCCTAAATGGGCTTCTGTACACAAGTAACCCGAATGTACGGCGTATGTAAGCATAATAAGGCACAGTCCATATATAGTTCTTCTAATGAAGGGGGGGGGGGGGGCGTCTGTGCAAAAGATTAAAAAGAAAAACTTTCTTAAGTATATTAAACGAGCAAATCCAATTTCACAAGATAACGGAATACTTTATTTCTACAAATTTTATGTGAAAAAAATTTCGCTCTTAGTGATCCTAGCAGAAATACCAGAGTACACCCTTGAAGGTCAAATGGACGGTGCCTACATCTAGCGTATCTAGGTCAAACATTTGTGGGCGAACCAAAATAGAATAGCTTTTAGTCTCGCTTTAATTTTTCAATAAAAGTTGGCAATCAAAATAATTTTTATATTACACTCATATAAATCTATCAGAACGTGTCAGCGACTTTTCACGTGGTCATCCGCACTGAATTAAATCCTAATTTTACCATTGGTGTAAAACTCTTGGGTGTGTGATTTTACTGTACTGCGATAACGCATGCGACTTTCCTAAACTTATGTCAAAGGATAGCCGGCCCACAATTACAATATCTACCGATGTCCCATATTATTACTCCCTCCTTGATTTTGCCTTGGGGGTGGGGTCATTGGCTATAATAAAATGATAGGACAAATGTTAAGTTGTTTAAATTTCAATGTTTTAGCTTTTGTCGACGGCATTGCAAAGCAAAAGTCCAGTCTATTAATTTGTGAAGTCCGCCCATTCATCCATACGGCGTCAACAATTTTCGTTTAGCTTTGTTTCTTGAATACCATTAATGATACCTATGTCAAACTTAGTGGGTTTGTAGACATTGATGAATTCTTTCCAAATGTTTCGAAATTTAGTGACCTTGATTTCACGCTTCAGTGAACACAGATTGACTTTGTGTTTAGCTTGATGTCGTTCATACCATTAATGATACTTTAGTTTTCTATGCCCCCGCAAGGTATGGCTGAGGACATTAAGTGTTTGATTTGTCTGTCCTTCTGTCCATCCGTCTTACTGTCCTTCCGTCACACATTAGTTTCCAGGTGATAACCCAAGTACCTTTCAACATATTCAAACCAAATTTAGATATATACTTACTTATGAATAGCGGAAGAAGACTATTATTGATTTTGGGGTCAAATTGTCAAAGGTCAAGGTCACAGCTAATGAAAATAGACTGTAATTATTAGTTACCGGGTGATAACTCAAATACCTTTCAACATATTCAAACCAGATTTGGATATATGCTTACTTTTCAAAAAAGGAAGAACCCTATTGATTTTGGGGTCTAAAAGACATAGGTCAAAGTCACAGCTGAAGAAAATAAACTGTAATTATTAGTTACCGGGTGATAACTCAAGTACCTTTCATCATATTGAAACGAAATTTGGATATATGCTTATTTTTCAAGAAAGGAAGAACCTTATTGATTTTAGGGTCAAAGGTCAAAGCCACAATTGATGAAAATATACTGTAATTATTGGTTTCCGGATAATAACTCAAGTACCTTTCATCATATTTAAAACAAATTTGGATATATGCTTACTTATCCAGAGAGGAAGAACCCTACATTAACTTTTGGGATCATAAAGTCAAAGATCAAGGTCACAGCTGATAGAAAAGCCTGAAATTATTGGTTTCCATGTGATTCTCATGTATTATCATATATTATTGAATGCTCATCAGAATTTGATCATATTTCACATATTTTACCGGTCATTGTCTTTTACACAGAAGTAATTTAAAATCTTATTAAAATGGAAATATGCATATAGATTTAAAGGTCAGGGCCGCCATTGTCAAAAGAGAATACTACACTACTGGTAATATTTATAGGAGTTATGGCCCATGAAACTTATAATTTAGGAAAGTTTGTTGTTGCTATGAATTTAGCCAACGCGGGGGTATATATTTTACAAACCTGCTCTAGTTTTGCCTTTTCTTTAAGAATAGATGGAGATACAATAATCAAACTTACCGGTAGACTGTTAGGTCGCATAAGTTTTCTCACTCTTGGCTGACACTACATGCCCCGGATGGTGGGGCGGGGTCAAAATGTAGTATATTGAAAATATTGCCTTTTTAGCCGAGTTGCAAAACTTGGCTCTTAATTTGATGTGAGATGGACAGGCGGGCGTCCGTCAACAAATGGTTTCCGGACCAGAAGTCCAAAACGTTTTGTGCTATTGCAATGAAACTTCATACACTTTCTCACCAAGTGTTGAAGATGTATCCTATTGTTTCTGGGGTCAAAAGATCAAAGGTCAAGGTCATAGCGTTATGAACCATGGACTGAAAATTTATGTAAGTATGCTGCAGGTATGGGACTGCAATCTGTCTTAAAACGGTGTAGCAAGACATAATTCACTCTAAGGTTTTGCAATTCAACACATTGCATCTGTGATGCAAATCTCTTGTTTAAAAGTTTAGATGAAGATACATTAACCAAACTTGGACTGTTAGTTCACCTAAGAGTTTCTTACACTTGACTTACATCACACATCCTTGGGGGTTGGGGTGGGGTAAAAATGTAGGACATTGAGAATTTTGCCCATATGGACGTTGTTGCTGCAGGAGCCATCTGTGTTTCATCAACATATCTTGTTGTGTTTGTTTTTATACTTTGTTAATAATAAATTACACTTTCTATCCGTGGTTTGAAGATCAAAAGCAGCAGACACTGGCAGTGCTGGGTCCTTATCAGCAAAGAGGTTCTTACCTTACTGCCGATTATGGTTCACTCTTTTTTTTTTTTTTTTGGATCATTTGTACATTATCATTCCAGAGGATAAATTCTCTTTTGCAGTGTATGAAACACCTGTGGTTTTGTTATACAGTAGACTTTTACATCAATGAATAGATTTCGTTCAGTCAACGTGATGGTAATGTTTACCATTACTGTTGGTCACACATTGGTCAAGTTAGTGTCTGATTATATGCCCCAGTAATATAGAGCCAGCGGCGAGATCTGTTGTCTTGTGACAACTCTGGTTTTAAGAAGGTCAAAGTCACGAGGTCAAATTATGGTAGCAAAAGAAAGGACGTGACACAAAAAGTATACATGTACAAGATTATTGATAAAATACTACTGTGAATAGTGAAATTTTTCTAGACAAAGTAAGCGTGTTACAATCGAAAAAAAAGCACAACCCCCTAGTATTACTATGATTTGTTGACGACAAAAAAGGTGATGGTTGCCCGGCCATAGGCATGACTGCTGCGCCAATGGCTGAAGAACTTCCCGTAACGTCCTCCATAGTTATTGGGATTTGATCAGCAATGGGGTTCATTCACAATAGTTGAGATGACCCAGAGAAGTAACTACGTGGGTATACCTCTAGATCTCATCTTTTAATCTATCATATAATGGTTTTACTGTAATTTTTGCCTAAAACTGGAAAATAATTTTTTTAGCGTCTAGGAAGGACGCTGTATTTCAGCATACGTAGAATGGATGTGTACTCGCATAAATTGAAGTATTACAGCTATGCAGGATCATTGTAATGTGTTAATCAAATCGAAAAAAAAAAATGAAATATCCGTGTGTAGCTATAGACATGGTGAGACTATCTGCCCGAGCGGAGTACGCACCCCACTTTGGCTAGCCGCACGCACCATCAGTGCTAAAAGCAAAACGACAAACAGAATTCAACACTGCACACATCATGGATACATGAGAAATTAATGTTTAAAAGGAACCTTCATTTCGCCTCGCATGAGAAACTGATAAGTTCACATTCCCATCAAAATGTAGGTCTTCAAGTAACTTTATAGCATGGTGCTTTATTTATGCTGTTTGTATCTGTTGGGTCTTTGTGTATCCTCATTACTTTAATGTAGTTTTGCATTGCATACCTTGAACAATTGGTAGATCGGCTCGAAATGATTATTATACTTTCAAAGTGTCACTGCCGAGTGTTTTCATTGTTAAGCGACAGCGGGTGGGTAGGTTTTCGTGGCAGTTACCAGCAAAGAGAATGTATTTTGACCATTTTCGGAATTTCATGTCAGAAACTTATTCAGTGCCATGAAAGTCCTATATTATAGTTTTAGATTTATGTTAAGGGGACATGGACTTGAATTAATTAATACCATGGTTTGTTTGAGAATTTTTAAAAATATATATTGTCAATTAACTATTAAATATCGACCTTTGGTTATTCGGAAATCTTGGAATAAAGACTGAAGTAATGATAATAGCTATTGCAGTCCGGGCTGCCCCCCCCCCCTCTCTGTATACCTACCTACCTACATACATACATATGATTAGGTGTCGGAGGTCAAGGAATCACGATGGTCGTACATAGTTAGGTGTCGGAGATCGAGAGACACACAGAAACACGTCAGTCGTATATGGCAAAATGTTGGAGGTCGAGGGTTTGTTAGAAGGCCAGTAGCCGTTTATGGTGAGGTTTGAGAGGTTGAGGGTTCGTCAGAAGCACGGTGGTTGTGTATGGTTAGGTGCCAGAGATCGAGGGTTCTTCAGAAGCACGATGGTTGTATATGGTTGGGGGTCAGAGATCGAGGATTCGTCAGAAGCACAATGGTTGTATATGGTTAAGTGTCAGAGGTCGAGGGCTCGTCAGAAGCACGGTGGTTGTGTATGGTTAGGTGCCAGAGATCGAGGGTTCCTCAGAAGCACGATGGTTGTATATGGTTAGGTGTCAGAGGTAGAAGGCCGGTAGTCGAATATTGTGAGGTGTCAGAGGTCGAGGGCTCGTTAGAAGGCCGGTAGTCGTATATGGTGAGGTGTCAGAGATCGAGGATTCGACAAAAGCACAATGGTTGTATATGGTTAGGTGTCAGACGTCGAGGGCTCGTCAAAAGCACGATGGTTGTATATGGTTAGGTGTCATAGATTGAGGATTCTTCAGAAGCACATTGGTTGTATATGGTTAGGTGTCAGAGGTCGAGGGCTCGTCAGAGGCACAATGGTTGTATATGGTTAGGTGTCAGAAATCGAGGATTCGTCAGAAGCACAATGGTTGTGTATGGTTTGGTGTCAGAGATCGAGGAATCGTCAGAAGCACAATGGTTGTATATGGTTGGGTGTCAGAGATCGAGGATTCGTCAGAAGCACAATGGTTGTATATGGTTGGGAGTCAGAGATCGAGGGTTCGTCAGAAGCACAATGGTTGTATATGGTTGGGTGTCAGAGGTCGACGGTTCTTCAGAATAACGATGGTCGTAAACATTTGTGTGCAAAAAGTAAAGGATCTGAGCCCTACCTGGTAAATTTGGGTGACTTTATGAAAGGTCTCTATTTCAGTGGAAGTTTTATTTGTTTATTTATTTATTTATATATTTATTCATTCATTTATTCATTTATTGTGATAATTAATAGTGTATCATTCATAGAACTGAATGGTATTTTTCTTATAGAAAATTCTAACTTTATTAAAACACACATTTTATGAAAGAGAACACAGAAGACATCTGACAAAGCTGTATGACACAAATCACCAAGGACATGCATACAAAACAAATAAACAGACATATGGGAACAGTAAAAGCATTTACGGTCTATTTTTCGAATCAAAATCACACCAAGAAACAATATTTATACCTCGGTACTTTTGTTTGAACAGATTTCACATCTTGTGCTTTTACTGAATCAAAAATCGACTTTTATACATTTATCAACTACATGTATATATTGATGTGTTCTACCCATTTAAATATACATGTATTGCTTTCATGTTTCACTCGAAGTAATTTGTATTCAATAGCAAAAGCTGTCTCCCACAAAATCAATCAATAAAATAATTACATTTAAAGTGTTCCCGCTGATATCATGGACTGACATTATTTGTGATGCCTTGCCCAGAATTTTAAAATATCTATACGAGTGTCTATCCAGAAAAGTAACATGCGATTTTGAAAAAGATTAATCACTTTAATTCAACGTGAAAGCTTTTGCTGTAGTTGGTATGTTTGAAAATAGAAGAGGTTTTAATTTAGTAGGCTGGAAGTTTGCCGAGGGATCATATGCACCCCAGCATACTGTTAAGTTTCCCAAACATTTATGGAAATTGTAAGCGTTCTTTTTGTCTACATTATATTTTGTTTCGATGTTTCTGTTTGTAAATCATGTTCGAGAACAGTTTTTTTGATTTGATATAATATAAATATACCAAGAATGAACATCATCTATCGAACTGTTTTCTTGGATTGATTGATTGATTGATTGATTGATTGATTGATTGATTGATTGATTATTGTTTTTAAAGTCATTCCATGATTATTTTACGTATGTGGAACGGCCTCTGCCTGATGCATCGCACAGAAATTTATACTTTGGCAACGGACCATCTCGAAGCGATGAGGGATCTTTTACGTGCCACGCCTACCGCGACAGGGACCTCGGTTTTTACTGCCTCATCCGAGGCGAGAGTGGAACCCGGGCATCAGGTCCAGCACCTTATTCACTGGGCTACACTGGCTTTATTTTCTTGAAGTTTACATGTGCATGGAATAATTCTTCGGAATCCCAGAGTACTGAAGCAAAAACAATATTTTTAAACACTTTTCCTTCGTACATATGAATCCCCTAATGGTACTTGTCGGTTTGCTACCGATGTCCTCGTTTTCCCTTTTCTGAACTCTGTCCTCGTACTCCCTTCAATGGGGTCTTCTTAGAGTCTAGCTATCCCCAGGCCTTTATTATGATTGCTCACCCACCGATCATTTTGACGTACTTCGGTGAACTAGCTTTATAGAATAAAAGTTTACCTATAGATTTCATACACTGTTACATGCATTCGATACAGACACATTTACATGCAAAAGTGTGAAAATATAGTACATGTTGGTTGTTTGAGGACTATTTTAAGAACAAGGACATTATTTTACAAGTCGGTACCAAATACGAGGTAAAGCCCTTTCTAACAATATTCATTTGTAACTACAGGTTCCTTTGTAAATAGATTTATTTTCGCCTATATTTCTAACATACGCGTCAAAACACCTATTTGAATATTAACCTCTCTCTCTCTCTTTCGTTCTTTCTCACTGCACAGGTGAGTACACATAGCCTGGAAAGTGCAAATATGTTTAAATATCTTCAAATATCCACAAATTTAGATACTTCCTTCTTGTTGCACTGTAATTTTTATATTTATATGATGAACAGAGTACATCTTTTATAATGCTTATATTTAGGTTTCAAATACATGTACAATTCTGGATTCAAAATTTTAACCCGAAACAACCAACAAACCCCGTAATAGCGTTGTATTTACAGTGTCCCCATCATATAAATCCACAAGATAACGGGAGATAAATAACTACATCCTTGCAGTAGAGAGTGTACAAATACTTTTACACCTGTAAATTCAATTATGCAGTATCCTCAGAAACCGGTAGTACCACAATATATGTATACACCCAGCACCATCTATCAGGTACCGGTAGCAAGGCTACCTGTATATAGATAGCAACCGGGAAATATATGCTACCACAACATCTTTATAGACCAGCACCTTCTATCGGGTAGCAGGGCTACCTCTATTCAAATAACCTGAATATATTATAGGCTACCACTTCATATTCAATAACTTCACTCTTTATGACAACATACAACTGATTTACCACTCAATTAGCGATGCCACAACTGTATATACATACAGTGTTCACTTCTCATATACATGTACCACAGTGAGCTCTATTTACAACGGATCTATTCCTTAATTAGCGAGGCTGTAACTATGGTGTCCATGTAACATCTTTAAACCTTAATTAACATGGCTTCCATACGCATTACACTTCAGTCCCACCCCAGGTAGCAATATTACTACTTTTATACATCAGCTTCACCGTTCGGGTAACAAGGTTACCATGCATTTTATACAGCAGCTTCGTTCCTCTGGTTGCCATGCACTTTATACTTTACAACAGCTTCGTCCCACAGTGATTTTTAGCTCGGCGGGACAAACGTCCAGATCTATACGGCATCTATATTCATTGTCAGTGGCGGATTCAGAAGGGAGGGGTGAGGTGATGTTCGCACCTAAAAAAAAAAAAAAAAAAAATAAATAAAAAATAAAATAAAAGAGAGAGATAGTACATCTGCCTAAGTTCTCGGGGTCATTTTGGCTAGGTTTAGCCCGGCCCTCAGTCTTCTCCCTACCACTTTCCTGACGGAGAATGATTCAGGGCAGGTCGCGATGCATTTTTCAAAAATCTTTCTCTGTAGATGCTTTCGATATTGTCCACAAGAAATAATGTACGTGAGAAAAATCAAGAGATGAGGATGGATTTTGCGGTGCAGCGTTCATTAGAATATCATATTAGACTGTGCAGTATTACAATACGACCAGAATACTAGCTACGGAAAAGACATGAATAACTGCACAAAAAGCTGCAATTCTTACTTCAGAAGTTGAAATTGCGAGATTTTTTTTTGATTTTTAGGCCATAAACCAGTCAAATTGCAGGAGGTTCAATCTCGTCCTGGACCTTTTAATGACTCAGACAGTCTCAAGACCCTCGCTTGAGTTCGCCCACTTAACTCCCAAACCTTGATCCGCCCATGTTTTAATAAACTTTTCTGTAAGTACGAAACAGTCAAAACTGTAAAATCACTCACGTGACGTACTGTTGCCAGTGTAAAGCATCTTGTGGGAAAAATGCTATAGCAACCCGGACTTCATTCTCAAATAGAAGTGATAGATATTAAAACTATTATTTCATGGCTACGGCTTCGGGCAACAGTTTCCCAGGTCTTTCTCACTATCTCGGGTGAATAGTTTGACTGTTTCCCGGCCAAGGTAGCCATTAAAGAAAAAACAGAAGACATCTGACAAAGCTGTATAACAATAACCTTATACTGTTAAATATAAAAAGCAGCTCTTATAGAGCCAGTGTAGCTCAATCGGTTAGGTGCTTGACTCGTATTCAAAAGGCTCAAGGTTTGAGTCTTACCCGTGATTCGTAGGTGTCCTGACCTTCGAAAAAGGTCGGTTAAAACCGAGGTTCTTGCCAAGTTAGATGTGGCATATAAAAGATCCCTCACTACTTCAGGTTGGTTTGCCGCATAGATCTAAATCTATCTGAGTTGCAAATAAGCAATTCTTATTCTTTAATTCATTATAAGATTCTACTAAAATCAAGGATTCATTATTCAATACCAGCACATGAATTTATCAGTTGACATCATTACCCATCGTTTGCCTTTTTTGAATTTATGATGTCAAAGGCAAAACAGGTTATTGACCTATAACCTAGTTTGTTTGGACCAATGAAAAAGACGTTCATAGCTGGAAGGAAATCGTATTTGTTTAGCGCAATAGAGCAAAACTTTTAGAATAACTTTTTTTCTGTCCCAATGCTGTGTCTCAACATTTAAACCAGTGTTACGCTTTCTATTTATCAGATTTTAAAGCGACCAAATAACAGTGACGTCCGGGTCTTAATACATCTGACAAAATGGGATCCATAAAACAGAAAATCAAATCTGTTTTGATCGATAACTTGCTGATCATTTTCATGGTATGTGGCGTTATCATCGGGGTATCTCTAGGATTGGGACTGAGGAGCTCATGGTCCCCAAACGACAAACGGAAAATCTTCTACCTGAAATTTCCCGGAGATTTGTTATTAAACATGTTAAAGATGCTGATTTTACCCTTGGTGATTTCGAGTTTGATTTCGGCAATGTCGTCACTTCATCCCCGTGCCTTTGGACGGATGGGCGGACGAGCAATTTTATACTATCTGACCACTACCTTGATTGCTGTTATCATCGGAATCATTTTGGTGTTAACAATTCGTCCTGGCAAACAAGGTGGAAAAGACATCAGAAAATCTGGGAAAGCGAAAGACGTGGAAGCTTTGGATGCTTTATTTGATTTGATAAGGTTGGTAATACGATTAATGTCACTTAGGAAGAGAGAGAGAGAGAGAGAGAGAGAGAGAGAGAGAAAGAGAGCATGATATTTTTTCACAAAGCCATGGTAAAAATTATGCATACACATGCATTGATATCTTTTTGTTGCTCGAGCTATTACTTTGTACATGATGATGAATTCTTTCAGAGAAAGAATGTACAAAAGTAGGTCATGCAACATCACTGTGACACCAAAAACCTTACCACAGTGGATATTGTGATCCCTTTTGAAGCCACGAATGAGACTGTGTGTCAAACAGAAGTAAGCGTCTTCCGTTTGACTAGCCACATCCGCTATGGTAACCGTAACATTCAGATGCCATAAAATAAAGACACAAATTGTAAACAAATACATATACACACACTCCATATAAAAATGGTTTGTATTTGTTTTTGTTGATTTTCAAGTTTGGTACCTTAAAGTAAAACAGATCATGAAAATTTGATGGCTTGTTCTTTTTTAAAATATTTATCATTTGTTTAATTTTAGTTATCAGAAAAATCGGTGTTAATTCTGATAAGTGCTGTCGTTCATTGCTTAGTAGTTAAGAATATTTCGGTATTTGGAGAAAATCGCGCAAACATTTATAATGTATACTGATACAACTTCCCTCTAGGCCCGCAAGGATCTGAACCTAGGCCTGACATAGGTGAGAGGCTGCAGTAGACATTTCCATTCAGATACTTTAACTCACAAGACCACTCTTCGATGTCCTATTGCTGATCTGTATGATTTACAAGGGTACACAAGGATTTGTTCTCGTGGTCTTATAGTTAGTCCTCATCACCTCTGACTAATAGGAAGATAAATAACAAAGCAGAAAATGAAACCAGGAAGCTTTCAATATATCAAAAAATTCCCCCAAAAGGACAAAAGGGCACAAGTGTTTATTATGCAAATGAAAATGTTAATATGGGCTACTACCTCGGAATACAACTAAGCAATCAATAAGATATTATTTGCAAAAACAACATCTTTTGTACAGTCTTTGTGTGTATCGAAGAACTAAATTCTGAGAGATGCATACCTAACTGCTTAGAACTGAATGTTAGTTAAATTATTAACTCGAATTTTCCGTCAAGACATAATTTTATGTTGAGGTAAATAGGGTTTTGTTTATTGTATGTGTAGAATGACTTATATGTACCTGTCTTAGTAATGCGCATCTGTGTTCTAATATTTATTTCAGAATGGAAGAATACCTTGTACAAGATCAGCGTAGATAATACAAAAGAAATTCTTTACTGCAAAAACATCAAGCTATTTCAAAATACTCAATCTTTATAAAGCTATATACATACTCAGGGACTTCAAAAACGCCTATCTAATATCATTATGATTTAATCAACAACTAGGGTAAATAACTGCAACAAACTTGATTTATTTCGAAAATTTGAATTATATTTGACAATCTTATTGATACTATCACACGTTTCTTTTAAAAAAATAATTTGATTTCATCAGTTATGTATACCACATCCAAAATTTCATGTGTTTTGTTAAGTAATGAGTATGCCCATCCCCATTTGCTTTAACGCATGCACGCAATCTGGACCGCATGGATTGACATAAAGTTCGATTTTTTCTCATAGGAATATTATTCCACTCTTCTTGAAGAGGACGTGCCAACTCATCCACAATTCTTGGTTGACGGTGACGTTTACGTAAGCGTCTCCCCAACTCATCCCACATGTGCTCTATAGGATTGAGGTCGGGTGAACGTGCTGGGAAATCCATTACATTAATTCCCTGGATGTTTAGAAAGTTTAAGGTTAATCTAGCTGTGTGCGGACGTGCGTTGTCTTGTTGAAACGTCAGCGGATTGTTGACAATTTGATGACGTTGAATTAATGGAAGGAGCTCAGGCTGTAAAACGTCATCGATATAGAGCCTCGCGGTAAGAGTGTTCCTCAAAATGAACAGTGATGACTTGAAATGTTGATGGATGGCTCCCCAAACCATGACGACACCACCGCCAAATTTGTCACGCTCAATTATGCAGTTTGCGGCAAAACGTTCATTGCGTCTTCTATAAATGCGCTGTCTTCCGTCAGCCATGGACAAATTGAATCTTGATTCGTCGCTGAACACTACGTCATGCCAATTACGTCGATTAGCAAGCATGTTCCGGGACCAGGTCAGACGATTTCTTCGGTGGCGAGGAATTAGGATCAAGCCTTTCAAGTGGGCGACGGCATGGCAAACCATGCTCTTTCAATCGTCGGCATACTGTCCTGGGGTGGATTTGACTGTCGTGACAACCTATCACATCTCTTGACGTGCTTACGGCTGTCGCAAACCTGCCACGTAGATGACGTTGCCATATGAAAACGTCTTGACGTCTTGTCGTTACGATCCTTAACACTTCCTGTGGTCCGATACTTCTGTACAAGTCTCGTGATTGTAGACAAATGGACGTAGAAGCGTCCTGCGATGATACCTTGATTTACGCCGGCGTCTACAAGTCCAAGAACAGCATACCGCTGTTGCCCAGACAGTCTCGGCATTTCACGCGTAACTTTTAGTGAAGCAAAGTTTGAAATCAGGATAGATAAAGGCACTAGGTACAAGTAATATATACGTTATTTCTGAAGAAAACGACTCATTGTAGAGCTTTTTGAAAAGCGCACGGGTGAGCAGTATTACGCTATGGTTGAGTGATTTGTCTCGCCGATAGCATGAAAATTACCGCAATCACACAATATCCAGCAGATATTCAAATTGATTTATTTTCAAAACATTTATATTTTTACAGGAAAAAAAAACCCCCTAACATATAGGCGTTTTTAAAGTCCCTGAGTATATGTCCTAATATTTATTACAGTATGGAAAGAACACCTTGTATACGATCAGTGTAGATAATACAAACAAAATTCTTTATTGCAAAAGCATCAAGCTATTTCAAAATACACAATCTTTATAAAGCTATAAGAAACTGGTTTTCTAGCGTTATATAATTCTTTAGGTGTTCCCATAAGATTGTATGCAAGTAACTGTAAGGCGAATAGTGCATACAAAACATTGAGGTTATGCCAGTGGGTAACTTTGTGATATCTGATATTCTATGTCTGACGTTAAGGATAAAGTACAGAATATATAAAAAAAAAGAATGTTAAAGTGAATGTTAATATCATTATACCTTATACAGTATATATGCATTATAAAAACATATATCAGACGCGGATCCAGAAATTTTGTCGAGAGGGCCGGAGGCCACCCCCAATAGATTTTTCGAGATGGGGTCTAACCATGCTTTTGTGTGTATAATTGCTTATTTTACATCGAAAAATAAGAAAAGTAATTTTCGCCTAATTTCAGGGTGGGCCTAGACGTCTGGTCCACCCCTCTGGGTCCGTGCATGCATTATAGATATATTTATTTATGGCACCGTATGCGTAATTATATAAATGTAAATGAAAAACTGGTACTGTAGTATAGCTTATTCCCACAACAGATCTCTCCCCCCCCCTTTCCTCTGTTAAACCGACCCAGTATAGATTTCTTCCTTCTTGAATGAAGAACTTCTATACGTACCTAAACAGTGTCAGCAAAGATATTTCCTCTAAGCGGATATAACAATATAGGGGATTTTATTGAAAGATAATACATGTACAAATGTAGTTTATTTCTGGCTGTTTGATTTTAATATTCCAAGGTGATGCCAAGAGGGGAAAATAACGCAAGGTCATTTTTTCCGTAGTTGATCATCTATACTTGGTCTTGTGGGATGTTTACGTCCGAGTCTTGTTTATTCCGGGGAGGGGGGGGGTCATTCTTTAGAGGGACATTTCAGCGGGAAGTAATATATGCTACATCGCGGGAACAATAATTGATATAAAAACAAAAAAAAAATATTTTAGAATTCTCCACTTTCTTTTTGTATCTGGTTGATGACATCATTAAGATGGTAGCAAAACCGTCGTTCCTCTTCATCAGGCGTATTTTTTCTTAACTTGCCGGTTTTCTTAACTGTAAACATGTTTTTCATAGTATATTTTTACTTTTAGGAACTGTTTTCCGAATAACTTGCTAACAGCATGTTTCCAGAAGGTATGTTGCAAACCTTGATAACAATAGATTTCTAACTGTAATTTGACCAACGCGCGCTTTTGTTAAAACATAAACTCAAATTCGAAGCATTGGATATTCACATATTATCACATGCTATATGTATATACTATGATTATAAAAGATATCTACCTACGAATATCGACAACGTATATCCATTCCAGTGTCATTTTCACCTGTGTCTGGTAATGTGCACTTTGTGAATTTTAGCTAACCTGAATAGAAGATCCCGATGAGCCTCGGCTATATAGTCAGTAATGCGTTCGTCGATCGTCCAACTGCAGCTTTTAACGTTTTCATCTTCTTCAGAACAACTGAAGGAATTTTGGTGAAACTTGGCATAAATGAAATAGTCATTCGTCACTGCCCTGTGCACCTTTTTGTTGTTTTCCGACCAGACCCATCAAGGGATGGATATGGGATTTCGAATTTGGGGACATTTGAGTACTTATACTGATTGCTATGCTGGTTGTATATGCGTAGTGGGAGGGGGGAGGGTGTGTATGGCGTGGTAAAGTATGTCTAAAGAGGTACCCTCTTTTCCAAAGAAATATTAGATGAGTTACATAGAAGAATATTGTGTGTTTGTGTGTGTGCGTGTGTGGGGGGGTGTTGGGGGTAGGGGAGGATTTGTGTGAGTGTGTGTTTGTGTGTGTGTGTGTGTGTGTAGGTGTGTGTGTGTGTTGTTTTTTTTTATCAGATTCTGAAACAAAACTGAGAAAATTTTGAACCTCTCTATTTTTTCGTATGATCAAGTTGCTGAGATGAACGATATAAGCCCATGTGGGTCTCCTGTTCATTTTTTTTCAGACAAAAACTGTGGTTTCCAAAGAGATGATTACCATAGCAACTACACTAAGTCCCACCACTATGATGAATATGACAAATACGACCGGAAATGTTACAGAAGCCATGGACAGCACTACTAGTAAGATCTAAGTGTGCGATGTCACACCATATAGGATATTGGGAGTTTTTATTCCAACTGAGCTCACCAAATCAAAGGTCCAGACTGTCACAACATTGAACCTTTTATATACTTTAGTTGTAAGAGAAATTAATGGTTAAGGATGTCGTAGTCTTTTTTCTTTTTTTTTGAAATTAACAGAATATCGCAATTCCAGTGAAATTTAAAAAAAAATTTACTCATTCGTACGACAAATACCGCAACGGACATGGGTAGCAAAATATAGAATCAGAGGATTTAGTACAGTTTAATAATATTATATCATAGTGTAACAGCGGTATCTAGGGTCATTTAAAGTGACAATAGTCTCTCATTTGATGAATTTGATAGACTGGCCCAAATTCACACTCACAGCTATAGAATATGAGAAAAAAAGAAAAAATGAAGAAAAAACAAAACAACTGATCAAATAACCAAAAGGATAAATATTTTCGCATCCATATATATAATAAATACTTTTTCTGATCTGTAGGGGTCCCGAGTAATAGTCAAGGAGGAGACGAGGTTCAGAATCCTGTCTCTCCTGAATATTTTTGGGGGAGGGGAGGTCTCTCATAGAGATCCCATCTCCCGTTCTTACCTAGAGTGCAACCCTCAGGGAAAAGTCTGCATAAGAATGTAAAGGACCCCAATCCACGACATATGGTCTTTTTGATTAGATTATTATCCACACCAAAACTGGTAAACGTGTATTTTCCCCCAAACTAAACCTCCCCCCCCCCCACCCACCCTTCCCCTCTAACGTGTGTGATAAGAATAAATTCACCATATAAATATTTACACCTATAATTTCTCACATTTTCTGTAGTCTGTAGTACTTTACTACAT
The DNA here is from genome assembly GCA_035048485.1 of Pteria penguin. Taxonomy (NCBI): domain Eukaryota; kingdom Metazoa; phylum Mollusca; class Bivalvia; order Pterioida; family Pteriidae; genus Pteria; species Pteria penguin. The sequence goes on along the minus strand of CM068580.1, from coordinate 41,872,751 downwards.
ATAATAATGAAAAAGACTGTTTTGCAGTTCTTAATTTTACTTTAAAATTCTATTTACGAAACCGATATGCGACAATGGATATGTAGTAAATAGTATGTCGTCTGCATGTCCATATATGCACTCAAGACATGCAGGTTGTTATACAATTATTTTGAGAAATAGCTACTCAGAAATCTGAGACATTTAAAATGTCTTTTGAATGACAAAACAGATTGCATGATGCATGTGTGTTAAAGTTACGATTATCACACTCTGATTAACATCTGGTGCAACACAAGTAGAAGTAGATGACTATGCTTTTTTATACACGAAATAAACAAAAGATTATATAACTATAATGTTTTCATGCGATAATTCGCTTTGAGCGCTTTAAGTCATGGCATGCCATTGGGTCATGAACAACAATTGTGTAACATATAATCTCCTTCCAATGTATAAGGGAGCATCTATGACCCGAACAGGAATTCTGGTTTTTGTTCACTGTTGCTTTAACCTTAGAGATGTGACCTTGGTTGAAGGTCATGACACACCCTTGGGTCAAGGAATACAATTGTGTGAAATATATAATTTCCCTCCATCGCAATAGGAAGAACTTTCAACTCGAACAAGAATTCTGACTATTTGTGCACTGTGACCATGAGCGCGTAGATATGAACTTCATTCACAATCATGACACACTCCTTGGTCAAGAACAACAATTGTGTAGAATATAATCTCCCTGCAACATAACATAAGTTACGGTTGAGAGAAGAATTCTGGCTAAGTGTTCACTCTGACATTGACCTTGTAGGTATGATATTAGTTCAAGGTCATGATGCAACCTTGGACCAAGGACAACAATTGTGTGAAATACAATCTCCCTCTAACGTATCTGGAACAAGTTATGGCCTCGACAAGAATTCAGGCTGTGTATGCACTCTGACTTTGACCTTGTAGATATGACCTTGGTTCAAGGTCATGACGCGTCCATGAGTCACAGACAACACTTGTGTAAAATATTATTTCTCACCAACATAACAGGAAGATACAATCTCCCTCTAGCGTATCAGGAACAAGTTATGGTTATGTGTGCACTTTTTGACCTTGACCTTGTAAATATGAACTTGGTTCAAGATCACAACACACCCTTGGATCATGGACAACAATTGTGTAAAATATTATTTCCCTTCAAAGTAAAAGGAAGAAGTTATGGCCCGGACAAGAATTCTTGCTGTTTGTGCACTGTGACCTTGACCTTGTAGATATGACCATGGTTAAAGATCATGACACATCCTTGAGTCATGGACAACAATTGTGTAAATATTATTTCCTTCCAAAGTAAAAGGGGAAGTTATGGTCCGGACAAGATACAGACAGGCGCCCGGGGTGATTCCTATATAACCCCCCTACCCCCCCAAACATTGTTTGCGGGGGTATAACAAATAATAAGTATAAGAACATGGATAACTGGATACATTTTTGCACCATATGTGCATTTTGTTTGATGATCAAGACCGAAAGTGTGAAAAATATTTGAAGTGCAAACTAATTACCAAATTGAAATACCCCCTCCCCAGCAAAATAACAGGAAGAGCCAAACTTCATACAAGGACACAGCTATGAACACAGGGGTACTCTTTAGATTTAGTAGTAATTTAGAAACTTTTAATTACAATAATTTACAAACTGTCACCGCAGTAAATTTCGAAGCATACATTTTTGGTCAGTACAGTAGTACTGAAAATTGAGAAATTGGGATACTGATACTCTTGAACAGTCCACCAATAGAAGTATCGATCCCGTAGTTATATATATATGAAACATATAAACATGTACTTATCTTCATCTATTGTACCTTATGCTTATATTCTGTTTGCATGTTTACTTGTCTAGCTTTTTATTTACAAGTATATTCATTTATTTTGACATTAACTAATAAAACACGTACACGTGTATGCAGAATGACAAACAACTCTCACAGTTCTGTCTCATTGCATGCAATCGATTTATAAATATATTTCAGTGGCTACAACTGAGGCTCCGATATACATTGATGTTCCCGCAGTGACGACTGCCTCGGGCATGAATGTTCTTGGTTTAGTAGTTTTCTCCATTTTCTTCGGAGGTGTAATTGCACAGATGGACGAGGAGGGTATGCCACTGAGACGGTTCTTCGACAGTCTACATTTGGCAACTATGAAACTCGTTCACTTAGTAATTTGGTCAGTATGAAGACGTTACACGGTTATACAAAATGATGGGATAATAAGATATATAAAATAATGGGATATGTCACATGATCTGATTAAATTTCTTTAAAGTTAATACAGAACTTCGAATCCCACTAGTGGTTCGACGGTGTTAAGCTTTTCAAATAAGACAGAAAAAAAGACAAAGTTCTTCATTTTCATGGTAAACGTTTAAAGTTTTCGAAAAAAGGGTAAGAAAGAAAAAAGCAAAGAAAAAGAACTCTCACTGCTTCAGGAGAGTCTGTTGCATGCATAGATTCGAAGTTCTGTACAATGCATGGAGCAGATACCATAACCACATACATATAGAGAAATAATCTTAGCGTTACATGAAACAAATAAACAACCCCCACCCCCACAAAAAAAACCCACCAATTCAACATAAAAACTTATACAGTGGTGGATTTAGAGTCCCCCCCTCCTCCTCCTTCTCGTCACATATTTACAAGTAAAACTCCAGATCTGGCATCAAAATGGTACTTGGCTAATACAAATGTGGCCCTCCCCTTTCGGAAATCCTTGATCCGCCATTCACAGTGCATTTGAACAAGTCGGTGTTGGTCTTACATGGTCTGAAAACCTGTTGTGAAACTAATAAATCGATCAAAGTGGTGACAAGACTGATATGCCGAATCTTTCAAACAGGACTTAAAGAAATACTTAGCAGTATTATCGTGTTCATAATTTTGAGGTAAAAGAAATTTCAGTCTTACGACTAGCCGCAAGTAGTGGCCCTGGATGAATGATATCATTCATTTAGGGCCACTACTTGCGGCTACCTTACGACCAACTTTTCTGTCCTAGGTCTTGTACTTAAATATTTTAGCGATCTAACGATGATGCAGAGTTCGCTCATATTATATGAATTTTGGAATCTTGTTAGTATGTTTTAGGCAGTGAACATAAATATAATTAATATATTGACGAAGCAAAATCCTAAAGCATATACATATTATGATAAATGTGTACTTCCAGGAATTTTCCGTTGTCTGAACATATGCACGTACATTTTCATAAACACAATTATATGAGGTGTGAGTAGTTTTGCAAGTTGGTCGGATTGCAAGCAAAACAGGGTCCGGCACCATTAACTGAGAAAATATTTAAGTCATAATTTCATATTCTTCTGTTCAACAATGAATGAATAACTGGGATTTGGATTTTACTGAGTTTTATTCTATCCATAAAAAGAATCAAACCATTCTCCATGACAATTTATTTGAACGTTCAAGATAATGGAATAAATTAAAATGAAATGATTAACTTAAGTATTTTCTCAGTTTATGCAGAGACATATATATGTGTATATATGTCTCTGGTTTATGGCACCGGACACTGGTCAGATATTGATTATGTCCGTCCCTCTGCCTTTCATTAATAATTTCGTCTAATTGTTGTTTTCAGCTCTGTTTTAGAAGAGCTTAATCTGAAACTTCAGACTTAGATAAGTAGGACATTTCGGACTATGAACATGATTGGACTATACACATTACCACCTTCAAATTTGATCTTCCTTATTGACTTGACGATTGTAGCTATCGTAAATAGCTACGATATGGATAAACTGTCAGAAGTCTCATTTTCTCCGCATGTCATTCGACCATGCATGGTTAATAAGATTGAATATAACTTTTATTGTAACTTTGACATTTCACCTCAAACAAAACTTTTAACTTTTTTAAACTTCATTATAGAAAAACTATTGGGGGTTGTTGTGATGTGTACTTAGACAGAGAGATAAGATCTATATATTTTTGCCTTTAAGGTATAAGGTCGTCAAGGGCATATTTGGCCCAACCAAATTGTAATTCAAAATTCAGGTAACACATTATTAGAATGTGGATAAAGTGATTTATATCTCTGAAATACTTGTTTTTATTTAATGCTTTATAATATTTCCCATGAATTCATTAAGAATATGTATATTACAAAGTTTTCAATTGTATCAATAAGCAGCCAGTTTTCGGTAATTTTGATACTGGACATGTAAGGTTTATATCAAAACGACGCATACGATTTCATACATATTTTGAAACTACGCTCTGTAAGATATCAAGGTTAGCCAAATATTTTGAAAATTCCCAATTTTACAAAATCAGACCAAGCAGTTGATGTTCATAGTGTTATATAAGGAAAACCAAATTAATTATGGGTATAATCTTCGTATTTGTGTATCATACTTCCATTATGTATCAAATATTCAGTTCGGTATAAAAACCGTGTAACTGTGTCCATTTTCACGTCTTTATATTATGTAAATTCTTCGCAACGCGACCAAGCACTCTTTACCAATTACTTTAGGTGAACATGCAATAGGCATTTTGTTTAATGTCATCTCACTTTAAATACCCAACATAAGATATCAAGGATTAACGTCATTATGAACATTCCGGGAAAGCTTAGTTTGTAGGGCATGAGGTGCGTAACATCATGTGAATTATGAAATTTGTGTATAATGACGGCAATATGACAATTTATATGGTACTCATATGTTTGATATATGTGTATATGTGTGTGTATATAAGTATGTGTGTGTACGTGTGTATGTGCATTTGTCACAATGTGTATATTATATTCACCTTGTTTTTCATATTATTATTGTATTTTGTCTGATGTGCCAACTGGCATAAAGAAATAAATGAAACTGAAACTGATATTCTGTTATAAAACAAAAGTTGTTTATAACTGTATTCCAGGTTTGCACCAATAGGAATCATCTTTCTAATTGCATCCAAATTAGTGGCCATGGAGGATCCGGAGACCATGTTCCGTCAGCTAGCGTTTTATATGGCTACCGTCTTGGCAGGTCTCGCCATTCACGCTTTCATTGTATTGCCACTCATTTACTTCGTATTTACCCGAAAGAACCCCTACCGCTTTCTGTACGGCATGTTGAAGGCACTTCTAACAGCATGGAGCACGGCCTCCAGGTTAGACATCCAATACAGTAATACAAATTTTACTAAGTAATTTAACATATTATATTGTCAGAGACATAGACTACTTACTGAAAGTAGTCTATGTCTCTGATATTACATGAAGCCGTCCTAACTCAATCGATGGGGTGATTGACTTGCAACCAAGAGGTCCCGGACAAACAAACATATGCGAAAGTAACTACATATCAAATAAGTATATATCCTATTTAACACAATGTATATTTGCTCCGAAGAAATGAGCATTTGGATAAAATGTTATTGCATATCATGGATAAATCGCTTTATGTTTCAGTTCTGCAACTCTTCCTATAACAATGGATTGTCTGCGTACCAATAACCATGTGGACATTCGGGTGGCGAAGTTTGTAGCACCTATTGGAGCCACCATCAACATGGATGGCACTGCTTTGTACGAGGCCGTGGCTTCCATTTTCATTGCTCAATATATCGGCAAAGATCTGAATGTGGGAGAGGTCATCGTCGTAAGGTAAGTGGCCGACTTTGACTTGACCGAGTAACGACTGGGCACTATTTGAATATTTATTGATACGGTGTTAATGTGAACATCCTTAATACATTTCTTTTATCTGCCTTTGTCAGTTTGACGTCAACCGCCGCAGCCATTGGTGCAGCAGGCGTACCGGAAGCAGGTCTCGTTACCATGACAATTGTACTCACAGCAGTCGGACTTCCTGTGGATGAGATTGCGTTGATTTTGACTATTGATTGGTTCCTGTAAGTTTTTCTCATATTAACGTTTTTATAACTTTTGCAAAATTGTGAATATATGCAATTTGTGCAACACTTGTACTTTCTTGATTTGCACTTTATTTACATGTCTACGACCAGTGTTATGACGTAAAAATACACTTACACTGAGATAACTCCACTCACGTAGTGATGGCACCTACCTGATGTATTGCACATAGATTTGAATCTATACCACAGGCCAATTAGAAGCAGTGATGATTCTTGGTCTCTTTCTTGTTTTACTCCACGCCAAGATGATTCCAGTGTTATGGCGACGGCATTTGTCTTGTGCATTTGTACAAAATTTTCGGTATATGCAACGGACCCATTATCTTCAGTGACAATGGGCTAAGTCACAATGGGCTTATCCACAATGGGCATATTCACAATCAAATATGGAATACAAATCTGTGACTCTACAACTTCACAAGATGTTCCTCTGGAACTTAGTGATGACGCCTGGGCCAAACAGAGGTGAGCGTCTCCTGTTTGGCCAGTCTGGTCCACCAACAATCATGCCCAAAAGATACATACAAACCTAAATAAAATAAAATGTGATAATTATTTCTCTTGATTAATCTATCAATGTTGCTACGATTTCTGTAAAGTACTTTTCTGCTCCATAACCTATCTGAACTACTTTTCACAGAGATCGTTTCCGTACGGCTGTCAATGTCCTTGGTGATTCGTACGGAGCTGGAATCGTAGAACATCTCTCTGAACAGGATTTGGCGAAAATGGAAATTGATGAAACCAATACCAATTCTATACCCATTGTAGAGAAGAATGGAAAACCCGCAGATATGGAAGATATTGATTTGAAAATGGAGAAAAAGTCAAGCGATGGAATAAATAATCCTGGTTTCAATGACACCAAGATGTAAAATTGGTTGTTCATAATTAAAGCTCTATATATACTGCATATAGCTATTAATGTACATATACACGTAAATGGTTTGAAAATGTGATATATTATGTTTATTGTGTGTGCCTTTTTCACATCATGTCAATATTACAATAATATTTTTATATTTGATCTTATATGCCATATCATTTTCATGGCTTTATGATACATTCGTATAACTTACAGGATATTCCCCTGCCAATTACAATTTTTATAAATGACTTAAAAATGCAAGCGGTTTCAAATGACGTTCCATTCAATATTCAAGAGGAATCACATTTATATTTCCTTGCCATATAATGGCTGGAGTATTTGAGTGTTTTTTTTTTCTATTCTGTCATCCATTCCATACATTATTTCCGGGGGTACCTCTCTCAAAAAGTGAGGTCACAGCTCCTGAATATGACTGAAAGTAGGATTATTTAGGGGTTCCAGATGATAATTGAAGTATCTTTCGAACAACATTAAACCAAATTTTGATATGCTGTTATCTAGAAAGAGAAAAATTGATTCTTGGGTCAGTGGGTAAATGATCAAAGTCATGTACAACTCCTGGTCGAAATGAGTGACATAGACATTGAAAAGTCGACAACAAAATTGAGATTATCTTGGAGGGGACACGTGTTTTATAAATATTGTCTTGTATTTTTAATAATTCGTGTAAGAGTTATTAGAGACGTGTCAGAGACATTTTTATAATTGTTTTAAATCATAACATATTATAATCCATGTTTTATTATATTACATCACTTAGTTTTAATGCATAATAACTAATTCATGTAATATATTTTACTCAAGAAAAGAATTGTTTGTCTTTGTCTTATTATCTGCCGGAGAAATGCCGGACCAACCTTCATGCATAAATCCACGTCTTCTCCTAAATGTACAAAATAGGTTTGGATAATGTGTCTATACGTAATGAAGAATTTAATGATCAGTATCTTTTGTTTTATATTTCCCTGAATCGAATCGGAGATTTGGACATACATGGTTTTATTCGGTTTTCGAATCCGTCTGTGGCCAAACATAAACTAGCTGCCATAGGGTCAGACTCTGTGTAGGGGTTATGCACTTGGCTGTCTGTGCAGACAATCCGGGTTTGCTTACCGAACGGCTTCTCTTGGGATGGTGTTAAAAAGTACAAAATATGTCATGGTGTAGTTCACCCTAGTTAATAAGTCATCCCAAGCAGGTTGTAGGAGTATTATAGTTCATGACTTTACAATTCTGTCCGACTATGGAAGCATGTTTATCGCAATGCAGGGACAGATTAATTTCGTAGTCCAATCTGATGCCACGAGCCGGGTTATATTCCTACCGGCGGAAGAGATTGACTTTACAATTGACCTATCCCCAAAGCACGCCCCCGCTGACCGAGTACCAATGATACGGCGTCTTATCTTGATCTTGATAATTATAGCTCACATCTCGTACGTGCTTCGACCTCCGACAAAGAGAGCATTTCCCTGCATATGTTTGCGTAAGGAATGTACAGGTCAAGTGGCATAAAACCTTTAAAACACGTCAGTATTTTCGATTATTATAAAAATGATTAAAAGACGCATTCACAGTACATGTTATAGTGAGTACCCTAACCCATTACCAGCCTGTAGCAGATTTAGACGGGGGGGGGGGGGGGGGGGGGGGGGCCCCCCCCCCCCTCTTAAACTGAAGAACTGAAATAAAAAAGATAAATAAAAGGGGAAAAGGACAGAGAAAGAAGAGAAAAAAGGAGAGAGATATTGCGTTTACACGACTTTTCCGGATTTTTCTAACACCCCCCCCCCCTTTTCGTAAAATTCTTAACCACGGGCACGGTACGCACCCAACAATGTTAAAGTGTAATAAGAAAGTATACAGAATTGCCATAATAAATAATCCTCCATTTGGAAAACAAGGGTTATCAATTTGAGCGGTAATAAAAAATTTAGATACTATTATTAATTAATGTGAAATATATTCAAGTCGAAACTATATGTGACATCAACACGAATTAATTGTGTACCCAATCTCCTTATAATGTAGTCAATTTTGCTAGAATAAATTTTTCGAGCAAATTTAACTTTCAAAATGTGTAATAAAATAGGCATTTGTCTTCGCCCTGACCATGCAAAAAGATTTCCCCTATGAACTTCCCACCAAGGCGCTGCCCTGGACCCGCTGGGAACCTGCGCGACCCTAGACCCTCGCGTTTTGGTACATACTCACGCCCCTAACCTAAATTTCTGTATCTGCCCCCTACTACATTAAGGGGACTCTGTCATCCTGAAGCTTCTCAGTCCCCCCCCTTAAACCTAAATCATATTTTTGAAAAGTCAGATGCGAGGTGGTGGACTAGGTAAATTAAGGACAGTTGGTTGAGAAATCTTGAGATGTGATTGTAGGGATCACAAAAAGGGTAAAAGGGGAAGGAAGAATAAAATGAGAAAAGAAAATGAAACGAAAGAGAGAGAGAAAGAGGATGAGGAGAGATTGTGTAGGAGGGTTGCCTGCCCATTCAGTGATGAACTGCATTTGTTTATGATTGATTAATTTTTGTCACACTATTGTACGTATTTGACGGCACCTGCCTGATGCGGGACATACAAATTTTGACCTGTGCAACGGACCCACCCGAAGCAGTGAGGGATCTTTAACGTGCCATGCATACCGTGAAATGGAGCCTCATCTAAAAGACAGGACACCGGCATGACCAGAGCGGGACTTGAACCCCGGTCTCCCGATCAGGGAGTCGAGTGCGATACCACTAGGCAGCGCCGGCTTCATTTATTTATGTAAAATTGTGTTTTCTATGTATGTATGTATGAATATATAGAACAATGTGCTAAATCTATAGTATTTTAAGAAACATCAATATTGATGGAATGTAGAGTTTCATTTTTGTCTTATTTCGATGATATCTTCATAGGTGCAGGCCTATCAACTTTAGTAACTTTGCTTTTACTGCAACACTTGCATCTTTGTTGCAACGATATTTCGACTTTTTTTAATTTCTCGGATAAATCATGAGATAAATCAGTATATAAAGCGTATTTTCTTTTATTTTCTGTTACGGTGCTGTATTGCTGGTATGTCCGACATTGCAATGTTTGTCGGAGCTCAGCGGGGTGCAACATATAAGAAGATAAGGGCGGAGCAAATCTTAGTTGCGGGGATAGGTCAATTCCTACTTATCTGTCATGCATATGAGAAATTGAGACCGATGATCCGTATCATGTCAAGGTATACGTTGGCACTTAAATTATTCCCCACTGATTAGGGCGTGCCCCTTGGATAGAGTCATGTATGACGTCATGCATCAGGAAGATGACCAAAGTCTGTAAATGAAATAATTTCGATGCCTAATTATCATAATTCTTTCGTCCACTATTTCGTTAAATTCGTCTTTTATTTATTTACTCTATTTATCTATTTATTTATTGAATTTCATAGATTTTAAAATGGAGATATTTCCTCCCACGTGGATGTTCTATATCGAGGTATTGACTCGATCTGATTTGAACCATATCTTTATTCCGCTTCTCTATTTGTTCCATTGCGGATAAATAGAGAAGCGGAATAAAGATATGGTTTTAATCAGATTGGTTGCTGACTTTACACCACAGTTGATCTTTTTTACTTGGTATTGTGGTATGATCATTCGCATAACTGTTGTAACAACACATACAGTATTTATTCTCAGGATAAAGTAGTTATTTATAATTTCTACTTCGATGCTTCTCATCTTGGTTCTAGAGCTACTGATTCAAGTGATTTTGGAGTTTTGCGGACCAATAATGAGGCTGTTGTTTCCAAGTCAATATTGAGACTTTGAGTCTGTATGTTGCATCATAGATGCCCCAGCAATCAAAGCATTGTTGTGATGTGTCATCGCAGCATTCATTAAATATTTGTTCTGCACACTTCATCATGGGAACAAGGAACAAAAAAGAGAACAGTAGTCGGCTTCATTGGCCTTCCTGCCATTGCTTTGCAACGTTTCTGTGATCTCTTTCTCGAGTCTTGTGATGAAGATTTTTTTTTCGTATATAACGCAATCCACGCATTTTAAAAGCTTTGTGAGACAAAAGCATGTGTCTTAGTGATCACATGTACTTTAGATAGTGCGTCTTTTAGTGATATAAAATTATCTACACCTTTTGATGGTGGGGTAAACCAAGTTCTATGGAAATTGATGCAAAATACACCGACCGACTCGTATTCGTTTGAAGTCAAATATTTAGCGCAATGATGCAGTTTTCATCCCGTTTTTTCGTGGTATGCCACCATCCACCGAAATAAAAATAGATTCATTCCGTGTATATCGATTCATTCACCTTTCAACAGATTGCGATGATATCCACAAAATTCGTATTTGTTTATGACGTCATAAAAAGTACATTTGAAATTCGTCTGAATGTCACGTTCTTTTACGAACCGTGGAAAGGTGAATTCACCCTTCCACGGTTCGTAAAAGAACGTGATATTCAGTCTTTTTAAAAATTGTTCTATCTATGATGCCAGAAATAAATGCCTTATTTATCGGAGTTTTGACGGACTTCAGATGACGTCATTACAATGAAAAATTGCGTTTTGTGGAAGGGTGAATAGACCATATTCCGATTTTGATAATTGCTGTCTTTTTGTCCGAGCTGATACATTTTGGCGTTGTTTTACATAGTGACGTCATAACGCATGACATAGATTCATTATAACGTCACTATGAAAAACAACGCCAAAAGGTATTAGCTCGGACAAAAAGACAGCAATTATCAAAATCGGAATATGGTCTATTCATGGATCGCCAGATCATCCCTAACCATAATCATGACGTACAATTAAATTCATGTATGACAGGTAATTTATTTATGACGCCAGATTGAAAAAGTCTGCCAAAATGTGCAATGTCGGGGCAGATCGCCATAAGTCTTGCATCTCGGTAGTTATCGATATCAGTGGCGGATCCAGGATTTCCGAATAGGGAGGGGCAGATTTGTATTAGTAAATTTGGTGCAAAATCTGGATTTTTACTGGTAAATATGAGACCAAAAGGGGGCTCTAAATCCGCCACTGAATATAAGGCAATATAATATATGTAAAATCCTGACAACCAAGATATATGTGTGAGTCAGCAGCGTACCGCGTCTCCTATGGATCCGCGGATGAACACCATACTATTGGATCTGCTGATGAATAACGTCAATACCACACTTTTGTAGATCATGTTGTTGGTTGATTGGTGTTTTATGTCGCTTTCAACAATTTTTCAGTTATATCGCGACATGGAAGCAGGAGGTAACCAACCTCTTAAACATAGTGGGGTAATCCGGGAATCAAACCCGGATCGTCGGCGCCGCAAGCCAAGCGCTTAACCACTACACAAAGCCTGCCCCTAGATCATGTGACCCAGAATTAATGGATTATGTTGTTTGCTTACATTTTGACTCAGGATATTTTACATATATTACATAATAGTGATAACTACCGAGATGCAGAATTTATGGCGATCTGCTCCGACATTGCACATTTTGGCACACTTCGATTTTTACGATTTTGTCGGAGTTTTAATCAGAGATAAATATATGTCTCTGGTTTAATGTTAGTGTTAACGATACATTGGGTAAAATTAGATGTCCCATCTTTTGACGGAACTAAACCACATCAATGTGCTAAGTGGATTAAAAGCATTGAAAAATGTGCTAAATTGAATGCTTTAAGCAGAAGACGACATGAGAGGTTGCTTACAGAACGAGCCATAATAATGACGGCATTTGTCGGTAACCTGCACCTCTCATTACTTACTCGTTTAGATCTGCTTCGGCCATCCTTTGGTCACATGCTTTGGACTGGTGAATAATGTACATTATAGCTGCGTGCTGTTAACTGAATGTGTACTAATGTGTACAAATTATAGAAATGAGTCTATCCAGAGACATATATACATGGATATATGTCTCTGGTCTATCAAAGACACATATATAGTCTATATCTCTTAATCTATTTACAATCTTTGTGTATTAGCCTTTCATTAAAATGCACATTTTGTTGTGATTACAACAGATGGGTTCGTGGACTGGAGTCAATCTGATTAAAACCGTATCTTTATTCCGCTTCTCTATTTGTCCCATTGCGTATCCGCAATGGGACAAATACTGAAATAGAGAAGCGGAATAAAGATATGGTTTTAATCAGATTGGGACTGGAGTGTGATAGTTTTGTGATTACTTTCATTACTGGGTCATTATAGTAAATGAAGACTATAAAACGATATATAGATTTGTTCATAAAACAGTGAATGTATTTTAAAAAATATTAGTTATACATGTATATAACCCTCAAAATTCCCGATAAAAATCAGTGTTTATTCAAATAGCAAAACGCATGTATTGAAAACATAATGATATCAAAACTATGTCTGAGGTCAGAAAATGAAAAGCCATGAATAATGTGCGAGCAATCAAGTAATAAGCAAAGGGCCAAATAAAAATGTACTCTAGATAGCGTACTTCACAACACGAAGAAAATGAAACAAGGAACACGTGCATTTGTTATGTAAACATTGTATTATTGCGCGTTTTGTATTTCGCATTTCTTGTAACTTTTCTGTGTGAATAGCATTCATCTAAATCTCAGTTTCAATTTAATTGTTTTATTTTTATATATGACAATTCTATAAGTAAGGATATAAAGAATAAAAAGGGTCTCATTCTTGTTTTTGCTTTGTCGGGTTCGACATTTTGAGGAATATTGAAAAAGAAAGTAGGCATGCATTGCAGTAGGTGTCACAAAATATCCGATAATTGTTGTCTGTTCCTGATTCATGCTCCTTTTAAGAATTTATAACATCATATTTCATTAAATTTGTTGTAGTTCTATTTCTAGTCTTAAACAAATTGTTATCTAAATGACAATCTGGATTATGACTCATTTGTTCAAAAATGAAAGTACAGATAGAACTTTAAAAAAATAGTTATGATTCATTATATAGTTTATAGTTACTGAAAATACAATTCGGCCTGTGTTCCTTGCAGGTATTTACATATTTAGTATTAATCAATTACTAATTTAGTTACATTCATTTACTATTTAGAAGGCGATCGACTGGTAATTCATTACAGCAGTAAATGCTTGCATCTTGGAAATTTATTAATATAATGCAATAATATAAATTTGTCAAATCCTAACAACCAAGATGTACTAGATAGGGAGAATTGAATGTATGCAGTACACTTCATTGTCTTTACTCGAAGAATTACGTTTGTATATAATATTATGCCACTTGAATTTAAAATACATGGAAATTTGCATGACTCTGAATCATTTGTAGTCTAAGATCCTCTATCCATAATTCCCCTTTTCATATCAGTATTGTGTGGGCTTTGATTCATTCTTTAAAACTTGGGATTTTACCGATGATGATGATGATGGGTTGCAGTTCCACCACTTTTGACAACAATTAAATTCTAGCAGAATGACTTCACAACTTACATTTCAGTATATTGATCACTTATTTTTTTTTTTTAATTTTTGGATTATACATGTATCAATGATTTCCTGAGATTAGCTTTATTACATCCATATGAAGCTACTTAATTTAATAACTCAATAAAATTTCATATCGTACTAATATCATGACCGTACCTAGATAAAGTCACATGGAAAATATTTCATACCACTGACACTTTTATATAGTAATCCTTGTCATTGTAATCTTGTAAAAATGAAATTAATAAGTAGAAAAAAAGCCATAATATTGAAATTGGATAATAAAATGTGGTTGTAAATAATGTGAGCACAAAGATACCATAAATGTAAAAGAATATCAGTGGTATGATCTTATTTTATGCAAGCAGCTTATCCCATCTAGTGATAATGGCATAATTTAAACAGAGTATGAATTTCCATTTAAACAAAATCGATGTCAAAACACCATGGCCAAGAAGTTAGTAGAGGACTAACTGTTAATGGTGCAATGTTCAATGATCACATTATTTAATTAAATGAATTTATTTACTTTTTATATCGTTTTCATTGTCTTTCTTGCATTTCAAACACATATTTACAAAAACAATTAGACAAATGTTAAATCTATTTGAAAAAAAAGTAAAAGCTGTATATGTATTTCTTTTTGCAGTAAATTGAAAAATGGAAGAAAAATCTGTAAATTCTAAACCATCAAAAAGCAAGGATCCTTACCCTCCTAGAGACTCTCTGTCAACGGACGAGTATTCGGAGATATCAGATGTAAACAATGAACAATACAGTCAGGAGGAGGATCAACCCCTGACCCTTGACACACTACCAGTTGAGCTTCTCATGTATATTTCTAACTTCCTTGATGCCAAATTTATAATTCATACACTGAGCAACGTGTGCCAGATTTTCCATGATCTATTTTCCAGAGAGATCTATTGGAAGATTAGAATAAACAAGAGATGGCCAAAACCATACCCACCAGTATATGGTAATAGTAAATTTCAAAAAGCATTGTTTATTTCTCAAGCTGTAAAATCATTGAGATTTTTTAAAGAATCTGAATTGAGATATAGGAGATAAATACATCTTTAATTTATATTATAACTGCTATTAAACATAGATTTGAGAATTTATCATGTCAGGGCTTTTTTCTTTATCCCATCTCACATTCCTGTAAAGTGCTGTGGAAAGGTTTCAGTGAAACCTGGTAGATTGTGGAAAAAGGTGGATGAAAGAAAACTAGTATTTTAAATCCAGAAAATTTCACAGGACATCTTTATCTTTAGTGAATGAAAACAATAAAATCTAGTCCTATATCTCATTTTCTTTCATCTGTCGGTCACAGTAACTTGTTCCTCTATTTTCATCAATTATAGTCTCAGTTTTTGCACTGTGTATATGCACCTATAAGTCGCACTGCCTATAAGTCGGTTGGTACTTTTAGGGCTTGAAATTTTGGAATTTGTCTTTGACTCGCCTATAAGTTGGTTCTAAATTTTCAATGTACAAAGGCGTATTTGCTTATGGCATCTTTTCAATGACTTTCAATAAATGGCTGTTGAGTCTTTCCACTCTAATGATCGTGCGGTATCACTCGTATGTAATTAATAATACAGGGGAATTTAAATGACATATTTAATAGTAGGGCATTTCAATTGCTTTCAGTTACATATAGCTTCTATTTTAAGAATACTGTAGTCATAAAAACGGCAGGTTTTGAAGGGCATATTCGGGACCCCAGCTTTCGAACTCATTTTCGCTGCCATCATCATTATCAACATCAAACAGCAGTTTGATATGTAGTTCCTACAAAGGAATGTCATCATAGATGTCAACGCCCTCGTCCTCGGCACCAGTGGACTCTGTGTTATGTTATTTAATCAATGGCTATCTCGTCATGGTTCATTAAACTTTCTCCATAAGATTCTGTTTGCTTTTTGTTATGGCTCGTTAACTTTTCACTTTTACACAGGTAATCAGTTTGTAAATTGTATTGAACTGGATCAAATAAAGAGCTTTATGTATAGAAACTGTTGGCCACTCAATATACATTTTATTGTCATAAAATCATTTTTAAAAGTACTTAACGACTGGGGAATATCGTGTGTACTAAGTATGGTGCATGATGTCTGCATTGTCCATTCATCAATGGTAAAGTTTGACTTCAGATCAAGGTCAGATTTTTTCCTCTCATGTAGTATTTCGCCTATAAGTCGGTTGTGCATCTCGACTACGATATTTTTCTCCCAAAAATTCGACTTATAGGTGAGTGTATACCATATGTGGAATTTTTTGTTCTTGTTCTTGACTGTGGGATGCAGAAAATATACACATAGACATAGGGTATAATCAATTCTATAAATGATTCTTTTGTATGTTTCTCCTTTCTTTACTGTAATTTTGATGAAACTTTGCAGAAATGTTCTACTCATGATACCAAACAAAAACATGAGATTGTAATATATAATCCGGTATTGCAGTCTCTTCATCTTAGTTTTATTATGATTATATTTAGATACTTTACTTTACTTCTATAGCTGAGAATTTTGATTGGAAAGAGGCATGTATAATGAGAGAAGAGCATTACAACATGTGGACAAAGCAAGAAGAACTCTGCACCCATCTGGTTTACAGAGAGGGAATTTATGCTCCAGTAGATGGTGTGCATTTAATGAAGGTAATAAACTATATTTTACATGAATTACTTGTTACATATGTTTATCTACATGATAAAATGGTAATATAAAACAATTACATGTACTTATGTACATGCACATTATTTAGGGTATTTAGCTACAAAAGTGTCTGGAGTTTGTTCCTTCACATTGACACTTATTTGATATGTATTACCTTCTGTTTATAAACATATCTTCAAACTTGCTTTCAGTATGGCATGTAATCTCTGCTTAGTGTATTGGGTATAAAGAGTCTTCATTTTCCTCAATTTGATTTTTATGAAACTTAAGATTTTGTTCATGTTACATGTATACAAAATGTCTTTCCTTATTATGTCTTAAGAACAAACTTCATTGATAACTGGTTTGAAAAATGCTTTTGGTTAATTTTATTGGTACATTGTATTTTGAAGTTTTTTAGACCCCCATGAGTAATATTGGGAGAGAGACTAGGTTTCCACTGTCTTTCTGTACATCTATGCGTAATACTTTAGTTTTTTGGTACTTTCTCTGTCATCTTTACAGATACTGACTTGAAAGTTGATGTGGAGGTTCAGTGAGAAGATTACAGATTGAGTTTTACTTTCATTTTATTGACCTTTTTTTTATCAGGTCATTGTCCTCTTCAGAGTTTCAGATTTCTTGATTTTTCTCACTTATTTGTACAGATATTGACAAGAAACTGAAATACCACACCATATTTGTGAAATATATCAACAGCATATAGACTTCTATTCAGTAAGCAAGATCATGATTTCTGATTGACCGTTCTGACTCTCTCTTTTATACACACCACTCTTTTGCTCCCCAGTGGGACAGAAAATCTGCCCAAGTTTAAAACAACATATTTGGTAGGTTACTAAAATACGAAACTAGAAAGCAATGAGTATTTGCAATCTTGTGTATAGCTTAGTCGGAAAATGTGTACTATATAGTTGTTTAAAGGTTTTAAAGTAAAGTGAGAAAGGCCAAAGTGTATATTTATGTAACAAGTTATATATAATTATCTTTAAGTTTGTATTTCTATTTTATCACAGGAAGGAAGATTTATGGTATCTGGTTCAAGGGATCGTTATTTGAATGTTGTTGATCTCCACAAATTTGACCCAGATAACCCTGATTCATTCAATCAGATGAAGGTCTATTCCAGTGATAAAGCCCACAAGGCATGTATGATAAATGTAGTACATGAAGTAGTTTTTTAAGGCGTCGAGCATTTGCTCAACAGTCTTCTAGCGATCGTAAAAATTTTACCACTACACCGCCTTTTTAATCCACGTAACAAAGTAGTACCTTCTTTAAAGTACTAAACGTAGTAAAAGTTCTTGCAAAACTGGCTTTGTTATCCTTGTTATTGAAATTTCAGTGCACAGAAATAGTTTAAGCATAGGTCAGCTTAACTTAAATTATACTTAAATTATCAATATATTGCCCTAAAACACGTATTATTCTGTCGCTTAATGTGTGTTTTAAAATATTCATTCGCCGTGATGACGCTAGCCGATTATGAATTACAATCGCACTTCATGGGAATTTTTCCAAATATGGGGAAGACCACGTGACATATTGCCTTATTTGGAGAAATCGTAGTAGAACGCTTGTAACACACGCGATCAAGGCCTAATTTGACATTAAGCGCCAATATGGAAACCGATCGCGCAATCTTCGAAATATATATAATAATAATATCTGTAGATATAAATTTCAGTCTAAAAAAGAACAAATAAAATATTTCATAGAATCCTAAATATAGACTGGCAATGCGTATCACGAAGATATCTAGACAGGTGACCACTAATTCATAACGAGACTGACCTAGGTTCAAGTGATGCGTTATCGGTTATTTTTATCTCACTGGATTTCGCTTTGTTTCATTCAGAGACATATATACAGTGTATATATGTCTCTGTTTCATTCATTTAACCTAGAATCAACAAATATCGACAAAATTCATTACATCTTCAAGGCTAAACATCACGAGCCTCTCGTAAATTACATCAGGTACTGTATACCTATGCTGTGTATGCTACTGCAGACGAATTTTAAAAATAACTACACGCAGTGTGTACAGCTTCTTATCTGCCCTTACCGTCTGTGCTATAAAAAACACTTGCTGGACAGGGAATAGCCTTTACAAAATGGCTGTGGTCACTTGTCTCTTCGCGCAGCGATGGCAAGCAAGAGCAGGTAACTCCAGTCTATCTTAAACAAGAATAGCTTTTTAAAAAGTTTAAGTTGTAATCGGAATAGCGTTAAATGATCAAGATGTTTATCACAAAGCCAAATAGCTTTATGTTAATGGCAATTACTTGCTTGTTTTTGCGCAGTTGTGAATTTTCCCGCTAAAATTTCTGAAGCCACGCCTCATTTTTTCCTTATTAGGGAAGTAGCATGTGTATATATCACATGGTCTTTCACATATCTGGAAAAGTTCCCACGACGGCATTAAAATTGGCAGCCGAGTAAGTTCTCGAATCGTCTACAAAATTTAATGCGGATGTAAAGGATGATAGCATGGATTAAGACAGAATTTAAGATTGAATGCATGAAAAATAAATTACGTAGAACTTACATGTGAAGATTTTATTCCAAATCAACCGATAAAGTGTGATTGTGATGCACAATCGGCTTGCGTATTTACGGCGAACGGCATGGCGTTGTAGCCCTTACACGTGCACATACAATAAACGACCGAATAAGTTGTGTTTTTGGACGATATATAGAAGCTGTTGGCCCTAGTGTCAGTGTTAGTAGCGTAGACAAAAACAGAAACCTAGACCATATCTTAAAACAAATTAAGCATTAGGCTTCCATATTTTACAGGCAATGGTAACAACTCGTCCATTTCTTTTAAAAAAAATGGCAATGGTGTACAATTGATTTCACATGTACATTCTTTGTGAAAAGATATTTGACATATTTCTGCAAGAATGACGTAAAGAAGGATAAAATGATATGATGATATATTCTATGATATACTGCAGTATGGCTGTTGGTCCTTAAGCTTTTATTTTTACTCTATTCAAAAAATTATCGGAATTCAACAAAAAAGATGAACACAACTGGTGATTTCTGCTACTTTTGACAGCTTTAAATCAAATTTAGCTCAACGCCTTTGTGGCTCTTCAAGCCTTTGATTTTTATAATTGCTTTCAACAATTTCATATCTTACACCAAAGTTGCTTCCTTCAAGGTATGTCTACCTTGACATTTATCCAAGGTCAGTATCACAAAGGCTGTTTAAAAAAAAATCAAAGTCGAATAAAAAGTCTCATTGCAGTATCCAATGGAAAAAAATTTATTGATAATTTCCTACCAGCATAGTCAAAGGGGACAATATATTTACACTCAGTCTGTCTGTTTGTCTATCTGTCCATCCTGTCACAGAGTGGTTTTGGGATAAAAAGTCAGGTACCATAAATCAGGTTCCAGTCACCTTTGCATATATACTTAGCAATGAAGATGCCTATTTATTATCAGCCCAAAATGACAAGGACAACTTACAGCATCCGAATTTGACTGAAAATATAGCAAGAACATGATGTCTGGCTGATAACTCCAGTACAGTGCATCAAACTCAAACAAATATAGATACATGTATATATAATTAGTTATGATAAGACGTAATGCATATTGATTTTGAGTTCAAATGTCAAAGTCACAAGAGCTGAATTTGATGTCGAAGTTGACCTTTTTTTAGTTTAAAATTTGCTTGAATTGGTAGGAAACATGTTGTGTTCTTGAATTGGTAGGAAACATGTTGTGTTTCGGCAGTACTTTCAGAAGGCTTGCTACCTAAGAAATTATTCATAGTTACAAGCTTACCCAAGTCACGGAAAGAATACTTGTAGTTTGTATATTAGTACTTATTTTTCTCATTTTGTTGGCTGCTAGGGATGGATTTGGTCTATCGCATCTGATGATGACCGTGATATATTGTGCACAGGATCATGGGATACATATATCAAGACATGGGATGTGGCTACTGGTTGTACTGAATTATCCAAGTACAAGTGAGTTGAAATTTTCATTTGTGTGTGATCTATGCCTGGTTTACATTGCATTTTAACATTCAGTGTAACATGTAATTACCAGTGTGGCTTATTCTCTGGAAGTTTGCTTGACAAGAAAAATATTCAACACATATCTTTAATTACCTTAAATCATTGTTTCCGTGTTATGGAAAGCAATTAGGGGGAAAGGTATTTTTCCATAGGGGAATCTGTTGATTTCAAAAATTTTGTCGAAGTGATTGAGAAAATGGGTTAGTGAGCAAAATATGGATTATATCAACAAATTCCTCTGTCTTTGATCAGCTTTTTCTTATACAAAAATAAAGTAATAATTATAATGGTGCTTTTATGCAAAAAAATTCGAAGGAGCATATATTCGCTGTCGTGTCCATGCATCTGTCTGTCTGTCTGTCCATCCATCCGAGTTCATATCTTCTATACCTTTCATTAGAATTTGATCTCACTTCACCAAAATGTTCTTTAGGTTAAGGGCTTTTGGACAAAGGTCACTCAAGGTCATTTATGAAAGGTCAGTCACTCATTAACTATGACTTAAAATACCATGATGTACTTGCTACACCTTTCATCAGAATTTGATCATACTTCACCAAAATGTAATTTTATAGGTTGAAGGCTTTTCGACAAAGGTCACTCAAGGTCATTTCTGAAAGGTCAAGGTCATTTATTAACTATAACTTAAAATACAATGAAGTACTTATATCTCCTACATTTTTCATCAGAATTTTATCATTCTTCACCAAAATGTTATTTAGGTTAAGGGCTTTTGGACAAAGATCACTCAAGGTCATTTCTGAAAGGTCGAGGTCACTTATTTACTATGACTTAAAATAGCATGAAGTACTTATATCTCCTACACCCTTCATCAGAATTTGATTATTCTTCACCAAAATATTATTAAGGTTAAGGGCTTTTGGTCAAAGATCACTCAGTCATTTCTGAAAGGTCAAGGTCACTTATTAAGTATGACTTAAAATACCATGAAGTAATTATATCTCATACACCTTTCATCAGAATTTGATTATTCTTCACCAAAATATTATTAAGGTTAAGGGCTTTTGGACAAAGATCACTCAGTCATTTCTGAAAGGTCAAGTTCACTTATTAAGTATGACTTAAAATACCATGAAGTACTTATATCTCCAACAACTTTCATCAGAATTTGATTATACTTCACCAAAATGGTATTTAGGTTGAAGGCTTTTGGACCAAGGTCACTTAAGGTCATTTCTGAAAGTTAAAGGTCACTTATTAAGTATGACTTAAAGTACTGTTAGAATGCTGGTGTATTTTGCATTTTCTTAAAATCCTGATTGAATTAATATAAAATTCATAAAAATTACTGCTCCATCTCCTTCATTATTTCTCTGAGAGATATATGCAAATATCCATTTGCCCGATTTTACAGGAACACACGAGTAAAATAAAGGCTTCCTGTTAATTTGTTGTACAACTTTTAACGTCATTTTACTGTGACGTCGCGATGCAAACATTAACATCATAATTAAAACCCAAGGAAAAGTAGCATTTGTACAACTTCTGACTTCACATATTACAGAGATTAAGGATTGAAAAAAAATCCATCTAGCTGTTTATTGAGTATTTTATATATCTTGTGACTGGAGTCAAGCAGCAGTATACATTTTTGTCAGCAACTTGTGTACTTGTAGGTACGCACATTGTATAGAAAAATTATGAACATTCTTATAGCACTTTAAAATACCATGAGGTACTTATATCTCCTACACCTTTCATCAGAATTTGATCATACTTCACCAAAATGTTATTTAGATTAAGGGCTTTTTGACAAAGTTTACTCAGTCATTTCTGAAAGGTCAAGGTCACTTATTAATGAGGACTTAAAGTACCATGAAATACTTATGTTTCCTACACTTTTCATCAGAATTTGATCATACTTCATCCAAATGTTTTACAGGATGCTTTTGGATGAAGGTTAAGATCAATGTTAGATTCTTTAAATCTCTTGCATTTACACTCTGAGCACTTTGGTTACATTGAGATTTGAAATCATCATCTATTTATGCAATGATTTCCTATATATTGAGTCATGTATTTCTTTCATTATTGTTGTGCTTCTTGGATCATCCATCAGTTTTACTGATTTTTTTGTATATGAATTTCAAGTGTCATCAGTTTCCTGCATTATAAGTATTATTGCCATTTGGGGAGTATCCATCACTTTCACTGATACTCTGTTTTTAATTTCATACTAAATAAACTTCCTATAAACTCTGAGGTGGTTTGCAAATTAGGGACTGTAGTTTAGATTTTATCTAGAAATTGTAATAAACTTTAATCATTTTTATGCCCTTGGATCACTAGATCAGGGACGTATTTTTTTACATGTCTGACTGTCTGTTTGTTTGTTTGTCTGTCTATTGCCAATTTTATCTTTTGCCATAACGTTACAACTATGAGAGAACCATGATAGAGACTTCATATTAGCATATTGGCATGCATACTCCACTAATAAAGCCCTTTCAAATTACACCAAGGTCACTGACCTACATTTCAACACTTGCCTTACTTTTACTTCTTGAATATGAGTAAGAGTTTTAATACCTGTTATAATAGCTTTATATAGTATTGTTTTTCCATTCTCTCAGATGCAGGTCAGCGATCCTAAGTTTACACATGGAGGAGAACTTAGTGATAGGAGCGGGCTATGATAAACAAATTTACATGATTGACACACGCACAGGTGAAGTCACTAAGAAAAGGTGCCACAGACGGCCTGTGCTGTGTGTGAAAGCTGATGACAAGTATATCATCACTGGTAGCGAAGATAAAACAGTGTCTATATTTGACAGGAGGGCAGGGCATGTCTACAAAACGATAAATGTAAGTATCCAGACACTCTAGTTCTACTGCTCTAATGTTCATTGATGTTGAATGACCGGAGAAATGTGAAATAAAAATTTCTAATAGAATGTCTAAGTCCTAATACTAGTATACTAGCAGTGCTTTGTTCTCTATCAAGGTTGTTATCATTGGTTTAGTAGAATTATTATCAAGGTGTTCTGGCATCTGTTTGACTTAAGTTTGCAAGATAAGAAGGAAATACAAATGTATTACTCTTAGAATTTCTGTTGAATGTGTTAAAGATAAGTACAAACTGATTTTGTTGTAACTGAAAATTCTTCCTTATGAAAATTCTCTTTTTATGATTTCAGAAATCTTCTTTATGAATTCTGAATTCTCATTATCAAAAGTGTCATGTCATACTTGCAGACATGCAGACTAAGTACATGTACTTTCATATCAACACTTGAATGTGAACATTGATGCAATAGATGCAAAACCAGTAACAAATAATTGACCTATCACCTAATGCAATTGTATTTATTGTCTGCCTATTGTTTTTTAATCTTTTCCATTGTGGAGTTTCATTGGGATCCAAGTTTGATGTCCGAAATATACTATGATAAATCACATTTATGTAGTGTTTATTTCAATTCTATAAGCAGGAAAAAATCTTTATTTTGGACATGTGAAGCAAGAAACCCCCACTCCTTTACCCTTTTGACATGGATTTTTGGTGCTACTCTGTAATGTACCTTAAACAATGCCATTTTGATTAATGAAACTGAACATGTTTCTCCTTGGATGGCCCTCCACCACAGCTGAAACACCTTGGATTGATTTTTAGAAAATGCATCAAAGAAATGGCGTCATAGGAGTAAAACGATGATTTGAGCATCAGAATTAACAGAGCTCAATGTCATTCACCCTCCTCGAATCATTTTGATGACCTCTTTTGAGGTCCAATAGAACTCCAACAAATTGCATAGTTGTTTATGACGTCATAGATGTAACACTTGAAAATCCAGTTCATGTCATGTTCTCATACGAACTGTGGAAGCACCATTTCTTAATCCTTTCATTGTTATAGATGGACATTTTCTCCTTTTGGTAGAAATCTAAAGGGTTAAGCAGAGTTCTCATTCATTAATTGAAATAGCTATATAAAAACTATATATTTTTCAGCTTGAAAATTATTCCATGGATTTGTCATTTGGATATCAGCAATTATGGATAGGTGATAAAGAAGGAAAGATTCATCTTTATGATGCTACTCTGGGACAGTTTGAATTTGTACAAGTAAGCCGTTATCCTCTTTTGATGTAAGCTTTTCAGCTGTAATCTTGACCTCTTTTGATGTAAGCTTTTAATGAATTTTCAGCTTCAAATGCATTTTCAAATATACTGTGTGAGCTCACAAGTTAAAAAACAATTTTATAAATTGGAAAATATTCAGTTAGTGCTAATTCTAGTATAAAAATGTATTCATTATAAAAAATGTAAACCAACCATGGTTCTTACTTTAGTAGCATTAGAGTTGAAGACATTGGATGTTGCCATTTTGAAATTAGTAAAACAAAAAAAAATTGAGTACATGTATTGTAACTTACAACGTGTCTGTAACTTGTGTCTTATTGACAGACATATGATGTGGGACACACTGGTAAGGCAACTGGGATTATATACACTCCTGGCGCCCTCTATACCTGTTCTACAGATAAGACAATAAAAGTCCTTGAACCTAATCGAAATCCAGGTGTGATACATACCATCACATCTCACAATGCAGAAGTTGCAAGGGTAGGTATATCTTATATAGTCTTACGGAGAAGGATGCTAGTGTAGATGTATCGCAACAGCAATGCTCTTTAATTACACATTATTTTATCATACCTATATGTGTACTTAGGTAAGCAGGATTCATATTTTAGTGGAGCTAGTGCTGTCCTTTGTGCACTACTACAGAAATAAGCTGATACAAATATATCCAAGTCATCAGTCCTGCTAATTCATGACCATATGACATATCTCGGATTTTGCACTAAAATTTGCGTACGTGAAAATAAGTACAGTGAATAATTTGAATACATTTATTGTTCACAAGAAATTTTGATGTGTATGTGTTGGCGTTGGTAGTCCAGGCATATTCTTACAAAGAGGTTGACTTCATTGACATGATACCCTTGTCCTGATATTCTATGGCTGTGGCTCTATGTATTGTTGATCAGCATTCACCTCATGTGTACAGTGTTGAAATATTTTTGTCGTGTATATGATTGGTTGGTGTAGGTAACCAAATGGAAGACACTCCTCACAGGCACCTGGTGTCACCTCTGATTTTTGATCAGAATGTTTTTGTGAGCATAACTAGCCAAAGAGGAGATGCTTACGCCTCACAGGCACCTGGTCTCACCTCTGATATGAGAGGCTTACCGGTATTCCTCCCAGGTACTTGGTCTCACCTTTGACAGGAGAGACTTACCGGTACTCCTCCCAGGCACTTGGTCTCACCTCTGATTTTCATGGACTCATGTATGTCTGCTACATTGTAGACAGTGTTATGAATGCCACATTTAAGTTACACTAGTTAATTTGTAATTTACATGTAAAATGAAAATGATGGGATACAATTTTATGGTGTACCTCGTTATTGGGGTTTTTTTTGTTGTGTTTTTTTACAGATATACCACCAAAACAAAGTGTTGGTGAGTGCAGGCAGTGACACATGCGTAGGAATATGGATGCCAAAGAATCCATCCTGATCTAACAAAGATGGCTGGTCCTGATCTTAGCAGGGTATCTGGTGGCCATCTTGACAGTCTCTGGTTTAAAACACACAATAACTGTCACAAGTACATGTAGGTCAGTTTATATTAAACACTTACAGTTTTATTCCAGTCATGAGCTGCCAGGTATTTTACACCAAAGTATTGGTGAGTTATAGTTCTGTGATATGTTTACTATTGATATATATATTGTACGACTAGTTTATGAAGTATTTTGTAGTTATTTGTGGCTTGATTTACTCAGGAATGACATTCCTAGAATTGATTCTAGTTAATTATTGAATTAATAATAATTCAGTCTAGGCTATAAAATGAATCTCATGATTTATGTAACAGAAAGTGTACATATATATTTAAAAATATATTTAAAAAGGATGAAACTTCAGTTTATCTCCTATATATATGTATGTACATGTGACAAACATTAATCTATGTCCAAAATTTATTTTGTATTTGTTTCTGTAAACTGATTGTTAATACGTTCTTAAATAAGTGTTGTGAAATGTTGAATTTAACCATCAATAAATGCATTTAATTCAGAGATTTCATCACTTTTGAGTTTACATTAGTAAAACAACCTTGTATATTTTGTTAAAGATAAAATAAAAAAACCAGTAATAATAGGAAAAATTAAAGTTAAAGTATAGATATATGTATTATTTCGTAACAAACAAACAGAAATTGCTTTGAAGTCTTATTAGTGCTTTTCTTTTCTCTGTCGTCATTTACAGGGAAGGAGTTGAGTACAGAGTTTAATTACATGTATTATGAGAAACAGATCAAGATCGATTTTCGTGATGATCATTTTATTTTCACAACAATTATTGTTTTTTGTAAAGATCAGGTTTGACTTTAGTAATGGTGACGTACTTTTAAAAATGTTACTGCCCTTTGTAAAAAATCAGTTTTCTAGACTTTCTTCTGTGATCTTTAGAGATAATGAGATGAGTGTTGTTGTGAATCCTCATTGTGATTTGTAACAGATCAAGTTTCTCTTGCATGGCTATGGAATTAATCTGCAATACCGATAATATGATTCAATATATATATAAGCATTTCTTCTATTTGACTGTAGCCGATGTGGCGGAGTGGATAAGGTACTCAGCTCATGATCGAGAGGTCCCGGGTTCGACTCCTGCCCTGGGCACACCAGTGTTCTGTCTATTGGATGAGACAGTAAAAACCAAGATCCCATGTCACGGTAGGCGTGGCACGTAAAAGATCAGTCACTGCTTAGAATGGGTCTGTTGCAAAGGTCTAAATTTGTATGTAGTGCATCAGGTAGATGCCGTCACCATATAAGTGAAATAATCGTGGGTTGACATAAAACAATATTCAATCAATCTACTTTGACTGAGAATTGCTGTTAAGTCAGTGGTGATGATGGGTAGGGACGAATATTATTTTAGCAATACTCGGTATGATCATACTGGTTGTAGTTAAATTGTATGTTTGCTGTGACCAAATGCTCATCACAAATATAAATAACTCAGTAAATGGACTAGTGGTAATTGTTGTAATGAAGGAATGCTATTAATTTGATTCAAGAGTGCTTGATTTTCAATCAAGAGTCTGATAGTATATACATGTACATATTTTACAGTAGTAGCCAGTACAGTTTAATCTGTTCTAATGCAAAATAAACTGTGATATCTGACTTGTAAGTTATCTTTGTAAAAGTAGTGTGTCATGATAATCGACAAGTAGCAGTACTCAAGATGTCCTTTTGTTGGTTGGTCATGCAGACACAAGTAAAGGGTGATGAGTTTCAATTGCCCTAGGCATGACAAGGTTCACCTGAGCACAATTTGCTTATTCACAAACAAATGACAACTCAATTTTGGTAGAAAAGTTTGAGTACTTACTTTCTATAAGATTTGGTGAAATTCTGTGAAGCAGTTAATGAAAAGAAGTCGAAAAATACATCAGCCAATCTTGTCAGCCATCTTGAATGATGAATTACTTCCTGAAAAGTTTGATGATACTGAAAAGAAACAAAAAATTATGTCAAGCAATCATAGCCCTTGGCTGCCTTTTTAGCTCACCTGAGCCAAAGGCTCAAGTGAGCTATTGTGATCAATCACCGTCCGTCGTCCGTCCGTCCGTCGTCCGTCGTTAACTTTTCACATTTTCGACTTCTTCTCCAGAACCACTGAACAGAATTTGATGAAACTTGATAAGCATGTAGTACTCATGGTCCCCTACAAGTGTTGTTGTTTTTCGTCCAGATTCATCAACAGGTGGTGCCACCACAGGCAAAAGTAGGTCAAAGAGGGTACCCTCCTTTGACAAACTTCTTCTTCAGACCGGGGGCATACAGAGACAAACCAAATGCATAGGAATGATCTAGAGGGATGTGTGAAGAAGTGTTGTTATTTTTGGTTCCATTCCGAAATCAAATTTTTGACGTTTTTTTGACGTTTTTTTGTACTTGGTAATTTTAATGCAGAAAAGAGCTATTTTTTTCTTTTAGTAAACATTGATGCATTAATTTGGTTTAATTTGATCATATTGATGGTAAGAAATACTACTGCAAAGAAAATTTTTTAATATTTTATGTTTTGGATTTTTTATGAATTTTTTAAGACTTTCAAGAAAAAGGGGGGGGGGGATAATTGGTGTAAACATTTCACAGTTTGAACTTTTTCTTCGGAACCACTTGCTGGAATTCAATGAAACTTGGCATGCATCAAATACTCAAGGTCCCCGACAAATGTGGTCATCTTTGTCAGGATCCATGAACAGGTGGCACCACCACAGACAAAAGTAGGTCACAGAGGGTACCCTCCTTTGACAAACTTCTTATTCAGATCGGGTGCATACAGCGACAAACCGACTGCATAGGAATGAGATAAAGGCATATGGGAAGAAGTGTTGATATTTTTTGGTTCCATTCCGAAATCAAATTTTTGACGTTTTTTCATTTTTATTTTGGACTTTGTTATTTTAATGCATTAAAGAGTTATTATTTTCTTTTAGTAAACATTGATGCATTCATTTGGTTTCATTTAATCATTTCTATGGTAAGGAATGCTGGTGTGAAGGAATTTTTTCAATATCTCGATTTTTGAATTTTTTATGAATTTTTTAAGACTTCCAAGAAAAGGGGGGGGGGGGGGGGGGGGACAATTTTTCATATCTTCAACTTGATCTACAGAACAACTTGAAGGATTGTGATAAAACTGGGTAGGATGCAAGTACTCATAGTCCTTTTCAAAGGTTTTGTTTTTTGTGCGGATCATCCAAATTGGTTAACAGATAATGCCACCATGTCTAAAAGTAGGTCTCACAATGGTACATATACCACTTGGTAATTGAAATATGGAGAGTAGCGGTTCAAATCCAGCTGTGGTCAAAAAAATTTTTTTTTTTTTTTTACACATCTAAATAAGTTTTTAGATGTTTCTCAACACTCAACATATGAAATTAGGAATTTTACGTTTAAGACTTCCAAAAAAAAAAAGGGGGGGGGGTTGGCCATTTTTCACATTTTAAACTTTTTAAAAAAAACTGTTTGAAGGATTTTAATAAATCTTGGTAGAAATAAGTCACTTATGATCCTCTTCAAATTCTGTTGTTTTCGTCCAGACCTCTTTACAGGTGGCGCCACCATAGTCAAGAGTAGGTCACAAAAGAGTTCCCTCGTTTAACAATATTCTTTTTCATACGGGCTGTATACAGAGACAAACAGAATGCATAGAAATGATCTAGAGGGATGAGTGAAGATGTATTGTCATTTTGGTTCCCTTCCAAAATCAAATTTTAGAATTTTTTTCCACATTTCTTTGGACTTGGTGATTCAATGCAGAAAAAAGTGTCATATTTCCTAGTTAATTGATAATGATGATTTCTTATGGACTATTGTGATCATAATTATGGTAAGGATTGTTACTTTGAAAGAATTTTGTCAATATCTCAATTTTTGGATTTTCTATGAATTTTTTAAGACTTCCAAATGAGGGTGTATAGGAACAATTCAATCACATTTTTCACTTCTGCTGTTATACCACATGAAAGATTTTAATAAAACATGGAATACATGAAGTACTAAAAGTCCTCTATCAATTTGGTAAATTTCATCCAAATTGGTTAACAGATAATGCCACCATGTCTATAAAGCAGTTCTCACAATAGTACATATACCACTTGGTAATTGAAATATGGAGAGTAGCGGTTCAAATCCAGCTGTGGTCAAAATTTTTTTTTCATTTCTTTACACATCTAAATAAGTTTTTAGATGTTTCTCAACACTCAACATATGAAATTAGGCAATTTTAAGTTAGATCTGGACAATATTTGAAACAATTGTTGTTCATGACCCAGACTTGAAATCAGTCAACAAAAGGCCCCACCTAAAGAAAATGACTAACTTGTTGCCCTGAATGACTTCTTGCAGAGACAAAGGAAATGCTTAATATCAAAATCACCTGAATGGATGTGCAAAAAATGTTGTTTTTAATTCTAGCCTGAAATAAAATTTGACATATTTTCAACATCTGTGTTGACTTAGTCACATTAATGCAAAAATAAATGAATTCTTCCTTCATGCATGACTGATAATATAGGTACTCAGGTGAGCGATATAGGCCCACTTGGGCCTCTTGTTTGATTACAGATCTGGTAGAGAGATACAATTTGGTAGAAGACCTTGAGTACTTATATCCTGTAAGATTTGGTGAATTTCTGTGAAGCTGATAATGAAAAGGTGAAAATACGTCAATCAGTGCCCTTGACGACCATTTTTGATGATGGATCAGGTAGAAAGATACAATTTTAGACGAGGACTTTGAGTATTTACTTTCTACAAGACATGGTAAAATTCTATGAAGCGGTTAATGAGAAGTCTCAAAATATGTCAGCCAAGCAGAGCGCTTGGCGACCATCTTTGATGATGGATCAGGTCAAAAGAGACAATTTTGGTAAATGACCTTGAGTATTTACTTCATGTCAGGTTTGGCGACATGTCGGCCAATCAGAGCACATGCCGGCCACCTTGAATTATGGATCCAGTTTAAAAACATAAACTTGGTAGAGGATCTTGATTACTTACTTTTTGAAGGTCTGTTGAAATTTTGTGAAGCGGTTGTGAAGAATAGGTTAAAAATGTGTTAACCAATCGGAGGCCATTGCGGCCATCTTGGATCACGGATCGGGTCGATAGATACAAACTTAGTAGAGGACCTTCAGTATTTATACTTTCTGTAAGGTTTGGTTAAATTCTGTAAAGCGGCTGCAGAGAAGTCGAATATGTGAAAAGTTAACGACGGATGGCACGCTATTGCAGTAAAAAAGGAACCACAAGTACAACCAGAATAACAAGGTTTAGAAAAGACATGAATAACATCATAACGCGTTTCGATTATTCGGCAACTGATGACCTATGAGAATGAAATTTTGCGATTTTTTTTCCTAAAAGACTCAAACAGCTGGACCTTCCGGAGACGGAGGACTCCCCGGTCCTCCTCGTGACCATAGCTTTAAATTGATACCATGACTTTTGACCTAGTGTCTTTAACCTTGACCTTTGACCCATTTTTCAATAAACTTAGCGAATGCTATAGAATTGCTCATGCCATTGACTTTGAGATATTTTGATCAATAACTTCTTTTTAGATATCTTTTATCTAGTGAAACACAATTTTCTGAATACATGTAATATGCTTCTAACACTTATTCTCTTTGAAAATTAACATCCATAACCGGCGAACTTCGGTTTCTTCTGACAACTCTTGTTGTCTTGGAGGTTACAGTTTGTAAATCAATAATGAAAAAGAAAATACAGAAAACAAAACGCATCCATCAAGTTTGAAAACGTTTTCCATACTTTACGAAGCATTTTTCTTTGCAAGGTCATATACAACAAAAGAATCCATTTTCAACTATAAAAATAATTTTCATGCCCTACGCCGACTTGTTCTGTTTTGACGTTCTCAGTTGTCGGGTGAGAGTGATATCAACGAGTCGGATAACCACCATCGTCGGAAACCCCTTGCCTATTTCACTGCGTTTACAGGAGCGCTGGCAGAGTGCGTATGATCGTGGGTTTCAGACAATGGAGAATAACACGGATCATTATATGTATAGTTACAGCCCCTTTCTAGACTTAACTTGAACTATTTTACATGAGCCTGTTGTGTTAGAGCTATTTACAGTTGACTGTATATAAATCCGTGACCGTGTGGTATGTTTTGTAAGATCCGAAAAGGTGTGTCCCAGAGTTAGACCATCCGTTCTGATTATCGGTAAACTAAACCCCAAATTTCATTTCAGCAATTTTGAGGATAGACAGTTCTTTTCTTAACAAAGTTTCACTTCCCATTGGGTTGTTTCCCTTCCCGATTTGAAAAATCCAGAAATTTTGTAAAAGCAGAGAAAGTAGTCTATGTCTCTGGTAAGAGGAGGGAGATGTTGCACCTTCAAAACAATCAAACATTACGTTGTTTTGATCTAATTCTCCGTGACGTCGGAAAGGGAATGGGGGTGGGGTGTTATAGCCTTATTAACCGATCGGTCATTGATTATTTATATGAAGAGTTATTTGATAAGAATGTGTTTGTTCATAAATCATGTTTGCGATCAAAATAAATGTGAACCATCTTGAAATTAGCCGAATAAGACATTTACCCATTAAAGAATAATTTTGAACTTGGGTTTGCAAAGGAAATTATATCCTATCACCGACTGATGCTCATGAAATATTAGTTAGGTGTTGTTTAAAGCGAACGAATGATATCAGAATGTTTAAAACCTCGCTTCTTGCCTCGATATCAGGCGCGTAGCCAGGCGTACGCAAGTACGCAGGTGCTTCCACATCTCAGTACTCTGGCTACGCGCCTCCATATCCCAAATATTCCCTGTCTGAATTTTTTTTAAAATTGTATATAGAATATGAAACGAATTCCAGAATTTATTTACAACTCGAGATCAAAAATGACATATCGAAGTTACACAATAAGTATAAATATACATGCGTTAACAAGATGTACACATTATAATATTTAAATCATTAAAACTGCTTCATTACAATGAATAGAAATTTGCACAGATTTTCCAACTTTTTCTTCGTTTTCACAACAGAATAATTGATGAAATTTTAACATATTTGGTCTTATAAAGTAATAATTGTCTATATATAAATTACGTTGAGATGATAAAAGTACATTCAAAGACATAATGAAATTCGCCCCCTAAGGCATTCACACAAGTTATATTTTCGCTCAGATCTATCAATAGAGGACCATCTACCCGTATCAATGGGTAGTCTGTGATTTGTAGTTCGGAATTTAGTAAAAAAAAAAAAATAGTACGTCTTGATTTTGACAATAGGGAAAATATTTTTTCTAAATCAGGTGAGATTTTAAAACAATGATATAATATGCATTTGGAAGATTCATTAATTGTATTTATCCATGATTGCATAGCATGATCAGACAGTCGTTGTTTACTGCACTCGAAAACCATTTAGTATCTACAACATTTTGTGACTGCTATATATATGAAAACCCCAATTCATTCAAAATGTTTTCAACATTCTGTATCCAACCATGTTCTATATTTATACAATAGTCATTAAATAAAATTTTGTACAATAAACATGAAAGTTTTTCGGCTTTTCCGTGAATAAGTTTAGACCAAAATTTAATATTCTATGTTTTTAAAATTACATAAATCAATGACTGAACGCTTGTTTCGCCATACAATTTACAATGTGGCGTACTATTTTTTAACCTTAAAATAAAACGCAAAAAATCACACTGGATATTCCCAAGAATTTTGGCATTACAAAATCCCTAGATTTCACAGCCCTAAAGAAGAATACGGACTATTGTTTGATTAAAAGGCATTATCTGACAGCTCACCGACAGAGCAAGATTTACAATTCTTGTATAAAGATGATGTAACGCTTTTTTTTGGCTTGTGCTGAAATTGAAGTTAAGGCTAATCTAAAATTACCAGTATTTTTGAACATAATTCCTAAGTATTTATAACAATCAACAATTTCCAATCTATTGTCGCCGTATTTAAAACCAAGACTGGTAACTCCACGGCTTCCAAATATTACAATTTTTGTTTTCAGAAGTAGTCTAAATACCATTGCAGA
Source organism: Pteria penguin (assembly GCA_035048485.1). Classification (NCBI taxonomy): domain Eukaryota; kingdom Metazoa; phylum Mollusca; class Bivalvia; order Pterioida; family Pteriidae; genus Pteria; species Pteria penguin. Next base: position 41,838,059 of record CM068580.1, on the reverse strand, counting down.
GCTTGTTTTTTAAGCAGGTTTCAAGGTCATTCAAGAAGAGGCTGAACATTATCGGTGAAAAGTTTTCCCCCTGACGGAGGCCGGATTTGCAGCAGAAGAATGAAGAAACGTCACTATTAAATTTGACACAAGATTTGATGTCTTCGTACATGTTACGAATAATTCTAGTGAATTTGCCGTTGATGTTGTACTGTAATAATTTACTCCAAAGTCCTGGGTCCGGTGTCATAAACTGAGAATATATTTTAAAAGTCATAATTTAATATTCTTCTGTTCATCAATGAATTAATAACTGGGATTTGGATTTTATTTAGTTTTATTCTACTGATAAATAGAATTAAACCACTCTACATTAAAATTTATTTGAACGTTTGATAATGGAATAAATTAAAATGAAATATTTGACTTCTGCCACATAACTGAGCCGGTAACTCCTCTTTTTTCTTTCATATCTACACTTATTCTCAGATGCAGTGTGGAGCCTGTAAAAATGTTCCCCGTGTCTGGGTGTTTCAAGTGTTATTATTCACCCAATAGTTACTGACTTGGTTGTGTGGGAGTTTTCCCCAGGGTTTGTACATCCTTATCCCCCCTTTTCATTAAAATGACTCCAAATATAATAAAAATAAAATACAAATCTCCTAAAGTTATAATCACACCACTTAGATTGCCCTCTGTGTCCACTCTTCATATACCTGGTATTTCTTGTAGAAAATTATTCGGCACCACTAAAGTTCTTATTTCTCCACTTAAAAGTAGTTTCCCTATTAAACGTTCGATCTCATTTTCAAAAACATTCACACCTATAAATTCTTACAGAGCTGTCAATTCTATACGCAGAGGGTATTCTAAGATTAATAAGTGCAACGGCAAGAAATGTCTTACTTGCCATCATTTAAACTGCAAGTCCAATATTGAATCTTCAGTTAATGGAAATATATTTAACACCAAATTAGACAAAGACATAGATTGAAATACTGCCAATGTTATATATGTCATCACTTGAGAAGCTAGAGGATGTGGGGCTCAATATGTCGGGGGAACTTCTCAAACTTTGAAACAACGTTTTCGGAATCATTCCTATAAAATTCGTAATAATTCACGACTTAAATACCAGATTTTTCTTTATAACCACTTTAATAAATACCAACATAATATTAACAATGTGAAAATAACTCCAGTAGAAAATATCTCTAAATTACCAGGTGATACGAAATCATATGTTAAAAAACGACTTTTGGAAACCGAGCTCTACTGGATTAAACAACTACAAACCCCATACCCTCTTGGTCTCAACGACCAAATATATCGACAAGGTAATATTTCTTCTCGTCAGAATAAGATCAATATTTTTACATTCAGACATAAAACTATTAGAAAACGTAGGTCACATGGTCGTCGTCGTAATCGTAACATCAGAAAACGTAATCGTTTAAATAGGTCATTAAACGATCTTCTATTTATCGCAAAAAATAATGGCCGTCATGAACTTTTGCATGCACTATCCTCTATTCCGGTAAATTAATTGAAACCTATCCTGGACGAAGCTGATCTTCGAAGTTTACGCAATTCTGATTGATATAAACTCAATTTGATTATTTTATTTTCATATAATAAACTCTTTCCTCGTATTCCGTCTCTTCCACCCAAGCAGCAATTTCTCAAAATTAAATTTATTAATAAAGGCTTCGATCTACTTAACATTTCTAATATTTTCCGTGATCATAGATTCGCATCTAAAATCCCCCAATATTTTGAGAATTTAGAACCTCCACTTATTTGTTACCAGTACAAAAAGCCTATAAGAAATCTTATTTTAAATTATAATAAAGTTACATCTAACCCTGATGTTTCAGACTCTATTCCTTCGTCGTGTTCTTGTGAAAATTCTAAATATGTTTATAAACCGGCAGGTCATGTTATTACTGGTGACCTAAACTGTATTTCGGACAAGAAATTGCGAACCCTTTTTGGAAAAGGACCTAAATATAGGTTACCGTCCAGGATAGATTTCAATAAATGCCGTGACGTTATAGAAGATGCTTTAACTACATATTGTAAACGTTGGTGTAAAAAAGAACAGGTAAAGGTTCATGCTCTTATTGATAGGAAATTCGAGATTTTAAGAATTGTCGATATCCGTATTAAGAACTTTACGGAAAATCCGCATTTATTTCAACAGTCTAATACATTGACGACAAATTCTATTAAAAAAAAGATAGCTGACTTACATGCTAAATATGTCTTTGTTCCCGCTGATAAAGCAGGTAATAACATAATATTTTTTGAAATTGGTTGCACGTGGCTCTGTTCCGAGGTGGGGATATCACATTCTCGACACCAGCGGACGTCCTTGTAGGTGCATATGTTATATATGTAGTAAATTTAAACCGTGCGGCGGCTTCGCCTAGCCTACAAAGCATGCCGCATATAACGTCACGCCACGGGTTGTCTCCGTAGCGTGACGTTATATGCGGCATGCTTTGTAGGCTAGGCGAAGCCGCCGCACGGTTTAAATTTACTACATAAATAACATAATAGTTGTTTGAAAACTATATTATATTGAAGTACTTAAAAACGAATTAAACTCCACTCATACATATGTGGAAAGCCCTACCTCAAAAGAGAGCACCTTGCACGATCACCTCATGACCATGTCCGACTTCAAAATTAAAACTGATAAATCTGATCTACCAACCATGTATTGGCTCCCAAAACTACATAAAAGTCCATATAAATCACGTTTCATATCTAATCCTAGCCACTGCTCTACTACGGTACTATCGAAACATATTACGTCGGCTCTAACTGCTATAAAAGATCATATTATCAAATATTGTGATGTCGCATTTCATAATAGTAACATCAATTACTTTTGGTCGATTAAAAATTCTCATGAAGTTATAGACAAACTTCTTTTGCTAAATTTCAAAGCGACTCAAATTTCTACATTTGATTTTTCTACACTTTATACATCTCTGCCTCATGATTTGATTAAAAGCAAGTTGTTGTCTCTTATACAATGGTGTTTTCACAGAGAATCTAAAACGCACATATGTACTTCCAATAACTCTGGATTCTTTTCCAACAAACAATATACTTCATATAAATACTGGACTTGCAAGGAATTATGTAAAGCACTAGATTTTCTCATGAATAATATTTTTGTGCAATTTGATGGCAAGATATATCAACAAATAGTTGGGATTCCTATGGGTACTAACTGCGCGCCTCTGATAGCAGATTTATTTCTTTATTGTTATGAGAGGGATTTTATGGTTTCTATTCAAAAATCAAAACGTTTTGACCTCATTGACAAATTTAATAATACTTGCAGATATCTGGATGACATTTTGGTGATCGACAACCCTGAATTCGAACAATTTATATCAGAAATATATCCACCAGAGCTCACATTGAATAAAGCTAATACTTGAGATCAATCTACACCTTTCTTAGATTTAAACATCAAAATTATCAACAACCTAATATATACTAATATTTATGATAAACGTGAGGATTTTGGATTTCCTATTGTAAATTTCCCTAACTTGGATGGCGATGTCCCTCGACTCCCATCATATGGTATCTATATATCTCAATTAGTTCGATTTGTCAGAGGCTGCACCGATGTTTTGGACTTTCATAAACGAAATTTACAAATTACTACTAAACTTTTAACTCAGGGTTACAGATATAACAAGCTAAGAAAAACATTCAGCAAATTCTTCAGATCTTATTCAGAACTTCTATCTAAATTTGGAAATATTTCTTTTCAACAGTATATATCCAATGGAATTTCCCATCCTAATTTTTACGGTGATCTCGTATATAAACTAAGGAAAGTAAAAGGCTCCGATAACGTTATTTTATCATGTAATAAAATAGTCAAACGTCTCCTAAATAGACAATATGATATTGAGATCATCAAAAAGACTATAGGTCTTGTATTTGGCCCCTCTACAGCCTTATGCAGACTTTTACTTGAACGTTGCACGCTGACTAACAGGACGGTGGGGACTATATGACGGGCCTTGTCCAAACCTCTTTCAGAGGAGACATGGTCCTGAACCTCGTCCCCTCTGACTGTTAGTCGGGACTCCTACAGATCTAGGGTCTTAGCTCGCTTTCAGACTGGCAGAGCACGGTTTATCATGTTGATGTCGCATATATTTTTATACCATTATGTGTTTTACAATACCTTACATGTTTATATTTTTATGACCTCTCAATATGCGATACCTGTTGACCCTTGTTCTTTACATGGAGGATTATTTATAAATTTTTAAATGTACGTCTTTTGATTGTTCTGCTGTTACGGTGAGTGGGAAGGTGGGCCCGTAAACTGGTTAACCACACCATTTGTTTGGCTTTTGTCAAATTAAATGACCGTCCTAAGTCGGTATCGTAATTGCACTACAATCAAATATTTTTATAATGTGTTAAATGTTCTATTATATTATTTATATTCATGTATTGTATAGCTCCATGGTGACTTCTGCCACATAACTGAGCCGGTAACTCCTCTTTTTTCTTAAGTATATTCTCAGCTTATGGCGCTGGACCCCGATCTCTGAACAGTATCAAAGACTTTCGAGAAATCGATATATGCGCAATATAACTTTTCCCGTCTTTTATTTAAAATGGAAATGATCGAATGTAATGCAAATATATGATCCAGGGTTGAGTAACTATTTCGAAATCCTGCTTGTACTTCTGAAAGAGCGCTGTGTGATTCGAGAAAGAAATTCAGACGGTTATTAAGAACAGATGTAAAAAGTTTGTCCATACAGCTTAAAAGTGTGATTGGTCGATAATACTCTGGTGATACCGGATTTCCGCCTTTGAAAATAGGAACAATAACTCCTTCCAGGCAGTCGCGTGGTATATATCCAGAATCAGAATCAAGAATCAATGATGTTAAAGAAGCGATGAATAATTGGTGCAAATATTTGTTCGGTTGCCTTGATGTACTCATTAAATATACCATCGGTGCCTGTTGACTTTCCTGTTTTTAAATGTTTGATCGCAATTCGGACTTCTTCTATTGTAATATCGTTATTAAAAAATCATTATTTCAGCCCTCCAGATTTGTCAAATCTGTTTCTTCTATGTTCGTTTCGGCGTTGATCTTTCTGATTGATTGATTGATTTTTGTTTAACGTCACACCACGAATATTTCACGTATATGGTGACGGCATCTGCCTGATGCGGGGCATACAAATTTTGACCTTTGCAACGGACCCACCCGAAGCAGTGAGTGATCTTTAACGTGCCATGCATACCACGACACGGAGCCTCGGTTTTTACTGTCTCATCCGAAAGACATGACACCGGCATAACCAGAGCGGGACTCGAACCCCGGCCTCCCGATCAGGAGTCCAGCGCGATACCACTAGGCCACGCCGGCTTTGATCTTACTGAAATGTTCATATAATGTATCAAGCTGTATATTTCCTTTATTTGGTTTCTTAAATCTATTAAGAATTTTCCAATGCTCTTTTGGCCTTTTCGTTCGTAAATTACTCAGACAGTGATCAACACCGAGCTATCACTGCTTGTAGTTTGTTTTCAGTTACATTTCTGATACAACGTCTATGAAGTCAGCTGCTACATTTTTTACAATGTCTATGAAGCCAGCTGCACTCAGGGAAGGAAATACCTCGCGGAAAGATAGTATTATGATAGTGATATTGACCCATGAAATGATGAAGTTTTCAAGATTTCTATTCATTGTTTTTTGTTGTCCTCCGCTTTCAATCTGTCATGTTTGTTGTTGCAAAGTAAAAAAGGCATTTGCAAAGTAAGTTAGCCTGGACACCCTGTTTGGACTAGTCATGAAACAAGAATAAAATGTATTGTCACCAAAACATAGGTTCCTTACAAAACTTTTTACAAAATGAATTGTTATCAGAACTTTTTCTACAACCTTTACCTTTATCTGGTCACCAGAACTTAAAAATTTCCCGAAACTTAATTGTATAATTATGTATATACTTTTCATCAAAACTTTTAACGATGTACAACAAGATGGTGGCAGTTTGCATATGAAAGAAAACCCATCATCAAAAATTTAAGTTTTGCCTAGAAGTATCTTGTAAAATTTGTGGAAATTTCTTTGTGTTGGTAAACAGTTATCTTATAAAATTTAAGGAAAATTGTAAGTGCTTTTTGGACAAGTTTTAATGTTACGGTTTGTCTCAGTTACAAGTTGTCTTAATGACAATAGGACAACTCGTAACGAGTAACCCGGATAACCGGAACGGCTGCTAAAACCGGAACGGGCCTGTAAAACCGAAATAGACTTTATAACTGAATTTTAATGAATGAGTTTGGTCATAATATTTATAAATATTTTGCGCAAAATTTCTGACTTTTGACAAACGAGATTAGAAAATTCTATGTGTACGGACAGCTTGAGAAACACGTTATACATAAGAACTGTTTACAAATGTCATGCTACATAGGTGGATCTAGATATTTGGGCATGGAACAGTCCTGCAATGCAAGACTCCGTTCCTCTTATTTACTAGCTGTTTGCGCTTGTCAGTGAGGTCATGTTTATAGGACTAGGTATGGAAGGGTCGAAATCCGTATATATATATAAAGGACAAATAGAAACAGTGAAACACCCGGAGGTACAAAGGACCTTGGATCTCCGAAGAAATACCTGTGGAAATAAAGACAAATTAGACAAACATATAAAGCACAAAGATACTACAGTTAACAAGGCACCCTATATTTCACTTATATTCGTTCCCCAACGGGGACTCTAAACCACGACCTTTGGTACTGAATCACCTAGCTGTCATGCATCCGACCGTCTAACTGACTGAGCTATATGGATCTCCGATAGCTCAGTCAATTAGACGGTCGGATGCATGACAGCTAGGTGATTCGGTACCATAGGTCGTGGGTTCGAGTCCCCGTCGGGGAACGATTATAAGTGAAATATAGGGTGCCTTGTTAACTGTAGTATCTTTGTGCTTTATATATATATATATAAAGGGTTGGGGTGAAGTGGGTGGGTTCTGGTCACAGGCAAAGTAAATTACAGCTTATGTAGTGCATGTCTAAAATCTACGGAAGTATGGAAAGGATATGTGGGGAAAAATATCTTGTGTGCATGACTTACTAATTATGTCGTGCGCACGAGATAATTATGTCGTGGGCACGACTTAATCAGCCAATAGCAACGTCTCTCACACATAATGGCTATGGGTTTTCTTGCTTTATCAGAGATCTTATACGATCTTATTCTTACCAGAATAAATTTCTGGTGAAGAAAGAGGTCCCATTGAAATTAGGAACCATGGTGCTTCAGCTACAATTCGTATTTTGTTGATATCAGGGACTCATTCAGGATTTAGAGTTAGCGTGGGGGCGAAGTCATGCGACAGGTTTGGGGACCGCCTTGGTGCCCAGCTGGTCCAAAGTTTCGTTTCACCCCCCCCCCCCCCGAAACTCACGCAATTTGGCAATTAAGGGCCTGTCTCTGTCTCTCCCTCTCTCTCTCTCTGTTTTATTTGTTTATAATACCAACTGAGGACAGTTAGTTGAAGTGAAATTTTAGGCCCAAAAATTCCCAAATTGCGTGAGTTTCCGGGGAGGGGGACGGAGACGAAGCTTTGGACCTGTTGGGAATTAAAGCGGTCCCCAGACCTATCGCCTGACGCCTCTAACTCCAAATCCTGGATCAGCCCCTGATTTTAACAGATTCATGGAATGAAGCTGAAGCCCCATGGTTCTTAATTTCAATGGGAACGTTTTTTTTCTAAATCAGAGATTTATTCAGTAAGATTTCCAATAAAGCAAGAGATCCCATAGCAATTATGTAAGAGATACTGCTATTGGTTGATTAAGTCGTGACATAACTATCTCGTGCGCACGACTTTGTAAGTCGTGTGCACGACTTTTTATACTTTTTATGTCGTGCGCAAGACATAACTAACTCGTGCGCTCGACTTAGTATGTCGTGCACACGAGATAATTTTCCCCATATGTCCCTTCCATCAGCCGAAAGCCTTGTGGTTTCATTTCAGTTTAAGCGTAGGTTTTGAACACTGTAAAATATTGTGTTACTTGCACGTGCCCAGCCGAGTCATTGATTGGGTATGGGAAATAATAGACTGGCAATGCCTGTCCAGATCTTCTTCCCGCAGCGATAACAAGCTTCAGATCCAAGCGTTCCTGTGAAACCCAGCTAGCCATCACCATAGACAGTATTGCCCGCACTTTAGACCAGGGAGGCCAAGTCGACATTGTTCTGCTAGACTTCTCGAAAGCATTTGACAAGGTGCCACATAAGAGATTGCTACATAAGATGCAGTACTATGGTGTACGAGACAACACTCTGCTATGGATTAAGGACTTCCTGAACAACAGACAACAACAAGTTCTTCTAGACGGCCATGCCTTATCTTGTGCAGATGTCCTATCAGGAGTACCACAGAGAACAGTACTTGGCCCGCTGCTCTTCCTCACTTTCATCAATGACCTCCCAGAAGCCACCAAGTGAAGTCAGAGGCCAGGTTGTTTACTGTACCGTCCGATCAACAACGCAGAGGACAGCAACAGTCTACAGCAAGCCCTTGCAGCATTTGAGAAGTGGGAAGAAGAGTGGCAAATGCCCTTCCATCCGGAGAAGTGCGTGGTCATACAGGTCTCATCAAAGCGGAAAACAATCAGTGCAGACTACAGACTACACAGCCATAAGTTAGAAGTAGTGGACTCGAGCAAGTACCTGGGAGTTACAATCAGCAGCAATATGAAGTGGAACAAGCACATTGATGCCATCACAGCGAAAGCCAATAGGACCCTAGGCTTCCTGAAGCGAAATCTCCGAGGTTGCAGAACATCAGCACGGGTTAGAGCCTATGAAGCCATTGTACGTCCAACGCTGGAGTACGCTGCCTCCATATGGGACCCTTACACTAGCGGACAGATCAACCAGATAGAGAAAGTCCAACGTAGAGCGGCACGATTCGCTACAAGGAACTACTGGGATAGGAAAGCAGGCAGTGTCACCAACATGGTCAACTCCCTGGGATGGGAACCACTACAGATCAGAAGAGTAAAGATCCGCCTTCTGTTGCTATTCAAGATCCAGCACAATCTAGTGGCCATTCCAGCAGAACAATACCTAATCCAGACAGACACCAGGACAAGGGGACAACATACCTTTCGCATCCCAACAGCGAAAAAGGATGTATACCGGTTCTCCTTCTTCCCGCGAACCATCAGTAATTGGAACAGACTTCCATCAGCAATGACATCAGCATGTTCCTTGGAGGACTACAGGACTGCAATGGGCAACATACCACCTACCCACTTCAGTTTAGGATGAGGACAAAAGATTTAACTTTTTAACTGTATCATACTGCACCCTGAGAGGCGTTTGTCTTGACTGCCACATGAAGTATAACGCTCAACTTTTGAGTACACTTCGTATTGGAAGAAGAAGAAGAAGAAGAGCAGGTAACTCCAGTCTAGGGAAGTATCGGTTTCGGTGAGTGAAACGTCACCAGAACGTGGCCACCAACGGGGTTTCGCCATCGAGATCTTTATCCGCAGTGGGACAAATAGATAAGCGGAATAAAGATTTGGTTTTAATCAGATTGGGGACCTTTCCCTCACGAGCCGAGCGCCTTATCCACAGAGTCACACCGGCTTATGTACAAATGTATAATTATACGTAAAGATACAGTCATGCATAAAACACCTGGAGTTAGGAATTCCAAGATAAGTTATTTTAGTACATGTTCAAGGTTTGCATATGATTGTGTTAGTAAACATATGTAAGTAAATAAATCCAATGTAAAATGTAAACTTATGTAAGTACATGTACTTGAATATACACTGAAGTGGTGTTAATTTCGTAATGACAGAGATATATTTATATTGACTTTTGAGTCCAGTCCGAGATTCTCTACCCTACTCCCACTTTTGATATCGGTGGTTTGGGGCCTCTCCCACAAACCGCCGATATCAAAAGTGGGAGAAGGGCATAGAATCTCAGACTATATTTGAGTCATTTGAACAGAAAAGTTGCTGAAGTTTTATAATGTTAGGTCGAATGTAGTAATATGAGTCAAGATAGATTCGTCGGTATGTGGAAAAGTAGTTACACCAAACAAATCATTTATCACCCGATACATCTTTACCACAAATTTAAGCGAACACTTTCGGATCTTTCCATAAACATCAATCTTGCACTTTCTATGACCGTATGGGTAATCTATTATATCTATTTTGTTCATAAAAAGGTACAAATATCGCAAAAATTACACTAAAACATATCTCATGTGATTGTAACTAATCTTGTTAATAAGACCCATACAAAATTATTCAGTTTTAAGGGATGTTTTAGGGTCGTTTCTGTTTTTATTGGGCCGTTCCGGTAATTCGATGTACCGCTCGTGACCTAATATAAGAACGGTAACTCTTTCATCTGTTTACATTATTATGTATGGCCGGCGCCGATAAATGATGTAAGTTAGCCTACTGAACTTTGCTTTAAGCCCGACACTTTTAGCACATATGCCTGAGATCATGACAGCGCCAATAATAACTCAGGTAACTAATATACTGTATAGTCGAACATAGAGATGGTATATAATGTTAATATTCAATTCTACCAAAATACATACTGTACAGTAAATACTGTACCATGTGCGATAACGCCGATATGTTCCATATTTTAACTTTATAGATATACATGTAAGTATAACTAATTATATATGAAAACATTCTTTTGAGTAAACCATGACATTGGTTAACAGGACATGATATTTTTGGAAATAAAATCTAAAATCTTCCAGAAGGAACACGTTGTATAATGAATTAAAAAAAAATAAATATGTACTCTTATGATTTGTAATTTCATCATGGATTTTACTTAGCTGAGAAATAAACTTTGATTATCATCATTTTCAAGTGCGTTGCAGTGGGGATGTAGTAGTACCATTCATGGGTGGGTGCATGTATGGATGTGCCCCAGTGTAACAAACTATTTTAGACACTCTAGCAGTCACAGTTTTGACTCTATCTGGTTCATACCTCACTTTTAGCTTCAGTATAAGGAGAGGAAGATCCCATCTAATTTTTGGGTCAAAAGGTAGAAGTTTAAGGTCACCAGAGATCATCATAGAAAAAGTTGTAGACACTATAGAAACCTCAATTTTAGTCCCATTGGGTCCATACTTCATATATAACTTTAGTATTCCTATTGATTTTGGGTCAAAAGGTTAAAGTTCATGGTCAATTTAGTACCATTGATTTTAAATTGCTGTCATGCGAGGGAATGCCATTTATCTTTTATTATATTTTCTCATAATACATCTTAGTAATTTACTTGTAAATTTACTTGTTACTAGTAGAAATCCACATATCCTTTCATATGGTAAGAACTATTCCTCAGATTTGACCATGACCTTTGATTGTAGTTTGTGAAGGGACCATTTCATGTTAACTGACTGACGGTTGGTAAATGATAAAGTTCTCCATAGAGGCTTTGACAATTACTGAGAGACTAACATTTTGGTTGGCAAAATCATTACTATTCCCACAAAATTACTTCAGAGACAATCATATTGATACATGTATCAAAATCTTTTTTGGTAAACTAACCAATTTGCAACCAAAGTACTGTTCAGGAGCTAACGCGACAGGGTCTACAGAATTTTTTATGTCCCAGAAAACATAATTAAAAAATTTCTTTCCTTTGCTGTTTTAGATCAATGATGATTTTGGTAACCAAAATTTCAGTCCTTCTGTTAATGTTGAAGTGTCATATAAACTTTTCAATTTCTATCATTATACCCTCCACACATATAGTTGTGAGAGTATATAAGAATCACTCTTTCAGTCTGTTCCTGTCTGTCCATCCATCTGTTTGTTCAAATGTGGTTTCCAGATCAGAATTGAAATCCCTTTACACTTATCACTAGGAAACCACATTCAGTCTCCTTATCAGTCAAGGATGATCCCTATCAATTTTGAAGTGAAAAGGTCAAAGGTCAAAGGTCTAAGTCACAGAGAGTGGATAATTGAGTTTGGTTTCCAGACCAGAAATGAATGCTCTTTATACCCATCATCATGAAACCTCACACATAAACTCACTGTGTCAAATCAATTCCCTTTACTTATATCAACGCTAAACTGCATACATACACTCATTTTGAATCAAGTATGTGCCCTATTGAGTTGGAATTCAAAAGGTCAGGATTACAGAGGGTGGATAAATGAATTTAAGAAGTTGAAAACCTTTGTCTTTGTAATAAGCAATGAAATTGTTTTGAAATTTTATATATAGATTGCTTACGATGAGAGCTATCCAATGGTGCCAAGATTTTTTACCTTATAACCTTGACTTTAAATTTGACATTTACTTTTTAAACTTCTTAATTAACATTATATCTTTTGAACAGTAAGGTGAAGGGTTTGTGTATGAATATTGCCTTTCTCATGTAGAAAATCTAGATGAACTAAATACAGAAATAAGTACTTTATACATGTATTCGATTTTGGGCCCATAATGAGCGTATAAGGAACAAATAAGAAATAAAAATCTCAAACAAAAGGAAAGGGAGAAATAAAAAAAAACCCAGATTACTAGGAGCACAGTAAATGTATCTAAAGTATTGGACCAGATCTTTTTTTTTTGTTTAGTTCTTAACCACTGTTACAGCAAGTGTAATCTACATGTAGAATTTATTGTTTTGAACACTATCTTTAAATTGACCTTGTTGTTTACTTCTATTGATGGAGTCTGTTAAATACTGAGACAATTTCATTGAAAATTTCTCCATATCTTCCCTTTTGATAGATTTTTTTGTGAAATCATGATAAATGTGTACATGTATAAGGGTTCTTCAAATGTTTTTGTGTATCATCTTTTGTTAACTTAGACCCTGACTTTTGATCTTAGTAAATGATGTGTTCTTAGTTTTTCTTTGTAATTAAAACAAAACTTTAAGTAAAGACAAAGAAAATTGTACTGGTTCAATTTGATCTTGAGGTTAAATTGGTAAACACATGTGTTATGTCTTTGGTCTTTTATGCCTTTAGTTATAAAAACAGAAGTATACAGTTTATGACATTAGTTTGATTTACTGTTTTTATCTTGAACTTAATTTATTTTCACTTGAATAAACTATTTCTTTCTTTTTCAGTTTTTCCCACCTTTGAAAAACGACCTTATTCTGCGAGCAGCAAAAGGAGAGAAAACAGAAAGAACCCCAGTCTGGGTAATGAGACAGGCTGGAAGGTATCTTCCAGGTAAGTTCAGCAATTTAGATCAGCTGGATGTCTTTTACAACAAACTGGAGAGCTGGAAATCACAACATGCATATATGTAATGTCATAGTAATTACAGGGAGCGTTATCCAAAACTTGACATTGCTCTGTGAAGAATGAAACATTGTTAGAGAGTAACATTGAAAGGAAAACTTACACCTCAGAAAAAAATTGTTATGGTGTAACAAGTATGAAAATTTGCATTTTGTTGTATAGAATTTATGTTTATATTGCATTTTATATATATTTCTATTAGTCAAAGCATAGTAATTCCTTTTCCCACAGAGTCCCATGTTAAATTACCAAATTTCCAGCAAGATTTACACAAGTTTCTACCTCAGCTTTATATAACCCATTTATCAAAATGTTTGTCAGCTCCTTCTCTGTCATATTTTAAACAGTTTATTACAAGTTATCCATCTTACAGGTAATTATAAGAAAATCTTGCTGGAAGGGGGTTTCGCCCCTAAACTTGCCAAATTTCCAATGTAATCAACAGCACTTTTTAGGTCATAAAAACTTCACATTAGCATAATGCTATTAATATTAATGATTTTACAACAGAATCAATGTTACTTATAGATTAATTCAATAATTTTATCCATTCCAACTCCTTGATACATTGATATAGTAGCCATGCTTTCCCTACAGAAGATCAGCCAATCAGCTGTCCCATTAATTACCATTCCTTGATTTTATTCTTTACCATGATGTTTCAGAATATAATGAATTCAAACAGTCTAAAGATGCAGCATTTTTTGACATGGTAAAAAATCCAGAGTGGGCATGTGAAATCACACTTCAGGTAAAAAGCCTTTATATCCTGACCTTAACATTAATATAAATGCTATTCATGTGACAACTTTAATCATCAATTAGTCATGGATATACTTTTTAATCAGTCTTTTTATATCACAATATAGAGTGAAACTGTCTGAAATACGTATGTGAAAATGTTTCCCATACAGGTAATATCCATATACCATTTGATGATCCACAGCCAGTTTTACATTATCTACAGATTTTACCTCGCACCAAAAGAATCCAGATACAATATACTTTATATGATCAGTGTTTGGAATAGTAGTAAACCAGAGAGAGTCTTCACAAATCTTTGGCCACCTGAATTTATCAGATGAAATCAGTGATGTCCATACAATAATTATGCAAATGCCATCATAGCATAACAAAATAGAAGCATTTTCTCACATTTTACCAGTACATGTAATAGCATCCCATAAACTGGGACCCAGGATTTGGGCTGAGTCAATATCTGAGACATTGTGAAACTTTATACAAAAAATTACAATGTCATGTCCTTATTAGGCCCCCACATTGTGATGCTTGCAGACAAATTTGTCGGGGAATAGGGGCATCTGTGTTTCACAAACACATTCTGTTTTTTATTTCTTTTTTCAGCCATTAAGACGGTTTGACTTAGATGCAGCTATTATTTTCTCAGACATTTTGACCATTCCACAAGCATTAGGTGTAGGGATAGAAATTGAAGAAGGAAAGGTATGAAATATATAGGTACTGAAAATGAATATATAAGAAACTCAAAAGATTACTAAGAATTTCAAAATTATGCATCAAGCTGTCATAACTCAGTCAGTAGGTGCTTGGCTTGATAGCTAGATGTCCAGAGTTTGAGTTTTGCCAGTGGCTTGTTGGTGACCTGTCTTTTGGACAAAACGATATCAAGGCCCAGTCTCATGGTAGAGGCGTATGTAAAAGATCTCTTACTGCTTCAGAGTAAGTTGCTGAGGTCTGAATTTCAGTGCCATACATCAGGCAGATACCATCACTATGTCAGTGAAATAGTCTTACCATGACATAAATCAGGAAACAGACAAACAGAAAGATAAGGTACTGTTCATTTGTTTCTGGCATAAAACAAATTTAAACATGGAGTAACAGAGGCATTATAAAATGACCATAGGGTGGTATTATACATCTTAGAAATTTAGAGTTAACTTTAGAACTGTGAATTTTGTGCTCCATTTGATTTAGCTGAAGTAGAATAAACCTTAGTAAAACCATGAATATCTTTCGGACACTAGATTCTACTATCACAAACACTTAAAAGGAATTTTTCAGGAAAAAATTCTGCCAAAAAGATTTAAAATGCTACTTGAATATTAGTTGATATGTTTCCTATTCTAAATACAGTAAACTCCACATACAGTGAACACGTTTATTAAGAATTCATGCTTATTATGAACCAAGATGAATTTCCCAACCTTATCGTCATGTAAAGTTATGGAAAATTTTCCGTTTCTAGCGAATTTTAATAGTACGAACTTATGCATATTGCGAACCAAAACCATTGGCCCTGTGGTTAAATTTCTTCATAAATACACACTGTTATAATGAACTGATTACTTGTGATTAGTACAGTTACGTGATTAGTAATAACAACTTGTTTGTCACCATAGTTCAGATTTGAGTCAATAATTGTTTGACAAACAAAAGCACGTCTGTCTTACCCGTGTTTATCTTACTTTGGAGTGGATATTTTAAGCTTGGTAATGGATTCCCCATCTAGGAAACGCATAGCGATATCATTAGAAACTAAATACTAAATCTTTGATGAAGTTGATAAAGGATGACGGGCAAAGAAGGACACTGCGGCAGACTTTGGTATTCGGAAAATTTTGTAATATGCATATAGCGAACTATGCATAGTACGCACCAGCTTTATTGGTCCCTAGCGATTAGCTATAAACGTGTTTTACTGTACATGTATGTCTTGTCAGAATAAACAGAAGTAGGTGGCTACCTTCATTACAATGTGTATCATACCTAAGAGATGAGTAGATCACTCTAGTGTCACATTTATAGTGATGTGATATTTGGCAGGTGCTTTATAATATGCATTCTACAATATGTCAGAATATTCTGATGGTTAGAGAAATTTAAAATTCACATTTGATCTTTATTATCTTTTCTTATACTATATATTGTATATACTATATGCTATACCCTGAAATTAACTCAGTTGGGTGGTTTATGTGAACATAGTAACACCAACATTTATGTGTGTTTTGTAAGTATATGAGTACCTCTCCATCCAGTTGCCAACGGGGTAAGTTTATGAGCAACTCTCCATCCAGTTGCCATTGGGGTAAGTTTATGAGTACCTCTCCATTCAGTTGCAATCGGGGTAAGTTTATGAGTATCTCTCCATTAAGTTGCCATCGGGGTAAGTTTATGAGTATCTCTCCATCCAGTTGCCATTGGGGTAAGTTTATGAGTACCTCTCGATCCAGTACCTCTTCGTTCAGTTGCCATCGGGGTAAGTTTATGAGTACCTCTCCATCCAGTTGCCATTGGGGTAAGTTTATGAGTATCTCTCCATTCAGTTGCCATTGGGGTAAGTTTATGAGTATCTCTCCATGCCATCGGGGTAAGTTTATGAGTATCTCTCCATCCAGTTGCCATCGGGGTAAGTTTATGAGTATCTCTCCATTCAGTTGCCATTGGGGTAAGTTTATGAGTATCTTTCCTTCCAGTTGCCATCATACTTCGTACATATGTTGTCATAGCAAGAGGCAGAACCCTATTGAATTTGTGGTTAAAAGGTGAAATGTCTGCATTGCTACCATAAGGGAATGCCCTAATTTGATAAGAGAGGAGGTGAAAGAGCTATTCAACCATATGTAACTCAAAAAGAAAAACAACATACACAGGACATCCAGGAAACTTAGATTACATGACTGTCAAAATGTGACAATTCAGTAGTTTCATACTTTCCTCAGAGCGATTGTCTTATTGATGAAGTAGCTAGAACTATTCTGAACATTTATGTTCATTCATTGTTTTCTGTTGATTTGCTGTGTTGTGAAAACTTTTAAGACTATTTTTGAACTTGATTTTGCTTAGGGTATGAAGTTTGACTTCCTACTTGACACACCTGCTGATATTGATAAATTAAATGTTGGAGTGGATGTTGCACAAGAGCTGCATTATGTATATGATGCGATTACCCTCACCAGACAAAGGCTAGAGGGCAAGTGCCCTCTGTTTGGCTTCTCAGGATCCCCAGTAAGTATTTCCTATCTTTATCTTATTTTAGATATGTTTATCTTTCCTATAATAGAGAAAATATTGGCTTTAATGATGCCAGAAATTTCAGATTGGGTGATGTAGCCGTATGGAAAGTATGGTTTATCAAAATCACCATCAAGTATGTCTTAGCTTTATCTTATTAGAAATATCATCTCAGACAAAAATCTCGAAATCTGATTGCTAAAGAAGAACCAAATAATTTATTGTATTTGACTACCCATCATTCCTCATCAACTGTATATTATTCTAATATACCCCCTCTGCTGAATATACCTTTGATATACCCCTGCCTCCATCCTCCCTGTAAAACACTGTATAACTAATACTATATTGCCTATAATAAGCAAATAAAAAATGTTGGCTTTAATGATGTTGGATGTTTTAATTTGAGTTATATAACCATTAAGTTTTGAAAGTTTTGAATACATATCTATAGACAAAAATTGTTAAATGTACATTGTGACATTTCTGACATTTTGTAGTGGACATTAATGAAATATATGATAGATGGCAGCTCTACACCACTTTTGCCGAAAGCTCGACGCTGGTTACATCAATACCCAGAGGACAGCAAACGTCTGCTACAGATTTTAACAGAGAAAGTCATAGATTATCTAGTCAGCCAGATCAAAGCTGGTGCTCAGGTACCTATACACAATAATGTCAGTGAATACAATCATAGCTATTATATATATTAGTCTGGTTACTAATGGCTTATTATTAAATATTCCCCTTCTTTCAGGTTAGAGAGTAAGAATTCAGCTATAGTATTATTTAGGGAATAAATGAATGGTTGAGGTGTTACACTCATTGTTGCTTTCATATGCTCATTTTTCACACATCTGAGAAACTTGTGTACGTATCAGAGGTCAGTAATAACAAGGAGTCCCTGTCTCTTTTACAAGAAAAAAAAAATACTGGCCATCATGATGACTTTTTATTGACAATATTTCCCGCGGCGTTTACCCTAGATGACAGGTTGCTCACGTGGTCTGATTAATTGACCGTGTCGGTGTTCATATCTGCAGCAGTTACATAATCTTGCGTGCCGTGTTAGTTATACCAAATATTAGTAAATGATGATAACTTATTAAATTCAACCTTGAATTAAATAATTAACATTAACTGTAGTCAGTGCTTTTTCATACCTGAATTTATTTAAAGAAATTTCTTTACATTGTTCATTAATATATTTTTATTTCGAATCCATGTGTATGTCTACTGTATTTTTATGCAAAGTAACAGTAGTAAAATAAAACTATGACGTGTGTCTTCATCTTGTCTTATGTGTTAGCCCGTCCTCGGTTTTAGGTATAGCATAAGACAGTTATATCCAGTATTGAATTTAAATCACAATATTTAAATACTGAAAAGAAAGCATGACGTTTAACGTGTTTTCAGTTTTGGAGTATATTTTCTTTATATATTCATGAAATATAAAAGGTATGAGATTAAGATAAATTATTTAGGAACAATATGTACATCTTCATGCATATTTATTGATAAATACATGTATATCTCGTATATCTACTATAATAACCACAAATGTTAAATGAACTGGTGTACGTTAACAACTGCAAGATTTGTGATCCTATACTCGAAATCTGGATATCTCGAACTACGGATATCTTGAAGTATTTTCCACGGTCTCTTGACTTTGAGATATCGAGGTTTGACTGTGTGTATATATACATGTATATATTTAAGGATTAAATTTAACAATTTTGCAATTTATTGAGATATAATGTGGTTTGAGGTGGTGCACACTTATAAAGTGTGCACTACCTCAAACCATTTTATATCTCAATAAATTGCAAAATTATTGAAGTTAATCCTTATAATTTAATATATGCACCACCATTGTAATTGCCCGGGATAAAACTTTCAAGACATATGTTGTTTATTTCTGTATAAATTACATTGATGGGTAACGTCATAACGCCCCATATTTGATCCACTTTTCAGGACGGAAAGCAGTGTTTGGCAGACTTTTAATTGTTATGCTTTTGACCTTGCATAAAGTCATCAAAGTGGTATTTTGCACTAAAGTGCTTGACAGCTGACAAAAGTATGTCATTCTGGATAAACATTACGTTGTCGTGGAACACCAGCTGTTTCTTTCAGTTTATAACTTCCATACGAAATGATTTGCTGATGCGGTTTATGAATAGGAAATGGAAGTTTCCAGTATGATAGTTTGGCATTAAAAGTGCATATATATATAGAGAGAGAGTTAGTGACTTATTTTGTGTTTTCATGCAGGAATGTCTGATGCATTTATGAGATATAATGCGATAAATGCACCCGGAAGCCATTGTAATTTATTCCTGCATGAAAACACAAAATAAGACACATATTCTATAGATATAAGACTAGAATAATTTGAATAATTTGAATTATCAACATTAGATTCTTTTTTAAACTGCAAATGAAAATGTAACAAGAGCGGAGGAAAATATCCGCATAGCTGGTTGCTCCTAGCATCTGACCAAACCAATATAATGATGTATAGCATTAATCAGATTATGGTTTCGCTTTACAGATTGTACAGATTTTTGATTCCAATGGTGGAGAGCTAGGACCATATCAGTTCAACAAGTTTTCTTTGCCTTACCTCAGGGATGTAGCATATGGTGTGAGGGAGAAGCTGTCCGAACAGAAAGTAGAAGCTGTTCCAATGGTTGGTGTAATTAAAGTGCATTAGTAGTAGAAGTTTTTCAAATGGTATGTTTAGTATCATGAATGTATTAGTATAAGCTTTCATACTATCATGAAAAGTGCATTAGTAGGTGCTTCAGCGATTTGTAATTATAACATGTGATAGTACTGTGTGGAAGTGGTAGTTGGTAGTACTTTAGTTTTGTAAGGGGTCACTGTACAGGTGATAATGCTATGGATATGAACAATTTAACCCATACTATATATAAAACTGTAACACAAGTAGTTGTTAGACAGTAACAGTGGTAGGGATTGGGCAGTATGTGTGTTGATACATGTATTATAACTTACCATTTGTAATTGTTAAATTGTATTAGTGGTAGGCATTAGGTTGTATTAGTGGTAGGTATTAGGTTGTATTAGTGGTAGGTATAAGGTTGTATTAGTGGTAGGCATTAGGTTGTATTAGTGGTAGGTATTAGGTTGTATTAGTGGTAAGTATTAGGTTGTATTAGTGGTAGGCATTAGGTTGTAGTATTAGGTTGTATTAGTGGTAGGCATTAGGTTGTATTAGTGGTAGGTATTAGGTTGTATTAGTGGTAAGTATTAGGTTGTATTAGTGGTAGGTATTGTGTGGTATAAGTGGTAGGTATTAGGTTGTATAAGTGGTAGGAATTAGGTTGTATTAGTGGTAGGTGGTAGGTATTAGGTTGTATTAGTGGTAGGTATTAGGTTGTATTAGTGGTAGGTATTAGTTGGTATAAGTGGTAGGTATTAGGTTGTATTAGTGGTAGGCATTAGGTTGTATTAGTGGTAGGTATTAGGTTGTATAAGTGGTAGGCATTAGGTTGTATTAGTGGTAGGTATTAGGTTGTATTAGTTATAGGTATTAGGTGGTATAAGTGGTAGGTATTAGGTTGTATTAGTGGTAGGTATTAGGTGGTATAAGTGGTAGGTATTAGGTTGTATTAGTGGTAGGTATTAGGCTACAGCATTGGGAGGTAAGATTAGTTACATAGTCATTCGGTGGCTGGGTATGGGATGATATATGGTCAGTAAATTTTACACCTGGGGAGATGGAACCAAACCGGGTATAACATTTACTGACCATGTATCATCTCATACCCAGTCACCAAATAACTATGTAATGAATTTATCCCACCGATGGCATTATTCTGTATTATTTGTGGTTATTACTATACTGGTATTGTTACCTTTGGTGGTCATGTTAGTTAACAACTTTATTGTGTAACTTTTGACGTCACTACTCAGTCATTGACATCATCGAATTTACACCACCGTCATTGACGTGAATAGTGGCATAAGAGCTGACGTGTATAAGATATATACAGTTGATGTGTGACAGCTGTAAACCAATCATTGTGTGTATCAGTGTTAGGCATTAGGCTGTATCAGTGGTAGGCATTAGCTGTATCAGTGTTAGATATTGGGCTGTATCAGTGGTAGGCATTGGTTGTATCAGTATTAGGTATTAGGCTGTATCAATTGTAGGCATTAGCTGTATCAGTGTTAGGTATTAGACTGTATCAGTGGTAGGCATTAGTTGTATCAGTATTAGGTATTAGGCTGTATCAATGGTAGGCATTAGTTGTATCAGTATTAGGTATTAGGCTGTATCAGTGGTAGGCATTAGCTGTATCAATGTTAGGTATTAGACTGTATCAGTGGTAGGCATTAACTGTATCAGTATTAGGTATTAGGCTGTATCAGTGGTAGGCATTAGCTGTATCAGTATTAGGTATTAAGGCTGTATCAATGGTAGGCATCAGCTGTATCAGTGTTAGGTATTGGGCTGTATCAGTGGTAGGCATTAGCTGTATCAGTATTAGGTATTAGGCTGTATCAGTGGTAGGCATTAGCTGTATCAGTATTAGGTATTGGGCTGTATCAGTGGTAGGCATTAGCTGTATCAGTGGAAGGCATTAGCTGTATCAGTATTAGGTATTAGGCTGTATCAGTGGTAGGCATTAGCTGTATCAGTATTAGGTATTGGACTGTATCAATGGTTTCAGGTTTTTGGATTTACCCAGGCTGTACCAGAAATAGGTAATAAAGGGACTATCATTTGTTAGTGTTTCGCTGTATTGATGCTTAATTGTTTGGCTGTATCTTTGAGACATGTTAAGCTTTATCAATGTTAAGTGTAAGGCTGTACTGTTTGCAGTATGCAGTGTTAAAGCTTACCTCTGTGTTTGGTGTTTTACTGTATTGATAATATGGCTGTACCTTGGTTCTTGGTAAGCTTTTTCAGCATTAGATGTAAGGCTGTACTATATGTAAATGTTGGAGCTGGCATCAGTGTTTGGTGTTATACTGTATTGATAATTTAGCTGTACCTTGGTTCTTGGTAAGCTTTATCAGTGTTAAGTGTAAGGCTGTACTATTTGTAAGTGCTAGAGCTGGCATCAGTGTTTGGTGTTATACTGTATTGATAATTTAGCTGTACCTTGGTTCTTGGTAAGCTTTATCAGTGTTAGATGTAAGGCTGTACTATTTGTAGGTGTAAGTATAAATATTTATTTCCTAACAATATTTTACATCAACATAGTATGGAGAATTACATTAGAGATCTGAAAACAAGTAAATAAATACTTATAAACTTATATCAATTCATCTCTATTGATGACATTATGAACATGAAAATTATTTTTTTGTAAGAGCACATGCAAAATGGGAGAAAACTATTATACAAAGGTACATAATAGATAGCAATATTGACATTTATTATAATAATAGGAGAAACTGGAAGAATAAATAAATATATTTGAAAGGAAAAAAATCAGCAAGAATCCATTAATTCTTGAAAACATTGGTTTACATAGTAAAGAGGATTAAGTCTTATTCGTGTATAAATATTTGTAGGTGTTAGAGCTGGCATCATTGATGTGTGTTATGCTGTTTTGATAATTTGGCTGTACCTTGGTTCTTGGTAAGCTTTATCAATGTTAGATGTAAGGCTGTACTATTTATAGGTGTTAGAGATGGCATCACTGATTGGTCTTACTTTGTACTGATAATTTGGCTGTACCTTGGTTCTTGTTCGGCTTTATCAGTGTTATATGTAAGGCTGTACTATTTGTAGGTGTTGAGCTGGCATCACTGATTGTTGTTACTCTGTACTGATAATTTTGCTGCACCTTGATTCTTGTTCAGCTTTATCAGTGTTAGGTGTCAGGCTGTACTATTTGTAGGTGTTAGAGCCGTGATTGGTGTTACTCTGTACTGATAATTTGACTATACCTTGGTTCTTGGTAAGCTTTATCAGTGTTAGATGTAAAGCTGTACCATTTGTAGGTGTTGGAGCTGGTATCAGTGATTTATGTTGCACTGTATAGATAATTTGACTGTACCTTGGTTCTTGGTAAGCTTTATCAGTGTTAGATGTAAAGCTGTACCATTTGTAGGTGTTGGAGCTGGTATCAATGATTTATGTTGCACTGTATAGATAATTTGACTGTACCTTGGTTCTTGGTAAGCTTTATCAGTGTTAGATGTAAAGCTGTACCATTTGTAGGTGTTGGAGTTGGTATCAATGATATATGTTGCACTGTATAGATAATTTGGCTGTACCTTGGTTCTTGTTAAGCTTTGTCAGTGTTAGGTGTAAGACTGTAACATGTAGGTGAGTTCATTGAAACTAACATGTAATTATTGTAAATGTAACACTATGCAGACTAGTACATCAGAAAAATCAGTACCAGTGGTAGCAATAATACTGTAGATACATTTATAAAAGTTTTACCAAGGGTAAGTATTAACACAATAGTTGCATTAAAACTATTATACATATTTGTTTTACAAAGCCAGACACACTTAGAGTTTCTTTCTTACCAATTTATATAAATTTTTCCATAATTTAAAGCTCTTTAAAGTCTTTTTTGGATCATTATTGTGTTAGCAAGCAATTCAAGAATTATAGTGCTAGTTAGACAAGAAGGTTTTGGAAATTTTTCTCTAGTATAGAAGTAGCATGTAAGTTTGATAAAAACAACATGTGATTCTGTTTCTTATAACTTAACTTAGATAATTTAGGTTAAATTTGGTCAGATTAGAAAAAGATACTTTTAGAGGTTGTAACTTTTTTGTTTGCATAAACATACAAAAATTACACAGTAACCATATGCAAGTGTACACAGTTATTTTTTAATAGCAATCTATATATAACAAGTGCCATTTATAACACACTAATGCAAGGAAATAGCAGGATCTCTTTGAAACAATTTTCAATTGGTTTTGGCTAATATTATTACCTTATTGATTCAAAATATACACAAAATAAATTTAATTTGTATTCATTCTTCTGAGAAGCAATTTAGTTCTGAAATCCTGTCAAAGAATTACACATGTATGACAGTCAGAGGAATATGCAAATCTTTATTTTCTTCCATGTTTTTCACTTTTTAGAATATTATATCTGAATTGTTGGCAAATGCAAGAGAAAATTCTTGTTCTCAAATGCAGTTTGTGTGTAAAAGCTGGGATGATAAAACTGATCAAATGATAATTCTGGATGCAAGCAGTAGATGTATTTTACATCTGATAAACTTAGCTCCTGATAATAATGTGTACAACTATGGAAGGATTTTAAGATTAAGCTTAAATATACAAGTCTTTGGCACATTCCTGATCTGTATCTGTTCATTAATTGTATTATGTCTATAAACATATGCACTGTTTGTTGCCAAATATAAAAATCGGTTCAGTTGTAGATTTATATATTCCTGCAATCTCAATTCTCAGGATTATTCAGTCTTTTCAATGAATTCGCTGAAAATAATTACATGTAATTTGAAAATGAATATTCCTCATTTCTGATCTACTCAACAATTAAAAAGATTCAGCATTTTACATTTGATCTCTATGTATTCAGAATGTCATGAATTACCTGTCTGTTGACTTAAATTATTTTGATTAATGTAAGTTTATCTGTTATGTCCGTAGGTGGTCTTTGTTAAAGATGGGCATTTTGCAGTTGAAGATTTAAGTAAAAGTGGATATGATGTAGTGTCTATAGACTGGACAATTAAACCTACCCATGCCAGGTAAGGTAGTAATTAAGGTTTATTTCATTAAAAATACTAAAACATTTTTTCTGTTTTTTTTTTCACTTCTAAATAACTCATGTAGGGGTGTTTACATGGCATTTTTCGTACACTTCAAGACATGCAGGTCTTCAAATGGTGTGGAACTGTGTCATGACCTTGATCCAAGGGAAATACTTGAAAGGTCATAATGAACTTAGGCAAAATTAATTTTTACATGCTAAGTCACAGAAAGTTCATTCTTGTAATACGAACTTTAGAACATGAAAAAACACAGATCTTGTTTATTGTTATTGTATGTGACTAAATTCTACAAGAATTATTGCCTTTCTAGAAGGTTGCTGCTTTGAAAAGACAGGCATATTATGCAGTGTAGGTGTTGCTCATGTCATATGGAAGAATTCATGTAAGGTCAAATAACTCTCATTGTATTTGCTATCTTTTTCAGGCGTTTAGTTGGTACACAAGTTACTTTACAAGGAAATCTCGACCCAACAGCATTATATGCGTCAAAGGTGAGTTACTGTCATAAAAAGTATTTTTTGAGGACAGTTCATCTTATCAGGAAATCACTTTATGCGTTTGTAGCATTCCCATATATATTGACATAGACTTTTCGTTTGCAACAAAACAGGAAAGATAATGGCAAAAAATCAATATTTTAGTTTGGAAATAAAATTGATTATATTCCTATGGTTATTGTAACACTATTGTTGATTAATTATTTACGCTTGCTTTTCCCAAATATTAATTAGAATTTTGAGTAAAAAAAATTATTATTATACCTAAAAGAAAGCCTAAAAGAAAGAACAAAATTTTTTAAATTGTTCTGCCTATTTGAAATACAGATCTCTCTATTCATCATGAATTTATATTTTATCAAAGACACAAATAATAGGACCATGTGTCCTTACAGAACAATATCATACCAGTGCAGGATTTTAGAAACTGGGTAGAGGGGAAAGCTATCAAATGCAAATACTGAAAAGTTTTGAAATAAATTGCAAAACAAATTGTACAAATGTAATTGCAAGCTTTATATCCTTTTTTATTTTTTGGTACACATTTTCATGATATGAGTCATAAAAGTAAAGCGAGTAAAGGTTGTTATATAGAATTTTCACAAAGGTTATGACATTATTGAAAATTTGATGAAATAAAATGATGGGCATATTGCAGGCTTTATACAATGTAGATTTGATACTAAAAGTGTACACACTAAATATCTGTTACAGGGAAACATGTCCAAGATGTCAGATATATAGAATGTCATTGATGTTCCCTATTTTAAAAGAAAACATTATTTATACAAGCATACCATTTTATAATTATTTGGATTTAAACTATTCTTAATTACTTTTTAAAATGAATTTGAAGGAGGAGCTGAAGCATGCAGTGAAAGAAATGTTGCAGAAATTTGGAACACAGCGATACATAGCTAATCTAGGACATGGTATTAGTAAAGATGTAGATCCAGAAAGTGTACGGACATTTATAGACGCAGTTCACATGTATTCAGAAGAAATTAATGATCTTCAATAGGTCTGGTGCAAAACTTTTCATCCAAATCACCTTTTTCTCCTCATACATTATTTGAATAAAGAATATTTTGGTCTAGAAGTCTTCTGTAAGTAATATTGATATTTACAAAGTTAATGAAAAATATTTATCAGTACACCTGTAAGTATTGAGATGTGCCTTGTGGACATAGCTACATTAATATAAGGGCTGAGTGATATATTACAATAACAGTTCATCGGGCATTTGTCATTTTCCACATACTAGTACCTTCTTCTGGAAAGAAGCTTTGTAAATATATCAAACTTGATAGAAATGAAAATCTCATGGTCCCCTACATGTGAAGTTATTTTTTTTAAACTTGATAGAAATGGAAAAGTCCTGGTCCACTACATGTGAATTATTTTTCAAACTTGATCTGTTCAAAAGTTTGAGGATGAAAAATTAAAACTCAGTAGAAAGGCTTAGTTTGAAACCCTTCAAAAGGATAGTTTTGTGTAACCTAGAAAACATGAGAAGGTTTTGTTACATGAAAGGTCATAATTTGCTTGGTGCAAGGATATCAGATTACATCAAACTTTGGAAGCATAAAAATATTTCCTGAATGGGTGCGAGATACTATCAAGCAAATAACTTAGATCAATTTAAGCTGAAGAGTCACATGTACTGTTCTGATTTACGTTTGTCTGTGGCATGGTGGCATTAGACATCTCATTTGTCTTCTAAATAGATTACTGTAGGTAAACACAATCTTGACCAGTAATGGAGACATCAAAACAAAGCGGTTGAGACAGAGATGTATAAAGTTGAGACAGAGCTGTACAATAGGTAGATGAAACAACAAGAACAAGATAAGTCAGTGCAAGACCCCAGTCACACAAATTCTGCGACCAAATTACAACTTCTTAAGACCCAAACTTTCTGAAATTGTGATAAATCGGAAAAAGTGTACGACTGATCGTAAAGGTTGTGGGTGATTGTACACAACCAGTCACTGTCAGGTCGTTTTCAGTATTTAGAACTTCGTATCTTCCATATGGTAATTGGTTTTAAAGAGGCCAAGTGACAAGTCGTTCATTTACGAACCACAAGTCGAGCATAATCGCATGTCACAGGGCTTGGACATTTATCGTACTACTGGCGGTATGCCCTTGTGCTTCATGGTAACACCTTTCGTGCGACCTTGCGATCGGTGGTAAAACTTTAAAGAGTGGTTGCACTATCTAACGATTGCGACTTTACAATCGTGGGACTACAGAGCCGTTGCAGGTTGGTCGCAGGTAGCGGCGATCGATCATGTGATCAGGCGTATACCATCACGATTAATCGCAGATCTTATGATTAACACTGCGATCTTCACTTATCGTACGGCCAAACAAGCCATCAGTCATGTGATGATTACGTATCTTACGGCCAATCGCTTATGCGATCGCATTTTAAGGTCAAGGTAGGTATTGCCAGGTGATTGTAACCTGACAAAATCGCCTCCAATCGCATGATTCAGAAATCAGATGCAGTGTTCAAGTAGTCTGAGCGGTAATTGAGACAGACTGTGCAGATAAGAGAACATATACAATTATATATTATAGTAACAGAACAGTGTTGCTACCATTTAGAGACTGGTGAAGACACAATAGTTGTAAACTTGTATGGCAGATAGTGAAATAATGGATATAGACAGAAGACTGAAAATAAGATGACCACAACTGCAGACATACAAAGTCTTGATAGATTTGTGGAGGTAGTTATGACAGAGATTGGACAGTGTTGATAAACAAAGGCTTACAGAAGTGACAGAAAATGGCGACATTGTTTTAAAGATTACATAAGGAATGGAAAAAGCCCAAGGGAGACAAACACGGAGGTAAATATAGGAGACTTGTTGAGACAAAGACGGACGAGTGAAGACAACGATTGTCTTGAGAGACTCTTTTGTTAGATACTAACGCTTGAGATCCGATCCAAAAAAGACTCGTAAAATATAAAGATGCATGACAAAGTAGTGAAAACACTGACAACTATGTGCAAATTAGCCCAGGTAATGCATTATTTGACTCTCTGTCTATCCCTCGAATGATAGCGTTTAAATCGAGGACCCGTGTATTAAACGGTATATGTCGGCACGTAAATATCCCACACCGCTTTGTTAGGTCTGTTACATAGGTAACATTAGATCATGTACCCAGCAGGTGCCGCCATCATACAAATGAAATAATTTTGGTTTGGCATAAAACAGTAACGTATACAAAAAATCTTTAAAATTGTATGATAAAAATTATATAAGTAGACATGCTGAAAGAGAATTATGTAAGTAGACATGCCATTAGAGAGAAATAGTCGGGATGGCTTAACGGAACAGACTGATGCCATAGATATAAAGACTAACATAAGAAAAAAGTGCAATATGAAAACATAGACAAGCTTAACAGACAAATTTTAAAAGAGAAAGCTTTTTAAAACTAGATTTGACCGGGATAGACCAAGAGACTTCGACAGCGTCGATATACCTATCGGTGAAAAAAAGTGGAGGGAAAGTTCCTGAATACACTAATAGATACTAAGGCTACAGTAAAGAGAGTCGACAAAAGTAGATGCTGCAGACAAAGGATACCGTTAATGCGGAAAACATAGAGATAGTATTAGAGACAAGTAAAAACAAAGTAGACAAAAGAATTGTTGACTCGGAAGCAGGGATGTGTCGATAGAAACTAGTGGAGACGAAGACAAACAAGTAAAGGAAATGGTAAAGGCAATGGTAAACATAACCGACACTGACATACTAGTAGAGGAAGTGTAGAGAATGCTAGACACGACATACAATTGTAGAGAAGGTTTAGTAGATATTGAGCTAAACAAGATGAGAAAAACAATAGTCTGTGTAAACAGGCACAGAGACAAACATAGAGACAGTCTGGAAGATTGATAAAACATTTTGATCGATTCAGATGGGTTGTCCTTCGTTTTTTGGCTGCTTGTTTATGTAATGACATGCGTCTCGATTGTATCCTAACATGAACTTAAATACACTGAGTGTATTTGATAAAACACAAAACATTCAAACGTTACCGTGCATGAAGACGCCTACCTTGTAGATGAAACTTGTCTCGGTTATTTTTGTTTTCATGTAGCCTACCTGAATACTCGATGAATGCCAATCCTTCGAAGATGTCTAGTTATACAAGTGTAATAGATATATTCAGTTTATCCAGCCCTTATCTGTGACATTTAATGTATATGAACTGATATTTTATTACTTGGGATTGCCATTAATTGAGCCACATCAAATGGTTTCACATTTGAATTTTATTGAATAAATGCGGTATAAACGCTTGTAAATTAATATGAAATCGACCTTTGTCGATCCTGTCGACTTAAAAATTAAATTTATATTTGATACTCATATTGTTTCAGTATAGCGATAGCTGCAAAGTTCATTTAACGTAATGCTACTGTAAACATTCATATTCCCCATTAAACGACTTTCACCGACCGAGCGATGTCTTGCTACGTTATCCTGTATAGTGTCTGTCTAATTCATGCGATGTATTGTACATTAGGTATTCATCTGATATTTGTTCGTCCATTCGTCTGTCAGTTCATGCTTTGTTTTGTCTGACACAAGATAGTGTGCAAGTGTGCAACATAGTGTCTTGTTTCAAGACCAGACCGTGGTGGGCATAGGTAATGAATTGTTGCCAAGGCGATATAACTCTACAATCGTTTTGATGATTGAATAATTTAAGATTTACACAGGATAATTTCCCATTGCATAAGAATGTATCTTGATCTTAACTTGAAATCATTCAAGGTCGTAGTCACTATTAGTTGCGTAGCTTGACGTTTTGAATTGCGTATGTCAAAACCAAAATATAGATTGAATTGCTGTAATCTTGGTCAAACACATGCGGCCATGTAGATCTACTTCATATTGTATGCCTTCCAGATAAAACAATATGCATGCTTGAACATGCGAGCATACATAGCAGATTGTCACTGACTGTGAACTGTAGGAAAATTGTGTTTTTTCTGTTTTAAGAAAGTTGCTATCTTGAAACCAACGATTGTGAAACAAATGTGCTGCCTGACTTCATAGACATACTGCAGTATTCTTGGTTTTGGCTAGAAAAAGTCATTTGTAAAGAAGTACCTTTGATTACAACCGAGAACATACATGGTTATTATTGATAACTTTATGGGACAAATCCATTTTGTCCAGGTTGTGGGAAAGGGAGAGGGAAGTGGGGGGGGGGGGGGGGAGGTGATCAGAGTTTCTAATAAGGAGGAAACATGGTGTGTGGTTGTTGCTCGACGTCGCCTCTTACCTGAATTTGAACCCAGCCGTCTCGTGACACTGATTATAACCCGTCTTACACCACGAATCATGTACATAAAGATGGTATCGGTAATCAACACCCTCAGATATATATTACATAGACATGCATGACTGGAATTTATTGACCGGGTCTGGCAGCGACCTTCACCTTACGGCAATAAGCCAATCTTCCAAGACATAGATATATGCGATTTAAATACGTTATACATAGTCTCAAAATATTTCAGTCCCACCCGTTCTTTCATTTCGGATGCTTATTATCCATGACAAAATGGAGAACTTGGAAATTTTAGCATCAAACTATTTTTGTTAACTACAAAAATGAAAGAATATGCTGATACGGCTGTTTTATTTACTACTGAAGACAATGCGGGAATGACATATCTTACTAGATTAGGGCGACTATTGTACTGATGTCACCTGAAGGCAGATTTTCAATATACCTTTGAGATATGTAGCCAAGATCACACTGTGTAATAAGTATGATTGATTGTACAGTGACGCTGCGTTTAAGTAAATATTTTGACGTGCTTTGATGTAGGTGCACAGGGCTGCTCACGATGTTTGACATGACAAAAGCAAGGTTTACTCTTGTTTTCTACGTTGTTCAGTTTAACAGACTGCATTCGCGTATCCAGTGAAATTATATTTAAAAACTGAAGGAGCGTTTAATCGAGCAAATACAATCAAACTCTGCTGGTTAGCATTTTTTGCCCTAAATCTCGCTGCTTGAACGTTATGCAATATCCGTAAAACAACTATCTAGGGATTTGAAACGATGAGTAATACGTGGGACCCTATTGTCGTATATTTAATGGTACCCGGACCACTTAGATACAGAATATCTAGGACAAGTAACTCTCTTGTCTTACCTATTATGTGTACTCGGGACAAAACATCTTTAGCTTGTCCCTGAGATTGAATATAGTGGACTAGAAATGATATCAAGGCTATATACTTTTCCTTGTACGTATTATTAATTTTATAGATATCGAGGAATTTGATATGATGTCGACAGCTTTGTCTTGTCTTTGATATCTAGGCTTTCAAAAGGCACATACGTCTTGTCTTTTAAATGGAACAACAAACTCCGGTTCCTTACGTTTTATGGTATATTTGTGTTGGACATGAACTTGGTACGATATCTGTTGCTACAAACACATACAACACAAATGTCTCTAGATACGAAAGACATAAGTGTCGTGTCTTTGATTTTCTTTTTTTCTTCTTATGGCATCTGGACTAAATATTTATTGAATTAAAGGAAATTTACGACATAATTCATGGTACCTTCAACTTGTAATTTGTATTTGAGTCATTAGTGTGAATTTCAGTAGAAATATTTACAGAACCTAATTTTTCTATAGGTCCAAAAGTTGTTATATTTGATAAATAGATGATCATTAACTCGTTCATAGTACATTATCTTAACCAAAGGCTTAACGATTTGCACATCGTTTCGTGTTTAAATGTTCGACGTCCAATATTCATAGTCCAAAGTTTAGGATCCAGCAGCTTTCTGTTTCCCAGTATATGAGGCTATCTGGACCTCTTGTTGTCCATTATACGATGTCTAGACTCCAGATGTTTATACCATGCACCTGTAAGGCTATGTCCTCTGGTTTTACCCACCCAACCAAGACACATAATGCTTTCTCACAATATTAATATATCTTGATTCAGCGCTCCCATTGAAGTTGCTTGTGTTATTCTTTCATTAGATGATGTACTATATTTTCCATTCCAATGACATTTATAGAAACGTCAACATTTAAATGAAGTGACCACGAATGACCCTATGCGAGGACCTTTATTGTTGACAAAGTGGTATTGCAGTATTGTATGTATCATTACTTCAAATGCCTCAATGATGCCTTGTTAAAGCTGCATTGAAATGAATGACCATTCAATAAAAGCAAAATAATTGTAATCTCAGGGGATCTAGAGACGAAATGATTTGAAGATTATGTGTAATGGGATAAAATATGGGGGGTCTTTATTATTTCATGTATTGAATATAGATGTCTAATAAAGCATATTAAGATGAATAGAGATATACTATCAATAATAGAATTAATTCGGGGCGAGGGGGGGGGGGGTTGTACTGACTTGATGAAATACAGAGAAGCATTGGTATGTTGAGAATCCAAAGAGTGGTATTTAGATATTGAATTTGGTTGTCCCTCTGTAAACTTTACTGAGTAACATTTTACGTCTGTCTAATTTTCATATTTACATTTCTTCATTTCATTGTTCAAATTTTATTAAGATTTGGTAAAAATAAAGTGTCTGTAGTATCTTTTGAAGTTTTATACAAGGATTGGACTTGTGTTTCAATGAAATGTAAGCCCTTTGTAGAATAATATCTTGCCAAGAATATATTTTACACGTTTCTTTGATTATAATAGTTTAATAATCCACTCTTTCGAATTCTCCATAAGATGTTCCATTATCGACTCATCTTCAGACACGACTGCAGACGGCCCTCGATTGACAATTTCTTTATATCTAAATAAATGTAAACCTCAATTACAAATGCATTATACTCTATTAGCATTATGCTCTGATGTCTGCACTGCTCTTCAAAGTTAATTAGGGAATTTTGAATATGATCTGTTGAACTGATTCTGTTCGATTCGCAAACCTCTTGATGGTATTGCTACCACCTGTCATTTGTAATTTCAATCAATATCAAATAATTTGGATTTCATTATCTATCATATCATAGACTACTAACAACTTTATCAGATCTTACACAGTCGACGACTTGTAACGTCACGTGATGTTTGATTGTTCATATTCTGCTTGATTACTGGTGAAGGTGATCCAGACAGCGTCTCCTGTCATAAAATCAGATAATTTGTCTGGTGGATATGGTAGCATATAATCTGAACAGTTGAATTACATACATATTAATACTTGTGTAATGAAACGTCAACGTGACATGGGCTCAAATATTTAAAGACCTCTTGGATTATATAGAGAGTTCTCCAAATTATAAGACAGCTCTCCAAACTTCTCGAGAATGAACTTCTGCTAGGATACCACGTGATCTAAGCGAACTCTACAAGGATGATACAAGGGGCCATTGAATGAACTCTGTGTATCGTTTATAATGTTGTGAACGTGCTTTGATTATTTTCCTGTGTGAGGTCTT
The DNA here is from genome assembly GCA_035048485.1 of Pteria penguin. Lineage (NCBI taxonomy): Eukaryota > Metazoa > Mollusca > Bivalvia > Pterioida > Pteriidae > Pteria > Pteria penguin. Next base: position 41,803,963 of record CM068580.1, on the reverse strand, counting down.
TTAGTTTGCTACTTATTTAGAGGGTGATTTACGCAATGTATTCTGGACAACCAGAACAGCACTAGCTCACCAGAAATATAGTAAATGTATTTTACATAATACAACTGGCTAACCAAGATTGCCTAGGAAGATAATTAATATATTCCATATACTGCCGCTTGTTAGCAAGGAAGACAGGGAGTGTATTTTATATACCACAGCTTGCTATCCAGGAATGCAGGAAATGTATTTTATATACCATTGCTACCATTGGAAGATAGTAGACATATCATATACAGCACCGCTTGGTGCTAGCCAGGAAGACAATTAACGTATTGTATATACCATCGCTTATTGGCCAGGAAAATAGTAAATGTATCTTATATAGCATCTCGTGTTAGCAAGAAAGATAGTAAATGTATTTTATATAGAATCACTAGCTAGCCAGGAAGATAGTAAATTATCTTTTATAGCACCGCTAGCTCGCTAAGGAGATAGTAAATGTATTTCATATAGCACCATTTGCTAGCCAGGAAGATGGTAAATACACATGTATTTATATAGGACCACGTGTTTGCCGGAAAGATAGTAAATTATTTTATATGACATCGCCATAGCTGGCCAGGGAGACAGTAAATACATTCTATACAACACCGCTCGTCCACTAGCTTGCCAGAAAGGTAGTAAATGTATTTTGCAAATATATATCTTTCCTGGAAAGTTGTGAAGTATTTCACAGGACATCTCTAGCTTGCCAGGAGGGAATGTATTCTAGAGTACAAAACTCTAGCTTGCCAGTAAATGTATGTTATATAACACCTCTAGCTTGCCAGGAGGATAGTTAAAGTAGTTTCATGTTACCGTTAGCTTACCCGGAGGATACTAGTAGTTAATGTTTTACCATAGCATCGTATGTTTTCAGGAGAAGAGCAAATGTAAATCTTCCAAAATACTGCTAGCTTACCAGGAGGTTAGTAAATAACCCTCTAGTTTACCAGGAATATAGCAAATACATTTTCGTAGCCTTGTTGGCTTACAAGAAAAGTTTATGTAGGTGTATTGTGTAAGGAATGAGATAAAGGTGATGTGCACAGCATAATCTTGCTAATCCACTGCAGATTAATATCATAGGGCGTGAAGGGAAGAAATGACATGATAACCCCTAAATGCTGAACTTCGTATTTAAATCGACATCTTAAACACCTTGCTATTAATACACACGACTGTTGACGGCTTAAGCAGGTTTAACATACAGAGTTGAGTTAACCTTGAGAGCACCTGCTTGTTCCGCTGCTGACGTTACGCCCGTCAGTGGTCAATGTCTCGTGGCCCTTAACGCACTAACAACCAAGTGATGGTTACCCGCCTGTCTCGCTGAAGGGGATTTTCTATGTGGATACATGTCTATTGCACAATTGAATTATTCTGCATTCTATAAAGGAATAAGACATTCAATTCAAGTAAATGGGAAATTTATTGATCTTTAAAAGTAAGAGTTTACGTAACGTGATGGAATTTGTTTGGAAGTGATCACGACAGACTTTATTCAAGTTTGAATTCCGATTTGAGGGTATCTGATAAGTGTGCGAGTGAATTGGCAATGATTCTAATACTTGTTACACCTTCACGTCTATATTAACACGAAAGGAAAATATCAGTGAAATGATAGAACGGCAAGAGCTTAGTTAACATGAATTTTAATTTTTGACCGTGATATTTAATTGAAATGGGCTCCATCTCGGATTCCACGGATGGTACCATGTCGAAGTATTTGGGTAGTGGAAGTTCCATGACGGACACGGAGTCAATTATTCAGTATACCCGTACACCGAAGAAGGCCCCCGAGTTCAAACCCAGAAGTCGCAGTCTGGATAAACTTCCTGGGGGCATTCGTGTCAATATTTTACAGCGTCCAGACTCTCGAGTGAAACTCCGTCTGGATGCAGGTAGGGAGGGGTTGGAGGAGCTGAAGCTACTTCGCGAGGCCCAGCAGCGCTTGGTGGAGGACGTCACACACGATTATCACAAAGAATATGAACAGGTGCGACATTTGAAATATATATGTTTTATCTACTACTTTTATTTAACTTAAATCCATGTTGATTGAATGACTGAATTTAACTTATGTTTTGTTAAAAGTATTAGTATCTGTTTTTAAAACGATTGCTTTTTAATAAATTTTGACTTCCCCAAAGTTAAATTAAAGCGACCTGCTGAGTAAATATTTTTATTTCTTTTTGTAATTGTATTATGTTTCATATTTCTAAATACTCGCAGGTGTTCTGTAACTGATAAAGAAATAAAACAAAAAATCGCAATTTTAATTCTCTCAAAAATTTCATTCTTGGTGTGGAAAAAGTGTTGTATTTTAATGGATTTATTTTGTAGATATGCTTGCAGTGATTTTAGCAAGACGAAATGAAAATTTAACACTCGCCCAACACTAATATTTGATCGTTTACATTTTGAACATCTTGCATGTATTTTGTATGTCTAACTAATGATATTTTAAACAAAGTCTAAATGTTTTAATTGGGTTGTATTTCTCATACTCGAACCTTATAACAGAGAAAGGAGGGGTTTCCTATTTTTTTTATATCGATAAAGAATTATTCAATGAATTAATAAATGTGTTTTTCGGAGAGTTTCGTATACCCACATTTATAATGCGCTTTATCATTGGGACATCGTGCGAAACTCACGGGGTAGATCGGACCTCACAAACCCATGGGGCAGATCGGACCTCACAAACCCATGGGGTAGATCGGACCTCACAAACCCATGGGGCAGATCGGACCTCACAAACCCATGGGGTAGATCGGACCTCACAAACCCATGGGGTAGATCGGACCTCACAAACCCATGGGGTAGATCGGACCTCACAAACCCACGGGGTAGATTGGACCTCACAAACCCACGGGGCAGATCGGAACCATGGGTTTCACACGATGTCACTGGGAGCGTATATCGTGAAAGTTATTATAAAATTAATTATAAAAAGAAAAGGATTACTGTAACTGAAAATAATAATACATTGTTTTATGAGTAAAATTCTTAACTAAACATGATAAATTCATTAACTAATTATCGATGTAACAAAATAGCATTTCTCTATTATTACTTTGTTATATAAATATTATATTGATTGAGTGATTTTTGTTTAACGTCACACCACGAGTATTTCACGTATATGGTGACGGCATCTGCCTGATGCGGGGCATACAAATTTGGACCTTTGCAACGGACCCACCCGAAGCAGTGAGAGGTCTTTAACGTGCCATGCATACCACGACACGGGGCCTCGGTTTTTACTGTCTCATCCGAAAGACAGGACACCGGCATGACCAGAGCGGGACTCGAACCCCGGCCTCCCTATCAGGAGTCCAGCGCGATACCACTAGGCCACGCCGGCTTATCAATATTATATAATATCTATTACATGAAATAGGAATACAATCTCTAAATAAGTAATAGTTTGTGAACAAATAACATGACGTGGATAAAATCTACGAATGGTGACCATGATGACTGAGTGTGATTTTGGTTCTTATCGAATTCGCATGAAGTGTCAATTTTATTCACTCCTACGGTTGACATCATACCTACTCCCATCACCAGACACAGACTGAGAGAATGACCGGTGTGATGAAGCTTTGTCATGTCTTGTTTACTGAATTTACTAGTTGGAGGTAAATTCCTACCGAGAATCCCCTGAATAATAATATACGTAATTCATTTTTTGTTATTTCAATATGATTCCTATACCAGGAGATTGAGAAACAAAATCTGATATTACACTAACTAAAAAATCACTAAAATAAAAGAAAAATCTACTGAAAATAACACCACCTTCAAAAATCCCAAACAAATGATAAACCCCCCCCCCTCCCCATTCCCAGTAACAAAAATAAAACACAGAAAGAGAAACAAAAGTTAAACTGAAAGAAGAAAAAACAAAACGACAAACCTTGCCGGAAAACCAAATTAGAATAGAAAAAAGATACCCCCATAAAAAAAAGAAAGAAAAAAAAAACCCCACCTGAACCCCACTTAAAAAAAAAATAAATAAATAAATAAATAACATCCCCCCCCCCACCACCAAATTATTTCTTTTGTAAAATAAACTGTTTCACTTTTTTGCATTTAAAAATGAAAAGGGTTCACATTATTTTTATACTAAGTAATCGACGGTTTCGCAGTACAGTGCTCATACAATAAATCAACGGTATTACAGCATTACAATTTACAATAAACATTTTCGCATTTAATTAATACAATGAAATTATCTGGTTGGCATTAATTATCAAATATACAAGTTATGCACAAAAACACTTATACAATGAAATCGAGGCGTTTATTGTGTCAAATCGAGTCACTTCTATCGCCCGCTTTGTATTGATTTCAAAGCACTTGCATACTTTCATTTGATTTGGTTGAAAACTGAGTAAATTTATATCACTATATCATATTATATTTTCGCTGCTGCTAGTTCATTGTTGAATATAGGTGTACTTATAGAACATGTCCGGAAATAATTGGTTTGAATAGGAATGAATTCAACAATGGCCATTTGACTTTCATTTGGTTTCATTCGACTGGTTCAGACAAACTGATTCGACTGGTTACCATACACTTATTCGATTGGTTTCTATACACTCGCTGAACTGGTTGATATAACTCAGTGGATTGGTTTGCATTCGCCCGTCCCGTCGTAATCAATGAGACATATTCTTACTAATAATTTTGATTTAAGTTACAAAACACAGCTGATCACGTGAAAATTAAACAGAAAAGCGCGGGGGGGATGTTGGTTACATTACTGTTTGATATCTAAGTTTGGCGGACTTCATCTTGAGACAGGAGCGTAAGAAACAATTTCAGACTAAGAAAAGAAAGGGTTTGTATGTAAAGGGAGGGGGAGCATACCTTTAGGCTATGACAGTAAAGGTTAGATGTTTTACAGACATTATTCGTCGTATGATCAGTTTGATTAGTCAAAAAGTATGTAAGCATACGCCTCCCACCCGATTTTCATCGCTTTCTACATTGCCAGTACAGAAACCACAGTACATGTACATAAAAGAATAACGTTTTAGATTAGATTGGAAAGCAATGTGATTCTGTGGGTCTACCATGTTTTTCGACTGGGCCCAGTGCACATAGATGACGAGGTACATGGGGGTTAAAAAGGAAAGGGAAACTTCGGATAGGAGACATGCAATGACAAACTAAATGCATTGATGTGTTCTGGAGGGTCTTGTGTTTATTCTGTTTCGTTTAAAAACGTTTCAAAACCGAAATTTTTGATACATTTTTAATGATGATTAAACTTGAGAAGATTCTTATAATTCATGATTTTATCATGTGCATCAGTGTGTGTTACATGCAAATTTCGGACCGATGTTTCACTGTCCCAATGGACGGTTAATCTAGATGTCTGGCTCGCCTAGGTTTGGCGACTTTGCCAGCAGAATGGAGTCCTGTATGATCAGAGACATGTCTCTGTGTATGCTTTACTATCTAAATGTGTTTTCCACATATCGCCCGGATAATCTTTCACTAAAGCAGTCTTTTCACTAATGGTCGTATATTACGCTATTTATCGGGAGTTGTGTTACGTGTTAAGGTGGCTGTATAAATGAAGGAGAAAGTCCATCCAGGCTTCACAGGGAGTCGTGATAAGCCTTAATCCCCAAGAAATAATCGGCCATTGTCCATGGCACTCCCCGATAACCCGACTTTGGAATAAAGTAGCCTATCTTGTTGCACTACACTCATTCCTAATATATTAGGCGCCCTTTTCCTATTTATTTACAGAATGTTTGGTACATGTACATTTGAATTTATGATAGCATATATTGGATTTAATGAAACCATTATTTCATTTTATGACACCCCTTCTTCGATTGTAATGTCTGGAAATGTGTAAGAATTTGTGATATCATACAGGTATATTGGATTTAATGACATCGCTAATACATTTTATCAAATAACAAACTTAAAATTTGTGATATCATTCAATTTGTTTAATATTATTATTCTCTATCTAATCAACAAATTCAGATTAGTGATTTTGCATGTTTGAATTTATGATACCGAATTCGAATGAATGACTTTGCTTATTATATTTTATAGGCATAAATCGACATTAGAGATTGAGTATCGCACCTCCATTCATACCTTGTTAAACGAATTTTGATAAAACATGTACTAGTGCAATAGAATGAAAAGATATATGAACAATTACACAAAGAAAGAAACATCGAAACACAAAGTATGAGTTTGGGGGATCAAGGAATTTGCATAGAATTATTTTGATTGAAATTATAACTTGTTTATAACCAACTAGTTATTTTCTATTTATACCTGGCAAAGTCTAAAATCCAAAATCATTTTCTATAAATAACAATTCTTGCAGACTAACACCTCACTCGAGATGTCTATAAGAGTTTGACCACTTTTAGAGATTATTGCATGTCACGGCTTCGATTAGTAGGTATCTCCTTCGATGTTAAGACTGCATATCAGGAGTAGTCAGAAGTTGTAGTAGTTGTAGTAATTTACCAGCAAAAAACACATGATTTATATGTATATACATGTACAATATCAAACGAAGATATATATATATATATATATATATATATATATATATATATATATATATATATATATATATATATATATATATATATATATATATATATATATATATATATTATATTCCTCTCCTTGTCCCATTTGCCTTTAAATGTTTCCATCACATTTGCAAAATTATGCCAGTCGATATTGGCCGCATTTAAGGGTTTTCATTTTCCCCGTATAATTCTCTAATGTTCTCGCATATTTAGGCCGCGAAGAAGGCATTGCTTTACAAGTCAATCGGATGATTTTATAGTGATAAGTGTTTATCTTATTACTGTTGGAATAGACTCGTTTTTTCTCAATTTAGAACTGAAGTAGTCATGATATTAACCAGGTCATTATATAAACCGCTTTTCTTGATTTTCGCCACTAATTTTGTCAAGAGGTGATAAAAAGACTTCATTAGGTAGAATGTCGCGGCCTTTAGTATCCTACTTTATACAGTCTCTCGCTGGGTGGCTTATGGATCATTCATTCCGTCAATGGACTTTACTATAAGTCAGGCAGGATGCCACATTCCGACATAGCCTCGGAATGTTAAGCCTCATCGATTGTGGGTAATTGTAGAAGTGTAAGCCAGTGAGTGATAAATTTACGTATACTAGGAAGGGAAAATTGACAAAGTACTTCATAACCAGAGTAAAAGCATTGTCATTCCTGTTTCCAAGAATTTCAATTTCTCAATTTCCAGCAAGAATTGCACAACTTTCTTTATTTTAGGTTTATATAAACCATACATCCAACTGTTTGTCAACTCCTCCTCGATCAAGATTTTAACAGGTTACTGTTAGATATCCATTTAAATTATCACAAACTCTTACCAATAAGGGAACATCTAAGCCACACACAAACTTCCCAATAAAAATAACTTTGTCATAGCATGAACATTGGGGAAGGATAATGGTATTAAAATTTATGATTTTACGCAGAAGCGATGTCAATATATGCATTGTAACAAGTTTTCTATGATTTTATCTTTATAAAAGTACATGATACAGGAAGGAGCTCTGTCTCCTCACACTAAACGAGGCGTTCAAATTTCCTGATAATAACATGCTTGATCTCGGAAAAATCGAACACGTGTCTGTGAGTACTGGTGATCACGATGTGCATATATATAATATATATATATATATATATATATATATATATATATATATATATATAATATATATATATATATATATATATATATATATATATATATATATATCGAGGGTTTTTTTTAGTATTTTAATTGTTGAAATAGTGAAGTGATAATAAGTATTATGATTTTGTAAAAATATTATGATTTAAGATGTAGTAAGTAGTGGATGAGGCATATTTTAATACTACAACTTATCTTAAACACAATCTGAACTCAACCTCAAAAATAGATAAATAAAGGAATAGATAAATGAAAAAAATAGTAATAAGTAAGCAAATAGTAATTAAACAGATAAATGAATTATAAAAAATTTAAATAAATAAGTAAATGGATAGATAAATGATTAAAAAAAGTAAATAATGAATGAATGATAAATATATGAATAATAAATGAGTAAATGCGATTCTGTGTTTTCTTCAAAACTTTAACTACTGGTTAAGCAGTCGAAATCTTCATCGTATCGTTCTTCTTCCATGTTAGGATGTGGCAAAAAAATCTGTTAATTGATACATATACCTGTTCATCAACCAACCAACCAACAAATTAGTCTATGAAAGGTTCAAATACATGATAAATCAGTAAGTTTTATTCACTGAAATATAAGTTCTCCTTTTTAAGAAATATGCTTGGTCAGTAACATACAGGTCTAATTTAGTCATTGTACTTTTAACAGACAAATCATCATCGTTCTCCGCACAGCGTTCCTGGCTCACTCTTGTCGTCTATACTAGAGGAAAACCTTACGGACCAAAATGAGGAAAGAAGTTCTTCGTGTACAAGCATGAATACAGACATACCAAGCCCTCCTAGAGCAATCACTAGACATTCTGAAACAAAACTACCAATCGGGATCAAGGGGCGACGTGCGAGTATTCAGATAGACAGCGACTATTATAAAAATTGCACAACCGGAAGTCATCCAGAAAAAGAAACTTCTCATGTTCCTTCGCGTTTCAGGTCGCGAAGACCTAGCTTCCAAGTTGACTCAATCATTACTGAAAGAACACATTCGGTGACGACTGCGCAGTTGATTTCTGAGATGAAGTTGCAATATAACTTCCCAGGTCCAATGCGGGCCGTTATGCGACAGTACGGCAGTTCTTCAACTCTTCACGTCAGTGAGAAGTCAAAAGTGACAGACACTGTTCGTCCTTCGTCTAACCATCTAACGACTTCTACAACAAATACCAAATCTTGTGAACTGAAACGAGAACCAAGTAGTAAACCGGGTGAAAATGTCAATGTTAAACATAGTCGAGCAGAAAGTTCCACTTCGGATTATTTCGGGTCTGTTGAAACCATAGATTCCTCTGTTAAATCTACTATTGGCATTCCAACGGTCAGTAGTACAGAGAGTTTTTCTGAATTTGGAAACCGATCATTACGAGGACGAAATCTCAGTTGGAATGAGCATTCGAAGTCATCAATGACGTCATCAGATCTTGTATGTCGACATCGGTCGCAGTCAGAGAACAGTGACGAAGTATTTTCCAGTGAATGCCAGTCAGATGACAATAGTCCGGTGCCAAAGCCTGGAGATAGCGAATCTCGTCTACATAATGTCGCCAAATCTCCAAAACTGTCCACGGCCAAACGACTGCTAGAAACGTCTTTATGATTTTGATGTGTTGTGGATGTAATCTTGTTGCTTCGATTATTCACAGTTAAATTTCCAAGTCAACTATTCACATCATGCATTTTGTATTTAATACCTATATGCAACAGTGAATTTTTTAAATAATGTACATGTTATGAATGTGTATGGCGTTTAGACAGTTAATCTCACCAAACTTCACTCTGAGGTCGTCTTCCCTGAGCCTGTGTTTCTTTTCCAATCAGAAACAGAATTTCAGGGCATTGCCTTTTTTTTCCTTTTGAACTTGTACCATTGTTTCAAAGGATCATTTTTAGTACAAATGATCAGTTTACGTGTTTCTTAATTATATAATGTGTCAGAATGTCCACGACGTGGTACTCTGCTGGGACGATTTGAATGGTTAGCAATGAAAAACAACCCACTTATTTTAGAGATATGTTTCCTATAGGTATATGCAAGTCGTAAATATAACATTAAAATGAAAATAAAGAGGTATTCTGATGAGTTCTATAGGCCCATTTATACTCCATCTTGTATAAATACATTCATAAGATATACGCATGGAGACAACATGCCAATACACCACTACAAAATCAAGTGATAAAGAATCAATCATTTGGACCACGTAACTTGATGTGCAAAAGATACAAGTACATATATAGTAGCGTTTTGGGCGTTTCAAGCATAGAAGTGCTGATGGTCCTAGCTCTCTAGGAACTCTGTTAGTGTTAAGTTTGGTTTTAATATAATAATTATATTGTATTGTTGCTTGTCTAATGATCTTCCACAACATATTGTAGGTGCGGATCTAGAAATGTTGTTAGCTGGATTCTTTTGAGATAAAATTTTCGAGATTGGGTCCAACTCTGTTTTATGATGTAAATTCATCTATTTAAAAACAAGAAAAAAAGTACAAAGAAAGAAAACTTTATAAAGCACAAGGTAGAACTGTATCCCCAGATACACCCCGAATTCGCAAATCTGTAGCCACCCAGCAGCTATCAGCTATGACATGCATACGTTTGGCTACTTACAATGCCTCATTGTAGGATCATATTTCATTTTGCTTAGATTTATCCACTGGATACATATTTTATGAAATGGTTTTAAATACTTTAAGTTTATCGATATCCTTGTGTTTAATGTGTATAATATTAAATCTTAGTGAAAACGATATGCCAAATGCTCAGTAAACTTACAGCATGCACAATGATTTCTGTCTATGCCAGTTCTAGAAATAAATAAATAAAACGCCCACCCAAGTTATTTTCAAATATTTGAAATTTATAGCATCGAAGGAAATGCGACAAAGATAAACTATGTGTCTTCTTATAACTTTTGATATTTATCTAGTCTTGTGATCACTTTTGATAAATATCAAAAGTTATAAAGACACATATGCATGCCATTGACAGCTTTATTTACATTCAACCATATACATGTATTAAAATGTTTGCAAAATTTATATATTGTTGTTGTACTAGTTGAAGATTTAAAGTATGACAGTGAGTGAAGTTTAATATCAGTTCTGCAAACATTTTCTTTTACATGTATACGTACAAAATAAATCCTTTAAAAGTCATTAAAGAATCCGTACTCAAGAAAACCTTACGGAAGAACTTGCGAAATTTTGTGAAAATGCCCGCAGATCGCAAATGAATCTCAGTCCAGTTTTCGGTACATCTGTCATGTTTTGATTTTAATGAAGAGCGGGCACATTGAAGTCATGAGGAATCCGGCGGAGCATTTTCAACAGACACCACAGTAAATGACATTGTTATTCTTGACAATGACTGCAATAACACGAAAGTTAATACTTGGTTAGTGTACATGTAAGCAATTGTAACCTTATGAGTGGATAAGAAAATTAATGACCTCGAGATAATGACCATGACCTTCATATCTAAAAGATGAAAAGATAATATTTCAGATTTATAATGAATGTTAGCTGTGTCCAAGTGTACAATACAAAGTTGGGAGAGAGCAATCATGGGTCCTGAAAAAATTAGAGGTGGGATCGGGTGTTATGGGAGAGGGAGCATCCCCTATCGCTGGACAAATCCGCGATGATGATTGGTTAGCGTTAACAAAATTAATTAGGCATGTAGTTATAAGAGTGTAAACGGTATGCCTCATCATAATCAATATAAAGCTACAGTCGGGATGTGTGATATCACACCATTAAGGTATAGACGGGCTAATAATAACTCCATGTACAATCAATTATTTCCATTACCAATACATTTCTTTTGATAGACAGGGCGTTGTCAGACGTTCATCCGACACGCAATCGCCTTAGTAAAGGCTGATGGTGGGAAAATTTATCAAATCGTCAGTATACAAAAAAGATTTATAAGGAAAATGGCAGCAATGTCAATGAGAAACTCTAAGTTAGCCATCACAAACTACAGCTTGCAGATAACGATGGCATAATTCAGTCATTTCAACATGTTTTCTTCATGTTTTGTTATAAATATAAGTGGTAAGTTCGGCCAGCTATTATGCATTGACTCATATACTTTCCAAAGAGGAAGAGACAAACATAAATACAAACAAGTGTCCATTGGAATTATGGTAGGTAGTGTCCTTTTCTTTTTAAATCACTAAATTTAAAGTTAGAAAAGGACAGTAGCAAGAAAAAGTGCTCCTCGAATGCCACATATATGTTGTGGGGAAACCCCTAGCATGTCTTCATGTCTATTTCTGAAAACTTAACTTTAAAAACTGGTGTAATATTTTACAGAACATGTCTTCGTAGATAGATATTGTAACGGTTGAAACCCTTTTGAGATATTTAATTTTGTATGAGGCCTTTTGAGTCTTCTAATGCACAAAGAACTTTTTTTTAACCCTTGAAAGTAGAGACATATTTGACAAGCATTTTAACTAATGAAACTCTTTCAAATGATCTCAAGGTTCTCTTGAAGACATCTAAACTGTATATGAAAAATCAAACATGACATTACATCAAAATTGCTGTGTTTGTTTGATTCTTGTTTACGTCATTCCACGATTATTTTCACTTTTATAATGACGTCAGCTGCCTTATGCATTGCAGAGAGATTTAGAACAATGCACCGAGGCCACCTTAGACAGTGTTACATCTATCATTACACAGGAGTTCGATTTCTATTTCACTGACTCATCCGTAAGACAGGAAGTCGACGAGCCAGTTGTGGCACTCGAACCCAAGACGTTTCGGTGACGAACCAAACACCTTACTAATTGGGCTACGTCGGCTTATAACAAGTGCCGCTGACAGAAAATATGAGACTGTGTCTGAGCATATTCGAGTTCCATATACTTGCATCAATTTAAATACAATTATCAAAAACGACTTGTACATGGAGAGTATCGTAGAGGAACGAAATACAAGTCGCGTTTAATATGACTGCCTACAGTCTATACTACAATTACTTGTTAATACGGTAATTATCTATAGGCGTCCTCAAATCATGGTCAGGATTACATTTTCTTCTGCTCTGTGCGCATAGGCATACACCGTGACAAGTTATATAAAGTCTCTGTCCTCGCCTCGTAGACTCACTGCTTTGCGATCGGTATACATTTCTTCAGCAAAACACTATAAGTAAAATAATGAACAAGGTAACAATGTATGAATGACAGGCTCATAGTAAGAAAACAAAATGATTGTAATTTGGAAATAAGTCTAGATATTTTGCAGTAATAAACGCGTCAAAGGTAACCATTGTATGAATGACTGCCTCATAGTAAGAAAACAAAATGATTGTAATTGATTTAAACAGTATTTATTGTGAAAAATATACATTAACAAGATATATACATATGCATCAATTTATGGATTCAGCAGCAAGCAGATAGCTTATATAAAGCTCTCTCCATTTGTACAAAATTTTAAATACATTTATGATAGGCCGACGTGAATAAAGTATTAGTATTTATACAGATACAAATACACGTAGAAACATGTAAATATGCAATCACTAGTAGATACAAGTATAAAAGTAGTGGTAAACCAGTATTCAAATACAGTACAGAATTACATTTATGTATATAAACAGTTATACATAGGTACATATGTAGCCATTTGTAAGATATAATTAAGTCGGTTTGCCATGTATACATAGCATGCTACTTCACATATGTACAAATATGAAAAAACGTGTATAGGCCTACATGTAGACATATATACACACACATATATATATACATATGTACATATACACATATATAAATATACACACATACACACACATATACATATACATACATACACATACACACATACATACACATATTCTACAAATTAACAATTATTCATATGAACGCATATACTAACACATACATGTACGCATCCATGCACATATACATGCATTCACACACACTTACACATACATACACACATCACTGTATACATACACACATATACATATATTCACATTTAATTACATTCATATGAGTCCTAAACTTATAATGGAATAAAGTACAATAACCTAAATGGAGAAAAAAAAATTGGTTGCAGAGCAGATAGAGTATTAATCTACTAGGTAATATTAGAAACGTTTACTCTTTATAATGAAGTTGTGCACATGTTTGAATATCTCCTCGTTTACATCGTTATTATACATAGGGCACCCAGATAGTAATATATCAATGTTTGTATTAACATGTATAGCATGGATAGTTGATGACCGAATGTTGTCATATAATTTACAATCATAGAAGTAATGAACGGCTGTTTCTACACCTCCACAAATACAAATATCATTATCTCTCAGGTGGTTTTTATATAAGTCAGAGTTTTGTAATTTGGAAATAGGTCTAGATATTTTGCAATTATGAAGCGTCACACTAGATCTTTTAAGGATTTATGAAATCAGAAATGGACAACTAATGGACTGAAAGTACCATTCTCACAATTGTGTCGAAATCAGGGATCTAATAACTTTCCACCAAATAAACAAACCTAATACGAACGACAGACAGTTTACTCAACACCACTACTTAGTAAGCAGTAAAACTAAAGCAGTCAAACGTGGCAAGTGAAAACCCAAATCGTCAGACGATGACGAGATCGGGAAGAATAAACTTCTTCTGACGGCCAGTAAGGCCCGCCATGTATGATTCTATAGTCGGATTTTCAAATGAAATAAAAGAGAATGAAGTTGTTTTGTCTGAATTGGATTTTTTAATTAACCACCAAAATCATAAAGATAAACTAACCCTTGACACATCATATACCATTCTAAAATAAGTAAAGACAAAATAAGCAGAAATTACTATCATTACCTAAGAAGTGATGGACGGGTAAAATTACACGATCTAATACTGAGTTGAGAGAGAGAGGTATTCATAGATACTTCCAATGAAGTTATTGAAGTCCTAAGAAGTAATTCTTATAGTATATATAATAATAATCTAATATATGTATTTGAGCATTTCAAACTTTTAGTTCTTTTGGCTATTTAAACAAGGCGGTTTCTGTCAATAATTTAATGAATAGTGACATTTTTTAACTTCAAAATCATAAAAATCATCTTTATTAATTCTATTTTTATTTCTTGTAAATTCGATTCAACATTGTTTCACTCATAGTTGTTACATATCGAGGTTTGCCTCCTTCTACATGTATTTGAACATAAGACAATAGAACTACTATTGTTATGAATCAGAAGAGTTTATCCTTTCGTCGTCGCTTCCTGCGTGGTTACGAAAACTTGTCCATGGCTTGTGTATTTGATATTACAGATGGAAATGGAGTTTCTGCCTTCGCTTTAACTTAGTAAAATAAGACGCATTTAATGTAACAAAAGATATCCATGTTGCGAACGTAGTTTACAGTGCACTTGTCTACAGTGTATTGATAAAAGATGTTTGTATTAGAAAATTTTACGTTTCTATTCACCAGGAAAACCCAAAAGATGCCAAAATAAAATACCTGAGCGAGTTATACCAACTCGTTCTTTTATACATCCTACTAAAATATGATTACATATCCGAAATCATAGGGTATAATGCAACTTTCTGGACTCGTTTGTTCTGTAATTTTGTTTTTGAGTCAGGGTGGTACATCTTCATTACGTGCAAGGTTTTAAAGGAAGCTTAGTTAGAGCTCGTAGCAAACTTTGATAGAATTCTGGGTTCGATTTCAGAATTTGGCATAAGGGATTTCAGGTTCGATCAATGAAATAAAACACAAGTAATTATGTCATTCATTAACTCTATTTTAAAGCGGATAAAACATAATTCGTCCCACGCGCTCTTGGTTCATTGTTGTCGTCTTGAAAGAAGCAGTATGAAGGGGAAATATGTATGTTTCAGAGTGGATGGGGAAAGATATTGTGTTTGCAAGACATACATGTATGGATATATGCAATCTTGAAAAAATTACACGTACCGTACATATACATCGTAGTATGAATAATTATTTCGTTGAACCTATTTCACATAAAGGTCAGTGTACGACGCGGTATACATTGACTTTGTCGATCAGGTTTCAGTAAATGTTAGGAAATAAAATAAACGATTTTATTGTATATGTTTAAGTCTTGTATGAATTGTTGGCAGTGAAGATAGTTTCCGTTATTTAAGTATGGGCGATAACACTTGTTTAACTTTTATGTGGGTAGTATGACATTAAGAATTACAAGAGCATATATTTACATGTCTGTCCTTATCCAATACATTTGAATGAAAATGTTCATATAAATTTTCAGAAAATCTATATCTAGCATAATCGCTACTTATAAGAGGACAGCACTATGTTTTTCTTGATATCATTTTATAGATATAGCACCCATGTTAAATGGGATTCGAAAGGTTTCCGTTTTATATTCCAATAAATCAGTAAAATCATTGAAAGACTGAGTAAAATTTGATGTAATCGGTATCAAAAGGGTCCAGGACATTTTGAAAATGTGCACGAGTAGTTTATGGCATTTTATGAATATTACTCAATTTCTTAAACGTCTTAGAGGGTTATGGCACTTGACTGAGAAAAATTGTTATCCTGAAAACTCTGTAAGTTGTTCATTATAGATATTTAATTAAAAATGTAGACCAGATATAGATATAGATCCAATTAAATGAGCACTATAATTAAAGGTTATATGCAATAGTAATTGACAAAGTAATTGAAAAATAAATATCTTTTTTTTTTTTTTTTTGTTTTTTTGGGGGGTTCGGGGGGTTGTTTGTTTTGTTTGTTTGGTTATTGTTTTTTGGGAAATATTTGTATGTTGATTTTGCCGACTACTAGTAGTTTATTAGTTCCCTGCCAGTGAAACTGGAGGGGACTATATAGTTGTTGTCATTGTCCGTCTGTATATATTTCAATAAAATCCGGATCGAAATAAATGAATAATAATGTTATTATTATTATTATTATTATTATTATTATTATTATTATTATTATTATTATTATTATCATTATTATTATTTCTTTTGTGTACCGGTATTTATTGAATAACGCTTCCTGCACTAAATTTGCGATAAAATATAATCAAGTAATCGATGGAAATTTCCAGATACCCGCTGAAAAAATATCTCTTGTACTGATGGCAAGTAAAAAATGGGTCGGTGAGAAAAATAATTCAAAAATAACGTTGAATTAATTTTACGATATAGTATGTTTTAAGATGGAAAAATATTTGACTTTAACGTAAATTCAGAATGTAGCCTAGATCTATATATAAATGGACTTCAGAGATGCATTAATTATACCAGAGACATATATACACATGTGTATATATGTCTCTGATGATACTGATAGCGACACTGCGTCCTTTCTTTCCAAACCAGTTACAAAAGGAATATGTATACATGTAAATGAATGAATGCGTCGACTATTTGAATATAAGAATAACATACAATTCATTTACATTCAAATAATCCCATGGATACTTGAATTGAATCGACTTATATACACAGAAAAGAACTCACACCTTTGTAGATCGTATTTCTGGGAACCGTTATCGTTTTTATTTATATTCACTCCAGTCAATGTAACGCTGAATTTCATTGGTGTAATTTAGGCAAAAGAAGCATGGCTGAAAAACTGCAGAAGTGATGACACTCACAAAATAAATTTAAGTGAAATGTATTAATAACCAGTATAAAGACAAATACATTGCGAGTTAAAAGTTTAAATTTTGATTGTATTTTCATCTGTATCATTTTTCTTTTTACATTTGTGAGTTAAGACTGCAAACTAGTGAAATAGATTTGTGATAGAAGTCGTGTACAGCACTACTGGTGTGTAACGACATACCAAATGTATTTATAGTGATGTGTTAAGATCAGACGGTTGAATACGGGACTATGGCTGAAGTTGAAGCTGCAGCTAACTTTTTATCTAATGTTGACAACCATGATGGTCATGAATATTCAAATTATGTTCCTCAATCATCTGTGGAGTCGAGCTATGCTGAGTGTACAACTGCAGTAGACAGCTACAATGAAAATGGTGCAGAACAAACTTGTGAAGATGAAGAACCAACAATAGATATACTTATTAACAATGTTGTGTGCTCTTTCAGTACAAGGTGTCATTTAAACTTGCGAAAGATTGCTATGGAAGGAATGAATGTTGAATATCGTCGTGAAAATTCGGTAAATCTCCTGAATAGATAGGGTTCATTAGCATACAATTTTCATTGGAGTTCCCTCCCTTGTGATAAGTTGTCTGCCATCATTGAGATTTATGATTGAACATCTGTTCATAAAATCTACCATGTCACAGATCCTTCATAATTTCGGATACTTCTTGTGTTTTTGCAGTCATGTTGCAAATTATGAAATATTGAATAATGTATAAATTTTATCATAAATACATGTAAGAGGGAGTGAAAATATAGAAAATTTTCTTTAAATAATTTAATAAAACTAGAATGAATATGGGGCTAAATTACCTGCTTGACCACAAAATTGGCAGACAACAGGAGGTAACTTCAACTACATGTAAATGTTAATGAAACTTATCTGTAGTTAAATTTCATTAGTTAACACATGCATTTGTTTTGTTGATGTCATTGAAATCCTTGTATGTTTTGTATACTCTTACCTCCTCTTCACATGAAATAGGTCATACACAGGAATGTAAATAAGCATTCTTCCATTCACTTCTGTAGTACAGTCCGGGTGGAACTTTGAATGCCCACTGTCCACAGTGGGCAGTCCACCTGAAATTTCAGTGGGCATTAGGAGTGGACATTTACCTGAGCTATCAAGCTGTCCACTTACCTGTATGTTAATTCTAAATGACTCTTACAAGAGTGTCCAGTGTCCATTTTTTATGCCCACTCTAAAAATGCCCACTGTGACCAGTGGGCAAATTAAGTTCCACCCGGACTGTACTGTACTCGCTTCCAAATTATGTCTGTGGGCTTGTGTAAATGTAATTCTAATTGGTCACTTGAGGACTGTAAATTATGTTCTGTTTTAGTCCCAAATCTGATTTGAATCAAAGTCTTAAAAGATGCTCTTTTCAGTGTTAATTGTCAGCTTTATAAAGGGCATTTTTTAAAAATTTTTTTAGCTCACCTGAGCCAAAGGCTCAAGTGAGCTATAGTCATAGCGAGCAGTCCGTTGTCTGTCATCGTCCATCCGTCATTAACTTTTTCACATTTTCGACTTCTTCTCTGGATCCAAATTGCAGATTTGGATCAAACTTTGTATATATATGATGTACATGTACTCAAGGCACCTTCTAAATTGTGTTTGGGATCAAGATTCCCTCAGGGGTGGATCCAGGGCGGGGCTAAAAGTGCCCAAAATGGTACCCTTCTTCAAGAATCTTCTCCTCCAGAACCGGTGCATAAATGGGGAAACTAATTGCATTTCAACAATCTATAAAGATGGGTTATCAAAAATTGTGTTCGGGGTTAAGATCCGTCAAATGAAAATTTACGCTTTTTTGACGTGTTTCTGGACTTATTAATTTCAATGCAGAAAAGTGTCATGTTTTTAGCTCACCTGAGCCAAAGGCCCAAGTGAGCTATTGTCATAGTTAGTCCGGCGTCCAGCGTCCGTTGTCTGTTGTAAACTTTTCGACTTCTTCTTCAGAACCGCTGAACAGAATTTGATGCAACTTGGTATGCATGAGTTACTTAAGGTTTCCTACAAGTGTTGTTATTTTTTGTCTGGATCCATTGACAGGTGGCATCACCATGAGCAAAAGTAGGTCACAGAGGGTACCCTCCTTTGACAAACTTCTTCTTCAGACCGGGGGCATACAGCGACAAACCAAATGCATAGGAATGATCTAGACAGGTGTGTGAAGAAGTGTTGTTATTTTTTGTTCCATTCTGAAATCAAATTTTTGACGTTTTTTCGACAATTTTTTGGACTTAGTAATTTCAATGCAGAAAAGTGTAATGTTTTTCAGTTAATTGATAATGATGAGTTCTTATAGACTTTTTTAATTATAGTTATGGTAAGGAATATTATTGTGAAAGAATTTTGTCAATATCTCAAGTTTTGGATTTTTTATGAATTTTTTAAGACTTCCAAGAAAAAGGAGGGGGGGGGGGGGGGGTGGTGGAGGACAGTTTTCACATTTTCAACTTATTCTACAGAACTACCTGAAGGATTGTGATGAAACTGGGTAGGATGCAAGTACTCATGGTCTCTCACAAGGGTTGTTATTTTTTGTCTGGATCAATCAGCAGATGGCACCACCACAGGCAAAAGTAGGTCAGAGAGGGTACCCGCCTTTGACAAACTTCTTTTTCAGATTGGAGGCATACAGAGACAAACTGAATGTATAGGAATGATCTAGAGGCATATGTGAAGAAGTGTTGTTGTTTTTGGTTCCATTCCGAAATCAAATTTGCTCCGTTTTTTCGTTGTCTTTTTGGACTTAGTGTTTTCAATGCAAAAACAAGTGACTTTACTCATTATTGCTCCTCATATTATAACTTGATTACTTGATGCTGTAATTTGATTCATTTAATCATATTAAGGACAAAGAATGCCACAGTAAAAGTTTTTTGTCAATAACTTAATTTTTAGATGTTTTATGAAGATTATAAGATTGTAATATTACTGGTAATGAAAGGTTTAAAGGAATCTTAGGGTCATGGGTTCAAACCCCCCGGGGACAATTTTTTTTGTTATATGTATGAAAAGAACTTTTATAGTGAATTTTTTTTCAATATCTCAATTTCTAGATTTTTTAAATTTTATTTTTATTCCTAATTAAAAGAAAAAAAAGGGGGGGGGGGGGTTTATTCACATTTTCTTCTTTATCTTCAGAACTGTGTGAAGTTAAGATGTGTCAACAGGTGGTGCCACCACAGGCCAATTTTTATAAATTTTATATTATGCAAATGGGGATTGCAATTTGCATTGACTTCTTTTCCAGTGAAGTGCAAACCTTACAGATAGTGATATATTTTCAATATTTAACATTTAAAATAATTGTTTGAAATATGAAATCATCATGTTCTTTTATAAAGAATTAAAAACACCTCCATTTCATCCAAATTGGTCAACAGATAATGCCAGCATGTCTAAAAAAAATAGGTCTCACAACTGTATATACCATATGGAGTAGCAGTTCAAATCCAGCTGTGGTCAGAATTTCATTTCTTTACACATCTAAATAAGTTTTTAAATGTTTCTCAACACTCAACATATGAAATAAGGCCATTTTAAGTTGGATCTGGACAATATTTGAAACAATTGATGTTCATGACCCAGACTTGAAATCAGTTAACAAAAGGCCCCACCTAAAGAAAATGACTAACTTGTTGCCCTGAAATACATCTTGCAGAGACAAAGCAAATGCTTAATATCAAAATCACCTGAATGGATGTGCAAAAAAGTGTTGATTTTGATTCTGGTCTGAAATAAGATTTGACATATTTTCAACATTTGTGTTGACTTAGTCACAGTAATGCAGAAATAAATGAATTCTTCCTTCCTGCATGACAGATCATCTAGGTACTCAGGTGAGCGATATAGGCCTACTTGGGCCTCTTGTTTCTGTTGTTGAAAAAGTCATTGTGTCAGAGGGAATGTATTGAAGGTGTTCACAGACTGTAGGGTTGGCATAAAAACGATAAGCAGAGTTGTACAGCACAGTCCAGGTGTTTTGTAATTTTTCCACCCTCTACAGTGGACCACATCCAGGTGTAAATTCAAGAATTACACAGTACACTGTGCATTTTACAAAGGTGTGAATGAGCACAAGTAAATTTCGATCTGGATTCCCATTTTGATTTCGGGTTTTGTCCCCCCTGTGTTTTGTGCAATTCCTCCAAAACATGTGGACTGTACATAAGGATTAAGACAAAAAAATGGGCATGCTTATTAGCTCACCTGAGCCAAAGGCTCAAGTGAGCTTTTGTGATCAATCACCGTCCGTCGTCCGTCCGTCGTCCGTCGTTAACTTTTCACATTTTCGACTTCTTCTCCAGAACCACAGAACAGAATTTGATGAAACTTGATAAGCATGTAGTACTCATGGTCCCCTACAAGTGTTGTTGTTTTTCGTCCAGATTCATCAACAGGTGGCGCCACCACAGGCAAAAGTAGGTCAAAGAGGGTACCCTCCTTTGACAAACTTCTTCTTCAGACCGGGGGCATACAGAGACAAACCAAATACATAGGAATGATCTAGAGGGATGTGTGAAGAAGTGTTGTTATTTTTGGTTCCATTCTGAAATCAAATTTTTGACGTTTTTTTGACGTTTTTTTGTACTTGGTAGTTTTAATGCAGAAAAGAGGTATTTTTTTCTTTTAGTAAACATTGATGCATTAATTTGGTTTAATTTGATCATTTTGATGGTAAGAAATACTACTGCGAAGAAAATTTTTCAATATTTTATGTTTTGGATTTTTTATGAATTTTTTAAGACTTTCAAGAAAAAGGGGGGGTGGGATAATTGGTGTAAACATTTCACAGTTTGAACTTTTTCTTCGGAACCACTTGCTGGAATTCAATGAAACTTGGCATGCATCAAATACTCAAGGTCCCCGACAAATGTGGTCATCTTTGTCAGGATCCATGAACAGGTGGCACCACCACAGACAAAAGTAGGTCACAGAGGGTACCCTCCTTTGACAAACTTCTTATTCAGATCGGGTGCATACAGCGACAAACCGACTGCATAGGAATGAGATAAAGGCATATGGGAAGAAGTGTTGATATTTTTGGTTCCATTCCAAAATCAAATTTTTGACGTTTTTTCATTTTTATTTTGGACTTTGTTATTTTAATGCATTAAAGAGTTATCATTTTCTTTTAGTAAACATTGATGCATTCATTTGGTTTCATTTAATCATTTCTATGGTAAGGAATGCTGGTGTGAAGGAATTTTTTCAATATCTCGATTTTTGAATTTTTTATGAATTTTTTAAGACTTCCAAGAAAAGGGGGGGGGGGACAATTTTTCATATCTTCAACTTGATCTACAGAACAACTTGAAGGATTGTGATAAAACTGGGTAGGATGCAAGTACTCATAGTCCTTTTCAAAGGTTTTGTTTTTTGTGCGGATCATCCAAATTGGTTAACAGATAATGCCACCATGTCTAAAAGTAGGTCTCACAATGTTACATATACCCCTTGGTAATTGAAATATGGAGAGTAGCGGTTCAAATCCAGCTGTGGTCAAAAAAATTTTTTTTTTTTTTACACATCTAAATAAGTTTTTAGATGTTTCTCAACACTCAACATATGAAATTAGGAATTTTACGTTTAAGACTTCCAAAACAAAAGGAGGGGGGGGGGTTCACATTTTCAACTTTTTCTACAAAACTGTTTGAAGGATTTTAATAAATCTTGGTAGAAATAAGTCACTTATGATCCTCTTCAAATTCTGTTGTTTTCGTCCAGACCTCTTTACAGGTGGCGCCACCATAGTCAAGAGTAGGTCACAAAAGAGTTCCCTCGTTTAACAATATTCTTTTTCATACGGGCTGTATACAGAGACAAACAGAATGCATAGAAATGATCTAGAGGGATGAGTGAAGATGTATTGTCATTTTGGTTCCCTTCCAAAATCAAATTTTAGAATTTTTTTCGACATTTCTTTGGACTTGGTGATTCAATGCAGAAAAAAGTGTCATATTTCCTAGTTAATTGATAATGATGATTTCTTATGGACTATTGTGATCATAATTATGGTAAGGATTGTTACTTTGAAAGAATTTTGTCAATATCTCAATTTTTGGATTTTCTATGAATTTTTTAAGACTTCCAAATGAGGGTGTATAGGAACAATTCAATCACATTTTTCACTTCTGCTGTTATACCACATGAAAGATTTTAATGAAACATGGAATACATGAAGTACTAAAAGTCCTCTATCAATTTGGTAAATTTCATCCAAATTGGTTAACAGATAATGCCACCATGTCTAAAAAGCAGTTCTCACAATAGTACATATACCACTTGGTAATTGAAATATGGAGAGTAGCGGTTCAAATCCAGCTGTGGTCAAAATTTTTTTTTCATTTCATTACACATGTAAATAAGTTTTTAGATGTTTCTCAACACTCAACATATAAAATTAGGCAATTTTAAGTTAGATCTGGACAATATTTGAAACAATTGTTGTTCATGACCCAGACTTGAAATCAGTCAACAAAAGGCCCCACCTAAAGAAAATGACTAACTTGTTGCCCTGAATGACTTCTTGCAGAGACAAAGGAAATGCTTAATATCAGAATCACCTGAATGGATGTGCAAAAAAGTGTTGTTTTTTATTCTAGCCTGAAATAAAATTTGACATATTTTCAACATCTGTGTTGACTTAGTCACATTAATGCAAAAATAAATGAATTCTTCCTTCATGCATGACTGATAATATAGGTACTCAGGTGAGCGATACAGGCCCACTTGGGCCTCTTGTTTAATCCTGAATGAATAGTAGGTTGTTCATGGTTGGGTGATGGAAAAGTAAAAATGGTGTGCTATGTACATGTATGCATAAAATACACGTCAAGGTTGAATTTGAAAAAAGGATGAGACAGGTACAAACTAAGTAGTTGATAAAACATGAAAAACACAAGACTTAACAGCATTCAGTTGAAATTGAATATGGTACTAACACTGTTTGTGAATGAGAGGTGGCCAAAACTTTGCTTACATGTACATTAAATTCAGTGTGTTGCCTAGACAACCAAATATTAGAACCAAAGCAGCCTGTGTTCAGCCTACATGTATTCAATCTCAAAATAAAAGAGATGAAGGTGAAAGGGTAAAAATTGAAATTGAAACAGTTGAGAGTGAAATGATTAACAAAAATTAATTAATTGAGGTAATGAAATGTGTCAGATGTCAGTTTACATATTGATATACATGTATGAGTGAAGATTAATTGCTTTTTGTTTAATATTCCAATTATTTCAAGTATATGAAGATGGCATCTGCCTGATGCATTGCATAGAAATTTATACCTTTTCAACTGATCCTTTCGATGCAATGAGGGGTCTTTTTACATGCCATGCCTGCTGTGACACAGGACGTATTGTACTACAGTACTGTCCAGGTGTTTTGTAATTTTTCTACCTATCACAGTGGGCCACATCCAGGTGTAAATTCAAGAAATACACAATACAATGTGTATTTTACAAAGGTGTGAATGAGCACAAGTAAAGTTCCACCTGTTTCCCACTGTTTTGTGCAATTTCTCCAAAATACCTGAACTGTACTGAATACTGCTGTCATCCATCTGCCCCACCTATCTTATCTTTGCAACTTCTCCTGAATCCTTTGAGAAATTTTGACGAAACTTGGTACAGTGAAAGAACACCATATGAAGATGTGCATATTAGAAGGGAAATGCTGTCCAAAAAAAAAATACAGGAGGTATAGCCCTTGGACTTTGATTTTCTTGAAATGCCTTGTCTTTGCAACTTCTCTTACTATGTAAACCCTATGGGGGAAAAAAACACTTCCTACATGTATGATTGAAGATGTGCAAATAGGAAGGGGACTGCTGTCCAAAAGAAATTACTAGAGTTATGGTCCCTGCACTGGAGTTTCTTAGATTTTCTATGTATAATATCTTGTCTTAACTCCTCATAGACCCTTTGGAGGATTTTGATGAAACATAGTACAAAGAAAGAACACCATATGAAAATGTGCATATTGGAAGGGGAATGCTGTCCAAAAATATTTACAGGAGTTATGACCCTTTTGACTTAGATTTTTGTATGTAAAATACCATGTCTTGGCAACCCCTCCTAAACTGTTCGATGGATCTTGATGAAACATGGTACAAGGAAAGTTCACATTATGAAGATGTGCATATTGAACAGAAATTTTCACATCTCATTGTTTAATACAATGGTAGTCAGTTTATTTATGAAAGGAGTGGGGGTATCACCTAGCCTAGGATGTAGGAGTATTATGTGCTGTTCAGTGATGCCCTATCTTTTTCTGTCTGACTCTCATTCAGAAGGCAGGACACCAGTGTGCCAATAGCAAGAAATGAACCCAGGACCTCAAGATGAAATAAATGGGCAATTGTTAAGGTCATATAGCATTGTTATGTGAAAATGCAGTCTAAACTATCACTGAATTTTAATGCCACTGATTTTCATATAACATGAGCACTGTTACCAACACCTTTTCATGTGAGGGTACATGTATCTCGTACATGAAAATGTAATAAGGATCAAGCCTTTCACAAAGTTCAAAATTACAAAGCATCTATAAATGTAGATAGTTCCCAGACAAGTACTATGCATAATTGAATTTTTTACCATCTACTTGCATAAAACTGGACACAAACTTTCAATTACTTTAGGATGTGCCTCTTTAGTTTTAGGGACCAAAATTTAAATGTAGTAGTCATAGGGCATCAGTAAATGAAAATGTTATCTAAACTGCATGTACATATGCAATGCTATCTGTATGATTGAATTTTTTTACCTCAAGTCAAGGTACCGGTATTACATTTTTCATGCAACATTCTTTTCTGCTTAGCTACCCTTATCAAAAATATATACTTTTGTGGTCTAAGTGCTACAGTACACTCCAAGTATTGTGCGAATTTTGTTTTCACTGAGTTAGTAAAGATGTTACAAAAGAATATGATAAAAAATAAAGGCTGGTAAATTTATACCTACTTGTTGATTTAAAGTTGATGTTGCATTTGGATGAGGTGCTCAGCTCATGAATGCTTTGAAAGGTCGTAGGTTAGACTCCTGCCATGGCCACACTGGTGTTGTGTTTTTTGGATGAGACAGTAAAAACAAAGGTCCCATGTCACAGTAGTTGTGGTGCATAAAAAATTCCTCACTGATTCAGTTGGGACCGTTGCAGAGGTATAGATTTCTATGCAATGTACCAGGCAGATGCCTTCATCATATATGTGAAATTATCATGGAGTGATGTCAATAGACCATATTCCGATTTTGATAATTGTTGTCTTTTTGTCCGAGCTAATACATTTTGGCGTTGTTTTTCATAGTGACGTCATAACGCATGACATAGATTCATTATAACGTAACTATGAAAAACAACGCCAAAAGGTATTAGCTCGGACAAAAAGTCGTCATTTATCAAAAACGGAATATGGTCTATTGTAAAACAATAATCAATTAGCCAATGATTCGGTTAACTTTTCAATTGTGTGCATTCCCTTCAAAACATCAGGACAGCAATCCCATATATAGAATATTAGCATTGCTTTAGTAAGTGAATCTAATTCAGAATAAAAGTTCATTATGTTTATGTTCAAGTATAAAACTTTACTTTGATTTTGACTTTGAAACATAACTCTGTTGTTCCGAGTTCATGATAATTTTCTAAAGAATTGTATTTATAATTTCAGATGTGTAACATGAAGATCCGAAATCCATACACAACAGCTAGTATTTGGTCATCAGGAAAAATCACTTGTACAGGAGCTACAAGGTATCAACAATAAATACTGACATATTAAGGGTATTATCTAGCAATCACATCTTTGATAACACTCCCCCCTCCTCCAAAAAAATAATCAAAAGTTATTAACTTTATGTTTCTACAAATAACTGCTATTCATATAAGAGGATTGCAAGTCTGTAGGTACATTAATAGAGAGAGTTGAGATTACAAGATCTGCATAACAATTGCAGAAATATATGTAGAAATTCTGTTGTTAAGACCAGTAATATTACATAACTTCATGCACATCTGTATGTATTGAAGTAATTGATTTTGTTTTGTTTACTGAACTACAGTAACAAGGAATGCAGAGATGTTGAAATCCGTCGGTCCTGCCGGCAAGACCGACTAAAATTTCCAATGACTGACAGAATGTCCGTTTGCACCGGTCCAAATGACCGGCGTTCATGGCAGCCATGCATATGCATTCCTAAAACTCACTAGATCAATGCCGATGATACCGATTTTTGACGTCTGGCCTTAGTGAGACTTGGGGAAATATGTAGCCTGGCTGGCCAGTATTTTTCTTTTTTACATTTAGTGACCCATGATTATTTTGAACAAGATTTCCATAAAATGGTGCCTGCTAATGACTGTCCATTTAAACATGATAGCAAAACTCGCAGCAAACTTTTAGTAAATGAGAAAGTTAATTGACCGTGAAGTGTTCTTGTTAATATCTGATACCTGCTGTGATCTATTGACGGTCTTTGATACTGATAAAATACCACTTTTTGGAGAGTAAAAAGAGATTGTAAAACACCTAGACAATATTGATGCATTGATTCAAACAGAGACATACACACACACACACACATATATATGTCTGATTCAAAGCTCATATTCAGGTACTGCGTCATTTATCTGTACTATCAAATTCTATTGTTATATCAAAACCGGAAGCTGCCAGCGAAAGTGATTAGAATTTAAACGATGCGTCTAAATAAACATCGGTAAACACAACTGACGAGATGGTATATGATCGACATAATCAACACCTTAATAACTCTGTAAATCGGCAACTTCTAAACCTTGCGGGTATCGAACTCAAAACCAAATGTTTAAAAAGATTAGAGATAATTGAAAGGATCATGAAATATACATTGTTTCACAGGTGTGCTAGCACAACAAGGGTGCTTATTCTTCCTCAGCCTGGTCACCTGGTGAGAGGGATGAAAAATAACGAATTTCTAATACATGTACCATGTATAATACGCAACCAAAAAACAATTCAAAAATATGCTGAAGAATGTGTATTATGTTCAAGAATATATACCATGTACATATGTGCGTCAACAATCTCTGGATTAAAGTGAATGGATACTTAAACAAAATGGTAAAATGACAGCTTTTAATTTACAAACAATGAAAAGATTGTCATACAACTTTGTTTGGACTGACAGAATTCTTTCTGGACTGACAGACTTTATAAATCTGTCAGTCCAAATGTCTGACAGGATCAGAAAAATTTCAACATCTCTGAGGAATGTATATTGGTTGTTAGCAGGTGGGATATTTGAAGTTATCCTTGACTTACCGGTACCATATCTGTAGGTCATAACATGCTCATCATTATTACCATTTTATTATTATTATGTTTCTGTTTGAATACAGGTGGTATCAAAGATTATTCTGTTCATTTTTCGTTATGACAGATACTTAGGTTTTGAGCCATTTTCATTGAGAAAATTTATCAAATGTTGATTTTCTATGAGAGAATTCTAAACATTATGAAAGAATCTCTCAATTTCACAGCCCAGTATTATCCCTGAGGTACGTGATTGAGTTCACACAGAATGTGTATCGTTTGTAGGCAAAATTTTTTAATTTCAGAGACAAAAAGTTTACTTGATTAAATGACAGCATGCATAGAAAATGAACAGTGTATTATATTATTAAGTTAATCACAGTGTAGTGTTACATGTATGGATCTATGACAGTTTGTTATCAAAATATGTGTAAAATGTCTCGCATTTTGTCACATTTTAGGACATTTTCACTCCTGAATGTCTCTTCCCCCTTCATTATTATCAATACTATTGATTTGTGTAAACCAGTTCCCACTGTTAACAAGAATGTTTCCTATACTGTACAGTGAAGATGCTGCTAAAGTTGCTGCTCGACGCTTTGCCAGAATTTTACAACAACTGGGATTTCATGTGAGATTTACAAACTTCAGGATTGTCAATGTGCTAGGCACTTGCTCATTACCTTTCAGGATAAAGATTACTCAGTTTTCAAGGAAATATCCAAAGGAAGCCAGGTAATTGTCAGTTCACTAAGACATGTAAAAATCTGTGTATTTTGCATTTATAAATTGGTGAAGTCTGTCCATCTGTGTGTCTGGAGTCAGAAATTTGCTTTGCATACCATTGATGATACATATGTCAAACTTGGTATGTTTGTAGACATTGATGGGTTCATCCCGAATGATGCAAAATTTGGTGACCTTGACATTGATGTCATACTTTAGTGAACATAGATGTTAAAGATTTTAAGATGACAGGAAAACAAACTTTTAATGTAAATTGAATTGAATATTTTGAGAAATAATGCTGCTGTTTGCTATAAAAACCTTTAGGTGGAGCCCTTCCTGAGTTTGTTAGTGCTCTAGTTTTACCTTAATATTTTCCTGTCTCAAGGTCAAATACTAAAAGTCAGTTTAAAGCAATGTGTCATGATTCTGTCATACTTCCTTAAAAATATACATTTTAAGGAAACATGCTATCATGTAATAAAGTATGATATACATGTATGTATAATTATTATGCAGCAAATGATGTATTGCACATAAATGAGTAGAGAGATATGTGATGAGTAAGAAAATAATAACTTCTTCTTAAATCATGATGTCTTTAAAATTGTAATTGAATTGTATCTTTGAATTTCAGCTATGAACCTGAATTACATCCTGGGGTAACGTACAAGATTAATTCCCCTAAAGCAACTCTGAAAATCTTTTCCACTGGAAGCATTACAGTCACAGGTAAATAGTCATATGTGATGCATACAAAGTGCAGCTAAGATATTTTTGCTTTCTGTCCTCTCCCATCTCATCTCATCTCATTTAATCTCCATAAGAACTACCATATTTATGTTATTTATGTATTCCAAAGAGTCAGTGAAGCACGAATACCAATAGAATTCATTTTGTTTTTATTTTTACATCATGCAAAGATGATTTCATTTAAATATTAAGGCTGTCTTCCTGATGCATTGCATTGCAATGCACTTCTGTCTCTGCAACAGACCGATCAAAGCAGGAAAGGTGTCTCTTTTTATTATGTCATCGTCTACATTGATTTTACTGTCCTATTTTGAAGTCATGGCATAGATAGAGATGGATTCAGAAACATCTTAATCATGTGCCTAGCTAGTTATCATCTGAAATATGCCTGCTGCATTGGACTTCTTATTAATGAGGTATTAACACAGTACTATATATTTTGGGGAAAAAATTGTCTGATAAAGTGTATAACACTGTCACTGCTAGATACCGGTCAAAAGTCAAGGTCATAGTGAAAAAAAATGTAAAGTCTAGGGTATGAAAACATTTTGCAAGTTGGCATATTGCATCTTTGATGCAGCTTTCTTGTAAATATTTTCAACTCTGCATATTGCTCTTTGCAACTATCTTGTATATGATGTGTTGATACTTTTGTTTCAGCTCCTCGAGTGGAGAATGTTCAGTTAGCAATACAGCATATCTTCCCTCTGGTGCTAGAATTCCGCTCGGATGATAAAGACATTGATAAAGATGTACTTAATAAAGAAATCAGATTTATCAATAAACAACGAAAACATATTCAACCCAAGAAACCAATACTCAACTATGACGACCTCGACGTAGATACAATGGATTCTGATTTGAGTGATGAGGATTTTGACAGCGATGCTAGTCAGGATTAGATATGTGCTTGTCTGTTGTCAGTGTTATGTTCTTTGTGTTTGGTAATTAAAGATTGATACCACTTTGTAAAATTCAAATTGAAAAGAAAAATCTTCAACTTTATGTATGTATTTTCAGGGCCTTTTAAATATGTAACATACATAAAAAGACTACATTGTATTATATTGTGATTTGATATTATTAGTACTGTGTACGGCAGTTTCAGTATGATCAGAAGATAAGTAATTTGTATAAACAAGATAGTGAAAACATTGAAAGTCTATCAGGTTAACTTGCCAAAGTTGAAATATCTGTCATAGTTGACATATGTATAGCAGTATTGTGTGCATACCTAAGTATTTTTATCTCATCAAAAAGAAGAAAATTTCTGAATTAGAAACTCTTAATGACAATGATACAATTGTAAATACATGTACAACTAGAAGTGTCCATCTTCATGCCTACTGTTGTAGCTCGCTATGATTAGTGATTTGCAAAGTCTGTGGCTATATTCACTCTCTGTGAGCATTTGTTTACAGTTTGGTATATATGAATAGTTATTTGAATACAGTATGTGCATGTACACCATAGTATGTAAGCGGTGTGCATGTACAAGGATTCTTAGGCAATACCTGTGCACTATGGTTTATTGATAAAATGTTGTAGATGGTTACTTTAATCAGTTTGCATTGACAGGGATTGTTGGTAGATACAAGTATTGATAACAAATGTCTGCATAAACATGATATGTTTGCACAAACTGCAGGCTCTTTAATTAAATATACCTACATGTAAAGTTTAAATATGTTATATTTTTATTTTGGGGATGTTTTCTAAGACTTTCACACAAGTGATGGCCTAATTTGCTGTATACTAGTACATGTATACTGTCTTTGATATATATATATATACCTAATAAGTAGGCCTAAGTTATACACTATAAATTACTTAAACTTTAGTGAAACTTGTAAGACTGCCATAATGAAGATTTAATTTTCCCTTTATGAAATAGAATAATGAAATAAAGTAATATAAGAATTATTATTGTTGTCACTGTGCTTATATTGTAATGGAGAACTTGTTTTGAAGTATTTCATGTTTTGTATGTATACATTGTTAAGTCAGTGTTTATGTCCAGGTGTTTATAAAACGAAATCAGTAATCAAAAGTAGTATGCTTTTAACAATCTGAATGACAGTGATTACTGGTCATCAGTCAGTTATGTTCTTTCTCTTCGGGAAAAAAATAAGAAACTGCATATTCACAGTTTGATCTTGAAAAGTATGACAGTGGAAAATCTTTTAGTTTTACCTTTGTCTGATGTACAAGAAGTAATGTTTATGTAAACATTCATTGATGATATATTTTGATTATGGGGGAAATAAAGTTCTGATTCTGTATGTAATCAACATTATGATTATGAATTTAGATTATTGTAGATCTGTAAGTTCTTCATGATGGAGCATATTGACAAGTTTGTACAAGAAGACCCACATTTGCTCAGTATTAGAGTTAGTCGTCTTTTTTCTAGAAAGTCATTTTTCTTGTGCTACAATCTTCAAATCTTGGTCATCAAAAATAAAACGACAAATGATTGTCATCATTTATTTAGAATTCCAGCTAGCACCTTTTTCCTAAACTACTACCACTTGTTCATCATGCTCTATAAGTATACTAATTTATAATTTTTTTCGGTTCTTGCAGCAATATGTCATAATGAAAGAAAGAAAAGCATGTTTAAGGAAAAAATGTAATACACATGTACATGTTTACCTGTATGGGATATTCACATTTTTCTGCAAGGGAAAAATACTTTAAGACTTCCTGTTTTATATTAAATACAATACTTACTGGTACCTCTAATTTTTTTGGTGTCTCAGATTGATAGATCAGAAGTGCAATATTTCGGTGTGCCTTTCACAGTGTAAATTCAGTATTACTGATTTATTGTCATTTCTGACATCAAAAACTTTTGAAAACAAAGTTGAGAAACTGTAGTTTTAAATATGTTCATGGATGATATATGCTTATTTAATCTGAAAACTGAGAATGAAAAGGTAATACATGTATTGTTTGATATTCTGTATAATTAAACATTGTGCTCTTAGCTTGAAACAGCATGCAAAACATATTTTGTCCGTCCAATAATATTCATCAAAATCAATCAGTTTGACTGGGTTTGCACATTTGTTGATTGAAGCTAGAAACACTTACTGAAATTTAGTGCGAACTTTTTTGTAATGTGTATTTAAATGCATTTGTATTGTTCCTAGTTATTCTTTATTCATATCTGTAATTAAACATCTTTTTTGTCACACCTTTCAACTTACATCAGCATCCGAGGAGTGTTCAAGGTCATCATTTACACCAATTTTGTATGTTGACGAAATCTGTAATAAAGTTTCTGTTTAAATGTATAGTTTGCTTTCATTTATTTTGAATTATTCTTTACGAAATGCATTTTTCACATTTTAATGTAATGCCATAGAGTGGAAGTATTTGAGACACGTTAGAAATGCAGCTGTCTAATCCCTGTTTGCCATCTGTCAGACACACAGATATCCTGTCTTTTGGATGAGAAAGTACAGAAATTTAGGTCCTATGTCATGGTAGTGAAGACATCTAAAAGATCCCCACTCGCTACGACAGGTATTTTTGCCTTTGAGCAAATACTGTTTTGTTTTATGTGGAAATAGAAAAACGAATTCAGTAAATTGTGCAAGATTAAGACTTTGGACTTGAGCCATGGATGGTGTTCATCTAGAGAAGCATGTTAAAATGAACTTTCATTCATGAGACAAAACATCAAGAAAAAAATAATTGGCAGAAAATGTAGGTTAGCATCCAATGCATGGCATCATCTCAGTACGTCAAGATGAGCCTGTACAGCCAACTTTTTAACCAGGTCGGCCAAGTAGAAATGTAGGTGATATGCAGTATCCAATGAAAAGCATCTCAAAATGAACCTATAAAGCACTTGTACTTTTCTAACCATCTATCATCTCAATATTCATATTACAAAACTTGAAATCATGTTTTTAAGAAAAAGAAATTCCTTCTTCTAGGTCTTTGTATTGAATTACATGTATTCTGTATCATAGCAGAAGGCTGATATCACATGTATAGTGGCAGTCAGTGTTTAGGGGTGGACAAAGTAAATGGTGGTGACCAGTGTAAAGAATCTTTATGGGGCAGCCAGTGTTCAGTAGTAGAGAAACTGAAGTACCTGTAGAAAATCAGTTTGGTTTTATTTTTTGCAGTAACACTGACAGACATTCCTATGTATCCCAAACTTCCACCAGCTAGAGCTCAGCACAGTGCTATAGTACACTCTATCACTGAGGCTTCTCCTTGTCTAGACACCTTGAGCATTGTACTCTGGGATGTCTATTCCTCCAATATTGACTTGCTTCAGTTAATTTTCATAAAAAGAGACATTCAGAGTTTTTACATTTTAATTTTTGCATTGTAGAAAATATATATATTCCATTAAAGAATATAAGTTGACACAAAATCCTCACTTTCTTTTTAAGAAAAAATTTGCAAAATCTGATGATAACCATTACATTTCAAAAGCAAATCAGAAATATCTAATGTAGGTAAAATCAATAGCATTACCTTCCAATTTGTTTTGAAAACATTATTACATTGATGACAAGTCAAAGAATCAACACAATGATTTCGCATACATAAATATTTACCTAACTTGGCAACATGTGAGTAAATATATTTTATATATATATATATAATATTCAGACCACTAACATGCAGTTGTACAAAAGAGTAACATACACTCTCAATAGTTAATAAATAAAGTTTATAACATGATTAAAGTGTCTTGAAGACAGCACCAATGTCAATGGCAATGTTGTGTTCTGTATCGCGAGCTCCTTCATATCTATTAAGCCCATAGTATGATATATTCCTGTTTGTCGATAAGAACATGTTGGTAATGATTGTAAGTTTTGATATGTGTCCCCTAGTCATGAGGAATAGAGATGGGACTGTCAAGGGGAGGAGGTAGTACTGATAATATACTAGTGAAGTCAGAATGTGGAAATTAGTGCAAGAGTAATAATTTATCTCCCCGTGAATCAATAGGGTCAAGAGTTGAATTATTACAGAGCAACACTGACAGGGAAATATGAGAATATTAATCATGAGTATGGACAGATTTATATGTGTGCTTCTGTGAGAAAGTCTACTATATAACAAATAGGTTAAAATACTCTGTCAACAATATCTAACACAACAATTAAGTCAAAAACATATAAAATTTCTTAACATCCTGTATATTTAAAACAAATGACATCCAGCTGATGTACATTGTTTGAAGTAAATAAAATTTTTAAAAATTTGGATTTTGCTGAATCTTGCAGAAAATGAGTCGTGATTACAAATGACAGTCATAAGTACGTATATTAATCATAGTTACAAATGCTAGATGTAAACCACATTCACTGAGTAGAGATCCAAAATTAAAACTCCTTGTAATGGGAACCGTTAGTGGATAAGCCCATGGTAATGGCACACAATGTTCACATTCCATAATGCACATACTAAAGTGTTTTGGTATAAATTACTTTGCTGCAAATCAAATGAGCACACTTTGTGTCTAAATAAATAATAAATATTAAATAAATGCACTTTACGATAACTTTTGAACCCAATTTCATCCATAAATTCCGAATGTGTAATGATACCAAATCCTTTCACTTAACCTGACAATGATTCTGACATCTCGTTCACTTTCTCTGCACTTTGGGCAAAAATCAACAATCATCAATTCTTCATCACATCCATGAGTAATTGAATTGCTGGTGATAAATACAATCAACATCAACTAGTAATCATTCATGCTAAGGTCTGTCATTATATGACAGCCTTTAGTTAAACAGATCATTCATTCAACAGATTTCCCCCACACTATTCACGTGTTCCTAATTCACGCATTCATTTAACATTAATATAAATCATCACGAGTGATATGAAGAGCTAGAACATAATGCACGCCGACTTTTTCTCTTGGTTGAGTGACGTAGCGTCATGTATCTAGCAGCACCTTTTTTGTGTGCACTCTGAGGCGAATCACAATCTGAGTCACTAACAAGCTTGTTCTTTCTTGCTGAAGACCTCCTCCAGATATGTGAGGAATGTCCAGAGATTCCAAGAGGAGATTTAGGGAGTACTGGATATGCAGTACTAGATGACGGACGGTCAGAAAGGTTTGGAGATGTTGGAGATAACGACACTCCTGATGATGAACATTCGTTATCACAATGAATGGACTTTGGTTTAATGGGAGAAAGGTTGGAGATTCCTGAGAAAGACATATTCAGAGTCATGGTTTTTGAATGACTACTACTGGTATTAGAAAGACTAGCAAAGTAGGTGTCATTCTCTGATCCCATACTCTGATCCATCTCTGAGTGACCACTGCTTCCATCACTGGATTCTGCAATTATAATGAGTCATATTACTCTCAAGTCATATGAACAATCATTTATGGCTAAATAATGATATGATAAATCTACAGCATTTTTACAAAATAATAATTCCCAGAGCACTTACAAATTTTTCCTACATAAATAATAATAATAAATACTGAAAACGTTTTACGAAGAATTGCTTGGTTTATAGGCATAAGTTTCTTCTGAATGAACTAAAGGAACAGATAAAGGATTAAACTGTCTAGGTCAGTAGCAGGGAAAGTTCACGAATATAGACTACAACAATTGTAACTCTGACAATGGACCACTTGCCAATCTTGATAATGGCTGTCGTTTGGCGTTGTTTTTCATTGTGATGTTACAATAAATTTATGCCACGTATTATAAGTTATAACATCACTATGAAAAACAACGCTAAAAGCTGTTAGCTCGGACAAAAAGACAGGCATTATCAAGTTCAGTCAAGTGGTCTATTCCCTAGATATAAATTTATATGTATAGATCACATGATATCAATAGATTTAGAAGGATAATATATGACTGACATGTACCAGCATATGAAGTTTATAACTTTATTTCATCAAACCACTTCAATACAAATTAACTTTGCTCATTTACAGTGCATATTTAGTATAAAAATGTACATGTTCTCCATCATTAAAGTAAATAGATCTCAAGATTTATGTTGATAGCAAACTTGGTCATCTTGTGACACAAGTTGTGCTACTTCCATAGTCTTTATCAGCAGTAATAAACATACCATCAAATTCATAATATGATTCATCCTCATCTTCTCTATCACCATAGTAGCCAGAAAGGACGGATTCATTGAGTATTAAGGAATTTTCTAAGGTTGGTGTTGCTGCATCTTCTCTTTCTTGATGGTTAGGAAAGATTCTGGAAATTATGGAAAATATCTTAAACTAAAGTTTGATATTGTGGCTTTATAATATTATTTCTATTAAATGGATCAATAATGAAACATATCTACAAATTAAACAAAAAAAAAAACATGAGCAAAATTTAGACAAAAGACTATTGAAACTTTGCTGCAAATAAAATGAGCACCCTTTGTGAAGATGATTTATTCTAGAGTTACGATATGAAATTATGTAATACCTTTCTATACTTCTCTTTGACTTCCTTGAGGGAGATAGAATAAGCTCATCTGAGTTTTTGAACTTCACTCGAACATCTCTGCCTTGAAGAATATGTTCAGTTACCCCTAACATTGCACATAATTCCTGATAACTCATAATTGGAATATCACTGACACGGTACAACTTTTCTTCTGAGTATCTCAGCTTCACTGCCTGGAGAGTGACATCTCGGTGATCCACTACTGAACCTTCCAGGAAACTAAAACAAAAGGAAAGACATAAATGATTTGGGTTGTAATTATATCAAACCATAATTCAGGCAAAAGTAAAAGAAATCTGTAGGATATTTCTGACAGGGAATTCACTGATACCGTATCAGTTTTTGTAAAACATTAGCATGAATACCCTATTCTAATGTTTTGACGTGAAAAAAGCTTACAAGTTAGTTTTGAACATCTTCAATAATGTTGCAAAGGGGTGTGTGTCACATCGAAAAGTGCAGTGAAAGATGAATCCCCTTCTAGTTTTTGAAATGTTCAACCTATCAGAACATGTGTTGCAAACAGAGTGCATTTGAATAATCTATAATCGTTTAACATTATGTTGCATAACAAATCGAAATATGATAATTGTGCGAAGTTTACTACAGTGGAACTTTTTTTGTGGAAAAAAGACTACCTGCATAATAATTCATAAATCATGTTTCATGACGCCTTGCATACATACGACTTAAGATTTATAGCATCATTGTATATTGTTATAAATCGTTTTACCATTTTTCATGCATGTGGAATGCACATCGACTGATATCTTCAATGCTGTAGCCAGTAAACTGCACCATCTGATGGGTCCATGGGTTCTCTGGAACAACATAAACATTTAATGAAGATCATATTGAATGAGCAACCGATTACTTTAGTTGTATACTAGAAATGAAAAATATCATCATGAATTTGATAATTTCTAGTTCAGACTCTCCCCTATTGCAAAATCTGGGGTTGAAAGTTTTGAAAAATTCTTAGAAATTTTGTGAGAACTTTTGTGAAATGGCCTGTAGCTATATAAAAATGGCTTCATGGTACATGTATACTACTCATTGAATAATTATACGATCCTGAATGAAACTGTATAAATCATGTATGTGTGACAAACTCTTTCTTTCCTGTTAGTAAATAATTGGTACTTACCAAGTTTCATGAGAAGTTTAGACAGCAACACTGAACTGGCAGCAATCTCTGCCGGACTGTACTGTCCCATTTCTGCTTGAAGCAATGACAGCTCACATATGTATTCAGCCAAACACTGACACTTTTTGTCCAAGTTAGCTAGTAATGCAAAGATCTGCACAAAGTCTAAACTGTTGACAACCCGGATACTTCCCTTCAATGTAGCACTAATTTCACCCATCATTCTTACAACATCCTCATACTTGTATGTATTATCTGTCAACCATGCTGCTTCACGTATAGTGATTATATCTTTACCCAAAAATCTGCATAACAAAAAAAAAAAAAATTAATATTACAGATTTTCTGGGACTTCCTTTTTATTTTCAATAGTATGTGTGTGTTTCAGTTTCTTATATATATGAATGATTTGTAATTATCATAAAAAAAGGATTTATTGACATTTCTCTTTAAAACTCATTGAAAGTCAATAAAAAAAACAAAAACAAAATTTTTTTTCATCTTTATTACACTGTTTTCAATTTAGTCAGTAAATTACGAACGTATAAAACATGACTTCCTCACCTTGAACACAAGACCATTGCTGCTACTCCTAGAAGTTGGAGTTGTGACCTTGAGGTCTTATGGAGCTTTAAGTATCGGTCAACTACACTGACTGCTACATGAAGGGTGTGACTAGAGAAATCCTTCATGCCAGCTACCTCCACTAGCCAGTCCACTAAGATATACCTGTAAACAAACACCACACTTAAATCAACTGTGTGATCAAACAAAAACAAGTACATTTGAATTTCATTGACAGACTCTGTATATGTACTTTAATTAATAGCCGGGCTATCCTCAGTGCACAATATATATCACAAACTCAACATTTGCACTTAAATTTGGTTGCATTAAGAAAACCAAAAAGCACATGCACAGTACATTTAAAGGTTTGTTTCAATTCCTTAGATCATTCAGTATTAAATTCAAATGGAATTAAATTGCAGTGATGATACATATGATTATAAAATACATGCTGTATACTGATCAACTTTATAATCAGTTAAATAACTCTGCATACCTCATAGAGGCTGTAAGTTCCTGAGATGTACGGAAACATTCCTGAGTATTAGTAGGTGAAGTGGATTGCACAAAGTCCCTGACAAACATGGCAGCTTTTTGTACGGTAATACCACCATACAACTGTTTAGCGTAAGATTCACAAAGCCTTAGTTTAGCATCTAGGTGTCCCAGGTTAGCTATATCTCGAAGCCGTCGTATACTCTCCAACTTCTGGGCTCGATCATTTATCTGCAGCAATAACAAAATTGGTTTTAACACAACAAGAAGAATTGAAATCACCCAATAGCATGAATATTATCAGTCAAACAAATCTTTTGTAATAAAATTTGTATTTGACAACTGGTTTTTGTATGATGTTGTCACAGTTTTGGAAATTTCACCTGTGAGGGTGATGGGTCAAAAGGCTGTTATATACAAGTTTTCAATGAAATGATCTAAGGTCATAGAGATGTGCAGTGCTGCAATGTACTTATGTGTACATTTGAAAACACCATGCTTCTGTAGGCAAGAGGAAGATGTATGCAAAAAGCACCTCAGTAAATCAGATCACCAGAAGGTAAACAGAGTACTCACACAAGCTTGATATTGACTCTGCCACTGCATGTAGGCAGCTATTCCTGAGTTCTGATTGGCTGCCTTTGACAGATATATTGCAGCTTCTGATTGGCTGTTTTCTTCATCTAGTATATGTAGAGTCTTAGCCACACATACTCCAATGTTTCTACAATCCGTCTCTTTACCTTCATTCTAAAATAAAAAAGTTCACAATACATTTAATACTATACACACATTAAAAACCATTACTCTTGTGTTTTATTATAATGTGACGGTTAATGCAAGTTTATCTTTTCAGTCAAAATCTTTTTTCCTAAATCTAAAAGATGACAATATCAAAAGTATACTTTGACACTAAATCTTTATTAATTCATACCTCAGTTAAGTAGTTCTTCATGAAGGTAAACACACATTCTTTACAACAAGCCCCATTGTTAGACCAAGGTGGTCGTATAAATAACCAAGTAAAGGGGTCTGTGTTAACTGTCATAGACTCTATCCTACAGAACATCTCTGCAGCTTTCACTCCATTACTCGTCACTTTCTTTCCATCAAAATCATTGGGTACTGTAAAGCCAAAGAGATGACAATCATACTGATGAAGAGAAGAACAGAGTGAGGGAACATTGCAATACAACACTATTTAACTGATTCAATGTTGACCATCTCATGACATAAATCGTAGTGCATATACTTATTTTACTTACATCCTTCATTATACAGGAAAGCTATTGCCATTTTTATCAATGCCTCTAAGTTTCCAAATTCACCGGCTCTGTAATCAAATACAGTATCATTAATAATTATAGAATTACAGAGTTATTTGGTTTTTGTCTATAAGTGAAATATACAAGTATAAATCTTCCTAGTTATGTAACAAAAAAAGATAAGGGCAAACTGTTGAATAACAGATAATATCAGACAGATGGACAATCTATAGATCGGAAAAGACTTGGAAATAATTTTTCTCATGTTGTTTTGTATGTATTTTCTTAATGGGATAGATTACATTGTAATAAAAGATAGTTGTTCCATATATCTTAGAATACACATAAAGAAATAAATTACTTTTCATAATGCAAAATATTGGTTGAAGAAGGCCATGTATCCTTAAAGCTAGCTAAATTCCAAACACCAGGGCTGCTGTCAATCAATTCACGGAAAAAGGGGTGCACCTGCAAGAACAAAGAGCAATAAAAGTCAAGACCACTAGATGAACAATATTGTGCAGCACAATCAGGTGAAAAGCCAATCTGATTCTGACAGAGAGTAATTGACAATGATTAATGTGGCAGATTTAGCTTATTGATTTCCCATCACTGCTTTCTGCATTATGTCAGCAATGAACCCATACTTATTGCAAGCCATTACAGCAATTGTAGCAGTTATCTCTGCCCAAGATCAATAATCTGTCATAATGTAAAACAATAGAAAACTACTGTTACAATCTTATACCAAGGTGCATAATTCAACCCACTAGACATTGTTTAAATCCATGAGGTATACCTACAGCTTAAGATACCCATACAATGCTACATTCTCTATCAACCATAGCCTTTATAACTTCTCTGGCTTTTAGTCTTATATTACAATTGGAAGCATGTGTTAAAGAGGATGAAAGTAATGTCTTACGGCTCTCATATTGAGGATGTCTTTGATGTGTAAGCCACGCAAGATGAATAAGATCACTTCCTCTGGTAGACCCCATATTGTCAGCTGACTACGAGTTCTAGGTCGAAGATGCATATGGACAGGAATAAATGTGTTGGGAGATTTCTGGAATTTGCTCAGTGCATTTAAAACTGAAATGTACAAAAATTAAAGATGATTTGCAATTAATTCAATATCATTACCTGTAATACAATACAGAAATGTGATCAATTCTAGTTGAATACTTATTCAAATTTTAAATTATTTGATTTTATACGATTTTCAGATGCAAAAATAATATTGATCTACTGTGATAAAGGGTTTGCATAGCTCTCTATCAAACCTTATAACAGTTTATCACAAGGGCATAGCCTTATATATCCCAATGTTTACCCCCTATGCAGGCTGAATACAGACAAATCATGAGACAACATGAATGTCTGTAAACAGTGAGCACATTAATTAGAGATAATAAGTTGAACTGTAAATTAGTGTACATAATTGATTAACAACCAGACTGTATCAAACAATGTAATTAAATTCTAATTATTAGAAATGTTTAAACAATTATTTACAATTGTTTTGTTCCAGAAATGCTTTGATGTAGGCATTCACATTTAATTATGTAATTAATTATTATAACCCATACCTTTGATTAGCATAACTTAATTCCCAGTGTAATCCGATAACAAATATTTATCTCATCACTGTTATAAGCTACGATGCCGCACGATATGACAGGTCTACGTTTTCAAACAAATTCAATCAAATTAACACCTCTTACAAGATCTTAACCCGAGAAACAACTCTACACGGATAAAATCTAAACGTGAAGTGCAGAAAGGTATTTTACCAATGACGAGATCAGATAAGCTTCAGGACAGCACGTAGATGGCCTCAGGGCCATGCTGCAGAAGAACAATGTACTGTTTACTTGTTTATTTCTACACCTCGGGCTAAGTATACCGTACACATTGTTGTAATACTGAAGTGTTTGTACACAGGTGTGAGAGGTATTATTACTGGAACATTAAAGAATGTAATACATGTTGTAACCCATTAATCAGACAAGTAATGTTACAGCTAGGCTAGCTATGACGGACATTTGACAGATCCTTGTCCAGAAAAAATTACGGTGTAGTAAAAATTGAGGAAGGTTATAAAAATAAGTAAACGGTTATTAAGTAGGGTAGCTTGTCGGCTAATGTACAGTTATGCCCCAGATTATACGCAGACGTCTTGCGATAATCCCCTTTCGTAGGTGTTAACCCCGAGACGGTCGTATAAAGCGAAAAGTGTACGTTGTAACAACGGTCAATAAATTGAACATGTTTTTTAATACTTACAAAACGATATCAGCACCATACTTCCCAAGTAAGATCACTTAAAAAAAGATGCACATCAAAATGGACCGCATCGATATATAGATATTAACTTGAGCAACACTTCGATACAAGCCAGGTGCACGTTTATTTTTAGTAGTTGAAGAGTTCCCCGCTTTTGATTGGTTTCCAATGTAAACAAGCGAGCACTTGCTTCGGGTTTTGGCCAATCAAATTCATCAGAGGAAACGTGTTTGTTTACAATATATATATCGAGTATGTCAAATGTGCGAGAGCATGTTTAGACATATATGTTTTCGTGTACATATAGCAAAGCTAATTTAATATTTAACATGTTTAAAGACGATTGGCGAATGGGTATGGGATTGATTAACATACCACAATATATCGATTATAGTAGACGAATTTAGAACGGCTTGTTGGAGACACGATGACGTCCTGCTCTGTCATCTATGGACAGAAATGCCTAGATCAATTTATAATTTGGTACTTGGCATTGCTAATGGAAGTCAGACAGGATGAAAATAAATTTGTACAGTGGTGGGTTATATGACGGCAATTCATCTTGCTAATGATGTGCATCTTCATGTAAAGGGAAGGGGATAAATTTAAGGGAAATTTATACATGTATTTTAAAAAGAGCATTTAATAGACCCAGACTATAATGTGTATTGCTAAAGCATACAGTTTTGTTAAGTAACACACCTTTCAATATTATTGTCATACTTTCAGCCATGATTTCTGCACCAATTTGAATAATATAAAAAGTCATAAAAGTAATAAAGTTTGCACTCAGAGTTTCACTTCAAAATTAAAAAAAAATAAAATGATAATTATGTCATACCAAGATAATTGACCCTGCACTTTTACGAAGTATTTATTGAATTTCTTGACTTCATAATACTTTTTCAATGTTTGTCCCAGGCATGACCAAGGTGTAAATTATTGTGATATCATCAGAGTTAACAATTTTTCAAGCATAAATGGAAGGGTTAATTGCACATATAATTATAAAAATGATATGGTGATGGCATGCTAAGAAGTGAGGGATCTTTTATTTTCTACATCTACTGATTTTATGGATTTAACTGACTAAAACAAAAGACAGGACAAACCACTGATGGGATTCAAACCTGAGACCTCTAAGTCATTAGCCAAGTATCTAACTCAATCATGGTCAATGAACTATGTTGTACATGTAAAAGTCAAAGTCAAAATCCATAGATCTAACATTCATCTATACATGTAGGAAGATCTTGCCACAATGAATGCACATGTAAAACATCAAGCCTCTAACTTGTCGGTCAAAAGCTTTGTGTAGCTTTTGTTTTCACATTGTATACTATGTCAACTCTAAATAAATGTTACATGTATCTTATCTTAAAACTAATGGCCTAAGTTACTAA
The DNA here is from genome assembly GCA_035048485.1 of Pteria penguin. Lineage (NCBI taxonomy): Eukaryota > Metazoa > Mollusca > Bivalvia > Pterioida > Pteriidae > Pteria > Pteria penguin. The sequence goes on along the minus strand of CM068580.1, from coordinate 41,759,088 downwards.
AGTTTGAGGACAAAGTGACAGACATCTGCTACACCTACCGGCATATGTCTAAGAATCTTTGATAATGGGGACATATCTGTTTAAAGCACTATAAACAAGATAAAATGGTATTGAACGAAAGACAAAAGATGCGACATCAGGTATAAGATTGAGAGTCATACATCAGTATCCAATCTAAAAACCTTGATTTGTTTTCAAATGTGCATTCCAGGCTCTAAAAAGAGGACCTACTATCGTTTGAAGAACAGAAAAGCTTAAACCAGACAGTCTGTCTTCGCAATCCTACACCGATAAAGACACCAAGGGTATGACACAGGTTGTCATAAGCATTTGTCCTCATTGACATTAATTTCTTAATTCATCTATAGGTTGAAACTGGCATCTAACCCAAATAACTTTAGAGCAGAATATATCAATGTTAAAATAATAAAGAAATAATTAAACTTTTTCACTATTGCAATATTACTAGGTGAAGGCACCACCCTGATGCATTGCTACTCAAATTTTCAACCACTTCACTACACTATATACTACAGTACAGTATTATAAGAATGTCAGCTGCTACATTGGTTCTCTACATGTACTTTCTCATCTGAAAGATTTGAAATTGAGGGACTTTGACTCGATGCAAATTTCAAATCCAGGATATCTTCATTATTTTTAGTTTAAATCCAACTCTATAAACTACCTAATTGCTATTGAAACGGTCGGCTCATACCTTCACCACCAGGTGAAGGTAAGAGCCGACCGTTTCAATAGAAATTATAAACTAGCATAAGTGTATACATGCTAACGTTAGTAGTGCAGTCCTAATTTACTACTTGCTGAATATCCAGTTCATTCTGAGATTCATCAGAAGAGAACAGAACCTTATTTACACTCGAGATCAAGTTGACAATAACTATCACAAAAACAGTGTGCACTTACAAGATGTACTTAGATATTTCATTATCATGATTATAGATCTAAATATACATTAATGATTAACATTCATGTTAAACTGCACATAGATACAAAATTAATAAATTTCTTTTTTCTTAACAAATACAACAATTGACTGACTTGTAGAGAGCTCTAAGTGTGTAATTTCTCAACCCGATACTCTGCGAAAGTACAGTATTTAATGAAATATTTTTCCAAACAACCCATGATCCGATACCTCGGCCTCGGCGCCGGCGGATCTTGTTTGAATTTTTCTGGCGGCCAATGACCCTTGTTGCTGTAAGACTTGTGAATTCCATTTTATGCAATTATATTTCGACAGAAAAGAATACATGCATATACTCTGAGTTATTACTAACTATTGTTTCACCCACAATGCAAATTTTGATTCGGTATTAGTAAAAATACCACATTTATGTTCGATATCACTTTCAAATATGCCGCTTTTTCGTCGAAGTTATCCGAATTCGAAACGTAAACAAAATAATATACGGAATAGTAAAACGTAATATACAACACCAAAAGAATTTGAAATAATTAATAAACTTACCTTTCATCCTCTTGTGATGTCCTTCTTACTTATTAACAGACATAAAAAACACTAATGTGAAGATTTTCACACCTACTCGTGCATCTACACTTTCATACGACTCCCATTCAACCCAAATAATCTTATCTGCCCTCTGATTGGCTGATTGTGATTCTCGTTTATAAACGTGTTGAAGAGACGTCTTCCTCCCCTTCCCGGGGTTCCCCGTCGATTTAAAATAGTATCGTTGTAACGGTAAACGACGCGAAGCATATGTAAACAATGTAACGATGAACCGTTGTATGCAACCAGAGACATAGACTTACTTGAAAGTAGTCTATGTCTCTGTATGTAACCCCATTACATCAATTTGTACTCTTCAAACAGACAATAACAAATGAAGAAGTTTACATATCAGCATATCTAAATTTTGATTTAGATCTCTATAGATAAAATATCTGATATTTAGATAGAACTTTCTAAGTCCCTGATATCAATGTTCGTCTGTTTTTGAGATTAGACCTAGTTGTATTTTGAACAACGGGAAAATCGTTGTTGATATTAAAATTTTAGCTTTACAAGCTAGCAATAGTTTGTATCAATTTACACCGGTCGTGATATGATGTTTCATTCGTTTATTTTACTTGTAATTTATCTATTTTACACACCCACTTATGTCTCTGTCTGCGCCTTAAAAAGTAGGGGTAACAGCTGAATGCAGGGGTATCACAAACAAGGTGCTGTATTGCAAATTAATTGTGCCCCAATCTGATTAAAACGCGACTTGTACTCCGTTCCTCTACACGGAGAGTAACAGAGTACAAGTCGATTTTTAATAAGTTTGCTTGTGCCCCTTCTGCCTCCCCTTCTCCTACCGCCATTGCAACTGACATTTAACGCGCGCCTTTCATTTTTGACCGAGACACAGCATCTATACAGATAAATTATATATCACGAATTAATAATTAAACTACCGGGAAATTAAATTGATATTGCTATAAATATACCGTCTTTCTATATAAAAGATTCTTGATCTTAAATACTCAATATTTATATAAAAATCATCACAGCAGGGAGGTTTATATATAAAGTCATCATTAAAAATAAATTCCCTTTGAGCAGCGTCATTGGGATGTTTGGTCGGTATAAATTGGGTCGGGTAGTTGGCGGCCTTGTGCATATTATCCATAATGGTTATGGCACGTGGTAATCAGATAATCTAGTAAACTGTTAATTGCGATTAGTTGATTACGGCCATACTGCATATTTCGTGCCAATCGATGCGTGTCGGACACGGAGTGATTATATACCATGTGAATTCCTTATCGCACCCGTGACAGAATCTGTATAAACAACATTTGATGTATATACATGTACATATAGATATCATAAATCGGATTTTGGTCCTAAATCAGTCACTTTTATAAATACCACTCCAATATTGTTTACAACACATAATATAACACTGCCAAGAATACTTACGAGAGGATTGGACATTGTATCGCAGTACTTTAAGAAATGATAAAATTATATAGCAATAAAAACAATTCTATTAAGCGAATCGTGTAGGGATTACAAATAATCCGAATGACATGTTTCTAACCTAAAGCTAAAGGATGAATAAATAAATAAATAAATAAATAAATAAATAAATAAATAAATAAATAAATAAATAAATAAATAAATAAATAAGTTAAAGTAATATCTCACATGTACATGTAAAGTTTTTTTTTAGGTTTTGGTATTTCCCCAAGTTATGTTTACTAAGGATTTTAAAAACGGGAGACTTTTCAAGTTCATGGTTTAACCATGAGTTAGGTCTTGATCTTGAGGTTTTTAAAATGAATGGTGCATTTATATATATGTTGCTGGACATCAAATTCTATTTCGATGTGAATTTTCATTCTTTTGTTCTTGATCGGTTTATCGGTAGAATCATCCACTATTAATTGTAGCAATCGATTAATCGATTTCATTTGTCTAGCGTGTCTCCTGGCGAGTTTTAGATTTGTATTTGACGTATACAACATATGGAATGAAATATACATCTGTCGCGTATAACGGATTAATGTCCTGCTAGGTATTGGCTGGAGACCGGACCTTCACAATGATCTCTTCACGGGACCACTTCCGCACCACAATATCATACTATACCATCATACTGAATCATCTGCTTAGATCTTATCAATTCCACAGATTAGACTATTATTAGCGGTTTCACTTGATTTATATATTTACCTAAATCTGCCATAATGCATGAATTTATATTGCTATGAATGATAAGTTAATATGATGCACTTAATTAACATATAGATCAAACTTTATTATTACAAATAAATTTAGTCATCATCATTTCAGAAGAATGGATAAACTTACAGCAAGGACTTGCTTACAGAGAGAATCAATCTCAAATGGAGGAGGATCCAGGATTTAAAAAATGATAATAGATAATTCCACAGATTAGACTATTATTAGCGGTTTCACTTGATTTATATATTTACCTAAATCTGCCATAATGCATGAATTTATATTGCTATGAATGATAAGTTAATATGATGCACTTAATTAACATATAGATCAAACTTTATTATTACAAATAAATTTAGTCATCATCATTTCAGAAGAATGGATAAACTTACAGCAAGGACTTGCTTACAGAGAGAATCAATCTCAAATGGAGGAGGATCCAGGATCTAAAAAATGATAATAGATAAGTAAAAAAAAGTCAAAAAACAAAACAAAACCCCCAACCCCCTCCCCCAAAACAAAACAAAACAGAGCGGGGCGCTAGATTTGCAGGTTAAAATAGAGGATATATGGACACATTCCAGCAAGTAAAATCGATAGTCAAAGAAAGACAACTCTTAAAGAAATTTCGAAATAAACCAAGAAAGATAACTTTTGTGGAAGCCTTTTGGTTTTTAATTTGCTTTTTCTGACTTACTTCCGAGTTGAGATAATAATTATGATAAATAAATACAAATAATTTACCGCTTACTAATTGTCGCACAGCCACGGGTGTACTTCACTATTGATATGAAATATTTACGTTCCTTTAAAATATCTAGTTGGGTGTAGTAAAGAAATGGTTACATCTATGAAATAATAATAGTATTACCCCTTTTGTCGTGAAACCTTTCGATGAGTGAAAAATTAAGCATAACACATAGACAGATCTAGAAATTTTCGAAAGGGGGGGGGTTTCCATTGCAGTCTCCCAGACTAATATTTTGTACTATTCGGTCTGAAAAAGGGGGTTGGTTGGTATTGCAGCCCTAGAAAGGGTCGAAAATGACTTTTTTGGGTAAAATTTTCCGACCAAAGGGAAGGGAGGGAAAGGGGGGGGGGTGTTTGCAACTCCCCTCTAAATCCGCCAATGTAACATGGTCAGACGTCACACGATCACAGTCTCACATAAAACGAAAATCCGATAATAGGCCTACTGAAACCGAAAGTAAAAGTAACAAAGGGATATTCCAAGTAATGTGCAAGATGATACCAGTTCCAACAATCGACAATACAAGGCAGATGTCAGGTACCAAATACGTAAATTGTGAAAAGCATTAAAATAAGATACACGTAGAATAGTGTTTTGGATTACATTCTTTTATTAAAATAAAAAGAATATCTTTTTAACTATTTATTAACTTTTTTTTAAATGAGTTTCATTTGAGGAAATGACTGCATGACCTCGATTATCGTTATTGGTTATATATATATATATATTTCAAATCCAAATCGAGTAAGTTATATCATCTATTAAAATGAGTGAGTGATATCACTTATTCAAATAGAGTGAGGGAGACCACCCTCTTCAGAGGCAAAGCAAGTGATAGCACTGTTTTGAATAGGTGATATCACCCGCTTCAGAGGCAAAGCAAGTGATAGCACCCTTTTAAATAGGTGATATCATCCTCTTCAGAGGCAAAGCAAATGATAGCACCCTTTTGAATAGGTGATATCACCCTCTTCAGAGGCAAAGCAAGTGGTAGCATCCTTTTGAATAGGTGATATCACCCACTTCAGAGGCAAAGCAAGTGGTAGCATCCTTTTGAATAGGTGATATCACCCACTTCAGAGGCAAAGCAAGTGATAAGCACCCTTTTGAATAGGTGATATCACCCTCTTCAGAAGCAAAGCAAGTGGTTGCATCTTTTTGAATAGGTGATATCACTCTTGTTAGAGGCAAAGCAAGTGATAGCACCCTTTTGAATAGGTGATATCACCCTCTTTAGAGGCAAAGCAAGTGACAGTACCCTGAAAATCGAAATGGCACTGGACAGAAAACGAGATGCCAAGCACCGAGTCAGGTGGAGTGGAGTTAATGTCAGTGATCTTACTGCAGAATTCCTTATTATTGTGCATTATTGCACTATGCTCTATCCAAGAGTAAAAAAAAATTAACATGTGGATTCCTCCACTTCTTACCTGTTGAAAAGACTGCTAGATCCACTCCTGGTAATAACAATCAAGCATGAATTTTAGTTGATAACCTAAGATTTTAGTAAAGTTTGGGATAGAAATAGAGGCCATTCAGCATAGATGAGTGATTCAAAGCACCACCAGTAGTACTGTGTGGCAGACTGGGACATCGGCCCAGATAGCTCAATTGGTAGAGCATCTGTCTTGTTAGCGGAAGGTCCTGGGTTCGAGTCCCGGTCTGGCCAATGATTTTTCAACCTTCCTGCTACAGTTTGGAGGTTCCACCAACTCTCATCAGTTGGCAGAGGTTGTATGCCACTGTGACAGGAGGACTTGGTGTGAGGTTTCGGGGAAACCTCAGATTGGCAGGGGAGGTGTGTGGCAGACTGGGACATCTGGGTAGAGTATCCGCCTTGTTAGCGGTAGGTCCTGGGTTTGAGTCTGGCCAATGATTTTTCAACCTTCCTGCTACAACTGAAATATGAACTGAATATATCTGATAACTTACTAGTAAATCCTTAAGAAGGAGTCAGAGTCAGAGGTTGCACTTGTTTTGACTATCTTACTTTAAAATTCATTTTTTCTTATTTTCAGCGCTACTTCCTTCCTTCAGCTTTAAATGACAGAATAATTAAAGTTATTTCATTTTGGGTGTCCAGTATTCAATTCTAGGTAATGCTGAGTGAATGATTACAATTTACATTATATGATTTTTCATAGTTTTGTTTTCTTGTTGAAATTTGTTGTGATATCACCATCATTAATTATTATGTGTTTTGCATCATTACGTTGTTAACATCAATGCAGCTGTTGTAGAGAGCACAACATTAAAGTTGTTATATCTATAAATGTAACATAATCAGTGAAGTATGAGACTGGTAGCAGCTGTAACCATTCAAAACAATCACAGCAAAGCATACAGTTTTACATCATACGATCTATCAAAAAGAGTAACTCGGTTACACGCCAAGGTTTATGGTGACTTTTCTCTCACTTAAAAAGATGTAATTGAATAATATGTTTTAAAATTAAATTTAAACATTAAAATATTCCTATTTAGAGATTTCTATCAATTATCAATATTTTGATAGACATATCAGATAAACATATTAGGTATTATATCATTATAATACCTAATATGTTTATCTGATATGTCTATCAAAATATGCCCTTGTTTTTGTTTTCTGTTACAAATAATATTATTTTATCATTAGCGTTTATGTAATGATTTTACTTTTTAGCTTTTCAGGACAGTAAAGGCTTAAATCAGGTTTTTGTCCTTCCGCTTTTCGCGAAAGCTTGGGGACATTAAATCTCATTTGTCTGTCCATCCATCTGACATACCGTAAAACTTTAACCTTGGTCATAACTTTTTAACCGTAAGACATAGGGCCTTCATATTTGGCATGACTGTGTCATTAATTGCAATACCTTTCCGTTAGTACCATAATTTTTTATCATGTGACCTTCACCGTGACCTACTTCAATTTAACTTTTTAACTGTAGACGTAGGGCCTTCATGTGAGTCTGTAGACATGCACAGCCATGATAATATGTCACAGATCACTGCACCCTAACTGATAGAATCCCCAAAGCAGGGGACCACAATTCTCAGAATTTGCTTGTTGATGTAGTGTATTATTTCATATTTTCAAACTTTGATACAACAATTTTTATTTTTGAATGTTGTGTTTTTTTTTAAGCTCCACAGTCTAATACCGAATTTGGATGAATGGAAAGATTCTGTCAAGCTTATGCTTAGATAACTTAGTATTATGTCAGATGAGGTAAATACAGAAAATCAGCCAGGGAATGATTCCAATGTGGAAAATGATTTGGCTAAGACCTTGTCAGATGAACATGGTGTGAAAAATGGATATCCAGGAGAAAATAAAGATTATTCCAGTGCAAATGGTTTACTTAAGACATCATCAGACGAGCATGGTGTGAAAAATGAAGATCCTGGAGAAAATAAAGATCATTCCAAAGCAAATGATTTGCCCAAGACATCATCAGATGAACATGGTGTGAAAAAGGAAAATCCCGGAAAAAATAAAGATTATTCCAGTGCAAATGATTTACTTAAGACATCATCAGACGAGCATGGTGTGAAAAATGAAGATCCTGGAGAAAATAAAGATCATTCCAAAGCAAATGATTATTCCAATGCATATAATTTGCCTAAGACATCATCAGATGAACATGGTGTGAAAAAGGAAGATCCCTCAGAAAATAAAGATCAGTCCAATGCAGATAATTTGCCTAAGACATCATCAGATGAACATGGTGCGAAAAAGGTAGATCCCTCAGAAAATAAAGATCATTCCAAAGCAAATGGTTTGCCTAAGACATCATCAGATGAACATGGTGTGAAAAATGAAGATCCTGGAGAAAATAAAGATCATTCCAAAGCAAGTAATTTGCCTAAGACATCATCAGATGAACATGGTAACGAAAAGAAAGATCAAGGAGTAACTAAAGGTCAATTCAATGTAACCAATTTGCCTAAGATATCATCAGATGTATATAGTGTGAAAAGTGAAGAGTGTGAGGAAAAGAAACATCTTTTAAAGGCAAAAACAGTTGATAGAATTCATGAACTTGGCAGGCCAGAAGTACAAATGACTGGCATAGAAAATGGAGACATGAATTCTGTTTTATCGGAGGAGAAGTCTATAATTCTCTGTGAAGAACACAGAGAAGTGATGAAGTATTACTGTATCAACTGCAAAGAGAGAAAATGTGGTGATTGTGCATTTGGTCACCGTACCTCACTTGTTTTCCACAAAATCATTAGAGTTTCTGACCATTTACAACATCAAAAGGTAATGCAGTAAACTGAAATGTTCTTAATGTGACAATTATTGTCACAATTTATTCACTCTACTTCTTCTGATTCATGGTGTTGTGATCAAATTTTAGATTTTCTAAGTAATATTTTATATCAATATTTTCTTTATATATATATATATATATATATATATATATATACACACAAATTCAAATATGAAATCAAAATAACTGTCTTTGAATTACATATATTATATGAATTAATCATTTCCATTTTTAATTGGGAATTATTTGTGTGTCTTAGGTCTTGTTGCGAGAAGCTTGTAATGGTTTGATGTCTCAAAGTTTATCTCAGGTAGAGAAGATGTTAGATGTCACATGGAACCAAGAGGAGATGGTCAGGGTAAGATGAAGTACATGACAATAGTTCAGGAAAAATTATTGATTAAAGGATTTCACTTAATGATAACAATTGTTTTTTGTTCAAAACCATGTAAATATTATAAGATATAGCGATATGTACCATAGATGTACATGAAAAAAATAAAACTCAGAGAGGTTAGATCCGGTCTATATATTTCATATGGGATACACAACTAAATTATATATTCTTATTTTGTCCTATTCTCAAGGTGCTTAGATGGGTCCCTGATTGTAATGCCATTGCATTTTATTTAGTTGCAGGCAATGATTCAACAGGAGAGAATTTGCCAGGAGTTCACTTCAATGAGAGATTTACTGACAGAGAGAGAAAATGATATTTGTCAGCAGCTGAATCAGGTAAGAATTTTATCTCATATTCCCACAAGGTAATGGTAGCAAGCTATTTATATGGCCAAACTTTGTTCAGTATCAGCATTCAGTCTATTTGATGCCATGGATTTTAACAATACATGATCTGCATATCAACAAGGCATTCTTTGTTTGTGGCATTCTGGCTGTTTCTTTGTTTCTCTATTCAAATCTTTGTACCTATCTTACCATCCACATCACACGTTGGTTTCTTTTCAAACTTGGTATGGAGTTAAAGTTCATAATATAGACATTTTCACAATATAAATGGTCCATTTCAGTTTTTGAAAGCTCACAAATCTTGACATTACAGTATGTAAATGTTTATTCTTGTTATCAAAAATGAATGAATTGACATGAAATGCTGTTTTTAAAAATATGTTGCATAAGTTTTAGTTTTTATCATCACTGTCTTCCAAACTTAAACAACAATCATGTCTATAAACATGTATATACATGTAAATTTGCTCCAGTGCTCTTGAAATACTCCAGCAATTAATAACTCTTCATTATACCATCCACACTAATTTCAGCTCCTCTCAGACAGTTTGAATAAACTGTCTTTGGCTACAAATACATTTGGAAGAATGGTTGATGAAAATGCACAGCTAACTGCCAGATCACTGGAGGTCCTGGATGAGCCTGAGTCATCATGCAGTATAAAGGTAATACTACTTCATATAGTTTAATTAATCAATATGTAAAATGTATACATTTGTTGTAGCTCATTGGCTCATTCACAGTACACTTAATATTTGGTTCATACATGTTACAATGGATAGTTTGTTCATACATATATAGAACAGGTGCAGATTTCTTATCTGACCTGGGTGTTGAGAATGTTTTTTTTGAAAATGATTTATCATTTTCTTCCTTCCTGTCTGTCCTTTGATGAGGCAGTACGTACCAATGTCGTGGTATTAGGAATTCATTTAATTCTATATGTAACATGCATTTTGATTGGTTTAAAAATTAGTTGTATATCTCATCCACGAAATTTTTTCTTTGATGACATAATTTCCCATGTTTTCTTAACTGCATATGATGTCAATATTCATACCACCATGGCAGAAATTTACAGATGTTAATTGAGAAATAGTGCAGGCATAACGTACCAATTTCTGAGAATATGAAATATGTTTGAAGGAAATATTACATGTAAATGATTAGGAATGAATCTAATTTTTTTTGTTGGATGGAGGTATCCCATGAAAAAAAGGACAGAAAACTTAAGCATCATGTGCTACGTGCAATGATGCAGTTTTCTGTCCTTTTTTGTGGTATACCTCCATCCAACAAAAGAAAGTTAAATTCATTCCTTAATGATTTTTGCGAGTGATTTATCATTTTCTTCTTCTTGTCTAGCTGTCCTTTGATGGGGCAGTATGAACCAATACTTATATCATGGTATTTGTTGACATATGTATGATCCCTTACTGCTTTGAGTGGGTTCATTACATAGGTAAAAATGTGCAATACAGGTGCCAGCATCAAATGAATGAAACTGTCTTTGTGAGAAGAAATACAAACATGCAATTTACACGTGTTGGTTTGAGTGTAGCACTTTTAATGATCTAGTTCATATATATTAAAAAAACTTCATAAACAACAGATTGGAATGAATTGGATCACTCAGTGTATGTTTGTACATAGAACATGTATATTTAGTTGTCATTCAGGTTGTTACAGTTCATTTACCAGTATTTACTCTTCACCTCCCTTTCAGAATTTGGATTCTTTACTAGAAAGGTACCTGTTTTACTTTTAACTCAGAGTATGTAAGTAATTCATAGCCACTTTATATAAGGTTTGAATATGACTACTGATAAGAAAGTTTTCAGATTTTGAGTAAATTTCTGCTGATCAGTTACTTTCAATTACATATCTAAACATTTCAAGATCCAGAATCATGTCTCGTGGCTAAGTTTTTAAAATAACCATCCATTAAGATAAACTTATAGTGAGTCTTTATTGACCATTTTATATGCACATTAATGAGTCTTTATTAGCCCTCTGTTGGTGAAACTGGAGGGGACTATAGTGTTTGTTGTTGTCTGACTGTCTGTCTCAACCCTGGTCACTGATGCTAAAATAGATTTTTGTTTTACAGATGCTTATACTTGAGTTAGGATTGACCAATATTGTTGAAATTTTACACAGTGATAAAATAATAACAAAACGCTCTTTCTTCACAAATTTTTGGCCCCTTCGCCTTTATCAAGAGGAATCAAATACCATGAAGAAATTTATGTGAAATCCATTACTGCGGATAACATAGCCCAGTGTAGATAAGCATTGATGCGCATGTGCCTCATAGTAAGGACACATCGCGTGTGCCTCACACTTGTAAACATCTGAAATTACGCTGGTGAGGTTTTAATTATCAGTGAGTCATGTTCAGTGCCTCAGTGCTTACTCTAATGACTGTACTTTTATAAAAGATTGATAAAGGTACACTTATGAGTGTAATTATTGAACTTTACTCAGTTGTGAGAGTATTGAACTACAAGACACACTGACAGATCTTTAAAGCTATTCTTAAAGTACATGTCAAATTTATAATAATTGTACTGTGTTGTACTCACTCTGACTTTGCAATAATATATCAGTATGTCCACACCTTCTGTGTCCTTACTATGAGGCACATCAGTATACCCACACCCTTTGTGTCCTTACTATGAGGCTTACCAGTATTCTCTTACTATGAGGCACACCAGTATGTCATTTTTATGAGACACACCCAATATGTCCTTACTCTAAGGTAAACTAATGTGTCCTTACTATGAGGCACACCCATTGTGTTCTTACTATAAGGTACACCCAAGGTGTCCTTATTATAATGCACGCCAATGTGTCCTTACTATGAAACATACCCAAGGTGTCCATGCTATGAGGCACACCAATATGTCTTCACTATGAGGCACACTAATATACCCACGCCCAATGTATCCTTACCAACAACTCATTCACATAAGTTTTTATTAATCAGTATGATAGCTGACAAGTAAATCCTCACATTGATCACTTAACCAAACATGTGAGCCCTCCATGACCAGAAAGTTATAGTTTTACCATAATGTGTCCTTATTGACCAATAAGTCATACCAGTGGCAGTGAATCCTTATAATGACCACTGAATCATAACAGGGAGTTCTCTCTGACCGATGAGTCATACCGATGAATCCCTTTGTCCATTGAGTCATACAAACTAGTCCCTATTGATCATTGACCCACACCATCATTGAACTCTTTATCTTACCAGTGAGACCTTATTTACTCCAGAATTATGCCAAAGACTCTACTAGTGAGTCCTTTTATCACAACTCATGAGTTCTCACTAATCACCATTCTACTGTAGTGAGTTATTTCTAACTGCTGACAATCTAGCGAGTTCAGATAACCCAGTGACATGCTAAGTAGAGGATTCACTAACCACTGACATATATAAGAGGTTCTCACTAACTTCTGAGTTACTGTCCTGTATTCAGACTAGTCACTGACCTAGTTTGGTGAGTTTAATTAACCATTGACGTGATGTGGTGAATTCTCACTAACCACTGACTTACCCATGTGAGTTCTCAGTAGTCATTTACCTTTCGAGTGATATTTTCACTAACCACTCACCTATTCTAGTGAGGTCTCACTAGTCATTGACATAATCTGTTGTGTTTTCACTAACCACTGATTGAGTTTTTACTAGCCACGGATCTTATTGAGTGAGTTATCATAAACCATTGAACTACCTTGGTGAGTTCTCACAAACCACTAATATACTATGAGGAGTTCTCACTAACCATTGAGCTAATATAGTGAGTTTCCACTAACCATTGACCTAGTCTGGTGATTCAAAAAGAAAAGTTTTGTTTGTCATTAGTCACCCTTGTGATTTTTAAATTGATAGCCATGCTAAGGAATCCTTCAAAGACCCACCTCACAAATCTCTGATACTTTCTATTGAGCTGTCACATATCATTGTAGGGAGACCTCATGCATCACTATCCCACTCTAGGAAATCCGTTTTGTATACCAACAATCTGTAGTGAGCTGTGATATATCACTAACTACTCTAGTGAGACCTTACGTATCACTATCCCACTCTAGAGAGCCCCTTTGTATCACTGACACTCTCTAGCGAACTGTGACATATAACTTCACCGTTCTAGTGAACTGTCATATATTGCTAACTATTCTAGTGAGGCCTCAGGTATCACTGACCCACTCTAGAGAGCTCCTTTGTATCACTGACACTCTCTAGTGAACTGTGACAAATAACTTCACCGTTCTAGTGAACTGTCATATATCACTAACCATTCTAGTGAGGCCTCAGGTATCACTGACCCACTCTAGAGAGCTCCTTTGCATCAATGACACTCTCCAGTAAGTTGTAACATATCACTTACCTGCTCTAATAAACTGTCATATATCACTAACCATCCTAGTGAGACTTCACTTATCACTGATCCACATTAGGGTGCCCCATTGTATCACTGATGCCCTCTAGTTAGCTGTAACAGATCACTGACCCACTCTAGATCCACTTGTATCACTGACACTCTAGGGAGCTATCACATAATTCTGACGTACTGACCCACTCTAGGGAGACCTCGTGTATCACTGACACTCTTATGTGAGCTGTCACATATCACTGACCCACTCTAGTGAGACCTCACGTATCAATGATCCACACAAGGGAGCCTGTTTGTATAACTGACATTTTCTAGTAAGCTGTCGCATATCACTGTCCAGCTCTAGTGATCTGTCACATATCACTTACCCACTCTACTGAGATTTCATGAGGTATTGGAGCACCCTTTGTTTAACTGACATTCTCTAGTAAGCTGTCACATAACACTGGCCCTCTCTAAGGAGCCGTCATGCATCAGTGACACTCTCTACTGAGGCCTCACGTGTCACTGACCAACGCTAGTGAACTGTCACATATTACTGATCCACACTAGTGAAGATTAACGTATTACTCATCCACTGTAATGCGTTTGCGTATCACTGACCCTCTGTAGTGAGCCTTCATGTACTTAACTGACCCTCTCTAGTGAGCATTTACATATCAATGACCTTCTCTAATGAGCGATCAGGTACCACTGACCCTTTGAAGTGAACCACCATGTATCAGTGACCCTCTCTAGTGAGCATTCACATATCATTGACCCTCTTTAGTGAGCCTTCACATATCACTGACCTTCTCTAATGAACAATCACTGACCCTCTGAAGTGAACCACCATGAGCCATCATGTATCACTGACCCTTTCTGGTGAGCAAAAACATATCAGTGACCCTCTCCAGTGAGCTATAACGCATCACTGACCCTCTTTAGGGAATCTTCATGTATCACTTACCCTCTCTAGTAAGCCCTATGGTATCATTGGCCCACTACAGTGATTCCCAAAAACTGAATTAAATCGTAAAGTCCTTATTAACAAAGTTCTTATAAGCTATACGAATTCTAATTTTCACTAATGGGCCGGTTATTTTAAAATGCTTCTCGAGCATTGTCATTTCTTTGTGTGTCTTACCTACAATGAGCTATAAGAGGTGATTTCAAGCTTTATGAATGTCTTTGATAAATGTATCATGGCACTTAGTCGCGCTGAATTTTTATTGTGAATAAGGCCTATATCTAGATATAGATAAAGTATACTAGTATTTAGGATATTGATTTTCATCTTCTATATATATAGAACAAGAACTCACATGAAAGATGTAAGGACTGCACTACATAGTACAAATATACAAGATATAAACATCCCACACGTTAATCTGTCGCTGTACGAGGAGAAGAAATACATAATGGAGTCAACATCTTCTAATCTGAGTAAGAATTTAATAATGCATCGTAACTGCCAGTTGTTATTTATGGAAATACCTATTGATAAATGTACCTAGATTCAAATTCCATATAAATATTCCAGTAATAATATGGGCATATTATGCTATACCGCTGTCGTCCATCTGTTCGTATGTCTCTCAGATTTTGTCTTCGCAACTCCCCCTAAACCCTTGGAGTACTTTGATGAAGCTCGGTACAATGAAAGAACACTGTATGTAGATGTGCATATTGAAGGGAGAGTGCTGTCCAAAAACATTTACAGGAATTATGACCCTTGGCCTTGGATTTTCCCATGCAAAATACCTTGTCTTCGCAAATCCTCCTAAACCCTTGGGAATTTTGATGAAACATTGTTGAAAGAAAGAACACCGTGTGAAGAAGTGCATATTGAACAGAAATTTTCTAGTCTCAAAATTCTGTACAACTGTAGTCGGTGTTTTTATGAAGGGAAAGGGGGGGGGGGGTGTCAACATGAGAATGATAGATGCGCGAAGAAGATCAATTAACCTTCAAATAATTGAAGAAGTAAACTGAGCTATTTTACCAGTATCAAAGGTAATCTAAATTTACCAAAATTAGATTAGATACTTAGTTCTAGTTTGTATGACACATAGAAAAAGAAAATACGGATGTATTATGTGTCGGTTTAAGCATCTGTCGGAGTTTATGTAATGGACTCATTCCAAGCAGTAAGGGATTTTCATGTGCCAGCGCCAGTCATGACATGGGACCTAGGTTTTATTCTCATCCGAAAGACAGGACATCGATGCGCCAGCAGAGGGACTGGCATACGGCAATTTTTTGGCCACTAGTCAAGCACACTACCTACTGATCTGCTACACTTCTCACCTTGATTAAAAAGTGCCTGATGAAATGCCACGTGATACAGAACAAGGTCTAAACTGGATAAAAGATTTTATGTACAAATAGTTACATTGTAATATTGTAGAAGCAATGTCAGTGAGCAACCATTTTAGTTCTTATGGGAAAAAACGAAGACTTCACCAAACAAATTTCCATCTAAATGTTCTCCATAAAAATGTTCCAATAAAAAAAAGTTAATTTAAAAAAGTAATAATAATATAAAAATAGATAAATAATCCCCCCCCCAAAAAAAAAAAATTAGAATAAAAATGAATTAATAAATGAATATATAAATAATAATGATAATACTTATACTAATAGTAATAATAACAATAATAATTAAAAAAAAATATGATAATAATAAATGAATAAATAAAAAATAAAAAGATGAATAAATCTAAATACTCCCCTCTGCTTCCACTCTTTCTCTTAGTCTTTGTAATCTAGATGTATCTAACAATCTAACAACTGATGTTACATTGAGACAATGGGTGCTAACTTTTTAATGTTACTCACTTAATCTCATTTTTGGATATCAAAAGTGTTAAAGTTCTTTATTCATTCAGTCTAGATTCTTAGAGTGCTTACCTCAGATAGTCTTGGGATAGCTCTCTATAATTCAATACTATATCATTTTGACGTTAATGTTTTATTGATACATACATATATGCATATATGTATAAGATAATTGAACTTTCTGATTTTACAAACTTATGATATTTCTTAAGGTCTGAGAAATGTAATAAAGGCAAAGAGGCATACTATGTTTGTTCCTGAAGAGAGAGTGAAAGACCCCATTCTGGCATCAGAGTTTTTGAGCGTCCAATGCTCCCTCCCTCCCTCCACTGTGTGCATGATATCGTTCAGGATGACCAGTCGGTGTGGTAAACAGTCTAGTGTCGTCGATTTGTGTCTGACAAGTCTAGATAGTCCTGTAGTGAATAAATCATGGCTGCCACAGTTATCATATCGTCAGCGTTATGTCATGAAATTTCTGCTGAAATTTACTACCAGACTTTCAGCATCACAGGAGTCCGTCAAGGAGTTTCCGATCCATGTTTTCATCGTAACAGGTGTGTATATCAAGATAGTTGAGTTAATTCTTTCAAGTACTATTTTTCCAAGAAAAACGTACGAACGAGTGGACAGTGCATCAATAAGTTCCTACAAATAACAGAAATTTGCCATAATGAGAATATAGCACAACCCATGATACTCTGCTGGTTCTGATTTCTTTTCGTCTTTCCTTTTACTGTGTTAGCTCACCTTAACCTTTTGTTATAATATGTTGCCCACTATGACTTTTGAATTCTTATACTTTAAACACTGGATAGATATCGATAAAACTCGGAAGGAATGAGGTATTAAACTACTGTAGAAGTTTTTATTTCCTTCGAATCACAGATTTTGGGTATTATAGTTTTCATTCTGTTTGTGGAAAACACTTTACCATTGGTCATATCTTGTGAACAGAAAGAGATAGGTCGTTGATATTTCACTTGCGTATTCAATATGATAATACATACATGCATTTGTTAAAATCAAAATTTTGATGCGTAATTAACTGTTTATTTTCACCTTCTTTTTATTAACTGTAACATTGGTTGCCATCTTGGGCATCAATGTTCGCTAACACATCTAAAATGCTTTTGGTTAGATCTGACAAAAAGTGAATCCAGGGTGTGGAGAAATAGGCGTCAATGGATACACTTCTTTGACAAAGTTCTTCATATCAGCTTAACAAAGATCAAACAGACAGAATACATGGCAGTGCTTGAGTTTCAGAAAAGGTGTCTTAAAAGTCTAGTGTTGTTAGCATCATGGATCATATTTTAACAATAAATGTTATGTCAATAACGATATTTTCTGCTGTATTTTACAGATGCCATGGAGAAACCAAGGAGATATCAAAGGTTTATAGCTGCTAATAAATCTATTGAAGTAAGTTTCTATTATATTCAATATTTAAAGCTCTATATATCAAACTGAGAAAAGACGGTGTTAATAAAGAATGAAATATGTTTTGATGGTTCATTTCATGTATGTCATTCATTATTTTCACGAAGGAGATGGTTTAGCTGCATATTATATGTATATTTATAAAACGTGTATCTTTAAGATCAGCTCCAATTCGATACAGTGTTGGTATTATCCAAATACGAAGTGTCTTATCACTGTCCAAGATGTATATAAGTATTTTGTATTTTAGGAAATCAGATGCATGAGATACATGCATACTGTCGACAATTATTTTGTCATCTCCCAATCTTCAACGAAGATGTTGCATCGACTACCGATAGTGAGGTAATGATATGTTTTGTTGCTCTATCTTGTTTAGCCCCCCCCCCCCACACACACACACAAACACACACACACCTACAAACACACACACATACACCCTCCCCCCCCCCCCCACACACACACAATGATTGCTGAATGGAAGCTATGTATGTTTTATAAAATAATCAATTGATTATTGTAAATTTTACTATGTTTTACCATTAATAGCAATTTTCATGTCCCCGGAATCAAAGATTCGAGATTCAGGGGCATCTAGTATTTGGTCTGTCTGTCCGTTTGTCTGTGGCAAAACACTTTAAAATTCCACATAACTTCTCAATTGCAAGAGATAGGGTTTTCATATTTCACATGCGTATTCATTGTGACTAGACCTTTTCGGCGATGCAATAATTTTTGACCTCGTGACCTTGACTGTGACCTTTGACCTACATTGCAAAAGCTTGCAACGCATGTAGTTTTTGAGTGGTTGGTTGATTGGTGTTTCAAGTCGTTTTCAACAATTTTTCACCTATATCGCAACATGGAAATTTGCATTTCTTAGTGTTGTAAAACCGGAAAGGACTATAGGTTTCCTCTCACCTAAGATTTCTCATAAACCAATAAATACTATGGAAATGAACAATTATATATATATTTACAGTATCAAACGAAGTGTTCAGATATACACACATATATATACGTACATATATAACAAAGACAGATGAGATATTGACCTTCGACCATCTTTCTGTATGTGTTCGCAGGCTTCGAAATATACAACTTTAAAACCAATCATGATTGGACTTAAGTGTAAATTCTAGCATGTTATATTTTTTTTACACTTTCATTGATTATTGGCCTATGTTATTTCACATGCTTTATGGACATACTACACGAAACATAAACACAGGGAACACGTTTTCTTTGGAACACAGCTGCAATAATTATTTTATATTATAACAAACCAGAAGATCTTACAGATTCTCAATAAAATTATACTCCACTCATGTCTTTCTCAGGCGAAGGGCGATTAAAAAAGAGGAGAAAAAAGGTAAGTTGCTCTGTTTAATTTATCATGCAATGATGATAAAACCGTGGATTTCATTCATTCATTCCATTAATTTATAGCTCTCTTCTGTTTATAAAACCGGTTTTACCTGGAAAATATAAACCTCGTCATTTAAACATGTACGACTCTTATATACTGAAAAGGTTTGTTGTTTGGTCGGTTTGGATTTTATGTCGCTTTCAACAATTTTTCGGTTATATTGTGATACGAAAGCAGTAGGTTACCAACGTCTTGAACATAGTGGCACACTCCGGTAATCGAACCCAGGTCGCCATCACCGAAAATGAAAAGGAAAGGATAGGGGAGGTGACAAATTGTTGAACTTTCTTATTAATGTTGCAAACAATCCGGGATGAAGAAAAGATTTTGTTTTGGGCTATTTTGGTTAATTGTTTAGTTTTTGATCACGAGTCAGAAGAATGAAACAATGTATATGTACAGGTACCTATAAATGAATTAATTAAATACAACACAATACAAAGGTTATTAGATACTAAAATCAATTCGCTATCAAGGATTTAAATTCACCTTTTTATCTGTGGCATGGATTGAGACAAGATGAAAGAAAGAATACGAAAGGAAAAGAAAAGTAACTTTGACGTGTAGTAAAAATAGTTTAGGCAACAGTTTTCTCATTTTCATGCTGTTGTTGTTTTTTGAAGGATTTGTATATTTATTGGTTCTTGACATGAAAAAAACCCTCTGTTTATTTGATCTATCTAAGTTTGCCGGGACGAAGTCCGGAGAGTTAATGTCATACCCCCGACGTCGTCGTCCGTAGACAATACATTAATCTGGTTATATCTTTTGAACTAGTAGGGAAGCCGGCGTGGCCTAGTGGTATCGCGCTGGACTCCTGATCGGGAGGCCGGGGTTCGAGTGTCGCTTTGTTCTTGCCGGTCTTTCGGATGAGAAAACCGAGGACCCGTGTCGTGGTACGCATGGCACGTTAAAGATCCATCACTGCTTCGGGTGGGTCCGTGCAAAGGTCAAAATTTGGTTGCCGTCACCATATACGTGAAATATTCGTGTTGTGACGTTAAACAAAAATCAATCAATCAATGAACTAGTAGGGATAGGACATTAATAATTCACATATGAGAGTTCCTCATGACAGGAACTTTAATTTGATGCCATGACTTTTGACCTTGTAACCTTGACCTGGGACTTTGGCCTACTATTAAAAAACTTTAACCTGGGTTATATATTTTGAACCGAGAGAGAGAGGGTTTTGATAATTCACACATTAATTTCTCATGACAAGAGCTTTTAATTAATGCCATGGCTTTTGACCTTGTAACCTTGATCTTTGACTTTTACCTACTTTAAAAGGTTTTTACTCTGTGCTATATCTTTTGAACCAGTAGAGGTAGGGCTTTGATACTTCACACATTGGCTCCTCGTGACTAGAGCTTTTATGTGGTACCATGACTTTTGACCTTGTGACCTTGACCTTGGACTTTAGTCTAGTTTAAAAAAACAAATTTACCAGGACTTTTCCTTTTGAAATATTAAGCCGATGTGCTCCAGTGGATGATGTGTTCGGCTCGTGACCGGAAGGTCCCGGGTTCGACTCCCGTCGTGAGCACACCAGTGTTCTATCTTTCGGATGACAGTGAAAACCGAGATCCCATGTCACGGTAGGCATGGCACGTAAAAGATCCCTCATTGCTTCGGGTGGGTCCGTTGCAAGGGTAAAAAATTCTATGCGATGAATCAAGCAGATGCCTCACCAT
This sequence comes from Pteria penguin, assembly GCA_035048485.1. Classification (NCBI taxonomy): domain Eukaryota; kingdom Metazoa; phylum Mollusca; class Bivalvia; order Pterioida; family Pteriidae; genus Pteria; species Pteria penguin. The sequence continues at coordinate 41,737,818 of CM068580.1, read as the reverse complement.
ATACGTGAAATAATCGTGGAATGACGTAATCAATAATCAATCAATCAACCAATCAACCTTTTGAAATATTTGAGATGGGGATTTCACACGTAGATTCATTATGACCAGAGCTTTCATCTGTTCAGGTTTTGAAATAACAAATTGCTTGACAAATAACCCAATTAATAGAAACGTTCCACACGACGAGCTCTTTTTCTTCTGACAACTCTTGTTATCACCCAAATACGTATTATGATCTTATCATCACATTAACAGAGTTCATGCAGCTACCAAAGAATTACTGGAATATTGTACGGGGAAATAAAACTTTTGAAGTAAGTTATGTTTTCTGATATTTAAGTAATAATATTAATATTGAAATTTGATTAATTAATTCAGCCATAATGGCAGCAACTATCTCCATAGAGATACATTATGGGTATGCTCCATTATCATAGCATTCTGACATTTTTGTAAAAAGGTTAATGAAAAATAAGTGTAGCATGAAAAGCTGACTTATTCCATGTTCAGTTTTTGGTCATCTTATAAAAATTCTAGATTCTATAGAAGTTACAAATCAACTTGAGTATCATCATCATCATCATCATCATCATCATCATCATCATCATCATCATCATCATCATCGCCGACGTGATCATCATCATCATCATCATCATCATCATCATCATCATCGCCGACGTCATCATCAGTAAGCTTTGTTCTTACATGCACCACCAACTGTATAGATTTATAGTGTTATGTTGTAATTCTAAGGAGAGGGCACACACGATGTTACAATAACTTATGCCGACCCCATTTCAATTAATGAAATAGAATATGTTTAATATAAAACTAAAGCATGCTGGGACTATCTCTGAAATTCCTCTAGTGTTTTCAACGGATTGTGTTGGTTGGTTGATTGGCGTTTTACGTCGCTTTCAGCAATTTTTCATGGAAGCAGGGGGTATCAACCTTTTAAACACAGTAATGCAATTCGGGAATCGAACTCGGATGGTGTGTACCACAAGTCAAGTGCTTAACACAAATTCTGTGAGACAGATATTCACGAGATGCAGACTCTGCGTATTACATAGAGATGCTATACAGAATAAAATGTTAGTGAGGTTAGAGTAAACGAGAGGTCCATGGACCACAACGTTTACCTGGGTAAAATGATATGAAATGAATTAAATACTAGGATATCGAGCGGTAGTCAATAAGGAGCATCCATTATACTATAGACAAAATAGAAATATAGGCTACCACGGATCCATTGAAAAAAAAACCAGGGTGCAGTGGTCTGTGACATATTGTCATGGTTGTGCATGTTTACAGACACACATGCCAAATATGAAGGCCCTACGTCTTACGATAAAAATGTTACATTGAAGTAGATCAAAAGTCACGGTCAATGTCACATGATAAAAACTTCAGGTACCAACGGAAAGGTATTGCAATTAGGGACACACATGTCAAATATGAAGGCCCTACGTCTTACGGTTAAACAATTACATTGAAGTAGGTCAAAGGTCACGGTCAATGTTACATGATAAAAATTTTGGTACCAACGGAAAGGTATTGCAATTAGGGACACACATGCCAAATAGGAAGGTCCTACGTTTTACGGTTAAAAAGTTAGGACTAAGGTTAAGTTTTTGTGGCAGACGGACGGACGGACAGAAGGCAGACAGACGAATGAGATTTATTGTCCCCTCGCTTTCGCGAAAAGCGGGGGACAAAAATATATAAATTGACATCAACATGAGTAAACCGTGCTCTGCCGATCTGAAAGCGAGCTCAGACCCTTGATTTGTAGAAGCCATACTAACAGTTAGAGTGGATGAATTTCCGGACCATGTCTTCTCTGAAAAGGGTTTCAACAGGTCCGTCATATAGTCTTGACCGCCCTGTTGGTCAGGGTGCAACGTTCAAGTAAGAGTCTGTAGAAGTGCCAAATACTAGACTTATTGTTTTGTTTGTATGATTTCCGGGTTATATTGTCGATGACGTAGGCGATTCACAATTTGGGACCCAACGATATAAAATCATCGGAATCTTTGAACCTCCTAAGTTTGTACACAAGATCACCGTAGAAATTGGGATGGGAAGTTCAATTATATACATATTGTTGTAAATGTAAATACGAAAGTAACTGGTGTAATATTTCTGAATTTTGATAAAAGTTCTGAATAAGACCTAAACATTTTCCAAAGTTTTTCTAAGTTAATGATATCTGTAACACTGAGTTAAAAGTTTCAATGTTAATGGTAAATCTTTTTTGATTAAAAGAAAAAAGAGGAGTTACTGGCTCAGTTATGTGGCAGAAGTCGCCATGGAGCTATACAATACATAAATATCAATATTATACTAGCACATATAACACATTACAAAAATATTTGATTGTAGTGCAATTATGATACCGACTTAGGACGGTCATTTAATTTGACAAAAGCCAAACAAATGGTGTGGTGAACCGGTTTACGGGCACCAAGTCCAAAGCATTAGTGCAGGCTCCGGCAAATCGAACCTACTGAGATTATGGGAGTTTAGGGGCATCATCATCGAAACAAGGGAAATGTAAATAGGATTTCCAAAATCGCCACATTTATTGTAAAAATCTGTATGAATTTTATTGTTAATTATCTTATCTACAAGATAGGTTTTTCTGTATCATAAATATTGGTTGTGTTAAATTGAAGTTAAGGTGGGTATGCGTCAGTAATATATCTTTCAAATTCAGTGTTATCGATAATTAAGATGTCCTCAAGATATCTAGAGGTATCATTGAACATATCAATAAGGTGGAAACGTTTAGATTTTAGAACAGAATACATGAAGTCCCTCTCATAACAATATAGAAACAAATCTGCTATAAAAATTGTGCATTTTGTACCCATTGGAATCCCAACTGTCTGTTGATAAATCTTGTTACTAAATTGCACATTATCCGTAAAAATCAGTGGTACTACATAATTCCGAAGCAGAGGAGGGTACAGACACCATGGAGGAGTAAGCATCTCCTGCTGACGGGTCACACCCTCCGTGATGCCATAATCTGATTTAAGTTAGTGTAACTCGTAGTCATATGAGGATGTAACGGTATTACCGTTGTCACAATCGGTAAAAAGTCTAGATAAGTAAAATATGTGATATTGTATTAAAACAATACAAACTGTTTAACTAGGATTACAATCCAATATGGAAGTCAACATACCAGGAGGCAATGATCACTGATAAGCGCAAAAATCTTTAGAAATGGATATTTTGGAGAAAAAAAATCTTATTTAATTCTATGTTAAAGTTTAGTGCCTATAACCATGTTTTGGTTAATTTCAGTTTTAATGATAATTTAACAATGGCCACTTCAACTGACTGTTTAAGTCACTATTTATCTCTTTACTATGTGTGCCTTTCCAGATGTTTGCTGTACGGCCGAGTCCTATCTCATTTCTTCTCTGTTAGATACTAGTTCCTCATAGTATTAAAATGCGCCATTTCCATTCAATTATGCTTAGTACAAGGTTTGATCTGTTCGGTACTAATATATGATATAGTCATTCTAATTAGATATATCATATCTAATTATTTATGTTCTGAATTAAATGTACAAGCATATGATTACCGATCCTTCGGGAGATCGGAAAAAATCCATGTTTTTATACAGGATTGTCTTCTGACTAAAACCCCACCACCAACTGTCCAAATCACCATGAAAAGTGGGACATTTGGTAAGGCTTTTCTGACTAACTTAGATGCACACAAGTGTCTCAAATTATGTTATATTGCATTTTAGGAATGCAGATATGATTTCCTAATAAACCACCTTAGGTGAGTTAAACATTTCATTTCTTATCGAAGTAAATGTGTTGATATTAAGTACAGAGAACGGACCAATAAAACAAGGAACACAACATCAGTATTATATTTTAAAGATTTTTGTATTGTTTATAAGGTGTAAATTTTTGTGAGTTTTAAGTCTTTCATCATATGACCATTTGAATATAACATGGTATTCAGGTAAAATATATCATGTAACATTTCTTTTCATTTGAAAATAATTTATCAATATTATTTATTGATATTGAGATCTGAAGAAGGTCATTTGAAGATACCTTAAAATTATTTTTCTCAAATCTACATATTTTAGTATGTTGATTCGTTAAAAGGGGTTCCCACTGAAAAAAAGTTGATCTGTATTGATCATTTCAAAGTTTCAAATTGAAATTGTGGGTGGGGAAGTAAACATTGAATTTAGTTTAGTTTCATAAAGTGATAAAACATTGGTCCATGATCTACCAAAAATTCGTCCCTCTCCCCCGTTGCTACGAGCATGAAATCTAAAAAAGGTAAATTATAATGGATTGGAATAAACATATGTACTTACATATGTATTTTAACTTTATAAATATTTGAGAATGTGTTAACATTTGATTAAAATAGTAAAAAAAAAAAAAGAAATACTATATACTATATAGTGATCAGTAAACATATATGCGTCAATAGAGTAATGAATATAGAAATATACATTCTTGATGATAGGCCATAGAAATGATTTTCTGAAGGATAGTATAGTATACTAATATTTAAATCGTGACTCTTTACAGTAAAGAAGAAGAGGAGGAGGGGGTTTAAGAACTTCTTCTAGGCTCATCACAACGATATTATCGTCAATTATTTCTTTCTTTGGAAACAGACATATACATTACGAAATCAAAAAAGTGAAAAGATGCCCAAGAAGGAATAAATGGTGACCTGAGCAGTGTGAATGAAATGACTTTTTAGGATTTTTTTGTGGCAGGTTTTGTACTATCATTTATTTTACTATCGAATTTTATGAACACGTTTTTTTTCCCTCTTTTATATCATATTGTATAGATACACGTCTTCTTTTTAAAGTGATATATATTATCTTTATGGTTTGGTATATTTATTTATTTGATTCTTGTGCCACGTTTACGTCGATTTTGACTGTCTCATCCGAAGGCCTGCGGTGAGACTCGAACCCGGAACCTCTCGGACACGAGTTAAGCACCCCATCGGTTGTGCTACGTTGGCTCTATTTTGAGTTCACCTGAGCCAAAGGCTCAAGTCAGCTATAGTCATAGCGCGCCGTTCGTCGTAAACTTTTCACATTTTCGACTTCTTCTCAAGAACCGCTGAACATATTTCTATGAAACCTGATAGAAAGAAAGTACTCATGGTCTCCTATAGGTGGCGCTACCACAGGCAAAAGTAGGTCACAGAGGGTATCCTCCTTTGACAAACTTCTTCTTCAGACCGGGTTCATACAGAGACAAACTGAATGCATAGGAATGATCTAGAGAGATGTGTGAAGAGGTGTTGTTATTTTTGGTTCTGTTCCGAAATCAAATTTCTGACGTTTTTGCAGCATTACTTCGTAATTTCAATGCAAAAAAAGTGTCATGTTTTTTACTTTATTGATAATGATGATTTCTTATAGATTCTTTCGATCTTAATTATGGTAAGGAATATTATTGTGAAAGAATTTTGTCAGTATCTCAAGTTTTGAATTTTTTAAGTCTTTAAAAAAAGGGGGGGGGGTGAGTTTGGCCATTTTTCACATTTTCAGCTTTTTCTGCAAAACTGTCGGGAGGATTTTAATAAAACTTGGTAGAAATAAATATCTTATGACCCCCTTCATATTTGTTGTTTTCATCCAGACCTCTTTACAGGGGGCGCCAACATAGTCAAAAGTAGGTCACAAAAGAGTACCCTCCTTTGACAATCTTTTTCTTCATACTGGCTGTATACAGAGACAAACAGAATGCATAGAAATGATATAGAGGGATGAGTGAAGAAGTGTTGTCATTTTGGTTCCCTTCCAAAATCAAATTTTAGAAGTTTTTTGACATTTTTTTGGACTTGGTGATTTTAATGCAGAGAAGTGTCATATTTCCTAGATTATTGATAATGATGATTTCGTATGGACTATTTTGATCATAATTGTGGTAAGGAATGTTATTTTGAAAGAATTTTATCAATAATCCACTTTTTGGATTTTCTATGAATTTTTTAAGACTTCCAAATGAGGGTGTATAGGAACAATTTTTCACATTTTTAAATTTTGCTGTTATACCACATGAAAGATTTTAATGAAACATGGTATACATGAAGTACTATAGGTCTTCTATCAATTTTGTACATTTCATCAAAATTGGTCAACAGGTGATGCCACCATGGCCAAAAACTAGGTCTCACAACAGTACATATACAACGTGGTAATTAAAATATGGAGAGTGGCGGTTCAAATCCAGCTGTTGTCAAAAATGTTTTAATTTTTTTTTCACATCTAAATAAGATTTTAGATGTTTCACAAACACAACATATGAAATTAGGCCATTTTAAGATGATTTTGTACGATATTTGAAACAATTGTTGTTCATGACCCTGACGTGAAATCAGTCAACAAAAGGCCCTACCTAAAGAAAATGATTAACTTGTTGCCATGAGTCACATCTTGCAGAGACAAAGCAAATGCTTAATATCAAAATCATCTGAATGGATGTGCAAAAAGTGTTGTTGTTTTAATTTCTATTCTTGTCTGAAATAAAATTTGACATATTTTCAACATTTGTGTTGACTTAGTCACAGTAATGCAACAATAAGTGATTTCTTCCTTCCTGCATGACTGATCATCTAGGTACTCAGGTGAGCGATATAGGCCCACTTGGGACTCTTGTTATAGTTACTATATTTATATGCATTTAAGATGTAGTAATAACAATAAAAAGAAAAATAGCAGCAGCGGGTTTGATTTACATTATATTTTAAAAGCTCAAGCGAGCTGTAGTCATAACAGTTTGTCCGTCGTCCGTCTATTAACTTCTAGCATTTCAACTTCTACCGAACTGCTTAAAGGATTGTTGATAAAACTTAGTAGGTATGAAATACGATACTTTACTGGTATTATTTTCCGACCACACCCATCAAGAGGTGGATCCAGAGCGGGACGACACAGACTAGAGAGGGTACCCTCATTTAACTAATTTCTACTTTAGACCAGCTTCCTAGATCAACAAACCGAATGTATCACTGACACTGAGCTAGAATAACGTCTGAAGAAGTGATACTTTTTTGGGTCCATTCCGAAATCAAACATTGATGTCTTTTTGGTGCGTATTTGACGTCTTCCGGGACTTGCTTTTCTTGTAATTTTTCTGGTAATTACTTTAATTTTCTCAATGATGCGTGTTTATGAAACATTAAAATTGTTTTATCTAAAGGAAACGATTATACTTGTAAAGAGTTTGAATGCAGAAATGTCGTAGATATGGGAACTTCTCAAGTATAGCAAGAGTTATGAATCAAGATTACTCATGCTGTTGATTGCTTGTTCATCTCAACTTTCCATGAAGAGAAAAGATCACGCAAAAAGTAAAGAACAAATCTGACTATAAATGGATACTTCTGAAAGGAAAATGACCACATGGACATATTAAAACGGGATATTCTGTAGTCGTCACCGTTGAATCGGCCACCCCAATATCAGTTATGGTCATTTTATGCGTGCACGTCTGATTTGTTGAATACATCCTACGTCCATAAACGTTGACTTGCAGGCTGTAGGTTGGGTCATGTGACCTGTATGATTGACCCATACACTGCCACAATCATCAGGGAATCTCTCACGTCATGGACAATCTTAGGTCAGGTGGGATTTGAAATTCTCTGGCTTTGCCAAACTGGGCGTTTTGATCTTGAAATTTTGGACGTTCATTCCAAATAGGGATCATTGTTGGGTATGTACATGCAGCGTGTGAAGTATCATCATCATAGCGATTGACTCACAGTCTAGAAAGCCATTTAGAATGTTTCTAATGTCTTGGACTCCAATGTAGTATGTGTCATCTTTCTGAGTGAGAAGGCTTTCGAGTTATTTTTAGGTAATGTTTTGTCCGTAGGCAGGTGGACGGACGACAGATTTGTCCGGCGAGATCGTATACCCTCAATGAAACTTGCGGACATTACTCGACGTTCTTTAAAAAACCTTGGTGAAAAAAATCAACAGGTGGTTATTTTGTGAAGGAAATATAATAGATTTCGGAAACAGGAAGGGTTACACATGTCATGAAATACCACATTGTAAGAAAAGAATTGCATATTAAAGTTACCTGAGCCTCTTTTTTTCCCCCTTTTTGACCTTTTGTTATGTGTCGTCATCCGCCGTACATTGTTCATTCATAATTAAACATGTTTTACTTTTTAAAAACTGTAAGCCAATTTCACAGAAATCATTTTTAGGATATGAGGATTATAAACTGTGAATTTCATGACTCCAGCACCCTTGGTACAGGGGTTCAAGGCTCTAGCATTGCTTTATATTACTACATGTATATATACTGGAGTTCTGGATTCATAGAAGGCGGGACACTATGGACACTAAATGAAAAAATAAGAACAGAAATATCGAATATAGAAAATATACAATCAACCTTATGCAACACCTACATCTTCACATCAAGTATTTCATGTAAAACATAAGTGTGATGTGAGTAGTTCAGTCTATTAGCCTGTTTTGTTTGGAATGCAATAAGAACATATTTCGCAACATATTCAAATTCTTGATTCAAGTCTTGTGAAACATGTGCTTATATTATGAAAAATGCAACCAAAACATTACACGATAAAATCCTTTTCGTATTTAACAGCGCATGGATTTATATCTTTACTCTCTACTAAGATGAATTTTGACCTTAATTACAAGATAAACTTACTTTCAAGGATACATGCGTCTTTTAAATTTTACTAAAACAATAAACACCTCAATAAATCCTCAATACAGAAGACATCTTAATGTAAACAGTATATGAACTTATGTATATTAGCTTTTATTCTGCGACGCGCAGAGGTTTCTCCCTATGGCGTCTCGTCGCAGGCATGGTATTGCAATCAAAATGATGTGCTCTATGGCATTCATATTGCTATCGCCATCATCTCGTTAGTTTGTATGATGTAGACACAAATTAACGTCACAAATCGTTATCGTTATAAACCAATGTTATGAATGCATTCATCAACACGAGATAGGGGGATTCCCCTGTACTGACGTCAATTCCAGCTTGTTGATGTAAAAGCAGTATACATACCGAGACTTAAAAACTGTATAGCAACTTAAGTTCTTTCCCATATATATATATATATTCAGTTACACTGTATGAAATGAAGCTCATTCAACAAGAGCAAAAGCACTCATCCACGACAGGGAAAGGGACTTTCAGCCATTTACACCGCATAGCACGCAACCGTCTTTTTCGACTTTTCACTTTTCCCACTGCATTTTTCTTATCATTAGAGGGTTGATTATCCTCTTTGGTTTTTCTCTTTTTCTTTTTTCTTCTCCGACAGCTCCACCGTAGAACTTTGATGATTTTACTCTCTGCTGGCACACAACTCATTCCTGGCGGCCAAGAGCATGATATGGAAGAATCGCAATATCCCCGCCGGATCCAGCGCGGCCAAAACAACACGCTCAAATCCTCCCACATGTGCGTAACTGGACACGAACCATGCCTTAGTAACCAGCCTCTAAATAATTCTAAATGCTCGCTACTCAGGTTCACTACTTTACTTCCATTGTCCAGAAAGGTTAAATTCAAATTCTGGAAGAAATGATTTAGTTTCAAGTCAATGTGTTGCACGGTCTGGGACACTACAACTCTCTCTTCTTTTAAAACTGGCGCTTGGATTGACATCCAATTCTCGTCAAAATCCTTTCCCAATTTTCTAAGCAACCGCTTGGTTTTCAGATCTCTTTTTCTAGGGCGAAACCGTATGAAACCGGGGATACGTTCCCCGTGAAATCGCATGCCAGTAGCTGAATGTGGGATTTCATGGCGGTGAATTTTCTTCAAGTCCATAGGGATGCTAGATAGGCGGATATGAGATGCCAGTATATCGGTGTTTACCATTGACAAGACAACAGCCAAAGCTAAAATCCGGACCATCGTGTCAGTTGGTCTTAAAGTCGTAAACTCTGAAAAAAAACCATGCAAATACATGAATACTAGAGCTTGAAAAATTGAAAGAGAAATAAATATATATAGTTCTTTATGTCATTAAGTAAAACAAAATTCTTTCACAATATACAAGTATAGCGTATTCCGAATTTGTCACATGGACTCTAACCGTTTAAAGAAAAGAGCTACCTCCAACTGTGGTCCGGTGAACGCTTTTGGTTTACCTTGTTTACACTGAAAATAGTTTTATATTGCAAGTCATCATTAAAATACTTGATAAATGAGAAATGAATTTTAAAGCAACATTAGTGGATTTTAAAGATTGCTTAAAATTATTTGGTCCGTTGTAATTTGTCGAGATGCATACCACAGTTACAGCGTTTGACCCTAGGTGATATGGAAAGCGTGTACGATTACGCCAGACTCTTTAATTTAGAGAAGTTAAGCTCCTAAATCAACATTCCATGTGTGTTTACTACTGGAAATAATGGACTCATGTTCCCGTTTCACAGTTTCTCGTTTGATTCAAAATGCAGAATTGAAATGAAACATAAGTCTACCTGTAAAATCTAATTGAAACACGAAGAATGGGGTGTTGACATGGACTAGTAATATATATAACCGTGCAATAAAGTAATCCCGACATTTACATAATGTCTGAAAATGACACGGTCATGCAAACCCCATATCCCATATCGCAAAACTCCTACAGCGCGCTATACAGAAACAAAAACATTATGGCACTTTCAAAAATATTGTTGTTTACTTCTGTACATAGATACTATCAGGTACATTATATACTAATATATATATATATATATATATAATATATATATATATATATATATATATATATATATATATATATATATATATATATATATATATATATATATATATATATATAAAGTGTGATTATTTGTCTTCTAATACAAATGCACGCAAGTAATCGACAAAATGTATCTCTCGAGTCAGAAGGGAGGGCTGTTCAAAAATGTATTTTTATCATTTCTTGTTTTCAAATACAGACTGTCGTTTCTTTTTCACAAGTTACTAATATTACAGATTATTAGAAAAAGTGATCAATATTAACATAGGTTGTAACTAAAGGCAATAGGCGAAACGCAGTACTGAATGATGCGGAATAAAGTACCAACTGTCCGGTCACCAGTTTCGTGTGCCCGAAAGACCGCAGTGATGTTTTAAGCTCATGTAATCATGAGATAAAAATTGTTTCAAATAATCGTCGTACTGTGTTATTCTTCAGGGTAAAGCCGATATTGATTTACTATAGGGATTTCCTATAGGAAAAGGAATGTGAAAAAAAAATATAATATAATATAATATAATATAATATAATATAATATAATATAAAGTTGAAATGTAATTTATGTAAAAGTGACCATGTATAAAACATGAGTACTTAGGGAATACGAGACGCTAAAAGAATTTCTTGAATCGTGACATGTTTTCCATTTGTTTATGTATCTGACGTCATAACCATTCTGATGTCAAATATGTGGATGCATCATGTTTGTCCTTTCATTTCCCGTAATTTTATATCGGTTTCCATAGAAGTGGTTAAAGTCACAATTATTCTAAGTCAGATATCTAATCAAGGGGTAGATAATTCTGTATTATAAAGAGAATAAATTAAGTAGTGGGACACGAACACCACCCCCCCCCCCCCAAAAAAAAAAAACCAAAAAAAAAAAAACAACAAACAAACAAACAAACAAACAAAAAACCAAAAAACACCGAAATAAAAATAAAAAAGATAAAAAGTTGACTGTAAGACTGAATATCACACAAAGGCATGTATGAAAGAGAGAGAGAGAGAGAGAGAGAGAGATTCACTTATTAGATCATATGAAAAAGATGAAAAGACGTTAATCTAATATTCGTTGTAAAAATTCTTAATTGTTTTATGAATCCCTCAATTCATTCAAATTCCTATCAACATCAAGCACTGCTATTTCATATAGACAAGGTCATTTTATCAGTATGATTAATCTTTTTCTTATTTCAGGAAAACATGAAGTTGTCGCCATTTCACAACTGAATTTTATTGTATACATCATCATACATATGACAGAATATCAGGCTTCTTAAGTGATTTGTTGACCACATTGTCAAGCAAGAATATACCTTGGACCCCTAAATCAATCTCTAAACAGAACATTCTTGCGCAACTAGATAATAAATTGATAGAACTAGACCATATTGAGCGTTCACCAACCACCAGAATTCTGTTATTTATAGCTGACCCAGTCTAAACATAGCTATCACACGTTTCATACTTCTGTCTTCACTTCGCTCGTTCAAATTTACAGTAGCATTTTGACAATAAAAACTACATAATACAAAATTGGAAGACACATAAAAGATACTTTTACTTACATTGATATTTCTTTTCTATTAGAAAATTCAGTTGAAATTGCACGGTATCAAATGTGCGTAAAATTTGCACATGAATATTTCGTTACAAATTTTCCATGAGGTTTATATAAACAAGCATTAAATGTGTAAATGAATATTTACTACATCCAATTTCACAATTTTTACAACAGTTTTTCAACAAATCTTGAAGTGTAATTTCTGCATTATATCTCTGCGTCAATTTGAACGTAGATACTATCAAATGAGTAGCCGTTGTTGGAAAGTAGCTCAAAAGACAGAAATCATTGTTTACCCCATCTGAAAATGACGTTGACTGTAAGACTGAATATCACACAAATGCATGAGAGAGAGAGAGAGACTCACCAGATATTCTCGAAGGAACGCTCCAAACTTAACATTACATCACTTGTTGCATCATGTACAAAACAGCAAATCATGAATTGTGTCGTTTACATAGAAATAAAGTATATATATATAGGCCTCCCGCAGTCACTGGGTACAGCATCACTACATACTGGTATGTTCTCGTCAGCCGCAACACGATATCTGCTTCGCTAATATGACGACACACCCGTGTTCTCATTAAATAAACGTGTATCATTTTTATTTCTTGTTATAAACCTCATTTTTTAACTACGCATAATCTTTTTCTAGATATAACAGGTCAATTTTTGTAACTTTAGTTCTTTGTTAATATAATTTAATTTCGACGATGAAAAGAAACACACGGTGCCTAAAACTGTACGCCCCTAATCAGATTGGTATCTTAAATTCCATCATATACATTGACAAAATAAGAAAAGAGTTCCTACCTTATTTTATGTGCGAGGAATCTGCTATGATTCACGTGTTGACATTGTAGCGGAATGTCGACGTGACGATAAGCAAGTGCCAAATCAATCGCCATGTACGCAAAAGCTCCCTCCGATTACTATCCTTTCATTCAACAGAAAATTGTCGTCGAACTTCCAGAGATCTCCCGGGAGATTACCTAACGTTTCAAGTTCTTCTCTCACGACACAGTCATCTCTTACGTCTTTACGCATAACTGCAGTCGGCGTCACTAAATGCACATTTCTGTGATATACATGTATTCTCAAAAGCTCAAGCACTTAGATCCTTGTCCTCGACCCGGGGCTGGGTGTAGATTTGTGCAAAAGTATTGAACCAATGACCAAAGAATTGGAATACAACTACCGATGTGTAAAAACAATAGTCCAAAGTTTGGGACAAATTTTACACGAAGTGATATACTGATATGTCAAAGGTTTTAAAAAAGTTTGGGACAGATCTTACACTAAGTGATATAACAAAAGTTAAAAGTTTGTGACAGATCTTACACTAAATGATATAACAAAGGTTAAAGGTTTGGGACAGATCTTACACTAAGTTGTATACCAAAGGTTAATGATTTGGGACAGAACTTACACTAAGTTGTATACCAAAGGTTAATGATTTAGGACAGAACTTACACTAAGTTGTATACCAAAGGTTAATGATTTGGGACAGATCTTACACTAAGTTGTATACCAAAGGTTAATGATTTAGGACAGATCTTACACTAAGTTGTATACCAAAGGTTAAGGATTTTGGACAGATCTTACACTAAGTAGTATACCAAATGTTAAGGGTTTGGGACATATCTTACACCAAGTGATATACTCAAGGTTAAGGGTTTAGGACAGATCTTACACTTAGTGATATACCAAAGGTTAAGGTTTGGTATAGATCTTACATTAAGTATTGTAACAAAGGTTGTGGGGTTTGGCAAAGATCATACACTTAGTTATATCACAAAGGTTAAAGGTTTGGGACAGATCTTACACTAAGTGATATACCAAAAGTTAAGAATTTGGGACAGAATTTGGGACAAATCTTACACTAAGTGCAATAACTAAGGTTAAAGATTTGGCACATATCTTACAGAGAGTGATATACCGAAAGTTAGGGGTTTGGGACAGATCTTACTCTTAGGAGTATACCAAAAGTTAAGGGTTTGGGACATATCTTACACTGAAGGATACAGTAAAGTTTAAGTGTTTGGGACAGATCTTACACTAAGTGATATAACAAAGGTTAAAGATTTGGCAAAAATCTTACACTAAGTGATATAACAAAGGTTAAAGGTTTGGGAGATATCTTACACTAAGTGATATAACAAAGGTTAAAGGCTTGGGAGATATCTTACACTAAGTGATATAACAAAGGTTATGGGGTTTGGCAAAGATCTTACACTTAGTTATATAACAAAGGTTAAAGGTTTGGGACATATCTTATACTAAGTGATATACCAAAAGTTAAGAATTTGGGACAGATCTTACACTAAGTGAAATAACTAAGGTTAAAGATTTGGGACAGATCTTACAGAGAGTGATACACCAAAAGTTAGGGGTTTGGGACAGATCTTACACCAAGTGGTATAACAAAGGTTAAGGATTTGGGACAGTTTTTACACTAAGTGGTATACCAAAAGTTAAAGGTTTACAACAGATCTTACAATGAGTGGTGTACCAAAGGTTAAGGGTTTGGGACACATCTTACACTAAAGGATAGAGTAAAGTTTCAAGGTTATAGGTTTGGGATAGATCTTAAACTAAGTGATATAACAAAGGTTAAAAGTTTGAGACAGATCTTACTCTAAGTGATATACCAAAAGTTAGGTATTTGGGACAGATCTTACACTAAGTAATATAACAAAGGTTAGAGGTTTGAGACAGATCTTACAGTAAGTGATATACCAAAAGGTAAGGATTTGGGACAGATCTTACTCTAAGTGATATAACAAAGGCCAAAAGTTTGGGACATATCTTACACTAATTGATATACCAAAAGTTGAGGGTTTACGCAGATCTTACACTAAGTGGTATACCAAAGGTTAAGGATTTGGGACAGATCTTACACTAAGTGATACACCAAAGGTTAAGGATTTTGGACATATCTTACACTGAGTGATATACTTAAGGTTAAGGGTTTAGAGCAGATCTTACACTAAGTGATATACAAAAAGTTTAGTTTTGGGACAGATCTTACACTAAGTGATATAACAAAGGTTAAGAATTTGGGACAAATCTTTCACTAAGTCATATACCAGAAGTTAAGGGTTTGGCACAGATCTTACACTAAGTGATATAAAAAAGGTTAAAGTTTTGAGACAGATCTTACATTAAATGGTATACCAACGGTTAAGGAATTGGGACAGTTCCTACACTAAGTAGTATACCAAAAGGTAAGGCTTTGGGACAGATATTACACTAAGTGATTTACCAAAAGTGAAGGATTTGGGACAGATCTTACACTAAGGGATATAACAAAGGTTATAGGTTTGGGATAGATCTTACACTAAATGATATAGTAAAGGTTAAGGGTTTGGGACAAATCTTACACTAAGTGATATAACAAAAGTTAAGGGTTTGGCTCAGATCTTACACTAAGTAATATAAGAAAGATAAAAGGTTTGGGAGAGATCTTAACTAAGTTTTATAGAAAATGTTCAGGATTGTGGACAGATCTTACACTAAGTGATATAAAAATGTTAAAATGTGATATAACACAGGTTAAAGATTTGGGACAGATCTTACACCAAGTGATCTACCAAAACGTAAGGGTTTGGGACAAATCTTACCTTAAGTGGTATACCAAAGGTTAATGATTTGAGACAGATCTTACACTAAGTGATACACTAAAGGTTAAGGATTTGGGACATATCTTATACTAAGTGATATACCAAAAGTTAAGGATTTGGGACAAATCTTACACTAAGTGGTATACCAAAAGTTAAGGATTTGGGACAGATCTTACACGAAGTGGTATACCAAAAGTTAAGGATTTGGGACAGATTTTACACTAAGTGGTATACCAAATGTTAAGGATTTGGGACATATCTTACACAAAGTGATATATTAATAGTTAAGGATTTGGGACAGATCTTACACTAAGTGGTATACCAAATGTTAAGGGTTTGGGACACATCTTACACTAAGTGATATACTAAATGTTAAGGGTTTGGGGCAGATCTTACACGAAGTGATATAGCAAAGGTTAAGGATTTGGGACAAATCTTACACTTTTACTAGCTGCCGTTTTATCTGAAATTTGTCATTTGTGTATACAGTGTGATTTCAGATCTTGCCGAACGCCACTTTGCATTCGCGACGAATGACAAAGAAGCCCAATTCGAGATTGCAAAGTCGCATTCTGCGAGATCTGATATAATACTGTATACACGAGTGGCGAAATGAGAGTACTGTCGTCTTTTCAGATAAAACGGCAGCTAGCAAGTGCTATACATTTTATCTGAAAAAGATATCGCTGTACTCTTGTAAGTTCTATGTTCATTTATTGGATTATTAATTCAAGATTCTGTGCACTTTTCTCACTTTTGATATCGGCGGTTTGTGGGAGAGGGTCAGAGAGACTTTGTTCATCATAAGTTGGAATTTTAGCGATACCAGCGGGTATTGGGATGTACAAGCTTCTGGTGAAATATAAGCGTTTGCACAGTGAACTTGCAGACAATGATCCAATAAATGAACATTTAACTTACTCGATCATAGCGATATTGTTTCCAAATAAAGTCTATAACTTCTACTAGCTGCCGTTTTATCTGCAAACACGACAATATTCTCGCCATTCAACATACAGTATGCAGAACGCGATTTCACATTCCTGACACTTCAGCAGCTGACACATTTTTGTAAAGAAAACATGATGCAACCTCGTCACAAATACAAAGTCGCTTTCGTCGAGATCTGACGTATCTGGTATCGCTAAAATTCCAACTTTTGATGAACAAGGTCTCTCTGACCCTCTTCCACAAACCGCCGATATCAAAAGTGGGAGAAGGGCAGGGGATCTCGGAATATTACACTAAATGATATACCAAAGACTAAGGGTTTGGGACACATCTTACACTAAATGGTATAACAAAGGTTAAGGGTTTGGGATAGTTCTTACACTAAGTGATATATCAAAAGTTAAGGGCTTGATATAAATCACTTAGCGCTAAGCTAACGACGAAATATTTGGAATATAACATGTAACAAGTGCTAAGCGGTTTGAAGCACATTATGAAGTAAGTGGTACATCAACGGTCAAGGGGTTGAAAACTAAATGTTATGTCAATGGTCAAGAGTTGGAATACATTATGCACTAAGTACTACAGCAATGGTCAACGCAAAACGAGTCAAATGTTACGTAAATGGTTTTGAATACATGCACCGAGATTTGAGCAAGGATCTGGAGCAGTGTTTGAAGTACTATGTCAAAGGTATGGAGCATACAATGCAATAAGTGTTACTTCAGTGGACAAGAGTTTGGAACACACTTTGTACTTACTTTTACATGAATAATCAAGAGTTTGAAACAGATGTACTAGGTGTGACGTCAGTGGTCAAGAGTTTGGAATATATTTTACCCAACAGTCCTTCTATTTTCAGTGGGTTAGAACGGTTCATGCGCCAAATGCATTCAGTGCTACATAAGTCATCAGGGTTTTGACCAGATCAAGTAAATCTTATATCCATTTATTAGGAAAAGGATTGTAGATATGTTTTATCAATAGTTTTTCTTCTTTACATTGTCACTGAGGTCAACCTATTACACAGTCTTGATTTTTCCTCTCGTATCTTGTCTTATTCAGTGTGTATCCTTTGATTTCTTCGTTAAATTATCAATATGTTAGCAGCAACCACCTTTGTAGGCAGAATATTTTATGTGATCACAATATTCGGTTAGAATATGTTCTAAAATTGTCTTGCTGTTCTATTTGCAGAAATGATAACCTCGTGTGTTGATATTCTTTAGTGCAGAATTCTCCTCACTATTCATAATATCAAGATTATTAAAAATCATGCAAATTTCTATATTAAGGGAAGAAAATCAGGGGCGAGTACAGGTGCCCGAGAAGAGTTAGCTTCTCCTGTTTTGACAATCAGGGTGTCTGCGATGTTTACAGTGGTTACTAAGCATAGTTTAATGTTACGAATAAATTTTGTAGTTCTTGTATGAATATTGACACATAGAATAACATCTTATTTATATACAACAGTTCATACACGAATTTCTAATTCCAAGTGGTCTTGCATAAAACTTTGTACACGACAATAACATTTCTTCGCCAAGATACGGAGAAGCTCTTTAGTTATCTTTTGACAAGTGTGTATAGGTTCAATTGATTTTTTATGTCCTTATCTTTGAATGCGTCTATTTTTGCCTCGTCGTCGGTTTTATTTATATCGGTCTCTTCTATTATGAATGTATAATTATTTTACTTAGAGTGTATGTTTACATCTATATTTCACTAACCATTTTTTACGTTTATGTCTGTGCTATAAAATGTTACGCTATTTGTAGACTTAACTAAATATAATTTCAGAGGAATTTGACAATGATTGAAACGATATCTCACAGACCAATAAAATGTATTAAAATGAATATGTGCCTTGAGCACTGCATACGGAGGCTCTGCCTTACTGACCAGTGATATTCTTTATTCTCTGTTATGGAGGATAACTCGTATCTTATTGATTTGTCCCAAGGGCTCAGGACTAAAAGGGACGGCGTCATAAGCACAAGTAACCCCCCCCCCCCCCACACACACACACACTTTACATATAATATAATAATAATTACATAAAAGTATGAAATCTGATTGAAAATACCCTGAAAATTAAATGTACACAACATACCCAGAAACCTTACTTACATCATTTTGGGAGTTTGTGAATTGTTGGTTTACTTTGGCATTAGAATACTGATTTAACCTTATGTTTGGGTACCGTGACTTTATAAAGATATATGGAATCTGTGTATATTTGTTGATTTCGGAGATAGGAGATAATGTAATAAGACTTCAGAGGACAGTGTGCCATTGGCATATATATCATACCATACATGTATAAATGTATTTTCAATTTATATGTGGCTTTCACATCATGTACTCATTTATATTGGCGTTATAACACGTTCATATTTGGTGTTCAGCATTTAGAAGAGATAACTACCTTCAGTATCAATAAAGCATGTATAGTAATATATGTTCATATGTTTGAGCAGGGAATACATATTTGTATACACCTTGATAATAAGAATGATATGACGGTACCTAAAGCTTTGTCACTGTGGTATCCACGGTAAGATACCACAATAGACATTCATGGACCCGTGGAAACACCATGTTCCCGGGATGAGTCAGATTTTGGTACCCACACCTGCAATACATGTCATGCATATCTAGGACATAAAAATCTCTTCACAAAAGACATACGATAATAGTCGGAAATTACTGTATAAACAGTGCCATAACCACATAGCATCAATAATAAAAAGGGTATAACAACGCTGAACTCAGACCCCTTGAAGTATCTATTTTTACAATGTTGCGTACACTTTGTCTGCTATGTCAATGTGTATTTATGTACAAAATTTATACTTTAAAATTGAATATTGTACTTTCTCATTGATCTGGTTTCCAGCTGTTTTATTAAGGTAACGTTTATAATATTTTAGCCTTTGTATATGATATGGTATCTAATTAATATGCCAAATTTAAATATTTTCGTTTACTTTTTTGACATGTAATACTCGAAAAGTAATGCATACAAAGCAGCTTACCATAGAAAGATCAGGGAATTAAATTGAAAAAAAAAATGCAAAAAGAACCGTCTGAAAAGAATTTTTAAACGGTATAGAACCAGATACAACACCACTTTTAAAGACAAGATTGTAGATAAATCAACTGCATTTTGGTCTGATGAGGAATTTAGGCAAATAAGGATACCCCAATGGGACTATGTTGCACAGCATTTTATTTTGTGGGGGAGCGTTGAGTACTTCATACCTACGACGTTCATCAGTATCTTTAAAACTGTACAGAGGGGGATGTACATGAAAGTTATTTTTACATACTGATAGTATATCCCCTTTCTAAATCTTAAAAATTTAAAAAATCCTAAATATTTTTTTTTTGTAATTAGCTAAAATACACGAAATCAATGCAGAAAAAGCTATCACGTAGTCCGAATGACAGTCAGAAATGGGCTATTTATCATATCTCTCTACATACAAAGCAAGCGTAGTTTCCTTGTATTCTCCCCGGTTGTCCGTACAAATTCTTTACTTGGCAGAACATTATAAACCCGAACATGGTAAAATAAACGCGAGTTAAACTCACTTTTATTTTACATTCTCGACATTCACTCCTACGACTAGCTATATAATTCGGATAAGATCATTATCAGGCAAAGTACAAGGTGTCAAAATTAACCGAATATAGATCAATGATACATTAATCAAAATGAGAAAACTTTAGAATAAAAGTTCTGACCTACTTTTCATAGTTGACTGATTTCATCCAGAAATTTATTTTAGACTAAGCACAAATGGTATATTGGTACAGTTTCTAGTGATGATATAACAAAAGGAGATTAATGTTTGGATGACATACTTTTTACTTTTGCGTGATGTCACAATCTCTACATTCTCAACCTTTCACCACAGACGTAGTTTTTGAGGTAATAATTGAATGAATGCACCGGATTCTAAATTTCACCTTTTTATGCTTTACTCTTGTTACCTGTTTTGATAATATTTACTCTAAACTGCTCTGTCAAGGTGAGGTTTGCAGTATTTTAAGCTGCGATAGTAGCAGGACAATCTAATTGTAGTTTTCCGTAACCTAAAGACTTTTTATACATTGGTTCATATCTATTAAATCAATGCTTTCCATTCTTCCGTAAGTTGTTGTCTCTGTTGATTCGTCATGGAATCGGATGATTAGTGGGGATTAATTAAGTGAACTTTAATATCCACACATTTGTGCTCACAAATTTAAAGGAAATCATTACACCAATAATAATTCTGCTGATTGAAATTCGGTCTCAGTTTTCCCTTTGAATTTTCTAGAAAGAACGATGGATTTTGGAAGCTTGTCTCAGATTCAACGGTGGTGAATATAACAATTCTTATTTCAATCGTTTCCTGATTTTCCCAACATGTCGCCGCACTTCCAACCAAGTATATTTATTCGGATGAATACCAAGTTTGCTTCGATATATCTTTTGCTTTCATTAGTCTGTATTCCTCTATGATCTCTTCTTAGATACTGCATTTCTGGTGTGACTATTTTCGTGAGTCGAAGATAATAAAGAATTTATCTTCCATTCTCTTAAGTGAACAGTGATGGTTTTATTTTGACAATCAAATGTCTGAGGTTGTAATTGTCTTCTCTCTTTCGGAATGCCACACGTCTGTGTCTGGCTACCTATCGTGGAATTTGTGATGTTTTGGCATTAATGAGTTGAGAAGCTGATGTAATTATACAAAAAAAAATTGTGTATGTGCTTCATATGTCCAACTCCATGCTCACTTTGTTGAACTGTAGCTAATTAGTCGTTCTGATTCCTCAGCAATGTACGACAAAATATCTTTTATGATCTTTAAAAATAAGCAGCATTCAGTGACTTCTCCTTGGCAGAACGAATTCATATTCATCGCAATAAATATTTATTCCTCATTGACAGTAGACTCAAAGTCAGTTGATGAACCTGTTTTTGAAAATATATAGTATGTTTCTGGACATCATTGCTTTGAAGATGAAACTTTGGGATAGTTTTGCTTTGCACGACTAGAATCTAAGCATGATGTTTAGTGTCCAAAAACACAATGGATTGAATTTCTTTATCAAGTGTCAACGAGACACTTCAGCAGGACTTCCGTCACAATCAGTGATTATGGGATTATATTCCAATTGTACCTTGCATGAATAAAAAATCTTTCTGTGTGCCTGAGTAAAACAATATTTTTAAAAGGGCTCTCACACATTATTGGAAAAGTACATGTATTTGAATATTTGAATCCCCCCCCCGAGAAATTCAGCTATTCCTGGAAGGCTTGAAGCGCTGAAAAAAAGGATTAACATAGATGTGTCACTGAAGATCAAAAGCATTTACTTTTTAATTCTAGATTCAATGTCAATGAAATTATATAATGGTGTTTGGCATAGTTCTGTGTTAAGCTTAGTATGTAAAAGAACAGTAACTATAGGAGAATTTCTATTGGTTAATCCACTGTAGAGAGAGGTCCCACTATTTTTTATGTAAGAAGCATTCTGATTAAATAAATTACTTGGAAATTGTTTTAATCAACAAATACACATTTGCACTGCTATAAAATCATAAAATATTTATCAAACATTATATAGATGTTTTATAACCTGTTAGGTATGTGTTATGAAACACCAAATATAGAACAACTTTTTACAAAGCTAAGAGTGACCTAGTTCAAGAAAGTTTTCTAAAAATAAGGTGGATTACCTATGGTAAAATAATAAAATTTAGGCAAAGGAGGGACTGACAAACCTTTTGTTATGTATCTTCTGCTTAGGTAAGATGTAGGGAATTGATGGTCTCTTACATCCTACAAAGTAAAACAAAACGAAGAAGTACCGAAGGGTAAACCATATCTCATAATCCATGTAATAAAGGGGACAATATCGTGTTTAGTGTCATATTCAGACAAATGCGAACTCCAATAAAATCGAGGTGAGATCAAGTGCCTGGGAGGAGTAAGCGTCCCCTGGTTGCATGCAATACCCGTCGCAAAAGTCCTGCAACAACCTTTCAAGTTGAGGAGGTAAACGCTTAAATATACACGCATGAACACACGAAGGAGACAGGAACACGAAGTCAAAATGCCATTCAAGGCAAGAAATGCTGCCTGTCTGAAATTCCGGTGTCGGAAACACAGGTGAACAAATGTCTGTATATACTTAAGCATGTTCTTAAACCCAGTCGCTAAGGTCTACGAAAAGCACAACCTTGGGTTAAATATCGAATCCACACATGTTGAGTCACCTACAGTAAGGATGAGAAGCTTCTACTCTCTACGAATAAGAACACTACACAATGTAGCAGGTGTAAGAAAAAAGTGTCCAAATTATTAACTTTCACAGTTACAGAACTAAACAATAGTCCTGAATGAGATTCATATAAATCAAGCATTTTCGAAACACTTGGACCAATATTTGGGCTTCAGTTTGAAAAGTTAAAGGAATTGGCTATTGCAAATCACACTATATGAGATGCAAAGGGATTCTCTTTTATAGAACCGAAATAAAAAATCTGGGTGGAAAGTTGTCCACTTCCGCCACTTCCTGTTTTGCAATTGAATGTCGTCGTTAATTTACAAACAAAATAGTAAACTAGTGAAAACTGTGTATGTCAATTTGGGTTAAAAGTAGAAAAAAGTGGTAAAAATAGTCAGTAAGTGACTCTGTACTTGAACAAATTTGCATAAATATTATATGGTGTTCCAAGTAATACCATATCACATCAGTAACAAACCCCAGACTTATGAACATGCAATGTTTCGACTTTTTTGTCATCATATGTTGACGTGTGTGGTATAGAGCAGACATTACAAATGTAGACACTCATCGTCATTAAGATTTTCTATTGCTGGACCAGATCCACTCTCGACTGGTGTGTATCGTAAGCAAGAGCACGTATTGATATCATGGACTTGTTTGGTCAACACATTGTCATTATGAACTTGTAATCGTAGAAATATATTTGCAGTCATAGATTTGTATTGGTGGATTTATTACCATCATAATTAAAAAGATGTTGCAACGTGGGATTTTTATCAATTGGTACACATGTTGCCTTTATGTTATCCGAGTCTGGATTAATTTTCATTGTTTAGGAATAATTATTGTGATATCATATCGCAAGACAAACTGCTGTCGAGAACGAGTGACAGTTTACAAGTTGCCATGACAGACTCGTAGTGATGGCAGTGTCAACATGGACTTTTCAGTCCCCTGCCAGTGAAACTGTAGGGAACTATAGTGTTTGTCGTTGTCTGTCTGTCTGTCCGGATGGTTTCCAGACAATACCTTCAGTGATGAATGAGCAATTTGATTCAAACTTCATACAATGTTAGCTTATATAAAGATCTAATGTGGGATTAATTTTGGGGTCAAAAGGTCAACTCTAAGCGTCACTGTTACTAAAAGTAGACATTCATCATTGTATTTCGGTCTCCAGATGATAACTTGAGTTAGGAATGATTGAATCCTTTCGATCTTCATATTAGGCTAGCTCATATAAAAAACTATGGTGGGATTGATTTTGGGGTCAAAAGGTCAATTCTTAAAATAACTGTTACTAAAAATAGACATTAATTTTATCACTGCATTTCAATGCCAGATAATATCTTAAGTTACGAATGTAATTGATTTCTTTAAACTTCATATAAGGCTAGCTCATGTAACTGCAAGGGACTACAGTGTTGCCCGTTCGTCCGTCTGTCGATCTGTCTGTCTGTCCGGATGGTTTCCAGACAATACCTTCAGTGAGGAATGAGCAATTTGATTCAAACTTCATGTACGACTAACTTATTTCAAGGTGTAGGGTGAGATTGATTTTGGGGTCAAAAAATAAAATCTAAGGATCACTAAAAATAGAATTTATCACTGCATTTCGATTGCCAGATAATAACTTGAGTTAAGAATAATTGATTTTTTTGAAATTTTATACAATGCTAGCTTATGTGTAGTTCTAGGGTAGGATAGACTTTGGGGTCAAAAGGTCAACTTTAAGGGTCACTGTTACTAAACACTGACATCAGCATAGTTCAGTTGTAGACTTATCACTGAAAATAGTGATTCATCACTGTTTCAGTTTCCAGATGATGACTTCAGATACTGATGATATATATGAATAAATGATGCTATAATTTTGCTGTCAATTTCACAAGAACTTAATATAAATTTCACATAATTCAATGTTATTTCTCATTAAATCATACAAAAGTTTACCAAGTTCACATAACTGTTTCACGTTGCTAATAAGGTATTAGTCACTTCGAAGGTTCGGTTTGTGGCTGGGGACGAGTTATGCATGCAACACTGACTGTAAACTTGTTATTGATGGGCATACTCTCACGTATTAGCGCACATAAGACTTTGTCATCGAGGCCAGCTTAAAGTGGACTCAATACCATTATCGAAAGCATAGCTGGGCAAGCTTTCACTATGTCATATATTGTTGGACAAATGACCATTACGTACATATTGATAGAAATCTACAGAGTTTTATGAATCAGAAAGTGATACATGAAAAGGATAATTGTACCACGAAAAGATCTCTCAAAGATAGACCTCAGGATATCATATAAGCATCAACAGAATTCAAGCAAGTAAAATAGGAATACAGAATAATGGCAAACATATACTGAATACCACAAAAATATTTGGTTTCACAGACATTCCGTTAATTGATAAACAGTTATGCTTTTGTGGTTTACCATTCTATTTGAATTACCAGTAACAATTTCAATATACCTCTCTCTGAAATTTAAAGCAATGAAACGAAATGGAAATATTGGAAGAATTTATAAATAAAGTTCTTAAATGTAGGAAATGAGTCAGCACGATAACAATAAATGAGGCAACAAAATATATGAACATGTAATTTTGGACGGAGCCTGTAAATAAATATGACAGGATTATGAAGTATATATACATGTATGTAAGACAGCACCAATATAAAGAAGCATCAATAAAAAAAAAACAAAACAAAACAAAACAAAACCAAAAGACCACCTCCTGTGAAATAACACATCATGTCCCAGTTCAAATCAAGGCCAAAAATAAAACCCTAAGATTTAAAATCGGGTTTTATGATCAGAAATCAAATATAAGATCCACAAAATCGGAGCTTTAGAAATAGGTACACAAAGAGACATATCCTATGCCCTAAGTCGATCATGAGCCATTTTCTTTATTTGCAATTTTAGATTACTACTGTTCTTTAATCATATTTAGTACAAATCTGAAATCAATAGGAAAAAATAATTCAGATTTGTGGAAATTAAAGGTCTAGGCTGCTTTACGGACATTTTGTTGAAATGGTCGAAGACCAGAAAAGCGTATGCCATAGCATGCTGTGTGTCGTCCGAAAACTTTATTTCACCTTAATTACAGAATGTTACATGCCAGTGATCTTACATCAATATCGAGGATATTCTCTACTGAGCAAGTGCTTTTTTCTGCCATCTTGTATTTTCTTGTTATCTCCACTTCTCTTGTACGGTACATGTGTGTCCTTTTAATAGAAAGCGAGCTTTGATAGGTTATTTGTGTAGGACATGAAGTCGGTCCTGCAGGTGTTCCTTTAATACAGGCTTGTATAAAAAGATCTCCCTTTCATGAATTACAAATACTGATTCTCCTGAAATACTAACACGCAACACATTTACCTTCTTTTAATGGTTAGGGAAACAATATAAAAACAAAACAAAACAAAACAAAACAAAGCAAAAAAAAAAAAAAAAAACAAAAAAAAAACAAAAGGAAATTTCCTGAAATATTTACATATCATGAAGAAACAACAATTTTTGTCGACTTTTGTCGAAAATTTTGATTTTACAAACTGATAAGAATTTCTTCAGATGTTAGTCAAGAGTTGCTAGTTTACCATTCTGTAACACCTACTATATATGTTATTTTTCACCCATGATACATTTATTATAAAGCGGCAAAGACTTTTCGAAATTACTTTGAGTTATCCCGCTTTTTCCAACAAGCGCGTGAAAAAGAGATAATGAATGGTGCCTGTATGCATCACTGGTACCTGTGAATGTGCGCATGAAAATAATAACAATACGTCCCTTTCAGAGATCTTAACAAATACTTTGGCAGATCTTCCGACATATGTCTGTCTCGGTGGAACTCCACCATGCGCTATAAATCAAAATTAAGAACTGAATCACTCTATTTGATCGTATTCTTAAAATCAAAAATTCAAACTTTTACTTTATTTTTCCTCACCTGCTAAAAACTTAAAATCAAAAGTTCAAACTTTTGCTTTATTTTAGCTCACCTGAACTAAAAGCTTAAGTTAGTCAAAGCAATGCGTCCTTCGTCCATATTTTAACTTAAACATTTTGAATCCTCAGATTCAGGGCCACCAGAGCCCCCTTTAACTGCTGTTGACAACATCCGTCAAGCGGTGGTGGATTCAAGGTGGAAAGTCTCAAGAGAACGTCCTCCCATGACAAACTTCTTTAAACAGGCTACAAATCGACAAACAGTATGTACCAGAATGACCTAGAAGGGTGTTTGATAAGTGTGAATGATTTTGGTTCCATTTCGAAATTCCAAATTTTCCTTGCGTTTTGATGTCATTATGGATGTCTGCACATATTCCCGTGAAGTTTTGATATCTTAAAATTGCTTTAATGCATTAATATTGGGAATTTTATTTGTTTTAAGAGAATGACTGTTATTTTGAGGATTTTCGTCGCTTTTTTTTAAGATTAAAACATGAATGGTGCGCTATAACATGTCATATTCATATTTCTCATGGAAGATTTTTTTTTATTTAAAATAGACCGATATCAAATTATTTAGGTCTCTCACATGTGTTGTTGTTTTGGCGATTTATTCTAATTGGAAACTAAATCGTGATGGCAAGTTACAATAACGGAGAATGGGGTATCGCGTAAGCATTTCCCTTACAATGACTTTATTGAATCCATCCCTTTCTAGCTAACCGTGTTGCGATGAACCAAATCTGGGACAATTTGAACATTGTTCTAAGCTGCCTTATGCTGGTATCGGGCTTAAAGCTCTTGGATTATTTCAAAGTTCTTTTTTCTTCCAAATTCACAATCCAAATTCGAAAACCAAACTCGTGTCAATATGCGCAGTAACAATGAGCCTGTAAGCAACATGGTAATATAAGGGAAATTGGTGTCATCGGTAAGAACATTGTGCTCGGAGATGATGTGTAAGTATTAGTGGTAAAACTTTATGCCTGGGAACGCATGTAAATTTATAAAAACAAGAGCACGGATTCCCTCGCGTATATACAATGCACACGGATTAAGTATTGTGTTCGTCGGTGGCGGGTAATATTTAGTTTAACATCATTGTGTTTAGATTAGTGTTCCTTGCACTGGGAATGTTTGTAAATGTGAATGTCATTGATAAGACCACATTGTTTGGAAATCCCATGTATGGACATGAACATTGGCGTATAACATCATTAATAAGAGCATGGTGCTTGGAAACCGCGTATTAACACCGTGGATAAGTACATTATGCTTGGAGATCATGGGTAAATACTACGGGTAGGATGATTACCAAAACCACGTGTACACTTCATCAGTGGTAGATTCAGAGGGGTGTCCCCATCCACAACTTCACTTAGACATATTCTCTAAAATATGTCCATTGACTTTTTGGCAGGGGCATTGGAACCTTCACTGTTCAAGAGACTGATTGATTGATTATTGTTTTACGTTACTCCACGATTATTTCAAGTATATGGTGACAGCATCTGCTCGATGCATTGCATAGAAATTTCTTTCCATCCGAAGCAGTGAGGGATCTTTTACGTGCCACGCCTACCGTGCTACGGGACCTCGGTTTTTACAGTCTCATCCGAAAGACAGAACACCGGTGGGAATCGAACCCGGAACCTCTAGGTCATGAGTTGAGCACTCCATCCACTAGGCCACACCGCCTTTTGTTTAAGGGAAGAAAATATGTACAAAGATCATTTATGAAATATAATATTTTAGTAACATAGTCGTTTAAACCCGTTTATCAATTTTGCAGGTGTCTTTTTCTAACTTTAAATTTTTGTTATTTAAATGCGCTCACTTTAAATAACAAAAAATTTAAAGTTAGAAAAAGACACAGGTAAGGACATTTCATTGACAAAACACCATGCCTGAAGTCCTGGTATCAATGTAATTGGTTAGAGTATAGGAATAAATTCCGTGAATTAATCTGGGAAGCTATCGTAACCGAAGATGGCCCAGACATGTATTTATATTTCCCAACCACTTCCAATATATCATATTTTACAAGTATAATTTACGTCATGTGGAGGGTGAGGAGATAAACATAGTCTGTAGCTAGTTTAAGTTTTCAAGTATTTTGAATGGTTTACTAATATTAATGAATGGGTAAAAACTGTGATTTATTTATCTTGCGGAAATGATTAGCCATGGGCAGATACATGTAGTACAATGATTGCTCCATGTTTCAGACAATAATGCTTAAGGTTTTAACTGCCTCCACCAACTTCATAAAAGATCATATGGAAATCGTCAGTTACACACCGAAGTCATAAAACGGTCATGAATGGACTGTGAAACTCCCAAATGCCACTTTAATTCAATGTGAATGCGTGTTTATTTCAAGTAAAACTAGACAATGAATATACAAAGGAAGAGGATTCCAGAAGCGGGCATGCGCATCGCGTTCAGACTCCGTAGCGACTGGCGCCGAATCGGGTGTGCTTTGGCAAATGACCACTTCCTAACGAGCGATCTAGTTTGGCAGTGTACCTAGTTATTGGTTTTCTTTAACAATCATCTCGGTATATTTTTGTTGTTTATCAACCATTATACAAATCGTTAATTAGGGAAAAGTATCTTTCATCACGTCGTATATCATACCAGTTGCTGGATAAGCATTCTTGCTATCTACAAGTCAGGCATAAAATCTCTCAACATCAGATTTTTTAATTTCTAAGTTTCCCTAAGATGTATATACATGTATATCTGGCTTAATTAATTTGATCCTTGGTTGTATATATTTCATGATGTACAAGAAGGTCATGTTCTATTTAATTTACAGGGTGTGTCTAAATACGGATTAGAAAAAGTAAAACACAGAATTAGTACTGCGTGACTGTCACATTGTTCTCTATAGCAAATAAAAAGTGTGAAAGTAACTTGATAAATGACCGGTTTGTCACTATGGCAGTCACAGCATCATATCACAGTGGACATTCATGAACCTGTGAAAATAAGGGTGAGACCAAGTTCTCAGGAGTAAGCATCTACTGTT
This sequence comes from Pteria penguin, assembly GCA_035048485.1. NCBI lineage: Eukaryota > Metazoa > Mollusca > Bivalvia > Pterioida > Pteriidae > Pteria > Pteria penguin. The sequence goes on along the minus strand of CM068580.1, from coordinate 41,707,596 downwards.
TGACTAGCAACACCTGCGGTAAATTCCCCAAAACATACAGAAGACAGAAACATAATACTTCAGCACTGCACTTTAGATGAGCCGCACAACATCAGGACAAAATTTTTCACGAGCTTCACAATTTACAAGGCATATGTGTGACACTAATGTAAAGTAAGAGAGTAACTCGTGCTATGTCACTGAGCATAGCTGACGTATATTAATACCTGTATGTAGTACCTGTTTTAAAATGTGTACTAAAAAAGACGAGTCACTGTCTAATTAATATAGACCACGTTTACTATTAAAGCGTGAAGTGACACTTGCTGAATAGTGTTTTGTATTACTGAGTTAAGAATACCTGATATATATTACCAACCCCCTTTGTGTCTGGAACTCGGATCGACAAAACAATCATAGTGTTACAAAACGTAGGAGACTCGGCGCTGCTTCACTTGACAACTTATTCAAACATTCCCTTCTTCGCCATCATTCTCACCTTAATGATGTTCAAAATATGCATGAAAACGGTCTTTCATCCTAGGCTTAAATAAAGTGGCTCTTGAGAAAAGACGATTAAAATGTTAACACGGCTGTACATTCAGTTGATTTATTCTGCGAGAAGGCTTTTGAAGTCCTTCACTTTTCACGCCATTGTATAGTACTGGACGTGGGGTGCCCCTCCCTCGGTTCTTGAGAACGGTAATTAGGCGGTATAATTGTCAATGTGGCATCCTTCACGTCTTGTACCGCTCTTCTCTTGTGTTGTTTCTACTTGCACATTTTCATCTCGTATACCCATGTCACCTGTTAAGGGCGGTTCCTGTTGCTCTTACCCTGTTATTTAGCGGCGCCCCGCGGGGTGAGAATCCGGTAGTGACTGCCTGTATTCTAATTGTGTGGTCCACACCGTGTTTATAAAACCCGTGTATTGAATACGACGCAGTCCCGTCTCATAACTCACGAGGCCCGACTCTCAGGCGCTACATCATCACGTTATACACCAACTTATTGTAGTTTTACACTTAAATTTGGTATTTAATTCAGTACGGCGTTTAGAGCTTGATTTGTATGGGATATAAAACATTAAAGCTAATTCGAATTCCTCGATGTTCCGCGCTTCTGGTTGACAGGGGTCGTTGCAGTTAGTTCCCTATTATTTGGCGACAATAACCTTGTGCTATATGTCCGTAAAGTTAACGTATACTCAGTGATTTAATACGTTTATAAGAAAATGTAGAATCACTTCATCTTAAATATTAAGAGTGTAAAAGACATTCTGACATTTGAACGATTAATGACGTTTTGGTCTGCGGTCTTCCAAAGGTATGTTCACGTACAGGCAGACCGTGAGTTATTCACAGTTCTGTTCAAAGATACCATTCGCCTTCATGTCTCTCTCCAATATAAAGAATTCAAATAGCAAAGATGTTTTGAGTAAATTCTTTACGGAGTGGGTGTGTTTGTACGTAATGGCCGATGATTTGATCCATTAATTGTGAAGATCTCTAGACACGTATATTAATCAATAACCTTAATTGGGACGGTTAAATTCGTATTATTGCTATGTAATGAATTCATTACAAGAAGTCTGAATTGAATATCCCAACTTCAAATACACTATCGGAATCTTGTGGTATAAAGGACTGAGAACAAGTGCATCGATCGATGATGGAATTCAAAGGCATTTTAATGCATATTTTCAAATAAATTTACATATTGAAAAATATAATTGAAGTGATTAATTTTATACATTCAATATTCAATGGTGTTGTTATAATTCAATCCAAGATAGTGTCTAACTGTTTACGTTCCGCGGTACTATCTTTGTTTCAGACGGAATTATACCTTCAAGCATTTCCGGTGCTGTCAAAATTTGGCGCCAACGAAACCGATGTGGTCCCCAAAACAGATCCTATTTTAAAATGGTAATGTCCTGTTATTCTCGTGTATATACTTGTAGTTGCTAACAATGAATCAAAGAAATAAAAGAAAACAGCTGTAAATTGATTTTAATTATGTTGTTTATAAGATGGTGTGTCCTTGATCGCAGACGGTCACTGTCTAAAGGCATTATAGTCGATAATTTAAGTCTTTTCATGGATTAAGGTTAGACATGCCCTTTTTGATGGATGATTTATGATCTGAAGTCAACAGAGTACAATGGGGATGATCTAAACAAAAGATAAATAATGATACATTCAAGGCTCCCATCTAGAACAAGAAGCGACGTATTTACTTCCAGGGTCGTCACGGAGGCGGAAACTAACGCACATTTTGGATTCATTAAGATTCTGATAGTCGTAAAACGCATTGAAATATTTTCATTTCTACCAGAAATATGTGTGAAGAGTGGATCCAGACACCTGTTCGTCAGAGCAAAGAGCTTGCTTTCCGTACACTATCTTGTCTGAGTTTAGAACATTGATGCATTTCGCATTCGATCCGAAGGAATATACACATGTACTTCATCACAAAATTGATTAAGCACACTAAACCAAATGCTACATCTTACAGAACAGACAAAGTTTTCTGTAATTCGATCAAGGTTAATCTTTAAATTTGAAAACCATAAGCACACCTCAGATAAGCTGATTAATTTTCAATATGATGCCAACAACATCACATCATCTGATGTATATATCAATGTTCATTTCTAGCCTCCATGCTAATGAGGTACGGAGATGGACATATTTCCGTTAGATTAGATAGCCGACGTCGTCGGACCTTCGTAACTTCTTGAAACGTTTTTACGATGTAGGTATCTTGCTAGTTAATGACACTTTACTCCAGAACTATCTGCCTGTTATACACGACTGCGCGTTCACTTGTACTCTTATCTTTTTGTACAGTACTTCATTTTGTAATCACGTGACAGAGGATGTCACCATAACAACGTTAAGACGATGAGTAAGTGTACCGAATTATATTTATGATGATGAATCAATATTGGGTAAACAATGTCTCCGAGTACAAAACATTGTCAGAGATTCTGTCGATCTCTACTGGTCACATCAATCACAAAATATAATAACTTTTCCCATAAAATATTTTACAAAGCTTTCAGTGTGGCCATATTGGATTACATAACATTCGTGTTTGGTGTTTGTTTATCAGAGTATCGTTATATATTGAGAATTATTTATCGAAAATTCACGTTGCTTTTCATGCGATATCTCTGAATGAATTATGATAGAAGATTCATATGTTTCTCTTTTTGTGTGTTTAATGTGACGACCATTGCCCTTAAAGTGCAATTTTTTGTTTTGGCATCATAATTAGACTAGTGGAATTGTGACATAAAAGGAGAGAAAAGTATTTCAAAATGGATTTTCAAAATAGGTTCAAAATAATTGATTTCGAAACATTATTTCTTAAATTGAGTTATGTCAATTTCAATAAACCAAGCATCGCTGACCAAATGAATCAGGTAAAATGTAATAAAAATGCACATATGTCCTATCACCAATTAATGTAATAATACATGTATTTATTGTTTTGTTTTTTTTACTAATGTACATACAAATTGATCGGAAACCACATTAGTCTTTGTATTGGGCATGGCTTATATGATTTGTACGTACGCTTAATATAAATATCCGTTACTTATCGTGTTTCTTTAAAAACATATATACACACATATAGTTTTTGGAGTACTGTTTTCCTCAAACTTACAGTTATTGACTGTAGAAACAACTTTGCGGAAACTATAGCCAAACATGATTAGCATGCATAATGTGAAAGTCAAAAAAGAAGACATTCGACTCAGCTATATGACAAATGTCACAATGAACATGCAAACAAGAACTAAGACATAAAAATACATTACAAAAATATTGAATTGTAATGCAGTTGTGGTACGAACTTAGGATGGTTAATTGAAGTAACGATTGTCACTCATTTGGTGTGTATATTTTACGGTTCCACTTCCCCACTCACCACAAAAGCAGTTCAACCAAAAAACACATTTAAAAGTCTATAAAAAATTCTCCACATAGATACAGAGGATCCGAAGTTCATTGAAGTTGAGAGTTTATAAAAAGTAAAAATGATGATGATGATGATGATGATGATGATGATGATGATGATGATGATCATCATCATCATCATCATCATCATTATCCTCCTCCTCCTCCTCCTCATTATTATTATTATTATTATTATTATTATTATTATTATGGAATAGATATAATTATCAAAAATATAAAAGTGAAATCAATATGAGCCAACCAAGCTCTGTCCGTCTTTAAAGCGTGCCCGTGATCTGTAGGAGTCCCAACTTACAGTCAGATTGGTCAAGGTTTAGGATCTAATCTTCTCTGAAAAGGTTTAAACAATGTCTGTCATAGACTTCCCATCGATCCGTTAGTCAGAATGCAATGCACAACGAAAAGTCTGCACATGGCTGAAGAGGGTCTTAATACAAGGCTTATGGTCTTTGTAATGACCTCATTATTATATTGTCGATGTCGAAAGTGTTTAACTATTTTTGAACCCGATAAAACCGAATTATCGGAACCTTTGATCCTCTGTTTGTATATTAGATCATAGAAATTGAGATGAAAGATTCCGCTGGACATATATTGCTGCAAGTTTTCTGAATTCAGATGGAAGATCTGAATAAGATCTGTTGAGTTTTCCAAAAGTCTTCCTAAGTTAATAGTATCTGCTTCCTAGAGTGAAAGTTTGTATGGTACAAATGATATAAAATGAATAAAATGTTGTTAGAAACAAGGATTCCTGCTGACACTATGCACCAGGTGGAGGTATTCTGACGGCTCATAATTTAAGAAAGGTGTTTTATCATTATGATCTTCTCTATGATCATAAAACAATACCTATGTCAAAGTTTTGTTATTCACTTTAAACGAACGAAAGCCACGGTCATCTCCTGCACATATCACCATATTATTTTGTCATGCTATAAGATGTATGCCAATACTGACAGATGGTTAGAGGGATGGGAATTCCCTGTTGGCATCTATCCCCGGCACATGTACTATGGCTGTGTTATGAAGCATATGTCATTTACACTACAAAGTACAAGGAGACGAGCTTTCCCTGTTCCCACACATCTCCAGCACATATGGATAAGCTCTTCTATTGCATGTGCATGCGAATTTATGGGGACGAATATGATTCCAGACTTCAATACATGTATTTCTTTTACTGTGTTGTGGACATGTTAGATTGTAAAATTAATCTTTTCTGCGAAAAGGTTTATATGTATTTGACTGTATTTATTAATTTTGGTAATATAAATCATAAATTAGAATACATGGGTCAAAGAAAAGGGGATTTCCGATACCAAAATAGATGTGAACACACGAAAAGTTTACTTGATTTTATTGTTCCTACCGAAAAAAAAAATCAATCTGTGATGAAGAAACAAAGATTTAATGAACCAGAGAACATGGAGATGTATCGAACATTTTCCGACGAAATGCACTGAACCCATGTTTTGGACTGAAAAGTATCCTTTATGTTCAAATCTCATAGGATACTTGACCCTCCTCTCAAGTACATGTGTTATGAAGGGTATGCTAATGGCAATATATAACCAAATGAGACAGACTTTTCTGGCGGCATAAATTAGCAGCACTTGGGATCTGTATCAAGCATATCAACAATATGCGGTCGAATGACACGAACTTTCAATATAGATATACATCATCAGTGGGTAGAGCTTGTCATATAACAGGTAGTCAGATGACACGAGTTCGCCTTCCCATGAAACGTTTGTTTGTGTGTTTGATTTTTGTTTTATGTCGTAAATCCATTGCAGAGAAAATTAGACCTTTGAAAATCGAACCTAGTCGAAGCGTTGAGAGATAATTTACCAGACACCCCCATCATGAAGGTACTAGACCTCGGTGTCTCACCCTAAAAACAGGACACTAACTGGCCACTTGTGGGACTCGAACCCGAGACTTTTCGGCCAAATGCACAAGCACATTATCGATTGAACTAGGTAGGCTACCTCAGCAAAGGACTCTATCTCAAATACTGAAATACATTCCACAAATGGTAATGGTAAGCTGCCCTATGACACACTCGCGCACGTGAACCACAACGCCCTCTCCTTCAGCCTCATTTTCTTTATCATATCCTCTATATGCTCACATAAACAGACTGTTTAGTAACTCTCTCTGTCACTTGAAAGAAAGTGCAAATAGTGCAGCGGAGGAAATCGCAAGGTAAAGACATTAAAGATGATATACACCATTCTAATTCTAATAAAGACATGGTGTTCAAGAATTATGAATAATGTGTACAAATGACCTGGGAAGCATCATTTGTAAATCTAGCTAAGGTACATAAGACAAAAAAGAGAAAGGAAATAAAATCTAAAATGATTATATTTTGGATGCAAATATGTAAAGATGAAAGCTCTTTATCTTCGCGCCGTCATGTTTGGTCACCTAAATCGCTGGAATCGTGATTGATGGCTATTCAATCATCGTTATAGGTTTCAGAGTTTACAGTGTGAGAATCGGCATCATTTACATGTTTGCTGTATGCCTTTGATGTCAGATATAAGCAAGCAATTCAATTCGCCATTGCACGTTAAATGTCTTGCAGACTTGTCGTCTGAGAATCCAGCAGACCTTTAGCATGTGGTCTCTTAGAAATGGCAATGCATTGGTCATTTCGATAGACAATCTATACACGTGCCATATTTTACTTTTTAAATCTACTAGGTCAAATATGAAGTGTGTCTGTGACACTACACTGCATTGGTCAGTGTTCATTTTATGTGCACAGTGTTAAGATACGTTTGTGTCTTCTGAAGGCCGTTACACTAATGTGAGTGAAGCCGGCGTGACCTAGTGGTATCGCGTCGGACTCCTGATCGGGAGACCGGGGTTCGAGTCCTGCTCTGGTCATGCCGGTGTCATGTCTTTCGGATGAGACAGTAAAATCCGAGGCCCCGTGTCGCGGTATGCATGGCACGCTAAAGATCCCTCACTGCTTCGGGTGGGCCCGTTGCAAAGGTCAAAATTTGTAGGCCCCGCATCAGGCAGATGCCGTCACCATATACGTGAAATATTCGTGGTGTGACGTAAAACAAAACTCAGTCAATCAATCAATCAATCAACTAATGTGAGTTGTCTACCCCTGATAAGAACTCTATCACTTACTATATATTTGACAGTAAAATATATAAAGGTGACTGTTACTGTAGTGACCATATCTCTCCATGGTCATTTGACCATACAGATGAAAAAAAAATCATTAAACTGTCATTGCACAATTTTTATATCATTCTATTTTCACTTCCTGTCTTAATAAGCAAGGGCAAACGACTCACTTTCATGAGTAGTGCGGCTAGCCAAACAGAAGACGTTTTGTCTTCCTATGCACTTTAATTAATTGTATTCAATACCATCTAAAGTACAATGGAAAGGAAAACTTTTCACAAGTCCAATGGTTAGTGTTGTGTTGCACTTTGAAATTATTTGAAGGCAACAACTTGCATACAATAACAACTATGCGTTTACATTGTAGATATACACATATATTTCTTTGTGATTATTTAAGAAAATTAAAAGCGGTTAAGTACTTGATTTCTGAAACAAGGGATAAAGGTTCGATTCCCGGATTGCGTCACTGTATTCAAGAGGTTGATTACCTCCTACACCCGTATTACGGTATGACTGAAAAGTTGTCGAAAGCGACACAAAATTCCAACCAGCCAACCCCAACCGACAAAAGCAATATTATGATTCTGTGAGTCGGGCAACATCAAATCATGTAAATACATTTAAATTCTTAACATTTTATACATGATTTAGAGATTTATGTATCTTTGTACCATAAATTATATAAAAGCATATAAACTGTCATTTACAAGAGAACAAAGGATAAGATAGTTAATTATTTCACTTTAAAATGTCGACAAGGAATGCAAATATCTATAGGTGTGATCTTTTTGTCACTGATGAAGAAAACAAATGACTTGGTCGTGTACTGATGTGGACAGGGATCACGTGGTTTTGAAGTCACGTGTACATTAATTATTTAACACTTTTTCTATTTGTAACATTTGAAGAAACATAATGGCCTACTCATTAACCCTTAAAAATTATAAACAATTACAAGAGGGCATTCCCAGAATAGCAACAAAGTCAAATTTAATAAATCTTTGATACTTGACGCAGTGACATAACGCTACCTTACAATGACGTTTCCATCATGCACGTCTGGTTTCACATTGCTAGATGTCTAATGACATTAATGACATTGCGCATGCTGTTACTAGTTTTGATGCCCATCATATAGTAGTAGTACATCACATGATAAAACGTTGGAATTTCATTGGATGATGCTATTGGTTTTATGAGAATTTGCACTGAAGAGTTGCATCCCGTGGCTGCATTTAAAAGTTGTAATGGTATCTGTATTATTTACTTGTATTTATTATAGCACAGTAAATGTGCAGACCTGCAGAAACATCCCCAATTTTTTGCCGATCATGGACCAATTTTTCATCACTTTACGAAACTTAACGAAATTCAAGGTATGGTGCCTTTACTCTTGAATTGCTTCATACTCCCTGGTGTATATGCGAAAAAAACTCTTTGACGATGGCCTTGATCACTGGATTTTATTTGTATAGAGAAAACTATGCAATTAAGGTCATGTGATGCTCGAGCACAATACTGACTTTCATGTGTTTTTGGTGTTAAATACACATAACTGTACTTCGGAGTATTTTAATTCAAATATGCATAATAATCGACAGTGCCGATTATAACTAACAATCAATCTGATTAAAACTATATCTTTATTCCACTTCTCTATTTGCCCCATTGCGGATAAATAGAGAAGTGGAATAAAGATATGGTTTTAATCAGATTGAACTAACAATAAGTAATCAGTATTTAATGAAAATAAACAAATTCTGCATACTTCTACAAGAATAAGTAAAAGTCACTAATGAATATAAAGCTTTATATATCATACCTTTTACTGTATGTATTAACTCCATTTTTTATGTTTTATTTAGATATGTGTTTATTTAAAATTGCTACAATAATCGAAAAACCACCACGTTACATTGACTTTTGGTACATTGACATAAATTTGCTGGTGGAGTATGCGAATATAGCGGTTAAACAGGAGTTTTGCATAGTACAAATTTGTTCCTCAGTAAAATGTATTCGAGAATGTAGACCGAGAACAGACCAAAAACGTTTTTGTGTATTGGGGGTTGATGATAATTATTTTAAGGTTTATTCAGATATCGAGTTTTGTCACAAGGTTTAATTCTTGAAAACGGAGTATTGTGACACGGTTTACTCATGAGATATTAAATATCATGAGATATTTAGTATCATGACCAATGTTTATTCATTGAATATCAAGTACCGTGGTATGGTGTGTTCATTGAATATCAAGTATCGTGGTATGGTGTGTTCATTGAATGTCAAGTGTTGTGACGAAGTGTATTCACTTCATTTAAGATGTAACGTTAATTTGTCTCTTTCTTCTAATTATTATTAATTAATATTATTTCATTCATATGGTGACGACATCTGCCTGATGCAATGCATAGAAATTTAGACCTATACAAAAACAAATCCACGGAAAGCGTCCACCATGACACGGAGCCTCGGTTTGAATGTATTAAAAGAAAAATAGAACACCGATGGGCCGCCGGCGGGAATCGAATCCGAATCTCTCGGTCACGAGTCCAGCACCCAACCACTGAGCTGCATCGGCTCTCAAATCTTACCACAACGTTTATTTATTGAATGTAAAGTTCTGTAGATATGTAAAAATGAGCATTCACTGAGTATCAAATATTGTGACTAGATTTCTCACATCATTTTAGCATTTTTGTTTTCATCAGAAGGCTCGGCGGTAAAGTTGATAGTTCTCACTTCACTTTAGTTAGTGGATGAAGTTTAATCCCCATTATCTCAGTCCACTCAACAGTGCATGGGTACTGGTTTCAACTGGGAAGTTTACTTGTAAAGTTCTGAATTGTTATGTGTTGATGTTTTCCCATGGAAGGGAATCTGACTCCTCTCTGCGTTGCACTTGAGAATTCTAGGAAATTTTTTGAATTTACTTTACTTTAAAACTTCATGACTTACGAGACGACCTTATTAATTAAGTATATTCATATCAATGATTCAATTTCTCAAATCTTAATTTTCAAATAAATAAATGAATGAATAAATAAAGAAATAAGTAAAGAAATAAATAAACAATAAATAAATAAATAAATAAATAAATAAAGATAATAATTAATTGATAAAAAAAATTAGATAATTCTGCCGGAATAAGTTAAAGATAGGAAAGTGAATAAACAGCAATGATTTATTTAAAACATTTTTAAAAATATAAGGTGTTCATCACGAAGCCTCACAACGAGTTAATTTGTGTTAAATCCGATTAATATGATTAAGAGTTATTGAAGTCACAAACCAAAATTCCGACTTTACGACATTTTGATGTATGAATATGGAAAACCCGATAACGGTAAGAAGGCAAATGTTGTCTTTGTTAACAGAAATATGTGAAAAGCCCAAAGGTTTTCAGATATTTACAGTGAGAGCTTGCAACGATAATTCTAGAGTACAGGTTTTGTTTTAACTATACAAACATGATAATGATATATGACCTTATATTACAGTTTCTGTAGGAGAGAAACTAAACACTATTAATAAAATCAAAAAAAAAAAAAAAAAAATTAACAAAATAACAGTAAACAGATACCAAAAACGAGAAACAATCAGAATGAAAATAGCCACTAACCAAATCACAAATCTATAGAACATTGTAATGAAAACATATCATTACAGTGGAAAAATCATCGTTTAAACAATTTTCTCAAAATAATTGCAATCAAAATCCCAGATATGTGTACAATGTATATAGTCGAAATATAAAGTCTTGGGTGTCTTTTCGGTCGAATAGATTAACGTCGCCTTGGATCTTGGGAACATCTCTGTAGTCATGATCTCGGTAAACTCTGGGTCTGATCCCCGGGGCAAGAGGGAAGATGTGCCAGCGAATTTTGTGAAGCATGAATTCTATCTGGTTTAGGGTCAAAACACGATGCCGGTAATTAAATGTGACCAAGTTTACGAGGTGATAATGCAGTTTAGAATAGGATTAGATAATGTTGTTATTACTCCGACACCAAAAGGATTTAACATTTCAATCCTACCATATTGGCGTTAATTTGGATAAATTGACATCTGATAAATAGCGGTGTCCATAAAAAAGAAGAATTTTCATGTGAGGCATCAAGTGTTTACACGACTCATTACCAGGGACATACGAAGCTGAATTCTAGCTGTATAATTAAGCATGATACAATGCATGCAAATACTTCATTGATGGCTAGTGTACCTTGTAAAGTCGCCATTATTCTATGACTGTGCAATGGTCTCGAGTCGTTGCGCTCGCTTTACCAAAAGCAAAATTCGAGCGTGTCTCAAAAGCGTCCACCCCCTTCAGCTCTTCACATGCGGCATAGATTGAATCAGTGTTTAAGAACGCTGTATCTTATCACATGTTATTTTAAAGTATATTGCTTCATCATTTCAATCACATTAAATGTGTACCTTAAACTGAGCTGCTTATGCATTCCTCGCATATATCACGTATTATCCTTAATATTTCAAGTTTAATGTTCTTTGTCATCTGATCCAAGAAGAAATTAAAAACTTCGCGTGAAATTTCTACTGCATTGTGTGCAAAATTCTGTTATTGTCTTACTTCATTATTATGCAGAATCATGAACAGCAAAGAATAACATTTTTAATGAAAACAAGCTGTATTTAAATTGAATTTTTCTTTTAATTTTGTCATCATAATAAATAAAACAAAGTCAAAATATTACAAATTGACTAAAACATGAATATTGCAGAAATTGGACAAAACAAGGTGATATGCTGCATTCAAAGACTGTGTCTATAAATGCATTGTTTAGTAATTGTCAAGGAACCCGGTATCCGTCGCCATTTCTTGCTTTTCCCGCCATTTACATCCTCTTGCAGACGATGTTTGTACGTAGATCAGAGGTGCGTCACACTGTCTGTAGTTTTGAAGCGTTAACTTGATCTTATGTATACAGGTCCAGTGATGGCCCTTGATAACACCAATACGACGGCGTTATGGCAAAATAATCCGCTTCAACATCAACAATATCCGAACACGAATCCCGTTGTAATCTCGAGAGACTTTGATTACCTGCCTCGGATAAACAAATCAGATATTGTTTACGTCGGACTCAAACGGAAGCGCCTAAATATCTATCCGGTTATCTATATACAGTCTCGAGGTAGTAAAATAAAACGTAAGCTTTGTAGTCTGTATAATTCATACAATGGAAAGTGTCGTCAGAACGTCTGATAGGCACCCAATATCTTTAAAGATCGATGATTTAGCTGTTCTAAACCTCCGACATCACGTCAAATCAAGGACAAAATTGATGGGCATCCAGTCGCCTCTCAAACGCATTGGGAAGCTTTGAACGCGCTGCTTCTTCACACCTTCAAGTTGATATAAGGAAAATTATCTAACGCGGATTGCTATTTACAATGCCATTCCTTTACAATGTTTGACAGTTTTGCTAGTAGTTTGGCACCAAAGGCAATTAATAAACGTTCCATAAGGCTTTAAATATCAATGTAAGATATAGCAAGTTCGGCAGGTAGATGTATTAAAAAGTCATTTGTCCTCGCAGGTAAATATCTTTCTAAGTTTCCTCTTTCAAATTCCTCGTGAAAGCGACTACAGGTAAAGGGATAAACGATTCACCGCCGTCGACGTCCAGTTTTCTTGTATTGTATTCCGATTCGTACGACAAATGATACGCAATGAAATATCTACCTTTAATTGCATTGACAATCATTTAACCGGGAGGAGTTCCTATATTGCGCACTTTTGAAAAAAAAAATGCATTTGTATTAAACGTGGAGGGTATCTAGCTTCTTTCAACTGGCCTTATAATATCCAAGACAATTGATATTCTGGCCACAGGCAGATAAAGTGGACAGATGACGTAATTTTATCACATGCATTATCTAGGACACGAGCATGCGCACTCAGTCAGAATTGGATACTGGAATCTTATCCAATTACATTTACTTCCCGTTTCTGGATCTTGGCAATACCAACGTAACAGAACTTTGTTGGTTTTACTACTAGGTCTGCATTGCATGCCTGGGGGTATGGAACACGATCTCCCCTTATAACATTGTCCCTCCCGAATCCAGCGTGGCCAAAATCGCACTCCTAAGTCTTTCCACGTGTGATACACGGGGCAATGTGTATAGTTCCATATGTATTTTTGAACTTTCTTTCTAGTCCTTCTGTTTACATGTAATCTCACAAATGAACTATCACCAATGTATACAGGTGTCCCCAATTCTTTTATGTAGCGAGGTCTTTTACCTTTTGGTCTCTTTTTCTTCATTTTGAATTCTAACGTTCCATTTGGACTGATCACGTGTTCTATAGGACGCACCACGGACATAAAATTTCTATCAAAGAATCTTCCCAATATTCTCCGCAATCGTCGATAATCCAAGTTTTCCGGTTTTGGGTCCAGTTTAGGGTCTGGACTTTCCTGAAGGTCAATAATAGGAAGTTGTTCGGATGGTAGAGGCCGCACTCCATTGTGGAATGTTGCCGAGATGGTATTATCTTTGTCCGTGGCGAACACATCGATATGCTTCAGTCTATCCCAATAATCCTTCACTTTCTGTGCACTTGTTCGCCTATACATCCAGAAAAATATCACTAACAAATTCAAAGTTATCTTTAAATGAAGCTGTAAATTCATCCCTTTGCCTTTAAGTCTGTAAAACAGAAACAAATTTTGGCATCAATTAAATTCGACATAGCCCGAGATTGATAACTTCGATGTCGCTTTATATATATATATATATATATATATATATATATATATATATATATATATATATATATATATATATATATATATAAGTATCACAGAACACATTATCTAACAATGCTATTTTACTAGACATTTAAAAAAATAAGTATGTACGTATAAGAATGAATGCATTCTGGAGACAATATCTAAACACATGCAAAACTGCATGTCTACTACTGTGTATACAAGTTTCTCCCAGATACACCTCCAGATATACTTAATTAACATGTAGTGTAATGAGCTAATGCAATAATAAAAACTCAATAATAATAATAATAATAATAATAATAATAATAATAATAATAATAATAATAGTAATAATAATAATAATAATAATACACAGAAAAAATGCAGGTATTTGATTACATAAAACATTGAAAAAATCAAATTTAAGGCACCGGTAATTCTAAACAAACATAAATTAAGAATATCATGCATTTACACTTACCATAAGAATTCTTTGTTCCCCATTATCGCGTTCACTCTATTCTCATTTTGTTTTGGTGAATTTAATATGAAGGTCTATATAAACATCTTTTAAATCCGACACATTCTGGTGTGCCCCATGAAACTAATAATTTTCTCCAGTTTCATAAACATTCAAATCGTCTTTCATTGTGAAACTATAAGATCCGATGCACACTCATTGCAAGGACTCGCATGTTTTAAGAGTACACAAAAATAAACATGAAAATCCAATGTATAACTCTCTCCGGATTGATCCCCTGTTCAAATGGAAAAAAGTTTTCCGTATATATCTCGAGGTGTTCAGGTTTATTCTCCGACCCAGAAGTACACTCTAAGCCATATCGTTCGGTATTTGATATTTATAATCATTGATAGGCGCTGGTCATTCCCACTTGATTAGCCTCTCCAGGAATAATTTCCTTGTAGCATGCGTAAGATATGTAAGTATTCATTCCACAAATATCGGCGAATGGTTTTACTAACTATAATAAAGACACCTGGAGTACAACCTTACAGTCGATTCGTCACACGAGGGGGAGGGGTTAAAGTCGGCGGACCAATGCAACAACTTGATAGCTGACAACACGGAGGCAGCTCTCCCATTCATAAATCTACGTACGATCTCAATGCAGGTAGTCATACTCAATCGAAACAAATGAACGTGACGATCTAAAGTCAATATTACGGTTATCTGTCGCCTTCCATTCATCGCAAGACGTTCTCGAGATTAAGTCAGATTAAGAGATCGTCTTCACCAAATGGTCCACAAATAACCGTTAATTAGCACTACAAAGAACTTAGTACGGATGTTATGTGGACCGCTCCGTTTAGTTAAGGTGTGCGCTTTTAAGAAATTAAAATTAAACTTCCCTTTGAAATTTCAATATATAAATATCTATGAATATAAACGTTAATGACAGGGTAAAATATAGACAGAGAGACTTGGTGCGTGTTAAATAAAGTTATATATATTTAAATGTATGACCGTGACATGTCGAGAGGGTGAAGATGTCCTGCATCAGTACCTTTGTAAGTTGATATATACATCCCATCTCCGTGGATTAGTCGTAAGTAAAGAAAATAATATAGAGGAGAGCTAATTGATATGCTGTTAACATATCTCAGCGGGGCAAACAGGCGCCGACTATGTAAAGCATTCCTCTTCGCTCTATTGTTATACTGCAATGATCTATGTTTTTAAGCGTAATAAAATTTTCAAAGTGTTAATCAGTTTGGAATACACTTTTATTTGCTGAGATAAGATAAACGTTTTCGGTTGTTCGCCGGGCTTTTTACGAGTAACGTATTGAAGTGATAACATCATTATTGTGTTCTCATTGCATTGAGCTCAGGGCCCATCGATCTTAGATAAACCAAATACTCGCAACAGTAAAACACTTAAGCTTCCAATTTGTTTCTTATCTCACTAGGAACTTCTCTTTTTTCTTTTTCAATGGAAAAGTTTTTAAATTCAGAACTAACTCTTTTTGTGGAGATTTATAGAGAGTTGTCTTAAAGACTTAGTTCACCTTGCATTTATCTATTTCAAAGATAACAACAGCGGCATTGTAAATCTGAGTATGTTTGAAAATTCTTTTTTTTTTCATTTCTCTAGGCCAACTTCTACATTCATATATACTATTAAACAAATATTCTACACATACTTTTGCGACCATCCATAATAATATTCGAGACATTTAGAAAGACATTTATACAGGTTGCTTATATTCTGGAAGGCTTACATGTACATAACATTTTACTGCTTTGCTGAAATTCCGGTGGAATCGGACCACTTTGGGAAGAACAAACCATAACTTCAAGTTCACTTGTTAAATGAAAATCAAACTTTATGCTCTTCTTTTCACAATGGTGTCAATAAATGGGCATTCTTAAATATTAACAATAATGAAGAAAGTGTTCATAAATGGTACATGTTTTATCTAATATATATAGTAAAAGAAAAAATGAATAAATGAAGACAAATGAGATATCTCAATGGATGCTTTAAACAAAGAAAAGTTGCAGAATTCCGGAGTGAAATGACTTCCCCTGAAAGTATAAAAGATTTCAAGTTCAGGAATGCTCTATTGTGTATATACTGACACGCTATCTATTGTAAATCTGTGTTGTACAATGAAATATACATGTTTTTTGTTTCCGATTTCGTTAGTATTTTACTAGCGCAGATCTAGAAATCATGTCGAGAGAGGAGCCATCCCTAATGAATTTCCCCAAACGGGGGTTCACCTATTCTTTTTTTTTTTGTGTGTGTGTAAAATTATTTATTTTACATGTAATTTTATTTTACATAAAAAATAACAAGAAAAATAATTTTCTCAGGGTGGGTCCACACCCCAGTCCACCCCTCTGCATCCGAGCATGTTTTATAAGGCATATTGTTTTTTGTAGTTACATTCATACAAATATGCCACGGACTTAAATTTACTACATGTAACACAAAACGTTAAGTAAATAAAAAGAAAATAAGTTCGACGAATTTGGTACATTTTGGATTCTTTCAAAAACCTCAGAACCTGCTGACGTAACCTTTTCTGTCAATACGTCGTCAATATCAACGGACATGAGTCGTTAAAGATCAACATTTTTCTTTAATCTTTGAGCGAGTATTTAGAGTAAACAGTACAAACACTATCATAGCAGGGTATACTACCAATATTATCATGGCACACTACATTCAAGTGTCATTCTCCACTCATTTCTTTGAAGTTCCCACGCCGAAGGTGAAAGATTCCTGTAAACGTCACAATATTGACATGCATACTTAACATGCTGTGGTATTTATCGTTTCTTAATTAAATATGATCCTGCTGATGATAATTTAAGACATTCAATTCCGTTTGTGATCCCCTAAAATGGACAAAGAACGCCCGAGGCACCGTTACATAACGTATCATAACATATTGACGAGGTTTCCTTTATTTAAGGGACGAAATGCTAGAGTTAATTATTTCCTTACGGTTAAAGGATTAGTCATGAAACTTCCAGATGATTAGGGATGTCGATGTCACCCGAGGTGAATCGAATATCCTGTCAATAGCATACAATAAAATCCTCGCTGTTTAATAGTATCTAGCGTTTTATAACATGGAATGTAACACAGAAAGTATAAACAACTTAATCACCTAGATGCACTTTATTTGTTCTTTTTATTTTCGTTTTAGGAAAATTGAATTTAATGCTGTCAAACTAATTTAAATAGCCTTTCTTTATTTTCTATGATTTGTGTAGATTTTATTATTATTTTTTTTTTTTTTGTTAATTTCTGTTAAAGTTTAAATGTATATAAATTATCTATGATTCAGGAAAACCGGCGTAGCTTAAATGACTCGTAACGGAAAGGTTCGGGGTTTGAGTCCAGTCGGTGGTCAGTCGGACACCTGTGTTTTTTTTTCTCAGATGAGACAGTAAAACTTAAATCCAGAGTCACGAACGACGTGGCACTTGCCTTCGTCCTATAACAGAACTGCAGATAAAAATTGTTTGTGACTCTACAGTTTATATGATCGTTTACTAAAATATGATAAAGTATAGTCCCACATAAGCAAAAACGCGACGAGTCAAAGTTTTACCTAACAGTGGTAACAGGCTGTACTAGAAACGATTTCTATGTATCGATAAGTCAATAATTCATATTTGAGCACCCCTAATTGTATATGTTTGGAGGACACAGAACGCGGGTGTGCTAATTTATCGCTGTGAGACCGTAGAATCACATAGGAAATGTAAATCTTCTTTCAACTTTTCCTCGATACCCTTACATTATTTTCAGCTCTACCCAAACCCTTTGCAGAATCACGTGATCGATGCCTAATTAGCACGTTATGCTACGCTTAACTCTTGTAAACTTTCTATTTGTCACGATTGTTTCGAAGAACAAGAGAAACAAACTGAGGTTATGCTAATGTTCGTCATTAATTACCCGAATGCTTAGCGTAGACAGTTGGATACCACGATTCCACGAGACGGTGATTGTATTCCCATTTAACCCTGCTTATTGGTACATTTCTGCAATTTCAGGAAACATAAGGATGGAGGATGGTTTCACATAATGAGATTGAAGTGGGTAATGAGGAGACGGGGGATCACCTTGTTCTATACGGGCTACACCTTTTCTAACGTTACAACGTAAATAAAGCACGATATCGAACACTCGCTTCCACCTTACGTTAACGAATGAGCCGCTGTAGTAATTGGCAAAACACATTGAAGTGAGTGTGATTCAGCAAGCTGCATACAGTATTTGATAACTATCCCAGATTCATTGATATATTGTGACCAAGAAGTATCTCAGAGAGCAACAACTACATATTATAATTTCTTGTAGGTATTACGTCTACTGGAGTATAGATGTCACAGAAATACGGCATCGTTGCTATAAAAAAAGAAATTCTGACGTAGGTCTTCTGTGGCTCACCGGTGATCGAGTGAGCCAAGACGCGGCATTTAATGCACCCTGGAATGTCGCTACTGATAGTTAAGTATGGCGAGTTTGAATTTTTATTGATAATAAAATCACATATGCATATTTAAGACATGTACACAAAGTACAAAGAGTTTGTCGAAACAATATATTCATCACTATATTGTATTGGTTGTTCAAACCTAAAACGGGACACCGAATTAAAAGAAAACTTTTCTGTTTGTACGAAATTTCAGTTATTTATGTACAAGTGATAAATACAAATACTTTGTATGATAATACGTTTTGTTACCCACATGAAACAAATAATATTTAAGCATGGTCTAAAAGTAATATATCTACAGGTAAATAGATAATTAAATTTTTGTTTTACAATCATTATCAAATTTTTGTATAATTTCGTACAAGCAAAGGATGGCGAAAATGGTTTTCATTTAAATACATTAACTTCTATAAACAAATATTAAACAAGTGTGGATAAAGCTGTGTTTGGAAAAATCATAAATACGAAAGATTGAACTTTAAATGGCTGAAATTGTGCGTCTAGTCGATTCTAAACGAGAAATTTATACAAATATTTTCCAGCGATATATTTGAATCGCCAAAAGGTTTTTTGTTATGGGTTTGTTAACGATAACTACATGTTGGGAAATGATATAGACACCTAAGTTAATGGTGATCATATAACATTTCATCAATTCTGGGATTAGTTATCGAAACAGGAATAAACATAAACTGCACATTTACACCTGCGCAGTAGTAACACAGGGTGACAAAAGCCATAAAGTGTTATAATCCACATTTTGAGAAATATTGGGGGGGGGGGAGGAGTTGTGGTGTGTGTTTTTCCCCAAATTTATCCCTATTAATGTTCATTTGGATAATAAAAATAAGCATTTACTCATTGCCATATACGATTTAACTTTATTGTACATATGTTTACATTTCCATTGTATTGTTTTAGACAGGGTGCAGCAACATCAATAAAATTTGATTCATTCTGATTGTGAAACGTCTCTTGTAATAGATAGAGGAGTACCTCACAGGCTGAGATACTATGTACCTGTGCCAGCTCTCTCATTTCTCACTATGAAAGACGAAAGTGGTTGCACTTCATAAGTAACATTCGGTATTCTGAGGCTTAAAGTGTCGGCGTTTACATTGACCATACAGCTCAACTGAGAATAGAATGTCTACATTTGTTAACAACGAAACAAAAAATTGCTTTTCAAAAGCCATATATATTCCAGACCTTTTTACTCAATAAATTAAACATATTGCCTTCTTGATGTTTCTACAACAAAACCTGCAATACTTAGCAACTAAAACATGTATATATACACGGCAATATGTTCCAGCAGAAGCTCATCTGTGTGTGAGAGAGCTCGTCCTGGCATATAAAGTGAAAAATGAAGTTGAAGATAAAGACTGGTGTTACTAGAACAAGATGCCATGCATATCCGATACAATGTCACTTCCGGAATATTGTTCCAGAAAATGGAAATATAGGGGAAGGTGAAGGTTGCTAAAATCTCGAGCAGTCTACTATTATATCAATCTAGATTGCTATTATATTCAAAGCGAAACCGGCTAATAATGTTATTTTAGATAATGAATTCTGGACAATGTCGTGAACAAGGACAAATATGTTCAGTGAACGGAATTGTAAAGGACATTACCGTGTACCCTGTATTCATATGGAGGAAACACTTCCTACTGGCTAGCCAAATACTATCCCGTGACATATTTGTAATTTGGGAAATTAAAACATGCATAATGCATTTATGCATGTTTTAATTTCCCAAATTACAAATATGTCATAGGACAATATCAATATGCAAAATGCAAAACTCCCAATATACAACATATAAAATACCAATGTACAAAATATGAAATACAAATACATGCAAATATAATATGAAATATCAATGCACGAAATACAAAACATCAATACACAAAATATAGAACACCAATACACAAAATATAGAATACCAATACACAAAATATAGAACACCAATACACAAAATATAGAACACCAATACACAAAATATAAAACACCAACCCAATGTTATAATGAAAGATATTTCATCACAGTAGTTGTAGGTTTTGTATGTGGCAGCTTAATACAAAAGACAGTGTGAACAATTGAAGTGTAAAGTTGATGTGTTCAAGTTCATACATCACCACATACCCTCTAAAGATCAGAAAATTTTCGTTAACGTTTCCTTGCGTTCCGTCCTTACGGATATGTCTACATTTGGACTTCTAGTACTATGCATAAAAAATAACTGAACAATGCATTACCGACCAAATAAACGTTTTTAATGTTTGAGATTTAAGAGAGAGAACGGATAGACTACACTGGTCTTGATTAACTCGTGGGATTTATTTTAGATGTATGAGCGTCTCCAGCCCTAGACCAAGAGGATCCACCAACACTGCATGGAGTTATCCTCTCGCCTTGTATGATCGTGATGTATGAGAAAATAAAAATTGCAACCGTCGGTTTATCTCATTAGAATGATTGTTATTCATGCCTGATATTGGGAGAAGTTTACAGAAGAATTAGCACCGTGTAGTAGTGACTTAATGCAATGATTAACGAGATGTAAACGTCCCGCGGACTCCTGTATGGGGAGAAAAACGTCGCCCGTGTCACACAAAACGTACGATATACAATTAGCTCGCTTACCAGTGGCTCCGTACCAAACACCTTGACACTTCTACCCTCACTAATCAAAAAGTTCAGCTTTACCGAACACACTCAATGATTCCAGATTTATTAAGTTACAATGTCGGTAATGTTAAGGTATTCCTGTCAAACATTACGCTTGCAAGACTCACACGGCACGAGTTCATCAACTGAACAACGCACTTAGAACTTCATTTCACTACCAATGATGAAGCTGAGTTAGAGATTGGAGAAGCTCGGTTCTCATCTATATAAACAAAATCAACAACAACCGCCATTAAAACACCCCAAAACAAACCAAAAACAAAAAAACTCTCCCCATCAAACAACCAAACAATAATGATAACCCCTTTCCCCTACTTTATTGCGGAAAATCATACTTCTATGTAAATAAATTGCATATATTGCGGAGGAAAGAAGTAGGTGGGCACAAATCTCTTATCTGATCCCTTGAACTTCCTTTCTGATATGGTCTGCAGACTTCTGGGACAAAACTTTTCCCATGCTGTAAGTGTAATTTTTACATGCGTAAGTAGGGTTCAAGATCAATGGCATAGCTAGTGTATGGTCTAAGTAGGCATGCGGGTTTAATTGGAACGGATATACAAATGTAGAAATCAGCAAAAGGTTAAAAAAAAAATTAAGTCCATGAATGCCGGCGAATTTTATACATAATTCAGTGTACTTAAAATGTGGACCATCACAGACGTATATTTTCATATTTTTGTATATTTAAGTTAAACATTTTTGCAAAAAAAAAAAAACAGGTATGGATGTCTTTGCTTGCGAAATAGACCTGGCCTCCACCCTGAATATAATTTCACATTTCGTTCAACAATTTTATCGCCACATTGAAATAAGAAACTATAAATATATCGGTTGGGGATAAAATCCGGTTGGCATACACAATACCGTTGCAGCCACTCTACATGAAAGATTATATACAAACACATGCGATTACTCCAACGTCGCGTATGGAGCATTCATTGCAGCATCATAACCCGATCAACTTCCGGTGATATCCCTCGAAATGGAAGTTATAATGCAGATTAATGAATGATACAAAAAAAAAAAAAAAAAAAAACAAACAAACAAAAACAAAAACAAAAACAAAAACAAAACAAAAAAAACCCCAAAAAACAAAACAAAACAAAACAAAACAAAAAAACCAAAAAACGAAACAAACAAAAACAAAACAGAAAAAAAAAAACCAAAACAAAACAAAAAAAAAAAAAAAAAAACTCCAACAATCGAACAAACCGAATCATACATGTATTTCAATTTAACCCTATGTCATACACCAATTTATTTTTCAACAAGAAAATGACATTCGCAAACTTCAATTCTTATGATAGTTAGACTATAATACATATATGTCGACTTTACGATCACATTTTGCACTAAACGGCACCTCATTAGAGGGTAATGGGTAGGTGTATTAACATTATTGTTCTAGCTCTTTATTTACTGTAATTACGACAACGTGTTGATGAAAAATTCTAGGTTAAATATTACAAATTAAATCATTTAATATATTGATTACAATGGAATATTTTTGTCATGTCTTTTTATGTGCTTCTCTTTGCATTCTCTCCGAGACAACTTTTCAAATTCTCATGTCTTCTTTCTTGTGTTTTGGAAAAAAAAGAATATGATGTTTTGTCGACATTTTATTCATGTAAATTAATGCAAAATACTTAATTTCACCAAAGGTCCGATTATTAGAAATATATATTTACAATGTAAAGACACAAGATGGGATACTAAATCCACATATGATTGTACTTTTATTGCATCACCGAGGAAATTTCCCATATTTGTGATTTGTGATTTGTTTAGCAAGAAGACATTTTGAATACAATGTCTTCGCCCGACTTTGCTTTCAGTTCTTTTGCGCAAATTGATAAATTGACACAGACATCAGGATCGTCTGCAATCAATCCCCTATCATCTGTTCATCTAACCGTGTAGGACATTTAATGAAACATTGTTCGATGATAAAATTATTGGTTTAGACGAGACTACCCTCGTCAAACGGAAATTTAATATGACAGTGTTCTTGTTTTATATTAAAAGTCCGATTTTTCATTATCCTCCAATGCTTTCCATACGCTATCTTTAAATATGGTACAAGTTACTTGAATCAAACAAACTACAATACAGAGACCCCCGATTACATAAAGGATTTTTGTAGAAACCTTAGAGAACTAAAATTTCTCAGAAATAGGAATTTTATTTTTTACTCTTGGTTTTTCAGATAATAAATCTAATCTAGGAATGCATAGAAATAGAGAACACCGTGTATTTTCTTTAGAAATCATGTAGTGGCTTTATAATTATGATACACGAAGACCACTCATGCATCTACAAATTTACTCATAACAAAGTTATGAATTCAGAAAAATTTAATTCCTTTTTCATTTAAATGTAAGAAATTTTAGAATGCCATTCGAACACGAAGTTGTGAGAGCCTGATGTGGAGTAATGTTGTTTTGAGGGTTAAGCTGGTACGCTACTGCGTATGTGTCTATAAATCGTAACGTGATCGTAGCTGCTCCACAGGTCCACGATCATCGCTTCTGATACCTCATGTCGGATATCAGCTACTTTGATTTACAAATGAAAATCACGCGAAGTGATACATCCATATTTAATGTTGTAACAACTTGAGTCTTTGATTAGGAAAAGTTGCATTCTTGTATTTCATCCCACATGAAAGAATGTGTGAACTATTGTGTATTCGTAGAGCTTTCTTCATTTCATCTGAAAATTAAAACCATTCAAAAATGCGAATTACACTTATTACAGTGTATTGTGATATGATAAAGGAGCGAGTTTAGATACATGGGGTCCCGGATTAACGACCATTCTTTACAAATTATAGTGTTCGAATAACCCATGTTTCAGAAGATACTGAATAATAAGATATGGTTTTATGCTCATTCGTTTCATTCCAATATAAAGTTTATGTCCTTTGTAGATTTAGGTTCTTTGAAAATACGAGAATCTAAATGGAAGTGGGAAAGAAAAATGATGAATGTCACACAATTCAGAGTAAATTGATACTTAGTGAAATTGAAAGTAAACAAAAACTTGTGAAGTTGTTATTTGACGTAATTACTATATGCAACTCGTGTGTGGTCTAAACTATTTAGCAACGTCATTTCTCTCTGACTTAGTAATCTAAATATGAAGGGAAGTCGACTAACATCGCGGCATGTTCCGAACGAGATAGAAGAGAGCACTGGATGACTGAAGCAACGAGTATACTAGATAATGTTATAGAAGTGAATGATGTCATGTTTTTCTCTTACGTTTCCACAAAATTATTAGATATAAATCAAAATTCAATCTGAACGTTAAATTCATCCACAACAAGATTACAGACAATGCGACGTGATGGAAATATAGGAACAAGTTTCGCGTCTATCCATAAATTGAAAATGTTTATATAGACCGTCCCTCTTTTTAATTACAAAAGCCGTCCGTCTCCAGAAAAATGTGTTCAGTATATGACATGAAGACACACTGGCGCAATGGTAGGAACGTCCAAGGGAGTGGACCTTAAAACAAGAGACGGACTGGTGTGTTGTTGTCGATATACATGGGATCAGCGGCTTTTGTAATTGAGATAAGTACTTTAGATAAATCGATTTAGCGTACTAATAGAGGTCAACATCGATTTCACCTGTTCCGATCTCAGTTATACACGACCTAGAATCACTGGCGCTCGGACACGGTCAAAACAACGTCGACTAATAGTGGCGTGTCGGGACGGTGGTTGACGTAGCATATATCTTGTAGGCCATTATACATGGTAAATGGGGGCTATTATTATGCGTATTATCCGCTTTCAGTACAGAGGTGACACGGGACTAATCACCAATCGTCTACAATATCTCAGTCAATGCTACTGGATTAAAGAGGGATTGTAGATATTAGTCGTGTGTACTTGTAGTTTTATCTTGATAATATATGGAATAGTTATGTTAGAAAATACAATGTTTATAGCTTGGCGCCTAGATTAAAAATTTGTTGTCTATATTGTATTGAACGTGTGTTTAGATGGATAAAGTTGTTGTACACAATTTGTTTTAATTTTATCATCTTTTTATTTTATCTATTTATTTTACTTATTAATTCAAATTTAATTTAATTTAATTTAATTTAATTTAATTTAATTTAATTTAATTTAATTTAATTTAATTTAATTTAATTTAATTTAATTTAATTTAATTTAATTTTATTTTATTTTATCTTATTAATTAATCTAAATATTTATTACTTATTTCTTTATTTACTTTCATTTTATTCTTAGAAACTTCAAATGCGTTAATTCAAGACTTGTTCCAGACAACGCATTTCTTTCATAAAAATTAACTCGTTATAGCTATCTTTCTTAAATTTCACAAAGTATAAACAGTTATAGTACAGTTGTAAACTTTTCCCGTTTTGGTTTTCATGGCAAAGATATCGCTTTCCTATCCTTGGGGGTGAATGGTCCTTTAGCAAAGTGTTTTTATCTTTTAAGATAATCTAAACGTCTACTATGTCGTTTGTACCTTGTTAAAGCTCATTTAAAAGGATTAAGCTTATTTCTGGTGTCCTAATTGCAGCTTAACTGATGAACCATTTCTTTCGGTGTTACATCATTCTTTGTTAATGAAAACATAAAACGCACAAAAAGAGTAAACAGTGGGTAGACCATTGTTTGATAAAAATCACATCTGATACAGCGATACCCAGATCGAGATCAAACGCTTCCTAAACGTTGATCAGACGGCCATCCGGTCACGTCTTCTCGAATATAGCTTTATTTTTAAATAAAGGAATTGCATTTGGATGTACGGAACAATTTGCAGTTATTCATGTTAATGAAATACCTCTAGAAGACGAATGGTGTGTTAATTGTTTGAAATAAAGGGAGCAGGAGGGGCCATAATCGTAAGGTATCGATAGTTTAATTAAAGGGGAACGGTTTGTATAAATTCTCATCTTAGCCACTGATTGCCACCCAGGGTGAAACAAATACATAGATCGATTGGCCTATGTGTATACATTAAGTTCAATATATAAGCGAGGAACCAATGGCTTTGTGTATCTTAAGATATTTATTCAAGTAGAGATAAATCCAAATGAAATACTCCAAATAGTTCAAATATAAAATCGAAAAATATTAAGACCTCTCGGGTCAGTTTAATGATTAATTGAACTAAGGGATTAAAGTTTGAAGTATGTCCAAAGTTCTGAAACATTCAAAACTCGTGATGGATAAGTATGGAGAGAATAGAGGTTTTAACGCAAGTTACCGCGATAAAATTAAATAGATACTGAAGTAAATATAGAAAGCCACTTCTCAACCTTATAAAGAGAGAGAAAGCTATGAAAATACAATATCCTGACAAAACACTGATAGACAATTAGATTACAGGAGTGCGATTACATATATAGGCGTCCACGTGTTTGGCATTTATTGCGCCATAGACAGCTATCCATCAAACAAACGCCTAGTCAATTTAGCAAGTTTTCATTGATATTAAATATGAAATAAATAATGGAATTAAAGGTCCCATGTCGGTGATATCCAGCGTAAATACATACTTCTTTCACCTCGACAGCGTGAATTGTGTGTAATACAGAGCAGTGAACAAGAGACGAAAATACTTGAATCGCTACTTCATAGAGCAATTCGTGGCTCCAGAAGGCCAATGCGAGAGTATTTCTTGACAAATAAATAGATAGGCGCACTATCTAGGTTCATCGTTTGACAATAAAGGCAGATATAAGGGTGAACGATTTGATACCGACGAAAAATTGCGCGAAGCTCACACGCGATGAAAGCTTTTTCTACCTATATATTTATTTGGTGGCATTAAGATCTTAGGAGAGACGCACCGATTGGGCTATGCGACTACGAAAAAGGTCATAGGCGACCATTTATTTGTCTATTGTGCTCTTTATTTTACTAATTTGGTGTCTGAATAAGGCATGCAATTATCTTGTTGACGGAACAAGTAAAAGACAGAATACTTGTAAGGCAAACTTCATCAGATAAAACGTTTGTATGACACATTGGAAGTCGTTATTGCCTCAATTGTTTAATAGATAATAGAAATGAGTCTCTAGTATTCGCGATACTCAGCCTCTTATCTTGTAATGCTTTAATAGTCTTAATCATTTTCTGTCTTAAACCTTTGAAAAAAAAATTGATTAATTATTTTTTACGTCACTCTACGATTATTTCACGTATATGGTGACGGCATCTGTCTGATGCATTGCATACAAATACAGACCTTTGCAACGGGCCCACCGATGCAGTGAGGGATCTTTTACGTGCCACGCCTACCGTGACACCTGGACCTCGGGTTTTACTGTCTCATCCGAAAGATAGAACACCCATGTGCGCAGGGCGGGAGTCGAACCCGGGACCTCTCGATCACAAATCCAGCGCCTTATCCACTAGGCTACACCGGCTTACTTGAAAAAGAATTATATAATATATATCGTTATGTTCAGTATTTCTTTTGGTAATTTTGTTCAGTTCTTATGTTCAGTCTCTCTACTCGTAATGCTCACTGTCTGTCCTTGTAATGTTCAGTGTACGGGCTCGTAGTTTTCAGAGCTAAGGCCCGTGATGTTCAATCTCTGGAATAAAATGTTCAGTCTTTGTGCTTTTAATGTTCAATTTTTGTGTTTGAGATGTTCAGTCTCTGTCCTGGTAATGTTCAGTGTCTGGGATCCTGATTCTCAGTCTCTTGTTCAGTCTTTGATATTCGTGATGTTCAGTGTCTGTCATGATCAGTGTTCTGTCTTTAGTCTTCGTGATATTCTGGGTCGCTGTCTGTATTAATCAGGGTTCAGTCTTGGTGATGTTCAGTGCTTTTGTCTGTAATGACTAGGGTCCAATCTTTATTCTTCGTGATGTACAGTGCCAGTGTCTGTAATTACCAGTGTTGGGTCTTCGTGATGTTCAGTACCTGTGTCTGTAATGACTAGGGTTCAGTCTTGGTGATATTCAGTGTCTGTCATGATCAGGGTTCAGTCTTTAGCCTTTGTGATGTTCGGTGTCTGTCATGATCAGTGTTCAGTCTTTAGTCTTTGTGATGTTCAGTGTCAGTTATGATCAGTGTTCATTCTTCGTGATGTTCAATGTCAGTGTAAGTTATGATCAGTGTTATGTCTTTCATCTTTGTGATGTTCAGTGTCTGCGTCTGTAATTATCAGTGTTCAGTCTTTAGTCTTTGTGATATTCAGTGTCTGTGTCTGTAAAGATCAGTGTTCAGTCTTTAGTCTCTGCGATGTTCAGTGTCAGTGTCTGTAATGATCAGTGTTCAGTCTTTAGTCTTTGTGATGTTCAGTGTCAGTGTCTGTAATGATCAGTGTTCAGCCTTTGTGATGTTTAGTGTCTGTGTCTATAATGATCAGTATTCAGTGATGATCAGTGCCTGTAATTATCAGTGTTCAGTCTTTAGTCTTCGTGATGTTCAGTGTCAGTGTATGTCATAATCAGTGTTCTGTCTTTCGTCTTTCTGATGTTCAGTGTCAGTGTCTGTAATTATCAGTGTTCAGTCTTTAGTCTTTGTGATGTTCAGTGTCAGCGGCAATCTCGATCAGTGTGTAGTTTTTAGTCTTTCTGATGTTCAGTGTCTGTAATGATAAGTATTCAGTCTGTAGTATTCGTGATGTTCAGCCTATTAACCTTCAGGGTTTAGTGTTTACTATAATTAATTCATACAATTATTGACCTATTCTCTATAAAACTACGCCAGTTGCCTCATATACTCAGCCTCTGGTTTTCGTATGTGTCAGTGTGTGATTTTATAACATTTAGCTAGGTTGACACAACGTTGAGACACTAGACTTTGTGTTATTAGTGCTTATGAGTCTTAACTTGATTTACATAATACCACAACCCCGTTATATGGTTGCACGGAATTAGTGGCGAGGAGGCTCTACAGTCACGTGTTGTGTGATATAAAATTCAACGTTGTCGTAATATGCGCCAATTTCTTTTTCTTTCTTCTGCTTTTGTCTCTTTTTGTTTTGCTTTTGTTTTTATCAGTCTATCGTCCTGATATAATGTACAGTGGCTGTATGTAGTCATATTCTAACTTTGAATTACATTTAAATGTAATTGATGTCTCCTTTAATTCCGCGAAGCTGATAAATTTTGATTGAATAGGAGGCCAAATCGACAGCGGGGGAAGCGGAAGTTGGGTAGACTATCACCTAATATCAGAGCTTTGTATACATTTATTTGACAGGTGAGAAATGAATAATCGCTGTAATAGTTATATCATATAAATCTCCTTACAGTGTAAGAGCCGGATGTGGCTCGTGACGTAGATATCGTGTTTCCGAGAAATACGACACCATTTTCAGTGTGACGATTATGTCCCTTTTATTCAATAAGGACTGCCTTTAATACCCAAATAAGTGACGGAGGGCCGAATGTATATTTGATTTATTTCTGTTAACTCAATAATAATAATAATAATAATAATAATAATAATAATAATAATAATAATAATAACAATAATAATAATAATTATAATAATAATAATAGTAAAAATATACATGCAAATAAAAAAAGCTTTATTTCTTTTATATTTAAACGGAAACATCATAATAGAAATATTTATAACTAAGTGAAAAGACCAAAATCATACAGGACGAGATATGTATAAGGAACCATTTTAGTTCTGATATTTTATCAAGTGAATGACAAAATAAAACGTAATTTATGAAAATTTTCTCTTTTCTTCAATTCCCATAGATTCTCTATGAAGGAGGATTTCAGAGCCAAGTTCTGACTAGCCTCAAAGATGCACTGCAGGCTGTAGAAAATTCCTTTATTTAGTAGAATCTTTATGATCATTACACTCAAATAAACTGCTTTTTTGTGAGCACATAATTTATAAAAATGTAACTTGTGAAAAGAATGTTAGTCTTAATATTTGATGTCACTTTATATCTTTGATATTTAGATTCCATTCCATAATGCTATTCGTGTTTACATGTACAGTGTATATAATATATTTTTATGATCTCTCAACTTGAGTTACCTGTTGATGTTTGTTTTCTATATGGAGGATTATCATAGTCATAGATTCGTTTATTGTACTGCTTTGCAGTGAGCTGGAAGATTGTCCGTAAACCGGCTAACCATACCAATTGACGATTTTCGATTTGATAAAACGTCCAAAGTCAGTATAATAGCTGTATTGCATTCAAATATTTTATGACCTCTTTTTATCTACTCCTTGTTTGCTCGACGCATCTTGTGTCATGCAGTTGGGTCAGACTTTTTTGTTCTGTTTTTTATTTTTGTTTTCTTTTGTTTTGTTTGTCTGGTTTTTTTATTATTTATTTATGGGGGGTTGTTCTTTTGGCCTTTCTCCTCTTTTCTTAGAGTCTATAATAGACACATGCTCTCAGTAACTATATTCAAAAGTTTATTAAACTGTAAACGAACATATCGACTTTGAATGAATTTTGTGTTATGCAGTTAGGTTAGACTCTCTCTATATATTTCAGCAAGTTATCATGCAAGTCTCAAAAACTCTTACTATCCTAAAAAAGTCGTCAATATTCGGATCCTCCTAGCTGAACCCTCCAGACTTGTAGTAAGTCTTGAGCATTATGGAGCGCCGTCGTACTTCAGGTATTTGTGTGCTGTTCATAACATCATACTTCAAGATGTTTATTGACACATAAATGTTATGATACTAATTAGCGAAGCGGTAATTAGCGTCGGAGACAGGTCGGAGTCAAGCTTGATCTGGCTCCCTGAGAGCAGTGTACTCGATACAACGGTTACCAGTCACGTGACTGTCGACGTATGTCCCGTCATCAGCCACGGTCCTATCACCGTATGTAATCTAATAAATGATTGAGCGTCTGGGGAGTTGGATGTAATCAATATCGGTCAGAATTCCCTTTGTTTGGCGAAAACTCAATTTCATGGAGTTGCGAAATATTTGAATTTGTCAGGAGATGACGGCCTAATTGGATTAGATGTATTTCATTTATCTCTCGAATTATGTATACAGTATGTCAAAGAGATGGCAAACTATGAAATGATGAATTTAACCCTGTTGCAAAAGGAGCTAGAGAGTGTATTCTCAATTTCTGATTTTCACTGAGATTTGTTATACAACAAGGCATCGCCTTTTCTAAAGTTTTAGCACTGACATGAATACCCATATCATGATGTATATCAAGGAAATAGGAATAGATAGACGTATTGTATTTATAGTTAAAATTTATTTATTATTTAAACATACCAACGTACGACGGTATGTGTAATATACATGTATATATTTGTTAAGCATTCATTCAAAAGACAATTTGTCTTTATTTTCGTTAACAGTTTAATAAACTTTTAAGTAAAGTTACTAAAAGCATGTATCTATTTAAGAATTTAAGAAAAGAAAAGCAAAAAGAAGGCCCCCCCCTAAAAAACCCCAAACAAACAGAACAAAAGAAAAAATCACACACACACACACACACACAAAAGCCCAAAAACAAAACAAAACAAACAAAAAAAAAGCAATAAAAAACCAAAATCCCCCAATATCCCGAAAAAAAGGAATTAGGAAATATGTTGGGACCAAACGTCTTGTTCAATTAAGTATTTGAAAACCCCCACGCCCCCCCCCCCCCCCCCCCCCCAAAACCCACTCACAAAACACCCCCCCCCCCCCTTCCAAAAAAAAAAAAAAAATATCCGGAAAATGTCAAGAGAAACACGTGATTTACTGAATAAACTTTTAATTTTAGTTTCCTATGATATAAACATCCAACCGTTTCGATAGTTGATCGATATACAGTCGATTTCACAATTACAAATTAAGTGCTGTTACTCGTAACCACAGAGACTCGGCAGTACCAATTGATATGAGAGTTCGCCTCTTAATAGTTATCATAGTTTGGAACATCACCGGTCTTGGGATCTACGGGCAATTGAAGGAGAGTTAAGTCGTAGCACTTATCAATGACAAACCAGATTCCTTATAGATCTCTGGCTGTATATAGCGAGATGCTGAGCAGCAGGTCCATGTTGAACAATATGCAGATTATATAGATAATACATTCTTTAAAATGGTAGATCATAAATAGCTTTCAACATCAGTAATACCTTTGGTAGTTGGAAAATTGGCAAACTTTTAAAGAAGTAATTCTTACAATTAAAGTAGTAAAACTATGTGTGACATCTATTACAGTTATAATAGAGCATTTACAATATACTGCAAATGTGAAGCAAAAGTTCCCCTAGCACTGAGATTTCTATACAAAGCAGAGGAAAAGTAGCAATCTGATTAAAACCAAATATTTATTATTCCGATTTGGTTTTAATCAGATTGAGAACAAGTAGTAACGATGAATGCTTGTGTTATCCTCAGCTGACTTCTTTATGTGTCAAAATTATTGATTTTTTTTTTAAGATTTGTGTTCATGCTTAGAATAGTAAAACCCGGATTTACCCGTTATTGGAGTATATGTTCTGGCACTCGCAAAAACGCACCATACTAAACAGCTAGAATTCAAAGTTGAGACCAGGTGTATGAGAGTAGTAAGCCTATCCTATCAGGGGTGAGATCAGGTGTCTGGAAGGAGTTAGCCTCTCCTATCAGAGGTGAGTTCAGGTGTCTGAGAGGACTAAGCCGCTCCTGTCAACAGTTACATCAGGTGCCGGTGAGGAGTGAACCTCTCCTATTAGAGGTGAGATCAGGTGTCTGGGAGGAGTAAACCTCTCCTATCAGAGGTGAGATCAGATGTCTGGAAGGAGTTAGCCTCTCCTATCAGAGGTGAGTTCAGGTGTCTCAGAGGACTAAGCCTCTCCTGTCAACAGTTACACCAGGTGCCGGTGAGGAGTAAACCTCTCCTATCAGAGGTGAGATCAGGTGTCTGGGAGGAGTAAACCTCTCCTAATAGAGGTGAGATCAGGTGTCTGGAAGGAGTTAGCCTCTCCTGTCAGAGGTGAGTTCAGGTGTCTGAGAGGACTAAGCCTCTCCTGTCAACAGTTACACCAGGTGCCGGTGAGGAGTAAACCTCTCCTATCAGAGGTGAGACCAGGTGTATGAGAGTAGTAAACCTCTCCTATCAGGGGTGAGATCAAATGTCTGGAAGGAGTTAGCCTCTCCTGTCAGAGGTGAGTTCAGTTGTCTGAGAGGACTAAGCCTCTCCTGTCAACAGTTACACCAGGTGCCGGTGAGGAGTAAACCTCTCCTATCAGAGGTGAGATCAGGTGCCGTTGAGGAGTAAACCTCTCCTATCAGGGGTGAGATCAGGTGTCTGGGAGGAGTAAACCTCTCCTATCAGAGGTGAGATCAGGTGTCTGGGAGGAGTAAACCTCTCTTGTCAACAGTTAGAACAAGTGCCGGTGAGGAGTAAACCTCTCTTATCAGAGGTGAGACCAGGTGTGGGAGGAGTAAAACTCTCCTGTTAGATTTAAGACTAGGTATCGGGAGGAGTATGCCTCTCCTGTCAGTGGTGAGACCAGCAGCTCTTTTCACACAAAAAAACTTACGAAGTTTTTTAACTTACGAACTTCGTAAGCGAATTTCACGAACGCATTCGTAAGTGGAATCTTACGAGAAAAACTTACGAACAAACTAACGACAAAATTTCCCTAGTAACTAGTTAGCGCATGCCTCCTTCAAACTTCCTATGTAAACTTTTTACGTGTATATGTATGTATGTTTGTATTGACCAAAGCTATATGGTCAACTTTATTTTCATAATGTGCTCACATCATCGTGTACAAAATGTATATGAAATGTTATACCTGAGAGGGCCCGGGAGCCCGTTTCATCAAACGGCGTAGCTACTAGCGTAGGCTTAGTTTGGCGACTAGACTAAATTTCAAACTATGCGTTTCATCGACATCATGCGGCGTAACTCTACGTTTAGCGTAGATTTAGACGAAATTCTGAGCTAACCTATCTACCTCTTTTAAGTGTTGTCGTAAATCAATGTAGTGACTTCTAGGACTTCTTCTTTAATGCTTCTAATTAGTAAATAGTAAAATACTTGGTGGATCTAAATAAGCGACTCTAAATCCGCCAATGAAATATACTATCCATATTTAACCGGAAACATAGTTTCAGCTGTTTGCATCACACATATTAGCTAATTTTATTTTTAAGGGGATATGAGGAGGGTGTTAGTCGTGTTAGACATTAAAGATTAACGTTTGACAGAAAGGGGAGGGAGGGCAATGCATCAGGGGACAAGACTAAAGTGAATACTTGACTTGTTTGTATGGCATGGGACCTCTAAATCGATCCCAAATCGTCTTGATCATCGATCCTCATGGAACACAATGAAAACGCAGCCATCTTTTTGTACTGTAGTCTGTACAGTAACTTTTAACTTACGACAAAAATTTTATACTTACGAGTGGTATTAACCAGTAGTAAAATTACGAATAATATTTGACGTACAAAGTTCGTAAGGCTTTTTCGTGAAACGCAACGAGTTCCTAAGTTTCTTCGTAAGAGAAATATTAGTCGTAGGTCTTTTTGTGAAACTGCTACAGTTGTGTAAAGTTTTAAGTAAATCGCAGCAAGCAAGCCTAACAAACATACTGTCTGGGAGAAGTAAGCTTCTCCTGTCAAAGATGAGAGCAGTTGTCCGAGGGACAAAGCCTCTCCTGTTTGCGTTAAGACTAGATGTTCGGAGGGAGTAAGCCTCTCCTGTCAGTGGTGAGACCAGTAGCCCATTTCACAATAAAACTTACAAAGAAATTTCTCTTACGAAGAAACTTCACAAAAAATGACTTAAGAACTTCGTAAGTCAAATTTTTTCGTGACTTTACGAATGATCAATACCAAATAAGGATAATATTTTTGTCGTATTTTTTGTCGTTATTTTGTTCCATGAAGATCAAGGATTAAGACGAGAACGTGTTCGTGAAAAGGACTTTATAATTCACTTACGATGTTCTTAAGTTAAAAACTTCGTAATTCGTAAGTTTTTTTGTGAAAAGGGCTGCAGGTGTCTGAGAGAAGTAAGCCTCTCCTGTCAGAGGTGAGATCAGATGTCTGTGAGTAGTAAGCATCTCCCGCTGGAAATGAGATCAGGTGCCTTGGAGAGTAAGCCTCTCCTGTCTGATGTGAGAGCAGGTGTCTGGGAGGAGTAAGCCTCTCCTGCCTGAGGTGAGAGTAGATGTCTGGGAGGAGTAAACCTCTCCTGTCAGAGGTGAGAGTAGATGTCTGGGAATAGTAAGCCTCTCCTGTCAGAGGTGAGAGTAGATGTCTAGGAGGAGTAAGCCTCTCCTGTCAGAGGTGAGAGTAGATGTCTGTGGAGGAGTAAGCCTCTCCTGCCTGAGGTGAGAGTAGATGTGTGGGAGGAATAAGCCTCTCCTGTCAGTGGTGAGAGTAGATGTCTGGGAGGAGTAAGCCTCTCCTGTCAGAGGTGAGAGTAGATGTCTGGGAGGAGTAAGCCTCTCCTGCCTGAGGTGAGAGTAGATGTCTGGGAGGAATAAGCCTCTCCTGTCAGAGGTGAGAGTAGATGTCTGGGAGGAGTAAGCCTCTCCTGTCAGAGGTGAGAGTAGATGTCTGGGAGGAGTAAACCTCACCTGTCAGAGGTGAGAGTAGATGTCTGGGAATAGTAAGCCTCTCCTGTCAGAGGTGAGAGTAGATGTCTGGGAGGAGTAAGCCTCTCCTGTCAGAGGTGAGAGTAGATGTCTGGGAGGAGTAAGCCTCTCCTGTCAGAGGTGAGAGTAGATGCTTGGGAGGAGTAAGCCTCTCCTGCACGAGGTGAGAGTAGATGTCTGGGAGGAGTAAACCTCTCCTGTCAGAGGTGAGAGTAGATGTCTGGGAATAGTAAGCCTCTCCTGTCAGAGGTGAGAGTAGATGTCTGGGAGGAGTAAGCCTCTCCTGTCAGAAGTGAGAGTAGATGTCTGGGAGGAGTAAACCTCTCCTGTCAGAGGTGAGAGTAGATGTCTGGGAGGAGTAAGCCTCTCCTGCAAGAGGTGAGAGAAGATGTCTGGGAGGAGTAAGCCTCTCCTGCAAGAGGTGAGAGTAGATGTCTGGGAGGAGTAAGCCTCTCCTGTCAGAGGTGAGAGTAGATGCTTGGGAGGAGTAAGTCTCTCCTGCACGAGGTGAGAGTAGATGTCTGGGAGGAGTAAGCCTCTCCTGCAAGAGGTGAGAGTAGATGTCTGGGAGGAGTAAGCCTCTCCTGTCAGGGGTGAGAGTAGATGTCTGGGAGGAATAAGCCTCTCCTGTCAGAGGTGAGAGTAGATGTCTGGGAGGAGTAAGCCTCTCCTGTCAGAGGTGAGAGTAGATGTTTGGGAGGAGTAAGCCTCTCCTGTCAGAGGTGAGAGTAGATGTTTGGGAGGAGTAAGCCTCTCCTGTCAGAGGTGAGAGTAGATGTTTGGGAGGAGTAAGCTTCCTCTGTCAGAGGTGAGAGTAGATGTCTGGGAGGAGTAAGTCTCTCCTGTCAGAGGTGAGAGTAGATGTCTGGGAGGAGTAAGCCTCTCCTGTCAGAGATGAGAGTAGATGTCTGGGAGGAGTAAGCCTCTCCGGTCATAGGTGAGAGTAGATGTCTGGGAGGAGTAAGCCTCTCCTGCCTGAGGTGAGAGTAGATGTCTGGGAGGAGTAAACCTCTCCTGTCAGAGGTGAGAGTAGATGTTTGGGAGGAGTAAGTCTCTCCTGTCAGAGGTTAGAGTAGATGTTTGGGAGGAGTAAGCTTCCTCTGTCAGAGGTGAGAGTAGATGTCTGGGAGGAGTAAGCCTCTCCTGCCTGAGGTGAGAGTAGATGTCTGGGAGGAGTAAACCTCACCTGTCAGAGGTGAGAGTAGATGTCTGGGAATAGTAAGCCTCTCCTGTCAGAGGTGAGAGTAGATGTCTGGGAGGAGTAAACCTCTCCTGT
This sequence comes from Pteria penguin, assembly GCA_035048485.1. Taxonomy (NCBI): domain Eukaryota; kingdom Metazoa; phylum Mollusca; class Bivalvia; order Pterioida; family Pteriidae; genus Pteria; species Pteria penguin. The sequence continues at coordinate 41,670,217 of CM068580.1, read as the reverse complement.
CAGAGGTGAGAGTAGATGTCTGGGAATAGTAAGCCTCTCCTGTCAGAGGTGAGAGTAGATGTCTGGGAGGAGTAAGCCTCTCCTGTCAGAAGTGAGAGTAGATGTCTGGGAGGAGTAAACCTCTCCTGTCAGAGGTGAGAGTAGATGTCTGGGAGGAGTAAGCCTCTCCTGCAAGAGGTGAGAGAAGATGTCTGGGAGGAGTAAGCCTCTCCTGCAAGAGGTGAGAGTAGATGTCTGGGAGGAGTAAGCCTCTCCTGTCAGAGGTGAGAGTAGATGCTTGGGAGGAGTAAGTCTCTCCTGCACGAGGTGAGAGTAGATGTCTGGGAGGAGTAAGCCTCTCCTGCAAGAGGTGAGAGTAGATGTCTGGGAGGAGTAAGCCTCTCCTGTCAGGGGTGAGAGTAGATGTCTGGGAGGAATAAGCCTCTCCTGTCAGAGGTGAGAGTAGATGTCTGGGAGGAGTAAGCCTCTCCTGTCAGAGGTGAGAGTAGATGTTTGGGAGGAGTAAGCCTCTCCTGTCAGAGGTGAGAGTAGATGTTTGGGAGGAGTAAGCCTCTCCTGTCAGAGGTGAGAGTAGATGTTTGGGAGGAGTAAGCTTCCTCTGTCAGAGGTGAGAGTAGATGTCTGGGAGGAGTAAGTCTCTCCTGTCAGAGGTGAGAGTAGATGTCTGGGAGGAGTAAGCCTCTCCTGTCAGAGATGAGAGTAGATGTCTGGGAGGAGTAAGCCTCTCCGGTCATAGGTGAGAGTAGATGTCTGGGAGGAGTAAGCCTCTCCTGCCTGAGGTGAGAGTAGATGTCTGGGAGGAGTAAACCTCTCCTGTCAGAGGTGAGAGTAGATGTTTGGGAGGAGTAAGCCTCTCCTGTCAGAGGTTAGAGTAGATGTTTGGGAGGAGTAAGCTTCCTCTGTCAGAGGTGAGAGTAGATGTCTGGGAGGAGTAAGCCTCTCCTGCCTGAGGTGAGAGTAGATGTCTGGGAGGAGTAAGCCTCTCCTGTCAGAGGTGAGAGTAGATGTCTGTGAGGAGTAAGCCTCTCCTGTCAGAGGTGAGAGTAGATGTCTGGGAGGAATAAGCCTCTCCTGTCAGAGGTGAGAGTAGATGTCTGGGAGGAGTAAGCTTCCTCTGTCAGAGGTGAGACTTGGTATCTTGGAGGAGTAAGCCTCTCCTGTCAGAGGTCAGATAAGGTGTTTAGGATTAGTAAGCGTCCCCTGTCAGAGGTGAAACCTGGTGTCTGGGAGTAAGCTTCTCCTGTTTTGCTATTCACAACCGCCATGAATTCCCTTTACTTGCAGACTTCACAAAAATACATGTATTTCAACAATGCATGTTAGATTGAAGTAGAGTTACTCTGTATAGAATGGGGGGGGGGGGTTGGTTTATAGTAACACTCTAAACATAACCCTCCCTCCCGATAAAGTTTTGACGAGCCCTACTCTGCTAAGTAAAAATACGAAAATTACTGGTAGTTTGTTACTGTGGCATCCAAGAGTGAGTATAAGATAGCTGTTAAATTTTGTATGTCGCTAAAATAATTTACGGAATCTCATAATTTGATACCATTATTTCCACAAGGAATATTTTTAAATATCAAAATACATTCATTCATTTAATTGTATAAATCCCCCGCAATTCGTATGAAATAAAACTAATAAAACTCCTCAGAGAAAATAACATTTAAAGAGTTGTTTTGTAGCAGATATCTATATTAAAATTCATGTAACTAGAACACACATGGTAAACTATATGTACGCTGAGGTTGTTCTGTGCTGTTTTTGAATAGCCCTTTATTCTATTCAGAGTAAGTAGGTGCCATTTATTTATTGTAGTTATGTTATAAATGAGCAATGAACACATTTGGGGAAAACTTTATTTTATTGCAAGACAATGCTTAATTTCATATAAGAATACTATTAAATTTCATTCGCACATGTAAGGACAATCTAAGCTTTCATTTTTATAAATATTTATTTATGTGGCATAACCAATTAAACAAACACATTAACTCATACGATGTGAATTTTTTCTTTAATTTTGCACATTAAATTTCATGTGTGATTGGGTACCTGCACACACACCTTGACCAATGTAGATTGCAATCGAACTCACTGCAACGAGGACTTAGGGCTTGATCACTTCCTTTGATCTTTAAGCAGTAAGCATCTAAAATTAAAGGTCATGGTCATTCTAATTAAGAAATGAAGTGCATAAAATATATATATGTATTTCTGATTCGGGTTCCATCGTTGGCCTTGTGATAAAGTTGGAAAGAACTGTAACCTGCTTTCGTGTCGCCATACATGAAAAATAGTTTAAAACTGACGATTATCGGTCATACTTTAAATATAGAATAGGTGTCGGTAAATGCTAATGCATTGTAATGGCAAAGCTTCAAACTAGATATATATCAACTGTTTATAAATAGTCAAGCAGAGTATTTCGATCATAATTCTGAAGACACTGAAAACTGTTTCAACATTGTTTTCAATTTCAAGATTTAAATCATTTTGCTATATATTTTCCGAAGGATGAAATATTGATATTTTTCGAAATCAATATAAAACAAAATAAACAGGTATGATGCATTTATTAATTATCATGTGTAATATATATCTTTTGTTAAGGTAAGACTGCAAGCAGAGATAAACTGCATTATCATGTCGTAAACAATGGAAATTCTTATGAAATGCAAGTCATCTTTAGTGTGAAGAGATTTCGTGCACTTTATGGAAATAGTTTATATCTAGTATAGCCTTGTATGTATAAAACTTGAAGTGATGAATAAATTGCATAAAAGTACTGGCAAGTTGTATTGCCAACGAAAACCAATCTATAAACTGATGATATCCAATCGTACGTCTCTGTTAAAAACGCTGCGGGTAAAGCACTTTAACTGTAATCTTCTGACCTTACATAGCGGTTTGTCACGACGAAAAGTTAAAAATACATCACTCAGAGTCTACTATGACCTTGGCCTTGAAAGCACTAAACGAAACTCATTTAATTTCTGTATAGACAAATATGAATTATAGCATTTAATGTTATCAACCGTGTAATTCAAAATGTATTAGATATCATTACGTGTACAACATCTAAATATTATATTAGGATTGACCTTTGACCTTGATGAAACGATTTAACTTTTCTATGGGAGAACATGTACTTAATCTTCTTCAAAGATGCATTGAAATATATCGTCAAACTTGACATTTGAACTTCAATATATAGAAAAGTTTAGTCTTAAAATACATGTTTGGTTCGGGACTTGTTTTCCCCACCTTAACAACCTTACAAAATAAGATTTATGAAAACGAATATCTTAAAGTTTTATCTCGACTTTGATCCAGAGCTAGTAGATCTAAACGATTATATCTTACGCCATTTTTCTAAACAAATTAAACTCAAAACGTTGAATGCGATAATTTCAGATAATCCCAAACTTGACATAGAGAATTTCGAAATTAAAAATAATAATGTAAAGTCTTCAACTTTTATGTTATAAGTACTAGGGAACTTATTTTCTTCAATCTCCATATCCTTATGGCTTCAGATAAGATAAATTTCAAAGAGTCCTTTCTTAACCTTGACATTTGAACATGAAGGTAGAACGTGAACACAGTTGTTTAAGATGTTTGTTTGTCAATAGTCCTACCACATTGTTCAGAATTGCGCGATCATCGTCAGCATAATTATCACAAAAATCATAAAACAATAATATGATATAACATGATCTTCTCAGGAAAAATTAATGACATATGAAACTAATAATACTAGGTAATATTACCTTTCTCAGTATGATAATGACATGAAATTAAATATGCTGAATGATCTTCATGAACATGATCATAAAACATGAAATTTGATATACTGCTGAATGACACGATCTTCCTATATATGATAATGACATGGCACTGAGAATGCTGTTTGGTACCCTTGACATTGAGATCAGTTACTTCGTATGTTATGTAAGGTTATTCGTTTGCATTTCAATAAAAAGATATTAAAGAAAAAATAATTGTCAAAGGTGCTACACTTCCGATCTATTGACATTACTATTGACGGCGGCCTTGACCACAAGGATATGTTGTCATTTTATTTGTAGGAAAATGAGAGAGAGAGAGAGAGAGAGAGAGAGAGAGAGAGAGAGTGTGTGTGTGTGTGTACTTGATGCACATTCTTCACTATATAAGTAAGTCTGATCTACACTTTGATGAATAGATCAATGTCTGACACCTCACCCTTTTCAAATTTTGAAATTAAAATGTTTAACTTAAGTGCATTCGCGCTCCACCATCTTGTCAAAATATACTGTGTGTTGATCGAGTCTGATCTTTTGCTTTCAGACTTTCACAAAGCAATCTCTCAGCATTACCAAGCCATACAAGCTGTTTATTGGCATGAAAAAGAGTATATATCATTCATTTCACTTATTTCATCTGCTTTAAACATTAATATAATTTCATGAAATTAATATACATTGTTGTAAGTCTGAGTGTTTGGATACAGCCAGTTTGGAATCGCAAGTTCATTGATAGAAATTTTCTGGAAAGAGTTTGCAAATGATGAAAATAGATCTAAGATTGTACAAGTAATTTGGATGAATCAAATATGTCTGACAACTTTATTTACAATTGTATTAAATATTATCGGCTTAGTTTCTATGTCCATCCTGTACATGTGTATGCGTTCGTTGAAGTAACAACGGCACTGTGATACAGCTAGAAGGCAGAAGAATGTATGCCTTATTTGGAAACTCTGCTGAGTAGATATAAACGCCATCTCTAGAATTTGGGTTTATGGGGAAAAGAAGATCGAAAAATAACAATCTGCAGCACACATTTAGTGTAGTATTTTCTCAAATTAGAAAAAGGTCAAATTAAAACACTGTCAAAAACCCAACAAAAAAGTCCTTGTCGAAAACAAATAAACAAACAAAACCTAAAGAAACAAACAGGCAAATAATAATAATAATAAAGCATAAAAAGCTCCATAGAACCCTCGTCTGTTATAGGTGACAGGATTGTGACGTAAGGTCACATGACCATCTTGGTGCCCGAAACATTCCGTTTATGTTTGAGATCGATAGCGGCGCGCTGGGGGATTACTTGAATCCTTTTTATACCTAGTCAATCATTTTATTTCTGACCCTTGCTTGTTTTTGAGATTTTTGTAGGTAGTTCTCGGCACCAGATTTCGACTAGCTAGACACCTCCCGTGTGTAAAGATAAATCGATTTGAATGTTGACTTTTATCATTTCTTAAGTGACTCTTGTCTTATTGTAAATTTGCGTATTTATTCGGTGCAATAGTTCAACAGATTTTATTGAAAGAAGTTTTACAAGTTTACCTGGTTAACATGATACAAATATTTTTGTTTGTTTTCTTTCTTTCTTTTTTTTCTCTTTCTTTCCGAAAAGTTTTGGAGAGGCATATTGTATACATCTTAATCCGGACAAGTACCTTCCTAATATTGTTCAGCATTTTAAGAACATGAAAATTTTATTACTCAAAAAAAACGGAATAATTTTGTAAGTGGTGTAACAAGGAAGCACTTTTCTCTTTAATGAAATTATAAGCTTTGATATCACCAATGAGAAAATTATGGGGCTAAATGACTCAATATGAAAGTAAAATAAAAAGTAATTTCCAGGTAAATAACATTATACAAGTAGTTGGATTATTTTTTACGAGGAATAATGAGAGCTATCCAGAACTTCGTGCATGTGTATAGTAGAGAATTCAGCACGAATACAAACGCTAGTGTTATATAACTGAGTAGAGAACTTGCACGAATTGATTTATAAACAAATCATTGATCCCAATGACAAGTCCGTCTTTATGCTGCATCGTTGTTACACGGTACCTTTTTTCAATAGTCATCGTTATTTGCAACAGAGCCTCTCTTTTTCTTATCACAGTTTAATTGCCGTTGAAGAAACCCCACATTACACATATGGACATTAATTAAATTCCACAGATGCTACACATCAAAGACGTTCCGATTGCCCTATTCAAAGAAGGTGTAATTAGAATTCTTTTTAAAACAATGGGTACATAGCCTTGTTTACAAACAGCAAAAACGATCGCAGTGCATTCACATATTCATCATTATTCATGGTGACTCAACAATCTACAGCGATTTTGTTTCAAAAACATTAATCATTTAAAATGCAGCATAAAGCACCGACCGTCAAATCATTATTTATCCCTTTTCTTGTATTAGATATGTAAATTGTATTATATTCTCCTAGATGGCCTCATTACCCACTGGTAGGATCGTTTTAAAGGGTACGGCTTTTAACTTTTATTCCACACCGCAGTTTTTACACTATTACATGTTTATAGATAATTAATTTTGTAGTTAAAAACATCGTTTCGACACACAGCGGGGAAATAATCTATCTTTGTATTTGTATTTGAGGACATTATATCGAAGAAGAATTTATTAGCATTTTTTATGTCCATTTGAATACAAGTTATGATTCAATCAGTATTACGTGTCACGGTTAAGTTTCTATATCGTTTTGTACAACTTTAGCTTGAGATTAAAAAACCTGATAACTGGTATGGAAAGTTTATAAAATCTTAATTTAAAAAAGGCGTTTCTTCCTACAAATCAAACAAGCTTCAAAACCCAAAAAAGTTGAGAAATCTCAGGAATTGAAAGGGCATTAAAACCTAGAGTGTTATTTTGGCGACTTGATGTTTTATTGCATAGGCGCTGTAATGTGAATACTACTCGCCCGAAGTAAATACACGGTCGCTCTCACCCCAAACGGATCAAATGAAGAACAAGAACAACTCCTGACTAATGATTTACGATATTAATCTGTCACATTTCTACATTTACATGATTAAGTAGAGTTAAAATACCCGTCTTTTCAAAACCTTCTTCATAAATAGAGATGAAGAGTAGTGTGTTAGTAACCGAATATCATGGTAAGAGGTCGGGGAGTATGTATAAAATGCCAAATCATCGTAGGGTCTATGTTAATCACATAATGATCTAGCAGAATCCAACGCTGTGATCAAATACTACTCGTATCCCATTCTCATTTCAACATATTTATATTTCATTTCATCGTATTTATATTCATCGACAGTCACAAACTATTTTTATCAGTCATTAATTTCATGCATATTGATCATTCTTTCAATACATTTTAGTTGCTGTTTTTTAATGGCCAAACATGCGTGATTTTGTATTTTCTTTTCTTTAAACTTGAAGATTTACATTATCGTCAAATGAAAAATAATGGTAATCCTCAAATTGCTTTTTCATTCTTAAAACCTGCATTTTAGTACTAATTTTCATTCTGAAATGAATCGGTGCAATTCAGTGAAAGAGGAGTTCGAATTGTGACCAAAATGTCCCGTGTTTGACTCCCACCATGGGTACGCCGGTGTGTTGTCTTTCGCATGAGACAGCAAAACCGAGGGCCCATGTCACGGTAGGCGTGGGATGTAAAAGATACTTCACTTATTCGGGTGGGTCCGTTGAAAAGATATGAATTTACATGCAATGCTGAAATGATCGTGGAGTGATAACAATAATCAATCTGAAAACAGCAAGTTTCCTGTAAATGTCATAAACCAATATATAAATATTCCAACCCCAAAATAGAAAAGCAGAGCAAGGAAAATTATTTTATGTCACTTATACTTCATGTACAACTTTTAAAGGTGTACTCAACACTCGTATATTTATTTAGCTAGTATATAAGGGGCTATATTTATCCAAAGTGCCAGGGACTATCTATACTCCTGTGTCGGATTTTATATGCAATATTTCTTTCAAAGGTCATGTCATTAGTTTGCAACTCAATTAATAGCCCCTTTATCCATTCCACATAAGTAAGTACTACAAATCACAGATATAAGAATATGCGTTTTAAGATGTGAAAAGGTCAACTCAACAGATCATCGAGCATTTGCTAACCTTTCAAGTCTTCGATAAAAAGGAATAAAGGAGAGATGAGTCAGAGAGAATTCGGTAGGGCTTTGAAGGTTGCTCGTTCGACTAATACCGTACGTGACGTGCTCAATAGAACGACGAGGTTAGCAAGGCTTTATTAGCATTTCATACATTCCATAAAATGATATTTCGGAACATTGTTCGAGAAACGTCAACAACTTTGTAGGTGTTAAACACTACTTCAGCGGTGGCTATATAGAACTACGAAAAGCACTTGCCTTCGAAAAAGTACCCCATCGATGGAATGAGTGGCCCAAAACAGCGGTAGGACAATTGTAGGGTCCTCAATGGAGACGGTTTAAACCGCCGTCTGATACGCCCGATACATGGCTCTCCCATATAAACAAATGAAATACGATGCAACGTTTTGTCATGTAGAACTTGAAGAGTGTTTTGAGAATGTTGATCATGACAAATAAATGATAAATTTGAAATTTTTATTCTCAATCGCTTAAAATTGATATATTTGAATAATGATAATAATGAAAACACTCTTTAAAATTTTTTTTCCTGTTGATATCGTTGAAATCGTTAAAAATTGATGAATTTGCAATCGACATTCATATTTAGATTGACCGATAGCTTTCGTAATCTTTATCCATATCTAATGGTTCACAAAGAACACAACATAGTTAAAAGTGATATATAACGTAAAGACTGTAGACAGTATTGCAGTGAGCTACATAAAGTATCTTGATGCAGACAGATTCTTCGTAAGCCATTAACTCGCAGCATAACTAAATGCCTGGCTTTTCGGGTGTAATGGATCGAAGCTTTACAAACGTTTGATGTCGAAATTTCACGATGTCGCCTACATTCCTGTCATACTGCATCTTACGTTAAATAAAACATCATTTTATCGAGAATTTTGATTTAGTAGTAGATAACGATTTATAATATAATAATAAAAACGTTAAACTATATATTTTTGGAGGGAACTTCTCAAAACTCTAAAACATTTATGATCCTTTGACGAAGCGTAATTTGAAAACTGCCTCGAAAGTTACAGTTCTGCAGTTTTAATATCATTACAAGAAGTCCAGCAAGTGAAATCTTATAGGGGATTTTACACACCTCGTGGCAGGTTTAAATTTAGACACACATTAAGTAATTATCTGACACGGCTTCAATTAAAAAATGAGGAATTCGCACAAATTTATAAATTCCTTGTTAGATAAACTCATTTGATAAGGTTGCGTAACTCTGGAAGAGGTAAACTGTTTTTATAATATTTGTAAACCTAAAAGCAATCCATTGAGGATGTATTCATCACATGTTCCTCTTGACGTACGTGTGCCATGGGTATATACAACATCGTCTTCTCACAAGAATTCTCCGCAATAATAACGGTGTCAGAAATATAGCCAAAGATAGATTCCATATGGGCAAATGCTTAACGCACATAAACACCTACGTTGCAAAATAATGTATTTAACAAGGAATTTCATACCTTTGCAATCTTATATAGATTATACCTAACACGAAAGTCCATAAAACATATTGCCCCCGCAGTTTCACAAGGTTTACAACACAAAATTGGCGTAATTTTTATGTAATCACAATGACACTTTACGTGGTTCGATAGAGTCACGACGTTTCCCTTCATGGAGTTGTGCCCATGTTATAATAAAAGTTCTTGTATTTAATAAACTTAATTTAATATCTCGAGAGACACAATAGCAAAGGGGATGGAATAGTAATTCGCGAATTACATGCCGATTTCTATTAGCGACATATGATCTATTTTTGGAAGGAAAAATGTATGAATGAATAAAAATGATAATAATAAAAAAATTAAGTTTTAGAATTTGTTTGTACTTCTTGTGAAATAAGAAGTACTCTTGTGCATCAAATGACGCATTTACGGTATGTTTGGGAAAAGTAACGATGACGACTACAATGTCACGGTAGTATTCACAACGGCTTAGCACGCATACCGTGGAGAATCACGGATTCTGGGTATCTGAAGTGAGACCATGCTTTCCGGAGGTGTATGCATCTCCTGGTTGGATAGCTGTGCTCGCCATAAATACTTCAAAACGTACATTTAACACAGAAATATGTCAAAACTGGACGAATGATTTGAACGTGGACTAATACACACACAACATCAACAGAAAAAAGAATGTGATTGGTTTAAGAATACGTTACACTATACACACACACACACACACACACACACACACACACACACACACACACACACACACACACACACACACACACACACACACATATATATATATATATATATATATGTATGTATATGGAGATATTATCGTTGTGTTGACCTGCTGGCGAGCATCATTGATACGCACACCTAGGGATCACCAGTTTGTCTCGAATTAATATTTCATTGGGTCAATACGACTCAGCGTGTAAAGGCAAAACAATACATGATGACCTGCCATTTATTATTTCGTAATTAGACATTTTTGTGAATAAAAAAGTGACATTGCGAACTAATTTACAAATTAAACTTTAAACAAGATAGTGGACAGATCTGAGCGATTGTCTCACGGTTTACAGCGTATTTACCATATACATAGACCTCCTACCTTAGTCCACATTGTCATTTCCTCGTTACATGGGAACATTTACTTGCATATATCGGAGTCTTAGGGGGCTCCGAATTCTACAGAAGGTGTGTGGAAGCCTCAGATAGTCATCAGAGCTCGATACGGGCTATCACCCAATATCATCACATAGTAATCGGACACAATAAACCAATCAATATTTCATAAAGAATTAGCACGATATCAACAAATATATCATGATTTGCGCGTACTATTGTTTCGGCCCACTTTAATGTGTAAAGGCGCCAAATTGGGGTTATCTCGTGGTCTGGGGGTTAAATATGGGCGACCTGAGGTTTAGGGTTGACCAGAAGAACAGACCCTGGTTTGTAAACCACATTCAAAGATTGAAATGAAATAATTGGGAAAGTTGCAATATCAGTTACGCTGTTCTGAACAGTTTGAGATATGTCATTCATAAAGGTACACTGACCCATGAAATGACTGATTTTAAACAGTTCCTTTGATGGATATAATACCTCTGGTCTTGTGTATCAGAGAGACGAATTTTATATAAAGAAATTGCTCGTAGCAATAAATCTCAAATTAACGATGAACGGGATGGGTGGGAGCCGACTGTGAGCTCGGGTTACAGTATCAACTCACCGCCATTCACATAAGCGATACATATATAGGGCAGTGGTAATCCAGAGATGCGTCTTCATCATGTTTGCTCGCCATTCCACTATATAGATAAATGACGAACCTGAAGAAAATGTATCGAGTTCTTGTATTACATCGGACTACACTTTACAATTATTCATAATTGATCTTAAGAGCATTTTTATATTTGTCTCTTTATTGAATATATTGAAACATATCGAATAAACTTTTATATGTAGAAAAGATGATTTTAATACAAGGATTTTGTCTGTTTTTTCTTGTCCCAAACACTACGTCTATTGTATGTAAAGTTTTGAACATGCCTAAATTACGTACGTATTGGGAAAATATAGATTTTGAAATGATTAAAAAATATTTTTCATATTTAATTAATAGGCAAGAGTTTTCTGAAATTCTTTTTTGTCAAACTCTGTCAAATGTTTGTAGATGTCACTTTAAAATTAATAAAATGAGGTAAAAATGTGAATGTGGAGAGAATGATTTATATGCGGATAAAACAAATTAATGCATTTTCATAAAACAACATTTTCCCCAAAAATAACCTTAAAATCTCCTTATTACTCTCTATTTACCACACCAACCTCACGATTTTGTTTCCGGACTTCATTATTTATATCACATATTTTGGTGACAATGTACATACGAGTATTTAGGTGCACACAGTCGCTTACTTGTATGCTAAGACAGTGTTAACCGCAGATTACAAAGTCGCACGTAAGAATCCACACCGCATGGTCGTACGAGTGTTTGTACTTTTTTATGCGGTTTTATCAACCGTTGGTCTTCATTGATTATCCCGGAGATAAATGAGAGTTAAGGTATGTCAAATCTAGTCAAGCAAATCCAAAAAATTCCGGCAACGCACAACAGCAGCGCTTGGCTTACAACTTATCTTACTAGAGGCGCTAAAAGAACAAGTTTAACGACCAAGCAATGATGAATGTTACGATAATCATGTGTAAATTTTTTCATGTTCCCTATAAATAACCGGGTTGCATAGGATGCTGGTGAAGTGGACGATGTAAACTTAACCTAGGTTAATACGGCATGGTGACCCCGGGCAGGGGCCACCCTATTGCAGGACAAAAACGCGTCTTAAAAGAACACCCTCTTATCACTTAATGTGCGAGTAGAATATATTTCATTCTCGTTTTTCTATTGACCTACATGAAGCATGAAACTATCGACATGCTTCGATTCAAATAAAGTATGAATATTGACCGAACCTTGAGAAATACATGTACATGATTGAATTATGAGATCATCGTCAATAGGATTAAAAATAATAGACAGAGACAAACAGGAAGTACTACAAATCACGTGATATGTCAAACTGAAAAAGTCATTCTTACTTATAATATCTTTCTTTAATATTCAATAATCATGACAAGACAAGGAGAATCCACTATATCAGACCTTATGATGTAAAAATTTATATATTAAATGTAAACAGAAATGTTTTGAACGTAAGGCTAAAATAATATTTTGACATTTTTTGTTTGATTTTGGTTTTGAGGCTTTTTATTTTGCACCAAGAAATAATGACATAGAATAACCGCCTTTCTCTCATCAGCAGCATAGTTGTCTAATAATAATCAAAACATTCCTAAAGTGTCGCTTTTGTGCATATTGGTTCCTTCAACTGTCGATACAAGTGTTCACATTGACATCTTCAACTATCGGTACCACTGTATACATCAGCACCTTCTACCATCGGTTCCACTGTTCACATTGACACCTTCAACTATCAGTACCACTGTACACGTTGAGACTTTCAATAATCAGATCCACTGCAGACAGATGTACCTTCAAATATCATATACTACTGTACACATTGATACCTTCAGCTATCGGAATCACTATACACATTGTCACTTTAAATATATTGGCATCTACAAATATGAATGCCACTATATACATTGTCACCTTTAACCATCGGTATCACTGTTCACATTGAAGCCTTCAACTATCAATACCAGTGTACATATTGACACCTTCAACTATCGGTGCCACTGTTCACATTGACAACTTCAACTAACAGTACCACTGTACAAATTGGCACCTACATTGTACACATTGGCACTTACAACTATCAGTACCACAATTCATACTGGATGCTTCAAGCATCAGTGCCACAGTACAAATTGACACCTTCAAATATTAGTATTACTGTACACATTAACGCCTGTTACTTTCTGGCATTACTTTATATATCGGCACCTTCAACTATCAGTACCACTGTATACATTGGTACCTTCAACCATCGATGACACTGTAAACATATGCACTTTCAACTATCAGTATCAGTATGCACATCGGTACCTTCACCTATCGGCATCTTTTAACACCGGCGCCTCTCCATCGCCATCTTCAATCTTGTCATGTATAGTTTCAGCACCTTGTTTGACATATTTATTCAACATGTAAGAATTTTGTATAATTCTAAATAGAATTTGATATACTCATAGTATCTAATTTGAAATCAAAGTTTGTTTGGATATTTGACGCCAGTTTTAAAATTTGTCCGGTGCCTCTATTGTTGCTGTTTTATTTTGTAATTTAAGGGTGTGATTTATTTTATGAGCGAGATTATTTTTGATGCCTATCTGAAAAAGTCGAACCATCAAAATGTCAAGAGAAATGAACTTAATAAAACTTAAATGATTTTCTCTACGCCATGCTTTATCTTGGCTATTCACACGGATTTGATTTACTGGCAGAAGAAAGGATCTATTTGATATTCCGTGTTTATCGACTAGAGCGAGGAGTACGTTGTGAAGGAATATGACAGTTAAAGAGAGATAACTTTTTATGAGTTGAACTTTGATGGAGGCTTATGTACAGAGGACATAAACCATAAATGGTGTGTTAGACTAGATAACGGGCATTAAAGGTAAAATGATTCCGTCATGTGCCAACTTAAACTTCAAAAACATGTTTATAATAGTTACTGTTGTTGATAAACACTGTCCAGTCGATTTGATCAGCTTTTTTTGGAAACAGAGGAAGGACTCTCAATTTTTATCTTGCAATTCTTGCTTAACATATTTTGAATATTTTCAACAAGCTAATTTAATTGAAATGAAATGGCTCACAGAACAATATATCTACGAATTTTGGTTGTATCAAATAAGTAGATAAATAAGTTGGTAAACAAGTAAATAAAAAGACATATATGTATATAAATAAAAAATAAAACTAGATAAATGGATGAGAACAACAACTCATCATCATATTAAAAAGCCGAATAATACTCTAGAGACGTGTTAGCCGACAACATGCTGGGTCTCGGGTTAAGTGGCCTCGAGTTCGACTCTGATTAACCAACCTGTCCTGTCTTTCGGGTGAGACTGTGAAAATTGAGATATAGTGTCACGGCAGACGTTCACATGTAAAAGATTTCTCGTTGCTGCGGGTGACAACATTGCATTATATATAATAAAATGAAATACATATATATTAAAACATAAACAAGAGACCCCAATGGGCCTATTCTGCTCACCTGAGCATCTTGAGCAGTCAGCACATGAGATATTTAGTAAGTATCAGAATGAATTCTGACTAATATATTCTTTTCAGAAAGTATCTTTCAAAATAGAACCAAAAACAACATCACATCATTCTAAAACACTTATAATTAATGAATTGATCTCGTGATGGAATTAAAAAAAAAATTAAGACACCCATCAAAATCACTCTATTACATTCAGGTTGGTGATCTATGCAGCTGGTCTGAAGAAGTTTGTCAAAGAAGGAGACTCTCTGGGGCATATGTTGCCCCGTCCTGGATCAATCTTTTGACGGATATAGCCTAAAATTAAGAACACTATTTTGAATACTTCATCCCTACCAAGTTTGATACAAAATCCCCCAGTTCAGGGGAACTAATAAAAAGAAGCAGCAATATATCATCAGTTATCATATCCTCTGTATTCATAAATTGAGCCACTTTTGTGTATTTCTCTTCATTTTGTCATTGTGCACGTTTGTCTAACACACATATAACTATATGTGTTGATATGTTACTGTGGTACACCAGTCCAAAAGTGATAATGTCACACATCCTGGTCTTGTTACCTCCAAAACAAAGTCCAACCGTTTAGTAATAGGAATATTCAGGTTTAAAGCATGGATTCACCGATACATACCGGTAGTTCAGAGCAGCCTGCAAACCCGGTTATGAATACCAGCAAACACGCACCACAGCTTAAAAATGTTTCAAAGCTCAAACACTAAATGAATCTGGACTAATACTTTACAGGAATTGCCACCGTCACAGAACGCAAGTTGAACTCTCCGCGGATGCAGTACTTTTTACGACCTCCGCTCTGAGAAGGGAATGCATGTGACTGATATAAAATACAGTCAGAAGTACTTAGCCGTCGTTATGTTATAGTGACAATCTCACTGTTCAATAAATTAAAGGGGACTTTCATGGAATTCTGGACACGAGAGTTTGCACCTGGTGGTCGGGAGGAATGGGGATCTGTTTGGTTAATCATACCTGTACCTGAATGTCCAAAACATATAGACGAAAAGAAGATATTTCAAAGCTATACACATGATATGAATTAGGACTAACGTCTTGAAAATGTCACTGTATAACATCAGACCTGGAATATAACAATACTGAATGTTTTGCTAAAAGTTCAATAATTTTTTTCCATGTTTAATTAATAATTATATTGCCCTTTTTGACGGTTGTAGTAACAGTACAGTAAAGGAGCCTGTGGTAAGAAGGTAGAGCAATAACATAGCGTTATTGTTCTTTATATTCCTTCCAAATTGTAATTTGATTTTATTAAAAAACTTGAATGTAGTTACACAAGACATGCAAGGAAGGGTGAAGGGTTAAATGATTCGAGTGACAATTCAATAAACACCACTTTCTTTTAAATTATCATCTTTCTTTTCATCCAATCGAAACATAAAACGTATTTTTAACCATCAAGGTTATCAGAGCGCTTAGTCGTATCGGGATTTAATAAAGCGTGTTGCAACATTGAATCCTCAAGGTAAACAAGACAGCACATGTACTTTCAGTTTACTGTTGTCATTGTAGATTCGCGTGTGCACTGAGTGTTGGAGAATGGATCTGCTACAGCCGGTGTCTTTCATACTGACATTGACCACGATGTTTGGTTTTTGTCGAGGTGTGTCTAAAGAGCTACTCGATGAAATGTTGGTAGCCAGCGAGAATGGTAACATCGACGGAATGTTTGATAAAGTTGGAGAAGCACTGGGGGAGCTGGTAGACACCATTGGTACCCTTGACAAATCATGCAAATACAAATGCGAGAACGGTGAGTCTGTATCATACGAGGTTTAACTAATGTAAAGAATGCTAAACAGCTTGTAAAGACCAAATCTGATATTGTATAACCCAATAAACAGGAAGAAATATACCGTAGATCAGATGAATGATAATAGGATCACACAACATGCCATTTTACTAGAATATGATCTTTCGTTAAGAGCATTATATGTTTGGTTGGTATATATATATATATATATATATATATATATATATATATATATATATATATATATATGTGTGTGTGTGTGTGTGTGTGTGTGTGTGTGTGTGTGTGTGAATTAATGTACAAAAGCAGAGGAAAGGGAAAGCACACCAATGATACACATTGTACAATAGTGCGCAGGAAAATAGCGTGCTTCCTTTGTTGGTGGAGATGAATTCTCTTTACTTATTCGTAATGTGAAAAGGGAGGGGGGGGGGTTCTTTCCCCACAAGAAGATGAGTATTACAAGCATGATATTTGGTGAAATGCCTTGCATACATTTTTGTTCATTTCAATAGCTTTAAGATTATTAGAAATCCCAAGGTTATTTAATGAGATTTCTCATATTTGTCTGGCTATTTAGATTGGTTTTAGACATCATATCATATGTTTTAATATTTCTCAGGCTTTACAGCTTCTTATAATGAGTGAAAGCTTTATTTACCACAAGTGTAAAGAATAGATATTTGTGTATTTGATGCAACAGATTTAAGTATTTGATATAACAGATGTCAGATACAATAAATACCACTTATGTATAGATACACTTGTTGGTAGGTTTAATCATTCCTTTCTGGTGTTGTTATTTGTCTAATACAGTGGTGGGTTTAGAGGGGGACATGCCCCCCGCCCCGTCCCCCCTTTTCGCCGCATATTTACCAGTGAAAATCCAGATTTGGAACCAAAAATGGCTGAGTAGTTTTGGTAATAAACATGTGGCCCCCTCTTTGGAAATCCTGGATCCGCCACCGTAGTATTTCGTATTGCGATGCAGACATAAGTTAATATGTGTTTTGTAGTGAAGACAGATCACCCCATCCCCTTTCCGTTCGTGGTGAACATGAAGGTTGGATTATTCCAATTACTGACACTTTAGCTTAACTAGTAAATAGTGAAGTCCATTTGATAACACATACATATTGAAAACGACAATTTATGTAAGTTTCTAAAATCAAAAGTTATGGTTACATAAGAAAATAAGAAATAGGTGGATATGGGTTGTACCAGCGAAGTAGAGGGCATTTAATTTCTATTGGTTGGTGTATACTTACGTGTTTTATTCACGAGAGTTTCATCGATCGGTTTACGCTCTAGCGATGCGTAAGAATGGCTTAGATCAATTTCTTTGTGAACTGATTTTCTTCAAGTGAATTCATGGTTAACGGGAAAAATAAACAATCGATCAGGATTGAGCACAATCCAATTCTATTAAACATACCCATGGTGAGTGGGAGGAGGTCAAAAATTTTATGAAACAAGATACACATGTATATATTGCAGCAGTACACAATGCATTGTATTTATGGTTTTTTTTATACCGTCCCACTTATCTCAATGCATCTAACATATTTTTCTTTTGAAATAGAAATTTGTTACTAAAGGTGTATGACAGTTCTCTGGGCTATGATAAATGCCAACAAAGCCCTCCACTTTACCAGAGACTTTTGAAGCGATCCTGAACATTTGGATTTCTGGAGACCAATCTCGCAGTGCATACGTTTGACACCCAAAGATGTTCATGGATTATCATGCATATACCTCGATGGGAATTCTCGCACTTCCTAGCTATCTCATCAACCTTAAATTCAGCAGCAGTATTATTATGATGCTGTTTACAGAAGTGATCATTGCCTTTATAATAGGAGCACTGGCAGGCTGATCTGATGTGCTTGATTTGTGACCCAAAGGATCTGGATCCGACTCCCGCCGTGAGACGGTATAACCCGAGGTCCCGTGTCACGATATGGCCGGCACGTAAAAGATCCCTAAGTGGTTTGATTAATTGAATGATTATTGTTTTACGTCACGATTATTTCACGTATATGGTGACGGCATCTGCCTGATGCATTGCATACAAATTTAGACCTTTGCAACGGACCCACCCGAAGCATTGAGGGATCTTTTACGTGCCACGCCTACCACGGGACCTCGATTTTTACTGTCTCATCCGAAAGACAAAACACCGGTGTGCCCAGGGCGGGAATCGAACCCGGGACCTCTAGGTCACGAGCCGAGTACCTCATCCAGGCCACACCGGCTTACCCTAATTGGTTGGAAGGGAGGAGTTCCGTTGCAAAGGTATAATTTTCTTTGCCATGCATCAAGCAGATACCATCACAATATCAGACTACTTAATCGTGGAGTGACGTTAAACAATACTCGATCATTCAATTTAACTTTTGGACTAAGGAAATATAACCTTTAACATAGTAGACGCAACTCTTGGCTTGATCGTTTAGGACCATATGGTGGTTAATAATTGCAACTTTAAGTTACAATAACTTATTTGTGGATCTTTTCAAGGGAACATACAACGCATGGCAAGGGTTCTTTAAAGTGTGTTCCTATATTAAATTAGAGTTGTTTCATGCAATATAATCCAGTAGGCTCTCAGTCTGCTTCAATGTCCCATCGCGGATTCAGATAGACGCTGTTGATAGATACGGTTAGTCCGTAACCCTTGAGTATGACTCTTCAGATAGCACTTAATGTTATTGAACGAACAAGGAGTATGAACACGGAAGTAAAGTGGTAGAGGATCAAGCTTATATCTAAACAATGACATGGCAACACGTGTAGGCTGCTGGGAATCACATGCAAGAGCCAATGACTGCTTTTAATGAAGCCGCTATACTAGTACATTCAATATCCTAATCGGTATGAAAAAAGAGCTCTAAATGTCTTAGTTTATCATACATCGTCAAATAATGTGGTTACTTTAGGATTCCGTATTGCACTTGAAATTTTGTTTTAGTACAATAAATTAGTAGTTTATTTCAATCCATTTTTCAAATCATGGAGCATACCGTGAACCTTGAGAGATCGTTGGTAATTTCCAGGTAGTAGTAGTAGTAGTAGTATTAGTAGTAGTAGTTTGTTATCCAACCGCAAAATAGCTACATGAATACAAACAAATATAAAGTAACTTTGTACAAGAGAGGAATGGTTTATTTCCAATCCGATCTGGACTGAATATGAATTTATATGATGTACTTTATCATATTGTCGTCCATGAGTGGTAGTAAATATTATCCTGTAAGTTTTCATTTAAAGTGGTTCGGAACAGTTCCCAGTTAGAACAAGAAACCCAAATGAGTCCATAATTCGTAAATTATATCAATCAAAGTCTCCATCAAAATATTTAGTTCAGAATCGAGGTAAAACAAAGTTTTACACATGCTTCTGAAGCTTTGATGGTTTAGTTTTCAGTACTGATATCTGTCTGTCCGTCATTCATTCGGACGATAAGTCAAGTGCTATGCATCAGATTTAAACTAAATTTGGATATATCCATAGTGATGATAAGGGGAAGAGATCAAAGGTCAAGGCAACCACCTCTTAACTAAGGGTGAAAATACAGTGAACATGGCTTTTGGAAGATAACCATATATCAGATTCAAACCAAATTTGTATATATACTTGTTATAAAGAGGTAAAGATTTATATTTTTAGATCAAAAAGGTCTAAGGTCAAGGTCATAGTATATGAGCTTCGAGGATGAAAAAGTGGCAAAACACGATCTCTGACAAAACAATGATGTGATAGTTTTGTTGTCATGGATGACTAACTATTGGTTCGAAAATTAGTGGAACCGACAAGGAACATGTTTTGCATCCTCAACATTTTCAGAATGTTTGTTTATCTTCAGAAGTTTGTCGAAGTAGTCATTCTCTTGGGTCTACTTTGCCCTAGTCTGGCCCACGCATGAGTGGGTCTAACTGTAAAACAATAACACTGGCAATGAACTAGTAGTTTTTGTTTCCCATCAAAATCTTGATCCCTTTAGCGTCATTTAAAAAGTCAAAAGTTAAGCTTATGTCGCACAGACAGACGAACCCCGAACGAGCACAATAGCTTAGTTAAACTTTCGGCTCCGTATGAAATGGGTTATAAAAAATCAAAGATATTAACTTTGAAGTTAATTACACCCTTCTAGACCTCATTGGCAGCTGATTACTATTCGTGTATCAATGTTACTTTTCTTGGAGCACGAGCGTCAAGTTGCTTGCATAATTCCTAGCTTTTTAGGAGTAAAAAGGGACGTTTTGAAATATCATTTAAACTTAAATATACTTTCAGGCAACAAACCAGTACCAAAGAAAGGACATAAACCATCAACAAATGGATGTGGTTCTTATGGATTTGAGGTATGGTTAACTTTACAATGACAATGATTAGCGTAACAGTGTGTAAACCTCTGAAATCGGTGATACCCGATCATAATCATTGAAGAAGTCGTTTAATAAATCACTATAATTTCAAGTTGTCATCGTAGCCATTAGGTCATCTGATAAGACTCGAGTGCTACGTGCATGTGATTCTGTGGGTGAACGTTCTCCCTTTTTGTTGTTTTAAACAAATCCACCAAAATTGCTCTATTGAGAACATAGTTTTAGAGGAGATGCTGTGTGTCCGTATGTATGTGTCTGGAACCTTGTGAATTAGATAGCAGAGAATCTTTAAACTACTCAATGCAGAACTATCAATCCTTTCATAAATGTTTTTCTATTGGTTTCCAAGTTCAGGGGTCAAAGTCACAGTAGGTAAATACATGATAGGTTCTGATACGCGGTTTCAATAAATTATCACCTTTTGCATTCTTGAGCGTTATATTTCATGTGGCAGTCAAGATAAAAGTCTTACAGGGCAGTATGATACACTACAGAGTTAAAATCCTTGATCCTCACCCTAAGCTGAAGTACGTTGCCCATTGCCGTCCGGTTGTCCTCCAAGGAACATGCTGATGTCATTGTTGTTATGGAAGTCTGTTCCAGTCCCTAATGGTACGTGGGAAGAATGAGAAACGGTACGCAATCTTTTTCGTTGTTGGGGTGCGAAAGATGTGTTGTCCCCTTGTCCTGGTGTCTATCTGGGTGAGGTATTGTTCTGCTGGAATGTCCACTAGATTGTGCTGGATCTTTAATAGCAACAGAAGACGGATCTTTACTCTTTTGATCTGTAGCGGTTCCCATCCCAAGGAGTTGAATATGTAGGTGACGCTGCCTGCTTTCCTATCCCGGTAGTTCCTTGAAGCGAGTCGTGCCGCTCTGCGCTGGACATTTGGTTGATCTGTCCGCAGGTGTGAGGGTCCCATATGGAGGCAGCATACTACAGCGATGGACGTACAATAGCTTCGTAGGCTCTCACCCGTGCTGATATTCTGCAACCTCTGAGGTTTCGCTTCAGGATGCAAAGAGTCCTATTGGCTTTCGCTGTAATGGCATTGATATGCTTATTCCACTTCAAGTTGCAGTTGATTGTAACAGCAAGGTACTTGCTTGAGTACACTACTTCTAGCTTATGGCTGTGCAGCCTGTAGTCTGCGCTGGTAGTGAGACCTGAATGACAACTCATTTCTCCGGATGGAAGGACATCTGCCACTTTTCCTTCCATTTCTCAAGTGCTGTAAGGTCTTGCTGTAAACTATTGCTGTCCTCAGTGTTGTTGATCGGACAATACAATAAACAATCATCTGCGAATAATCTGGCTTCTGACTTGGTGCCTTCTGGAAGGTCTCTGATGTGAGGAAGAGCAATGGGCCAAGTACTGTTTATTGTGGCACTCCTGATAAGACATCTGCGCTAGATGAGGCATGGCCGTCTAGAAGGACTGCAGCTTATGTAGTAATCTCTTATGTTTCACCTTGTCATGATTTCGAGAAGTCTACCAGAACAATGTCATCTTGGTCTTCCTGGACTAATGTCTATGGTGATAGCTAGCTGAGTTTCGCTGGAACGCATGGGTCTGAAGCCGTGTTAACTGTTGGTGAGGATGGAGTGCTGGTCATAGTGGTTCATTACCTGGCTGTGAATAATGTGTTCCAGTAATTTACAAGATGTGGAGGTCAGACACACTGGTCTGTAGTTGGAAGCCTGATGCTTATCACCTTTCTTGTATACTGGAACAATAGAAGCTGATCACCAGTCGTTTGGAATGGTGCCCAAATCCAATGAGATCTGGAAGACTTTGGTCAATGCTTGAGCAATTTGGTCTGCATACTCATGTACAAGTCTGGTTTGGATTTTCCGTCTGGTCCTTTTGCTTTGTGGGAGTCAATGTTCCTGAGTTACTTGTAGACTCCTGCTTGGCTGACCTGTATTGAAGGCATCGCTGGATAAGGTCTCGCACACTTGTTTTTCATCGATATGCTATCCTCCCTAGTGTAGGCAGAATGAAATCGCTGCTCGAGTATTTCCGCTTTGGATTCTGCATCACTATAGAGGAGTTCATCTGTCTTCATTAGTGATGCCACTCCTTGCGAGTCCTGACGTTTGCTCTTCAGATATGACCAGCATCTCTTGCTGTTTGTCTGCATCTCACCATATAATGTTTGGTCTATGAACTCATCATGAGCTGTTCTCATTTCCCTTTATGCTACTGCCTTGAGTTGCCGATATCGGATCTGGGTCCGGCGCCATAAACTGAGAAAATACTTGAGTCAATTATTTAATTTTAATTTATTCTATTATCAAACAACGTTCAAACAGATTGTCATGTAGAATGGTTTTATTCTATTTATCGATAGAATAAAACTCAATAAAACCCAAATCCCAGTTATGAATTCATTGTTGAACAGACAAATCTGAAATCATGACTTAAGTATTTCCTCAGTTTGGTCTGGTCTTTAGAGTCCATTGTGTGCCGTGCATTCTTAAAGGCTTTCTGTATGGTGGTGATGGGCAGTATTTATATTTTACCTGTATGGTGGTGAAAGTGTTTATTATATCTAAATGGTGGTGACCACTATTTATTCCACCAGTATGGTGATGGGCTTCACTTGTATAGTGATGGGCAGCATATATTTTACCTGTATAGTGGTGGGTCACAATGTTTATTTCATCTGTATGAATTTTAGTGCTTATTCCACCTGTATGGTCGTGGACAGCCTTTAATTTAGTAGTATGGTATTGAGCAGTGGTGGTGGGATTCAGTGCTTATTTTGTCTGTACCGTGATGGGCAGTATTTAT
Organism: Pteria penguin; assembly: GCA_035048485.1. NCBI lineage: Eukaryota > Metazoa > Mollusca > Bivalvia > Pterioida > Pteriidae > Pteria > Pteria penguin. The sequence goes on along the minus strand of CM068580.1, from coordinate 41,646,565 downwards.
TCCACCAGTATAGTATATTACTTCACCTGTAAGGTTGTGGGTAGTGTTTATTTTACCTGTATAACGGTAGTGGATGTGTATGTTTGTGTGTGTGTTGGAAAGGGGGGGGGGGGCAGTGGGTTTTTTTTTATTACCTGTGTAATAGTAGGCACTGTTTATTCCACCTGCATTTGGATAGGTAGTGTTTATTTCAACTGTATGCTAGTTGGCAGTGAATTTATTGGTGAAGAAAACCAGTATAACCGGAGTAAAATACCATTACATGACTTGCTAGGTTCAGTCCTTCACAATGCATAAATTTTGCAGAATTCTTTTTAATGTTTGACTACATTTTCTGATGATTTGACCCTTTAAAATTCATCATAAAATTTTAATTCCAATTGTAATTTTCTGACAATCAAGGCGTACATGATCTTTTTTTTCAGTTTGATACCAAAGAGCTGCCTCAGATGACCACATGTTGTGATGATCATGACCGATGTTATGACACATGTAACTCAGATAAAGAAAAGTGCGACAATGATTTCAGTAAATGCCTCCTGCAAATGTGCGATTCTATGGAATATGGTTTCTCTTCGGAAGACTATGAAGGTGGGCAGAAAAGTCAAAGCATCAATAATATCTCATAATTCAAATTTCATTGAACTTGATGTTTAGTTTTCATATATTACTATATTGGTATTCCAGTATGTGACCGCCACCTTTACATGATCGGATTGTCCAGTTTTACAAACACTGTAAGCCAACGGTACATCATGCATGGTGTGTATGATGGCAGAGACATACAGAAATATGTGTCAATCTAAAAATAGCATGTATGCCAATCTGTACAGTTTTTTTATCAAACATAAGTAAGGTTCAAGCTACTTATAAAAGTCCCAAACTACCTATAGCAAGTGTGCCTCAGCCAAGAACACACTATGCTATTTTGCTGGGTGTAGATGATAATTAATGGCCACCCTGTATGAAGAGTATCAAACTCCACATTGACTCTATTTAATAGTGAGACTAACATTTGGATCTAACACCAGAATTGGTCCCAACATTAAACTGAAGGTACATTTCATAACCTGACATTAAATACCAATTGGACAAATATAGAAATATTTCATTGTAACATTTAGCATAGCACAGACTATTTAGTACTATTCAAAAGAAACACTTTGTACTTGTATAAAGAACATTTCTAAGCTTTTCCTGATTTAATGAAAATTAAACATTGGACATTTTCTTCAGGTTGCAAAGCCACCAGTGAGTTGATTCATACAGGTACAGAGATGTTTGGATGTAAAGCATTTAGAAGTGCTCAGGATGGAGCATGTGACTGTGGTCCAGGGAATAAACTGCCACCAGCTCCCCCTAAACCTCTCAAACAGCCAAAGAAAGGAAAAGTTACATACATAAACCAAGATAAGAAAAATAAAGACGAACTGTAGTACTGAATACTGCAAAGAATTAGGCATGATAATGAGAAATCCTTGGGTATAGAGTGCAATCTTCTGTGGTTCAGATAAGCTTCAGCTTCCTATATACAGTCAAACATGCTTCAGATACTACCTCTAGTAAGCAGTCATCTGTCTAAAACAACCATATATCTCTGTACAACAAAATTAACCTGTATAAAGAGGCCACCTGCCTTAAGTGACCACTCTTCCCTTTAGTGGTTGAATAAAAGAGGTTTGACTGTACATTGGAAATACATGTCTCATTTGTATGATTTCTACTTTGATATTGTTCAGTATTTTGTTCTGTATGAATACTATGTATACAGTAGTACATGAAAATATCTCTGTTATGTGTTCTATAGTTTGATCTGTTGTATTTATTCAGTTTTTATCAATATGAATCAACTGAATTAATTATTGTATTCATCTGTGTTTTGGTTTAATACACTTCTCACTTTTGATTTTGAGATCTACGCATTTTCTTTCCATAAACATGTGTATAATTGTGTTTATAAATGGGATTGCCTTTTTATGATCATTTATATTCATGGTGTCATTCCTTCTGTCTTTGTGAATATTCCTTGTATTTTATCAACTATGCAATGATTTTATGGGTATTTTTTTTCTCAAAAGTTGTCCAATTTTGAATTTATTTTTATACACATTTCATGAATTATATTTATTTAAATAATCACAATTCAAAACTTGTTCATGTTGTAATTAATCGTGAAACTTTATGAAAACTTCATTTTATGGAGATATTGAAAGAAAAGCAACTGGAGTTAGTTATGTATGTCCCATATTGTAATATATTAATGACAGAGTTACAGCTCTTGACATAGGCCATATACCCGGTAACTGATTTCAATTTTGTTATGAAAACAATTATTTTGTTCAGTTAGAAAATAGGGCCTGCAATATCAATTTTAGGATTCATTGATAAACAAAGGGTACAATGGATATTCGCAAGAATGAAGAATAAATCTAGGAAAGTTTGGGGGGCAAAAATCAAGCTGGATACAGATACAAATAATGCATATGACAACAAAGAACATAACTATAGAAATGAGTAAATTTTCTAAATAGTTTGTTCTATGGCAGCATTACGAAAGTTCAAAAGAGATAACCTTGAGATGACCTTGACTTATGTTACAGTAAATTGAATAAGAGACTGACCTCTTAAAGGCATACTACACAACTACAATGACCACAGATATTAAAACAGATGCAGTTATTGGGGTAATCCTATCATAGTATTTATTACACATATTTTAAAAAGACATTATAAGATTACAATAAGTGACAGTAGTGCTGCATCCATTTGTCAATCTAGATTGTCGCATCTGAAATACTGTTAAGATGGGTTTTAAAGAGGTTACCATTCTGTCACTGTCTTTAAGTTCAAGACCATAATAACAGTGCATCATATACAATATCTGAAATTTAACACTTTTGTTATATACAATGTTAAACGAAGTGTAATCAAGATTACCACGCTCACCTTAATACAATATTTCTCAAACAAAACATAACAGAATAGTAGGAAGTCCTATAGAGAGTTGTAATCTTGAACCGAGTCAGTCGAGGATAAAATGTAGGTCAGATGCATCACAGGATGCATGTGCTTAAGTCAGCATCCCAAGATGAACCTATGGTGCAAGTTTGGTAACTGTAACACTTGTTCTTTCTTCAATATTGAAATTACCCTAAACTACTTTACCAAGTCACTCAAGTAGTAAATGTAGGTTAGATGCATCATCTAATACGTGCACTTAAGTCAGTATCCCAAGATGAACCTATGGTGCAATTTAAGTAGCTGTAGCAACTATATTTTTTCCAACACTAAGTTATCCCAAACTATTGACCAGATGCAGATGCCAGGGGCATAGCATCAGCTCCTCCCAACTTCAAAGAGCTGAGCTAAAAATGGAATTTAGCTATACAATACAGACAGATGGACATGGCTAATATATATAATACAATCTAATTTTCTGATCAGTCATGTCATTAAGATAATCAGCTCTGCATAAAATATTTACAATTTAAGATGTAAATGTTTTAAATTTTTCCTCCAAAAAAAAAAAAACGAAGCAAATTCAGCAAAACATTTTTCTTTTAAAATTTAATTGAAACCAAACAGATACGTGTGTATTTACATTTACAAATCTATATACATGATGTACGTGATATTTATGAATATTTGTATGACGAACAAGTACATTACAAACAAATGTCCTCAAAAATGAAGATTTTAAATGTGAATTGAAAATGAACCATTTAAACCAATCTCTCTACCATACCAACACCACATGACCTCTTTAATCTAATTGTGAAACCATGTCAATGAATCTCTGACTATCCTTCTTTCATAGAATACTATCATTGCTGCACCTTAGTAGGTACATATGCATTAAGTGCGGCAATAGCTCCAGAAGAATTTGTGGTATTCCTGTTATTATCATACAGAATTCATCAATGACGATTTATTCCCGAAAGACTGATGGTAAATGAGGATGTCTGTTCATCAGGAAACTTTGGATGTTTTGACTGGTTTGGTCTTCTACAAAAAAATTTCATTTGGTTTATATCGGTGGGTATTAGATTGGTTGGTTTATTAGGATTTTACATGGATTCCATGAATTTTTCAGCTATTTCATGAACTAAAGCAGGAGGTAATGAACTCTTGAATATCGTTTAACAACACAGATGGCAGATCACATATGCTGCAAGTCAAGCATTTGACCACCTTATCAAGTATACCCTCTCAATAGGCACTACAACAGAGAGGATTAAATGTAAAGAAGAGAGAGAAGCTATTAAGTCTCTAACTTATTTTTTTACCCCTAATATTTACTACTTCTCATATCTTTTAAGCAAAAGACGTACATAAAAAGAAAATTTGGTATTATGTGCACACCTATTCTTCCATATTAAGGTAGTGCATCCTTCTGATATAGCAAAACAAATCTGAAACCTCAAACATCTTTACTGATATTTTTTCAAACACTGTTTATAATTCAAAGATGGCATGAAATGGATACAGACCTGAGATTTCTTTATTTTCTTCTTGAGTTCCCCAATATCCACATCTGAAGATTGTAAACTTTTTATTAAGCCTCAAAATCATTTCAAAGAATTTTCTCTAAATTCATATTTCTGATAATAAATATGTTTATTCACTTTCTCCTGTCATTGTCATACTGGTGTTTTGTGTTTTGGATGAGAGAATAAAAACCGTCATGGTAGATCTGGCACATAAAAGATTCCTAACTGCTTTGGGTAGGTCTGTTGCAAAGGTATAAAATTTCCATGCAATGCATCAGGCAGATGCGGTCACCACAAAGTGAAATAATTGTGGAGTTATGTAAAACAATAATCAATTAATCAACCAGTTTAATCCCTTTCTTTGTTTTAGATTACAGCAAGATTACTTCATTCATATGGTGATGACATCTGCCTGATGAAATGTACAGAAAGATGACCAACGCAACAGATACAACCAAAGCTGCCAGGGGTCTTTTAAGTGCCAATGTCTTCTGGACACAGGACCTCAGTCTCTCTGTCTCATATGAAAGGAAGGAAATAGATGGGTCAGTGGTGGTGCTCAAACCCATCAAGACCTCTTGGCCCTGAGCCAAATACTCTACCTATTGAGCTATATCAGCTCAAGTGATATGAAGAAAACACAGCTAATACTGAAGTATACTGGAAGACATTAAGGGCTCCATTAAAGGGCCTTTTTTAAAGCTTGCTTTTCAGTGTTTTGCTACACACTTATCTTTGAAAATTTTTACCACATTTTCTTACAAATTCTTGTCACTTCAACAGATAAAAGAGGTTAGACACATGTAACAAAGAATATGAGTATTTACCTAGGCATGGTGAATTACATTTACCAGTAGCAACAAAATTTAAGACCTGAAATATTCTGTCACAAATCAAGATATTTTTAATTTTAGAAGTAAATGTATTTGTCAGTCTTAAAGAACTGACTGAAATACCTGTGGTCTTTTGTCTCTTAGCTTTAGGCTCTTTTTCACTGGGTGCAACAAAAGCCAAAGCTCGTTTCTCCTTTCTCTTCTCTAAAGTATCCTTCTGCTTATCCTGTCAAGTACAACAGAGACACATGTATAAATAAGCAAACTATTATACCAATTATTACAAATGCAAATTCATTAAGGATTCAAAGTTTTCTTACCTAAATACTTGATAACATGTCGAAGAGTTGAAACCATTTATGAGTAAAAACAATCTGGTTCAACTTTTGTATTGAAATTTATTATGTAGAGCACCTTCATAGTAGGAAACAATAGATCGTCAATATTTTAAGTCACTTGTGCTGACAGGGTGATTTACCAATCAAAAGTTTTTTATTTATTAACCCCTCATCATAATTTCCTTTTCAAATTTGAATTAGGCCATTTATAAAATTATCAAACAACAGAGACAACAGCCTTGAAACCTGGTATAAAAAAAAATAGAAATGTATAAATTTTCATTTTCAGTATGCATCAAGAATATATCAGAATCTGTTAAATTTTATTTACTTATTGAAAAAATAATGAAAAAATTGGGATATCCATTTAGTCTAAAGCACAACTTTTTTGTTTACATATTTGATTTAATTTGGAAGCCCACGATATTAATAAATATTAGTTGTCAAGAGGTCAACAATTTTTCGTATATTAAGTGAAAATGATAAGACAGAGCAGGACAAATAATAAGAATGGATTTTTTTTATAATAAACCCACCTTTTTCTCTTGTTGAATCTTCATTTTCTTTTCACTGTCTTTTAGAAAGTATTCTCCAGATGCCAATTCTTTGTCTACCTGCATGCACACAAGTGAAAAAAAAAACGATTAAAATACAGTAAGATAGATAACAACAAAATATTTATCTGTCAATGGGATGTACAATGTTTACATTTAAATTTTCTTGAATCTAAGAAACATGTGTACATCCTTCCCTGTACAAATTGAACTTCAAGCCAGTGTGGCCTAGTGGATAAGGTGCTCGGCTCGTGATCAAGTGGTCCCGGATTCGACTCCCGCCCTGGGCACAACAGTGTTCTGTCTTTCAGATGAGACAGTAAACACCGAGGTCCCATGTCATAGTAGGCGTGGCATGTAAAAGATCCCTCATTGCTTCAGCTGGGTCTGTAGCAAAGGTATGAATTTGTATGCAATGCATCAGGCAGATGCCGTCACCATATACGTGAAGTAATGGTAGAGTGATGTATAACAATAATCAATCAATCATTTAAATTGAACTTCCAATGGATTTATATGATAAGAAGCATAAACTGATTCCCAAATTAAGAATATGTTAAAATTTAAAACCCTTACACTTTCTGTAGGTTACTTGTAAGTATTATCTTTAACAAATATGAAAACAATGGGACTTGTAGTTCCTGAAAACATACAATTCAACATGAAGGTTAAGTCATTACAAAGCATATTTGAAATGAATTTTAAGTATCACAAGGTAAAAGCTAGCTGCAAGCAAATATGATAAATAGATATACATTTAGCAAATGACTGGCAAAATACTTTACACCCAATCTGTCATTAGTAGGAAATACAAAGACTTTTCTATGGCTGGTGTCAAATTCTCCAGTTTGTTTATATGTAATCTGAATCACCAACACCTTTGCTTCTGCCTATGAGATGCAATTACACAAACATGTGGATGATTCAGATTACATGTAAAAGCTGACAAATTTGACACCAGCTGTAATAAAATCTGTATACTGCCCTATATTGACAGTTTGGAATTGGAGTATTATTGCTTGTTGTTTGCTTAATGACTGTATATGTATGATATTTTTACCATTGACCTGGAATGCACTGCATCTTGCAGACTGATCTGTTTATCAAAAGTAAAGTTTATGCAGTGTAAGGAATTATGGCCCTATTATCAAAATAGAACAGAACGGTGTGGCTCAGTGGAGGAGGGCTCAGCTTGTAACCGAGAGGTCCCAGGTTCAACTTCTGCCATGGATTCAGTAGTGTTCTGTCTTCCGGATGAGACAGTAAAAACTGAGGCCCCGTGTCATGGTAATAGATCCCTCACTGTTAGGGGTAGGTCTGTTGCAAAGGTATAACTGCCAATGCAATGCATAAGGCAGATGCCATCACCCAATACATGAAATGATTATGAAGTGACATAAAAAATAATCAATCAATTAATCAAAACAGGACATATCTTGCAGCTAGGTCATCATCTGTTCCTACCTTGCTTTCCATTTGTGGAGGAGGGAAAGGTGTATAGGGTTTCTTGATTTTCTTCTTTTTGGGTTGCTTTCGTTTACTTATATTCTTTGACTTGAACTTTGGCAAGAATCTATCCCAGCTTTCATTTTTAAGTTGAGGATCTTTTTCTAGTTCCCTCTTAATCATAAGAGTCTGAAAATAACAGTTACAATGCCATACAGAATTTACATAAATTTTATCAAAACTTATGCACAGTAAGCCAGTTTCTGGATATCACTTTTTTCATCATTATATTTACCAAAGACATGAAGAAATGTAGCACTTCAATAAATGTTCTTACATATTAAAATTAATAATTCATGAAACAAATCACTACAGAGATATATTTTGCTTCACACATAAACATTCAACAGGTTAGAATGTGTGACATAGGCTTACATTTATAAACATGAATAAACACTGCATGTACTTATCTAAACAACTACTTACACATGCATGTCAACACTTACTTTAAGATTGTATATTGGATGTATATTCTTCATAGTGTCTTCTGTAATCTTCCTCACCTAAAGATATATATAACAACAGTACCTAATCAAAAGGAACGATCCTTTTGAGTCTGTAACAAGCCCTCAGAGTTTATAACAGGCCCTCAGAGTCTACAACAAGTAGTCAGTCTTCAGAGTCTACAACAGGCCCTCAGAGTTTACAAAAGACCTCAGAGTTTACAACAAAGCCTTAGTGTCTACAACAAACCCTGCAATGAGTCCTCAGTCTATAACAAGCCTTCAGAGTCTTTAACAAACCTTCAGAGTGTACAAGTCCTCAGAGTCTACAACAAGACCTCATAGTCTACAACAATCCTCCAGTCTACAATAAGTCCCTGAGTGTACAATAAGCCCCTGAGTCTACAAGCCCTCAGAATCTACAACAGTCTACAACAAGCCTCTGACTTTATAGAAAGTCCTCAGAATCTATCAATATCATAAAAAGTTATGTAATGAAGTAAATCATCTCCTTAGAGAACAACACTTCCTCTTCCCCCCTCCTCCTCCCTCCAAAACAAACCCCTTTTTATTTTCTATTAATAAATGGATGACTTGTAAGAAAGCAATATAATTTTTCACATCAATTTTCATTTTCCACTTAATCTAAACTAAGGCTTTAAATTAGATCTATAGATCAAATTCTAATTCAATTAAGAGAAAGCAAAGACATCGATTGATAGTTATTTTCGAATGAATATCTGCTTATTTACTACTCTGACAATGACCTACCTCTTTTAATCCTTTGTATGGACCTAAAGCTGACACAGTGTTACCCTGGACTAATACATAACAGTTGGTAAGGATCTCTATGGCCTTCAGAGTGGATCCATTAGGTCCTACTAGCCTTTGTCTACGTTTGACGAAACGGTCTTTATTACGGACCAGGGAGCCGATCTTGATGATATCACAGGCTACATCATCTTCTAATACTCTCACAGCCTTTTTTTGAAAGGGTATATGCTGTTAACCTTTGTTTGTTTGTTATTTAATTAGTATTTGGAACAAAATAGAATTTTAAAGTTATTTACTTCAATCGATAAGGAAGGATAATTTGTTTTTTTAATAAGTTATGACTTTGAAAAATGAGTGGGCAATCATTATCAGAACGATTAATTAGATCTTCTTCACTTCAATACATGAATAATCCAAAATTTTGAAGAATGAAAGAAAAATATGTCATTTTTTACAACATTTCCAATAAAATAAAACAAAAGTATGTTTTTCAAGCAAGAAATCTGAAGTTTAAATTAAATGAACTTGAAAGCATATCTAACATATAGTTATAAGTTTTCCATAACAAAAACTTTGATATGGTTTAATATTCAGTATTATTAATATTGACAGCTAGATCACTTAAAGGGACATAGTCCGAGACTGGAAAATTTTAGCATGAAAAGGAAAAATTACGACAATATCTTATTTTTCCTGTATTGTATAAATTATAAACTTTGTGTTAATTGCAAAATTTAAAACTAAAATCCCTCAATATTTTCGTAGAATAAAGGTAATTGAGTCGAATTAAATTCAGCTGGTATCAATTCCCCAAATAAGGCGACGCTCCGCCCATAATCATGCGCGTGCGCGGATATTCACTGTAGAAAACAACAAAAATGGTTCACATGGAGGAATACGAGCACGAGAAAAGCAAAAGTGTAGTCGAAAATACTTATACACAAACCCAGAGGCCAAAAAAGAAAAGTGGAACAAATGTTAGAATCGGGTAAAGCTCGAGTTTCATTGTCACGTGATTTCCTCTGACCGATCTCATCAATATTCAAGGAGTTGACCTAGTTATGTTGCAAATTTAAAACGGGCATATCTCGTTAACGACATCGACTTTGGTAACAATACGTTTTACACATCTTAGATAATATACTAGCAATAGATTGCCGTTTAAGAAACCCGTTTACATTTTTTAATACTTTTCCTGACTTCAATCGGACCATGCTCCTTTAATATAGGTGTAAACATTGAGTGTACTTGAAGCCATGATGGTTTATCAAGTGCAGTAACACTATACTTGATACTTTGATTGTATTGCTAAAACTGAAGGGTCATAAACTTCTAAAATGACAGAGAACCAGGCATCTTGCTCATCAAAACAAGAAAAGCAACTCATTTTTGCAAGTTTTGGGAAGACTTGAATAATTAAGATTCTGATCGTAATCAATGATGGAAAAGCTTTATATGCATTTATCCTTTGAAATGTTGTCAAAATAACACCACACCTAATTGTGTGCTGGATATGGCAATTTGTAGGTTCATATTAAAATCAATTGCAAAAGTTTGCAAGTTTCTTAAAAAGTACTTTTAAATCCCTGAATACCTGTTCATATGGTACACTTCTGGCCAAAAGTTTAATCATATCTCTGGCTTTTATAATAATGTAGGGGTCCCAGGTTTTTCGTGTTGTCAAAACTGTCATGCTACCCTCAGCTACATCTAATTCTGCCTTCACATTCTGGAAATAAAGAAGCTATTGAAGTATTTAAGCTTGTTATTCATTTTTGAAAGGAAGGACTCCTACAAGACTAGCACTTAGAGAGATGGGCAGAAAAACCGTATCAAAGAAAATCATCTCTATATGTCACATTTGTGTAAACCCCAATGTTCCACAAATAAAAAGAAATTTAGATATTTGTTTATGAACTTGCTTCACTGGGTTTGAACCACTTTTATGAAGTTTTGAGTTTAAGTGAGGTCAATGACAATTACATGCACCTTTGTCCGTCATTTTCAATACAAGACAATTTTCTATTCACTTCACATGTTGTTATTATTTCTTGATTAGAAATTTTATCACAATACAAACCATGAAATATTACATGTCTTCAAACGGAACATTAAAATAATAGACTGATCCAAAACTCGAGTTCCCTCCAGTTTCATTGATGAAGGACTAATAATGATAATGATATACTGGTACATATCAATCAAAATGGTTCTGTCATGATAAATGAAATATGGCTAACCACCAAGAATTAAGCTCACTTCCTTCTACATTTCATATTTCCACTTGCCATATAATATGAATATCAATAAAAGTATTAAATATGCAAAATATATTGGTAAATCTTTCCTCTGTGCTAAGAGAATGGCACAGAGACACTGTAGCTCAATGGTGAGAGCGTCAGAGAAGGTTCTGGGTTTGATTCCCAGGTCAGACCACATCTTTTTCACCTGAACGCTACATATGAATCATGGGGTTTCATTTACTGGGGTGTCCTAAAAATATGTAACCATGCCTATACAAAGAGATACATGTACCATGTTCTGGTCCAATTCTGCTGATTCAGAGGAAATGATATGATAATAAACTAATCTATAACGAATTATTTTTACTGTTTTATAAAAATATAAAGTAAAAATAAAGTGTAACTTTTAGGAGGTTATTTACTAAATCAACAATTTCAAACAATAGCTGACAGCTTACATAGTCTCCTAAAATTTTTTTCACCAATGGCCAGCATTCACGGAGGTACTTTTCTCTATATTTTGGAAAAAGTGTTGCGAATGAGCTTTCTGCTAACATTCCACTTGGATTTTCTTCTTTAGTTATCCCAGGTTCCTTCCATCCTGGTGGTATTTCCAACAATTCTTCTTGGTTCTTTGGCTTCTTACCCTTCCTTTTATCTGTAAGTGTATCATTCTCTCTCAGTAGAAGTCCTGTGATAAAATGGTCAAGTGACAAGTTTCAAAGATTGGATTCTTGTTTGACATTGACTTGAGTGAAAATTCCCTCAGGGAACATGAACTGATTAATTCACCATTGTCTTAAAATTCTTCTGTTATTTAGAATTATTATTTATTGTTTAAATTCTTTTATTATTTGAAATAAACATACAGTCTGTATATTTACATTGAAATCTACATAATAATGATACATCTTTGCCTGATTTGAGATATAACATAAAGTCTTGATAGTTTTTATCTTAGTTTTGTACCTTGAACATAAGGATAGTGGTTCTTTCGCATTAGATGTAGAACTCTTTATGTGCAAGAGTTGTCTGCAATAATTTTTTCTAGTTATCGAAAAACTTAATTTTCATAAAGAAATGTATGTTCTTAACCATGGTATTTTTTCTTGATTGAGGTCTATATCCTGACAAGCTGTGCATCTAAACAGTGTACATCAGAGTATGGTTTTATTTGATTATTAAACAGCAATTATAGCTGCTTTGAATTCACTCATCATGAGAATATGCTATAAAACATACTTCATTATGCCAGTTATATATATATGGCTTCATGAAGACATTTTTTTTATATGATGTATTGAATGAAATAAAAAGCGACTTTAGAATTACATGAATTATCTAACCACATCTTATTCTATTATACATGTAATGTTATTTATATAATTTACTTTTCCATAAGAGTTTTACCTACTTAAAACATATCTAACAAAACACGATTTATAATTCATGACATATAAAAACCTTACGAAAATTCATGTTACATTGTACTTTGTGTTGAAATATCGTTGTTGGTTAATAGACCCAAACTTTTTATCTATTCTTTACTGATGAAAATTAAAGAAGGTTTACAAAGTACTTATTTTTATAATTTTATTTCTTGCATTTATCAAATAAACTAAAAAATAAAAAACGCTGCTTAACAATTCAATAAAATCCAATCTTATTAATTAAAACATGACTTGTACACATTCCTCTACAATACTTCATGTACATGGAGAGTATCGTAGAGAAATGAAATATGAGTCATGTTATGATACCATTGAAATAAAACCTTACGTACTCTAGTTTACTGTGTGATGTTTATTTAGTAGCACCCCTTAGTCAGACTCAGAGATACACTCATCTACTATGAGCCATTAGAATAACCCAAATGACAGTTATCACTGCAATGACAGTATCAAAACTAAAAGATGCCTAAAACTACCACAATTACACCTCTAATGACATTTATTTGTAGATTTTCTGGTAATGTATGAAAAGTAAGACTCAAATAGATCTGATTTAAATTAATTGTAATTAAAGAAGAAGGATTTTACTGCAATCTGGATGTGATTGAAAGTATTCTTAGAAAAAAAAAATTATGATAATACTGATAAATTTTCAAATTATTGTATAATTTATTCAAACTTTTCATGATCATGTCACATTCTATCCATATAGGTGTTACTCCTGTCCGTTTAAGCATCACATAGTGAATGCTGTCATTCTGGTTATTTTACATGTATGTATTGTCCTCCTGCTAAGTTACTAGATTGATACAGAGTAGCAATTTAGAGATATTGTATAAACTCTTCACTTGTTAATCATGGCACAGGCCTCAGGTTTTCACTGTTTGATCTGATAGACAGATAACAATGAGCTGATATCAGGTCTAAATCAAGACCTCTCAGACCTAAGCCAAGCATACTACCATATCACTTAAATGAGATACATGTATAGTATGATTGCTTGGAATCGGGTGAAGTTGCCTCAAAGTAAAATCTCCTGATATCGGTCAAGTTGCCTCACAATGTCAAGCAAAGTCCCCCTTGAAATCATTTTATACTACCTATGTTGATTTGACCATTTTCTAATAAATGTACTGATTAACATTTGTTTAGGGATGTGGAAAATAGGGGGTAGGGGGTGTGTTAGAAAAGAAAATAACAAGATCAAGAGAAGGTTTTGAATTATATATATATATATATATATATAAATTTTTTTCATGCAAATTCAGTGATTATTCCATCGAAAAACAACAGAATCTACCTCTAATGTCCATTGATGATTGAGAAATCAACAAACTCGAGTGTCAAAGTCACTTTGTCTATATGTTGAGGCATGGACTACCAGTAGTTAACTTGACACAAGAGTTGGAGGATTTCTCATTCATAATCGTACATTAGGAATTTCTCCCCCTGATTAATTTGTCAGTCAAAATTGTCATTTTCCCCTTGCTTAATGTTGGCAACGAACAAAAATTAGGTCGCTTGACGTTGAAACGGTTGACGTAAGTTTTGTTTGCTTATGATGTCATAATGAAATTAAGCACAAAACAGTCATGCAGCTTGTCATCCACCCCCTTGTAGTTGGCAGGCTGATAACTTCACACCTCCTTTTAAGGCTATCTCTGTGAATATGGAAGAAATTGTTTTTAAGGCTATCTCTGTGAATATGGATAAAATTGTTTTTCCTAACATATAAGCAAATAAATAGCTTCAAAATATTTATGACTAACAATATCAAACAAAACTTTCCAATCATTTGTACATACATCATCTCACATATGAATCTCTTTATGAGGTGACTTGACTTGAAATCATGGGGCGACTTATTTGAAACTTTACTTTGGGACCACTTAACTTTTGGGGGACATAAACGTAGACCACTTGATTACATCGTACAATGAAGTGTAAAACATCTAAAATCAATCTTACATGCTATTAAACCAGGATAAGGATATAAATATCAAAGTTAAAGAAGGGTGAAATATAGAGGGAGTTATAAGTTTACACTGCACTTTAACTTAACATTCATATTAATCTCTCATACAGAGGGCACTGCTACTCGGGTCCTACTATTATACGCCCAGGATAAATTATACATCCAGGCATATGTCCAGAACCTCTGAGGCACCCAGGATATTATGATTTCGATCGAATCATAATATTTTATTGAATCTTGATCAATATCTATGAAATAATAGCACATGCAAAATTTCAGATAAAAAATCTTCGTTTTTATTTGCGACTGAATTTGATGATTTCGTCTGGGCGTATGAAAATCTAAGAATCTACAGCGAATGATAATTCCTTGGCAACTCTAGACGTATGCCTGGGCGTATGATTTATCCTGGGCGTATAATAGTAGGACCGGTGCTACTCTCCACTTTTCCCTTCTGTTATTGGCTTGAAGTTGCTTTTACAAGATTCTGGTAAAACTGGCAAAATCCCATTCAATGGTAAAATAGATATCAAACATCAATTAACCTGTAAATAGGGCAACATGTAAATAGAAAGGATTTTAGTTTTAAATTTTGGTACACCATGTAAATCACTAGTTACGACTGCAATGGAAGAGCTCTTCCGTTGCAGTCGTAACTAGTAAATCACTTATACCATGAAATGGGATTTTTCCCAGTTTACAAGAATCTGGTAAAAACAGCTTCGAGTCTATAACACAGGGGAAACGCAGAGAGAAGCGTAGCGCCCTCTGTGCGAGAGATTAATTCGTAATAGATTTAGTATGTAAATAGTTCGAATATTTTCTGATAACGTGAAGCAATGAATCTGACTTTTCCCTTATAACTTAGTCATGGATCCGATTAGCTCACATAAAGATAATATTAAAATGAGAGTAATATTCATTTCTTGTTTAAATACATGCCTTTCTTATCCGATGAATTCATACTCGTGTTTACACTTCGCTATTAAGTGGAAATGACTCCAGTGCAATACGGCTAAAATTAATAGCTATATCGTTCACCTTATATTTCGTACTGAAATAAAAGTGTTATATCTCGAATAGGCCAAGGAAACACTATATGTAATAGTTGTAAATTTGCGGTTATTATTTACTATGTTACCTTTTATTTTGTTTTGAAATAATATTACGTGCTCACTACTGTTCAAACATGGTGGTAATATGAAAAATGTGAAAATTTGATACAGGGAAAAGGGTTTACTTTTACTGGAAAATGTTTCTACCATTTTGATCTATTAACGATAATATGAAAATTTACCACCCCCCCCAACACAGAGAGAGAGAGGAAAAACGTAGCTATCACACCATTTATATCTTAGCATAGGAGCCTGTATTTCGAAATATACAAATATACTCACATATAACATAAGTATTCAAAACATTTTTGGAAAGCTGGTGATAGGATTTTGATCAGAGCGCAAACTTGTATGAAAGTATCAGAGACATAGAAAGTATACTACGTAGTAGTAGAAAGTGACCATTTATCTATCCGTACATGTCAGGATATAAGCTCTGTAACATGCATGTGCTGCCAGATTATCTCGACAGAATTTATACTGCAAAAATCGTGACTTCACATACACAACATCGTATTAACAATGCTTCTCTGCATACATCATTGAGATTTGTAAGTAAAATCACGAGAATATGATCATCAGGTGGGTTATTAACAATTATTGAGATACGAGTCACAAGTTTGCCATACTTGTAAGTCAGTAATAGACCTTTCCCCAATTGATCTTATACTTCATTCCATGATAGACATATGGCAATCTACCATAAAAGGTTTACGTCATGATATTGTGATATCCCAATTTTATCATTAACGTCATAATGAAAATGGCGTCAAAGGCTTTACATCATGTTCAATACGCCGATTCATTTTTCATAAAGAAAATGACAGTTAGTAGACCTTGGTTGTTTTGCTTGTGACGTCATAACCACATGTCCAATTTGTCCTAACATAAATGACGTCAGTATTATCCAATTTTGCGCTAAATAGTTTCATATAAGAGGAAAATGAATTTATGTACATGTATTACAAAACGTATATTGTAATAAAACAATGGAACCCGACCCTTCAATGAGTCAGGAAAGCCGGACTAGCTTCCGTCCGAATAACTGGCGGGGGATGTCAGATCTCTCTGACTACATAATAATTAGAACAAGCTACCTGTCTAACTTTAAGAGCAATACAATTGATGTCGTGATCGCCCTAGAAATTATGTATGTCCATCATCGAAAACTTCATCGCATCTACAGGCGAATACTCTGGATAAGAAAAGCTTACATTTACATAGAAACAAACAAACACACCAACCAAACCAACAAGCAAACGTGGAGACAAACAAACACACGAACAAACAAACACACGAACAAACAAACAAACAAAACAATGGACTTCGCCGCCATTAACTGCGGTCCTAATGTTAAGGAAGGAACTAAAACGTATTCCCACAAAAATGACGTAAACAACAATGAAACGCTCGTATGATGTCATAAGGTTGCTAACGTTCAACGTCGTTTCTAACTCATAGTACACAAGTGCCGCCTAACGGGTGATAACGGAAAGCGAAGCTCATTACTTCCAAGTCACACTGTTAAACAGAAAATTAGTGTGTGGTGTAAAAATAAGTTAACACAAGTCGCTATAAAATGTTAAGCAAAACAAATCTCTATCTCTCTCTCATTTGAGAAATTCAGTTAAAGATAATGAATCTATAGTATTATTGGGCCTTTTCATAATACGGAGTTAATTCCCATTTGAACAGATATTTGACGTCAAACTATTATGACGTCGTGCAATTTCTATTTCATTTTCCGCAAAAGAACGTGACATTCAGTCTCTTTTTTAATTGTTCTATCTATGACGTCATAAACAAATGCGTTGTTTGTTGGACCTCAGATGACGTCATCAGAATGAAAAATTGTGGAAGGGTGAATTTTACACCGGTTACGTAGAACTGATTGATGTCACAATGGTTTGACGTAAAATACCTGCTCAAATGGGGAAAAAACTCTTTATAATGAAAAGATTCAATAAAAGGCATCCGACGCCATTGAATGACAAAGACAACCACAATATTGAAGAGATGAAAAGATAAATTCATATCATACGGACAGGAATAGCAACAGTGACATTAGCATGATCGTGTTAAAATAATGAATATGGATAAGAAATATACCAATAACCGTGAAAATTGAAAATTTGCTTACGACCGAAAAAATAATTATAAGTAACATGATGATTAATTAAAAAGGATTAAAGAAAAGGATTACATCTGATAAAGTAATATTGTGCATTAGACAACAATAATATATATATATATATATATATATATATATATATATATATATATATATATATATATATATATATATATATATATATATATTATATATATATATATATATATATATATATATATATATATATATATATATATATATATATATATATATATATATATATATATATATATATATATATATATATATATATATATATATATATATATATATATATATATATATATGTATGTATGTATGTATGTATGTATGTATGTTATGTATGTATCTTAACAGATAGAAGTTTAATTTAATGGTTCTTGATATATGAAATATAGTCCCAACTTTATAGAGGAAAATGCCCGATTGGGCCTATAGAACTCACACAGGAACAATTTGCTCATTCACAAACAACATACTGCTCGAAGAAATTTTCAGATACAAATATTCTCTTGCCTATTGTGTAAAATGAACTAAAAGAATTTTTTGGGTCTTCAGCGGGGTTGAACACCGCGCTTCGCTTCAGCATGCTAGAACCGGTTTATATCAAAATTAGTTAAAAAATTAATCTTTCACATAGGGGTCTATGTCATCTAGCCCAGGATCTGTCTGGTGACTGCTCTGATCCAAAACAGCAATATTTGTAGGGGACTTTGAGTATTTCACATAGTACTGAAGGGACATTCCATCAAATTTTATTAATCATCTTGGGTAAAAGTGGAGGTATCATGCTGAGTCGCTTCGTACTGTGACCGAAACGTCTGGAATGAACAAGACACAGACTACAGAAAATTTCTCTTCGATTTGTATTAATTAGAATTCTATAATGCACAGTCACGTGCAGTCATATACTTTTTTTCTCACGGAAATTTTCAGGAATTTCAAATTGAAAAATAGTCGAAAACATCTCTTCCGAATCATTGACTACCTGTGTGTAGGATGTTTATGATATACGGTGTGTATTGTGTAGAAAACCTTTCATTGACATTGTTTTCATTGACATACAGATCTATAGGCTTGTTTAATATTCAATTCACTTACATGCCCTATGATCTCTGTGATGTCCACACACCCATGCATTTATGTTCATGTCACAGTCAAGTAGGTGCACTTGCGGTGTCATGTGCTCACTAGGTGTTCGATTTACATATAAATAAAGTCTACAGCGTTTCCGATATAATACAATCACCAACGCTTCAAGAAAACCAAATTCTTTGTTTTGTTTCGTAAATGGTACATCATTACTGCCGACTGCGGACTAAGGAAGTTATGACAAATAAGATTTCCCGTCATGTGTCCACCTAATATGGTACGGATTGATTGTCATATCAAAACAGCTTGATCGCGAAGTCATCATCATCAATTGGTAGCTTGTCAAATGTCAGTTCGGTTACTGATCTTTATGGGAGAGTAAACTGAAGGTACATCATAAAGATTGAATACAAAGTTTAAAGTCGACGTAGTACTGTCAATTGTGTGTTTGAAAGGTCCAGGGTTCGAGTCATACCGACGGTTACTGGTGTCCTGTCTTTGGACGAATCTGCAAAAAACGGGGTCACATAGGCACATTCAAAATCTCTCATTGAATCGAGTGAGCGTAATGTAAAACAAGAAAGACTACATCATTACGAAGCGATTTGCTCCTTTCATAAGCTGCTGATCGAGACACAGAGGGGTAAATGTTCAAGAATACTAACAACTTACAAGCGCTATGAATTGTAGAGTTAAAATACTCAGATCTCCTAAAATTGAGCATAAGCAGTGATGAAAAAGCTCCCACCCATTTTCGGAAAATTATTACACCAATCAGAAATAAAAAAGTGTTTGATGTACAGTAAATGCAGTAAATTGACTTAGAGTAAAGCAAATATACATATTTGCAATCTTTACACAAGCAGTGCTATTTTATACCTATGGCTACGCTTTCGCCTTCTACGTATTCCCAATGGCAGGAAAATTGACATTATCCAGAGGTAACTTGGCAGTTCTCGTCATTTAATTTCCATCACGGTTACAGTTGATATACAATGGTGTTATTTATTAACCACGCATTCAACGTCATTAACATCAAAAGACAAAGACCGCAAAAATGGAGTCTCAGATGAATTACGTAAAAACATATCTGAAAGTCCTCATCTGTTCGACCGATATTTTATGTAATTAAAAACAATAAAAACGGAAAGCACCAACGAGATTAACAATTCTCAATGAACCAAACACTCTGAGATAATGCGATCTCATTAATGCGAATTTGAATTAATTCATCTTTCAAGTGTTTCTCTGGTTTAATCATAATTGGTACAAAGATTTTAGTGTTAGGACAAATTTAAGATTATGAAAATTTATTAGGGTTTGACACATTCTTCAGCAAACGATAAGAGAAGACACTTAGCTTCAACTGAGAACCGTTCATTTTATGAAGATTTTCGTTCAGGAACACAGCAGATGCATGTATTTATTAAAATCTTGATATGCTCCTAGACAGTCATCATAGCAGATGATATACCATTCTAGCAGTAGTGTCACTAATATTTAATAAGAGACATTGATTATTTTGGAGTTTATAAGCAGAAATAGCAAACAAATTGTGATAACTAAATGTTATACCAATGTATTATCAGTTTAAAGGAGATGAATGTAAGTAAAAAGACACTATATAGGCTGTAATTATTCCATGCCACATAAACGGTGTTCAAAATGGGGTTATAATTATGCAAAAAGAATGATTTACAAGGAAAATATTTGGGTATAGCTAGATATGTTATCACACTTGTGAAAGTCCCTTATCTTCACCAAAAAAAAAAAAAAAAAATAAAAAAAAAAATTAAAATTAAAATAAAAAAAAAAATCGAAGATAAAGTCGAAGGGTTCTATATTGATTTACTCGAATGTACATCATGCCATATATTTATTATCTATGTACATGCATTAATGAATTCCCTCTGGCTTTTATCTTTTATGCATAACAATAGATCAGAACAATTGGGGATAAGATAGAATATTTATTTACCGTCTAGTTGTATAGTGACGCACGTGTATTAATGTATCCAGACCATTCTATTTGATATTAATATGGATTTAGGAAATGCGTGGGATATAATTCGATATTAAACAAAATTGTTAAAGATATCACCATAGCTTATTACATAAGTGCGCCAAAGCAATCAAATTATCAGGACATATAGGAGCGATTTTTACAACAAAAATTGGTTTATTAAACTATCTCAAACTGGTATGTTGTGTTCATTTGTTACCAAGTTTGGAAGTAATCAGTGATTCTTTCATTGGAAATTCTCAAAAACGAAATCCAAACTCATAAATCAATTATACCAATAATAACTGCTTCTGTTTCTATGAGACTTCATCATGAAATATCATATTAATGATTATGAAATCACACGTTCCTTCTATACAAATCTTCTACCGTAACATATTACACGCAGAGGAGTTTGATTACATGTCACATCATACATATCCCAATAGATCGTCATTAGGTCGTTCGTGTTGTCCATAAAAATATCTCTATCCAATTTAATATTAGTTTATTTCCTCTAATAAGAAATTAAATGCGTCATCTTCTATATCTGACGTTCACTTTCCCGTAATCGTTTGAACACAGGGGCAGTCCATATTGCATGCAGTAATAATAACTTTAGGCGTTGATATTTGATTCCTTTTTGGCACATCTCCCTGCAGTAATGAGAAATCATAGTTTTATATACAGAAACTGCGAAAAAGAAACCCCTGTAATTTGTATTTAATTAATTAGTGTAAATATAACTAGAGGGCTTTCTAATCAAATCGTGCTTCTCCAGATAAAGATCAGAGGATTTTCTCCAGTATACAATATGTGTTGTTTGTACCGCTAAATGTTAAAGACGCCTGAATAGAGGATTATTTTTGTACATTAATAGGCAATCTTCTACTCACACATGCTTTCTTTTATTTTAAATGTGGGCAATAATTTACAGATTTATTTACTTAACGTGTCAATTAATCTACAATGTATTTGCAATACAGTGTGATTTGAAAGAGTGTATTAAACATCGATATGTAATATTTTTACATGTCTCATCCAATGTGACAATAGACTTTGGTTTTTACAGTTTCTTCTGAAAGACAAGACACCAACCACACACCGGCAGGAGGACTCGAACCCGGGACCTTTCCGTCATTAGCCAAGCATTTGCCCGATTGAGATACGCCGGCTCTCTTATATCGCCGGTTCTCATATATTTGAATCTTTGATAGGTTTTGAAATGAGAGTCATCGAGTTTAATTAAATGATAAAGATACTATTAGTTTTTAAAATGACTTCGTCATTTTATTACAGTGAGTTCACGTGATATTGCTTAATTGAATAAAGCCGGCGTGGCCTAGTGGTATCCCGCTGGACTCCTGATCGGGAGGCCGGGGTTCGAGTCCCGCTCTGGTCAAGTCGGTGTTCTGTCTGTCGGATGAGACAGTAAAAACCGAGGCCCCGTGTCGTGGTATGCATGGCACGTTAAAGATCCCTCACTGCTTCGGGTGGGTCCATTGCAAAGGTCAAAATTTGTATGCCCCGCATCAGGCAGATGCCGTCACCATATACGTGAAATATTCGTGGTGTGACGTTAAACAAAAATCAATCAATCAATCAATCTTAATTGAATATTCCGCAGGAAGAAATGTAATGATACTTCGACTGTTAAAACAATGTTATTGTTATTGTTTATAACATTGTTATAAAATTTATATTATGGACTATTATTGCATAATTTGGATACAACATCATCGGCGATCCTAAAGGCAAATAAAATGTAAACCAGTAATGTGAAAGGTAAGTTAGAAAAATCGAATGCATGGAGGGACAGAGAGTTCATAATTATAAAGTATGAAAATAGACTGTGGAAATCTAAAATATCATTGATACAACATTATTATTAATATAAGGACAAAATTATGCATAGGAGTAGGAATCCATTGCGTTTCTTTAAATAAATAAATTATTTATACGTGCAAAATGTTACTCGTGGTATAAATATTCTTACAAGTCTTTTTTTGCACTGGGGCGACAGTGCTTCTTTGGTGGACACTAAGCTACCGAGGGTATCTCCAGGCCAGTTTTCCGTGCTTCGGTATTAAATCGAAATGTACCGAGTTAAATTACTGTGCGAAAAGTTAATATCACGAGAATACGATAACCCACGTTTGAGATCTACATTCTGCAAATTTTACAGTCGTTATAAAGATCTTCTTTTCGCGAATCAGATATCATTACCTTCCTTATTCAAATGTAGTCCTTGTTGAACAGTCTGTACCGTGGTAAAACATCTCATCGTTTTACTTATCATGACTTTTGTAAATTGTGATTACGGCTATACCGTTACCACCTGATATGACTACGAGTTATACTAACTCAAATAATTTTATGGCATCACGGCGGATGTGACCGGTCAACAGGGGATGATACTTCTCCATGACACCTGATCCCACTTCTGGGAAAAAAAACTAGTTAAACTACATATTGCTTTAAGTTTTAAGGAGATTAGATTCGAGTCTTCAGCAATGTATTCTCCTCTTTCACCCCTACACTTATGGACTGGTTATACTGAAGAGACATAAATGACAAAATGCATATCAGATGAAACAGGGCTGTTGATATCCTCGGAGACTTACAGCCCACTTGCAAAGTTATCAACCCAATGATATCAAATCAAGGAAAATAAATACAATTATTGATTTTGGGTAGCAGAATACATGAAATATTCTTTTCATGGAATTCTATCATAAACATTCATTTGTAATGAATTCTTTAGTGAACATTACTCACTGAAAATATATATCCACTCCGTAGTTATATACAAGTGATTAGGAAGGTATTTTACAGGTAAGTATGTTGTGGATAAGTGCTTTACAGAGTGATAAACAGCCAAATGTGATAAGTTCTCGACGATGTATATCCATATTTAGAATGTATTTGTTTTGATTTCAGTACTGAGTTATAAAAATGGCAACAGATGTACAATATATTTATAGAAATAAGTAAATAACCAATAGTATAATCATCATTATAATATTGAATATATATTATATGAACTAGTATGTGACAATGTTTTGGTCCTTTAACTTTGAACATTTGTACAAATTGGTGGAATTCAGCTGTCGTGCAATGGCTTTTTCTACTTATTTAAACATAACAGCTAATAAACTTAAAAAACAATAGTAGCGATTGAGGTGTATTAAACAGAAACAAAGAATGTAAGTTAACGATAGTTGTTTGGCATTTTCATTTAAGATTTCTTATGACGTCTTTTAGACATTGATAGTGTCAATAATAAATGCATTTAGACAAGCGCTGGTATAAAATGACCAGTTCATAGTTCCTATTGCATAGGGATAGTCTACTAAAAGTCTTATTCAATCAAATGTTTTTTACAGTAAATTTATTGGAGAGCAAACATGTAACTGGTGTTCAACAATAAAATATGGTATGTTCAAGGAGCTTTGCAAAATAAATATTTGATTACAGGAAAGCAAATCCGTGTATCAGGAAACCCATTTTATTCCAATTGCTGCGTTTATCAGTATAATTATGGCATCAGCACGACATGCTCCATACGCTGGTGAAATTCTTTCTCCACTATCTCACTCGAGTGATGGTCTTTAATGATTAAATAATGTTTACAGGCATACTCCCATCATTCTACCCATTGTGACCTTATCATTAAAGACATTCAATACAACTCCCAAATTGTAAACATAAAGCGCT
Source organism: Pteria penguin (assembly GCA_035048485.1). Lineage (NCBI taxonomy): Eukaryota > Metazoa > Mollusca > Bivalvia > Pterioida > Pteriidae > Pteria > Pteria penguin. Next base: position 41,621,880 of record CM068580.1, on the reverse strand, counting down.
GGCTAAATAGTTTTCATTAATGTCAGTGTTCCTAAATTAGATCAATTAAGAGATCTGAAAAGAGTTCATGGCCTTTTTTTGTCGTTTCATTGACTGATTATCGACAGTCTAAGTTCTACTGCAATCGTAAAGTGAAACCGCTAGCATGAGACAATTTCTTTTATATACTGAATACACACAAATCCTTCTTTATTTTATACTTGGATTAAACTGTGGAATAATTGTTTGCGACTTGGTTGGCTAACCGACAGGAGATCCTTACTTTTCGTAGGCACCCGATCTGATCATAAAAAGTATCGTTATTCTTTTGTTTCGATACAATTACTATTGTAATGTATCTTTAGGGGTCACCATGTGTGTGTTTTACAAAACTAATAGTCCTAGGATATCTGCGATTCCCTGTCAGAAATTGAGTTTCACTGTTGGGCGGTAGCACTGTTAGGTTTCTCTTTTTTGTAAATCCCATGCATTGTAACACTATTCTTATGCATTTAACTTACATATAAACTTACATTATAACTTACATATACTGTATAAATTTGAAACCTGCTGTAACATCATAATCAATACTGCAGTAAAGCCTGACGTCATATTTAAATCTGCAGTGAAATGGGAGTCATGTTGCAGTTTTGAAATCTGACAACCAATGAGGCAGCGTGTTACAAACAGGATACATAAAAATTGATCAATCAAGATCTGCATTGCATAAATATCCTCAATTAAGTTGATTTCTGAAACTCGTACCTATTGGTTGCATGTCGATCCTTCAAACGAAGGATCGCTCCTAGAAAAACCAGATACCGATACGTCTATTGCATTTTGCTAAATTGACTGATTGTTGTTCTACGTCACTTCATAATTATTTCACGTAAATGGTGACAAGATCTGCCTGATGAATGGCATAAAAATGTATTCTTTTGCAATGGACCCATGGGATGGGGTTTTTTTTTGTGCCACGGCACCTCTCTTTTCACTGTCGCAGCTGACAGAACACCGAAATGCACACAGCGGAAGTCGAACCTGGGATTTCTCGGTCGCGAGCCGAGCACGTGATCTTGAGCTACACTTGCTTGCTGAATTGACAAACTATATAATTAGTATATATCAGTCCTTGTTATGTTAACAAGAAAGCTTTGATGTTATTTGTGACTTAATTTTGAAGGTGCTACACACCGTAAGTTTTTCTCTCGTTCTTCTCATCACGCGCACAAATGTAACCCATTTAATATGTAAAGATCTCCTCTCAGAAGTTACCTATGATACATGAAGCCACATTCACTGATAGTCCTACCTTATATTAGCCAATGAAGTTTGTTTATTGTTTCGTTTCCTTCTGCTATTCTTGTCTTACACTCACAATATTAAGAGCAAAGCATAGAGCTTAGCCATAGAAAATAAGTTTATTTGGCCGTAAAGGGTTTTACAACCATTTGAATTTCAAGTCTTGCTCATACCAGTGCTGTGTCATGTTGCTTTTTTATTCACAGCAATGTACCAAAGTGGACATTCATAGACCCCTGGAAATTGTAGGTGAGATCCGGTACTCAGGAGGAGTTTGGTCAGTCATACCCGCCATGAATGCCATAACATGCATACAGCACAAAGCTACTTAAACACTGCACGCATAAGATGAAAGTAAACTAATATTTCATAGAAAGTGTCACAGCCATACAACATGTAACACAAAATCATCATTTAAAAGATTGTAAGATTATTAAAACAATGCTTATATTAAGTCCATTTAAAGTCAATTTTCAAATTTAAATAAATCCTATTACCATGCATATTTAAGAAAAAATACATATCTAATTAATATACGGTATCCCCCGCCTCCGTTTTTAAAAATATAAATGATTTTTCATCCAAAATTGGCCTCTATTAAATGATCAAAACGATATAGATAAAGAGTTATGTTTATGCTGAAGCTTAAATGAAATAGTGACATAACTCTATATCTATATTATTTTGACCAAAATGCCGAAAATTTGTGATACAGAGCGTTTCTGTTTTTTGTTATAATTAGCGCGTTTCCGTTTGGAAGTTTTTAAATGTTTTCCGAATACATTTGTTTTATTGAACTGTTATATGTACTTTACTATAACATGTTTGTAACGTATTTGGTTACATAACTCCAAGCTTATTTCACCACCATTATGATGGTATCTGTTCGATGAAGCGCCCAAAAGATCATTAGCTTTTACTGTCTCGTCAGAAAAACAAGACATCGACGAGTCTACATATCTAATCTGAAAAAAAGATGCAAGATTCAGTCATCCGAAGTCCTATATATTGTTGAATCACCTTTAGCGTCTTTCACTGAGGATTCATTCCAGAATGAGCAATTGGTACAGTTCAGCTGAAAATTACCTACAATTCTAAACAATTTAAGTTCATAACTTCAATGATATAAAGAGAATCTTTCCGTTTGATTTTATTTTTTACAAATACATGTATGAGCAGAAAATATTGACATAAATTTGCAATATAATCATAAATAATCATAAAAGTAGAACACATTCTATATAAATACATGGCCGGAAAATTTGCATTCAAATCATGAATCCTATAATATGTCTATGTCTAGGCAAAACATGCCTGTTTGTAACTTAACGTAATGATAATCCAGGTTTTATCTACCATTTAAACTGTCTGATAAACTCTGCTATCCATTTTTACGTTTGCTGTTAGAATGAAATCGTGGGAGGAATGTACTTGTACGTTTGATTTGAATTTTAGCAGATAAATAACAGAGGCCGTTATCCCTGAAGTAAAACTCGTCTCTTTAGCGTCATTAAATGACGTATTTCCGTTCGATTTAGTAATAGAGGTTTTCCAATGGTTTCTTCTCGGCATCATGACTCTCCCGCTCCCATTCTGATAAATAGAAATGGATACGAATCAACTATTGAACACAAACCCTCTCTATTACATCATTAAGCAGAAGTAACAATAATTGTAGATTTTCATCATGCAAGGATTGTTATGATAATCTTGGTCAGAATACAACATTTAAAGCACATTAGAACACATAAGACAAAACAAAAAGTATATAGAATTTAACTCAATTAATTCGTGTTCGATGTTTTATTAATTAATACGGCTTCAAATATTTTAAAATGTCTTTGATAACTTGTATCTGTTAGATCTCCAGAGAATAATACTTAAAGCATTTCATGAATAAATTTAACAATTGAAATGTTTTTGCGTAAATTACAGAACAGATGAAATAATGTTTACCTGCCATACGTCACTAACCACTTTAATCATTGAGGGTTTCAATGATAAAAACTTCATAGCTACAGTAAGAACACTATATAGAATATTTGTGGTTATCACCCTTTTTCGTGTAAGACATTGTATAAATTGGACTTTAGTTACACCAAGCTTGCGTTATGACCTACTTTCTGCCGAAAATTTTGAAATCGTAATTTTGAAAGATGTAACAGTGAATGAAATTGTTCGCGCGGTCACTACCGAATTTTACGGGAGTGATCGCACGAGCAGAATCGTTCGCAGCAAGGTCGTTATTTATGTTCAAATCTTCGATACACACTGTAGGTGGTACAGCGTGTTAAAGGTGCCTAAACAAGAAAATAGATATAAAATGTTGAAATAAATGTATGTAGAAAATACATTTGCTGAGACATTATAATGAAAATTTTCAAATATATTCAAACTTACCCCATCTAGTGATAGTATTGTCAACATCAACGTCGGCAAGGCGGAGTGCTTCCTCGGCAAAGTTGTGCGCCCATTCAACGTCAAACCCAAGATTATAGAAGAAGTAAGCCATTTCCAGTTTGTCCAGTCTGTCGTTTCCGTCCAAATCGTATTTTGTGAATGTGTCGTATCGAGATCGTTTGCTAATATGCGCCTTTTCAGGTGTTATTAAATGCTGTCAGGAAAGAATATTTGTATAAAATATTTGAATAAAATAACTTAATATGGTTTTGGTAAAACTGTAAGTGAAATAGAATTACAATGTAGAATACGAAAATAATCCGTTTAATATCACCGTGGCACTTACAACAATGTACCACGATAGACACTCATGGACCAGTGATGAAAGGAAAAAGGATAAGCTTTCTGGATGTTGTAAGCCTCTCCTACTAGGCTTGGTATATTCTCCACGAACCTCCAAATATACAGACGACATATACATCTCAACATTGCATACATGAGATGAAGGTGGAAGAAAATAATTAGAAAAGGTATCACAAATATTTAACTATACGCTATAGGTCAAACGTAGAAGATAAACAGGGATGATTTCATAGTGTATACCTCTGATTTCTAAGGTCAGTAACATATATCTTAAGCAATTATTTCTTTTTATTCGTCCATTATCGTCACCACGACTGCATTACAATCGAATATATTTATGAAGTTTAATGTACATCTTCGTCTTTAATATGCTTGGATAGATTCTGTCATGTGACTATGTAAAATCAACGTAAAAATGTAATGTTCCTGTTTATTAATGATAGATATATGATATTTTGATAACTATTAAATATCAAATTACATATTGAAGTATTTACACAAAGTGAAAAACGAAGAAGTACTGAAGGGTAAACCATATCTCATAGTCCATGGAATAAAGGGGACAATATCGTGTTTAGTATCATATTCAGACAAATGTGAACCCCAATAAAATGGAGGTAAGACCAGGTGCCCGGAGGAGTAAGCGTCCCCTGGTTGCATGCAACACCCGTCGCAAAAGTCCTGCAACAACCTTTCAAGTTGAGGAGGTAAATACATAAATATGCACGCATGAACATACAAAGGAGACAGGAACACGGAGTCAAATATGCCATTCAAGGCAAGAAATGCTGCCTGTCTGAAATTCCGGTGTCGGAAACACAAGTGAACAAATGTTATGAATCACAATCTATAAACTATCAAATAAAGTTAAAAATTTCTGTTTAATTTATATACTGATTGTTTATTAGTGTTACTTTTCCAGAACCAATCTACTGTAATTAAGATGTAGAAAACAGATTTGCAGTCAAAAATACCGCAGTGTTGTCAGCTATATCATCTCTTTGAATGTGATGTTATTTGGGTTAATGAGTCATAGCTTCACTTTAATCTTCTATATTTACATAGAACTATGATTTTCTCTACAATTAGTGCCATGATAAAAGAAACGGTTTCTTTACAGCGCCAAGTCGAGTGGGAAGACCAAATTTATCGTCCTTTAAAAACCCCCTAGCTATTTTCCTGCTACAAAAGAATTATTATGCTGCTAAATGTATATGAATTTGACATAATTATATAAAATTAGCAATTGGTTTTCTATTAAGTATCAGATTAGCATGGATAGAGCAGATTGTATGCTGGATACACATAAAGAAAACTTCAATATTAATTGAAGGTCAGGGATTAAAATACTCAATACCGTCAATAAGCGAAATGATCTATTAAAGATTAAATTACTCGACGATTTCAGTAGCTGTCTGTAACGGCAAAAGGTGTGTAACAATAGTTCTATTATTGACTTTCTCCTAAATGATGATGGAGATAAGACCAATTATTAACGTAAGTTACACTTAATGAACAACTACAGCCAATAAGGAAACTATAACGGATTTAATTACCCCGCAAATGCCCATGAACCCGAGGTCTGTGTGGTTGACCAGTAATGTGTTTACCACCACGTTCAGGCATCCGTCAAGGTTAAAGTTCAATGCCTACGATTGAATTACGAAGTTTCTATTTAAGTCCATGTCTTATACATATGCGATATATTTCGTTTAGATGTCCATTAATGTAATTACTGTATCTGTAAAGCCTTGAATATGTTTTATTTCAGTATTAAACTTTGCGTGTTCTATTAGACATGGAGTCCTAAAATAGCTAGCGTCATTGTTTTCAGTTGTTTTAGAAATGCTTTATTACAGAGTAACATGCAATATATATGTCTGTATATCAATGGCCAATAAAACAAATCATACAAAAAGGGTTGCCAAATATAGAATTTAGACATAATGACTGTTAATAATTCAATGCTGGATAAATCATCAATTTCTATTTGAATAAGCATGATATAATTACACGTAAGTACTTATTTAATTGAAGCTAGAATAAACCGTTAATATCATGTTAACATGTCCTGTTATATTATTACACGATCCATTGTTACCTCCTAAAAGTTTACAAATCTTTTTATAAACATACACAATTGACACATTTCTATCTACAAGTTTTCTGTGTAATATATACGCAGTATCAGTAACAATATCTGCATTGCTTGCAGCAGTGCAAGATATTATCAATATTGTAAGTTATTTCACTATGTCTTGTAATATAGAAACATGATTTCCTTTTACTAACAGGATACAATGATATAAAACTTTTCACATACCTTCAGAACGTTCCTTTTTATATTGTTCACTTTAGACTTTGCATCCATAGGGAATGAATAGACAGCAACGACCAGGGAGAGGAGCAGTACAATTTTCATCATTTTTTGAATAAATTCTCCTGTTTATGTGATTTGTTCTGTAAGAAATAGACAAATATGTACTACTCAATGGCGTATGAGTTTTGGTATAGTTGGCAAAGTTTTGCTGTCCTTTATATACGTTACATTAACTTACGACGTGATAGGACGCACGGAGCTATATACTGATGGTGTCTAATGACCACTTACGGACTCACAGACATATGGCTACTCTGCTTATCTTATCGTGTACTGCTTACGTTAGTCTCGATTAAGTATTTTCCAATGCGCATTAGTAGAAACGATCGAAAAACAAAGCATTGGTAATGAGTGGTTTTAAGATCTTTAAAATATTTGGCAAAATATTTGCTTTAAACCCATTATGGAATTCCTTTTTGCATATCATTTAATGAGAGACTTGAAGTAGTATGAAGAACAGAAAAAGGGCTTATCTGTCCCTGAACTTCAAACAACTTAAGATAAAACGATGGCATACAATTCATTAAGCATATGGTATAATTAGTGCTAGATGTCTATAGCAAATTATATAAATGCATGATGCAATATAGTTAATGAAGTTAAAGAACTGGTGTCTTACTACACAGCTAACTGGTGTCTTACTACACAGCTAACTGGTGTCTTACTACACAGCTAACTGGTGTCTTACTACACAGCTAACTGGTGTCTTACTACACAGCTAACTGGTGTCTTACTACACAGCTAACTGGTGTCTTACTACACAGCTAACTGGTGTCTTACTACACAGCTAACTGGTGTCTTACTACACAGCTAACTGGTGTCTTACTACACAGCTAACTGGTGTCTTACTACACAGCTAACTGGTGTCTTAATATCTTTTTGATTAACGATTAATGTGTTGATATTAAATTCAAACTTTAGAATAATGTACAAAAAATTTAAATTCTGTCATCAAATATAATGTATTGCATGGAGTACAAATGGGATGCAAGAATTAAGTGTTAATTTGTGATTTGTTATATGCTACAAAAATGATCTAAATGATTTCTGTCAAATCTTTTTAAGTGTCTTAAATACCCGAAATGTCTATTGCACTGAGTAAAAATATAAATTAAGTATACAATCAGATTTTAAAACAATTCCTACCTGGAGTATGGAAGTCCTAAGTAACTATGTAGTTCTGTCTCTGCTACAGTATCTGTGTAAAGAAATAAAGGCCGATAGAGAAAGTACGCGAAATTTATAGCAATATCGAGCTAGGTGCCCTATGGGAAATATTGCGTGGTTTTTCCATTTGAAACAAATGTTCACAAATCAAGTAGCGATAATTGGGAAGTATTATGAAATTAATTACATAGAAAGTTAGTTTACAGATGTCTTGTGGGTCAAACAATCAATAAAATAAATTATTAACGCCACTCCTATTTCTGTTTTGCAGCGGTCCAAGACCTAAGGCACCATATCAGACAGAAGGTAGATAGCAGAGATTTCTTACAATCTTTCCGTATGGTGCAGTGTCTCTATGCCATTTCAAAACATTAGCTATTATATAATGAAAATAGACTTAATTTATTTATGGGCACTTATGATAAGAAACAAAAATTTAGTACTCACCAGACAATTGTGTGATTCTTATTCGTTTCCCATTAAGGGGGATAAGACTTTTATAGGCATCGCCTACGTAATTAATAAGGGATGGATGCATATCGAATTTTGATACCGTAACTTGAAAAGGGTGTGGTAGGTTTACAATTCCAACTGTACTGAACGGTTCATTAACATGCTTATGTCCTTCGCGTTACTCAATGTATGCGGAAGTACTAGCGAACGGAAACTTTAAGAAACTAATTAAAGATAACAATGAGATCAAACTCATCAGAGAGAGCATAGCATATAGAATAACTTATATCTAGAGCGGACTAAAGTTCACCCTGTAGAATCGTAATAGACTCAATCTTATCTTTTGTAAGGAAGGTAGCTCTTTAAATCGTCATCTATGATTAATAGTTTGACTGAGCTACTATTTCGTAATTTGCATTGTATAACACAGTAGTTTTGATGTATATCATTTAATTGCTGTGATCACAGCATGTCATTGTCTTTTGTGGATAACTTTATACTAGGGATATTGTCATGCTTACCATGCAGTATTTAAATGGAGTTGCAGATAATGTATAGTAATGCACTTTGTGACTTAGATTCTATATGTGTACTCGACATACAGTGATCAATTTAGTTTAAGCGCCGCGCTATAACTATTTTTATTGACTGTCGCTTTTCACAATGCTTTTTACAATTCCTAAGTCGGCCAAATGACAAGATGAGCAAGGCGGTTATTCCTCGTACTCCGCGCGTCCGTGCCTGTAAGATAAATAAATTCTTGTCTTGTCTCTAAAAATTGACAACAGAACCATGTATTTAGTCCTTTCACACATTGAAATGTTGTTATACTATTATACAAACATCTCAAAAATTTATTCAAGGTGTCGCACAAATAAGATTGAGAAAGAATCATCGCTATAGTATGAAATGAAATAAGGATAACACAATGCTGATACCTGGCCACAATATGAAATCAAATAAGGATAACACAATGTTGATACCTGGACCCAATATGAAATGAAATAAGGATAACACAATGCTGACACTTGACCACAATATGAAAGGAAATAATGATAATTCAATGCTGATACCTGGTCACAATATGAATTGAAGTAAGGATAACACAATGCTGAAGCCTGGTCACAATATGAAATGAAATAAGGATAACAAATGGTGCACTAAATTAATAGGTATATATGTTCTATATTTATTATAACACAATGCTGATACCTGGCCAGAATATGAAATGAAATAAGGATAACACAATGCTGATACCTGGCCAGAATATGAAATGAAATAAGCATAACACAATGCTGACACCTGGCCACAATATAAAATGAAATAAGGATAACAAAATGGTAATGTCTGGCCACAATATGAAATAAAATAAGGATAACACAATGCTGATACCTGGTCACAATATGAAATGAAATAAGGATAACACAATGCTGATTCCTGGCCACAGTATGAAATAAAAAAAAAGGATAACACAATGCTGATACCTGGAAACAATATGAAATAAAATAATGAGAACACAATGCTGATACAATGTTTATGGCCACAATATGAAATGAAATAAGGATGACACAATGCTGATACCTGGCCAAAATATGAAATGAAATAAGGATAATTCAATGCTGATACTGGCCACAATATAAAATGAAATAAGGATAACACAATGCTGATACCTGGACCCAATATGAAATGAATTCAGGATAACACAATGCTGATACCTGGTCACAATATGAAATAATGGTGTTTAAACAGATCCCGGTTATTCAGTTTTCAGATATCTTTCTATCAATTTTGAGGTGCTGTATTAAACTTGAGCATTATTGAGTTTCATCGTAGCCTTTGATATGGCTACCAATAAACATTTTGAGATTTTCCAACATCCTGATTTGACAGAACATGGAATTTCTTCATTGCCTCATATAGGCAGAAATACACAATTCACAATAAAAAAAATTGTAGCAGATATTTTCTGTTCAGAATTCAAATACAAGATCTCTGAAATACATATTTCTAAATAAAGACAGGAACTTGGGACCTTTCCCTTGTACCTTTTATGAAATTGGCACTGGGAAAGTGACACTTGCATTTATTCTGTAAACCATCAATAAGAGTTATCTCTCTTGATGATATAGTCTTGCCAGCACAACGCTCAGTACCTACAATATGCATTGCAGTCTTTGCAAAAACGCATAAAATAGTATATAGAATACCTTTTAGGCAATTCCAAGAAAATGATTGGAAATATTTGCCTCACTTTCTTCTTCAGATTCCCTTTGAACAGGGATTTCAATTGATTCATTTCCTTTCCTTTGAGAATTATAATGACTACTCAGGTCATGAATCCTGATTTATATGAGCATTGAAGTGTGACTAACAATTTGATTGAATCAAGTGTTATTATGCCTTTTGCTGCGGGCAAAGAAAAGTACGGAGTCAAAACGGAACTTCTGCCAGTTATCGTACACGGACGGGGTGGAACTCTTTAACGCGGAGATATAAAAATTTTGACTCCCGCCTCTGTCCTTAATAAGTTCAACACGAACTTCGTAACATGGAGTAATGGCGAGTTAAACATAATTCAAGAACTTGATCATAGTTAAACAATACTTATACACAATTATTTGCCTGGATAATGTTTGCTACAGAAATGTAGCACACCCAAGTCGATATGAATTGGGGATGGGTCTGTTACCATGATATAGTATTACAAGAACATCAAAGGAGGACATGTCACCTTACTGAGGATGTAGTAACTATTACAGTATGATTACAGGGATATTTAGATTTATATAACATTTAGTACGCGGCACACCAGAAATGGTAAATATACAAAAGTAGTTCTTCATTCGTATTCTACAATAGCAAGTTTTTGCCAATGTTACGGAATATAATTGTCATAACGGCATATAATGTTACAGATATTGTTTACGTCTTAAATGCATACAATTATTTTCTGCTGTGTATATGTTTTTTTCGACATTTTTCAAAGTCCTGACATGATTGTCTTCACTGTAATCATACACCTCTTCCAATGTTTTTTTTTTATTTTTTGGCTCGGGCATTTTCATATCAAGTGAGGAGTATTATTTTTTCTGTGATGTCAGGATGTAAAGACGCAAATTTCTCCCGAGCACTAAGTCTCACCTCTGGCTTCCTAAAGCCAACTGCCGTCCGTAATACACTGCTGTGACTGCAGTGTCATATCCCAGTTCCTATTATTTATTAATTGACCCTTAAAATTAAGAATTCAATTAGACAATCAGTCTATTTCACGAAATCTCATTTCATAATTTCATAATTTCATCAGATTTCATAATTGCCTGTAACAGCCATGTCAGAAAGGCAATCACATCAAACGATTCTTTAATGTAAACTGTAGACGAATCTCTGTTTTCACTTTCAACTTATGCACTATTTATATGGAACATTAGGTTATTATGAACTTCTTCATAACCAACTGACAGATTCTTGCTAAAATTTTAAAGATCGAGGCACTGAATATCTTATACAAGAACTGCTGTGTTTTGGCTGGATTAGTCAAGGGCATGGGTGATATAAGTCCTAGAAGGTAACTTTATTTAACAAATTTCTTCTACCGTCTGCAGAGACCGCAAAACCGATAACATGAGTTTGATAAAGGAGAACCTCTGAAGAATCGTTTATGAGTTTGGTTCCATCTTGATTCTTTATGTCTGGGATTTTTTATGTCTTTTCAGACTTTTTTCATTTTGCACATTTCTGATAATTTCCTCAATGTTCTCATTATGCATTGCGTATAAATCTTTAAGTTTTATTGTTTTGATAATGTAGATACAAAGTCAAGTTTTAGTGCTTTTTCATTAATCTTTGATAAAAAAAGAAGGGCTTTATAATACTGTTGTGAATTATGATGGACTTCTTCAGAATTAAAGACAGAATTTGATGAAACTTGGCGTGAATGAATAACTAAGATACCTCCCAAAACTGTAGTGTTTTGGGTAGAACTGGAGATAAAACGAAGGATCCAGAATAGGGTGGCTTTGATGATACATACATATATACATATTCTAACTAACAGATACATAAATCAATATCTCTTTAAAAAAAAAAAATAAAAAAAAAATCAAATAAATAAATAAATAAGAAACTTTAAAAAAAAAAAAAAAACTCAAAAGACCAACCTCCCCCCGCCATCCCACCCCCCCCCAAAAAAAACCACACCCCCCCCCAAAAAAAAATAAATAAGAAATCAAAAAACCCATCCCAAGAAATTTTACGGTAATTACTAGCTTTTATTACCTCAGGTACCTCTTGAAAGAACACATCCCTTGCACGAATATATCTTTTGAACGAATTTATCTATTGAACGAGATAATCTTTTCGGAATAGGACATCATTATATCGGTACATTAGCGAAATTACGTTCTCATTTCCTTAAAGTTTCCGAGAAAATGATTATTATACAGTACATATTTTTCTTAAAACAGGAAATCATAAATGATATTTGTAACCACACAAATGACATCAAATAATAAACTTCAATTGTTATGAAGAACTCATATATGATTGAGATACGAAAACGACAGTGTCAACTTCATTAACAGAAAATACGAAGATAATGTACATCAAAGACAAAATCCTCGTAATTATCCCATTATACCAATCCATATTATTCCATTATCTTTAATAGCTTACTTGATATGCAAATATACTATGACAGTAGAATATTTACTGTTGTGAAAATTGTTGCAAATAGCATGAAAAGAAAGTCGATGCTGATTCAGACAATACGTCTTTTGTTCCGTTCACTTTATCTTTAGGGATCTTTAATTATGACTATCAACTTTATTCGTAAGTCTATTCTCATGTGATGTTCACATAAATCATTACAAGTATGCAAATATGTTGATTTCATTTCCTGTTGACTTTATAACCAGTGATATTTTACTAATATTTCTGAATTTTGATCAGGTACTGTAGTGTACCTTATTCACACTGCCCGTAATATAATATAATATATAAAACTGCCCGTTTTATAATGTTTCAAAATCTGTCTATACATTAGATAGATGCTTACTTTACTTTTTCCAGTATTATACACGATTACATGAATTTCTTTATGTTTTAGCGATACTGTACATATGATTAATGATTTACACATTCTGAAGATTATCAAATGATTGTTTTCACGAAGGATTCCTCTTGGCAGCCTAAAATCAGATGATGTCCACGTGATTTGTTTGACCATGGCGATATCAACGTGCTAGGCATGAAAGTAATAAAGGAACTAATTTTTCTATTTATTAGGACTATTACATCACTATCTATCTCTATTTATAGTATTTTGTAATTGTAGCACATTAGCGATATTAATGTTTATCACGCATCGTTGTATTTATCGCTGTTTTGTAGGCATTAAACCCAGAATATTAACTGCATAACTCTCCTGAATGAGGTTCCACTATTTACTTTATGTTGCACATTCTGCAGAAGTAAATTGTCTCGTCGCATGAAACACTATACTTGTCTTCGTTACAAAAGTACATGTAACATTCAAGCTCACGGAAATGACTTATGTAGAACTTATTTGGAATACCAGTAATGACAGAAACATAAAACAAATTTCTATGACTCGTATTCAGTAATGCAATCGTTTTATACAGACACAGATCCAGGGGGAGGGGAATGTAAAGCTGATGGATAAATCCAAACCACAAGTCCAAAAATCATGAAACCATAGGACATACAAAATCAGTGAAAATGAAAAACAAATGGAAAATAACAAAATATGTCTACTTGAAGAGCATATGTGAACCCCTGTGATGGAGTGAGATCAGGTGCCCGGGGAGAGTGAGCATCTCCTGCTTGCTAGCAACACCCGTCACATATACCCCGTAGAAAGAGTCAAATCGTGTGAATTCCATATGTATCTATATATGGAGAAGTCGAAGTAGGTAACCTTCTAGTATAGAAGGTGTCAAATCTGTGTAAAGTGATCGGAATCGGTCTCAGTCCAGAATATCATTTAAAAGTCTGGATAACGAGATATCATATGGAGTAATAAGAGTCTCGTACGTAACGACCGTAGAACTTCCTCAGTGACGATGCTAGTCTAGCACATATATAACCCTGGTTGAGCAGCTTAACTGAAAGTCGCCTAGCCCTCAGAACAAAGTCATTGTAATTTGAACATGCTCTGGAATAACGTATTAACTGAGATATGAATACGCCGTATGCGGGCGATGATGGAATGTTGCTACTTATGAAAGGAAAGTTTGTGATAGCGAAATTGAAATCGTCACGTTTGTCATAGAGTGAGGTGTTCAATTGACCATTAATGTCGAAAGACAACATAATATCTAAATACGAAGTAGAATTACTAGTTTCTGTGGTTTCTTTGACCTCCAGTTCACTTGGATAGATGATGCTAAGGTAATCCACGAAGGAAGGATTATTAATTGAAAGCAAGTCATCTATATATCTGTAAGTAAAATTGAAGCCAAGAGCCAATTGTTTTTTTCCTTGCGAAAGCAAAGACTGAATGAACTCAGCTTCGTATGAATAAAGGAATATGTCAGCCAGAAGCGGAGCACAGTTAGTGCCCATTGGAATGCCGACAATTTGTTGAAAAACCTTACCTCCAAACACCACAAAAATGTTATCGATAAGAAAGTTCAACATCTGGAAAGTCGAAAACAAGTAAGAAAGACGAAATATTTCATAGTAGAGGCCACATTGTAAATACACTACTACTAAGAGATAAGCATTTTACTTTTAGTATTCCAAGTTCTACGTCTTAGTGATCTAAAGATGAAGTTGCACTTCGTACTGAAATATTCCTCGAAGTGTTGCAGGTATCGGTCAAATAATATTTTTTGTTGAAGAAGGTGATGTGTTTTTGTTGTTGTAAAATTTTAATTCCTATTTTCAGGTAAATTGTATTTAGAATTGAAGTATATCTCTCCCTTCAATAGGGCATTTCCAGATCCAGATTTCCTTAAAACAAAATTAAACCAATGAAGATGTGTGGTCTAAATTCATAGTAAGCTGACCGTCACCAATTGATTATTTTTCAAGGACGTACCTTGGCTTTTTAACTTTTTTTTGTTTTCACAGTACTACTGAAAAACAACGTAACTGTCTCTGAAACATTTTAGTGCAGTAAATATAATACACAAGACGCTGTTATTGAAAGGATTGCACAGTACATATGATGAGATAAAATATATAACAAAGTAAATAATCCAAATGTCATGAACCCCGGGACGATGCAACTCTCATCTTCAGTAGCCTGTTGGCCCTAGCTTTCCATATGGAGGAGGATTTTTAAAATATGTTCTTTCATTGTACTGCTTTTGTGGTGAGTGGGAACGTGGGCCTGTAAACCAATTAACCACACCAATTGAGTGACAAATGTCATTTCAATTGACCATCTACAACTGCATTACAATCGAATATTTTTGTGATTATGTGCATGTCGATGGCGAATTTTCTTATACAACAGATGTCATCCGTAGTTGCATACACTGGTTGGTCATACCTGTATTATAGTTGTAAACCTATTATACATCTTCACTGATTATTGTGACGCGAAACAGATATTAATATTTATATGATCTTATTCGATGGCTATCACACTCATATTTCACTTTGAGAGATTTATTAACTCAATTATTTTGCTAGGTAGCTTTCCTGTAGGTAGGAAGATAGGGATCCCTATATGAAAAAATAACACCTCGACACATTCACAAAGAAATTAATGGACCATTCTATCAAGTGCTGTAGATTCGAATAATTATGTAGTGTTTCATATATATGAAGGTTTGCTCCAGTTTCTTTCCCATCAATAAGTATATTTGTTACTCAGTAAGGTCAGATCTTTTACTATCTATCTTTACTTACCATATACTTTGGATTAGCGTATTTGAGAGATTCGAACAAGCTTCCTGTTTTCCTTAT
This sequence comes from Pteria penguin, assembly GCA_035048485.1. Taxonomy (NCBI): domain Eukaryota; kingdom Metazoa; phylum Mollusca; class Bivalvia; order Pterioida; family Pteriidae; genus Pteria; species Pteria penguin. Next base: position 41,605,901 of record CM068580.1, on the reverse strand, counting down.
GAAGCATTCAATATGACATATAGAGCCCAGTAAACTGTAGCTGTCATATATCAATATTTCAAATAAATACTTATTAATACAGAGTGTCAATACTGTGAATAATTCCCCGTCACATTAAAGTTTCAAAGCATGAAAACAGAAATTGATGGAAAAGTGCTACTACATTAAGATATAAGTGTTTTCAGTCTCCGGACTAGCACGTTAACATTGTCAGGTCAGGTGTTTGGCCAACAGGAAATTCTTGTTCTCTTTTGGCGCCTTCATCAACATCGTTTGATGACATCGTTGCAGTTCCGCTTACAACATTTGACTTTCCTTCGTCCTACTCTTTACTTGGATAGTAGTTCTGGCCTGTAGCCCCTATGAGTTTGGTTCTCCTTATGGTTTGTAGTCTACTTAACTTTGGTACAACTTTTGGTATATAGTCCGGATGGGTTGGTTCTTTTATATGACTGGATATTATAAGCAATTGGATTCCAAAAAAGTTACAATTATAGTACTTATGCCAGTTTATTTGTGTAATTTATATTTGTATGACATATTATTGCTCTATTATAATGAAATACAGAAATACTATTATTAGAAAAAAATCTTGAATCATTCACATATTTTAAACACTTTTTAAAAACACTGTTTTGCATTGCTATTGCGGAAAATGATACTGAATAAATATAATATACTAAAAGCAGTGAACTAGTATACACAATAACCAGACACTTGAAACAGATTTGGTTATATATCTTCTCGGAAAACCGTAAGTCTTCATTGCTCTATTGCTAAAATCCGTAGTCAATTTTCAACTCTAAACTGCACCAGTGGCGATAGCTATGTCCAGTTATTTCGATATCATATCAACTCATCGTATGTGAGAGGGAATTTTACCCATATCTCAATCTCTCAACAAGAATAACGGCTAAACGAATACGCGGAAGAAAACTTCTAACAATATTTGCAGTCAAAACTTTAATCGCCCAAAGAGCAGTATTAAATATGTTCTTTAGTATTAATGCCTGAATTGATCATATCGTCTATAAAACTACAGATGATAATGATGATTATTAATACATCATAATCATATTCATCAATTTGCAACACCACATGTGCCCCCCCCCCCCCCAAAAAAATAAAATAAAATAATCATAAAAAAATTATAATAAGACAAAGAAAACCCTCTTCAGTAATGTTCAATTCTGAAAAAGATATATTAGACAAGATGAGATTAAGAGCCATAGTGAAGTAACATAGTTTTTTATGAAGTTTTTTTCATGTCAATATCGAAGAAGTGCAAACTGGGTGGGTAACAGCATTAGGTTCCGGTAATCCACCAGCAGCAGTATCGATCAAATGGTAAGGTTTTAATAGAAATTCTGCATATTTTTCTTTTTTCACTTTTATGAGTGTTTTTGCTGCAAATTTAATACATAATGAATGTACTGCTTGTGGTTTATATCATCTTTCAATAGAAATATATGTCACAACATTCCTTCGAAAAATTGCTGGATCTGATCTTGATTTTTAGTTAGTTCTGGTTTTCAGTTATTATAAACATATAATACACTAAAACTACATCATGAATATATGCAGTTTTCGCTATAATAGTAATATGTAATGTGTATTTATTATGCTTTTGTATGTTGCATTGCATCACTCTTGTGTGTTAATTGATTGTAGCAAGTCGGTATAACGATTTCATTGCAATGAAATAAGTGTGTGGTATCCTTTATGCATTTGGTTTGTTTTCTTTTTGCATTCCAAGGATGAAGCCGTTGTGATCTAGTGGATGAGGTGTTCGGCTTCTGACCGAAAGGTCTCGGGTTCGACTCCCGCCGTGTGCACCCCGCTGTTCTGTTTTTCGTATTAGACAGTAAAAACCGAGGTCCCGTGTCACGGAAGGCGTGGCACGTAAAAAAAATCCCCACTGCTTGGGGTGGTCCGTTGTAAAGGTATAAATTTCTCTGCATTGCATCAGGCAGATGCCAACACTATGTTCGTGAAATAATTGTGGAGTGACGTAAAACAATAATCAATCAACCATTCCAAGGATGTGTATTGTCATTTGATTGATTCCCATATCTCAAATTCTGTTTTACATTGAGGAGATACAGTCTACGTCATCAGTTAATGTTAAAATAACCTTCATTGTGGTAACATAAATAGTCATGATATGTTCAGTGAGTTTATATTGTAATTTGAATACATTGGTAATTAAAATAATCTAGTGACTCATATACCTTTAACTAATGATTTACCCCACTAAAACCTCAGTCACATTCAATACGTTGGAGTTACAAATTATTACAAGAGTTTGAGAGTTAACACTCGCCGAAAACTACAACTCTCTGCAATTTCTGATCATAGGAATATTTATTCGACGCTTCCTTGATTCTCTTTAAAAAAAGCTCGACTTCTTTTCCTCATTAATTCGCAATAACCGTTTTGAAAAAGGTTTGTACACCATTTATACAATTTGTGTACGACATTTTCTCAACTATCAAACGTCACTACTTTTGTAAAATATGGGTATAAAAACTGTGAATATATACCTACGTGACACGTGATCGAGTTGGTGGGGACAGAACATGTATGTTTTCTGACATGTAAGTTTCATCCATTTAAAGTTCTCACCGCCATCTGACGAGTACTGGTAATAAGAAGAGGCATCTCTACAATATATAAAAATCTTTTGGAACGCTGCATGACAATTGAGGAGTTATGGCTAGCTTTAACGGGCAACACTTCTTGACAGTTTTGACGCTATGAAAAATACGAAAGTAACTGGTGTCATATTACTATGGCACTAACAAAAATGTACCACAATGGACATTCACTGACCCCTGAAAGGAAGCGGTCAAACCAGGTGCCTGGGCGGAGTGAGCGTCTCCTTTGTGGTTAGGCACATCTGCCATGAATGTCTTTACATACAGAGGAAACAAATATAATTCAGCGTATGAATGTGAACAAACACTGTGTAGAAAGTGCCACTGCCACTTAACATCAGGAAAAGAGTATAATAACCCTTAAGTTAAAGAGCATTTCTTTAACATGTAAAGGACGGACATTTCTACAACATTTAAAGACATCACTTCAAGCCTTGCACTGTAACCTGAGTGTTTCCTAGGAATGTGACTGGTACTTACAATGGATGATATTTCATACTGTAAACGTGTTTTGGAAAGACTGCCGTCATCAATAGCGCAGATAAACGAATGTGTGAAAATATCAGTAGTGGAAAACTAAGCGTTAAAATAGCAATCAAGTTACCAATATATTGTCAATAATATGTTGAAGAGTATCAGTATAATAGGACATTGGGAAATGAGTTGAATGAATAAAGTTGTACATAGAATAAAAAAGAGAAAATTTATTTCCAGACAAAATTACTTTATATTAAGTACTAAAAAATAATAATTACAATAATATGAAGAAGAGACGATAATATGATTCTTTGTCAACTGAAGACATTATTGTATGATTATTAAGCAATAAAATAAAATAAAATACACCGATGTTTGTGCGGTTTATTTCACAGGTACATGGAATAAATGTAGGGTTTAGAATAAATCATACACAAACTTATGTCGTACATAAATATCATGAATACAATCTTCAACCAACACTTTTCACAAGTCTAAAACTGCTGTGTGAACTCTTAAACATTACAGGTCACGATTTGTCAAAGTTGTCTTACCACTCATGTTAATATCATCGATTTATCTTACTTAATCGATATGAACATCCAATAAACTCTTCGGCAAAACTTTAGCATATCAAGCATATCATGAATGAAATATGTTGTAAGAGAGGAGACGGCAAAAGTAAAAAAGAAGAAAAAAAAGAACAGAGTTAAAACGTAGCGTTATAAAACAGCCAATATGATTGGACTTTCAACAACCATGTAATTGTACGTAATCAACATTCAAAATAAGATGAGACAAAAACGTAGCGTCATAAAACAGCCAATGTGACTGGACTTTCAACAACCATGTAATTGTATGTAGTCAGATGACCCACATTCAAATTAACAATAAAATCCTATACTTAGCATAAAGTGAATAGAATCTACTTACTACAAGCATTTGTATATTATTTTGTATGGTATTTTTCACTACTTAATTGTCTAAGCTATCATATGATCTAGAATTCGTTTCCAATATTTTTAAATGGTACTATATGACACTATATATACTGCATACTTTAGAAAATCGTACCGAAATTATATATATATATATATATATATATATATATATATATATATATATATATATATATATATATATATATATATATATATATATATTATATATATATATATATATATATATATATATATATATATATATATATATATATATATATAATATAATATAATATAATATATATATAAGCACAAAAAGGGATAAAACATAAAATTGTTAAATTTTCGATCTGCACCTTCTTCCAGGCACAATGCACACACACACACCCTACACACACACACACACCTACACACACACAAACACACACACACACAGCAATATGTATAGCTCAAAATTAAGTGAAGCAATACATAAAGCTCAAAATTAAGTGAAGCAATCAAAGTAAACAAAGAAGAAGTACTGGAGGGTAAAGAACATACATCTCAAAGTCTATAGAATAAAAAGACAATGTCTTGTACAATGTCAAATCCAGATAAAACAATGCGAACCCCAATTAAATTGAAGCCAAACCAGGTGCCCAGAAGGAATAGAAGAACCATATAATTTGTGTTTTAATTACGAGCAATAAATAGGGTAAAATCTTATTCCTTGCTCGTATTCAGAACATGTAATCATATAGTTCTTAATATCGTTTAATTGGTTTCACTAGTTTATAGATTTGCCTAAATTAATAATATTAATTATATATATATATATATATATATATATATATATATATATATATATATATATGTGTGTGTGTGTGTGTGTGTAAAGCACAAATAGAAACAGTGAAACACCTGGGAGTACTATGGACCTCGGATCTCTGAAGAAATACCTGTAGAAAATAAAGACAAATTAGACAAACATATAAAGCACAAACACACTACAGCTAACAAGACACCCTATATTTCACTTATATTCGTTCCCCGTCTGGGACTCGAACCCACGACCAATGGTACCGAATCACCTAGCTGTCATGCATCCGATCCTCTAACCGATCATTAGCTAATCGCATTTAGCCGACGTAAACGCAGGCCTATCCTATGAAAGAATACAATAACTGAAAGAGAAATAACCATATAGAGCACAAATAGAATCAGTGAAACACCTGGGAGTACTATGGACCTTGGATCTCTGAAGAAATACCTGTAGAAAATAGACAAATTAGACAAACATATAAAGCACAAAGACACTACAGTTAACAAGGCACCCTATATTTCACTTATATTCGTTCCCCATCTGGGCATTACATTGTAAGAAATGATAGACGGGTGTCAAGAATGTATGTGATTGAGAATTTAGAATAAAATTTGAAGATGGGAATCATTTGCTCAATTTTATTTGATCGAAATTAAGTACCTAAGCATGTAGCCGATATATAGGTTCAGTAACTACATGAATAAATCAATATGCCAGTCAACTCGTGAATGAATGAGGCATTTTGCACTCATTCTAGTATTAAAGTTATATTGATATATCTATGAGTATAATTACTTGTCGAGGAATAGTTACCGACTAGTACCAGTCACTGGCCCATTACGTTATCAAGAGTATTTAAAATTTACGAAATTTTAATATGTAATAGTAGGTGATCAATATATTGAAGATATTCGCATGAAAAATCTCGTGAGTTCACGTTTCAAAAAACCGAAATAAGAAATTAGCCGGGAACTGGTCCTCGACCAGTGAGAATTTTCTTTGCTGTTTTGCTTCTATTAATGTTTTTACATTTATTTGTTTGTTAACACAAGGCCATATTTTTCATCAATACATTATCATATATTATACGGAAATACATTAACAGTAACTGTAAATGAATAAGAGTATTTGACGCATTTTGATATCATGAGTATCTAAAGTGTTGTGCTCACGTTTCGCAAATGGCGATGTATAACATTTTACCATAAAACGTTAAAGCTAGTGGCGATATCAGCAAAAATTCACACATCTTCATAATAATTTCGGAGAGGCATCACAAAACTTTCCGTACGCAGTATTAATACCGTTATGGCCTATAAGGTAGACCATGAGGAAATGTTAGCAAAATAATGTGACACCACCACAATCATAACGGCAATGGCATTCACAACAATGTATCATGCTGAAGGCTTGAGAATCGGAAACGGAAACTCTTCGACGAACATTTCCTGTCTGGTCTTAAGAAAATTAAGACGATGTAATTTAAATTGAATATTTATGAGCATTAGAAATTGAGAGACAACAACATTCGGGAAATATACTAGAAATCATGGTTCACTCAATATCCATCAAACAAAAGACTGAGTTAAGAAGTCGTACTTGAAGGAAGGCAAATACACACACAAACTACTATACATTCTGTATACTTTTAATCATTCAATACAAATTAACTTTTACAAGTTCATATCATGAACTGTACATCCATATATAGTGTACGGTAATGGGTATTTCTGGAACCTACGACCGCCTATAACACTTCATTGGCTATTTGCAAAGGTATGCCTACATTTTGTCACAATATAAAATCTAAGTCATAAATTGGTGGCGGTATGTTTTCCAGAATCCCATCACTGTTCTGTAGAATACGTTAGTCGTGCCGAGGATTTTTAAAATAAAATTTGAATTTTGATTTTTTAAGGGAAATGCAATGCCGTAAGCCGCCACTCGCTGCTGGCACTGTATTGGCAGCAAAGTGATTGATTAATTAATTAATTTTTGTTCCACTTTTATCAAATTTTGACAAATATATTGACGGCATCTACCCTATGAAATTCAACCGACCCAACGGACACCATCTTTAACGCGGGAAATGTCTTGTGACACTAGGCTTCGATTTGTCTCATGCTAATAACACTTTACAGACGATTCATCAGCGGAACTGGGAACTGGAAACTCTGGGTCGAAAGTCAAAATTTTTATTTTTTTTTTGACATAGCTAATAATAAAGTAAGGTAAAGTAAGGTCCATTCGTCGTCTTTAAGTTGATTTTTAGCATTTTCAACTTTTCAGAACTGCAAAAAGTATTTTGTGGAATAAAATACTCAAGGTCTCTTCAAGTTTGATGGTTTTGGCTGGATTGTTAAAGTGATGGATACATGAAGGAGAAAGTCGTCTAGACATTCCTTTCTTCATGTAGGGGAAACTATCGTAAATCTGTGTAACTTTTGTGTAACCTTTATGTGCTGTTACGATTGTCATGTTACGCATTACCCATATGTTGACGGACTTTGTTCCATAGTACATTAATCCTCGTCTGAGTCCCCACCTCACGATTTTGTTTTTATTTTCCTTAGGGCATAAGCACTCATATCTCCTATAATAAAACAATGCTCAGGTTTAAGAGGTCAAATTTGTATAACACGGACATTTAGCATATATATGTGTGTGTGCGAGAATGTGAGTTTGTGTATGTAATTACTATGCCATTTTGGGAGTCATGGTGATTTTAACATAATTAGTAGAAGATAATGGGTATCAGAGCTCCCAATAAAGTATGCACAATTTTCCTTTAAATATACAAAATATCCGAACATGAATGTGATTTCGTTTGATCAGAATATGCATGTCGGGTGTGAAATTCTGTTCAGGATGATTTATCAAGCCGTATTACCGTCCTCGTGTTAAAGTCTGTATAACTTACATTTTGTATATTCAGAAATATAATAAAAAGTCTTCTAATATGGGTTTTCTATACACGGCAAACGAATGCATCCTATTATTATAAATCGTACTCGTGATACTATACATTGAATACTCGGTTGTCCTTATGTTTGTTTTGTGATTTATTGAAACATTGAGTGTCGTACTGAATAATGATAAAGATATAAAACAAGAGTGTGTTTGCTTATTTCATGTCTCGTTGGTCTTGTTGATTATTTCATATTTTGACATTTATTGTGTTCAATGCTATCTCCGGTATGTTGGATATTTTTGTTTTTATCAGCACTCCTCCGTACGATTATCTAGTGCATTTCACTCCCTCGCACAATACCCAGGGAACAGAGATAAAGATCTTTTACAAGAAATGGACGTTCGAGTTTTTCCAAATATTTGCTTGATTCTTCAGTGATATGATTCGTTTCAGCATAGATTATTGCTCTGTTTGTACAGCTAATGGGTCGATTATTGCGACTTAAATTCCCTTTCCTGACCATACCCTTCATAGGAAGTAGTTGCCTTCACTCATTAGTATCAATGACCAATTAACTATTGGGATCAATGGAATTGTGCAATATTTCATGTGCCATTGTATATGAATGTATTAGCATTACCTCTTGAACTGTGATACCGTAGTAAATTATCGAGTACAATATTTATAAAACATCAGAATGAATGACGCAGAATGAAGGATGTATCTATGGAAAACGTTATAGACAAATTATTGTGTTTAGGCTAATCTTATCTCGACATAATAAACTAACCAATGACTAGAGTGACACATTGTTGATGCATAAGCTTAAGGTACAGCTAGGTTTAAAACTTCAAACATTTAAAATGTAAAAGAATAATAAATATATAATAAGAGACTTGTATACCTGCATAAGTTAGATACGCACAAGATAATAGCCAAAACTGAAAGTGCAAAATAATTGACAACATAACTAATTAACACATTGACCATAAAGGCTAGCGGTATAGTCGGCGGTATGAGGGAAGTATTTCTTAAGTTTCAATTAATTCACAAATTTTTCATTACATTGATTTTAAGCATTTATTTGGAGTCAGTACAGGGTATTGAAAACTTAGCAGCTGGCACCATCGGGTACTAACTCTCAATCAGCAGCTGTATATCGATGTCGTGAAAATGCTAATCATAAGTGCTTAAATAGCGGTAGCAATTTATTGTTTCCTCAGCACTGAGAACTCAGCTGTCGTTAACTAATGTTATGCGAATATGGCACTCACAACAACATACTATGGTAAACGAGAAAGATTATATGATGTCTCTTATTACATTAAATAGCAGTACATACATGTATATACCTGTTTAAATTTAATGCACAATTTACGCATTTTGTAAACTTCAGTGAATGCTCAAGACCTAAACTGTGGATATTTATAGTATTTATAAAGAGCTAATGATAAATTCGAAAGAGTACCTTGCGATGTTACGTATACAAAGTTCAATTAAACCACTGCAAATTTGATGTTTTTTTTTTGGGGGGGGGGGTTGTCAGTTGCCTGGCCCTCAGAACAAAACACTCATACGAGGGCATAGCGTATAAGTTTTAAAATTAAAACGCTATAGGCAGGTGCGTAGGGGATATTGCTAAGTAGAATGAAAAATATGTAATATGGGAGTGGAAATCGTTACATTTGTAATGAAAGAAGGTTGGTATATAACTTACCATCGCTTGTTTATTGACAGAAACTCGTTAATGAATGTGTACATGAAATTGAAATGAGATGCCTGCTAGTTTTCACTTGAATAGAGCAATGGTGGAATGAATTCTCCTTAGCATGAATACAAGATGTCAGCAAGGAGAGGTGCATAGTCGGTACACATTGGAATGCCAACAAATTGCTAGAAAAAAACCCCACGAAAATATTGTCTGATAGAAATTCCAGAATCTTCCTGATATTGTCTTCAGTGTACTTGTTCTTTGAATCAGAGTGTTTCTTCACAAAATACAGATCTTCACGGCCTAAAATGAGGTTAATAGAATCTACTGCTATTTTCCGGTGGTGACAAAGAAATCAACTAACCCGAGTGTCAAATTAGCTTAGTCCATGTCTCGGCAAGCCTCGGAATGGACTGAGCTAATTTGACACGAGGGTGAGTTGATTTCTTTGTCACCACCGGACAATAGCGGTAGATTATTTTTCTCCCATTCAATAATTTGCCCCTAAATTTGCCATTTTCCCTTCCGTTTATGTTGGAAAATGAACAAAAATTAGGTTGCTTGACGTTGACGTATGTAGTGTTTGCTTATGACGTCATGATACCAATGAGCGCGAAATAAGTCGCGTAGCTTATCTCCCACCCCCTGTGGGAGACAGGCTGATCATATTGCCGTAAATATGAGAATAACTTTGTGAATATGGGAGAAATCTATATCTACGGTTACAATTTGTATTAATCAGGAATTGTGTATAATGTAAGATTTTCTGCTTTCAAGTTTCTTGAGAAAAATAGGTATATGGTTCGCAGAAAAATCAAAATACTTAATGCTTGTTATATGCTTGAAAGTTTGAGATTTAAGATTTTCACTTAAATTCTTGAGGATCCATGTCTGATTGACCTGCTTCTGGAATATGCTGTTGTACAGTACCTCTGAAGTTTTTGCTGTATATGTGTCAGTATTTCGTAAGTAAAATGGATAAAGGCTTGGTTGAGCATCCGGGCGAAGTGGCAATGCATCGATTTTTCTACACATTTCGCTAAGTAATTACTGATTTGACCTAAACGAAAGAGCCGAAGAACCAATCAAGGACAGAGCTGTATATGACAGAGATACTCCTCATTTCTAAAATAAATTACAAGTTTGAAAGAGTATACTTTGGGTGAGTTTAGAATCACTGAAAACAACGACAAAATTTGTATTCGAATGCAGAGAAACAATGCACATATATTCATAATGTAAATATCAGAAACCATGTACGCGTATCATTTTAATAGTGCATCATATGTGGATTTTTCAATTTCTTGATGATAAACTATAACAGAGAGCGGGGTTTTCATACCGGGGTTTTATTGTGATAAACTATAACAGAGAGCGGGGTTTTCATACCGGGGTTTTATTAGTGATAAACTATAACAGAGAGCGGGGTTTTCATACCGGGGTTTTATTGTGATAAACTATAACAGAGAGCGGGGTTTTCATACCGGGGTTTTATTGTGATAAACTATAACAGAGAGCGGGGTTTTCATACCGGGCTTTTATTAGTGATAAACTATAACAGAAAGCGGGGTTTTCATACCGGGATAAACTATAACAGAGAGCGGGGTTTTCATACCGGGGTTTTATTAGTGATAAACTATAACAGAGAGCGGGGTTTTCATACCGGGATAAACTATAACAGAGAGCGGGGTTTTCATACCGGGGTTTTATTAGTGATAAACTATAACAGAGAGCGGGGTTTTCATACCGGGATAAACTATAACAGAGAGCGGGGTTTTCATACCGGGGTTTTTATTAGTGATAAACTATAACAGAGAGCGGGGTTTTCATACCGGGATAAACTATAACAGAGAGCGGGGTTTTCATACCGGGGTTTTTATTAGTGATAAACTATAACAGAGAGCGGGGTTTTCATACCGGGATAAACTATAACAGAGAGCGGGGTTTTCATACCGGGGTTTTTATTAGTGATAAACTATAACAGAGAGCAGGGTTTTCATACCGGGATAAACTATAACAGAGAGCGGGGTTTTCATACCGGGATAAACTATAACAGAGAGCGGGGTTTTCATACCGGGGTTTTTATTAGTGATAAACTATAACAGAGAGCGGGGTTTTCATACCGGGATAAACTATAACAGAGAGCGGGGTTTTCATACCGGGGTTTTTATTAGTGATAAACTATAACAGAGAGCGGGGTTTTCATACCGGGATAAACTATAACAGAGAGCGGGGTTTTCATACCGGGATAAACTATAACAGAGAGCGGGGTTTTCATACCGGGGTTTTTATTAGTGATAAACTATAACAGAGAGCGGGGTTTTCATACCGGGATAAACTATAACAGAGAGCGGGGTTTTCATACCGGGATAAACTATAACAGAGAGCGGGGTTTTCATACCGGGGTTTTTATTAGTGATAAACTATAACAGAGAGCGGGGTTTTCATACCGGGATAAACTATAACAGAGAGCGGGGTTTTCATACCGGGATAAACTATAACAGAGAGCGGGGTTTTCATACCGGGATAAACTATAACAGAGAGCGGGGTTTTCATACCGGGATAAACTATAACAGAGAGCGGGGTTTTCATACCGGGGTTTTTATTAGTGATACGTAATTAATAATGCAGCAAAATGTCTCGTGATAAATGTGGAAATAATTAAGCATTAATTATTATGTTCTCTCATTAAATGTTTCTTTTCAACGTTGGCGTATATTTCATGGACTGATCGTGGAGGTTCCAAGTCAGTATCATCAAGTTCCATCAAAAATATCATGAAGATAAGACAACAATAAATATTAGACTTTGTTTGAAGGTAATTTATTTGTGGTTTATTTATTGAAGTTGTCTGAAAGGATTATGACAAACTTCATTAGCGATAATGATTTATTGCTTCAGTGCAATTCAAGATAATTCCACGGTATTGCCCATTATGTATCTTTAATAAGCTACATACATTTTACAGGTATTCCTCGTCACTATATTTTTCGAACCATCATTTGATATCTATGGCCCCAAAATTCTTATCAAGCCGAAGTGGCTCAGTGGATGAAGTGCTCGGCTCGTGACCGAAAGGTCTCGTGTTCCACTCCAGCCGTATGGCCTGTCTTTCGGATAAGACAGTAAAACCGAAGACTCGTTTCACGGTTAGGGTGGCACTTAAAAGATCCCTAACTGCTACGGGTGGGTCCTTTGTAAAATATAAATATCTATGCAATATATAAGGTAGAACCTTCACGATATACGTAAAATAATCGTGAAGTGTTGTAAAACAATTAATAATCAATCACTCACAACCAAAATTCTGATCGACATTACATCGAAGTTATCAATTTTACGTGTGTGGCTAAACGTACAATTCGCTTTCATTTTGCTTTGTCAGAATATCTCCTTGAGAATTCACATATATCCCCCTGCCTAATAACATAAGTTCCATGACCTATATTCTGTCTACGTTTCGTTATTTGAATTTTAATAGTATATGAACTCTGAATTAACATTACACTTTTATGATATCTATATTCATAATGCAACATTTGATTCATCTCGTTATCTTTTAATATATATATATATATATATTGAATAAAGTTATTTTAAGTTTAATGAGTAGTATGCTTCATTTCTATTATCTATAATTTATTTTTGATATGTGCCTTTTGATTGCACTTGTTTTGTGGGAAGATAAGCCCGTAAACCGGTTAATTACATCAGTGGATTAACGACTGTCACTTCAATGGACCATCCGAAGAAGTTGGTATCACAGCTGCATTATTATGGAGTCGTATTGTGACGTCTTCCTATGTGCTTATTTGTGTTTGTTCTGCATGTCCGTGTGTACTTTTGTCATACAGCTAAGTCACATGTTCTCAGTCCATTTTTCAGTTTCTCAGTACTAACCCACAATAGAACTAAAAGTCAAAGGGGACGAGGCTCAGGACCTTGTCTTCTCTGAAAAGGTTTGGACAATGCCCGTCATAGTATTCCCAGTGCCCTGTTAGTCAGCTTGCAACGCTCAAATAAATGTCTCCAAACACTTCAAAATTAAAATAAAAAGCTATTGGCTTATTACCTTATATTTTTCATTCATTTGTATACATCTAAGATGCATAATCAGAAAATAATCTCCACTTCGATACCTGAATACATACAATATACCTTGACAAAATGGAGCAGCACAGCAGATAAATTATTTTCTTTTGCTTTGGAATGGGAACCAGATTAAAGTTTTTGATAAATAATTAATAATAAGCTAGATTTAGGTTAGACCTTTGTTCTATTTCATGGTTTAAATACAAATGTTTTAGATAAGCTTGAAGTTCTAGTTTGGGCATAATTTCTATACTCATTTTGTGGAAAAACTTTTAAGTTGTAGTAATTCATTTTTCCCATTTGAATCAGGTGTATATATTTAGCCAATATAATATTTAGTTGACTGCAATAGGCAAACGATCTATATCTATATAGAAGTTTGATGTATTTTGTACGGAACATCAAGTGTCAATATGCTATAACACAGGTATGTAATATTCGACATGCTGTAAAGTACAATACAATAACCATATCTGCATTAGTACAGAATCCTGCTTATTTTGATGACTTTTCAAAAACTCAAGCAAGTTACAAATGATACCCTCTCATTGCATAATTGACAGCAGATTCATCAGTTCTTTATGGAATGCAATTAGACTGAAGAGACACAAGTTGTCGAAATGGGCATATGATGCATCAAACTAATTCACGTATATATGTACTAATATTTATTGAAAGCAAATTCTGATGACGCTCATTCAACATTGTTTGTGAGGCGAATCCAAATGACTAACTTAAAATTGATCAAAATGCATTGTTTGCAATTTTCACATCAATAATTTATCGAGAAATATTTTCAACATGTAAATCAAAATCATATCATTGGAATATTCTGTTTGTTTTCCTCTAGCTTCTTAAATTTCATCTCATCTGGAGTAGAAATAAAGAAATTACGACAATTTGAAAATAGCTAAGTAGTCATTTCTAGGTATATATGTATCTGAAAGATAGCGTCACCCTCTTGCCAAAACAAACGGTCCGCCATGTTGTTTTACGAGTTATTAAATACATCGACATACATAAACAATCGTGTATTATAAAGGTCTTAAATAAGAAAACTATTGACCAAATTAATGTCTATAATTAATAATTTGATTATCATATTTGTGAAAAATTTCCCCGTAGCTTTTACAAAGTTTTTATTTATCAAAAGATTCATTCCATCATTGATAATACATAAATTCTAAGCCCGGCATGGCCGCGTGGGTTTACACTAACCGTGAACGACTTTTACATTCGAATTGATAACTATTGGTATTTACATTAATTAAACATTTGACGATTTCATATAGTTTATTCTAATTTTATAGCTCTTTTATTAGCACCATAAGATTTTCCAAGATTTTCCTCTGACTCGGCCACTTCCACGTACATGTAAATATATATGTATGCAGTAGTAGCGTCCATAAGGCAAAAAGGCATTTGCCTACACATAATTTTTGCTAAGTAATGCATAGTTTCCTTTATTTTAAATTTTTATTCTTTGATATACACAGGCTTCGAAAAGTCTGCCTACACATACATTCAGGCTACGCTACGCCACTGGTATGTACAGAAATACACATTTGGATGTAATAAATACCAAGAATTATACACTGAACTATAAGTTAAGACATCATATTATAATTCTATTTACACTGAACCCTGTTTCCAACATCTACGTTATAATTGCAGATAGATCTAGAGTTGCGGGTTGGGGGTTGATAAGCTATGTATAGAGGAGATACGATTAAAAAGCCTATTTTAATTTAAATGTTTTGGGTTTAGTCCTCTTTATTTAAGTTTTGGTATTCATATCAGTAGCGGACCCAGAAATTCAGGGGAAAAAAAGGGGAGGGGGAGGTATGTGTGAAAGTCAATTATTAGTCAAAATTTTCTGCCATTATAGGTGCCGAATCTGAAATTTTACTCATACTTGTGACGAAAAGGGGCGAGATTGCGGGCCTGGCCCCACTCTATATCCGCCACTGTTTATAAAGACAGAACATGTGACATATATGTTTAGGTACCACGAAACGCCACGAAAAATTAAAAGTGATAGCCAAGATTTTAAATACGTAATTTTTTATTTCATTCAAATAAATATATATTGAAGATTAATGTCTTTATAAAGATAATTTTAATATCTCCCCGAAATACCTGTTATTGGCACTCGAAAACATGCGTTTTCATTACAGTTCGCATGACAATACCAGCGAAAGTGATTACTCTTCGTCATGTGCAGTCAGATAGTCAGTCCCAAGACGAATTCTATAATATCTATAAAAGTTGACTTCCTAATCAAGTTGCAACATTTTCAATATATCGAGGTTATATCGGTGTAACGTAATATCACCTCAACCCCCTGTTTGAGCAAGCAAATATCACCCTTCATTTCGTACCTTTTGTCATCTTTCAAAATATTAATTAGTGATCTTAATAAACTGGATAGTCATAGTCATGTCTGCTAATGAAAGACAAGGACTTATTATCAGTTTCCCTGTTTATAAGACGTTGTGAAGGATTATCATGAATGAAACGTAAAGAACAATAATTGAAATCAACCAAACTTGACGACATTGTCCTTATGTCCTTTTATATAACCATTTTGAATAAGTTGGACAATAAATATGAATCCTACTATACTTTGTTTAGAAAATGACCTTAGACTTTGGACACTGTCATTTTCATCACATGAAAAAAATTCTTCGTGAAGTTTTAGAGTTTATATTTGAGATAATAACACTTATAATAAAAGTTAGTATGTCTCTTATATGTGAATCGAAGCCACAATTATGGTAACGTAAATAAAAAAGCCAGAATTTACTCTCTTCAAATACTCGCTGTATTCAGTGCGGAACTGCACGTGCCTGATTTACTCCGTGATTAAACTGTACATTATGTAGGCCTATCATGGATCGATAAAATAATGATCTAATCTACATTAATAAACTTAAATTATCTGCTATAAACTGAGACGTTCCTCTCTGTATTTTTTCATGTCGTCATCACGCATTTAGATATACGTATATCTACGTCATTTAAAGGGGACAGGCTTGGTGTAGTGGTTAAGTGCTTGGCTTGCGAGGCCGACGATCCGGGTTCGATTCCCGGGTTGTGCCACTGTGTTTAAGAGGTTGGTAACCTCCTGCTTCCATGTCGCGATATAACTGAAATATTGTTGAAAGCGACGTAAGACACCAATCAACCAACCAACGTCATTTAAAAAAAAGTTATATCGATGTCATTGCAGTGCGAGTGAGATTTGAATGCTTTTAGATATAGATCAGTGTCATTTAGAAATATATCGACGTCATACATTGTATTGTGCGCGTGAGATTCACTGTCCTATCTCGAATCGCAGAGATGTTTTTCAGAGAATAATTAACATGAAACCTTCATCTCTGTGCTCAGAAATTAAAACTGGAGAAAATAGAAACTGAAATAGATCAACCTATAAAATAAATTTCATTTTGGATTCGTTCCAAATTTAGAACTCGGTACACAATTAGTACGGATATTGAAATGGAGGGTAAATATAAAGTTGTGAAAGTTTTGTGCACAGCAAAAATTTAAACCTCCAACTGCCTTTTTATGTTACCTATTTTAACCAAATTATTGTTAATATGTGTAGCGGTATATATGTTTTATATGTACAATACATTTTGGACATATGGAGAAATTATTATTACCATTTGGTTAATTTGCTTAGCAGCCATATACTGGACGCGACTTAACAGGAATTGCCTGTAGAACTCATGTAAATATCACGAAATCAAACACAGATAGCAAACTTACACCTGTCTAAACACACGTGCAGGAGGAGGACCAGCATCACACTTTAATCTCCATATCCGTTTCTTTAAATAAAGCAGGTTCCAGTGTCATTGATAAGATAATCGAAGTACTTTTAAATGTCAAGCTTTTGAAGCATAATAAACAATTGAGACAAGAATCAAATCACACATAACCACCTTTTCACTTCCATATACAACGGATATGTAAAGGCATAATTAGTCCCAGCACTGGAAACAGTAAACATAAATATGTATTTCCGGAATTTGCTGTCAGATTTTCCAAAATATTTACCAAGAAAGTACGTTTTGAAATTAAATTGACAGTTGTTTTTTTTTCGCTTTTTGGGACTGGGGCACGGTAGGGGTTATTATTGAAATGCATCTATACGTTTGGGGTTTTTCTTCTTTGTTTTGTTTTTACCAATCGGCGTATTACAAATGGCAGGTTTTTTCCTTGACTGTAGATGCACTGTTGATGAGCGTCAATATCTCGAAGTAAGCGGTATAAATCTAAGTCATGTAATTGATTATATATGATTTGATTATCATGTTGTATCAAGCTGGTGAAAGATTAAGGTCTTTTTTTCTGAAATAATTAATAAAAACGTGACAAGTAAATAAACGGCTTCCTTTTATCCAGGTGGCTAATATGCTAGTCGCTGACCTGATCAATTGGAAAATTTACACAGATATCTATAAATTCTTATTTAATTTGAAATGTTTATGAATGAGCATAGTTTTTATTAATAGAATAATTCGGGGTAAAAATTTGATCCAGTGACTTTTTTGATAAAATGTCTAAATAATGACTCTTGACAAGGTCAAGCGACAAGATTTCAGCAACAGTCATTAAAAACTTTCAAAGGTTAAATATTTTCTAAATTGTTTAAATCTATAGTTTTACATATAGTTAGATTTCTGTATCATTTTTTTCTTTACTTTCTTTCTTTTTTCTTTTCTGTTTTTTTTTTTGAAAGTGAGGGATTTTAAACTCTGGCGAACACCTCCATTTTCAAAATATCGAGATACTATAGATAGTTTTCATATGCGCAAAATATGACTGGAGCTAAAAAAGATTGGTAAAAATTGGAAGCAAAAATTCCAGTTTTACCTCAAAAATGGCAGGAAAGGGAGATACATGTAACTCCAATTATATTTATGCATTCGAAAACTATATATAGACCCTTTCACAATAACTGCAGGACTTACATTTTGGGGGAAGAAATGATTACTGTTATCGCAAAATGACGTAAGACACAATCAGTACCTGATAATGACGTTATGACGCATCAAATATGGGAAACGTACCGATACTTCCCCGAAAAGATTAGTACCATAGATATCGTGAAATGGTCAGTCATACATGTAGTTCAATTAGCTTTATAAAATCAACATTTAGAAAGAAATCACACAACTCTTCGCTTCACATTTTAAGGCTTCGCCTTAATTTATATTAATGAATAAAAACATATAGTAGATTAGTATAAAAATTAAGTTATACTTAGATAAATTTAAAGGTATAAGATATTTTTCTGTTTTTCCCAATTTTTTTTAAAAAAATAATTATCTGCCCCCGATTTAGGTAACAAAGGTGTTTTTTTACTTCTAAAGAGCTTATGTTTTTGTCATACAATTAATATTCTTTTAAATATTATTATAAGTAACCATTTTGAATAAATGATTACATAAATATAAATTCTTATATATGTTTTAGAAAAATGATTCCGGACATTTCAGTTATTTGGACTTAGTCATTTTCATCAATTTAAAAACATTCTTCGTCAAGTTTAAGAGTTTATATTTGAGATAATAAGATTTATAATCAATTCTTATATCTTTTTTCATAATACCCATAAATTGATATATTTAAAAAATTACATATAATAATAATAATAATAATAATAATAATAATAATAATAATAATAATAATAATAATAATAATAATAATAATAATGACGTTGGAGAGAGAACGAAGGGTGTCTCGCAGATTTAGAATTTAGGAAAATATCATGGGAGGAAATTGTTTGATTTTGTTTCTGTTTTAGACAAGAACGTATCAACATCTGTAGAGTTTCTAAATTTGCCAATGTTAAATGAAAGACATTTTCATCAAAATGAGTGACTTTTTAGTCAACAATATATTCTGGTTGCCAAAGTAGTTTGAGTACAACGTAGTGAAACTCATTGTAATCTCTCTTGATCCTCAGACAGAGATATGCATTTGTATTTGATGAACGTCCATGTTTTCCCATATATTATTAATTAACTATAATAATATAAAAGTAATATGAAATTTCCTGCCTAAACAATATGAAATTAAAGACTGAGCCAATATCAACAAAACTAATCTAATACCGAAACGCAGGTCAATATTGAAATCACGTGATAAAATTCGGCCAATATTGAAATCACGTGATCAATTAAAGTTGAGGCGAGAAAAACAACATGGTGGCGTTGCACTGGAGTAAAAGAAAATAAGAAATATATGAGAGAAACAATATTGTTGTCGAGAAATTAAAACATATCCATAACTGCAAATTATCCATTACGAATATTAATTTTTCCGTATCTGCGATTACTACAACAAAAATGTCAAACTTTGCATCAACAGTATTGGCTTAGTTGGAATTCATATTGACCGGGTTAACTAGTAATAGGCTCATTAATCAGTGTTTTCCATATTGGCCTAGTTATTGCGCCGAGGTATGTCGTATGTACGAAGTTCACCACTTATTTGTTATAAATACGCCATCTGACAATATATATCGAGATGAATTGATTGATCATACATTTCCTTGGTGACTTCTGCCCTACATGTAAGTCAGATGTCTTCCCCTTCCCCCTATTATGTAATCTTATTTAAATACTTCCTTACCTTGCACATAAAAAAGAGGTCAGTTGATGCCCATAGGAATTCCCACTATTTGTCTATGTAGCGTGCTGTTAAAGTGCACAAAAAATTGTCTATCATAAAAGTGATAGCAATACAAATCTCAACGACCAATCTTGAAAAAAAGTAATTATAATTTTTCTTGTAATTACAATGACATGTAATGGAGATATAAAAGCAAAATCTATGGGCAAAATAAACTTATACAAACAAAAAAGATCTATTATGAAAAACTGCATTTGCAAAAAGATGTAAAAAGATATTATTATGTAGAAGCAGCACAAAAATATACACAAAGTCCATCCGCAAGATTTATTTCGTTATGGGAAATATGATATATATATATATAAATATAATTAAATTGATTGTCATGTACGGATATAATTTATGGCATAACTTTCAAATGAACCGATCTATATATCACTTTGTACCCCATAAATGCATATAACAGAGTACCATTATTGTTTCAGAACAATGTTTGTACTCGTTACATGTGCACTTTTTATCCTTATATCATGTCTATTAATATCAACTTGCATATTTTTTGCCTGCCAAAAAGACATATTTATGCATATGTATGCTTTAAATAAAATCCAATAAAAAGAATTTATATATTGGTTGTCATGTAAAAATAAGATTATGGCATAATTAACAAATGAATTCTTCTGTTAGGGTTAGGAATAATGGTAAATATATGAATATCAGTATTAATTTATTGCACCATATGCGCATTTCGACAACACATACTTTTTCAGTGATGCTCAAAGTAGAAAATGTGGACGTCCAAAGGGTTGGAAGGGGACAGCAATTGTCAAAAAGGAAGGGCTTAACCGTGTCTGAGGAAACCGCTATGCATGAGGGAAAAACTCGTTTTATGAATAGAACTTTAAATTTATTTACATCCTTGAATGACAATAAAATTTGAAATATATGTATGTCAGGTCAATACCGAAGGACTGAAAAATGAACTAATTTTAGAATTCATTGAAATGCACATTCATAAAAATACCAATAATAAATAAAAATTAAAAAAAGAAAATTAAATAAAAAGGAAATAAAAAGAAAATTCACAATTCCCAATTTCTGTCACAACAATTTTAGTGTCAATCATAACATTAAAACATCTAGACTGAATAATTCCTTCTCTGTTTGCTCCCGTTATGTTGCGTTTAGGCTTATTTCGTGTCGACAGCAGTCAATTTGAACGCGGTGAATTTAAATGTTAATTTCATCCTTTTTTCCTGCTATAAAAATCAAGTCGTTGTCCAAATGGAAAATGGGACATTCAAGTAAGACAACCAATCAGATTGCAGGAAACAAAATACTACAAATCTGATTGGCTGTCTTACTTGAATGTATCATTTTCGATTTGGTCAACGACTTGATAATTGAAGCAGGGAAAAATAATGAAAATAAAAGTTTTTGGTGTTTGCATGACTTGAAGTAGGTAGATATGTATGAAATACAGAAGGATTGTAAAAACTGGATGAAAACCGACTGTTAATTCACCGCATTTTATGAATGATATATCTTGATTGATTTTGTTTCAATAATTCTCTATACCGGCGAGAAAAAAATTGAACAAGATCACATAAAATGAAACTAGAATGACATAATGTGCAATTTCTAAACAATACCACAATACATTTCCTTAAACGTTATACAATCTTTTGACATGTGTATGGGCTTAATTATGTAGAAAAAGTTTAATTATATTAAAGTGTCTGTAAGTAATGTCCTAGTCGTACTCCTGAATGTCAGAAATTAAATATACCCAAAGGAGATATCCAAATCACGGCTCACAAAAATACAAACACCTGAAATACATAATGTCTAATGTCCTTAGCTGCTCTTCTACCGTTTATAGATAAACCATCCTGCTCACATCAAATGAATTACATGAATTGTACGATTCCACCATCGATTGACTAAGAAGTAGTATTTTGAATATCTAGACTGCAATGGTATTTCAAGCAATCAAATCACATGTATCAATGCCAATGGACATTAACATTTCATTAAAACATTTTGAAACACAAATGTATTTAAGATATATTTCTTCCATATCTAAAAACAAAATTAAAGAACCTGACACAAATTACGTTGGATCAAAAATATACAATTAATATATCTTTGCAATGTTGTGAATGTTACTAATCTAATTTCAAATATTCTCTTCGTGTCCATTATGAAACTAGTGATTTAAACATTGTCAAAAGCGCCAAGATGAAACAATATTTACAAAAGGGTCAGAAATACAGACAGCTAAAAGAGATGGACAAACATAAAGGAGGAACGGGTGGATACTCTTTCAGAATGAGTCAAATCAATTGGTTCAAACCTATTCCCGAAGACCCTGATATGATAAAATAACTTGCTATAGAGCACTATATCCCACCCCTGGTTCTTCCAGGAACCCATGTTAGCCAACATATTTTGTCTTGTTCCTTATTGACAATAATATTGATAACCATATTGTAAGCAGCATATTTTAAAGTTCATGACGTTAAGATTCTTATGACTATGGGAAATGTACTTTTCGAAACATACTTGCTGTACCTGTGTTGGATTTACCTGATGCAATATATTGTGTTGTATAAACATTGTGACGTCATTGTATTGAGTTTTCGTTGAAAGTTTTTTTTCTCTTTCAATTACCTTGGGAATGTAGTTTGGAAAACGGGAATATATCAAAGTTCTTCTTTCCGCAAATAACTAAATGTTCACTTAGTTTAATTTTCCTGTGTTCTGGGACATAAATGTGAAGCTTGTACACACGGACGCGGACTCTCAACGTGTTACTAGATTCTCCAATGTAATATTCTTTGCATCCTGGACATGTTACCATATAAATTACGTTCTTTCGAATCATATGGCATATTGGCAATTATGGTAAACTCCTTTTGACCAAACTGTGTAGATTTACCTTCTGTAAGATGTGTACAAGTTCCGTATTTTGTGCACAAACAACACATTAATTTTATATTTAATTTAACACATTTTAATTTAGCACTTTCATATTATATTTGAATTATGTTAACTGTTCTAGGTACAGATCAATCTCACATAACCATTGTGGCTAAAACTTGGGTGGACCTACTGTACCCACTGACCTACTGGTAAAACTTGATTTCAAATCCTGCGTGCAATGACTATTAATTGAAAGACAAATGTAATTTGGTTTGCTTGATTCTACATCATGTTCAGCGTTACAAGGTAGTGACGGAACTTATTTACATGTTCTACTACCGGGCAGCCTCGCCATTAACTATTTAGAGTTATAAACACATCAAGTTTATCCTGGATACTTGCTGTCTGTTTCTCCCGGCTAACGAAGATCGAACCAATAACTATCCGATGCGCTATCCACCTGGTTATGGGGGTTTAATGGAGAGACAAATATGTAACCTCTCCGGCAATGGGGTCATTCAGAAACGCTGAAATGATTCAGACAAGTGACGTTGCATAGTGTATTCTCGGGATGTATTAACCGTTTCTGAAATCTTATTTTGATATTTTGTTTTGATATGAGATTGATTCTTTGGCTTACTTTTTCGGCCACTTTCGTTTTAACTCTACTCTTCAAATATTTATGTAATATTATGATTCCAACCATTCGGTCATAAGCACCGCTGAAGAGACATAAACCGTCGAAAAGCGCATCTGATGTACAAAATTATAAGCAATATATGTTTTAATATTTATTATTGCCTAGAGTGAGAATTTCATCTGTGTGTGCCTCTCCAGTGAATTGAAATGCCGATGGTCATATATTTATAATAATAGTAGTAATATAGGTGTGAAAGTTTACGATGAAACAAAAGTCATACCCCATGATATATTCAGAATGAAACGGATCTCTTCTCGCTTCAACAATTATCTAAATAAAATTGACATTGATCAAAAGCTTAAAATACGATGATATTCTGGCAGTATGGTTGTCTTGATATCACTACGATATGATGTATGTATGGTTATTTTTTTCAGTTGCGACAACATTCAAATGTTAGGTAGAACGTACAAAAATTGTAGTATTTCTCCGAATTACACGGTCCGAAACAGATGTTGAACGTTATAATATCCAGATCTTGAGTTTGATTTTGATAAAGCTTACAATTCATTATACTGATCTTGAATTTTCCTAGACATACAAGGCCAATTTAGCCCATTCGTGGCTCTTCCAATTTACACTATCCAGTCATGTGATTTTTCGATATTTTACATAACGTCTCCGCAGACTCTTCAAAATTATCCAAAATGCTTTTACAAAGGAAAAAAGAGGAATTACTGGCTCAGTTATGTGGCAGAAGTCACTATGGAGCTATACAATACAAGTATACAAGTAAAATGAGGACTTCAAATTCCAATTTATATAGTTGAAAACCATGGTAAAACTTGCTTGTCAAGGAAAAATGTAATTCTAAAAATTATTCCATTAAAAGTGGTGTTATACATTTTTGTGGTGTTCTAAGAACAGGTTTTCCCAATGAATTACCTCTATCTAATAAATATAGAACATATATACCTTTTAATTGTGCACCATATGTGCTTTTTGACAACTTATGTCTCTTCAGTGATGCTCGTGGCCAAATGATTGGAATTCTCAAATTATATAAAAATTTGAAGAGCAGTGTTGAAACCAAAATGACCGAAAAGTGAACCAAAGAATCTATCTAAGGATAGAGATATGCATGAGGGAGATACTCCTTAGTTTTAAAGTGATTTACTTAATTGGATGACTGAAAATTTGTATATATTTCATGTCAGTACAAAAGCACTGAAAACTAGACTAAATATGCTTAGATATCAATCAATCGACGTTAAGAATGATGTTTAACACTACAATAAAATACAATCATTGACTCCTGGAAAAAGTCGAGGTGGGATAAGGGGTAAGATTACTTCCCCTTGCGACTGACCACATCCAATGTATTAATTAGATCCAGTTAAATCTAATTAATATTGACCTTGAACACCATTAAATATTACACATATTTTATAAATATTTTGCTTTATTGAATAGTTTTGTATTCAGAGTGTCCATGTATGCCCAAGACGACTTTTCTGAGTCGGATGTCCTTTTTTCCTTTCTTTTACTGTTTGACTTATTTGCATTTGATCACTTTGAATGTTTGATTTTTTCAGATTTGTAGTGTTGTGACTTGTGTATAGTATATTATACCCAGATTTGTCATTTCCTCTTGTTAGAAATTGTTCCTGCTGTATGTATGTAATAACGAACAAAGTTCAGCAAAACACTGAAACACGAGCTCCGCACTGCGAGCTTCTACTTGAGCTTGACTAAAATCTAAATTCAATAAGTTGCCTCCTGTTACAAAGTTGAGGTGGCAATTTGATGAAACCCAAGTCCCATATTGCGTATATCAGATGTAACTAACACCTACAAACATACGATTGGTGACATTTCTATATCCTGCTATAAAATTATTTGGAAGGGATAACTTATACCGTTTATTTAGTAAGCAGAGCAACTCTAAGCGTGGTATGATACGCCCGTCCGTTTAAAGGAATGAAATTTGCATGTATGGAGTTATTCCTCCTTTAAATACTGTATTATTCAGAACCTCAAGATAACACATGCTGTGGCCCCTGTGAAATATTATAGAAATCCATGAAGGCAGTGAGGACTTGTGGCAAAGAGAAGAATTTAACTCCATCCTCATTTTGTCTCCTAACGCAAAAATGTAAGACCGCAAAAGAAATAAAACTTGTAACATATTTTAAAATTCAAACTTAATTCTAGCACCAATTTAACTTTGAAAGAGTTGAAGTGAGAAATGATTTCCTACAATTTCACAATAAAAAATCAAAGACCCAGAACTCGACAAGGGCCATATTTTTTTCATAATCGAAATGGCTCCTTCTCTATGTTATTTTAAGCATTCTGTATAAATGGCCCCTTCTCTATGTTATTTTAAGCATTCTGTATAAATGGCTCCTTCTTTATGTTATTTTAAGCATTCTGTATAAATGGCCCCTTCTCTATTTTATTATAAGCATTCTGTATAAATGGCTCCTTCTCTATGTTATTTTAAGCATTCTGTATAAATGGCCCCTTTTCTATGTTATTTTAAGTATCACGAAAACATATAGACGTGTACTATTTATCGCCATACCATAATACGCCGTCTATGACGGGCGTATAAAAAATTCTAAACGATATTTAATTCCAAAGCGCATTCAAGGTGACAAAAAGAATACGTACACCATCCAATATATTTTTGAACCATTCATACTTAAGAATATCCTGACAAGACTTATTCTAATGTTTGACGTCGCAAAGGCAGTGAATCCTCGGTCTTTTTTTAGAGAAATTTATGAATTCACTTTAATTTTTTGTAGTTTCACCTTATATTCTGATTCTTTCTAAAATTTTATTGAGTTTTAAATGCATGTTAAATAATTGCTATGTAAATGAATATTTTTGTGATGTCGTCTGCTTCTTCGTCTTAACAATGAGATGAGTATAGTTATGAGGTTGAGTCAAATCTCCTACCCTAAATTAATTCTATTACATTCTGGGAATACGAAATCTGAAATCCGTTAACTCTATCGTATTCGAGATAATATTTGCTTGGATTAGATTTTCTACCGAACACCTTATAAAGGGACTTGTTTGCGGGGTGTTGTTTGCGTCAAATATTCATTTACGCAGAACTTGCGAAAATATAAACTTGCAAATCAGAGGCAGTTTGTTATAAATCTAATATTTCAATTGCAAAGTTAAGTTCTACATCTCTGTATAACTGAAATGAAAGTATTGTTAATTTATTGAGCCAGCCACTTCAAATCCCGAATACAAATTCAACTTGCTCTCATGAAAGATTCTGAACCATAATATTTAAAGAATATTTGATTTGATTTAGTGCACGATTTCTGACAGACTGTGACGTTTTGTGTTTAAGAAGCGATTATTCTTTCAATTGATAGTTCTGAGTCAGCACTACTAAACTACTAAAACTAATCGAATATTCCAATGATGTCTATTGTGTTATTCTAATACTCTTTGTATGTCCGTGGCAGCTTTTCTTATAGATTTTGGTCAGAAGTCTTATTTCATTTCTTATGTAATATTTCTTAATTTTATCTTAATCTTAGGCTCAGTCTTTAAATATATATACACGTATATAGAAATCGGTCAGTGTCCGTATTTTCAGTCTATTGACTATCTCATGGACCTATGGGAAAATACCGGACACACAATGCTTCTTGGAGTATGAAGTAAAAGGAAAGGACCTTGAACACTAATAGTCACAGGGCATATTTGTTGGAAGGTTAATGGTCCATATTAGGTTTGGCGTGTTACGAATGAAAAATATGAATGAATTTCATTGGAAATCCTTACATATTGCTGGAAGTTTATTCTCTTTCTGCTCAATTAACACTGTTCTTGTATCGCATCGTAGATCTACTCCATTCATGAAAACAATACAAATGCAATTATTACGTTTTATTCCCATATTGATGATGCTGATATGACTGGATTGAAAAATAGAAATAATGTTATTGACTTCCTCATTGTCTCACGATCTATTTATCTCCCGTGTGTAAACATTATTTATTTTGTCCATGCAACATTTTGACAAGTAGCTAGCGCCTATTGTACGTGTAAAAAGGTAAAATCGAAACTAAAGATACTATATTTACTGACAGCATTATTAATTCGTATTTGTCTCAAGAATTTTTTCAACGAAATATCCTAATTTCAGTGGAATGTTGTAAAACTCTTACGATAAATATAGAACATATATACTTTATAATTTAGTGCACCATATGCGCATTTCGACAACTTATGTCTCTTCAGTGATGCTCATGGCCAAATGATTGGAATTCCCAAAATATATAAATATTTGAAGAGCAGTGTTGAAACCAAAAATGACAGAAAAGTGATCCAAAGAATCTATCTAAGGACAGAGCTATACATGAGGGAGATACTCCTTAGTTTTAGAGTGATTTACTGCACTTAGGTAACGTGCACACTAATTCAACATACACTGACTTTAATGAAAAGATTTGAGAATCCGGGGCTCAAACACTAATAATATTAATTCTATGTCGCGACCGTAGCTTACGAAAGCTGACATTTATTTTTTCATCTTTTTATCTTTGATAGAGCTTTATTGATCGAAATGTTTGTTTTTGATAGAATGTGTCTTGTTTAAGCATTACATTTAGAATTTCGAAGTGGCAGGCATCTCCCACTAAAATAAATATGGTCGTATGGCTTCATACTTAACAGCATTGATAAGTTTCGTATATTACATGAATAGTACAATATGGCTAATAGTATACAATCTGATTAATATTACGATTTACTTTCATCTACCATTCAGTTAATACTACCATTTAGTTAATTTTGTAAGCTTTAGGAGTAGTGATGAAAGCTTATTTTAACATGCGTATGAGGTATATATTTTATCACATTGTTAATGATAAACTCAACATTAAAGCATCGCAACACACCATTCATTTCATTTAGACCTGTGCAAGTCCCTATTAATTCAGAAGTTGACAAATTTTAGTAAACTAAAACACGAGGCAACCTTGAGTTCGACTATTTTTGCCATTCGTCACGAATGCAAAGTCGCGTTCTGCGAGATCTTACGTCATATTGTATACAAAAATGGCAAAGTGGAGAATCTTGACGTGTTTGCAGATAAAAAAGCAGCTACCAGAAGTTATAGATCTTATTTGGAAAAGATATGGCTATGATCGAGTAAGCTAAATTTTCATTTAGCAGATTATAGGTTGCAATTTAGCCGTGCAAATATTTATTTGTCGCCAGAAGCATGTACATCCCGATACCGACCGGAAATTCCAACTATTGATAAACAAAGTCTCTCTGACAGAGGGGCAGAGAATCTCGGACTAGGACCAATGATGGACAGTTAATAGATACTTTGGTTGATATTTAAGTAAACAGGGTATGATAAAAAGTTCCATGTACTTAGAAATATTCAAGACTGCGTGAATTCTCATTATCTTTCAATATCCCTTTCTCTCAAAGAATCGTGCATCTCTTGATCCATTTCTGCTGCAATTGCTGAATCCCGTCAAAATAGAATTCTTGTCCTCTAGGTACCATATACAATGACCATGACATCATCATTGTTTCCAAAATCTTACCACGGAGGAAAGAATTTAGTTTTGAGAAAAGGTAAAAGTCAGATGGGGCTAAATCTGGAGAATATGATAGATGAGGAAGAACCTCGAAGTTGCATTTCGTGGTCGTATTTGCAACTTGGATAGCATGAGCAGGTGCATTATCCTGCAAGAGCAGAATGTCTCTTACTACTTTTCCTCTCCTCGTTCTCTCAATTTCCTAACGTCCCCCTTTTAACTAATGGGCATACAATGCACCATACAGCCTTCCGCAAGACAATTAATCATGAATATTGCCCGATTATTCCAAACGATAGAAGTCGTGATTTTTTCAGTTGAGGAATTTCGTATGTAATGAAAAGCTTTGAAATACAACTCTCTCCATTAAAAGCATTAAATATAATTGACCAATAATTTAATTAGGGGTTTTATACTAATTTATTGCATCCTAACTTGTATGGCGTGATCTGTAGGTTAGAAACGTGTAGATCTTGAATGTCATCGCTTTGAGGTTGTAGAAACAAAAGTAGACTTAAGATCGTGTAATGAATTGACTGTGATATAAATAGCCTTAATTTTTTATCTGGCCAAGGTTCATGTCTGGGTAAAACTGCAAGATTGTACCTGTTATTGTGGTTAAACTAATCTGTGTGTGTCAACTATAGGTTGCTCAAGGTGCTCAAGGCCGACACTGTAGAAATCGAAAATAGATATTTGAAGAGCAAACTCATTACCAATTGGACCTAAAATAAGAGCTAAATAACCCATCTAAGGCAGAGATATGCATGATGGAGATACCTCTTAGTTTTAGAATAATTTATAAACATTTCTCGTTCAGTATTTGAAGTATATATTTCGAGTAAGTAGAGAGGTACAGAAAACTTGACAATAAAGTATAGGATACTGTTAATATAACTGTAAGAATATATGCCTGTATAAATTCATTGCAAGCCGTTGTAGCCTAGTGGATAAGTTTCGTGATCGAGAGGACCCGGATTCGACTCCCGCCCTGGGCGTACCGGTGTTCTGTCTTTCGAATGAGACAGTAAAAACCGAGTTCCCGTGTCACGGTAGGCGTGGTACGTAAAAGATCCCTCACTGCTTCGGGTGGGTCCGTTGCAAAGGTCTAAATTTGTTTGCAATGCATCAGGCAGACGCCATCACCATATACGTGAAATTGACTCTTCCATTTACGCTCGAAATTTTGTTAAATTAGATGACATCACAATGCTTTAAACCTCGGTCATACCTCGGACAAGCATTGAAAATGTATTGTGACGTCACAAAATTCGACAAATAATCCGCGAAATGGAAGGGTCAATTATCGTGGAGTGACGTAAAACAATATTCAATCAATCAATCAATCAATTATATGTTCATTGCACTCTAATCACATTTCCACATCTTATGTCTCTTCATGGATACTAGATTCTCCAATTGTGGAAATCCAAAATACGTGTATCAGTACTTGAAGAGATACCTAATTACCGAATGAACCTAAATCTTAAGCCAAAGAACCCATCTACGGACAGCTGTGCATGAAATGTAAAGATGATGGATAAATCCAAACCTACGTCTAAAAATCATGAAATCAGAGGACATACAAAATCAGTGAAAATGAAAAACAAGTGGTAAATAACAAAATATGTCTACTTGAAGAGCATATGTGAACCCCTGTGATAGAGTGAGATCAGGTGCCAGGGGAGAGTGAGCATCTCCTGCTTGCTATCGACACCCGTCACGTATACCCAGTAGAAAGAGTCAAATCGTGTAAATTCCATATGTATTTATATGTGGAGAAGTCAAAGTAGGTAACCTTCTAGTATAGAAGGTGTCAAATCCGGTAAAATGATCGGAATCGGTCTCAGTCCAGAATATCATTTAAAGGTCTGGATAACGAGATATGAAAACTACTCCTCAATTTAGAGTATTTAGGAAAGATTCAAACACAGCAAACTTTGAAGTAGGTATCTTGGATTAGAAAATACGGGTTAAAAACTAAGCTTGTGATACCATAGGAAACAAACAGTCCACTTCTGTCAGTACCGACCCAGGTGAGATTATTACTATAAACACAAAAAAAGCGTTTATCTATGGTACCATATGAGCATTTCGACAGTTTTTCGGTAGTTTGTGATGAGTATGTAAAGCATGAAATTTTAAAAAACACAGAATCTGCAAATTTTACCGGAATATAAAATAAGGAATACATTAATCAGAAATAGCCCTGGTGTCTCTATATTACACGCCATGTTGATTGAGTCTGGGTTCTCCGTGCATAGCAACAGCTTACAGACGCAGTCATCATAATGAAGCAATTAAACTACATAAATCGCAGCGACAACCTATTCGTATGGTAATTACGTTTCTACTTACGTGATAGACAAGTTTCTCTTATTTTACAATTTTCCATATTAATAACCTGTAATTTCCTGAAGTGTATCTAAATTTAAAACGAACATAATTAAGAAATCTGGAAAATATTGACCAAAATGTATTCGAGGAGCGAAAAATTTTAGATATACATGTACAAAATAAACAGAAGTTTCAGAATTGTGGTACTTATAAATGGCATTGACCTCCAGGCAAAGAACATTTCTAAGAACATTTCTTAAATAAAACAGTAGTATTAAAACAAACCACTTCCTTTAAATTTAATGCAATGATAATTCAACATGAAAATAGATATACAAAGTATTGCTTAATTTGCACTCTTCATGTGTAATGTGCATATCATTACAATAAATATTTTTGTTACTACTACATGAAAAAATACAAGTATAATAATTTGGTACATAAATAAGGATTTCGAAAAACAATGCCTTGATGACAGGCAATCGAATTATGTATCATTTAAAGAGAAAGTTGATTACCAAGAATGATGTATATCCATTCTCTGGGTCTTCCAGGGGTTGTCCATATTTCCTTTTATTATGTACCTAATGTTCGACTCCGAGTATCTGATCATTCAACTTTCTATACTATGTAATGACTTTGATTATTTGATAAATCCGAATTAATAAGAAGCGTTTTCTCCCATTGTGGACTGGAAAATTCACAAAAATACCTGTGTAAGATTTCTTTATCTTTATGGTTTTGGTCAGATAACATTTTCACGTGATAATTTGTGTGATCGGAAATGACGGAACTACTTTTTACCATTTCGTCTGCTTCTAAACAAACATGGCCGAGGTTATTGAGTAGAAAGTTGATGATATAGTTTCCTTAACAGATGTTTAAAAGTAGATATTATAGAGAGTTTAACCTCTAGGGACGTATTTTAAGTAAATCTCAAGGGTTTTGTGTAAAAAAAAATTCAGAGGACCTTCTTGTCTCTCTGATGTATTCTCAAAATGTGAGCAGGGAGTTTCTATCCACGTAAGCACTTAATATCAACGTCATTTGTTTATACTCAAATCATTAAATTTGTGTAATAGACACTCGCACTGCAATGTTCAAAGTCGACTCACAAGATCACTTGTGTAGATGAGACATCAGCATTTGATAACGTCAAAAGATCAGTTAGAAAGAACGTAATAAAATAAAATGAATATATTGTTTAAGGTTTGAATAAATATAGAACGTATATACTTTTTAATTTAGTGCACCATATGCGCATTTCGACAACTTATGTCTCTTCATTGATGCTCATGGCCAAATGATTGGAATTCCCAAAATAAATAAATATTTGAAGAGCAGTGTTGAAACCAAAAAATGACCGAAAAGTGAAACGAAGAATCTATCTAAGGACAGAGCTATGCATGAGGGAGATACTCATTAGTTTTAGAGTGATTTACTTAATTTGATGACTGAAAATTTGAAGATATTGATATTTAATGTTAAATTCATTCTGACAATTGTTCAGTTCTGTTTGTTCGACGTTTGATATTATTACCAAAGTGGTAAATGGAATGTGAGGCTGCGATAAAGTACAACTGTAAGTAAATCGGCTTCATTCATAATCACTCGATCCTTTCATCCGCTAGTACACTACTTATTATGAGGGAATAAGCATTGCAAGATTTATTAATAAAACGTTTCAGAAAAAGAATCAACCACCACTATCAACAATGGTCATAGATATCCTAAACCGAGTGTCAAATACCTCGTATCGCCACAACGAGGCCTGATGGTGGTGATAGATTCAGTTAATCTCTCTTTTAATTATACCCTGATTCGATTGTTTGTATTCTGTGCACCAGGAGTGTAGCTATCTGGTGGGATATGTTTAGTGTTCCAGGATGCATGATTTTAAAATCGTTTGATTATCCATGTTTCTAATTACCGCCATTTGACCACAACCATTTTACGATATAGTGTCGTTTGTTTCTTTTGTTGATTTTTTTTTACTTTAACCCACGAGCTATTGAGTTGATACGTTTGACTGCTTATGTTATTTCAATATTCGATGGTCGCAAACACTGAAACCGATAGACGTAGATTAATTATTTATCAAAAAATATCTCCCTTATGCACAAATCTGTCCTCATCTTGATTCCTTGGCTCACTTTTTTCGGTCAGTTTGGTTTCAAATGTGCTCTTTAAATATTTATATTTTAATAGAATTCCTATCATTCGGTTGTCGAAATGCGCATCTGGTGCACAAAAATAAAACATAAATATATTCTAATATGTACTAATGAAAGGAGATTTAAATTCATAATTGATAATAATCTTTGCATTTAATAATAATAATAATAATGATGGTGATTATGATGATGATGATGATGATGATGATGATGATGATAATAATAATAAGAATAAATCGCCCAACTGAAGCCAATTTTGTTTTGATCATTGAAGCATATTGTAATCAATCACTGAATATGTTCTCTTTATTCTGTTATTTTTTTTATGCACAAAGGAAAACTCATGAATATATTATTTCTTTTCTTTTTCTTTATTTGTTTTTCTGTTTTATTTCAACCTTGTCCATAAATTTTGAACCAACAGAAAAAAATACTTTGTATTTGGTACGTATACTCCCTTTCAAATGATATCAATACCTTGTGGCCTTGACCGTGAACTTTATGCCAAATTGACTATAAATGTCTCGTGATATTTTAAGTTTACCTTTGATGATATTATATGATCCTATATCACATCATATCACTCTATCGAATTTACCTTTTATTGATTGATATGCGTATACGTGGGCAACACTAAACGGAAAATGAGGTAGCTATATGTTCGGCCGTCGATTCCATTAAATCATGGCAGAAATAAGTTATAATACATTATACTATACATTTCAATCTGACATATCATTCTATCCCATCTGCATTCTAGGAGATATATATCACCTAACAACTAAAATTCCTCGCCCCTTTTCGAAGAAAAATGGGAGGAATATTGGATTAGACAGTTTGGGACTGCTGCACCATAGAGATAGAATAAAATCTAACCAATGAATGTTTTAAATTTGTTTGACAAAACAAGTTGAAGTAATGTGTAAAGAAAACACGGTCTTGCCCTTGAACAATTAGATCTCGTTCATTTTTATTGAAAAATCTGCAAGACTTGCATTAATGTTCGACGGCCTAACATTTTCCTGTTCTGACTCTCCAGTGTATCGACGCGAGGGTATTATTTTGGATATATCACCAACAGATGATTCAAAGCTGTTACACACACTGAAACTAGGATTTGTCCGTTTCTAAATGTCGAATTTGTAAATAAAGGCATCTACGCTTTGAATTTAAGCATCATTTTGGACCCTTAATTCCAATTTAAGCATAATCATAAATCATTACTTCCAATACATGGAATCACCATGCATTCCCTATAACTATATGCAATAAGCTACATGTTAAATGTTAAATTTCACAGCGTTTATAGCAACATAGTTTTCTAGCCATTCCCGGAATCCCACATTTTGTACCTGCTTTACATCTGAATTCGAAATGGCCATGTCGTAACGGTTCATCTCAATTCGTTCGTAACAAGAAACTGCGAGATTTGATGCCAGAAATAAAGATATCTGTCACATTATATGGCGCCAGAACTTTGGCATTGTTATGGACACATAGGACGAGTATGTAGGGCGGTGAGGAAAGAAAGATGTCGAATGGGTCACAATCTCTGAGTGGAATGTTCAAAAAGTTAGAATACGTGGAAAAAATTCTGTCAACACCAGACACGAGAAAAATTTGTGTGACCCTAATGTCAGAGCAGAGTGTCCCGTAACAAAGTAAGTGATCTAAAAGGAAATATTTATTTATGTCGTATGAAGAGCAGGGAAGGTAAAATATTTGAAGCTAATAATGTTAAAAAATTGGAGATTCTAGAAGTTATGTTAAATTCTATAGATATAAAAGTAATTAAAATGATCTCTGGAAATTCAGTAAACTTTAAGTACTACATAAAATCAATTTATCGAGATTTTTTATAAAGTACAAATCAAAGATATTGATCCGATATCCACAACTCGAAGTCGAAGAAACGCGACAATACATATGTAAATAAAATATTAGCAATCACGAACCTCTGTCAAAACAGAGGTGGGATCAAGTGCCATGGAGGAGTAAGCATCCCCTATCTCATCATCTGTATATATATTATACTTATTGTAGTATATTTCTAAGAATGCAAATTCTTCGATTATTAAAAAATCTCTGAAAATCAATTCCTGGTTTAACGATAGATATTAATTTGCAAGAAAATCCCTGAGATGTATCTGTTGAAAAATGTACATGAAATACATCAGGTGGATGCATTCATAAGTGAAATAAATAAAATGGCCCTGAAATAATATAGATTAACAAGCAATCTAACATTTTAAATAGAAGCAGTTATACTTATTTGAAGGAGGTTTTTTTCGCAACTTACTTAAAACGCATTTTCTATACAACTTCTCATAATAACGAAATATTGAGTAATTTATTTTAAAACTAACAATTATCATGCAAAGAAAACTACTAGTACTACTACTACGAATAATAATAATAATAATAATAATAATAATAATAATAATAATAATAATAATAATAATAATAACAATAATAAAACCCGAATGCGAAATGAAGTCATCAGGAACAGTTTCATTATCATGTTTAACATCACAACGATGGATGCAAATTATATTTTGCATACAAAATAAAGACAACAGGCATGCGATACATAATTATTGTTGAGCTTTCTTCCATTATGAGACCTTTGGTACAGATTTATAAAATGTTAAATCCCCTATCAAAGCAATAAAACTGATTAAGCATCAAATTAAAAAGACATAAATGACCGTATCCAGTTTCGATTTAATTTATCTGTGTGAAATGTGAGATGTACTTCTCATTAATCAAAAAATATTTTCCGTGACAAAAATCAAAGTTGGCACTCGCTAGTTTTATACTGTAGAACACTGAACAGCGTTGCAAAACTTTAGTTAGCGTTTATACTAGAGTTATTTCTCTTATCACAGATAAACATATTTTCAAATACGTTGAAAACTATATATCAATTTATATGACATAGTGTTGAAAATAATTTATTCATTACATTGCAATTCTATTACAAACTAATGGTTATTACAAACATTTCAACTTGAATTTTATGTTTGACTAATTATGAGTCTTGCTTGATGGGTAATGAACACACGGTTGGTAGTTTGTGAAGTGTTGTACGTGCATAATTTTTCATTTGTTATTTGCAAAGATCTAAGCACATTATACATATTTTGATCCTTTTTCTTTCGAATTTTATATTTCAAATACTATATGAGAGGGTAGCATGGTAAGCATGTCAAAATAATGCTCATTAGATGGTTGAGTTATTCTATTTATTTGATAATACATTGGTTTAAGGATCGGAAATACAATTTATCATGTATCGAATACACACTTGAGGAAATATGGAAAAAATATAGTTTTACTTTAATCATCAGTAAATTTTTCGTTATGGATTAAGATGGTTTTTCGGGGGGGGGGGGGGGGGTTTGGGGGGGTATTATTATTCCGACATGGAAGAAGCTAAATCACTTTTTTAAACATAAGGGCGCAATTTCGTAATCGAAGTTAGATCACCTGTTTCGTAAGCAAACTCTGAATCACTGTATCTACTGTTTATTTACTTAAAAAGACATTGTCCGTGTGAGTAACATACAATCTCAGAGTATGCAAATTAGTATGGAAAACATGATATAGGCATGCTTTCATACAGCTTATCCAATTTAATTTATCTGAATTGTTTCAAGAATTATGTATTGAAACTACCCCATCTTATCAGAGACCGACTTTGACACGGTTTGTAGTATGAAATAAGAGCAGATATAGTAGATGTAGAGATGACTTTAATTGTATTGTAAATGCAGTTTGCGTGTAGTTTGCTGTCTGATTGTGAGATATTATCATTGATGTGCCAATAAACAGGTCAAAACAGAAGAACTAGTTCTTTTCTAGATTTTAGTAGGTGTTTATAGCGCAGATTCCCGTCGATTGCAGAGAAAAACAATATTTCAATAATCATGTTCTGATGGGCAGACGACAAGATTGTCATCTGAATATATGAATTCTGTAGTGCAAGTATCGAGGTGTCCTTGAACTCGGAACTTGTGTAAAGAAGAGATGTTCCGTCTGATACACTACATGTATTAATACTGTCTGATACCATGTATCACATACGACAGAGAAATACACAGACCATGGCAACATAAAAACATATTTCAGACAGACAATCAGGAAAATCTGTTGATGTGATGTATTAATGCGTCATGGAATTAGACGCAGAATGGTCATATTTAAGATGACTTGATTTTAAATGACGATCCAACTACTGATGAATTTCTGTCGGAAACAAATAAATAAAAAGGTAACTAAAGCAGAAGAGAGAGAGAGAGAGAGAGAGAGAGAGAGAGAGAGAGAGAGAGAGATCATATATACACATATTATCTACGAAGACATGCTTATTCAAATGTCGTAACGAAATACATGTATTTTGGTAAGCTATTTCTGTAACTTCATAAAATTTGCTGGCAAACAAATAATCAAAATCATTTTTTGTGACAGATACCTTTTACATCATGCACTGTATTGGCAAACTCTGTAAATATAATAAACATGTTCAGACTCTAAGAAAATACTACGTTATCCGACAGCTTGATGATTGTTTTGATGTCTCAACCACTATCCACAAAATCTGACAAATCGCTGACAACCTGTTTATCAGCCTATTCAAAACACCTTACTACTTTTAGAGTGAAGGTTAGATATATGACTTTACAAAATAACAAAGTCCGCGTCTGGCGAAACAAACGCCAAAATATGACGTGAATAGAACTCCACGCATACAGAGGAATAAGATTTAACAACATAAACATAAGTTACCGACTACAGACGGTCAATTGAAATACAACGATGATGCAGCTAACTTCATAAACGAATTTACTGTCCCGCTCTCTAGATGATAGAAGTTAAAATAATTAATTAAACGTAAGTTGATTATAATATACTAATTATATATTAAATAGAAACCAAAAATCTAAATCTAATCTAATCTTCGTTTTACACATTTCAGCGATCAGTTACTCAATAGTTGTCTGTCCTTTATAGATAGGAGGCACGATCGTCATCCGCCACAAAGGTACTGAAAAATCGAGATAGTAATATAGCGAGTGAAGCGGAGAAAAAGAAATTTTGAGTACTTATTTATGTTTTATTGAATACGGCGGCTTTTAGCAGACATGCACAAAACTGTATACCTCGTTTCCACAGATTACTTATCTGTCGCCACAGATAAAGTGTCTTGTTTCTACAGATTATCAATCTGTGGTCACAGATAAAGTATCTGGTTCCTACAGATTATCAATACGTGGTCATAGATAAAGTATCTGGTTCCTACAGATTATCAATCTGTGATCACAGATAAAGTATCTGGTTCCTACAGATTATCAATGTGTGATCACAGATAAAGTATCTGGGTTCCTACAGATTATCACACTGTGGTCACAGATAAAGTATAATAAAGTATCTTGTTCCTACAGATTATCAATCTGTGATCACAGATAAAGTATCTGGTTCCTACAGATTATCAATCTGTGATCACAGATAAAGTATCTGGTTCCTACAGATTATCAAACTGTGGTCACAGATAAAGTATCTTGTTCCTACAGATTAACAATGTGTGATCACAGATAAAGTATCTGGGTTCCTACAAATGATCAAACTGTGGTCACAGATAAAGTATCTGGTTCCTACAGATTATCAATGTGTGATCACAGATAAAGTATCTGGTTCCTACAGATTATCGATCTGTGATCACAGATAAAGTATCTGGTTCCAACAGATTATCAAACTGTGGTTACAGATAAAGTATCTTGTTCCTACAGATTATCAATGTGTGATCACAGATAAAGTATCTGGGTTCCTACAGATTATCAAACTGTGGTTACAGATAAAGTATCTTGTTCTTACAGATGTTCAATCTGTGATCACAGATAAAGTATCTCGTTCCTACAGATTATCAATCTGTGATCACAGGTAAAGTAACTCGTTCCTACAGATTATCAATTTGTGATCACAGATAAAGTATCTGGTTCCTACAGATTATCAAACTGTGGTCACAGATAAAGTATCTTGTTCCTACAGACTATCAATGTGTGATCACAGATTTAGTATCTGGGTTCCTACAGATTATCAATCTGTGATCACAGATAAAGTATCTTGTTCTTACAGATGTTCAATCTGTGATCACAGATAAAGTATCTTGTTCCTACAGATTATCAATGTGTGATCACAGATAAAGTATCTGGTTCCGACAGATTTTCAATGTGTGATCACAGATAAAGTATCTGGTTCCTACAGATTATCAATCTGTGATCACAGATAAAGTATCTTGTTCTTACAGATGTTCAATCTGTGATCACAGATAAAGTATCTGGTTCCTACAGATTATCAATCTGTGATTACAGATAAAGTATCTTGTTCCTACAGATTATCAAACTGTGGTCACAGATAAAGTATCTGGTTCCAGCAGATTATCGATCTGTGATCACAGATAAAGTAACTCGTTCCTACAGATTATCAATCTGTGGTCACAGATAAAGTATCTGGTTCCTACAGATTATCAATCTGTGATCACAGATAAAGTATCTGGTTCCTACAGATTATCAATCTGTGGTCACAGATAAAGTATCTGGTTCCTACAGATTATCAATCTGTGATCACAGATAAAGTAACTCGTTCCTACAGATTATCAATCTGTGGTCACAGATAAAGTATCTCGTTCCTACAGATTATCAACCTGTAACTGCAAATTAAGTAAATCGTCTCCAAAGATTATTCAACTATTAGATATAGAGCTTCTGATGTATGGAGGACAGTTGTTTTGTTGTCGCTGGTCGCAGGTTTCGAAATCCTGCCGGAAACATATTAAGGATGTGAGTAAGCGCCTTGTTGAGAGTGATTGGTTGGTTGGTTTGGGGGGGGGGGAGGGTTAATTACTTATATAATTACTTATATGACGCCTATGAAACAAACACATGTATATATATTCTAAATACTTAATCTCTCTGTCAGTCCGACATCAAATCCACCTTTATAAAAATATCCATAGAGATATTGTCTGCCAACCTTGCTATTGTGGAAACTGAGCAAGAACTCTTTTGAACGATTTAGTGAACTTCACGGGGAAGCAATAGCAGCTATGTAACCGTGGTTTATTGTCTAGTAATTCTGGATATCGAACCACGGCTAGGTTGTTGATATTTTTATTCTAATATGCTTCTGCAGATGACAAGTTCAGTTAGGTAAAAATCAATAATTCAGTTTTCAGAAAATTAATTGGGCGGGGCATTAAGAACTGTGTTTGTATGGTAGGTATGGCGTATCTGAGCGGGAATGTGTTGGAGATTAATCACCTGGCGAGTTCTTTGGAAAATATAGGGAAAAAGGGAGAGAATTCTGTACAATGTTATGAACAGATGAAATAATAATAATAGGAAAATCCAATATATGAATGGGTTTATTCTCGCTTAAAAATATATCATTGGTTATTGATTTCATTCAGGTAAACGTACGTACCTCCGTACCAACATAAATACACATTCATACATTTTCTTTTCACTATATCTAGTATATAAATGGGTAGGGTGTTAACAAAGACAGCCAAAAGTAATGCAAGTTCACATCCACCTTTTCCTCTGTGGGAACGAGATTCTTATTCTGTGGAAACGAATATTTAATCTGTGTGTACGAGATACTTAATCTGTGTGTACGAGATACTTAATCTGTGGGTACGAGATACTTGATCTGTGTGTACGAGATACTTGATCTGTGTGTACGAGATACTTAATCTGTGGGTACGAGATACTTGATCTGTGTGTACGAGATACTTGATCTGTGTGTACGAGACACTTAATCTGTGGGTACGAGATACTTGATCTGTGTGTACGAGATACTTGATCTGTGTGTACGAGACACTTAATCTGTGGGTACGAGATACTTGATTTGTGTGTACTTAATCTGTGGGTACGAGATACTTAATCTGTGTGTACGAGACACTTAATCTGTGGGTACGAGATACTTGATCTGTGTGTACGAGATACTTGATCTGTGTGTACTTAATCTGTGGGTACGAGATACTTAATCTGTGTGTACGAGACACTTAATCTCTTAATCTCTTATCTAATCTG
The DNA here is from genome assembly GCA_035048485.1 of Pteria penguin. Classification (NCBI taxonomy): domain Eukaryota; kingdom Metazoa; phylum Mollusca; class Bivalvia; order Pterioida; family Pteriidae; genus Pteria; species Pteria penguin. Next base: position 41,563,899 of record CM068580.1, on the reverse strand, counting down.
TGGGTTCTAATCTACTTAATCTCTTAATGGCCACATATTAGTAATCTGTGATCACAGATTGGAATTCTTTGGAAATGAGATACGTAATATGTGGCCACAGATTAATATCCTGCGTGAATGAGATACTTTAATTGAGCCACAGATTGGTAATCTGTGGGGATAACATTTTTCTTGCAGATGTCCACTTACAGTCACCGTAATGTTACGATATATGAATATGATTAAATATTAATAATTGTGTTTGTTTTGATATTTTGATGTAGATTTCAACTCTTAATTTTAATCTGAAAATGAAAAAAGGAGATATTGTGAAGAATTTCTTATTTCTTCCTTTCTTCGATTAACAACCATGTATTTGAGGATCACTTCGAGATCATATATCCAAAGAAACTCGAGATTAAAGATACTACAGAGAGCGCGTCTTCTGCTTCATACCTCGATATACTGCTATCAATTAGTGACGATGGTTCATTAAAAACCTCTCTCTAAGACAAACGTGACGATTTCAATTTCATTATTACCAACTTCCCTTTTCTGAGTAGCAACATACCTTCCTCTCCCGCATATGGCATCTTCATTTCACAACTTATACGCTATGCTATACGCTATGTTCTAAATACGAAAATTTCGTCCTTAGAGCGAGGCTTCTTGCCGCGAGACTGTTGTCACAAGGATATATTGAGGAACTTTTGAAATTGTCTCTGAGGAAGTTTTATGGTAGTTAAAAAGATCTGTTGCAATTTCAGATTCCTCTTTCAGGAATGTTAACCGATATTTTGGGACCTGACCATACTAAATAACCATCTTAACTTTTTAAACTATACTTGATTTGACCTAATACGTGTATACATGTACATACAGATATTTGTTCACCTGTATTTCTGACAAGGCATTTCTTGCCTTGAATGGGAAATTTGACTTCGTGTTAATGTCTCCTTCGTATGTTCATGCGTGTATATCTATGTATTTACCTCCTCGATTTGAAAGGTTATTGCAGGACTTTTGCGACGGGTGTTTCTTGCAACCAGAGGACGCTTACTCCTCCCGGGCACCTGGTCTCACCTCGATTTTATTGGGGTACGCATTTGTCTGAATATGACACTAATCACGATACTGTCCCCTGTATTCCATTGACTATGAGATCTATGAGATATGATTTACCCTTCGCTACTTCTTCGTTTTTCTACTTCTATGATATCACAAAAATAATTGGTCACACAAGCAGAATCATTTATTCGGTAACCAAAGATGTATCAAAAACTGGTATTAGATTTGTCAAATTCCAGGACATAGACATTGTCTCTAGCTGATTCATACAATATTTAAAAAAATGTTTATGTCTTTAACAGTATCATCAGTAACAGCACCTCTTTTTTCCTTCGTTTAGGGGAGATGGTGTTTACCTATGCAAAGTCTGTAAAACGTTCAATACTTATCATGAATATTTACTATTTTTAACTTGATGTTAATGTTTTGAAGCATTATAATCTTTTTTACCTCCTTCACAAGCCTGAATACACCACTGACTTTTGTCTACGTAAAAGTAATATTAATATACAGATTTCTTAGAGTTTGATTAACTTTTCACTCTAAAATTGTAGTAACACATAGTTGTTGCGAAATCTCTGATCACCAGTACTACTAAATAATTTTAAGAAATCAGAGAGTAGTGTAAAATTGAGAGAAAAAAAGGTGGAAATAGCTTTAACATTCTCATTTTCATTCTCAAAACCATTCAAAACAACAATAATAAATAATCAATAGCCCTGAAAAATTAAATAAAATAAATTTAAATACAGAAATCAGTGATGCCAGAGGAAATTGCTCAGTGGTATAGGAGACATTTTCATCTTTTTTATTCGTAGTGAGCCATACCTACATATACAGCCCTACAGAGACGATAATGCGCAAGTAACATATAAGTAGCTTTGAACTTGTCCAAATAACTTAAATGTAAGATCAATATTACTATGCATTACTTTCGTCATATATGTAATGTTAATTTACGTGCCCTACTTAATACAAAAGTAACAAATGATACTCAGATAGCGGATGATGGTTGGGTGGAAGGGGAGGGGGTCAAACAGTCGACTTATATCCAGTAAGCTTACTGCATAGTGCGAACGACATGAAACCTGGGGAGAATACTGACACATCTTGCTTTACACCTATCACATAATTTCTCCTAGTGCAAGCTACAATTTTATGGACAGAGACATGATAGTCACAATCTTAGGGATATTTAAATATAAACAGATCTATTCATTCAATTAACATTACATCCATTAGGAACTAACATAACATTAGGAACTAACATAACATAGGGAACTTCGTGTTCCTGTCTCCTTCGTATGTTCATGCGTGTATATTTATGTATTTACCTCCTCGATTTGAAAGGTTATTGCAGGACTTTTGCGACGGGTGTTGCATTCAACCAGGGGACGCTTACTCCTCCCGGGCACCTGGTCTCACTTCGATTTTATTGGGGTTCGCATTTGTCTGAATATGACACTAAACACGATATTGTCCCCTTTATTCCATGGACTATGAGATATGGTTTACCCTTCGGTACTTCTTCGTTATTTACTATCCAATTAATTATAACACCACTGCCCCTTTAAAAAAGACAACAACAAAAAAATAAAAAAAAAAAAAAAAACAAACAAACAAACAAACAAACAAAAAAAAAACCAAACAAACAAACTAAAAAAACAACACAACCCCCCCCCCCCCCACACACAACAATTGGCATGGATCCTAGATACAGAGACTGCTGGATTAAAACTACATAGTAAGTAGTCTATGTTTCTATTTTCATTTGCTTTAGGTTTCCATTAAAGACTCTATCGCAAAAAGTCGCTCTTTCAGTTATAATTAAAAATTGTTGTGTATAATTGTTTAAACCTCAAAACAACTTAATAAAAGAGAAGATACGTATGCGATATATTGCCAGTATTTGGTATCAGCCGATGATAGCGAGTTCAGTACCATAGTGGACAGTCACGTGATCAGAAGATGACCGTGCCCTAGCCTGGTTCCTGGGACCCCTCTGCTTTGTTTGCTGTGTTAGGCCCTCTAACACAGCAAAAACTCCAGAGGGGTCCCGGAACCAGACTAGGGCGCGTCCATGATGAGCGGCATGGCCTATAAAACAAGGTGTGATTCCGTAAGGATTTTTCAGAATTGTAAGATTTCTGACTCATAATAATAAATAGATAAAATAAAAAAGAAAGAAAGAAAGAATGTCTACACGGCATGTTACTTGAAAGAAAATGGAGAACAATTAAAAATGGTATTCCTTTTACATATATAGAACGGAATATACTTTAAGTGTCGTAACATATACACCACTATCAATTTTCTTGCATCAGATATTTATTTCGACAACTTATGTCTCTTCAGCAACTGTAGAAAGAAGATATCTGACTAGGTCGTTTGAGAAACCTCTCCATGGACATACAGAGAATAAGAGAATCATCACACAAAAAAACATCACCAAATATTCGACCATAATGCAGTTGTGTTAACGACATAGGATGGTCAATTGAAGTTTGTCACTTAGTGTAGTTTATTGATTTAAGAGCCCACCTTCTCATACAAACCAAAAGCAGTACAAACAAAAACATATTTACACATTCCAATAAGTGAAGAACTATTGTTGAAAGATCATAAAATTATGATCACGAATATTATTATGGATTAATTGTAATATCAAGAATTATGAAACATAATGGTCTGCCTAGTCGAACCAGTTGATAAATATATACACCATATGGTGGGAGTCTAGGGATATCACCATTTTACAATGGAAAAATTGCAATAGGAAATCCAAACTCGCCATGTTTATCATAAATGTAAGAATGTATATTGTTGTCGATAAATGTGTTTTCTTAATAGATCTATTGGTTTTGTTTAAATTAAATTCAGGTTGATAATTTTCACTAATATATCATTTAGGATTAGTATATTTCAATATATCATCTATATGTGTTATTAAACATGTCAGTAAAGCCGCAATGTTTTGAGTTTTGATAATTTAAGCATGAAATCCCTTTTATAACAATACAAAAATAGATGTGCTGTAATGCGAGCGTAGTAAGTGCTTATTGGAATCCTCATTATTTGTTGATAAATCTTTATGTTAAAATAGCACATAAATCGTGCATATAAAAATTATCATATATAAAAAAATCAAAAACAGAAGTTCAAATTTCTTGTCATTGTCGAAGGACTGCAAATAGAGATGGGTAAAAAGTCCACCAGCAGTTATTTTTACTTTGTATTGCGAACAGTAGTTTAAATTTTATATGAGAAAATAATGCTATATTGGTGAAAACGTTGATCAACAATCACCAAAATCGGCATTATTATTCGCATGAAAGAGAAAAATGAGTGAAAATGTCAAATTTATTGAAAAATAAATCAATAACGTAATCAGTAGTGGTCTAATAAATATCGACTTTATTTTCTTACTTATCTTGATGGCAAATAATACAAAACTACTTGAAGTTCTGCATTCGAGTTCTAAAAAAGATGTGTTGCCTCTAGGGGTGCCCTCATCAAAGTTGAAAAAAAGAACATCATACAAGCTTCTGCCATTAAATAATGAGATTTAGAAAATATTTGATTGTTTCATTGTTACATATAATAGTGCACGGTGTGGAATGTATATTGGCTCCAAGCTGGGTGTTGCATCCAGGCGGTTGGGCATATGTATGTCAGTGCTTTCCCTCTTAATGCATAAAGCTTAGAAAGAATCTGATAATATTAATAGCAAAATGGCGGGTTGCCCCCCTTGGGATAGGGATCATGGGTGGGGTCCTCTATATATTTATATTGTCCTATTTTTTCCTCCTAAATCATGAGGCCTCATGAAAATATGATGGTAGCTTATAGTTCATTACTTTTTTCTGAACAACTATTAATACAGTTGATCTAATAACATATATTGAAAAGTTTTAGGGCCTTTTTTTTTTTTTTTTTTTTTTTTTGTTTTTTGTTTTTGCAATTACATTGCATTTTGTAAAGCTGGGTTCACAAACTTGTTAACCATACCAAATGTGTATCAAATGGCCGTTAAAAGTCAGCATCGTGACGTGTAATCGAATATTTGTTCTAAAATTGGCAATATCTCTATCTCACTTACCTTAGAGAGGGATATGTCTCGTGGTTGACGCACGTACTGTCTATTTATATAATGTATGTATTATTTGTATCATGTTCGACATAATTTTATACAAGGTTGCCATTGTTTTTATAAGGTATACAAAGGAAAATATATATCCATTAATCCATAAAAAAAATATATATAAAAACAAAAACAAAACTCATAAGAAACATTTAATCGTAACAGGATTGTCTCATAAAGTCTATTTTTCATGAATTCAACCTCTAGCATTTTTCAATTCCCTTTATATGATTCAGATTTGTTTATCAATATTCCATTCAATTATACAGTATTATGTACTGTACATGTGTTATGGTTCACAACCATTATCAGCAGTGCTGATTTACTTTGTAATGGCATGAAGGAAAGAAAACCAAATTAGTATTTATCTTACTGTTTCATACAAGTATTAATTCATTTGATCCTGAAGCTGAATAATTGTAGGTAATGAAAAAATACGCACACAGATGATATATTATTGTGGAACTTGACAACGTAACATGGTGGAATCCCTGTAAACAATAAGGTGAGGTAGCGTCTCCTGTTGGGCTAGCCGCCTATGCCATAAATACGAAAATAATAAATATAAGTACTTTATATATGTGTATACATTTAGTGCACCATATGCACATTTCGACAACTTATATCTCTTCATTGATGTTCAAGACCGAAACAGTGGAGATCCAAAACGTAACCTAATCACTGAATGTTCTTTAAGTAGGAAATCAAGGATAAAGCTGTGCATGAGGGTGATACTCCTTAATTCTAAAACAATTTACAAACTTTGTCACGGTGGATTATAATTCCATATTTCGGGATAGTATAGAAGGAATGAAAACTTGCGATTACCTTTGCGCAAAATCAATATAGGAGCAGCGATATCGGTCCAGTGGTAATAATAAAAATAAAAACATATCTACGTGTATGAATTTAGTGCATCATTTGAACATTTCGACAACTTATGCATCTTTAGTTATTTCCAAGGTCATACATGTGAAAATCAAAAACGTAAATATTTGAAGAACAAACCAATTTCTAAATTAACCTAAGAGTAAGACCCAGGGAACCAATCTAAGGACAGAGATGTGTATTATGGAGATAATTCTTTAATTATAGGATAATTTACTCATTTATGTAAGCATACCGTAGATAAATAGTTCAGCACTGAACACTTAACAGAATTGTGGACACTGAATACAAAATAACAAAGCATCAGACCATGCCAAGGGCAGACTTACACTTCACTCAAACCTTTCGCGGGAAAGTTCCATATTAGGAAAGGACTAAGTGTAATTAAAATGCAAATTACGAATGTATAAATAGATGTATCAAAATATATTAATATATTAAATTGGTACACCATATGCTCATTCCGACAACTTCTGTCTCTTCAGTGATGTTAAAGGGCGAAACTGTGGAAATCTAAAGTATAAATTTTTAAGAGCTATAACAAATTACTAAACTGAATAATTTACAGATTTTTGTCACAGTAAAGATGGAGTTTATATTTCGAGTCAGTACAGAAGCACTGAAAACTAGGATTATCAGACGCAATACTTATGAGACATTACAACGAATAACATTTTTGTCACATTTTAGACATAATTTCATTGAAGTTTAAATCATGAAAGAATACATACCATGAAACATCATGTGGGATGATTGTTGAAGGTTTACTACCCGAGATATGTTGGTATGGTTCATATCTATGTGGATGTTTTATGATGCATGGTACTCTTAAGTTTCCTTATGTTAGCAGACAGCTATCAATAAATTGTCATTCTTATGTATAGTTGATGATCATGAGGATTTTATACATGCAGCACGTGTACAGTTTAAGGAAGGCAATGCTTGATGGCACCTGTTCTGACCGCCTTTTGTGGGTTAAATTGTGTTCAGAAGTAGATATGATTTGGTTTGTTTTATTTTTTCCTTTATTGTTTATTATTATTATTATTATTATTATTATTATTATTATTATTATTATTATTATTATTATTATTATTTTTATCATTATTATTATTTTTATTTTCATTATCATACCTGCTGATTTTGTATTTGTATGCCTGTCACTGTCATGAATGATTAAACTACTAGGTTTGTTTTCTCATCATTAAAACCCTGCAAAATTAACGTACACCGCTTTACTTTAATCTTTGATGCTTAAACATTTATTTGTATAACAAATGTGAGGATGTTGTTCAACAGTAAGATAATCAATTTCAAAAAATTTAAATAAAAAACAAATATGCTGTTTTGTATATATTTATCTTCCATTTTACATATAAAGTTAAATGTGAAAAATAGAATTGAATACTGTTATTTTAATAAACCGTAATGTAATGTCATTAATGCATAATTAAAGTCAAATCCAAATAATATTTATATTGTTGCCAAGGGGAAATATTTCACATGATACCTCTGTTGATAATATATAATGGTTCACGTTGGTGATGACGAATCGTTAGGTGAGATTGGTAATCGGTAACATTTGAAGATTAATGAAAATGCTGGGATGGTCACAGCTATAGAATGGTATTTAACAGGAAAGGTGTTTCAAAAGATACCTGAACGTCGAAAATTATTCATCTATATATACACCCCCTTATAGTAGGCATCATTAAGTGATTTATGTCACAAGGTTTTACAGCACTTTTATCAATGAATCCCTAGTCTAATGAATACATTCCGTGATGTCCTGTACAGATACACTACGATAAGACTGAAGTCGTACCCGGAAGGGAAACTTCAGTGATTAAGAGGAAGGTGACGCTGCCAGGATTATGGAAATATGCCGATAATATAACCCATATTCATAATAACACTCCTACAGACATCCAATCTTACGGCTTGTGTCAATAGCGAAGATTATCGTTTGTATATCTGTACTGGTACACACGGTGGGACCGGCGAGCTTTACGGTAATGCAAATCTACTTAAGTTATCATCTCTGTGTCAGCTGACACATAATAGAAATTAAACGCTGCCAAATACTGCAAACAAAACCAGCATGATTTTAGTTTACGAACTACATTACATTCTTATGGTATTCTTTTTGAAAATGTAGTTGTTTAAATTGAAGACAAACTTCATATTGATAGATTACAGACGAATTAGATGCATACAATAGTGACAAAACATGATGTATGTACATGTATATTAAGACGGTGTATTCTTAATAAAAATTTTAAGCCATGAATAACATATTTGCATTGCTTCTAAATTTGGAATGTGTTGACGATTTTGTAAATAAAACCTTATTGTCGGCATAAAATTTCAGTAAAATAGTTTGTAAGTTAGATTTATTTACACTTGAAGCCCATATGTCGCCTAACAAATCAAAATTAAATTGAATAAATAAATGCAGATGTTTAGAAAAAAGTAAAATTGTTTATTCATAATATGAATTATAATATAAATGTCCATTGCCTATTCCGTGCATAATCGCGATGCTACCCCACGACACAGTGACATTTTACTTTAAAGGAATAAACAACAGATAAAGAGGATGGCCGTTCGACAGGGTTGTGAGGAATTCAAATATGTAGAAAAACAAAGAAAATATCAGTTTATTACCAACATTGTTTAATTCAGTTCGTTCTTAAGTCTCATTGTATTATGATAAAAGTATTTGAAATCCTAAGACGATTTAGCTTGAGTTTGAGTAATGCTACTAGAGACGTTTTCTGGATAATTACCCTAGCACGATATCAACAAAGGGAAATAATTCCAGAACAAGCGATGTAAAAATGAATGAATATGGTGTTTAATGTACCGTTATTAAACGGAAGTCATATGAATTTTGCATGAGTTGTTGATATATTGGGAATTATTTAATACGGGCAGGCATGGATTTGATGTACGATGTTGTTTACATTTTTTTATAGAATTCTACGTGCAATGCAATTCTATAATGGAGGAAGCTTAACGGATCTCTTGAAGTGACAACAAATTTTCAAGTCGAGGAAGTAAATACATAAATATACACGAATGAACACCTGAAGGAGACAAGAACACATAGTCAAATTATTCTAATCAAGGAATGAAATGTAGTTTAACTGAAATTCCGTTGTCGGAAATGCACGTGAACAAATGTCTGTATCTAAAACATATTATGTTAAATCAAATATAGTCAAAAAGTTAAGATTATTAGTTTGTATGGTCAGGTCCCAAAATATCGGTTAACATTCTTGAAAAAGAAATTTGAAATTGCTTTAGGCAAGAAGTCTCTTTCTCAGGACGAGTTTTTTTGTATTTAGAGCATGTCCTGGCATAGCGTATAAGTTGTGAAAAGAAGACGCCATTTGCGGGAGAGGAAGGTATGTTGCTACACAGAAAAGGGAAGTTGATAAAATTGATGAAATTGAAACCGTCACGATTGTCATAGAGAGAGGTTACTAGTGAACCATCGTCACTAATTGATAGAAGTATATCGAGGTTGCAGCAGAAGATGCTCTCTCAGTTGTATCTTTGTTCTCGAGTTCCTTTGGATATATGATGTTGATGTGATCCTTAAATACAGGGTTGTTAATCGACAAAACCTCATCGATGTATCTGTATGTAAAGTTGAACCGAGATGCTAATTGTTTATTGCCTTTGGAGAGCAGAGACTGTATGAATTCTGCTTCGTAAGAGTACAAAAATATGTCGGCCAGAAGTGGCGCGCAATTAGTACCCACCAGAATGCCAATAATATGTTGGAACACTTTCCCACCGAATATCACAAAAATATTATCTAAAAGAAATTGTAACATTTGGATGATCTCTTTTTCTGTATACTTGCTGCTGGAATCTGACTGTTCCTTTACTAAATATTTGTCGTTGTGGCCTAAAACGAAATACTTATACTTTCGATTCCCTTTTTATTAAAGAAGGCGTTTTGAAAAATTGATGTTATTCTAGTATAATGAAATATTGTATTGAAAAATGTATCTGTTTTTCTTTTTTCGGTTGATTTTGACACTTAGGCAGTATTTATATCTTCGTTTGGATACTTCATCGAAATTAGAGTTAAACAAAATTCGTATAAATTTGTTACATTCTTATTATCCTTTATATGATTTCTACTAATAAATATTTCAAAATTTTTAAACGATTCTTAAGCAAATCGTGCTGATAAATTTTAATATTCTTTAAATGTCTAATATTGAACAAAATAGTCAGATTTTTAAAACTAACTTTAAAGAGACTGAATGCACTGTCTTATTTCTTTTCATTAATTCAAATATCTGCATTTAGACAGTGAAATTATTTAATTCAATGTTTAAGTGAGGCTGCACATGCTTTGCATTAAGTATAAAATTACCATAAACTTGAGTTTAATGTAAAATCTTAATACAAATTGAGTTTGTTGGACACATATCCGGAACGTTATATATAAAACAGATCTTATTATGAATTGTCTATTGTGCTGCTCCTTGGGGTACGGACATCTATTCCTAGAATATGTACATGAAAAGTATATGATTTGTCAAATTTGATCTATTTATGTATTTTCAAGACTAAAACAGGAAAACTGTGGTGACAATCATATCCCTAATGTATTCAACTGGAAAATAATTTATGACTATGCATACTGAGAATACAATCATGAATCACAATCATAAGTTACATTTCTATACTTATATTGATTATTGCCAATCATACATAAAATGATAATGCCTCCTTTTACAATATTATTTACAAAGGCTTTACTTGTCGTTTTCAGCATAACCTACATTTCATTGTTTCCTAATGAACACTTCTGAACATGTTAATCGTTATCAATATTACCAAGAATATACATTATACGTTATTGTCCTTCAGAAAATTCGGAAAATAGAACGTTTGGCAAGCACCCTTAGGTTTTGGATTTGCGAAGCATCGTCACGTTTTTGGGTCTATTTTGACAGTCTATAAAAAGTCACAACAGGCAATTGCCCAAGCTTTGATTAACAGATGTCCATTGGTTGGTTGGTGAATGGTGTTTTACGTCACTTTCAACAATATTCTAGTAATACTGGAGGCATAGAAGCAGAAGGTAACCAACTACTTATAGATATTGAAGCAATCCTGAAATCGAAGGCATCTGAATCGTAATCTAAACGTTTAATTACTACTCCAAGCCTATCCCCATTGATGTCCATTACAGTACCACAACCAAAACTTACGTGTACAATCACGTTCGTAGTTTAATTAAATATAACGAGAGATCTAATAGGCATAGCCCTGTAAATATAAAAACATCTCATGAATTTTTTAATTGTGATATTCCCTTTTTATTCTGTGCGTTTATTTCGATCACATGCAGTTCATTTTTATTAATACAGTTACAGTTCGCGTTATCTTATTGCACGTGCATCATTTAGCCTAGATACAGACTAGCACAAAAACCAAGATGCAACAAGAAATATGTGGAACGGTTCACGTAAGATAGTAGCGGAATACTGCACCTTGAGAGATAATTATGGCAAAAGTCGGTATAAAACATCACATCATTAACTAGCAAGAGTCGCTAACCCGCATCCGACAGTTCCTGGATTCTAGGTTAATTTGTTATATTGAGTACTGGAAAGGAAGTGCTTATGTTGTTGTACTTAAATTCCGGTAATTATAATATGTTGCATCGAATAAAAACACGCCAGTTAGATCGGATTATACGTGACCTACATGTCAAAATTTATCTTAATGTTTTTCATGTATTAACTTTGATGCAGGCCGATATATTCTATTTGCATAAATTGAAGCGATGCTTACCGGTCGTATAAATTTGTATAAGAAGTTTAAGTTCAAACGTCGCCATAAACTATGGTAAATTATATGTAATTCTTGAAATTATGAATAAATTTGAGACATGCAATTTAACACACTACAAAAGTATACATCTTAATTGCTAACGAGGAAAATTGTATGTTCGAGTCGTCAATCTTTGTATCAGTATAAACAAAACATGATGTACACCACCCCCACGGTAAAAGAAAACACCAAACACTAAGCTCATGATTAACAAAACTATGAAAATAGTATCAATTTTCATTTTATTATGCATGAGTCTACAGTACAAGATAAGTCACGAAATAATCTATATTGACATGGACATAATTTTTTAAAGATACATGAGACATATCTTGACCGAGAGTAATTAAGAAAATTCTAAGATACCGATTCGATTTCCACAACCCAAAGTCTAAACAACACACAGACAGACACAGACGCAGACACACACACACACACACACACACACACACACACACACACACACACACACACACACAATCACACACACACACACACACACCTACACACACACACACACACACACACACACACACACACACAATTTCAGTATACTTTAAAACAAGGAAGCTGGACATTGTGCCCACATTGCATGTAGATGAAGGATATTCATACATTAAGGATGGTAGAAGTAGTGCTATAGTAATAAGCGTGTATTTATAATATATTTTATATATAAAGACTACAGTTAACAAAGTACCTGATAAAATCCCACTTAAATTCGTCCCCAGCTGGATTTCGAACCCACAACCGATGGTACCTAGTCACTTGATCGTCATGAATCGAAGGCGACGGTCGGTCAGTAATATGATTATATTTGATGACTGAATTTTGATGAGTGAGAAAGGATTCATGAGGACAGAAGACATACATTAAAAGCATACAAATTTGGCAGTAACAGAACAGAGAAACACCAGAGAGTTTTAAGTATCTTGGGTCTTCGGAAATAAAAACAATAGTAACGAATGTGACATCATGGCAGTGCAACACTATAGATATTTAAAGTTTCCTGGAAAATAGAAATGGGCAAAAGTGCACAAGAGGAGTTTGTGTAACCTGCTTCGTTATTCACATATACCATGAATGCCCAAAATATATAGACAACACAAAATATAGAAAAAGAATAGAAAGTGTCACAGCAACACTATATCAAAAAGAGGGGGTATAAATATACTCAACACCCCCTCCCCCAGTGGTACTTTCTTGGCACCGCCATGGTACTAAGTGATAGAAAAATGTGAAATTCAAAACAAGACCTCACTCATATTCGTGTTCATGTCATGATAGATGCATCATCGGACATTCAATGTATCTATATCCTTGTGTAGGCTTAAAATATTTTCACATTGCCACCCTGTGTACATGCTCTCATATAATGCCACTATGAGTTAACGAAGTTTCTCTTAGAATACCATCCGTACGCACAACACTGTCTTTATTTTGATACCACCCTGGTTTACTGAATGACACATTAAGTTAATAACTGTCCTGTAAGAATGACATTAAGGGTTCACAAACACGGAGTTAGTACAGTCTACGGGGTTGTCATTCGCGTATAAAGATCACGATATTTTTCTTGCTCCGTTAGCAGTATAATAAATTCAAAACAGAATCATATCCTATACATCATTACAAAATTTCAATGTTTGAAAAAAAAATATTTAACTGAAAGAAATTGACTGTCATACATCATGTTGTTGACCCAAAAGACAAATTAAGATGTCAAAATTAAAAATATGGGTCGAGGTTTCAACAAAACAAAGGTCAAATGTCGGATCAAGTGTCACGACCCATTGACTTGAGTTTAAATCCTCAGTTTACGTGCACCTCAACTGTTTGCACTTTAGTCAAAATGAAATACCGTATTACAATACAAAAGATGTAGTGTGTTTGGCAAAGTAAGATGTAATACGTGGTACGGTAGAGAGCTGATAGCATACAAGTGACCTATAGCTCATTATACCGCGACAGGACGTGAGGCAAGAGCATGCCAAAATACATTTTTCAATATATAGGTACGCACCGTTACATTCTATTGGAAGTTTTCATTCAAACACTCTTAAAGCATTACAGAAGACAACGACTTGTAATACTAGATGCAAATGTAGTTGCTTCTGTACTTGGAATGACTCTTCTTTAAAGTTGAACTATATGTCAAGTCAAATTTAAAATAAATCAGTTTTGAACAATGCAAGTACAGTTTGAAAATTAATAGTTATTTGCTTATTTTACGAGATTTTCGTTGTTTCCGAATTATTGTCTTAGGATAACACTAACATAAAGTGAAAACTAAGTGCAAACAACAATAGCGATAGTAAAACTAATGTTTATACAACAAATACAGGAGGATGCACTCATCTTCACAAAAATACTTCACCTAATATTTACAATAATATAAATGTAAAAGGAGAGAATGAAGGGTACAAGACATGTAATGCATTCCAGCATGAGAACAAGTTCTTGAAATGCGCATATGGTGTAGCAAATTAAAACACGGATACATGTTCTTTATATTTATTGTAGCAAAAAACATTTGACTTCATCAAGCGTCTTTCAAAATACCATTGGTATATAACTCGTGCTTTTTTATCTGAAGAAATTTAACTCTCATTATGATGAACTAGTACTTTAAAGTTTTTATTGTTTTGTTTGCCAGCTGATTTTCAAGAATGTTCAATGGCTAGGCAACAGGAGCAAACTGATTTTTTTCAACTTTAACAACAGGCCTACCTGAAAAAATAAATCTGAAGAAAGATATTCATTGAACATGATACCTGAAAAAGAAGAATAATTAATGCATTTCAATCGGCAAAGATGGAATTTAAAATACCATTGGTATCTAATTCACTTGTTTTGTTTTGACAATTCTGATTGGTCCACACATCAGCGTTCAGACATGTATAACCACGATTTACCGTCCTCAAATGTATTACTACACTGTATTACTCTTTGTCCACATTGCCTCTGACTCCAACTATCAAAAATACTGTCTGTAACAACTTCGTTCAGTGCTCTTAAAGTCTCGTATTAAGGGCGATTTGCAAGTTTTCCCATTCACGTGCACAATTATTACAATCAAGTTGAACCAACAAATCTGACAACGTACATGACGTACCACCATGCAACATGCTTTCCAGCATGTCCTTTTATCTCGCCCCGCGCAGCAAAACTGCATTTTCAGCTGTTTATGATGCGATGTCAAGTGACTCATGTATTAATCAATATGTGTTTAATAATCTAAAAATAAAATTTTTAGAATATGAAAATAAAGAAACTTCTTGTGTCAGTGCACTAGATATCAATTCGATTCTCGTAAGAATTTTAAACACGGCACTATCCGTCCCGTAGCAAAGAGAAATTTCGGAGCAATTTAAAATAGAAAAAAGATGTTTGTGTTAAAGTGAATTAGAATGAGGATAAACGTACTGTGCACTGTGTTTGATTATTTCCGACAGGTATACCGTGATTATACTGTTGGAAACCACCGTTTTCCTGGCGACGCTTGCGGAGCTAGGGAAACGGTGGTTTCCAACGGTATAACCAAAGTATACCTGTCGGAAACAATCAAAGACAGTACGTTTATCCCCTAATTATAAGGGAGAAAGGCAGATTTATACATCTACGTCATACATTACAAAGTACACGTGTGCAATACTGAAGAGTTGAGATATATTTAAACATGTTCTGTAACCGTATTGCCTTTCGACGAATTACGTCCTAAATATTTTGGACAAATCTGTGCAAAATCTATAATCTATTTACCATCTTATTAAAGTTAAAATGATCTAATAGGTAATTCCTCAGTGAAAATAAATTTCATGAAGAAGCAGGAAAATACGAAATGTTCAGTTTATTCGATAACTTACAATTTTTAATTAATTATTTTTCAGTTGAAATGATTAAAAGTAAAAACACATTCCCTATTACTTCACAGTATCCATAAACCGGTTTTCATGTGCCTGAGATGAATATTTAGAAATTTTCAAAAAGTATCAGATCAAGATGTTCCTTAAGACGACCATTATTGTGAGAAGTTATAAAGAAAACGTTAAGCCACGATACATTCAAAGGCCTTCAATAAATTATTTTGTACGAACGTCAAATTATATATAAATAGTGTAAGGCGGGCGGTATGTGACATTTAAATGCCACAGTTATTGCTTTCATTTGTGTAAATCCTTTAATCTGTTTCTGCTAGGGATTAACGAATTAGTTAAATTGAAAAACTGATACCGTAACAGATAGCTGAATGTACAGCACGAATTATAAACTTCGTCACGCAAATCGCAAATTGATAGGTCCTACTTTTAATTTCGTTTTATGTGATTGCCGTTAAGTGTACCATTTCAAACGGTAAGTATATGGATATTTTAATGGAAGAATATCTGAAAGACTTAAATAAATGTCTGTATGACAATAATAGCTTGTTCATGGTACACTAACAGTACCGATAGAAACAAGCACATACCCCACAAGTTACATATATATATTGAGTTTAATAACTATATTACTGACATTTATCCACCTGAAGTTCAGTTAAACAAAGCCAATACTTCCGATCAGGAAACACCTTTCTTGGACTGTAATATTAAAATTATTAACAACAATGTTCATACAAACATATATTATAAACGTACGACTTTGGATTTCCTACTGTAAAGTTCCCTTATCTCGATGGTGATGTCCCCAGACTACTATCATACGGTATTTACATTAATCAATTTCCAACAGTTCGCCAGAGCCTGCACTAATGTTTTGGATTTTCACGTAAAATTTTTTTTCTCAGATTACTTTTAAACTTCTTATTCAGGGTTATAGACATCATAAATTAAAAAAAAAAATAAAATCTTTTTAAATTTTACATATCTTATTCAGACATTTTATCTAATTTCGGAAATGTGACTTTTCAACAATACGTATCTAGCGGAATGTGCCATCCTAATTTCACGGTGATCTAGTGTACAAACCAAGAAAGGTCAAAGGTTCCGATAATTTCATATTGGCGGGTTCTAAAATTGTTAAACTCCTTCGACATCGACAGTATGACCTCGAGATCATCGCTAAGACCATAGGTTTTGTACTTGGTCCCTCTACAACCCAATGCAGACTTTTACTTTAGCGTTCCATGCTGAATAATAGGGCGATGGGACTCTATGACGGGCCTTGTTCAAAACTTCAGAGGAGACAAGGTCCTGATCCTTGTCCCCTCTGACTGTTAGTCGGGACTCCTATTGATTAAGGATCTGAGCTCGCTTACAGACGGTCAGAGCACAGTTTATTTATGTTGATATCGCCTTACATATTTTTGATAGTAACATATTATTCTATAAACGTTTCGTGTGTAAAAATTTTTATGACCTTTCTTCTTGAGACACCTGTTGATCCTTGTTCTCTATATGGAGGATTATTAATGAATTTTTAAATGTGTGTCTTTTGATTGTGCTGCTCACTCGGTGAGTGGGAAATGGTCGTTTAACCACACGAACTGAGTGACGTTTTTTAATTTAATTGCCCATTCTAAGTCTGTGTCGTAACCGCAGCACAATCGAATATTTTTGTAATATCGCTTTTCTGTGTGTATTTTACTATTATCGTGTTTTGTGTGCATGTCCTTGGTGATTTGTGTCATACAGCTTCGTTAGATGTCATCTGTTTTCTCTCTTATATTCGTATGAAATTTAACTTAATATATATATATATATATATATATATATATATATATATATATATATATATATATATATATATATATATATGTGTGTGTGTGTGTGTGTGTGTGTGTGTGTGGGTGTGGGTGTGTGTGTGTATGTATCCAAATCTTGTTGGTTGGAATCTTAGTGGCGGGTGTAGATAACACTGGGAGGGGATGCCATCTTTAGGCGGCTTAATGCAATTTTATAGTCCATGTTCCTACTAACCATATGAGACAATTAGGGTTAGTCCTCTCATTCTGGCAAGTCACGTGTAATTCTTATTTGCCGTCCCATTTTGGTCTAGTAAGAAGATCGATCCATTCTTAACACAATCACATGATATTGACATATACTAAGAATAGTCTGATATCAGTTTTCTCCTAATTCCTGTAATGTCTTTGTAACGAAAAATACTAGTGACATATTTTGTTGAGACACATATTCATTTTGCAACAAAAACTTATCTTTATGTCCTCAGATCCGCAAAATATTTCATAAAATGTTTTAATTATTGAGTACCTCATTTTACTTTATCTGAAACGAAAAAACTATTGGTCATGTCAATCACCCATACATATACAATTCTTAGGCTTCGTGGTTACCTCCATCACGGAAGCCTTGGACAACATATAGGCTAGCGATTTAATGTTAAACACGTGAAACTTGTCTAGAGACAGTTCTCTGCAAATACACTATATTACATTTGTATATGCATGTTCCAAATTTTGAAAACTAATGTTGCTATCAGTTTCTGATCTATACATATACGTAAGACTTTACGTAAGTTGCAAAATATGCCCTTCTTTTAATTTTCAATATTTACGAACTAAAACGCAGTAACTCTTTTAATATGATAATACCAGACGTCATGTTCTTGTCCTCGGAAGAATAAATAAATATAGGACATATATACCTTTTAATTTTGTGCACCATATGCGCATTTCCACAAGTTATGTCTCTTCAGTGATGCTCGTGGCCGAATGATTGGAATTCTCAAGATATATAAAAATATGAAGAGCAGTGTTGAAGACAAACTGACCGAAAAGTGAACCAAAGAATCTATCTAAAGTCAAAGCTATGCATGAGGGAGATACTCCTTAGTTTTAGAGTGATTTACCCAATTTGCTGACTGAAAATTTGAAGTATATATTTCATGTCAGTACAAAAGCACTGAAAACTAGACCTATGATGTCCTCGGAGACTATCAGTCCACCAGCAGTGACACTGGCCTAGTGGTTATAATAAATATAGAACATATATACCTTTTAATTTTGTGCACCATATGCGCATTTCCACAAGTTATGTCTCTTCAGTGATGCTCGTGGCCGAATGATTGGAATTCTCAAAATATATAAAAATATGAAGAGCAGTGTTGAAGCCAAACTGACCGAAAAGTGAACCAAAGAATCTATCTAAGGTCAGAGCTGTGCATGAGGGAGATACTCCTTAGTTTTAGAGTGATAATACAACCAGTTCTGCTCGTTTGCTGTTAAAAATCAGTTTATCAACAACGTTAAAGGTGCGTCGTTTTATCTCTGACCTTGAAAAATTGGATGTTGAATAAAGGACCATGTGATATTTTTCCAAACAGGTATTCTGTTTATAACCAATGTGTTGAGCTTGACCTTGACCTTTGACCTTACACTGAACAGACGACGTCTTTTCGGTAGCATCTAATCAAGCATGGCAGCTCTAGCCAAAATATTTAGGTCGTGTCATAATACACCATTTTCTCAACAAAGTTCAGCAAACATCATCACTCCTGACCTTGGCAAATTGAAGACGTCCGGTAAGTTTAGTGGTCCTTGTCCGCACTGCTTAGTCTGTATCATATGTACAATCTTTATCGAACGCGTGTAAACTTCATTTTAGCACGTGATCCTGCAAATAAAAGCATATACGGAGTGATTATACAAAGATTGATTACACTAGCTTTAGTGATTCTGACTAAATCTTTTTTTCACAAAAATTAGAATTTTTAGTATCTGATTTGACTTTTGATTACTGCTCTCGAAAAACAATAGGTGCCGTTTTCTGGTCATAAGAATATGTTACCAGATATAACGGTCGGTCTTAGTCTAAATAATTCCGTCTTTATCTTGTTTATAAGCTTTGTGGACAGACAGACACACTACACCGCATCATATGCGTCACTCTAAGACAGGTGAATACATAATAAACAATTTATTGTGAAATTTAGATAATCCATTTATTGGATAATTTAAAGTTGCACATTCCTTACTTTTATTTCGAACCAGGTTTTTGAAAAAAAAATCGTAAATGGTAAGTACTAGGGAGAACACAAAATACCTGGACATTCTGATGATATCAACATATCGTGAAAGAGCTGATGTAAACATTAAAAACAATATTTAAGACATGCAGACCATAAATATATACTTTATAAGAAAAATGCAGGACATTATTGCTGATGAACAAGTCCTATATCTATATGATTAATATAGATGATTATATATATATATATATATATATATATATATATATATATATATATATATATATATATATATATATATATATATATATATATATATATATATATATATATATATATATATATATATATATATATATATATATATATATATATATGTTTCTATGATTGTACATATTGTTTTATATTCTATTTTCAAACCCATTTCTGGGCAACAACTGACATATTTTAAGTATCAGAGCTCATCCTCTTTTGAAAAATAAATGATATTAATACTTGGCAAACCTTAGGTTGTGGGAGGTACTTGGTGCTATTTGAGGATTAGAAACTCAATTATAACTCTCCGCCATTTGTACTTTTCCGCTTATAATAATTTGTTTCTAATTCGAGAGAGGTTGTGATAATTCTCTACGGCTTCTGCAGCTGGTCTCATATTTTGTGGTTTTAAGAATTTAATTGGCGTATTCATTATTGCGTTTGATTCAATAAAAGGTATAACTATACAACTTAGTATAATTTTTCTCCATATTAGAGGTTGTACCAGGTTATGCAAAGTTGATGTTTAAATTAAATCATGTGCATTTTAAAATGTATGTTGGCCATATTTGCTGACAGTGTTTCATTCATTTAAATGTCATTCAAATCAGTGCAACAGGACATTCGTCAAAGGATTTTAACACATTTATTCAAATGTAAAATAAACACAAACATAACTTTAAAATGAGCACAAAAGTAAAAACAACAAATATGTGTATCTTCACTTAATATACATGATAACAAAAGTAAGAGTCCCAAATGGGCCTATTTTGTTCACCCTTGACATACAGGTAGAGAACATTGCACAATGATATTGAACAATGTTTGTAAATGGTCATAAGTCTGTAGTCTCTTTAAAACATTTGTGTATGAGGAACATCTTTGCTTAATATCTACCAAGCTTTCTCAAATATAATCTAGAAGTAGTGAAGACAAAGTGAAAAATGAGAAAAATCAAAAATCAAAATCCGTTTCTTGCGATTTTGATATATTGACTGAACAAGAACGCCTGAACACCTGGGGTTTTTTTCTGTTCTAACATAGTATATAGCAGCGTTTATTCTGGTATCTATGGATTCGCGGTTCACGTGATTTGTTTGTTTCTTACCCAAGTTCATTCCCTATGACCCATAGTATGAATTTACCTTTGACTTTACAATAAAACATGGGAAATATATATATATATATATATATATATATATATATATATATATATATATATATATATATATATATATACAGTCAAACCTGTGTTTACGGACACCTTTATACAACGGACACCTGTACATAACGGACGATTCGAAATCCCCCCAACGATTTTTATGCTTTAAATGTGCTCTACATAACGGACACCTTCCTTCTCCGGACAACGGACACCTATTTGCATACCCTAGGTGTGAAAAATACTCTATATAGCGGACAATTATAATCTGGTTACGCCACTTAAACGACGATCGCTTTGCGATGGCCAATTAACACATACGTGCACAGGTGTATGTTTGCCGTGATTAAAATTCAATAAAATTTGTTGAGTTGTTTGTGTTATTATTGATTATGGTCAGTTTGTTTGAAAATGTCGAAGCGAAAGGCATTAACATTAGACGAGAGACATAAAGCGTTAATTTTGATAGAAAATGGAAAAAGTATACGAGGTGTTGCTCAAGACATGGGTGTTGGAAAAACACAAATAGCCGATCTGTTGAAAAGAAAACGTGAAATTTTAGAGGACATTGAAAACAATGCACCAAGTGATCGAAAACGAAAAAGGTTTAAATCAGGAAATGAGGACATTAACGATTTAACTTGGAAGTGGTTCCAGGAAGCGACAACTCGGCGAATAAACGTCACAGGACCAATGCTGAAGGAGCGAGCGCTACAGTTTGCAAACGATCTTAAAATTGAAAGTTTTAAGGCATCAAATGGTTGGTTGTCATCCTTTCTAAAGAGAAACAATATTGTGTTCGGGAAAATGAGCGGAGAAAGGGGGATGTGGACGACAAGGTTGTAGAGGACTGGATATCCCGTTTACCTTCGATATGCGAAGGCTATAAGACCAACGTGTTCTGACCAAATGACCGACTGGGATCAACCCGCACCTGATATTCTCCAAACTATCAGAGAGGATGATGATCACCCTGATGATGAGGAGTGTTCTAACACTGATGAACCCAATTCTGTGATTAATTTACACGAATTTAATGGCTATCTCTCTAAAATGAAAGAATACGCAGTGCATCACGGAAAGGCTCAGCTTCTAAACTCAATCATGGACATCGACAATATCATAGGAGCCGATATTATGGAAGCAAACAACAAACAGTCCTCAATAAGAGACTTTTTTATGTGATTTTATTCATTTCTAATCGTTCAAAAGTAACATTTAAAAAAGAATTTACAAGAACATGCATGCATAGACTGTATATAGTTATGTACATTAAATGAAAATAAACAGAGATATAGTTATATGCTAATTCATATTACTATGTAGGTAAATGTGTGTGAACACAGAATGGGTAGAAATGACAACCTCTACATAAAGGACACCTCCTTATAACGGACAAAATCACAATTTCCCAAAGCTGTCCTTTATAGACAGGTTTTACTGTATATATATCTATATTTATATATATATATATATATATATATATATATATATATATATATATATTGTCAGAAATTATGTGAATAAATGAAAACTCACTCTTTTTCTTGCCCAAAACATTTAAGTTATTAATTTTGAATACACTCATCGTCTTTCAAGAGAACCACATCTTGTTTCTTGAACGTCAACGTCTCTTTATGTTGTTACCACTTACAACAAATCTGCAACCGTTACAAGTATTTTGCTTTCGTCCTTCGCTAAGTCTTGTACTAATTTTCATCGGATCTTTGTGGCAACTTTATGTCAAAAGCCTGTTATTTCTAGGTTCTGAGATTGCGTCCCAAGGTCAGACGACACAAGTAACAAAGGCTTTCCATAATTACGCACACCTCAGCCATTAAGGTAGATAGTCTCGCGAGTAAGGTCCTTTAATAGGTTCTGAATGGCATCAAAAATAAAAATGTACCTACATGAGCCCATCATTCGCTTCAAAACCCTTCCAATACTGAGAGCCCGAAGATGGGTTGAAGATCTAAAAACAAGATCCACTTTGGGCTTAGAAACTGAGTTATCTTCAATGAAAGAAGCATTTCAATTTCCTTCACATCACTTTTATCATTTGAGACTCTGTTGGAGCGGAACTCCTTAGAGTTCAACGACACATGAAAAAAAAAAATCATGAGTCTGCTATCCACATAAAAGTGTGACTTTTCTGAATATTAGTATCGGATGAAACACGTCTACGTATCCCGTAATTGACAACAGATAGAGATGTCTTGATGCCAGAAACATGGATAGTCATTCAGAATTCAGTCAACGGCGATCGAATGTCAGTTTTGGCGTGCCGAAAATAGTGTCGGTGATCTTCTGTCAAACGAAAAAAAAAAGTTCCGCAACGACTTATACTACAAACTTTATTTACTGAATCTTATTAGAATACCTTGAAAGTTATCGAGTACATCGTTTCTTGAAACTGAGACTAGATAAATACTACACGTATTGAACCGAGATGAATTTTACCGAACATGGGTAGATGCCATCTGCCTGAATCTGCAGGTGAGTAAATAGTTTCCTCCTCATGGTCCTTGTGAACTAGCTCCTTCATGAGGTCTACCACATTTTCTCGTTTTACTGGATCACTATGGAAACTTAAATCTAAAAACTTGCAAAAAAGCTTACGGTCTATTATTTGGTAGCAGGGCTCTGCTATTCATAAATGTCCCCATAGAATGATCGACAAGGACTGATGTTTCTCAACAAAATATGAACTCCACCTAAACAGATTTGCCCGACAATTCCTATCTTTACAGAAGGTTTAGTACAAATGGCTTTTCTCCAGTTTTTAAACATAAGATCACGCATTAAATGAGCACGGCTGATATCCCGTCGATTCCTGCACTTTCTACGATTGACGGTATAGTGGAACATATAGACTGTACAAGAGGTCTCATTAATTCATCCGATCCGAAGGTTTAATTGAGCTATTGTGATGATGCATTGTTCTTCGTATGATGTCCGTTAACTATTCACATTCTGTTCACAATCTCCTAAACCGCTAGACAGATTTTGATCAAACTTGGTATATTTGTAGTACTAGTAGACCTCTACAAAGCCTATTCAGTTCTGTCAACAGATTGTGCCATCAAAGACAAAAGTATATTCAAGAGAGTACTCGCCTTTTAAAAAGTTCTTTAGAAAGGATGCATGGATTGAAGAACTAATTATATATGAGCGTTCCGAAAGGTAATCTGCATATTTTCGTGTACATAAGAAAGAAATTGTTTGCGTCATTTTTGTCTAAGTCTTTTAAATTTTTTTCGGGTAATTTCTATGGTTTTCTCTGTAGGTTTCTTAGTATTCATTGTTTGTGTATTTTACCTGATATTATTGTAATAAATACAATTGGGAAGAAATGAATACAGAAATAATATACTAGTATAGAAATGGGCGTTTTATGAAGTGCCTGTATTGAGCTCCATTCCGAAATCAAATTTTTACGCTTTTTGATTATTTTAATTTGTCATATTTGCCTATTTTCTGGAAATTACTTGGATTTTCGCCTTGTAGGTTGCTTATAAATGCATTGGTCTTTTTGTATTTGAACTGATTATATTGTGATAAATATAATTGGAAAGAAATGAAAAAAATATATAATTTGCAGGATTTTTGCAATCTTTAAGATGTTTTCCATAAGTATATAAAAAGAAGTTTTGATGGACTTCTTTAAATATAATTGAAAGATTTAATAAAACATGAAGTATTTAAGGTTTCTGGGTATCATGGTCATCGGAAACCTTATGAAATCACCTAGTTTTATTGCTCCCTCTAGTGAAGGTGAAAGAAAACCCCGGAAAATTATACGAAGAATCAACAGAAATTATGAAACTGAAAAATTCTTAAACGTAACATTCAGGGAAAAAATTAGTTAAAATGAATTTACAGTGAATTCATAACATAACTGCGAAGTATCGATGACATGAATTATTTATTTTTAACGGGCATATTCATTTGATGTATTGATTGATTATTTTTACGTCACTCCTCGATTATTTCACATATTTGGTGAATATATAATATTATGTCTAATGCATTCGCACCAATTTATACCTTTGTAACGGACCAATCCGAAACAGTAAGGATCTTTTATATGCCAAGCCTACCGTGACGCATGAACTCGGTTTTCGCAGTCTCATCCGAAAAGCAAGACATCGAAGTGCCCATGGCAGGAGTCGAGTCCGGCACCTCTTGGTCATGAGTCGAGCAATCTTCCAGTCAGCTACATCAGCTTTAAGGAACATATTACACATTTTATACAGGTTATATTAATTGTTTATATAATTTCTATGTGACCTAAAAGTTTATTTATGCATTTATGCCCCCGCCAGGTATCGCAGGGAGGGGGGGGGGGCATTATGTGTTTGCTTTGTCCGTCATACCGTCAAACATTGGTTTCTAGATTATAACTCATGTGCCTTTCAACATATTCAAACCAAATTTGGATATATACTTACTTATGAAGAGAGAAAGAACCTTATTGATCTTAGGGTCAAAGATCAAGGTCACAGCTGATAAAAATAGACTGTAATTATTGGTTTCCGAATAATAACTCAAGTACCTTTCAACATCTTCGAACCAAATTTTGATATATGCTTACTTATCAAGAGAGGAAAAACCTTATTGATTTTGGGGTCAAAAGTCAAGGTCACAGCTGATAAAAATAGACTGTAAATATTTGTTTTCAGATAATAACTCAAGTACCTTTCAACATATTCAAACTAAATTTTGATATACTCTTACTTATCAAGAGAGGAAAACCCTTATTGATTTTGGGGTCAAAAGTCAAGGTCACAGCTGATAAAAATAGACTGTTAATATTTGTTTTCAGACAATAACTCAAGTACCTTTCAACATATTCAAACTTAATTTTGATATATTCTTACTTATCTAAAAAGGAATAAGCCTATTGATTTTGGGGTCAAAAGCTCAAAGGCCAGAGGTCACAGTTAATGAAAATAATAGTTATTATTGGGTTTTTTGATGATTACTAAAGTACTTTTCAAACCAAATTTGGAGATATGCTTACTGATCAAGAGAGGAAGAACCCTATTGATTTTGTGTGTCAAAAGGACAAAAGTCAAGGTCACAGCTGATAGAAAAGGCTAAAATGATTGGTTTCAAGGTGATTCTCATATATAAGGAAATGCTCATCAGAATTTGACCATAAATCACATATTCAGGTGTTTATTAAAAAAATAAATCGCATATCAAGTTCCTTTTAACAGAGTGAATTTAAAATCTTATTAAAAGGGAAGGATGCCCATAGATGTGAGGGTCAGTATGACAAACATGTCCTAGTTTCCTTATATATTGCGCTGTCATGTTCTCTATTGAGAGAACAGTGTATATTTCATACCTTGGAATTGCAGTTATTTTACTGCGTATTACAACATTGTAATGTGACTTCAGTTATTTTGAATTGGGAGGCGTCATATTCTAAAACACCTTGTATCATGAAATCATCGAGTTTCCTAGTTATATGGAACAAACACTGTGAAAGGATATTTCTTGTCTGACCTTTGCGTGACCTTGCGAAGCCACAAAACGAGGATATTTACATAGCTTGACTGGTCTTTGTTGGTTAAGACCTATACCCTGGTCACACTCTCATCTATTAAGGGAGAGATATTCTAGCAATTAGGTTAAGCGCTGGCATTTTTAAAAATCGTAAGTAGGCCCACCGATGACACTTTATACGGTCACCTATATATACTAGTAACTTGGCATCAGTAGGCACACTGAAAAAAGAAAGCGGGGAGTATTTTCCATCGTTGAGGTTTACCAAGCGTTTGGATTGACTGTTAGAAATTTGCGCTTTCCCTTTCTTAAAAAAGCAGAATTTTCGAAAGGTTTTTCCAAGAGAAGGTATTTCTTTTAAAGCCACAAACCCTAAATACACCCATAAAAAATAGAAAAACTCTGCGGGTATTTCAGGACACCGTTATCATGCACCGTTTCATATTGTGTAATACGTTTATTAAATTTCTGTATGACTGCTTTTTGAAGCAGACTCAGTATTATGAAAAGTCGATGTAACAACATTTATCATCACCAGTGTTTAAATTAAACAAAATTGTACAAGTTACATACTATCAAAGAGGGAAATTGCGGATGCGGACTTTTAATTCCTGGCACTAGATAATAATTGATAGGGACCTAACAGATTTCAAAAAAAGTAAATTTACATATGCCTCTCAGAGTAAAAAAAAAACAAACAAACAAACAAACAAACAAAAACAAAAAAAACCTGAAATATGAATCGAACTGCCAGTGATTGACTAGATCTTTTTAAAGAAAAATGGATTTAGCCCCAACTACAAGACAACGTAAGAGACATTCAGGGTATCTGGACCGACTTTCTGGAAGGTGTCCGCATCTTTTGTGTAGTTAGCCACACTCGCTAAGGGTTTCGAAATGTACATCTAGCGCCCGTACATTGTGTGTCACGAAAGGGAACATGAGAGAGATACTGATGAGAGAGACAGAGAGAGTAGATTCAGATTCTTGCTGTTAAACATTCTCTGAAACGATTCATGTGGTACAGACATAAAGTAATAGATAGAAATAACAATGGCTTTGTCACGAATTTAAACGTAATTTAGCCTAAACATTTTAAACACAAGAATAAATTATTTTTTAGATTTCTTTGTCGCCTTTTCTTCTCTTTTAATTTCTCTTTTCTGTCTCAAGAGTTCCTTCTCAACTTTGGTGTCCCTCTTTTCCCTCACTATTCTTTCACTTATACGGATAGTGCGCCGTAATCAATTTTGGTTTTCGGACCACATTCATTCAATTTTTCTTTTGTTCCTTTGAGGACACAGGGAATAAATCTCAATTTCTGAGTTCCACAAGTTTTGGGATACCAAAGCCAGAGTTATCCCCCGTGCAAACTTCTGTAATCTGCTTTTCGCTAACGTTGTGATGAGGTCTAGGCGAAGTTAAAACGTTGTGGACACATTCCTATCAGAGGCGATGGTTTCGTCCATCACTGGTACGGAGCCGTTGTAGTTACTGGAGAAGACAGTGGTCTCACTCGCCTCAACTAATTGATCTCGTTAGAAGTGTGTGGTTTTTGTCGAAGGTAGATTAGTTGGCAAAAATGGTAGGTAGAATTAAGAAGACACAGCAACAGGCCAGGATATATTCTACTTGAGAAGAATCCGCTCCAGTTCTCCACAGTAAGAGTCCTGTCCCATGCCTTTGAAAAGAGTGTGGGGAAACTCAACTTGTAAACAATATTGAGCGAAGTCTCAGTTGTTGATTCTGTATAAGCAGCTAAAGACAAATGTGTCTAGAGGACGTAGGTAAAAAATTGTAATTAACAAGACATGAGATTGGTTGATCTTCTATACGGATGGAGGGACTACTATCTGAATGTATCAGGGGCTCTGACTGGATGAAATTATTTGATCAATCTCTAAATAAAGATAGATTCTGCTGTAAAATAATGAATTTTAATCTCATCGCTAATATAAAATTTTATGACCTGAACAAGTGATGTTTACATTTGAAATTTGGCCAGTTTTGCAGATGACCCCCTTCCAACAAGACTTTCTCTAAATTAAGGTGGATTTTCTATAGTAAACTGTTAAATTTCTGATAAGAAGACTGGCTGACAAACATTTTGATATATGGGTTGTATATAGCTAAGAGATAGAAAGTTGTGTAAATCTTACTGTAAGTTTGGTAATTTAACACAGGATCGAATGGGAAAAGTAATTAATTTGCTTTGATCTGCAGCATGTGTGATGTGTGGTGGTAGAGATAACAAAGTGAAAATGTTATCCATTGCACTGAGTAGGTTGTTTAGCGTCTCATGCCATGGTACGAATGGGTATACGCTCCATTCTGCAATATTTCAAGAACACATCCTCACCGCATGTCACGCAGGTCTTCATTCTTCTATTCATTTATCCATTTATCTGATAGGTCCATTTTGAGCTTTCATGCCCGCCATCTGTGTGGAAGCTTCGAAAAAACACGGAAGTTTTGCTCTTCGTAATAAACATAAGAGGTATGCGTCTCAAGTGTGTACATTAATACATGCCATTGTGATACTGTTCAGGTTGTCTGCATCCTTGCCCACTGTATATCTAGCACTTTTCTTTGCTATTACTCTTGCCGTATTGTGTTAAAACGTTTTACTTGATTCGTCACAGTCCCATATTTGGCCAGGTTTATCCTTGAGAACCATATTTCGTTAAGAACATTGCATAAGCATCCAATGCATTTGCAAACGACTACCGAGATTGTCAAGCGTGCCATTGGTGACCGGGGTTTCTCTGGGATGCCTTCTCCCTACGCCATTCATCTCAACGCGTGTATTTCCATTCTCTTACACATGATCAATTCGTACCAGCAATTGCTTCCTGGTTGACTTCAAGAATAGAAGCTGGGTAAACGGACAGTATCCGATTAGAAACATCATTTACAATTTCTCGCAGTGGAATCCCTCATTTCTATTCTTTATCGTTGGACACCTCTTCTATGCTTATTACCCGACTGACATTTTCTATAATTTAAAGATTCAAAACACAAGGATTTATAACGACGAAATACTTGGGTGGGGCTAAAGGCAGAAAAAGGAAGACACAGAGGGACAAGAATTATCATTTTACCGATGGCCATCAATCATGTAGTGCGTTTATTAAGGTCGAAATGTCTTCAACAAAGTAAAGCTGATAGGCCAAGCTATAAAGCCCCACTTCATATGTCATCAACTGTGTCAAATATTTCGGCGTTGTTGTCTACACCTGTGCAAACTGTACATTATACGAGTTGCAAAAAATCCTGTTGGGTGTATTTCGTTATTTTGTTGAATCTTGTCAATTATTTCCGAACCTGTACGAACTGTTCTGGAATTTTTCAGCTCACTGGCAAGTAAACTCGCTAATATAATAGTGTCTTTTTTCTAACTTTATAACAAAAATTTAAAGTTAGAAAAAGACAATAGTGACATAAATTCAATCTTCAAGATGTCACTCCCTTTCATAATGACTATGTAGTTTACCAAGGGAGAGTATATAACTTTATGAATCTGTAAATGACTTCGAATAAGATATACAATGTCAGTGGCGGGGATGTTATAACGGTAAGAGAAAGGCTTTATCAGTGAAAGAAAAAGGAAGACTAAGCAGACGACACATTAAAGAGGGATTCGAGAAGAAAGGATGGAGATAGGGCGAAAGAAAGTTGAGGGAAGTATGGGTGATCGAAGCACGCTTTACCGTAGTAGGCTATGAAAAGGACAACGAGATGGCATGGCGAACCAATGGGTTAGAAAGATATCATTTCCCTTTAAAAGGGTGAAATATACGATGAAGGTGAAGTGACCAGAAATGGAGAGGGAAGAAGGCGAATGGGCAAAAAACAGGAGACAATGATTCAAGAGGAAGAGATTTATCTATAGTAAAATGATACAATTTAAAACTTTTAGCATTACATATTATGCTTTGTATGATAATGATGCTATTTAACAATCGTCCTTTCAACTTTTCGATTTTGAACTTGTCCGGAATAATACCAACATTTACAATAAGCAAAGATATTCCGGACTTTTCAGATTTTCTTCTAAATGCGAGAATGTCACAGCCTACCCATTTAGAAACATATTTCTGTATTCCTCTTATTACAGGTTGGCATATCTTCATAGTTATAAACGATTTGATTTATTACATACCAGTAACCCCTATCGATATCGGATGTGTGTATCACTGTTAAAGTCTTCAAAATTGCTGTTCTTGAGAGTAGAGTTAAAGAAAAACAAGTCAAGAACATTTACTCACCTGTCTTGTAGCCCTTCGAACTCCTCTGATCTTATCATATTATCATATTCACTGGAGAAATAAGAAACGTCATTCAAAGGGTACAATCTATTCTCCTGGGAGGAATGCGTATTACGGCAGCGATTTTGCTAGGAATACGCATACACGACCCCCTTTAGGGAGAGGGCATAAATAATGTTGTAATAAC
This sequence comes from Pteria penguin, assembly GCA_035048485.1. NCBI lineage: Eukaryota > Metazoa > Mollusca > Bivalvia > Pterioida > Pteriidae > Pteria > Pteria penguin. The sequence goes on along the minus strand of CM068580.1, from coordinate 41,532,643 downwards.
GTATGCCCAATCCCATTTCACCAAATGAAATAAAATATGTTTAAACTAAACGACCCCCTATTGTGTTTTCATACTTTGGGGGAAAAATTGTTTTGTATTGTATAGAGATACATTATCGAAAAATGTCTCCTCGACACATATTCATAATAATAACTTTCCTGAAATATATGAATGTATGTATGTATAACAAATTAGTCGTACCGGTTCCTACAGATACATGTTACTTTAAAGAATCTATTTGACCAAACATTGCCTTTAAACACAAATAACACTAAACTTTCTATTTTCAGGTCGAATCTAGGAGTAACAAATGACGTATCAAGTGTCCAATTTTATCCTGTTACGAAGAAAAATATCATTAATAGCTTTTGTATGCATGAAATCATGAATGTCGCTCAAATGTAACGTGAGAACTTTATTGGTAATATTGCTATTTTCTATAAATGATGTATTTAACCATTTTATAAACGTTTACAAAATTATAAATCACGGAATTTGTTTTTCTGCTGGTGAAAATATATTGTATCCAACTTAAGATTGCTGGTCATATTTTCCCGGTCGATCCTTGATGTGATTTACAGCACTAGATGTAAATTTTGTTTCAACTCCGTTGAGTTGAAAAAGCAAAATATAGTTCCACACACTCTTAAAGGTCATGGGAAACTTAAATTATACAAATTTATGTTTTGGCTTAAATAAAATACATATGCTTTAAATAACATCCTCATATTTTTTATTTTTGAAAATAGTTACTCGTTCTGGAGATACTGTTATTTGAATATAAATGTAAATGTGTGTTGCTTCGGCAAGTCTCGTGGTTTTTCGTGACTGTGATCGCTATGACGTTATATTAGGTCAATTACTATATGAGATGTATTCAAAACCTGTATGTTACATGGAGAAATGTCGTGCTTGACCTAATGTGACGTCACAACATTTTATTTCTGTAGGGGCATTTAAGTCTGCATTTACTCTTAATTACTGACTTATAAATGCAATTATGCCTATATGATACAGTAGAAAAATCTTTTTTCTTAACAAGAAGGTTAATTTTTCCAAGTATCACCATTTTTTTGTGATAAAAATCTATGTTTCCCATGACCTTTGAAATTTAAATCTATAGATTTTTATCCTATAATTGTAGATCGTTATTTAATATCCTACATATTTTTGTGTAAAGCTCTTACAAGACATTTCATCCAGACAGAAAGGTGTCAAAACATTCTAACAATTTGAAATACGTGTTACCCTTACTATAGGACATCAAAATTATTTGTTTTTGTCATTAATCGAACAATGTATGCCGGTCGGGAAGGTAAATCTGGGCGCGACGTAAATCCGAACGGCTCTTTCAAATTATATTAAATGAACAAATTTTAAAATTTCAATTGGCATAAAGTTTTAAAAAATGTTCTTTAAAATTGTGCAGTTAAGATTACTTGAAATGGTCAATGAGTAATTAAAATAGCGATTGCCCGGATATACCCCCGTCTGGATTTGCCGTCCCGACCAGTAACTGTCACCCAAGGAGAGACTTGAAAGTGACCTTTATAAAGAGTTAACCTTTATACAAAATTTTATTTAAAAACGAAAGAAATAGAGAATGGGAATTAATAAAACGATCCTATCATTGACCCCTTAATAAAGGTGATCGTTAAGGCAACTTTCGCTGTATACCTCTTTTCTGATAATGCACTGTTGCAGAGACATAGATTACTTTCAAAGTTTTTGAAAGTAGTCTATGTCTCTGACTGTTGTAACTCTTTCTTTACCGTGTAGGTCACCTTTCATTTTATGCGTGTAGTATGGACAGTGTGTATAGTCTTCATGCAAAAAGAAATCATGACAGGAGACGTTGAAACACACTCCCCCGGCCATTAAGTCTTACTTTCTGTTTCCATTATTCTATGAATTTCCACGGTGCCATGTTGCTGCGAGTACCGTAGCAACTACATTGCATCTTCCACAAAAATGGTTAAACATGCACTTTACTCAGAATGTACCATATAAGTTAATTCTTCCACAGGGGAGTCGATTTTAAAACATTTTATCCAAATCAGTAGAGCAAATCATCTCAAATTAACCAATAAATTTATATTTCATATCGAGATCAGAAGATTTTTCTATAATTTGATTATATCGGTATTTTTTCCAAACATTATACCGATATCAAAATAATAAATAATTACATAAGCATGATTTATTTTTCTTTTGAACTGCTAGTTTGTTGCAATGATATATGCATGACTTCGAGCTGCATATCCGGGCGTTTTATATACATGCCAGAATAAAAATGTAGACTATACTACTACTTTGTTATATCTTATGCTATCATGGTAAAAAATGATGTACATTTACGAACAAGCAATCATATTATGATAGATTCACCACTAGCATAGATTGGAATATTAGGGGTGGGGGATAAATCAAAATAGCGTTGAAATTCCACGTGACGAACCCAGGCGTTTAGAAAAGGGGATGGCGAAGGCTACACCTCATTTTGTATTGATTTATGATAACATTTTGTCGAAAGGAGAGAATTGATTATCATTTGTAACCACATGGTGCGATGTCCATATCAAGCTTCTATTAAAAGAAATTCTTAAATGCGTGGATTAAATATCAATCAAGGCAGATATGATATTGTCTTTACTTACTAACAAGTGTTCGGTAACCGCATATTCGAGTTCGATCTCTATCACCATTCAAGCTGCATGTACATGTTCTTAATAAACCAGCGTACTATCTCTGATATCCTGGAGGGGAAAATCAGCTATAGTGGCAGTGGCAGATTAAGAGGGGCCCCCCTTTTGGTCACATATTTACTAGTAAAAATCCAGATTTTGCACCAAAAATGGCTGAGAAGTTTGGCTAATACCCATGCGCCCCCCCCCCCTTTTCGGAAATCCTGGATCCGCCACTGAGTGGGGTTCTGATAATTCACGAAAGCTAAGGAGTGACCCCTCAGAAAAGAAGAGAAAATACATGGAAACCCAACCCAGGACCAATTATAATGCAGAGCTACATCAAACAGTGGATGAAAGGGGTCCGGGTCCCTCCTTCACTGAGCTGTATGCTTAGATATAAAATTCATCGTGCAGTTTATGTTATCGAAATTCTACAGATAATATCATGATATTATCAAAATCATTTAGCTTTGATATGTTTGTTTTATCCTTTATTCACCTTTGGTCTGTAAGATGCATTTCCCATAATGCTTGAAGATACGGGTCACGTGTTCAAAAATGAAAAATTTCATTTATATTACTTATTTATATTACTATAAAGATAATCATAAATACCATGTCACAAAAGTCTGTGCGAGGGCGTTAGGCCTATGCCTCCATGAAGACTTGATCTTTTTCAAAACCCTTCGTTACTCATAAAAGGACCCTTCACACTATAACGAATTGGCTCAGCGCACGTCAGTGCATGGAAAATTTTTGGCATTCGCTGGCTTACGTTGTAGTGGGATAAGACCTCGTTTTGGATTCTTTGTTCGTTCTGCATACGTTCACGTACGTTGTCGTACGTTGCGGTTGTAAAAAAAAAAGTGCATGCACAAAATTTGTGGACGTATGCCAACGAACAGTGTGTACGTAGCGAGAGCGGTAGGGATAAGGAATGCGAACGTTTTATTCATCCACATCTCGGTGGCGATTCGTTATCCCAACGGTCTTATTAGTCCCAGCATGTCGAAACAATGTCTTTACGAGCGCCTTGTGTTTCAATGAGGAATTAAAAACGTTCTTTCAACGTACATGTATGGGTTGCGTTTTAACTGCGAATTGTTAAGGTATAGATATTGAAAGCACTCTCAGAACGATCCGTAAACGTAGAAGTGTCATAACTTCTCGGAACCCTCAATGTACCCGCTGTGTGTATGAACTTACACAAATTATTCGTCAAACTTTCCGGAACGACAGCATATTGCATGTCTTATTTATGTTAGACCTACCAGACTGAGATATTTTCATAATCAAAAATGAGAATTTGAATGCAAAAATTGATTGCATAACCAAGATGCAGTATATTTTCTTTGTTCTTCAGGGTGACATGGCAATGAATGAAATTACCCTATATGCCTAAGTACAGGTCAGTTGAAGAAGGGAGGATGGCTGTCTCTTCTTCGGTGTCTGCATCTTGCTCCTTTGCATCCTGTTAGCTGGGATTACAGAGACCTTGAATTGCGACTTCAAAGCAAAACAGAAGTGCCAACTTGACGAATGCTGTGATCTTACGTACATACAATATGCGTCACACTGAATTCGCAATACATACGCACAAGACGTTCTTTTAGAGGTCGTTGGTATTCGTTCGCTCTACTTCGTTATTAGTTCTTTAATAATGCCTACTGTGTTCGTTTTGAAGTCCTTGTGAATTGATCTCATACGTTGGCAGTACGTTTTGTTGATATGGTGGAAGAGCTGTGGGTATCTATAGACTTTGTCAACTTTTTACAATTCGTGAATGTACGTTGGACTAATTTTGTTAAAGTGTAAAAGGCTCTTAACTAACGTGTCAGCAGCACAGCTAACATTTCATTCTCACATTATCGCTGGTGTTGTTTTTTTCTATTGGTCTGCATAGTTGAAATTTTCCCCAACGACGAAACAAAACGTCAATAAATTGATGTACAAATATATCTACATTATTTTACAAAGGCAATGACCTGGATTAGTATGCATTAAATATAACTTCATAACTCCTGTGTATTGTATTTCGTTTTATTCTATTTCGTCATAAGATTTATCATTTATAGTAAATCGTTAATATGCACGTATATATATATACAGTGGCGGCAGTCGGGCGGAAGCTTCAAATATTTACCTGTATAGAATCTGTATAATGCTATTTTCTGTTGTAAATAAGATTCATAACTATAAAAGACACAGAGAAAAAAAACCAACATGCGTTTATTTTTACATTTGAAAGACATTAAATCATCGGTCACTTGTATTTTCACATTTGGGTGACAGTGGGGGGTGGGTGGGTGGAGGTCAATGTTTTAATTCGAAGTTTGTAAAGTGTACAGTAATGCACGGAAATCATGCTCAATCTCTAATTAACAACAACAACAACAACAACAAAAATGTGATTATTTGTATATTAACATAATTTTGCAAATCATTTTAATATTTGTCTTTTGCATATTTGCAGAAAAATTAAATTGATATGTAAAGGTATCAAATGAACAGATGTGTCTTGACTACTCTTGCAATTGTTTAAGCTATATTTGGTCTGCAAAAAGCACATTTAGTCTGGTCTTCCTTCATTTTTTCACATTCAATGCATATCGTAAACTGTTTCATTGCATCGTTAGCATGTTAGTGCTATGCTTGAGTTTTCAATTCGTCTTGACAAACGACTGAGCAAAGACAAATTTGTCTTGTGTGCCATTTAGAGTGCCATAAAAAGCCACTGAACGAGGACTGTTCTTTGGTCGATACATTAATTTGACACGGTTTTCAAAGAAGGATTTCATTATTTAGTATTAACAACAATATGTATAAAATCAACCTGTGGTAGTCTCAAATGTCAAACTTAGGCATTCAGAATTTGGTTCTGAAATATTCCCATAAAAAGAAGTGACGGGAAGTAAAAACAAACGAACAAACTTTTTTATTACTCACATTAATTCAGTTAGTTGTTCTCTTGATAACATTTAAACTATAATGGTTCCATGTTAATGTTCCATGTTCGATAAAAACCCTGTGGCAAGTGATTCTGAACATTTCTTTCACCGAATTTCCTCTTATTTCACTTAAACTTGAAACAGAAATCATGCAGATATTTGGCATAAGACTTGCTGCTAGTTTTTTTTATCATCTTGATATGGAACCATTATACATATAGCTTGGATGTAGACAAATAAAATGACAGAATAAATTATGTGCGATAAAAATAACTTTTAAATTTCAATTTCCGTCATCGTAAATTCACAAGGTAATGACTGTTTAAGACCATCTTTTCTCCATCTTATATGCAGTTTGGATAGTGTAGTTTCACTTTCTGTTTCAAACAGAAAGTACAATAATCAGCAAGAAAAATGGTCATGAATGCTATCAAATAGTCATTATGTTATGAATTTACGATGGAAATAAGCAAATATGGTCATAATTTATTGAATTTCGCCGTTATTTGCCAAGGTAGGTCTAATCTTTGAAATCGAACAATTTCTCAAGTTTTTGAACGTTCGTTTCTCATGCCAAAAGCCCACCAAAAATAAAACAGGTTTTTGGCCTGTCTCGGTCTAAGATCTGACGTTCGAATCCAGTTTTACTTGGTTTAGTGTACATTTACTGTACTCTTAAGGGAAAACCTATGATCACGTTCCACATGAAAAAATCCTTAAGAATATCGGGAGTCAAAATTATCCCAATTTTACCACTGCTTAATACCATTTTTAATTCTAAAGTGTAATTTTTATTTATTTATCTATTCATCTATTTATTTTACTTAATTTTTTTTTTGTTTGGTAATATTGGCCCAACAAAGATTTTTTTATCATTGGTGAGTGGAGGGGTAAATTTCCATTTATCATCTGTATAAGAACAGGGTAAGCAGTTTTATTTATCCGGAATCAAAGATTCAGGGGCATCTAGTTTTGGACATGTCTGTCTGTCTGCTTGATCGTTTGCTTGTGTCAAAACCACTTCAACATTTCATATATGTGAATTCCTTTTGACAAGACCTTTCCGTCTATATAATTTTATGATGATTTTTCAACAGAAAAATAACATTCCCCTATATATGGTAAAAAATCACAAACATAAATGAAGAATAACAGGTCCTGAAATAACAAAGCAGTTTACATCTGTTGATGCGGCACACCAGGATTGTTTCACATATGTATGTGGCCGTGGAGATTGCTTAGTGGAGGAAGACACGAAGATGCGCGGAGGAAACCTCCGACCAATGGCAAAAGCACCTTGTTATCATATAATGACTATTGAACCTTTGTACATGTTAATAACGTATATTGATTCTAAGTACTAGTTAAAGTGAACGGAAGAACGGTTTGATATGATGAACACTACACGTTGTATATGATTAATTAGAATGTCTCGGGTATTCACCAGGTGTTCAAAGGAAAACACGGGGAATTTCGATAGCTTTATGACTGAACGTGAAAAATTGCGAAAACTTTTTAAGAATTTTTTTCTTAAGGGTTTGTTAATGCATTTGTCGGTGAGGATTATGGTGTAATCGTGTTTGATTCGTGTTTAGCGATGCATGCTTTATAATAAATATAAAGATAGTAAGAGTTTACTGATATCGATTGTTGTACAATCGCAACAGTATAAACATAGGTCACTGCAAAGCAAATACCCTTATCATTGACCTCGACTAAAGGTCATCACTTTTATGGACTTTAACGGACTGAAATGGGTCATCAGAAAGAAAGAAAGAAGAAAGAAAGAAAAAAAAAGAAAGAAAGAAAGGGGAAATAAAAACAATGCAATTCTCATTTAATGATTTATTACCTCTAAATTACTAAAACAAAAACGAGCAGCTTTCCATTATGTGAATGGAGTTTATAGATGTTGAGGCAATTTTTGGAAAAGACTTTATAGCGGCGTTACCGCCAACGTGTGATTACCCGACTACACCAGATATTTCGTATTAAGTTAATCCTTGACTTACAAATTACAGCTAATAAACATCAATGATTTGTTTGACTTTAAAACATTCACAACTGCATTGTATTATTTAACGTGATAATTTATTTTAATAACTGAAGAACTCAAAGACGTCCGACTACACGATGTATATATAACATCCTGTGCTAAATATATTCTTTTATCTATGTGTACACCTGTGGCTGCATCAAACTTCATCAGATATATGCACTTTATATCCAGGATGCATTGCAGTATCCTTTTTCAAATTATTTAATCGTATATTTGCATTAAGATTGTTTAAGCTTCGACAATCACACGACATGTACTCTTGTAAACCTATTCATTTTAAAAACTTTACAAATGAGTATATCCTTGATATTTTTAATGAAATTACAGTGCACATATGAAATGGTGTAAGTTGTAAATGAGACAAGCGGTTTGTACTAAAGCGATATTTAGATTTATACTTATGTATATGAGTAAGAACACCTGTAATGACATATGTTCGTTACCCGTAGGCGGGGCATATGGGTGTCACGGGTATTGCGTAACTTCACCGTAATCCATTCAACTAAATACATCTCGTTAAGCCCCGAGGAAATTCACACATTAAATGTAATTAAATTTAATTCAAAATCATCATTATTCAGACTAAAGAATTCTAGTAAAGGCGTGACTACACTAGGCCGGTACTTTAATGGGCTCTAATTGGTGTGTGTGGCGATCCGGCAGGTAAATTTGTCCCTATGCGGCCCTATCACCGACCTAGATTTCTTGTCAATACCCTCTCCCATACATCACCGGAGCCCTAATACATTCACATAAAATACCGCCAACTTACACTTGATTGACAAAATCTTCAATTTGATGAAGTGAATTGAACATTACACCGAATTGATGTTCAATGGGAAAATATACGCGGAGCAACCAGCGCTTGTTATGTTATGTATACCTGATTGGAAAAGACGTGAAGAACAGAAGTAGATAGCCAGATAGAGCGCGCGCTTTCACATGACATGGATATTGGAACTTTTCTCATCCGTCTTGTAGCGAGGGACTCCTTAAACTAGGATTATATATACCTTTACGCTGGAATTCTCTCTACCCTCATCGATTCTTACCGGAGCTTTAGAACGCTACGAACGATTTACATTGGATATGAAATCCCAGGGATTCCCACGTGGTTGGTGGTTACTTTTGGTACAAGTTCCGATGACTTGGAAACATGGGGGTCTGAACGCATTAATACACGACATGAGATGAACTTCTAGGAGCGGCCACCTGGGATAAGAGTCCGGTTATAAATACCCAAAGTCAATGAAATTGCAGCTCATTCATTGTCCATTACTAGAGGGATACATCGCTTTCATGCTATTTTGTTATAATTACTTGATATAATTTCAAGGTGGACTGTACATAATTCAGTTCTTTAGAATAGATTGCGGACAGTTTTTAGAGAATTCAAAAAGTTTTCATCGGATGCACGTGTTGAATATGCAAAGGCAAATTGTGCTGTTTCTGGTGGCAATCAGTCTGGTGTCTTTACAGGCTTCGAGAGGGGAGAGAAAGGTAGGTTCCTTATCACATTATACACGCAACATGTTTATGCGCGTGCCAAGTGTCATCCAAGTGAATGCACTATGGATAGATATGTCGTGTATTTAGTTTACTACATGTATGCCAGAAACTATAACGGATAATAGAGTACGTGCGAGTAATATTCCCGACGGGTGCAAGAGGAGAGAAACATAAAGGGAAAGGGGGGCGCCGCTCATGAGTTGCAGAACGTGTGAATATATTTATAACTTTAAAACTTTATGTGCCTGTATTCCTCCGTTATTACACGTAGAAAGCGGCAACAGGTGGTTTGTGTAATGCGTTTCTCACTCTATCAGATGTGAGCGACGTAAGATTGCGTTTATCTTAATAAACATTAATGACATTTTGCTTTAAATGCGTTACCTCAGGTAGTAATAAGTATAGAATCGTGCCCAACTCATTGACGATTAATCCATATTAATACAAACCTGTAATTTAGCGAGATTATTTTATTTACCTCCTTGCAACAAATTTGAGGTATTCTTTGTTTTGCATCTGGGTTTGATTTAAAGCCTTCCTATTCCTGTCTTCAAAGGAAAAACAGAAACATCATAAAGTTTACAAGGGGCTCTTGTAATTTAACGAAAACATCTCATAGTTTACAAGGGGCCTGTACTATGTTCTTGTATATCTTACCACGAGCTTGTGTGTTACTTAAAAATACCCCTAGAAGTTTATATGATCAGTTTTACGAAGAAGTGTGCTTTATAAGAGATCCACGTATATATATATATATCTTTATTCTATTAGTACTGTCATTTCAAGTCTTTGATTTATTTAAAAAAAGATACATGTAGATTTAGATAGTATAATGAGTAGTATTTAATGACAAACTATATTTAAAAATATGTTCTATCGCGCAGCTTAACAAAACAAAACATCGTTATAAAAGTGTCCATACCTATCTTTTACCGACAAAAAATCTATCCATACGCAATCACGAAGGGAACTTTTGTGTATAAAATAATAATGACGTAAAACGCAACGATCACATTCAAATAGCAATGAACTGGTGTTACAAAAAATAGTGAAAAAGCAAATGCAATTGTATTTTGACATTTAGTATACAACAAACACTGAGATATGCGAAGTAATAATAGCCGCCATTCAATAATCTTGATTATAAGATTTACAGACACATTGTAATTTTGTTTTAGATTAATCGGAGATGAACACGCTATGCCTTTTTGTACTGGTTTGATTTGACAGCGACTCGGGGTGTCAAGTAATGATAATATTTATAGATAGGTATTTACTGATGTATGCAAATAATTGATCGTATTACCAATAATGATCGTCGAAAAAGTAATATTATTATATTACATAACATTGCATATATTTAAGTTGATAACACTGATATGGATTTATCTTAAAAAACAAGGAATGCGGAATGTCTAAATATTTTCTTTTAAGGTTCGTGTGTAGGTGATTTTTGTGCATTAGGATTTTAAACAGTTCATTTACAATCTTCAGTACATTACAAGAATTGACTGTATTTCATTTCCAAAACTAGTAAATTGTACATGTCTTTTCCTTCATTGTCGAAATTATCTGAGAAAATTTCCAAAACGTAAAATAATAACTATAAAACCGTACCCTAATGGAAAAGAGATTAACAAATTTGACATCAAAGTAAGGCCACTGCTTACATGGTGAGTGGTTTGATCAAGGTTTCGTAGAACTTTTTTCATGACCATGAAGTGCGTATACAAACAGGATGTGTTTGTTATGTACATGTTTTGGCTACCAAGCGAGAATTTCGTGTTCGTCAATGAGGAAGAAGAGCCGGGCTGAATTTACGTTGTAGCGAGAGACAATCCAAAGGTGTGACTGTAGCCCAGTGACCCGTGCAATCTAACGTTTTATATCGCTTTTATTGAATTCCCCAGAGGCTGCGAGGTTCAATCGAGTGCGTTCATTGTAAGACTGAATGGAAGACTGGGTGAATGACGATGTTTGAAGACACATACTACGTGCATTTTGATACGTTGTATTTTGTAGTAGGTTAAAATTAAATATGATCTAAAAATCAAATGAATTCGAGATTTTAAATATGAACTGTAATCTAACATGTTCTGTTCCAAAATAAAACATATTCATATGAAGGAATAAATTATGATAGATAGATAGATAGATAGATAGATAGATAGATTAAATAAATAAATAAATAAATGAATAAATAAATAAATAAATAAATAAATAAATAAATAAATAAATAAATAAATAGATAAGAAGTCTATCAAAAACGGACTTGTATCATTTAACATTCATAAGTCATTTGAAAAGATTGTATCACCAGTTTACTCACGCGTGTTTTTGCGTGTTTGTTTTTGTTTTGTTTTGTTTTTGTTTGTCTTTGCTCTGTTTTGTTGTATATACATACAGTTATTCGAAATTTATATTTCATGTATAAGTAATTGGTACAGTTTATTAACAAACTTTCTTCAGTAACAGTGACTTCAATATTCCTGTAAACGATCACGTCAATTGCGCAGGTTTTCCAAACTTTGTACATTCTAAGAAACATGATTCATTACATTGGCGTAGGAAGGGGACCTCCCCCGCCTTTTTTTTTGGCCAGCCATACCATGAGTTTTGAAAGTAATGTCACAAATAAAACTTTAACATCCGTTTCGGCATTCCAGATAGATTTTGCCCGACATTTAATTTCTACCTCCACCTATTATTACCATTTATTCCTTATGATTTACAATCAACTCCTGATCATCTAGATATATATTTTCTTTTCAAAAGGTTAAATTCGATTTCTAAAGAAGCCAATTACTGCAATACCGCCTTACATTTGAAATAAAAGGTCATGTTCTCATGTTCATTCAATATATAGTCCTGGACTCCTTTATGTTCATGGCAGATTTATACACACGATATAGCTCAGTTTGTTGCGTGTTTGTCTTGCGGCCGATAGGTCCTAGGTTCGTGTTCCACCTTCGGTTTGTCGGTGTCTTGTCAAACACAGACAAAATCGAGGTTCTGCACCACGGTATGCAATGACAAGAAAAAAGGCATCGTCACTTTGTCGGGATAGTCCGTGATAGAAGTCTTTTAGTACAGTACATTTCATTGGGCAGATGCCGTCACCATATACATTGTATGTGAAATGTCCCTGGCGTAAAGTGCAATAAGATACTAACAGGAGCAGTTTCATAATTAATTAAATTCAGAATTTGACACTTGTCAGAGTTATTACATTTCTTATAATAAAAATATAAATCAAATCAAATTAACCATCAGGAGCCAGTTGTTCGGAACTTTAACCACTGGTTAAGCTAACCAGTGATTAAAGTTTGAGAAACAATGAATTTATTTGCAAGATTTTTGTATGAAAATTTTGAATAGAATACAATGCGGGTTTCATATTCCACAAATCGGTACACAGACTTTGACTTTAAGACTTTTCATTTCAAAGATATATCACATAAAATTTAACTAGCGGTTAACGTTTCGAACAACGGCCCAGGCTTTTTTTTTAAATTTACACTATCGTACATTACATCTTTTGTTACTCCAAAGACAAAAGTCATCTAGGTCTTCCTCAACACAACCTCATCCTCTCGGACGCTATTCTTTATAAGTTACGGCAACGTCAATTCCAGGAAGTAAAGATTTTCTGTGTTTGTTCCGGTTAAATATCCTAACATACAACAAACTTAGAGTTCGTCGACTATTTCCTACCAAAAGTGTTATGTTAGAATGCCAAACTATTAAAAGTGATCGGAGACAATTCTTTACACACAATCTAAATGATTTTGAAATAGAAACGTATGATATTAATATTAAGGAAATGCTATATACAGACATTTGTTTATTGAAATGATATTGAACATGTAAAGAAACAGGACTAGAGGTTCTTTTATGAGATTCATTGCAATAATGACCCTTTTTATGAGGATTCATTGCGATTATGTCTATTTTCATGAGATTCATTGCAACAGTGTCCATTTTATCACGAATCATTGCGATAATCTCCCTTTTATGACGATTAATTGCGATAATATCTTTTTTTATCACAATCCATTGCGATGCCTCATTGTCATTGTGTATAATTCAGTGCCATAATGTCCCTTTTTTTATGAAGATTGACTGCGACAATGCCCCCTTTTTATGACGATTCATTGCGATAATATCCCTTTTTATGACGATTCATTGCGATAGTTTCCCTTTTTGTATGACGAATCATTGCGATAATAACCCTTTTCATGACGATTAATTGCGATAATGCCTCAATTTATGACGATTCATTGCGATAATGTCCCTTTTTATGACGATTCATTGCGATAATGTCCCTTTCTATGACGATTCATTGCGATAATATCCCTTTTTATAACGATTTATTTGCGATAATGCCCCTTTTTATGACGATTCATTGCGATAATATCCCTTTTTATAACGATTCATTGCGATAATGTCCCTTTTTGTATGACGATTCATTGCGATAATATCCCTTTCTATGACGATTCATTGCGATAATGTCCCTTTTTGTATGACGATTTATTGCGATAATATCCCTTTTTATGACGATTCATTGCATTAATCCCCCTTTTTATGACGGTTCATTGCAATAATGTCCCTTTTTATGACGATTCATTGCGATAATATCCCTTATTATGACGATTTATTTGCGATAATAACCCTTTTTATGACGATTCATTGCGATAAGTCCCTATTTTATGACGATTCATTGCGATAATGTCCCTTTTTATGACGATTTATTTGCGATAATGCCCCTTTTTTATTACGATTCATTGCGATAATATCCCTTTTTATAACGATTTATTGCAATAATGTCCCTTTTTTATGACGATTTATTTGCGATAATATCCCTTTTTATGACGATTCATTGCGATAATTCCCTTTTTATGACGATTCATTGCGATAATGTCCCTTTTTATGACGATTCATTGCGATAATATCCCTTTTTATAACGATTTATTGCAATAATGTCTCTTTTTATGACGATTTATTCCGATAATATCCATTTTTATGACAATTCATTGCGATAATGTCCCTTTTTGTATGACGATTCATTGCAATACCTCATTGCCATTGTGCAGATGAAGATTCACTGCGACGTGATATTGGCAGTATTTCATGCCCATTAATTGTAATCCGATACTTTCCCGTCTTTCCGATGACCAGTGAAAAAAGAAGTCCGTTATCATGGTAGACGTGGCGCGTAGAAGATTCCCTCACCGCTTAGGGTGGGCCCGTTGCAAAGATAAAGATATCTATACAATGTATCTTACAGATACCGTCACCATATACGTGAAAGAACAGTGACGTAAAACAAAAATCAATCTATCTATCTGTCAGTAATTGCAATAGTCTCAAATAAGTGTACTTAAGGAAACTGGGCATTTTGATCAAGCATTCGAAATCAAAATTCAAAAAGATGGTATCATTTACACGATTTCGGGCATTTAGGTATTGTGCAGAATTATTGCGCTCAGTCTGGTACCGGGAATGTGTACCTATCGAGCAAATTGTACCGGACACAAAAGGTTGGACATTGCAGTATCAGAATAACAGAATTTGGCGTAATCGGTAAAGCAGTGACATCAAGCTATCAATAGAAGACATAATGACAGTAATAAAGATATCAGATGCATCGATGCTATACAAAATGTTACTTTGCTTACTGGTATCGGACATATTGATATCAGGAATATCGAGGCCAAACAAGTAGATAATCAGTCATATTGATGCCAGTCATAATGTAAGCCAACAAACAAATTCGGACAAAGTGATAACAGGAATATCGATACCAGACTCTATGATATCGGATATCGCTAACGAATTGATGACTTCAACACGATGGTATTAGATATGTTAAGAATCAAGATATAATAATATTAACCATATTGATGCCAGATGTAATTGATGTCAGATATAATGATATCATGCATATCTGTATTGGGGAATAATGATATTAGTTCCTAAATGTTTAAGAAAGTATATTCCTTGATCGTACCCTTCGAGTAAAGATAGTCCGAGATTCTCTGCCCTTCTCCCACTTTTGATATCGGCGGTTTGTGGGAGAGGATCAGAGTGACTTTGTTCATCAAAAGTTGGAATTTTAGCGATACCAGCCGGTATCGGGATGTACAAGCCACTGATGACAAAGAAGCGTTTGTATAGTTAACTTGCAACCTATAATCCAATAAATGAACATTCAATTTACTCGATCATAGCGATATCTTTTCCATATAAGGTCTATAATCTCTGCTAGCTGTCGTTTTATCTGCAAACACAATATTTTCATTTCGCTATTTGTGTATACAGTATGACGTCAGATCTCGCAGAACGCGCCTTTGCATTCGTGACACTTCAGCAGCTGACACATTTTTGTAACGAAAAACACGATGCAACCTCGTCACGAATGCAAAGTCGCGTTCGGGGAGATCTGACGTCATACTCTTATACATAAATTACGAAATGGAGAGTCTTGTCGTGTTTGCAGATAAAACGGCAGCTAGTAGAAGTTATAGATCTTATTTGGAAAAGATACTGCTATAATCGAGTAAAGATTATTGGTTGCAAGTTCTCTGGGCAAGCGCTTATTTGTCGCCAGAGGCTTTTACATCCCGATACCGGCTGGTATCACTGAAATTCCAACATACGATGAACAAAGTCTCTCTGACCCTCTCCCACAAACCGTCGATATCAAAAATGGGAGAAGGGCAGAGAATCTCGGACTAGAGTAAAGTCAGTAATACCCGAGGTCTTATGTCATGGTATACGTGGACACAATGAAGATCTGTCTCAGCTTCAGATGGGTCCTATTTGATCGCCACTGTACAAATGAAATAAAGTAGAAATGGCATTAAAAAATCTCCGTATTTGATAAAGACATTTAAAGTGTACCCGGATTCACCCTAGTTCCGCGTCCGTTTTTTGTGTTGTCTTTCGTGCTCATATTTGGAATACTCTTTCGTTACTCAATACGTATCTTCTTCAGAATACTATTGACATAA
The DNA here is from genome assembly GCA_035048485.1 of Pteria penguin. Lineage (NCBI taxonomy): Eukaryota > Metazoa > Mollusca > Bivalvia > Pterioida > Pteriidae > Pteria > Pteria penguin. The sequence goes on along the minus strand of CM068580.1, from coordinate 41,516,427 downwards.
ATAGTATCAACTTCAAAGGGGTGTGCACCTACTGGTGTGATAATGGGAGGGTGTCATACCTAACCTCTATTACACCTTGACGCTGTGTATACATTATGTCAAAGCCACACCCTGAAATTCCTAACTTGTGTTATGCCCAAATCAATGAATCCATTTGTTAAATAAGATTTGTTTACA